>CM033469.1:109404208-111804208 GCA_019447015.1 Hymenochirus boettgeri | reverse complement strand
AATATCATATATTTTTCTTTTATGTATAGGTTTGCTGTAGCTGTTATGATGATAGTAGGTATGTGAAGTGCAAGGTAGAAAATTCCCTCTCCCAATGCTGCCTCATAGGGATTACTGAGCATGCTTTCCCCCACAGAGTCAGATAGTCTGGGGGACAAGTACTGGATTGAAGTTGTGCAGAAACACAAACACATCAGATTAAGTGCTGCATACATGTATTCATGTATAGATTGAAATTAGGTAAAATAATTTTTTTAGTGTACAATTCTGTTGTAAATGACTGTTGCAGTTGTTCACTAGTGGCACCCCATGCGTGGTCCGAGCTGTGGATGTAGCCGCACCCAAACACGAGGGCCCACAGTACACCCCAGACACGCCTACCCATCTAGTAGAAGGAGCATCTGACAGTGCATTTGATTAGGCTGTATACACACTACCAATTTTCCCATGAAATAGAGAGTTCTGACTGATCAGTAGTCTGTCTGGTGGGAATGAAAGCAGAATTTCATTGTGACAAAATGCATGGCCCACTTAAAGCATATGATTGACCCATAATTTTCACTGTGTCTGATCAGTCCAGCCTTCTAAATCTGTCACAAGGATGGTTATGGTAAATATCTCCATCCACCCTCAGCTCTGTTATAGTACCAGGTTTTTGTGTGGAGTGATTTGTCGTAAAGGACAGAGAAGCTGAAGCTGTAAGAAAAGTGAAACAGTTGGACTGAAGTGTTCCTTCTGCACAGATAGGTTCTATCACAGGATCCAAATAGAATGTAAAGGAAAGTTAATAAATCTGTTTGCTGTAAAACAACATTGTTAAAGCAAAATAGAGAAGTATCACAGTATGTTGTTTTTCTGCTTTAACACTGAAGAACTGGTACCAGTTAAATGAATATAAGCACTGGATATTTAAAGGACAAGTCGAGCCCCAAAAATGAAAACTTACATACAGGTAAATCACCCCCAAAACCATAAACGATAATAGTTTGAAATGTGAAATATATAAATCTAACCTGAAATCCTGCACAATGTCCTGTTTCCCCTGTTTCTGCTTCCTGGTTCAATGACTGAATGTTAATCCTCTGTTTGCCTCATCTGAGCATGCCTAGGCTCAGTACAGGTTTCTAAATTGCTCAGTTTCCATGAGGCATCCAGAAGCATAGCAGGCATACAGTAATGAATTCATAAGACAAACTATGATATATCAACATTTTAAAGAGGCCATTCTTTTTAAAAGATGTTATTATGAGGGTGGAGTTGTCCTTTAAGTGGGAACTATAGTCTCTAGACAGCATTGTTCAAATAGATAGAGCACATTCACAAACATAAAAAAGCTGTGCCTCACCTCTCCCTTTTCTGTGGCTGATGAGTGATTTATGAAATGAATCTGTGGGTACTAGGGGTCAGCTCCCATAATCCACCTTAGCTGGGTGACACACAGCTTAGTGTATTAGTACACTTCACATGCTCTATAGTGTTTAACATATCAAAACAAGGAATCTGCAGCCTTGTTTACTAGAAGCTGACAGACAATTATATAACAGCACTGATATCCTCCCTCTCCCTGACACAGAACAGGGAATTCAGTGCACTTTTTGTGTAAACATTTAAATGCTCCTATCCTTAACAATTATATATCCCTCTGCTTATATATTCTGCAGAAAAGAAAAATAATCTTTGAAGTTTATTTGTTAGCTAGCATGGATGTAAGAAACCAAATATAAATATTTCAGTAAGATATGAAAGTAACAGAGCTGCAATGGGGAACAATTGTTTATGTAGTGTAGAATCTTTATCTTTTGGTCTTTTGGTGAGCCACCACAGCATATGCAAAGAACACAGGTACATTAAGAAGCTTTATCCATTGGTAGAAACAGAATTAAAAGAAAATATTTCCATAAAAGCAGCTGAATATTTTTAATGCCCCAGGAAGGCTGTATGCAATTCATGCTGTCTGGTAAATAAACGGCAGGCTAACAAGCAGCTTTCCAAGTCTTACCAGAAACTTCCACATTGGTGTGGAGACATCTGTATAGAAAAAAACTCACACTGCATAGAGACATTGCACATGCTCACAAGGCTCTTTAAAGACTACATGTATTGTAAGTTTTACTTACACTTACATTAGGACTAAAAGTTTAGTTCTCCTTTAACTGTGAACTTGTATCGTAATGTCACACCTGGTATTTTGCATCCCAGCTAGCTTGTGTCCATTTCAAAGGAAAGTGATCTTAGAAGTTGGTATATTTTTGGCGACTCCAACAAACTCCTATTCCAGGGACCCAAAAATTTACTTGAGTTTTTGGAACTGCCAGCACCTCAAAGGGTATAAAGTTCTTAAATTTCCTATATGAGCATTTTCTTTCACAGATGGTAGAAGTTCCTACTAGACAGAATGCGTTGTTGGATCTAGTGATATCTAATAACCATGAGCTCATTTTGGAGATGAAGGTAATGGGAAGCTTAGATAACAGTGACCATGGTATAGTGTCATTTAATATAGGTTGCAAACAAATAAAGTGCACTGGATTAACAAAAACTTTTAACTTTAGGAAAGCTAATTTTGTGCTGTTAAAGGAATCACTCCTGCTCATAGACTGAGGGGGAATTGTTTCTAGGTAAAGATACTGAGCAGATGTGGACCACTTTTAAAGGGATATTAAACATTTCTAAATTTGTACCTTTATGGAACAAGTATAAAAAAGTAGGTCCTCTCCTGCATGGCTTAAGGCTCAGGTAAAAAGGAAAATGGAAAAAAAGGGGAACAGAACAGTCTTACAGGGAGTATAAAAGCTGTAATAAAGAGTGAAAGAAAGCAATTAAATTAGCTAAAATAGAAAATGAAATACGGATTGCCGAACAAATCATGTCCAACCCCAAAATGTTTTTTAAGTATATAAATGGTAAAAAGATAAGGAATGATAATGTGGGACCATTAAATAATGGGGCTGAGATGGTTGTAGAGGATGCCAAAAGGCTAATGTGCTAAACCATTTTTTTACATCCGTCTTCACTGTTGAGAATCCTAGTCCTTACAGCAGGGATTGTAATAATATGCAGGGGAGAAATGAGAATTATTCACATTGGCTGAAGGAGGATATGGTACGGAAACAATTAGACAAGTTAATATCAATAAAGCCCCAGGACCAGATGGAATACACCCTTGGATTTTAAAAGAGCTTAGTTCGGTTCTATCTAGACCACTGTTTCTTACCTTTTTAGATTCACTTTGGTCTGGGGATGTGCCACTGGATTGGAAAAAAGCCAATGTAATACCAATATTCAAAAAAGGTAGTCGTTCCCAGCCTGGTAACTATAGACCTGTAGGCCTAACATCAGTGGTTGGGAAGGTGATGGAAACTTTGTTACGGGATCATATCCTTGACTTTGTCTCCAGAGCTCATCTTATTAGTAGTAGTCAGCATGGATTTATGAGAAATAGATCATGCCAGACAAATTTAATTGGTTTTTATGAAGAAGCGAGTAAGAATTTGGACTCAGGCACAGCAGTGGATGTGGTGTACTTGGATTTTGTGAAAGCTTTTGATACTATGCCACATAGGCGACTAATGTATAAACTGAGGACTGTTGGCCTTGAAGAAAACATTTGTGCATGGATAGAGAATTGGTTATTGGACCGCAAGCAGAGAGTGGTGGTAAATGGAGCTACATCTATGTGGAATAAAGTTCTAAGCAGAGTGCCTCAGGGTTCTGTACTGGGGCCGCTTCTGTTTAATCTGTTTATAAATGACTTAGAAGGGGGCATTGAGAGCAAGGTCTCTGTGTTTGCTGATGACACTAAACTATGCAGAGCTTTGGAAATTTCAAATGATGTGCAAGTGTTGCAAGCAGACCTAGATAGATTATCAAAATGGGTAGCAGAATGGCAGATGAGATTCAATAGTTGATAAATGTAAGGTGATGCATTTGGGATTTAATAATCCCTGTAACGCCTACACCATAAATAACTCTGTGTTAAGTGCATCTGTAATAGAAAAAGATTTTCTGGTAGGTAACAGACTTTGCTGTAGCAAACGATGCCAGGTAACAACGGCTAGAGCTAGCAAGATATTGTCTTGTATAAAAAGAATAGATTCAAGAGAGAAAGATATTATTCTCCCTCTTTACAAGGCACTGGTAAGGCCTCATTTGGAATATGCAGTGCAGTTTTGGAATCCCATATACAAAAGGGACATCTAGGAAATGGAAGAAGTTCAGAGAAGGGCAACTAAATTAATAAGGGGAATGGAAGGGCTTGAATATGCAGGCAGATTAGACAAGTTAGGGCTGTTTACATTGGAGAAGGGACATTTGTGTGGGGATATGATAACCTTATACAAATATATTAATGGGCCATGCAATGAACTCTCTGGTGCATTGTTCACTCTCTGGTGCATTGTTCAGAGGACTCGTGGACATCCTTTAAGGTTGGAAGAAAAGAAGTTTCATCTTCAGGTTAGGAAAGGTTTCTTTACAGTGAGAACGGTGAAACTGTGGAACTGTCTTCCAGCAGATGTGGTAATGGCAAGTTCATTAAATAGCTTTAAAAAAGGCCTGGATAAGTTTCTAAAACTAAAAAATATTGAGAATTACTGGTATTAATGCATATAGATCTGGTTGATCCAGGGATACTTTCCGATTGCCGTTTGAAGTCAGGAAGGAATTTCCCCCCCTTTTTTTGCTGTTTTTTTTGCCTTCCTCTGGATCAACTGTTCGGTAAGGTAAAAAATATATATATATATATATAAATAAAAAAAAAAAAAAAGAGGATGAATAGGTTGGACTTGATGTCTTTATTCAACCTCAATTACTATGTTACTATGTCTCTTCGACTCACTCTACAGCCCTGGCTAAATGTCAATATCATTTTATAATTCAAAATATTTACATATCATTTAATCTACTAAATGTATTCACATCACTTTAAGATTTGTTTTTTGGTGTTACAAATATCGCCCCTGATATCGTTCTCAATCTTCAAACAGTATGGATTCCCTTTGTTCCTTTTTGAATATTTTGAATACTAAATGGTTGAGAAGGTAAAATATTGTGCAAAAAAAATCTTGTTTTTATATTAAATCTTGTGGCCTGGGAATCTGTTACAGCTGCAAAGTGACGTAGAATTTGTTTTAAATAGGCACAATTCTCATGGGAATGCTCATCTGGAGAGTTTTAGAAAAACAAATACGGTACATCTGCTTCTTTTCAGTATTGTTGCTTTTGGAAGTTACGTTTATGTATCAGAAAAGATGATTTTTTAGAGACAGGGAAATGGGCAATGTGTATACTTTCATAAACCATATGATTGTAGCTGTTGCATTGGGTGTCATCGCCTCTGTATACAATGAACCTTAACCTGCACTTCCTTGTAATGCCCCCTTTGATCAGCTCCTTGGAGTTGGAAGTTGGAGGTTGAGTAAAGCTTCATATATACCAAGAAGTTCTGGTTTCTATTAGGAAATCTGGAAATTAGTTGTTGCATGATACTGATTCACAGAACACAGTCTAACAAAAGAATTTGGCTTGAAATACTGGAAAGATATATATTTTTATTAATGTTTGAAAACATGCAATAATTAACTCACATTTCTTATTTGTGATTTTTTTTAACAAATGTTGCAATTTATGATGTGATTATGCATTTGTACTTTACCCTTTTCAGGCAAGGGCCCTTGTCCTCAATACGAGCAGTCATTAAGAGAAGTAAGTTTTTCTTCTTTTATTATTAATAATAATATAAATTCAATCTCTTGGGCACACTGGTGTTTGAAGTTTCAACGCCACACAGGACGGCTCATTCATTTTTTATAACATCATGTGATGTACCACTCCCCCAGTCTATTCCATTCATATGTATACCTATAATTATATTGGATTGTAATACTAATAATATTAAAAATAATAATAATTTGAACACCTGTTCAAATTAACATTCCCTAAATTTTCTATTGTTTTCATCTATGTATTTGTGTCAGGTTTTAGTGCAATAAGCAAGATTTCCTGACACTAGCCTAGTGCGGTACTATTAGGCTGGCCTAATCAAACCCTTTTATTCAATTTATTTTATATATAAATACTATAATAATTAATACATTTACATCCTGACAACTTCATGTTTAATGTTATGATTAAATTGAAGGGGGCAGGATAGACTGTCTGGTGTTTTGCTGTAAAATCTGGTTGGGACTCTAGTGGTCACCCCAACACCAGAAAGTTTTCTTTGCATCCAAAATAAATAAATTGTAAAATAAATTAAATCAAACTGTTGGAGTCCAACCCATAATCTTGCACTAGGGCCCCACCAGATTCCCATACACCAGTCTACCCTGCCCATTAACATTGTAAATTATAATATATAAATAGTTAAAATTAAAATCAATGTACATGTGAGTGATTATTGAGCAGCCTGAGGAACAGTAGTATAGACAGGGTGGACCACCTGTTGATTCTTGGCTTAAGGGTGGGAAGACAGGCTCTAACTTAAAAGTCTGGATGCACAGGTGCAGCTTGGGTAAGCATGTGTACCACTATAGAAGTGTGCTGACAGTACAAACATTTGTGCCTTTTAACCACCAACGGAACTAAACTGAGAAACAAGTGCAATACACACCCGCTCAGCCACCAAACCCCTCCTTCCTATGCAAGAATGGCTGATACTGACTAATTCAGGGAGCCAGAATCCAGAGGGGCCGGCAGTTAGGCTGTGTGTAATAGTTTGGGGGTTTTTTGCCATCCAGTTGCCAGTCCAGTTTTGTGGGTGGGTAGTAATGCAGCACCCTCAACTACACTGGCGCCCTTGTGTTTCACCTTAGAAGGTTATGCTAAAAAATGGCCCAGTCTATGGCAAATGATAGATTCCTTTGCACCTCTTGAACAATACAGCAAAGAAAAAATATTCTTATTGCTAATTACTCACAAACACTCATTAGTCACCCAAAAGGCACATTTTTTTTTTTTTTATAATGTATGAGCTTTCCTCAGGTGGCCCGTTTTCCTAGTTAATCAATTCAGATGTTTTTTACATTCTTCCCTTTTATTTTGGATCAGCCATTCAATTACTAGAAAAAAACTACCTATACACGGAAAGGTGTTCTTCCAATTGACCGCAAAGATTGGAAGCCGATCAAAGTTCCCCAACTTGAGACGATCTTTCTGCAGATTTCAAGGGGACTTGAAGATGTGATTGTCGTAAAAATTTTTACCTGGCCTGATCTTCGTTTTTACGATAAACCGGTTGATATTGTTGAGCGGCTGATCGGAAAAACAGAAAATAGTAATCGATTTGATCAAATTTACTGGATCGACCATGGCAGCAGACTTGGCCCACTGAAAGTATACTGTTGTTGCAAGTTAGCACAGACAAAAAAAATCTTCTGACAATCTGTGATTTTACATTATCTACAAGACCTTTTTCATAAATATATGCTGTAAATGGAACCCAATAAAGGGTGGAATCTGTGTAGAAAACATACTACATCTGCATTCCATCAATACATTTTTGTGCTTTTTCTATAGCTTCAAGAACAACAACCCAAAGCGAGCAGCAGAGAGAGAGAAGGTAATTGTAATGTCTTCAGTTTTATCCTTGTACAGTAACTGTTTAGTTTTTCACTATTGCTCTGCTTTGCTTTTTGGGAGAATATATTTATGCTGTCCTATTATCCACATGCACAGAGCTGTAAAAGTCTATTAGTAGTCCGTAAAAAGCCTGGTAAAACAATACTGATTTCCTATATTTTACACAGGTTTATCATACCTGCAAAAAACTGTCTAAAGTAAACCCACAGAAACCTTGTAGTACAGAAAGGACTAATCCTTCCCTGTGAGCATGAGAAAGAACAAAGGCTGTTAGAGTCATTGGCTTGCAGAACTTGTTCGCAGATTCAGGTGGTCACATCTTACTGCAGAAAACCAATTGTTAAGCTACTTTTAAATCTTAGTTTATACAAGCAATCCTGTTCTCATTTAACGGCTAGGGCACACTGGCATACAATTATTATGCATTTCCCATTACGTTATGCAATCCATTGACGCATGAGAATCGCATGCCAGTGCATTACAATGTGGGTGGTCACATTGTATGCTCTGCGCTTTGATCTGTTTTTAGAGTACCTGCTATCACCATTTTCTTGTGCAAATCAAATGCCCTCCTATAATGGAATATTGCGAAATACACAGCAAAGGTAGGGTAGGAGTTACCGTATGGCCACAGCCTAAAGGAATTACAGTACATTATTTATTTCTCATATGTGTACATACTTTGAAGTTTTTTTTAAAAAAATCCTATAAATGTTTAAGCCACTGTTCTGTGGACCCTGTCTTTAATATACATTTGAAACTGTACTGTTAACGAATAAAAGATAAAGAAATAAAACATTTTTTTTTACGCAAAAACAGCATTTTATTGAATGTACAAGGAAGTACTGTGTCTGTGTTTTCCAATAAAATTCTAATTCTGATAAATTGATTCTTGTAGGCGCCCAGAAATAACAATTGTTGCCGCTGAGCCCATAGGTCCGGGATCTTGGTTCCATGGTGGTGCCCCAGCAGGACTGGGGTTTCCTCCTCCACCTCCTCCACAGTGGAGACCTAGTGAGTCCCATCCTACAGAGGTGCGTGGTCTGGGGGGAAAATTTAAAAAAAAAAAATTATCATGTCTGATTTTCAAATCCACTGATGAGTGTCCCATTAAAGTTTATGCTTAAACAAGGTTCCATATTTGTAAACATAGTCTTGCATTCCCTGTTTGGCACATAGTTTATCAGTCTGTTGATAATAAATGAGGCTTACAATTCTTACAAGAAGAGGACATGGGTTTTTTGATCCTTAGGGAGAGGATTCTGATTGCCCTAGTCACTTTCTGTTTGATTTCCCTTGAAACTTTCCTTTATCCCTCTTGCAAAATTTATCACTTTCAACCTTTTTTGACCATACTACTTATAAAGACATGGCCTAAAGTCTTGGCAATATCACAGATGTGTCAGTTTTTGTAGCTACAATTCTCATGGTTTTAGATTTTTGCACAGATTGTTCAGAAGCATATTAATTAATTGCAAAGAGCTTTATTAGCATAAAACATTAATTTTATCAAAAAATGTTTACTGTGCTTTGGCTTTGTGATATCCTTGCAGTAAAGGCTTCAGGACATCTAAAAATTTCAGTAAGTGCCAGGAGTCAGCTACAGAGCTGGTTCAAAATTAGCAGGAAAGGGGTTTGAGTGTATCTACTCAGTCAAGTGAAGGCAATCAAGATTAACATCAAGTACAGACTGAAATTTTGCAGGGATTGACAGCAGGAGACTGTGACTTCTAGAAAAAGTTATTTTCTATGATGAATCTTCCTTTCAACTCTTTGAGACATCTGGAAAACTGATTGTCTGTAGAAGAAAAGGTGAATACTACCATAAGTACTGTGTAGTGAGTCTTCCTTACACAATCAATGTCTGGGGTAGATTCTCATCCAAGGGAGTGGTCTCACTCATAATTCTGCCCAACAACACTGCCCTTAATATAAATGGTATCAAAAAATCCCCCCAAAGCAAATTCTCTCAACAATCCAGGTGCAATTGATGTGATGAAATCATGACCATACATTTATTTTTAGACTATTGTCCAGGAAATTTCCCCAGATCTTAATTTTATTGAGATCCTGTTATTAATTCTCAAGAAGCCGACGGACAAGCAGATTCCCACAAATCCTGATCCACTTCAATCACTAATAATAGAAGAATGGACCCCCATTAAGTCAGCATTTGGCCTAGAAGCTAATATCCTGCCTGCCGAAATGAATTGCAGAAATCAGGAAGGGTCAAAGCTGTAAATATTGACTTAATAAGGTTGATGTATTTGCTAATTTATAGATATATAAAAATGTTTAGAATTGTTCCTTGGATAACCATGGAAACGTAAAGATGCTAAAGCAGCAAAGGATGCAAAACACATTTGTCCCACTGCCAAAACTTTTAGCCATTACTGTAAGTAAATTAATCGTTCATGAGTAAAAGTGGGACTTATGGAGAACTGCATGTTTCTATAAGGGATTTTTTTTCTCTTTGAGACTGATGCTTAAACAGACTTTTTGTCAAATTGGCATATTTTTCATCTGAATATGCTTAATTAGGAATTGGGAAAAGGCACAGCAATTTTTCTGGTTGATAGCTAGAATTTTATTTGTCTACAGAAGAAGAAATGAGCTAATTACTTAAATGTAATCACAGACATTTTTCTTTCTTTATAAACTCGATCATTGCAGCTGCCACCATCCTACGAGCAGGTGATTAAAGAAATCACTCAAGTACAAGTCACTACAGCAAACTGTAATGTTGAACCCCGGCGTACTACAACCTGTTCAACACAGACTGATTTTCAGGCAGAAGAGGAATTAAATATTTCAGGCCATAATGTGATCGATCAGCCTGTCTTTTGTGAACAAGAACCACTTACAGGTAAAACCAAAGCAAAGAACTTCACGTAATTAAAAGTTGCAAACATAACATTTACAGTTAGGTTCTGTTCCTGAGCAAACACCTTTATTTTTATGGGTCTGGAAGCCACGGAGCTGGGATGCAGATGCTCCATCTGTTTGACAGGAGACAAGTGGAGGCACTGCTAATGTAAAGAGTTTTAGAGAAGGGCAACAAAATAATAAGAGTAATGGAGGGGCTTGTCTATGCAGGCATTGGACTGGTTGGGGCTTTTTACACAGAAGTAGAGATGCTTGATCATTTTATGCAGATACATTAATGGGCCATATAATAAAATCACTAGTGCACTGTTCACCAAAAGTACATTGCAGGACTCAAGGACATCCTTTAAGATTAGAAGAAAAGAAGTTTCAAATTTAGGATAGAAAATGTTTCTTTACAGTGAGAATGGTCAAACTATGGTACTGTTTTCCAGCAGGTGTTGTAATGGCAAGTTCATTGAAAAGAGTGGACTGGATAAGTTCGGGAAAGCACTTACACACAGTGCTGATAAAGCCCCAATACCGTGTGCACCTAGCTTAAAATAAATAAACAAATAAAAGTAGAGGTCACGAGTCAGCTAAAATGTTTGGACGTATGTACTATGTTATTAGCACATTGGTAGATATTTCGGATTAATGTAGCAATCATTTATACTTCTGTAAATTTTCTGGGTTTTTTTTCTCTCTTGGTCGAAAAATCTGCATCCATTTTCTAGTTTGGGATAATTTACCCCACCTTACAGTGCACAGAAGGTCTTCTGAAGATCTATTGGATGCACTGGCATCCTCCCATAAGTGTATGGCTAGCTTTAGTTTGGGCTTGGTATTTAAAGAACATGGAAAACACTACTTATCTAATAAGAGCCTCTTTTCCTGTGTGCTCGAGGTCATTAGTCTGATGTCTTTTTCAAATACCTAAAATGTCTTTCTCATTAGTAATCTGCTACAGTGCTGTTCAACATTATGATTCTGCAACCGCAATTTTTTTAACCCTGTGTTGAAAAGCCTTTTTGCTTTAGATACCACCCACTCAAAAAGGCTCAAAAAGAAAACGAGCTGTGAGAGCAACCCTTTAAACAAAATAAATTGTCAACATGCCAGTCACACTGATATGGCAAGAACAAAAGAGATTTTCAGTGCACTTTAGACTATACATTTTTGTATGAAATCTGCATCCACATTTTTAGAAACATAAAAACTATATTATATTAACAAAAAAGTTTAAGGTACATGTTGGAGAGCTGGTCACCTTTATATTATATCTCTAGGCAGGCATGTCAGTGTTTGGTGGGAATATCTTGGGAAAGATGTCTGCCTGACTATTGCACTTCAGTGACCGCATACCTTTTGATGTGATTAATGAGTGCAAAAGTCTATGCTATCCTGGAAATATAGACCTAGGGTACAGGAAGATTTGTATCAAAGCCATTTTTGTATACATTTTTATTGCTATTTATTTTAGTAGACCCTTGATTGCTACCTTGCATTTATATAATTGATTGTCATCTATAATAACACTATACTACCTTTACAGGTATGTCACTAATCTTGAATTATCCATTCAGCAGTTACCCTTAAAGGTCATATTCACCCCCATATGAATATTCATACTTACCTTCCCCACCCCCTTATTACAACGGCAAACTATGCTGACCTTTCCGATGCTCATGAAGATTGAAATTGATTGCATTCCTTTTCTTTAGCCCTGTCTCTGCCCTGTTCCTGGTCGCAGCAGTGAATCCTGGCCATGATGGATGATGTTGTGCCCAATAACTGCTGCAGACCGTGCCACCACCTTTTAGAATAGGCAAGCTTGTAAATACCTTGAACAGCTTTAAAGGACAAGTCCACCCCCAAAACTAACTTTTTATATTTATTTGGCCCAAATAAGTGCTCCAAAACAAACTTTACAGCATGTAAATCGGTCCAGTGGTTCAAAAGTTACAGACCTTTGTAGCTGGCTTAATCCTGCAGCATGGACCAATACAGCGATGAACAGAGACAGGTTACATTACCTTGCCTCTGTTCTTTTCATGTTCTTGAGCATGTCTGTTAGCATCCAGCAGTGAGAACAGAGGATGTTGCATCAGTAATGGTCTGATCCCTGGATTTTCCCTCTCAACCAATCACAGCTGTAAAGTTATGTGTACTGAAGAAATCCAGGATCAACAGCTGCAGCCAGCCAGCCCAGAGAGAGAGATAGAGAGAGAGACACACACAAACACAGGCAAGAATTTTTTTTTTTTTTTTTTCTAAGCTGCAGCTCGGGGTCATCTAAAGTGGAAGTGGAGAGGAAGTGCAGCCTGATATATATCTCATTAAATATCAGGCAAAGCAAATGATTTTGAGAAAAATGAACATGGCGTTTGAGGTTGGTGCTATTATATAAAGAACATATAAAAAGTTTATTTTTGGGTGGACATACCCTTTAAGAGGAGGTGGCAACATGTGGAGAAAAGGTTTGCAAACAATATCAGTCTTCAGGAAAATCAGACAGTAAAATTTGCAATCTTCAAGGAGAATTAAACTTTTTAATTAACTTTTTTTTATCCTAATGTGAAAGCTTTTCTCCCAAGAACACCATAACATTTTAAGATTCTTGTCTAGTAAGTTGCATTTACATATATGTAAGAAAAAGGCTTCCGTGTTGTCCCCAGTACAACTTACAGCACATGTAGTCTTCAAAGAGCCTTGTGAGCATGTGCGCCTATTGGCCTCGTCCCCTGACCCCAGTATTCACTGTCTCTGTCTAGAGTATTTTCTATACAGATGTCTCTTCACCAATATGGAAATCACCCAGCTAAGGTGGATTATGGGAGCTGACCCCTAGTATCCACAGGTTAATTTCAGAAATCAGGCAGCAGCCACAGAAAAGGCAGAGGTGAGACACAGCTTGTTGTATGTTTACGAATGTACTCTGTCTATTTAGACAATGTTTTCAGTAGATTTTAGTTCCCATTTAAGGTTTATGGGGGTGAAGAAGGTATGTATGAATTTTAATATGGGAGGTGAACATCCTTTTAACATTCATATAATCCCAGTATTGGCTGCAACTCTTAATGCTTGCCACACATTTGCTTGACATTTAAGTTCAATCGATGATCGAGTAGAAATTAACATAGAATTATTTCACATTAGATATCAATCAGAAATTACAAAGGTGTTTTTTGTTTTTTTATTGATTTGTAGAAGTGATCATAAAATTAGGGTTATACTTTAAAAATTAGATCGACACCTTTCACACCTTATGTGTGTTTTGAGTAGACGGTTCATTTAACTTTTTTAACTATCAAAGAAAGGGTTTGTACCTTGAGCTGCAGATCCTGCATTTATTCTGTCCAGGCTCAATCCAATTTCGTCAGGGACTACACCAATGATCCCAGAATATACAGTAAAAGCAATTGGGTAGACATAAGAGAGCCACCACTTGCTAAATACTAGATGTGATTTATTAGGAGTGAAGCACAACATGTTTCAAACCCTGTTTCCAGGGTAACCCTTTTGAAATAAAAAAATAACAAAAGTGGTATAAAGATGATATCTTTATTCGCTAACTAAGATAATCATAGCAAGCTTTCAGAACATTCTAGTTCCTTTTTCAAGCTGATTCAAGAGGGCACCCCTGCCCACCCTCAATGGCAAGTTAGATTAGTAAAAGAAATGCAACAGAAATGTACTCAGGCTCCTTCGTTCCTGCTCCTTGCCCTCTGCTTGCCGGAAGTTGCAAACGGGCCTGACTTCCAGCCGCGTCTGTGATTGGCTGAAAGGCAGCCAATCTACGAAGCAGCTGCCAGCTATGCAGACAGCCGAGGAAACGAAGGAGGGCAACTACATTTCTGCTGCTTTTTGTACAAATCTAACTTTGCAGTTGGGGTGGGCAAGGGGTGCCCTTCCCTACAGAAATTGCATTTATAGGTAGGGGATGAGGCAGCCATGTAGGGATTTAGAGGGAGGGAAGGGGGGAAAGGGTCACCTGTGCAGGAGTCCTCAGTGAGGACAAGGAGGAAGCATGGACCGGGGAACAAATTTTAGTTTTGGGGGTGGACATTCCTTTTAAATAAATAAAAAGAAATCAATTTTATCACACATTTACATGCAGACTTGTAAACAAGTGTCATAAGCCATTGCTAACAAATATTAATTCTATTAAAAAAGTGAGGCTGGATACATAAATTCTCTGGGACAGGTAACGGAGAAATAGTTATAGTATTGTCAAGTACGCCCTCTATTGGAAGTAAGCAATACTTGGTTTATTTATCTAAACATGGACAATTCACAGAAAAAAGGCTGTTTTCCATTTTTGCTTCTCTATACCTAAAATCTAGCATTAACAATGTGTTATGATTGAGAAATTCACTGGCTAGTTGAAGTGATGTATTCTAAATGTGTTTCTGGCATAATGTAGCTGTTTTTGATTTATTTTTGAGAGTATGGCATGAAGCACACTTTCAACGTTTTTTATTTTTGCTCTTTCTATAGCTCAGAAGGCTCCTGACATATCTCGGCAAACAGTATCTCTTTTACCATACAATGTAAGTGACAGTATATCACAGGTAGCAGTTTGTAACATTACAGAGACAGTGGTCAGACCAGAAGATCCAAATGTCTTTAGACACCCAGTACCAAGACCAAGAACAAAATCTAACCTTAAACCTGTAGGAAATAATATTTTTTGCATATTTCAAGAAAATAACGAACTGCTTCCCCATCCAACACTTGAGTTAGAGCGCCCTTTCATTCAGCCCTGCTCTGCTTTTGATGACCACATTTTTGAAACAAACAATATGAGCCATGAAAGAAGCCAAAATAGTATTGTGTCACGGATTAAAGCTTTTGAAAGTCAAGCTGAGGTTTCAGAGCAGCCTAGGAGACCAGAAATTGTGCCACGTTCCTTCAGTAATAGGAGCTCTGTTGCTGTTAAGCCTACACCAGCTCCAAAGCCAGCCTCTAACAGGACTTCTGGAGAATGGGAGTCTTCAAAAGACAATAAACCCAAAGTTATCCCAAGAGAAGGACTTGTTCCACCTAAGCTAACAGATACAGGAGGCACAATTAAACCAGAGCTGCCCAAGAAACCAAAGTCTGGTATAGTTAAAAGCAGCAGTAGTGACTTTTCTGAAGGTGTTCTTGGGACCACTTTGTCTTTTAACAGTAACACTAAAGATATTGAACAGAAAGTTCCTGTTCCTGCTCCCAGGCCTCTGATTTCAAAGAAACCCTTGCAGAATGATCCATCTAATTTACCAACAGCAGTACCCAGGCCCCATGGTCCTGCCCCAAAACTTTCTGTAGCTAAGCAAGCCAAAGCATTCTCAGCATCAGAAGTCACTTCGGCCCGAATAACAGCACCTGCTTCTCAAATTAAGACACTTGCTGAAGTTGATCTGATCAGTTTTGATGATGATGTTCTGATTCCCAGCCCGGAAGTCACCAATGACACAAACACCAGTGTTGGTAAGTGTTATTGCAAATATCATCTGTTAACAAACTATATTTTTCCTTGCAGCTCTGGAAACCTGGGTCTCTAAAATTCTTTATAGAAGCTGGCTAAAAATACTTGGGCAAACCCTAATTAGTGATTAATGACTAACTATGCAGGATTTTTTTTTATAGATCCATTCCAATTTAAATTTTCCACAGACGAGACTGAGAAGGATCTGCCAACACAACCTGCCCCTCAGAAAAAGCCAACAGTCATCAAAGTTTCGGGCAAGTTAGGGAAATGTAAGAACCCTTATTCTTCCGGTCAAATACTATCTGTTACAATTTACTGTTGTAGATATTTTGATTGAAGAAGTCTAGTATTTATGTAGAAAAGGATGTACCTTAAGTTCCTCATCTCTTGTTATACTCATTGTATGTGATGTGTATATTTATATGTATATAAAATGTAGATTAAATTATTTGTGGAAGTGAAAAATAAAGGGCAGTACAATTTATACGCTTCTTAGAGATGTGTTATATTGTACTAGAATGATTAACATGTTGAAAGCTGAAATCTGTAATTGCAAAGTGCAAAGTAAGGATACCGTGCTTTTGGCTGAGAGTTTTCTCTGTAGGCCACACTTGTATTCTTAAAGGCATTGGTGTACAGGGGGTTAAATGATCTGTTTTATTTGGGAATTTCCTGCTGCGAGAAGCAAAAGTATACCTCACCTAAACATAAATATGTATGTAAAACTTACATAGCTTTCTTACGTAATTAATTCCTTTTTATTGGAACATGTAAAATTAGGGAAAGGTGAAATCATTTTTTGTTTATGACCAAAATATAATATAGGAAATACAATGGTCCCTTGAATTTTGTATTAGCTGTGTGCACATATGAACAAAATAAAATGTTACCTGCTTCTATTTCAGCAAGAATACAAATTAGAATGGACCTTGATGAAAATTGTGTAATCTTACAATATGTTTATTGATCTAGTAACAGAACAAGGATAGCCCAGGTGATTCGTTTTCATAAGTAGCCTGGTTTAGGAGCCTAAGTTGTTTTTTTACATTAACTAACAGTCAGCCAGATGAAGTAGCCAAACTAAATTTTATAGTAACCAGTTGTGGTTTTACATGAAATAATGAGTCAGCAGAAAAAGGATTCTAGGCTGTTTGGCCCATACTATACAAAAGCAAAGTGAAAGACTGTGAAAAAGTTCTGTTCCAAGCTCTATTTAATATAGTCACTGTAGTTATGTCTCTACCTTTAGTGTGTACATTAGTTACCATGCATAAAGAAATATGGTAACTGCTGTAATAAAAACAAATCACTGTTAAAACCCCCTTGTAGGCTCATTGATTATAAATATATGTAGGCTATATCTGTTGTATTCAATTAGATCAACTGGACTTGAAATGTAGTTCTTGAAGACGTTTCGCTAGTCATCCGACTGGCTTTCTCAATTCAGAATGACTTGTACAAGAATCTGTGGCAATTATGTACCCTGGAAAATCCCAATTAGCATATCACAGCCAGGTGTTAAGGGTGTGATTAGATAGTGGCTAAGAGGTGTTATAGGAACGCCCAGAGTAAGGTGTTAAAACAGCATTGTACATGGCAGACAGTTGGTGTCGAACCCCCCCACCTCTATTTAGGCTTGGTTTCTTTATTTTCACATAAATGGCCTCCTTAACACCTCTCTTGAACCAGTCACGTTCCTTTGCCAATATGTTAACATTACAATCTTCAAAGGTATGTCCTTTATCCTTAAGATGCAGGTACACGGCTGAGCCACATGACATCCTAAGTGCTGACTGTACTATACTATAATATCATACTGTAATAGGTACAAATAAACTCTGCTTCACCCAGGCCTGCATCATTAACATTGTGCACACATCCCTATCTTAACCATAGTGTCATTATTCCCAGACAGAGAGTACAAGGAGCAGGAGAAAATGAGCTCTCATTTAAAATGCCGTTATTCATTTCTTACAGATCAGCAGAATTATACACATTTTTAGCAGAGATTTTAGCTGCACAATGAACTATAATAGGTAGGTATAGGCTTGTTTTAATCTAGATATTGCACCTTCTTATTTAGATTTATGTTGCTTTTATTTGAAAGGTTTCTTTTAAATTAAAGAAACTATGAAACTAGCCTACATATATGCTTGTGAGGTTCTCATTCATCCAGGTCATGGTATATCTGTTGTATTCAATTAGATCAACTGGACTTGAAATGTAGTTCTTGAAGACGTTTCGCTAGTCATCCGACTGGCTTTCTCAATTCAGAAGATTCTGATTGAGAAAGCCAGTCGGATGACTAGCGAAACGTCTTCAAGAACTACATTTCAAGTCCAGTTGATCTAATTGAATACAACAGATATAGCCTACATATATTTATAATCAATGAGCCTACAAGGGGGTTTTAACAGTGATTTGTTTTTATTACAGCAGTTACCATATTTCTTTATGCATGGTAACTAATGTACACACTAAAGGTAGAGACATAACTACAGTGACTATATTAAATAAGCTTGGAACAGAACTTTTTCACAGTCTTTCACTTTGCTTTTGTATAGTATGGGCCAAACAGCCTAGAATCCTTTTTCTGCTGACTCATTATTTCATGTAAAACCACAACTGGTTACTATAAAATTTAGTTTGGCTACTTCATCTGGCTGACTGTTAGTTAATGTAAAAAACAACTTAGGCTCCTAAACCAGGCTACTTATGAAAACGAATCACCTGGGCTATCCTTGTTCTGTTACTAGATCAATAAACATATTGTAAGATTACACAATTTTCATCAAGGTCCATTCTAATTTGTATTCTTGCTGAAATAAGAAGCAGTAACATTTTATTTTGTTCATATGTGCACACAGCTAATACAAAATTCAAGGGACCATTGTATTTCCTATATTATATTTTGGTCATAAACAAAAATGATTTCACCTTTCCCTATTTTTACATGTTCCAATAAAAAGGAATTAATTACGTAGAAAGCTATTTAAGTTTTACATACATATTATGTTTAGGTGAGGTATACTTTTGCTTCTCGCAGCAGGAAATTCCCAAATAAAACAGATCATTTAACCCCCTGTACACCAATGCCTTTAAGAATACAAGTGTGGCCTACAGAGAAAACTCTCAGCCAAAAGCCGGTATCCTTACTTTGCACTTTGCAATTACAGATTTCAGCTTTCAACATTGTTATCATTCTAGTACAATATAACACATCTCTAAGAAGCGTATAAATTGTACTGCCCTTTATTTTTCACTTCCACAAATATTTAATCTACTTTTATATACATATAAATATACACATCACATACAATGAGTATAACAAAGATGAGGAACTTAAGGTACATCCTTTTCTACATAATACTAGACTTCTTCAATCAAAATATCTACAACAGTAAATTGTAACAGATAGTATTTGACCGGAAGAATAAGGGTTCTTACATTTCCCTAACTTGCCCGAAACTTTGATGACTGTTGGCTTTTTCTGAGGGCAGGTTGTGTTGGCGATCCTTCTCAGTCTCGTCTGTGGAAAATTTAAATTGGAATGGATCTATAAAAAAAATCCTGCATAGTTAGTCATTAATCACTAATTAGGGTTTGCCCAAGTATTTTTAGCCAGCTTCTATAAGAATTTAGGGGAAGAGGAGGAGAGGAAAGTACCCTCTCCCTCCCTTTCTCTTCTCCATATTACATTCTGTATGTTGCATTTTTTTTAACTTGGAATGATTCCAAATCTAAAAATAACTTCATGCAACTAAAACAATGCAGTTTTGGATGGTCAGGTTTAACTAATGAATGTACCTTTTAGCTTCTGAAGAACTTCAGGCTCCTCCACCCCTCCCTGCTGAAAAACCAGTTGGAAGCCTTTACAATAAAGCAAGCATGAGGCCACGTCCAGTAGGCAGAAAAGTAAGTGTTTATGCAGTGTGTGATTCCATCTGACTTTGCTGCATGTTTTGTTTGATTAGGGTTCTCGGTAAGCCTCCATATATTATACTATATTAATAATATTATATAAATATTATACTCCATCTTGAGTAGGTTTCTGTTGTAAAAGAGGGACACCAACATCATATGGTTAATTCACCTCAGTTGGCATAAACCTGGGTATGGCAGATCACCACCTGGAATTAATATTACAGTGACTCCCCTGTTATTTTGTCACATCTAGTGTGCTGTGCAGGTGTGGAAACACATTGTAATGTAAACTCCTTCTCGGATACTGGAAGCTAAAATCCACACCATTTAAAGGGCAGGACCACCCTTAAAACAAGAAACGCAGGTGCAGGATTTCAAGGGGGAAATTCCTGAATGGGTTACCACCGAACAATCCCAGAAGGAAGTTCATGACCAAATACATCCATATATTCTATTATATATTGATCATGTAATAATAATATATATATTTTCTCTACTTGCCATGACTATCATCATAGTTGGCCAATACAGATTTCATCTTTGTGTTATAAAGTATATTCATTTACCTTCTGTTTTACTGAGAAATCCACATTTCGTTTCACACCAAGGCAGCATATACCTGAGGTTCCCCGCCCCCAAGCAGGACTACTCCCCTGAATGAATGTAGCTCCCTAATCCAGTCCCTCTGTGTTTTTAGTCCTACCATAGGATAGGATCTCTCCTAGGTTTTATTGTTTTATTTCCCAGTCCGGTGGGCTGGAAGATTGCCGCAATTGGTCACTTATTTGTACCAGCTGGGGAGTACTTGGGCAAGGTACTCCTTTGATCAGTGTGAGAAGACCGTTACCATTTTGGTGCAGAGGTCTGTGACCAGGCTTACATGTGTTACAGGCTATCTTCCATCCTCCACCAGTTATTGATCAGGCCTTTTTTCTGTGTCACTGGCAGGGCAGATGGTTGCTCCTGAGCGTGCGCGAGATGATGTCATCAGTAGCAGACATCGCTAGATTTCTTAAGGAAGTGGCTGATGCAATTCTCAGCCACTTCCTCCATTAACTGAATGCTGCGTCGCTCTGCTGTCTTGCATCCCTGCCCTGCTGATGAGTACTAAACGGGAGTCTCTCTGAACCTGCTGTGGCAGTCAGAAGGCTGTTAAGATGTAAAGGTATATTTTATCTTATATTGTGTCTGAAAATTCTGCTACTGTGGAACCAGCTACTGCTAAAAGAAAAACCACAATCAAATCTGCCATTTGTCCAGGCTGTAACACTTAACTACCTACAGATTGTACTACTAGGCTATATCGGTCTAATTACGAAAAGATTATTTATTACCCTGTTCCTAAGGATAACTTGGGAAAGCGGTGTCAACACCTTCTAAACCTTTAATAAGACTGTACTCATCTTCTGAACAGGGGAAGTGAATAGAAGTCAATGATTATTTTTCCCATTAATGAAATTGATTCTTTTTTAAGGATTGTTAAAGATACTCTGGATTCTGATTCTGATGGAGTCAGAACCACCAAGTCACAAAAACTCTTTTCAGGAGCAGGTAAAAGGAATAACTGTATCTCCGTTCAGGAGGCAATAAAGGATTTAATATCCAAGGAATGGAAATCTCCAGATAAAAAATGTATTTACCAAATAAATTTCATTCACTGTTTCCTATTGAAGATGAGGAAAGAAAGAATTGTAATAATCCTCCCAAGGTGGATACACTGGTGGCACTCACTGTCAAAAGAACTACATTGCCTCTTGAGGACAGTTCCGGTTTAAAGAGTCCCGTGGGGAAAAAAGGCTGAGGCTGCACTGAAAAAAACATTTATGGCTTCAGCTTAAGCAGAAGTATCATTATCTAAAGCTCTTTGTTCCTGGTTATTTGATTTTTAAGCCCTGATCAGGAAAGGGACTTCCAGAGAGACGATTTTAAAGTATTTCCCATTATAGTTTATAGTATTTGAGGTTGAATAAAGACATACGTCCATCCAGTCCAACCCATCTAGCAATATCCTCATTTACTGCCTAACTGTTGATCCAGAGGAAGGCAAAAAAAACCCACCAAATTTATAAAGGGGGAAAGAATTCCTTCCTGGCTCCAAGTGGCAATCGGAAATTTCCCTGGATCAACTCTACTTTATGTATCAATACCAGTAACTTGCAACATTCCCTGTTTGCAGAAACTCATCCAGCTTATTTTTAAACTGACCAATGAACCTGCCATAACAACGTCCACTGGAAGACAGTTCCATAGCTTTACCGTTCGTGAAAAACCCTTTCTGAGCTTGAAGCCTAAACCTTTTTTCTTCAATTCTTAAGGGATGTCCTTGTGTCCTTTGCCCCAGATAGTTTATTGTATGGCCCATTAATGTATTTATACACAGTAATTATATCCCCAAGCAAGTGCCTTTTCTCCAGCGTACATAATTGTACCTTTTCCAGTCTCTCTTCATATTCAAGCTCCCCCAATACCCTTATTAATTTAGTTGCCCTTCTCTGAACCCTTTCCATTTCAAAGATGTCCTTTTTGTACACAGGATTCCAAAATTGCACTGCATATTCCAAATGAGGCCTTACCAATGCTTTGTAAAGAGGGAGAATCACATTTTCCTCCCTTGAATCCATACCTCACTTTATACAAGACAATACCATGCTGGCTCTGGATGTTGCTGCCTGGCACTGCTTGCTGCCTTTAAGTTTGTTATCCACCAAAACTCCAAGATCCCTTTCCAACAGGGATTCACTTAACACAGAGCCATTTATAGTATAAGTAGCACAAGGATTTTTTTAAGTCCAAAATGTATCAACTTACATTTCTCAACATTGAATCTAATGTGCCAATTAGCAGCCCAATGTGACAATCTATCTAGATCCCCCTGCAACGATTGCACATGGTCGACAAAGTTTTGTGTCATCAGCAAACACAGAAACCTGCTGACAATACCCACTTCCAAATCATTAATCCATAGATTAAATAGAAGCGTCCCCAACACAGAACCCTGTGGCACCCCACTTAGCACTTTAGTCCATAATGATGAAGCCCCATTTACAACTACTCTCTCCATCTTATTCATTTACCAATTTTCTATCCATGTACAAATGTGACTCCCCAGACCAACAGACCTCAGCTTATACATTAGTCGCCTATGGGGGACTGTATCAAAAGCCTTTGCAAAATCCAAGTAAACTACATCTACTGCTATGCCAGAGTCTAAATTTCTACTTAATTCCTCATAAAAGCCAAGCAAGTTCGTTTGACAAGATCTATTCCTCCTAAATCCATGCTGGTTACTACTTACAATGTCAGTCCTTGAAACATACTCTAGAACTTGTTCCCTTATTAAACTTTCCAGGATCTTCCCCACCACTGAAGTTAAACTTACAGGCCTGTAATTACCCGTCTGTGAACGACTACCCTTTTTGAATATTGGAATAACATCAGCCTTTTTCCAATCCAGAGGCACACCACCGGACATGAGGGAATCTGCAAAAATAAGAAACAATGACCTAGATAAAACTGAACTTAGCTCCCCAAGTACCCGAGGATGTATTTTATCCGGGCCAGGAGATATATTAATATTAACCTTATTTAGTTCTTTCTGTACCATATTCTCGGTTAACCAAAGTACACTTGAATCTTTTATACCATTACTGCTACTATACTCTATATCTGTACTTGGATCTTCTATAGTGTATATAGAGGGGAAAAAATTATTCAAGACATTTGCTTTATCGCCATCCTCCGTACTGCATCCCTTATCCCCCTCCCTCCCTCTCCCTCCCTCTTAGGATTCCCTCCCCCTAGTGTAAATCCCTTTAGATATATGATTCCCCCTGTCCCCCCAGCCCCAACCGCTCTATTTGTATTCTTAGAAAGTGCCCCAAACTCTACTTACCTTCCCTCTTTCCCCCGCTGCAAAGAACTCCCGGCAGCCGCGTCCGTGATTGGCTGCCGCTCAGCCAATCACAGACGCGACTGCCGGTCCCGCCCCTCTGCTTGCATTTTTTCGCAAGCAGAGGGCTGGCAGCGCAGCGGAGGAAAGAGGGGAGGTAAGTACAGTTTGGGGCACTTTCTAAGAATACAAATAGAGGGGGGGGGACAGGGGGAATCATATATCAAAAAATATTTTTAAGGGTGGACATACCCTTTAAAATCCCCTTGAACACAGTCCACTTCTGTTCAGTACCTTTTTCTGATAATATATTATCCCAGTTGACATTCTGAAGAGCTGCTTTTAACCTGGGAAAATTTGCCTTCCCAAAATTAAAAGTCTTTGTTAACCCAGCGCACTTTTCCTTTTGATAACAAAGTCCACACACCACTATCTCATGGTCACTATTCCCCAAGCCTCCAGTTACCTTTATATCTATCATGCACTCCACGATGTTAGATATTACCAGATCCAACAGAGCTCCTTTTCTAGTAGAAACCTCAACCACCTGTGAGAGAAAATTATCCTGCAGCAAATTCAGGAACTCATTGCCTTTTTCTGTGATGTCAGTTCCACCACACCAATCAATGTCAGGGTAATTAAAGTCCCCCATAATGAGTACACTCCCCAAACTTGCAGCTCTTGCCAACTGCATATGAAGTTGACTCACTTCCTCTGCTAGCATTTGGCGGCTTATAGCAGACACCAACAATGACATTACCCCCTTTCCTGTTGCCTAATTCCACCCATATTGCCTCCACTTTAACATCCATATCGCCAGTTATCTCTTCTTTTAAATTTGGCTTTAATTCTTTTTTAACATAAACACATACTCTTCCCCTTTTCCTTTTTTCTCTGTCCTGCCTAAACAAGGCATATCCTTCTAAATTTACAGCCCAGTCATGAGAACTGTTCAACCACGTTTCTGCTATACCTATTACATCATACTTTTCATTCAATGCCATAATTTCCAATTCACCCATTTTGTCAGCCAGGCTTTTCGCATTTGCAAACATACATTTTAGATTATGATCCTGTAATTTATTCGTACACTTTAATACACGTGCCTCCCTATCCCCTATGCTAGCCCCACCCCCCTTTCCACCCACCACTGGCCTATCTACACCCTGCTTTCCTCCTGGGCTATCTATCCCAGTGAGACTGCTAATACCCTCCCCCCCAACCCTAGTTTATATCTATAGTCTATATCTAAGAGCCTCTGAATACTTTTATGATTCAGCCCTACACAATGTAAAGTTAGCAGCAAGGAGTGCAGCTTACTCTTCTATAGCCAGAAGAGCCACCTGGTTAGAATCATGGTCAGCAGATGTTGCCTCTAAAAACAAGTTATGTTCTATGTCCTTTGAGGATGGTTTACTCTTTGAAATGGTGTTAGAACCTTTAGAGGAAGAAGTCAAAATAAAGGTTTTGCCCTCTACCTGGAAAACTTTCCTTTGAATCCTTTCGATCCTTTGCCTTTAGAGTAAGAGGTGACTCTAGAGGATTCAGACATTTTTGAGAGTGAGGCTTTCCAGTGGTTTTAGAAGCAGAATATCGAGGAAGAGGTCGATCTAACTTTTCATGCTTGTCCACCTTATGAGGCCAGAAGCTTAGGAGGACGCCTTTCTCTATATCCCAAGGCATGGGGCAGAATAATTAGACATATGAGTACTCAAATCTGTTCAGAAAGGATCCTGCCTGTAATTGTTTTACTATCCAAGTCGATTCCTGCTATCAGGAAATCCACTAAATCAGAATAAAGAATTGATGACAGCAGTTCAAGAATTTCTCAGAATGGGAGTGCTAATCCCTGTTCCCAAACATAAAGAATACACTGAAGTATACTCCAAGATCTCTTTCCTAAACCAACTGGTCAATTCAGAGCAATAATCAACCTAAGATCCCTGAATTTATACCTTAAAGAAAAAGCATTTCAAGATGGAGAACATCAAATCACCATTAACTTTTCTGTTACTGGAAGATTTTGTTCTCTTTAGATTTAAATGCCATTTAGCTTCATACCCCAATTCGACCGTCCCATCAAATGCTTTTAAGGCTATTAATAAAAGGAAAATCTTCAATAAAGCATTACCAATTTAGAGCTCTCCTCTTCTGGCTCTCATCGTCACCAAGAATTACAGCAGTTGTCACAGCTTACCTAAGAAGAGAACGGATAACAATTATCCCTCATTTTGGAGACTGATTACTAAGAGCTTCGTCTGTGCAAGAGCTAAATCAAAACTTGCATACAACTTTAACCCTTCTAAAAAAACTAGGTTGGGTGCTAAACCATCAAAAAATCTTCTCTTATACCAACTCAAAAGAAAAGATTTCTAGGGTGAATTCAAGTCTAAATCGTGTAAATGGAGACTTATTAACTCTTCCAAAAACTCTTTTAAAGTAAATCTTAGAAGTGTTAGGACTCTTTTTTGCAGCCTTAGAGGGTGTACCTTGTGGAAGAGCACACGTTAGACCCCTTGAATTGGGACAGAGACCAAAGATCCCTGAAAGGAAAGGTAGTCCTTCCAAAGGACCTAAAGCTATCTCTGAGATGGTAGCTAGACCCATTACTATCCCACAACCTGTCTTAATAACTATAGGTGCCAGTTTATCAGGTTAGGGAGCACATTGCCAAGGAGAAACATATCAAGACACTTGGTCAGAACAGAAAAAAGATGTCCTACAGAGAACTAAAATCTGTAATCACACTCTTTTAGTTTTTCAAAGATTAATAGAAGAAAAATCAGTCAGACAACTCTACTACAGTGCCATACATCAACCAAAAGGGAGCAAACATCTATTATGCCTTTCTCAGAAGATTCTTATCTGGGCAGAATCCTACTTAATGGAGATATCAGCGAAACAAAATCTCCTGAATCAAATAAATCTGAGCAAATGGAGCCTAGACCAGAAAGTCTTTCAGGGCATCTATCTAGGATGGGGGACACCGTCAATAGATCTAATGGTGTCCTTCCAGAATCCAAAACTTCTCTGCATTTTTCCCTCATGAGAGACAACCAAGGGCTAGGGCAGGATGAGCTAACGCACTAGTGGGATTTCGACCTAGCATTTATTTATCCTCCTTTACCTCTGATAGCCAAAGTCTTAAAGATAATCAGTTAGGAGAGGTTGTGGGAAATATTATTAGCACAAGTAGAAGTTGGTATGCAGATTTAATTTTTATGTCAATGAAACCAGCCTGGCCTCTTCCGAATTAATACAACCTTCTGAGTCAGTGCCAAATGATGATTATCTCCTGAGGTTAAAGAAACTCTTACAAATTCGTAAACCAGCAACCTTCAACGTTTACCATAAAAGTGGTGTACAGAACAAAACAAACAGATGACTCTTAACATTCCTCTTATCCTACAATTGCTTGTACAAGGACTTCAAAATAACCTAGGAGCAAACAATTTGAAGGTCCAAATTGCAGCATTGGTGCATTCTTTCACACCAAACTAGCAGGATCCCTAGAGGATCCCTTAATAAAAAGAAGAGCCTATAGAGGAAATTCCCTTTAACTTCTTGTGTCTAAAAACAGCTTTATTGATAGCTGCCAGACGTGTAGGTGAGATTCAGGCATTTTCATGGAAAAAACATTTTCTTGATGTACTGATCTGGGTATCCGGCTGAGACTTGACCCTACTTTTTTAATAAAGGTTAACTCCTCTTTTCACAAAGACCAAGAAATATTCCTACCCTGTTTCTCTTTTGATTCCTCGGAAGATGAACAAAGAAATCATAGGCTGGATATCAAAAGGTGTTTTCTGGTTTACCTAGAAAAATTGCAATCCTTTAAAAAATCACATTATCTGACCATTTCCTTCTCAGGTTACATCAAGGGGAAGGCCGTCTCAAAGGCAATAATAGCCGGATGACTGAGGCAAGCTATTATTCTGGATTATGAAATGTCAAGTTCCAGTTCCTCAAGATGTCAAAACACACTCCTTTAGGGCATGGAAATCAGGGGCTTCTCCAGAGCTTGTTTGCGAGTGCTTCACATACATCTCTGAAGCACTACAGAAGGGATATTTCAAAATTGAGCTGTGACACTGACGGAAATTTTCTGTATTGGCAATATTCAGCAAATTCAATTACCGGACCCCTTTACTACAATAGAGGGAGACTATAACATTGGACTATGAATATGCACATCGATTGATTGTTCTGTATAAAGTATATATGAAACCATCCCTCCTGTGTATATATAATATAATGCAATTATTATTATTTATTATTATGGATTTATATACCGCCAGCATATTTTGTGGCACCTAAAAATTACATAGTCATACATGTTACATGCAAGGGAAGAAGCAAAGTCCCAAATGCACTCACACCTGGAAGGGTGCAGATATTCCAAACCCCACCCCTAGGGATATAGGAATACAGTTTACAAACTAGATGAGAGTAGCACTCCAAAATTACACGTGTTTAATGGTGAACCACGAACATCAAAAATCACGTTTCAGGGGTGTACCTGATGATGGGGTAACACCCCCGAAACGTAATTTTTGATGTTTGTGGTTCACCATTAAACAGATGTACCTTTGGAGTGTGACTCTCTTATCTAGTTTGCACATACAAAGGTATTACATATAATACAAAGTCATACATATTACATACAAGGGGAATGCATAGAATATAAGTGCACAAAGTGATGAATCAGTTTACAGCAATACCATGATACACAGGGAAAGAGAACTCTGGCCAGTAAGCTTACAGTCACCTATACAACCATCACCAGGATTTTTTTAATGTCCCTCTTCCTGCTCACTAAACTCCATCACAGTGTAGTACTGTATATAAACCCAGTCAATCACGGCATACTGGATGCATTTTTTAAACAAATAATGCTGCTTCTAAATTAACAATGTGCATAACAATTTATAAATTAATGCAAGTCTATGTTACAATCATAGAGCAGACAGGAAGGGGGAATTCCAGGCACCAGTAAACCCCCCCCCCCTTAAACACCCCACTGAAACTGGTCACTTGTCAGTTACCTGCCCCTTATTTTGTCTGATACATTTAGCACATTATTAGATGTATCACTAACCCGATGTTTAAGTCAATGCAGTCAATCAAGTCTGTGGCTACTGACACCATAGCCAATGATGAACTTATCTTTCCCCTGCTGCCTCCTCTGCCTATGTTCATGTTCCTAAAAGCTCATTGAGCAGGGGGGAAAGAGAACAGGGGAAATGCTTATCTTTAAACATCTAGTTATAAATGCAATTAATAAAGTGCTAAAAATAGCAAATGGGGTTAGGGGCATATACTGTAAATGACAAGCAACACTTTTTTTTTTTAAGGGTGGACATACCCTTTAATGGGTTATAATTTTTTTCTCAAACAAGTCTCTAACATATGTGTAAAGTCTGTACATATAGTTAAATTCATTCTGCTCTTCTGCTTCAGGAATGGGAGTCCTCTAAATCTGGGGAAGATTCTTGGGCCAGGCCTGCATTGCCTAAAAGGTTTGTTTGCATTGAATCGAATTGATTGGGGAATATTCTGGACATTTGCTGTAATTATTTTATTGCTGTTTCACATTTAGAATGTTTAATTACAATACCTTTTTGTTTAACATATAAATCCTTAAAGGGTATCTCCACTGACAAAAAAATTGCCATTTAGTTGTACTGAAGAACGGGAGGTAAAGGAGCTGTGTCTTCTTTTGCACATCCCTAAACATGGGGAAAACAAATGCTTTTTGGGGACTTTTCTGACGTGGTAATAGGTTGTTTTTGTATATACAATGGGCTATTAACATTTCCATGCAAAAATTGTAAAGAAGGGTTTCAAGCTTGAAAAAGGAATCTGTGTTAGTCCGAAACATTTTGCAATAAACGGCACTTGTGGTGCAGTAAATAAACTGTGTGGCGTCCCCTTCTTTACAACATTTGTATGGAATTGTCTCGGTCACTGCTGATTAGGTGACAGGAATTGTTCTTGTTGTCTGATTTGCAAAACTTACACCAAATGCAATACAATAAAAACGATTAATTATTAGCCCAACGGAATGAAAAATCACAGAAAAGTCTGGTGGAAAAAAACGTTTGATTAATGCATTAATGTGTAGCAATAGCAGAGTGCAGACTGGTAATGCAGGGAGTTGTATAGAAATATCCCCCTAAATAAATATTTGGACAAACACAACTTTTTTTCTCATTTTGGTTTTGAACATTACCACAATGAATTTTAAATGAAACAACTCAAATGCAGTTGAAGTGCAGATTTCAGCTTTATTTCAGTGGGGTGAACAAAACGATTGCATAAAAATGTGAGGCAACTAAAGCATTTTTTAACACAACCCTTCATTTCAGGGTCTCAAAAGTAATTGGACAATTAAATCAAAGGCTATTTCATAGGCAGGTGTGGGCAAGTCCATTGTTATGTCTTTATTAATTAAGCAGATAAAAGGCCTGGGGTTGATTTGAAATGTGGTGCTTGCATGTGTAATATTTTGCTGTGAACAAACAACATGCATTCAAAGAAGCTCTTTATGCAGGTCAAAAAATCAGTACTTAAAGGGGAACTGTGGTCTTTATACAAGTTGATTTTAAATGAAAAGCCAGTTTCCTACCTTTAAAACAAGCCATCAACCACCTCAAGAAGCAAGCGCTGGTGAACTAAGCAAAGCAAAAAGACCTGGATATCCAGACCACAGTGGTGGATGACCGCAGAATTGTTCCCTTGGTGAAGAGAAACCCCTTTACAATAACCAACCAAGTGAACAAAACTCTCCAGGGGGTAGGCATATCAATATCCAAGTCTACCATAAAGAGAACACTGCATAAAAGTAAATACAGAGGGTACACTCCAAGGTGCAAGCCACTTGTAAGCCTCAAGAATAGAAAGGCTACATTGGACTTTGCTAAAGAACATCTAAAAAAAACAGCACAGTTCTGCAAATACATTCTTTGGACAGATGAAACCAAGATCAACCTCTACCATATTGATGGTAAGAAAAAAGTTTTGAGAAGGCGTGGAGCAGCTCATTATCCAAAGCATATGACAAACATGGTGGAGGCAGTGTAATGGCTTAGGCGTGCATGGCTGCCTGTGGCACAGGGACTCTAGTGTTTATTTATGATATTAATAATGCAGTCATATTGATTGCGCTGCGTTTAATGATACAGATGGGCAATAACCCAAAACATACAGCCTAAGCAACCCAGGAGTTTATTAAAGGAAAGAAGTATAAAATTCTTGAATTGCCAACTCGGTCACCTGATCTTAACCCAATTGAGCATGCATTTCACTTGTTGAAGACTAAACTTAAAGGGCATGTCCACCCTTTAAAAAATGTTTTGATATATTGTAGGGCTTCCTCCCCAGCCCCAACTGCCATAATAGAATTATCAGAAACTCCTTTGATCTTTACTTACCTTCCCTCTCTCCTCCGCTGCACTGCCAGGCCTTCTGCTTGCATGAAACTGCAAGCAGGGGGCCTGACCGGCAGATGTGTCCCTGAAAGGCAGGCAATCACGGACGCAGCTATCTGCTGATTAGAACACCGGAGGAGAGAGGTAGGTAAGTAGAGTTCGGAGGACTTTCTGAAATTTCTATTATAGCGGTTGGGGCTGGGGGAGGAAGCCCTACAATAGGACCAAGGGGATTGTAGCTAGGGGGAGAACAAAACGGGAGGGAGAGGGGGGGGGGGGCGAAACTGCGCATGGCAAAATTCTCCCGGAGAGACAGGAGGCTCCTGGTGGCCAGTTTTTGGGATTTTGGAGGGGCATAGCAGGGCAGCCATTTGGAGAAGGGATAGTATATACTATTTGAGGTTGAATAAAGACATACGTCCATCCAGTCCAAACCATCTAGCAATAACCTCATTTCGTGCCTAACTGTTGATCCAGAGGAAGGCAAAAAAAAAAACAACAAATTTATAAAGGGGGAAAAAATTCCTTCCTGACAATCGGTGGCAATTGGAAATTTCCCTGGATCAACTTTATATATCAATACCAGTAACTTGCAACATTCCTTGTTTGCAGAAACTCATCCAGCTTTCTTTTTGAAACCGAGCAATGAACCTGCCATAACAACGTCCACTGGAAGACAGTTCCATAGCTTTACCGTTCTCACCGTGAAAAACCCTTTCCGAACTTGAAGCCTAAACCTTTTTTCTTCAAGTCTTAAGGGATGTCCTCGTGTCCTCTGACATGTTCTATTGGTGAACAATGCCCCAGATAGTGTATTGTATGGCCCATTAATGTATTTATACACAGTAATCATATCCCCACGCAAGCGCCTTTTCTCCAGCATACAAAATTGTAACTTTTACAGTCTCTCTTCATATTCAAGCTCTCCCAATCGCCTTATTAATTTAGTTGCCCTTCTCTGAACCCTTTCCATTTCAAAGATGTCCTTTTTGTACACAGGATTCCAAAATTGCAATGCATATTCCAAATGAGGCCTTACCAATGCTTTGTAAAGAGGGAGAATAACATATTCCTCCCTTGAATCCATACCTTTCTTTATACAAGACAATACCATGCTAGCTCTGGCTGTTGCCACCTGGCACTGCTTGCTACCTTTAAGTTTGTTATCCACCAAAACTCCAAGATCCCTTTCCAACTGGGATTCACTTAACGCAGAGACATTTATAGTATAAGCAGCACAAGGATTTTTAAGTCCAAAATGCATCACCTTACATATATCAACATTGAATCTCATCTGACACTTAGCAGCCCAATGTGACTATCTAGATCCCCCTGCAACGATTGCACATCCTCTGAAGTTTTTAATGGTCAACAAAGTTTTGTGTAGTCAGCAAACACAGAAACCTTGCTGACAATACCCACTTCCAAATCATTAATAAATAGATTAAATACAAGCAGCCCCAACACAGAACCCTGTGACACCCCACTTAACACTTAGTCCATAATGATGAAGCCCCATTTACAACTACTCTCTGCATCCTATTCATTAACCAATTTTCTATCCATGTTCAAATGTGACTCCCCAGACCAACAGACCTCAGCTTATACATTAGTCGCCTATGGGAGACTGTATCAAAAGCCTTTGCAAAATCCAAGTAAACTACATCTACTGCTATGCCAGGGTCTAAATTTCTACTTACTTCCTCATAAAAGCCAAGCAAGTTCGTTTGACAAGATCTATTCCTCCTAAATCCATGCTGGTTACTACTTATAATGTCCTTCCTTGAAACATACTCTAGTACATGTTCCCTTATTAAATTTTCCAGGATCTTCTCCACCACTGAAGTTAAACTTTCAGGCCTGTAATTACCCGGCTGTGAACGACTACCCTTTTTGAATATTGGAATAACATCCGCCTTTTTCCAATCCAGAGGCACACCACCGGACATGAGGGAATCTGCAAAAATAAGAAACAATGGCCTAGATAAAACTGAACTTAGCTCCCTAAGAACCCGAGGGTGTATTTTATCCGGTCCAGGAGATTTATTAATATTAACCTTATTTAGTTCTTTCTGTACCATATTCTCGGTTAACCAAAGTACACTTGAATCTTTTATACCATTATTGCTACTATACTCTATGATATCTGTACTTGGATCTTCTATAGTGTATACAGAGGGGGAAAAGTATTCAAGACATTTGCTTTATCGCCATCCTCCTTAACTAACTTATCCCCATTAATTAATGGTGCCACATTCTCAGTCCTCATCTTCTTACTATTAATATACTTTTAAAAAAATGTAGGCTTAGTGATGCTTTGTTCAGCTATCCTAACTTCATTATTAATTTTAGCTAGTTTTATTGCTTTCTTACACTCCTTGTTACAGTTTTTGTAATCCCTAAAGGCCCTTTCCGTTCCCTCTGCCTTAAAGGTTTTAAATGCCTTTTTCTTTCTTTCCATTTGCCTCTTTACATCAGAATTCAGCCACATGGGCGCAGATTTTTTTTTTTTTTACATTTATTTCCCATGGGTATAAATTTAGATGTGAACTGGCTTAAAATCCCTTTGAACACAGTCCACTCTGTTCAGTACCTTTACCTGATAATACATATCCCAGTTGACATTCTGAAGAGCTGCTTTTGACCTGGGAAAATTTGCCTTCCTGAAATTAAAAGTCTTTGTTAACCCAGCGCACTTTTCCTTTTGATAACAAAGTCCAAATGCCATTATTTCATGGTCACTATTCCCCAAGCCTCCAGTTACCTTTATATCTACAATTCGCTCCACAATGTTAAATATTACCAGATCCAACAGAGCTCCTTTTTCTAGTAGGAACCTCAACCACCTTTGAGAGAAAATTATCCTGCAGCAAATTCAGGAACTCATCGCCTTTTTCTGTGATGTCAGTTCCACCATACCAATCAATGTCAGGGTAATTAAAGTCCCCCATAATGAGCACATTCCCCAAACTTACCAGCCCTTGCCAACTGCATATGAAGTTGACTCACCTCCTCTCTGCTAGCATTTGGCGGTTTATAGCAGATACCAACAATGACATTACCCCCTTTCCTGTTTCCTAATTCCATCCATATTGCCTCCACTTTAACATCCATATCGCCAGTTATCTCTTTTTTTAAATTTGGCTTCAATTCTTTTTTAACATAAACACATACTCCTCCCCCTTTCCTTTTTTCTCTGTCCTGCCTAAACAAGGCATATCCTTATAAATTTACAGCCCAGTCGTGAGAACTGTTCAACCAAGTTTTTTGCTATACCTATTACATCATACTTTTCATACATTGCCATAATTTCCAGTTCACCCATTTTGTCAGCCAGGCTTCTCGCATTTGCAAACATACATTTTAGATTATGAGCCTGTTATTTATTCGTACACTTTAATACACATGCCTCCCTATCCCCTATGCTAGCCCCACCCCCCTTTCCACCCGCCACTGGCCTATCTACACCCCGCTTTCCTCCTGGGCTATCTATCCCAGTGAGACTGCTAATACCCTCCCCCCCAAACCTAGTTTAAAATCTCCTCCAACCCTCTAGCCATCTTCTCCCCTAAAACAGCTGCAACACCATCAGTGAGGTGCAACCCATCCCTACTAAAGAGCCTGTAGCCAACAGCAGTTCTCAATAAGCCCAAACCGTTCTTCTTTACACCACCTTCTTAGCCACGCATTAATGCTCCTAAGCTCCCGCCGTCTCCCTGGCTTAGCACGTGGCTGCGGTAGTATTTCTGAAAACACTACCCTTGAGGTCTTTGCTTTTAACTTGGCCCCTAGCTCTCGGAAATCATGTTTAAGGACCTCACCTCCTCCTCTAATTTTGTCATTGGCACCAAAGTGAACCAAGACCACCGGGTCACACCTGGCCCCACCCAATAATCTGTCTACACGATCCACCACATGCCGAACCCTAGCACCAGGCAGGCAACACACAGTTCGGCATGTAGTGTCTTGGCGGCAGATTACCCTATCTACCTTCCTTATAATGGAGTCCCCTACCACCTGCCTAGCAATCCTAATCCTTAGTTCCTCCACCCTTGTATCAGAGATGGCAGTCCCCTGGGTGCTCAAGGGACTTGCCCCCTCCATACAAGCTAATTCCGAGGTGTCCTCCTCCACTTCATCACCTAAGACAACAAATCTGTTGGGATGGGCAATCTGGGAAGAAGCCACCCTACCCTTCCGTTCCCCACTTCCCCTAGTAACACTAACAAAACTACCTCCGCCCTCAACCTTCCCTGTCCCACTTCCACCCACCTCTATACTGGCCCCAGCCAGTGCCTGCTGACCCCCCAGATTTGCCAATCCCTGCAATGCTGCATGGTGCCCCCCTTAGACTCTCCACCTCAGCTTCCAAACGGGCAACCCACTCACACTTGACACAGACATAGGTTCCATACATGTGGCAGGATGCACATTGCATGGTACCAACAAAACTGTCCCAGGTAAGGTAAGAATTTTATTACACTACAGAGTGGGGCCAGTAGTGGGTTACATTATTGTTTTGCGGGTGGACATGCCCTTTAAGAAAGACAGGCCCTCAAACAAGCAGAAACTGAAAGCCGCTGCAGTAAAGGCCTGGCAGAGCATTAAAAAGGAGGAAACCCAGCATCTGGTGATGTCCATGAGTTGAAGACTTCAGGCTGTCATGGCCAGCAAAGGGATTTGTCCGATTACTTTTGAGCCCCTGAAATGAAGGGATTTTGTTTAAATAATGCTTGAATTGCCTCACATTTTTATGCAATCGTTTTATTCACCTCACTGAATTAAAGCTGATAGTCTGCACTTGTAAAATACATTGTGGTTATGTATAGAATTAAAATTAGAAAAAAGTTGTCTCTGTCCAAATATTTATAGACCTAACTGTATATGTTTATTTAAATCAGTGTTTAGCAATAGCAACGTGCTGTCAAGTTATGCAGGAAGTAATAGTTTTCCAACACCTTGAGAGTCACAGGTTGGAGATTCCTTTCATATAGAATTTATCATGCTTCATAAATAAACGTTATGGCTAATCCTTGCATATTGTGTGCACAAATAGTAGCGTAAACATTTTGATATACTTTAAAGAACATCATAACACCTAGTTTTCATAAATATTGTTCTTAAAGGTCAAGTCCAGCCCCAAAATGAAAACTTACATACAGGTAAATCACCCCCAAATGGTAATAGTTTGAAATCTTAAATATATAATTCTAACCTGAAATCCTGCACAATGTCATGTTTCCCCTGTTTATGCTTCCTGGTTCTTCCAGTTAGTAACTGTCAGTTATGGATTTGACAGTTGACATCACAGCCAATGACTGAATGTTAAAGGACAAATATACTCACCTTCCCTCCGCTCCTCTTCTTAGGTCAGTAGCTTTTACCCAGGGTGAGGACCTGAACCGCTAGGTCCTCACCCCTGGGTTCGCGAAAGTTAAAGCACAGCGTTACTGAAACGCTGCTCTGGCAGGCTCCACCCCCTCCTGTCCTTGCGCGACGAGGCCAATAGGAATGCACGCTCATTGCAGAGCGTGCCTTCCTATTGGCCTCGTCGCCGACGAGAGCAGGGGTTCTTATGAGGGTGGAGTTGATCTTTAACCTATTAAAGGGTATGCCCATCCTTAACACACTCTTGTCAGTTATGTTCTTGCATCCCCAAATGCTATTTTTACCACTTTATTACATGTATTTGTGGCCAGATATTAAATGATACATTATCTGTTCTGGTAAAGTTATCCACCTCCTCCCTCTGTTAATGAGCTTTTTTTTATAAGCTTGAGTATGTGCAGACGAGGCAGCATCGGAAACAACTGTCAATCTTTGGCTATGTTGTCAGCAGTCACAGCCTTGATTGACTGCATGGAGGGAAGATCCTGCTTACTCTGTCAGTAAAGAGGCAATAATTATCCTGAAATATCTTGTTAGTAATGCATCTAATAAAGTGCTGAATACATCAGTTGGAATTGGGGACAGGTAACTGACAAGTGACAAGTTTTCCATTTTAAGAGTGGAGATGCCCTTTAATGTAGAGAAAGAGAAGGTATTATGGAAAAAGGAAAACACTATCCTGTGTATGCTAGGGAAAAATATAGAATTATAGACTATAATCCAGAGTTTATAATCAATCCTCAAAATTCTCACTGTAGTTTATTTAATGTAATGATTTTTTAAAATTATAAAAAGTCTTAACCATTGTTACATCTCTGTTAGTGGATAATAGCAATCTAATAAATGATTAAGAGTGTCTATACTCATGTTTAATAAATGATTAAGGGTGTCTATAATCACATTTAATAAATGATTAATAGTGTCTACATTGTTCTGTTCCAAATACATATGACATGTGAATATGCAGTTAACGTTATCTCCTGTCTAGGCCTGCTGGATTTAAAGTAATGGAAATCGCTCAACAACCGCAAAAGGGGCCTCCTGGCAGGCCTCCACCACCTAAAGTTTCCAAAGCTACTTCCCAGCGTGATGCAATTCCCAGATCATCCTCCGATGTAGGGATAACTGCAAAACATAATACATCTGGAATTAGCAGGTCAAAAAGTCAGGTTATAAAACGACAACAACCAGAACTACCTCCCCGGCCTAAGCCTGGACACCCCCTATATAACAAGTATACAGTGAGTTATGTTTTCTTTTACTGAACACAACATATCTATATGCCTTCATGGACTTGGCTTGCTGGAACTTGTTACCAGATTTCTGATTTTAAAGCAACTTTTATTGCTAAATGCTAAACTATCACCAAGGATTCTCTTTGGATGGACTCTAATACCTTTTCCATCCATTGATCTTTTACATTTCGGTATTCGATTGTTCCTTCTGTACATGGAGTATATTGATGTATTGAATTTTTTTTTTTTACATAATTGTATTTTTGCTCCAAAAAAGTTTTGCTAGTTGCCACCAAAACATGCAAGTAATTAAGCCTTGGAACCATGTATTGAAAATAAATATATCTCTCATCAAAGTACATACAGATTCCATTTTATTGCTATTTGATCATTAGAAACAATGATACGTAACAGCTTTCCTTCTTGACATAACTTAACCGGATCTGATTCATAAAGCAATAATATAATGAGGTAACAAGAGTTACCTTTACTGTTAGCAGCTTTGACTAATCTCTACCCTCATTAATCACCCCGTCAGAGAGCTGTAGGACCCATCATTCAAGGACCAAAAATGACAAATCTTTTCTAAGCCCGTTTTTTGACCAGGACAAATGTGTGGGTTTTCAGTGCTAAATAATCAGAAAGAATAATACAAATCTGTGTCCATTTCTGAGGCATTTAGGAAAGCATACTCCTACCTGCCTGGGTGGTTGCTCCCTAAAGCTGTGAGCTGTGAAATTTCCCTGGGTAATGGACTTTTTGCCCGTTGTAATTTGGTGTCATTTTAAAATAAATGGGTTCCAGGACATCATTACTTCTTACCAATTGTTTTAAAAACCCTCCCTTTAAACTTGTTCCCTGATATTTTTTCCCATCCTGTGACTTGCCTGTGGTTATTACAATTCTACTGTGTAAATTGTTCTGATGGTCTCTAGAACCATATAATAAAAAGATAAATACTGTATTTATTTTTTTAAGTTTTCCCTGCCTCATGGAATCGCTGATAAGGATGCTTTGTCCAGTAAACCAGGGGAGCTATCATGCAAGGTAACCTTTCCTCTCAAAGTACAGAATTGTTTAAAGAATGCACTGTATGTTAATTATAAATAATCCCTTTCTCTGTACCCAATATGCAGCGTGGTGAAGTACTAGTACTACTGGAACAAACCAGTACTAATTACATCCATTGTCAAAAAGGTTTAGCAACTGGAGAAGTCAAAGTATCCAATATGAAGATTATTACTCCACTCATCGAGAACTTAGACAACAGACAGAATGTAAGACATCCAATGTTCGCGATTGTCGCTTGAAAACAAATGTCAGTTTACAACTTAACAATAAGGCGGTAAAGACACAAAAGGTTCCTCGCTATCAGGGTTCCTGCACATGTATATGGCCTTCTTTCGGCGCCTTGTGTGCCTTGCTCTTACAGTGACCAGAAAGAGTTTGACCCATTCCTGATTTCCCCCTTTGTTGCATCCTTGTCCCTATAAATATGATCATTAAACAATATGTAACATTCAACAAAGGATCCTAAGTACCGGTAAACATACTTGCAGAATTTAACAGAAAATGTCTCCAAAATGCTGCTGATTTCCATGGGGAAAAATACAACTGTCTTTACTTAATGGGTTATAGAATCCATTCAGTCTTATTTCTATTTTAGCTTTATTTCGTCTTTCTGTTTCTCAAGCATTCCTGCCATAGGTTTATAGGGTGTTAAAAACAATAATCTAGGACTCGCATATAAAATTGATTATTCAGAATTTGCTGTGGATGATTTTTTTGTTGTTATTGCATTCTAATTGTTTGGTCGTTATATGTTGTATGTTTGATGTAGGTAAGCAGTGTTGAAGACAGTCATGTTCCCCATGGAGTGGTGCTACATGATTTTAAAAGTGGTATGTATAAAACAAAATGGCAAAGTTTTGAAGGTTGTTATTTCAGCACAATGTTGTCATAAATAAGCAGCAAACCTAGAAAAGCGAGTAGATTTAAAAACTCTAACCCATTTGGTGCTTTGTATTAAAAATAAAACTATTACTCTCATTAAAAGTATTTTCTGGTGTTTTATATACCAGTGTTAGCCTTTTGCTTACTTAGCCTTCTGTACCCTTTATAGTTACCTTTGTGTTTGCAGTGACCCTTAGAGCACATTTATACAGTATGCAAGTATATTTTAAGAAGAACTAATTGAGCATTTGCAGATTTGTATCTTGTCCTAAAAAGGAGGGGAATGATGTGACCCACAATGGCCGACTACCCGGCGAACGCATATTTTGCAAGCGTCATGTGCACTATCGAACCTACCTAGCTTTAGTCTCTTCATGTTATAATGTTTATCAGCAGGTGGACAAATGTAGTTTTGGTTCCATATTGTTACATAATTACTTTTAACAATAAGAAATTTATCAGGTCCTTTAGAGTTTGTTTGTAACCCCATCATTATAATTTGGAAGATGCTTTCATATGGATGCTGTTTTCCAGAACATGCTGATGATCTGACCATAAGTGCAGGAGAGACTGTTTATCTTTTGGAGAAAATAGACAATGAATGGTACAGAGGAAAATGCAAAGGATACTCTGGGATTTTCCCTGCCAATCACATTAAAGTTATTGTAAGTGTGCTACGCCTTCATTTTAGTAGAAAAATAAATTTCTTTAGACTGGATGTATTTTGGTGTATAGTGGTCCTTATATATTATATTTATACAAACATATAAAAGATAACCAACGCACATTCCTAGGCCCCATACAATATCATATTATCTGCACACTGGCATACTTTATAAACAAAGGGGTTTTAGTATATATTACTGTGATCACATGAATGAAAAGCCTTCCAACCACGTCAAGGTAACCCCAGTCTGGAAGGTCCTAACGTCTAACCTTTTCAATTTCTTTTACTTCAATTACGATTAGCAAACTTTTGCATTTCTCATTCTTACACACTGGATCCATATAACAGGCTCTCTCCCTTCCCCCTCAGCCCTTTGGCTTTTTAAAATGAGGGAAGAGGCCATCCAGTGCTTTATTTTAAAGGCATAGGACCTCCCATTAAAGGGGCGTGTTGGGGTGCTATTACCACATGGAGGCTTGACCAGGCCTCCCAATAAATACATACAATACAAGAATTGTGGAAGCACTCCAATTAGGCTAATTTACAACTACATTTAGCGGAAGTGCTACTGATCTGGTCAAACATTTATACAAACATAGAAAGGATAATCAATGCACATTCCTAGGCCCCATACAATATCATATTATCTGCACACTGGCATGCTTTATAAACAAAGGGGTTTTAGTATACATTACTGTGATCACATGAATGTAAAGCCTTCCAACCACGTCAAGGTAACCCCAGTCTGGAAGGTCCTAACGTCTAACCTTTTCAATTTCTTTTACTTCAATTACGATTAGCAAACTTTTGCATTTCTCATTCTTCCACACTGGATCCATATATTATATATTATATTATATTTTGGTAATAGTTCTTCTTTATTTTAAATGCGTTTTTATCTTATTGTTCTCTAGATATAAGCAATAATCCCTCACCTAGCTCAGTTTTGTTTTGAGTAGCTGGTTTAGGCTAGTTGTAAAAGATAGAGGTCTATTTTCCTTAAAAAGAATGGGTTGGCCAGACAGTAAGTGCTGTATCTAAAGCTGGGTACACACACTAACGATAAAGCCCCGATACCGTCGGATCCGACGGTATTGGGGCTATATCGTTATGTGTGTACGCTCGTTTCCCGAACGAGGGCGCGGCCGCCAAACGATCGGGTCGGCCGAATGCTCGTTCGGGAAAGGCCGAAAATTTCCATCGGCCGCGCTAGACTCCCTATAGAGGAGTCTAGCGTGGCCGATGGAAACACACAGTCCCGAGCGATCTCCTTTAAGTTCATAGGGAGAACGCTCGGGACTGTGTATATGCAGATCTTTGAAAGATGACAGACAGGATCTTGCAGATCCTGTCTGTCATCTTTCAGAAATCTGGACTGTGTGTACCTAGCTTTAATCCAGTCTCCGCAATCGCCTCAGGCAGCTGCAAGGTTAATATTGATACAGTTTTCTATGCTGCTGTCAATCTTAGGGAAGAATAGATACTTTTTTGAAACAAAAAAAATATACTGCTTCTCACACCTTTCTCAATGAAAGGAATATTTCGCTGCAAAAGTGAAACTATTCCTTTAATGCATTGATTGAATACCGGGAGGTTAAGGAGCTATGATTTACCTTCCATTCTTTAATCAATTGTTAATAAGAACTGGGAAGTGGTTGGGACCTGTCAGTGCTGCTGTGGTGCATTGTGTGAAAGGTAAGTTTGTTATCTTTTCGTACATGTTGGCATAGTTCTCTCAGTGAACTGTAGCTACCTAGTGCAGGCAGTACTCATGCAGGACCAAACCATCATACACTCACCACCATGACTGTGGGCAACAAAACACTTGTCTTTGTACTCCTTATCCGTATGCTGCCGCACAGGCTTGAACAAAATAAAATTATTTTATTATATCTTGGTGTCATCAGATCACAGGACATGGTTCCAATAATACATGTTTTTAGTCTGCTTGTCTTCAGCATAATGGCTGCATACTTTCTTGTGCATCATCTTTAGAAGAGGCTTCCTTTTGGGTCAACAGCCATGCAGACTAATGGGATGCAGTGTGCGGCGTATGGTCTGAGCACTGATGGGTGGACCTTCCACCCCTTTTACCTCTATAGCAATAAGTCTATTTGCAAAAGACATGACACGGTGCACATGCACTCAACTCTTGGTTGCCTATGTCAAGACTTGTCCTGTTAAACTGGTCTTGGCCACCATGCTGTAGCTCAGTCTCAGGGTGTTGGCAATTTCCTATAGCCTAGGATATCTTGATGTAAAGCAGCATTATTTTCTTTTTAGATTCTCTGAGTTTTAGTTTATCACGAGGTGACATGTTCAGTCCAGTGACCAGAATGAAATTGTGTGAAAGCGATAACACCAAATTTAACATACATGTTCTCCATTGACACCTGAGACCTTGCAGTCACATTACACCGGGGAGGGAAAATTGCTATTTGGGCACAACATGGACATTTTTCCAATAGGGATGTATGTTATATCTTCAGTTTTGTCCCATGAAATGATATAATAATATATGTAATGTATATGTATGTATGTATATATATATATATATATATATATATATAGGCATGGTTATCCTAAAGTATAGGAATAAAACTAAAATGGACTAATATATAACATCACTTAATATGTTCTTTAAATTTGGTGTGTTGTTTTAGGTTGAAGTTCCTGATAAAGGACTGCAGGTGAAGCCATCTTCCACAAATAATATAAAGTGAGTATGATCTCAAATATAGAATATTAATAGTAACAAGGGTGAAATACAGGTTAGGCTGGGTACACACAGAGGGACTATTTGTCCCCAGCGGCGCTCGGCCGGGACATCAGTCACGGAAATAGTGCCCGCAGGCGACATTTTGTGGGATCGACCGTGCAGTCCCATAGGGAACCGCACGATCGATCGTGATTTTTCCAGCCGCCCCACACCAGCGGATATTTTCGGCCATGGATCGAATGGTCAGACCAAAATATCTGCTGGTGTGTACCCAGCCTTAAAGAGGAAGTTTAAGGGGAAAATATTTAAATTATTTATCTATATTACTTATATTTAGCAGGGGTGATTTTAGGAGGGATAACAGGTCCCCCCCCCCAACTTTCTACTGGCTTATAGTTAACTGCAGTTCTGACACATTAAAGTAGTGAAAAAGTGCAAGGTATTTCAGGTGTTAGGGTACAGGTGGCAGAGGTCACATTGTAGCACAAATGGAAGCTTCTCATCTACGGGCATATAATCTGATGTAATGTATCAATTAACCACATTAGTACTACTGCCCTGAATATTGACAACTGAGCTCACACACAGTAACTGTGTATACAAGGACAGAAAGTAACACAGATTTATATGCTAATATTATTTTTAGTAACTGAAAAATATTAAAAGTTTGAAAAAATGTATCCATCCCTATATCTCATACTTTATATGGGTATGGAACTCCTTGATGACTTCTAATATCCTTATATTCTGATGCATTGGGGAGCATTATTCATGCAACAAAAGTCCTAGGGCAAGGAAAATATATTAAGATATAATTTAACATAGGAATAGCATTTAAAGGGTATCTCCACCCCAAAAGACAAACTTTCACACAGGGTAGGGGATCCCGTAAACTAACTTTAAAAAGTGGCCAGAAATAGACTTACCCACCTCCGTTCCCTCTGCCTCCACTGCTACTTCTGGGAATGGAAGAGCATTAGGGGCAGGACCGGCAGCCGCATCTGTGATTAGCTGAGAATCAGCCAATCTTAGATGCGGCTGCCGGTTAGTAGAGAGAGACTAGGGAATGAGGTTGGGTAAGTCTTTTTCTGGGCACTTTTTAAAGTTTAAAACCTAACATATAGTGTTGGGAGGGAGGTCCCCTACACTATGTGAAAGTTTATTTATCTTTTTAAAGGGTATAAGGGATCCGGAGGGAGGGGTGTCTCCCCTGTGCATGCCAGAGTCCTCAGGGAGGACAAGGAAGAGGCAAATATCACACAGAGAGGCTGCTTCTTTTCACTTTTCTGGACTTTCATCAGGAACTGAAGGATCATTATAAGGAGTAGAAATAATTTTAAACACTACACAGTGGCACCAGCAGTGAGGCAAATTTTAATTTGGGGTGGAAATGCCTAAAATGTCAGTGTTGCAATGAGCTCAACACTGTCTTTGACAACTCTTTCAGGATTCCCTCACTTGGAAATCATGTGCTTTCCCCTGTCTTATTTTTCTACAAAGTTTTCTACAGAACAAATAGGAAGGATGTCTGTAAAAAGAAAGTTTACACCTATTAAGCATCTGGTTTGTTTTCTGGCACAAATAGCTTATACTGATAAAAAAACAGACACAAGTTTCTATTACTTACCCGCGCACTTCCCTTATGCACAGCATAGGGAGAACTCTCTGCTGCGGCCCATTTCCCTTGGGCCGCAGCAGACACCCCTATAGGGAGTCTACCGCGCTGAGGGAAATTTTCCCTCTTTCCCGAACAAGCATTCGTTGGGGAAAGCAAGGTACACAGAGTACCGATAAAGCCCCGATACTGTCGGATCCGAAGGTATCGGGGATTATCGGTAGTGTGTGTACCTAGCTCAACTAACATTTTTCTTGTATCTTTGTCTTAATCACGGTTTATATTGTATACATTTGGTAGTATACATTAGTTCCCTTATTTCTTTGTGAATCAATGGCAAGTATGAGGTGGTTTGTCCCTGATTTTATTAGACTTTATTAGAATAAATACATAGTTGCATTGTTTATCATACCTATACTTGTCTGGTTCCTAAATGTAATGTGTGTTACTGCAGTCAGTAACATACAATGACTTTTAGGTGAATAAAGAAACCATGATTGCTTTTGTTAAAGCAGGATAGTTTTCATATGCATGCAGTTAATCGTCAAATTCTTATACAGGGGTCCAAGATGTGTGGCACGTTTTGAGTTCATAGGAGATCAAAAAGATGAACTGAGTTTCTCTGAGGGTGACATGATAATTCTTAAGGAATATATTAATGATGAATGGGTCAAAGGAGAGCTCAAAGGACAGACTGGAGTGTTTCCAATCAATTTTGTTGAAATCATAGAAGATTTACCTGCTGCAGATCTCGGTGAAATGGTATCAGGTGAGCTATAGATTTTTAATCATTTTATTTTATAATATATATTTAAATATATACATTTTAAATTTTATATATTAAATTATTATAAAATACTTGACCATTGAGTCACCTAATCGCCCCATGATTGCAGGTATTGAAAACTTATTGGTAGATTATGAAAGACACAAAAAAAAAGCTAGACTGGATATTAAAATTAATTATTTTTCTGTTTAGATGCTTTGGATTTGCAGAAGAATAAGATGTGTGGTCTAGTTGCGCAGGTAAAATGAACTTTATTTACATCTATATCTGTAAGGACAATATAAAGATCCATCTAATTAGACAGAAGATTATGAGACAGAGCTATGTCATTTGACAGCACTGGTAATTAAGTTTCCATTTACAGCAGACACAAACATCTGGAGATTGGGCTGAAGCGCTTTATGAATTTTCAGGAGAGACAGAAGATGATTTGGCATTTAAAAAAGGAGATAAGATTCTTATTATTGAAAAGCTGGATACAGATTGGTACAGAGGACGACTGAATGGAAGGGATGGAATCTTGCCCTCTGCCTTTGTACAACTGACTTCAGGTATTGTCTGCGTTGATGATCGAAAAACTGTTACGAATTGTCACTACCTTCATTGTGTTTCTATTGAAAATAAACATACTTTCTGTTTTAAAGCTTTTTATTCACTTGAAATTGTAAAAATAAAGCATCAAAATTTAACAAGATCATTTAAACTACACAAAATGTAGATTTATACCTCAGAGTTTTTTCCCACTATATTAATAAGCGCTGAGATAAATACAATCAGGGAGATTCAATAAAAGTTATTGTTAAAAATGGTGCTAATTTTGCCCCAAACAATCAGTTGTTGGCTTTAAAATACTAAATAATATCTGATTGGTTGGGGCAAAATTAACATCATTTTAAACAAAAAGAACTTTTATTGAATCTCCCTGAATACAGCGCTTTCCTTGTTCGTCCTGTGAGTTTAAGTGGACGGCCTTGTCTTGGTAGGTTTCAGGTGTGCCATACTCCTTCCATTTCTGAATGATCGCTTGAACAGTGCTCTGTGGGATGTTTAAGGCTTTGGAAATCTTTTTGTAGCCTAAGCCTGCTTTAAATTTCTCAATAAATTTATCTCTGACCTGTCTGGTGGGTTCTTTGGACTTCATGGTGTTGTTGCTCCCAAGATTCACTTAGACAACCTCTGAGGCCGTCACAGAGCAGCTGTATTTGTACTGAAATTAGATTACACCCAGGTGCACTCTATTTAGTCATTAGCACTCATCAGGCAATGTCTATGGGCAACTGACTGCACTCAGACCAAAGGGGGCTGAATAAATACGCACACCCCACTTTGCTGTTATTGATTTGTTAAAAATGTTTGGAATCATGTATGATTTTCGTTCCACTTATCACGTGTACACCACTTTGTATTCGTCTTTCACGTGGAATTCCAATAAAATTGATTCATGTTTGTGGCAGTAATGTGACAAAATGTGGAAAACTTCAAGGGGGCCGAAGACTTTGGCAAACCACTGTATGTACTGTAGCTTTGATATACACTGTATTTTATCAGAACTGTATTTCCATTCATTTCACTTATATAGAAACTTTGATGTGAATATTATATCTGCAGATATCCAAAATGGGATAAATGGGATATTTTTTCTACTATACTGTCACAATAACTAGATGGGTAGCACTTCTTAACCAGTCACAGCAGGAAGTTATAAGTTTCCAAGTGTGGCCGAAGCAGGCTAACTGAACCATAAAAAATGTTGAAGTGGAGTTGAAGCAACTATTGGAGTCGTGCGGGCGTCGCTCACACTTCTTGTGTGCACGTTTGCCGGTCAAGGGGGGGGGGTGTTCCCCACTGCCTGTCTGCAGCCTTTTTTCTCGCCTGAGACAAATGTCTCACTCTGCCTAATGGTAGATGTGTCCCTGCTTGAATGTATGCTTGCTCCTTAGTTATGGACACAGAATCTACAGTAGAATCAATCTGGACTGCAGCCTTTTATGGACAAACCTGGTCATCCAATCTGTTTTTCACAGAGCCAGTAAACTTTCTTTGCTGGTAACAGTTTGTATCCTTTCTTAATATTTTCCCACTTAGTGAAGTGCTGCCAGAGATTACATTTGCGAACTATTCAGCTTTCCAGTTGCTTTTCAGCGAGACTGACAAGAATGAAGAGTGCACACCTGGGGAATGTTGTCAAAATGAGTGACTGGAAACATATCAACTGGTGTAAAGTGTGTATAATGTTGATCATTCTTTTATCATAGTTAAGAGCTAGAACCTACTAGGCTAAAAATACACAGGTGGAGTTTTTGTGGACCACATATGTCTTGTGGTTTTTTTTGTGTGTTTTTATTTTAACAGTACAAATAGGAAAATGTAAATACACAGAAACTAATTTTCCACCACCTACCCCTTAAGAACAACTAAACTTAAGTTTGATTTTTATAGGTACCGTGGCCTAGTACCTAGACAATATTTCTTAACTGTAGAAATGGTAGTTATGGCTAAATATTTTTCTGTTTTCATGGTCTTCCATGTAGTGTAAGCTTCATGTATTTCTTATCCTATAGGACTAAAGCTGTGGGAAACTCAGGGAGGAAAAGAAGGAAAGGCTCAGGCACTTTATGATTTCTGTGGTGAGAATGATGATGAGCTCACATTTAAGGTAACTTGATATTCCTATTGTACCTTCCTATTCCTATTGTAACTTAAAGGGTATCTCCAACCTAAAAATCAACTTTTAATATTATGTAGAGGACCCTAGCTCACCGCAACCACCAAGATCAGAACAATACTTACATGCCTTCATTCCTCCGGCACTCTAACCTTGGCCCTCTGCTTGCGGGAACTGCAAGCAGAGGGCCGGACCAGCAGCTGCATCTGTGATTGGCTGAGAGGCATCCAATCACAGACGGGGCTGCTGGCAATGCAGAACACTGGAAGGACTGTAAGTAAAGTTCTGATCCTTTTTTAAACAAACAGACTTGGGGGTGGGCTAGGGGGCCCTACACTACAGAAAAGGGTTTTAGAGGTAGGGAAAAAGGAAGCAAAGATCCAGAGGGAGGAAGGGGGAGGAGGGCTACCCTGTGCATGTCACTGCCTTTAATGAGGTTAAGGAAGAAGCAGGGACCTGATCACTTACAGACAGCTCCTACTCTTCACTTTATCAACTTTGAACAGGCACTGCAGGAGAACCATAAGGAGCAGAGATGTAAAGTAAGGATTTGTTAACACTACACAGTGGAGCCAGTAGTGGGTTAAATTTAAGTTTTGGGGGTGGACATGCCCTTTAACTTATACCCTGAATGCTGCTGGACCTGCAGTTGAGTTATTTGCACTTTGTACTACTTTCACTACCCTTGTATGTAACATGTATGTTTTCCTCATATGTTTTAATGCAATTAATACAACTGTAAAGCGTCACAGAAAAAGTCGGCGCTATATAAATCCACAAAAATAATCATAAAACAATATAGCTCAGAAACTCTTTTTCAGAATCTGGCAAGGCTCGAACCACGTCAACCTACAAATCTTTAGAGCAGTAGAAATTTACTTATGGGAGACATTATATTTTTCCCCACTTGAAACTGTATCTTTATTTATTAAAGAAATAATATATTTAGGGTTAAACTACTGTATGTGGTAATGAAACGTTCTGGCATTGATAAACTATTGTTCCCTTGTTGTAGGCTGGAGACATAATTTTGGGACTGGAATCCATAGACCATGAATGGATGAGTGGCGAACTGAATGGAAGATCTGGTATATTTCCAAAAAACTTTGTTCAACGATGTTAGAATGAAGGACAATCCTTTGTGTCCAGAATTCTGCCCTTTCATACAACAATCACCTTCGGTGCCAACTAAACTTTTTATATATTATTGTGTGATATTTTGCACTATTTTTTTTTCAACTTTACGAAACAAGACCATTTGTTACCTGTTCAGTCTATACAGTTTACTTGCTTGTTCTGTTTAAGTAATTTCAGTCCAACTAAAACATCTTTAGCATAGAGCAAAGGCCATGTAGCATCATGAAGGGCTTTACAATGCAATTACACTATATAATTATACATTATAACATGCCACATAACAGTGACTTATTCTGATCTAAATAACAGACCCACCAGATCTTTGCCCATCAGGTCACAATTTTAAGTTAATGCATTCTAGTTACATAGGGTCGCGCAGTACTGTACAGTTGTGTTGGTGTTTTATGACGTAAAATACAGATACCTTGCGGCATTGGAATTTTGGATGGATATTTTATGACAGTGTTGTATTACAGCCACGTCGTACAATACTGCGGTGTGGTTTCAATGGGCAATACAGATGCAGTAGTAATACAGATGTGTCAGTGACAAAGCCACCAATACTATAGGTTTATTATATAGGCCCCATACAAACTTACTTTATAAGCATAAAATCGTGTGCCAAGAAGGGATGAAATTTTTTAAACTTCAATTTACAGCTTTGTTCTGAATGGTTTATGTAAAGTTTATCCAAAGACTTTTTAAAATGGAAATATTTCAGATGTTCAAAGGCAAACTTGATATTTACAGTACAATTTTAAAGAGATACCTTGATTCTTATTTGCCCATGGCACATTCTTATTATTGAATGGTCACCACTTGTTTATATGTATTGCTGTGTGACCAAATATCATTATCTTACACTACAACTGCCTAATCATCCAGATATTGTATAATAAAGCCACATTTGGGAGTTGCCTAATTTGGATCAAATTGACAAGACAAATCAAATGGTTTAGAAATGACTCCTTAAGGTATCCATACACTACAAACTCACCTTCCAGCGTTCCTGCGACATTCTCCCAACATTTGCACAACATCGAAAGCACCTGATGTCTTTTATTTAAGTTGAAATTAGCGGTGTTTGAAAATCTCTTAGATAGCATACAATTATGACTGCGAATGGCATTAAGATTTGGATGGCACTGACATGAAAATCAGATAAGTTTGCTGCTGTACCACTTTTGAAACAGAAGGATGGTTAAATAACTCAACTGGCTCCGCATAAACGCTTTCATATATGAGATATAACTAGCTCTGGAAAGGACCCAGGCACACACAGTGAGCCTCCTACAATGTCACACTAATGAGATTGGATAATGCTGCTTTCTTGAACAACATTATTTGATCTTGTGTGTTCAGTGCTAAATTATGTGTGCCTATTGTGAGTGGCACTATAGAAACGCAATATTACTGTTACAAGCAATTGCCTGAAATCACCTAAGAAGCATCCACTTTCTGTTATGTTTTTAACTTTTTTAGCTACTCTCTTCCAGCATTTATTGTGCCACATAACAGCATTCTACGTTTCCCCATCCCAAACCCAGACTAACTTGGTGTGGAAATAAAATACGTTAAGAAAAGTGCATGGTTCAGGTGTAGCCATCTCCATGGGAAGATGTCTTGTAAGATGTCTATGTACATAAGGATAAGCTTAGAACCAAGAGAACTTTATGCAGCCTTTATCAACTGATGTTTTTCTTCTTCTACAATCTGTGGTATTCAGACTATAATGTAGATCTTATGCAAGTTCTTTTGCTTATGTCATTTTACAGCAGATACAAGGAAAGCAGGAAGGTGTGTTAAAAAGAGATTTCTCTAAAGTATAAATAATTTATCGTTGGTATTAAACAATGAAAATCTTCATCTAGAATGAAATGGATTTTAAAGGTTTTTTTTTCTCTTAAAAGTTTTCCACTGGCTGGAAACATAATATAGAATGTGCAGTCACTACATAACCTTTAATTTTTTTGTAAATGAAAAAGATGCACTTTAAGGAATGCCCATTTGCCCTAATCCTCCATATTTGGGTGGGAATGTAGTAACCCTTACCTACTGAACAATGGGTGGAAGAGTATTCGTTTACTATTTGGTATTATATAGGTAATTGCACATTGTTAATCACTGCATATTAAATCTTATTTCTATCAAATCGGCAGCATGTGTGGGCATGGATAAAAAAAAGACTGACAGAACTGTTTTTTATTAAGTGTTTTCATATATTTAATGACTGTACAAATATGTCTGCTATCATTCCATAACATGTGAGCTAATTTCAAAATAATTTTGTACAATTGATCATTTCTGTTAATGTTTACTTGTTGTGCTTCACTGTTTTCTGGATATTTGTGTCTCCAGCAAAGACTTCCATAAAAGGAAGGAACTTTATTAAGCTTAATATAATGCATCTCAATCCTGTTTTATGAGATTTCCATTTATAGTTTTAGTTATGCCTTTACAAGTTGATTACATGTCTTGCACCTTAGAGAGCTGTTTTTTATGAGGTGCTCCACCCCCAAATGGCATATAAGTAAATCTTTTCTTTCCCTCAATTAGCCAACAGTGAATGAAGGGAGTTTCCTCACTGGAAGCATAAACATGTACAGTATGTCACAAAAGTGAGTACACCCTCGCACCTTTTCATGGGACAATACTGAAGATATAACACTTTGATACAAGGTAAATTAGTCAGTGTGCAGCTTGTATAATCGTGTACATTTGCTGGTCCCCTCAAAATAACACAACACACAGCCATTATTTTTTAAACTGCTGGCAACAAAAGTGAGTACACTCCTAAGTGAAAAATATCCAAATAGACCCAATTAGCCATCATGTGACATGTTAGTGTTACAATGTCGCAGGTGTGTTAAATTTGGTTTTATCACTCACTCTCATGCTGGTAAGTTGAACATGGCACCTCATGGTAAAAAAAACTCTGAGGAACCAAAAAAAAATAATTTGTTGCTCTACATAAAGATGGCCTAGTCTATAAGAAGATTGCCAACACCCTGAAGTTGCAGCACTGTGGCCAAGACCATACAGCAGTTTAACAGGACAGGTTCCACTAAGAACATGTCTTGCAATGCCTTGCCATGCTCAGTGTAGTATCCAGAGGTTGTCTTTTGAAAATAGATGTATATGTGCTGCCACCATTGCTGCAGTGGTTTAAGGAGTGGGAGGTCAGACAGCAATGCTCAGACCATATGCCGCACACTGCATCAAATTGGTTTGCATGGCTGTTGTCCCAAAAGAAAGCTTTTAAAATTATGAACAAAAAAAAGCACACAAACACTTTGCTGAGGACAAGCAGACTTAAAGGGACACTATACTCAAAAAATGACCTTGCCTCGTCTTAAACTAATTGAATACATGTAAGTAGCACTTACTCTGATTTGTGTGTATTGCTACATGCCTTCAATACAACACACATTTTGTTTTGGAGCAGTATCCCCCCTCCCTGTTTTAACCACTACCACTTCCATCGGACCTGACTTTTTTTCCCCACAAACCAACTGTCAAGCCTGCACACAGCACACAGCATTCCAACTTTAAAAAAATCTGTCACCATTTCTGCTACAGTAAAACTACTCACAGAAGAATAGTTTTTGAGAGCAAGGAACTTGATTGACAGCTGAAATATAAGAAGTTTTAGATTGGATAGCTAGAGAAGAAATAGGGGGGCAAATCAACAAAGAAATGATACAGTGGTGGTTGGGAAGAATTATAGTTTCCAGTTATGGTCAATTTAAAATAACCTATTTTTCGGTATAGATGCACTTTAAGGACATGGATTACTGTAACCTGTGGTCTGATGAGACCAAGATAAACTTACTTGGTTCAAATGGTGTGGTGGCAACCAGGTGAGTTGTATAAAGACAAGTTTTTGCCTACAGTCAAGCATAGTGGCGGGAGTTTGATGGTTTGGGGCTGCATCAGTACTGCCGGCACTGGGGAGCTACTGTTCTTGATGAAAACCATGAATGCAAACGTACTGTGAGATGCTGAAGCAGATCATGATCTCCTCCCTTCAAAAACTGGGACGCAGGTCAGTATTCTAATATAACAACCCCAAACACCTCCAAAATGACCTCTGCTTTGCTTAAATCTAACCTAAACCCTATTGAGCATCTGTGGGGCATCCTGAATGAAAGGTGGAGGAATGCATGGTCTTTAACATCCACCAGCTCTGTGATGATGTCATGGAGGAGCGGAAGAGGATTCCAGTCGCAACCTGTAAAGCTCTAGTAAACTCCATGCCCAAGAGAGTTAAGGCACTGCTGGAAAATAATGGTGGACACACAAAATATTGACACTGGACTTTTTTCACTCAATGGTTTAGACATTAATGGCTGTATGTTGAGTTATTTTAAAGGGACAGCAAATGTACCCAGTTAAACAAGCTGTACACTGCAGGATTTTCCCATAAAAATATAATAAAACATTTACAAACATGAGAGGATGTGTGACATACTGTATTTAATGGCACCTACAAATAAATGTATTTTTTTTTTTAAAGAACTAAAAATTAACATTTCCTTATGCTATCAGCCAATCTTATCAAATTTTGCGGTTGGTTATAATCTGCTCTGTTTAGTGCAGAAACTTGTTTCCAAACTGCACCACAATTTTTGTCAGACTTCTTACACAAATGAACCAGCGAGGTCAGACCAGTAATTAGGCTTTTCCCAAAAAACAGGGCCCACCAGGGGATATTATGCACATCCAATACCCCAAATGGGTAGCCTGTGAATACCCTAAGGATATGTTCACACTACAAAATAAACACAAATTTTCTCAGCACCTATGTATGCATTTGCATTTGTGGCGTATTTGGGTTAAAATGGCAAAAAAAAAACCAAAACCTGCAAATATGTGTTTTTATGCAGTTCATATATATTTTTTCCCCCTTCCCAACAAATTTAGATTTAGTGTGCTATTGCATACAGCAATGGGCTTGCAAAACACTGCATAAAAATGCAATAATGTGAAAACTATAATGGCATTCCTATACAATAAAAACAAAAAATGCCCATGTATTTTTTACAAATGCATGTGGTAGACAAACTGTTAACAAAGACTTAACCAATGTTGACTGTAGCTTAGGCTATATAAGTCCTGGCTCACCAAAATCTATAATTTCCCAGGGTGATGCATTTTCTGGCAGAGAAGGGTGATTTATCAGGTATATATGGACACAAATTGGAAGAACCAGTTTGGAAAGTTGTAAAATGCCTTTTTTAACACTGCTGGAAAATACTAAGTGGTATCTGTAGCTTGCGATGCAGTCATAAAATAAAGAAAACATTGTGCAAAATACAGATACGACACAATAAGTTGCAAATGTGCTGTGTCTCCAGTAGATATCCACTGCAGTCTATACCAACCAAGCTTGGTATTTTACATCCACAATATGAAAATTACAAAGTAATAAACAACAAACTAGAGAGGAAAGTTTAAGTATATACTTTCAATTTGTCTCAAAATTCTACATTTTGGGAGGGAATGTGGGTGTTTGTGCAGGTCTTAAAAAATCAATAACCTTGCTTTGGCAATGAAAGAGGACATATATATTTCATAATCCATTATGATTAAATATATATTTTTATTATTGTGCATATGGTTGCTATAAAAACACAAGGCTAGGATAATTTTGGTGGTGTATCAGTAGGTGTGTGTACCTGGTTCTGTGTGGTATGAGGGTATGTTTTTGTGTTTATGATAAAACTTTTTTGATGGTTTAAGGAATGGTTGCCATGGAAATGGAAGGGTAGGTTGGGTTGTAAGGGTGTATCAGCAGGTGTGTGTACCTGTGTTTGTGGGAGTTAGAATATACACAAAAACTTCACTGAGCACTAGAGATCCAACATTAGTTAATAAAATTGGGAGTATGGAGGTGCATCACCCACCCCAGCATTTAAACTACAAGACCCAAGAGTATAAAAAAAGGCAATTCTGAAAATATCCAAAAGAATTAATAAACTTTATTATAACTCACATACTAATATATATCAAATTCATTAAAGGACAAGCACAAATATGTTAAAAAACATGAATCTTCTACTTTAGATAAAATACTGTTATATTATAGTTAATTAATTGTATATATATCTATATCATATTCGATACATCATCCAAGCCTGGGAGCCAGTAAGTATATACGTCTAATCTAACACCATATTTTCCAGAGGACCATTGTGGGACCAAATTATCAAGTTACATTAGTAGACCAAATATGCAAGTTTAGAGGTGCCATGTCAGATGCGTTTCATCCGTTACATTGGACATTCTCATCAGGCAGAGTGTGTTGACCCATGCGTCTGCCATGTAAGTATTAACCCTTCCGTTTATGATACATGGGTGTGGCTTTCCTATGTGTGAGCAGCAATGCATTTCAACTTGGAAGTCAATCAAGTAAGGCTGGGTACACACCATACAATATTTTCAGCCGGCCAACCAATCGTGCCGTGTATCAGTCGGTCGCATGGTGTGGGTGGCCGTGACCAAAATCGGATGCCTATTCAGACAAACGGGCGATCATACCTGTTGGTAAATCATTACTGATAGTGCGGTTCCCTATGGGACCACACTATCGGACGCACAAACTGTCAGCCGCAACTGATAGTGACTTGTCCCGGCAAATGCTAGCTAGTAGCGGATAAAACATCTATTCATGTGTACCCAGCCTAAGTTCCACATGTGTTGCACATGCATACAGGGAGCCAATCAGCATGTTTTATATGTACCTTTACTCAGTTCCATCATTCTCACTATCAAGAATTCAGAGATCATAAAGATACATTGTTCCCCAGACAGCAGTTACACAAAGGGTTAATCTCCCCTGAATGCTGGATAAGGAAGAAAAACACCTCTCAAGTAATTCAATCAGCTCCTCCTCACCTGGATTGTCTTTTTGTTTTTCTTCTGTCAGTCCTGGGTAAGTATTCTCTCCACAGCTCAGCCATTTTGTCTCTCACTGGCCAGATTTTCTTACTGCTCCTTCTCTGAGCCGAAGTCCTAGCTGTTGTGAGTGCTGTGCTCCTCGCAGGCACAAAAACCTCTCCCTTAGACTTGGCTGCAGCTGGTATACGAAGTAGATTTGTAAAATTGTGCAACCCTGGAAGTCCTGGTCGCGTACAGATGACGTTTTCAATAGTGGACCCGCAAAATCAATTTAAATCAGCTGGAAATAGCAGGGTCTGGACACCAGCAACCTAAATCCAAGCATAGCAAGCGGGGGCACTGAAAGAGGACATTCATCCAAAGATGATCCTGATATTCTAAATTGGATCTCATAACCTGTTACAAAAGGATTTAAAGAAGCATCTGCTCAAACTACAATTGTGATTCTTCTAAGGGGTCACATAATAAGGAATCTGAAGAATTTAACTGTGACCTGAACAAGTGTCTACTTTAATCAAAGCAGTAAGACATACCTTAACATTTGAGGAATCAAACCAGCCTTGAACTTCGGTACTTTTTCAGAAAAAGAAAAAACATGCTTTTCCAGTGTATCAAGAGATTTTTGATTGATACAGAATGGCACTTATTCTGCAGATGGGTGCCTGTAGAAGCTAAGTTTGATAAGCTTTACACCTTTCCAAAAAACTTTAAAAATAAATGTGGCAAACCACCTTCAGTTGATGCTCCAGTGGCAAGATTGTCCAGCAGATCTACACTGCCCATTGACGATGCTTCCTCTTTAAAGCATCCAATGGAAAGGCGTATGTAGGCGGAGTAATAAAATCTTATGTGACAGCAGTGGCAGGATGTAGAGCCTCTTATTTCAGTCTCAAAAGCCCTCTCTGTCTGGGTAGACAGATTGGAAGAAGCAATAAAAGTTGGGACAAGGAGAGAGGAATTGCTGCAGGAATTTCCTAATTTCCTTATGGAAGCCAATTTTATATTAGAGACATCTGCAAACTTGACAAAAATACAGGCCCGTAAGATGACACTTTCCGTAGCAGCCAGGAGAGCTCTTGGCTGAGAACATGGAATGCCGACACCCCGTCCCAAATATCCCTGTGCAAACTACCTTACGAATAAGGCCATTAATTTGGGAAAGCACTAAAGGAAATCATATCCAAAGGTATCCACAGGAGGCAAAAAAGATTTCTTCCCCAGGCTCCTAACAAATTTTGTGAACAACAGAGAAAAAGTTATTCTAGATTTCTGTCCCAAAGAAGGGAGGATCCAAAGAATTATCATCCAGGAAAAGAATATGCGAGACCCACATCCTGGAAAGGGGGTCATTTTTTGTTGTTCTGAAACACTATACCCAATGCTAATTTCCAAAGCAGTATAAATTGGCATGGCATGAAACCTGCTCATGTTCTGCCAGTTGGGGCCAGGCTATTAAGCTTCAACAGAACAAGGCAAAAATGATCACAGATACGTGGGCACTTTCAGTGGTCTCCAGGAGGTACCATATGGAATCAAACGCAAAACTAAAAGAAGATTTCTTCCATCAAACACCTCTTCTGCTCAAGCTGGTAAAGAGAAGATCATTACAGGAATATGTCTAGCAACTGCTCAAAGCTTTATTTCCAATCGCGAGGGAACACTGTCAATTGCTGAGGTTCATGCTGGGGGACAATCATTTCCAGTTTCAGTGTCTACCATTCGGATGGTCAACGTCCCCCTGAACATTTACCATTTACCTGGTTTATCAGCCAGGATAAATACAGCTCTGGGTCTTTTTTTTCTTCCCAGGAGAAGATTTTTAAGATAATGGCGATCTCCTTATCTAATCAGACCAAAGTAACAGAAATTAATGAAATTCCTTCTAGCATTTATGATTCCAATTGTGAAATGCGCAAGATGGAAAGTGAGACCCCTGCAGCTCTGTTTCCTAAAGAGATGAAGAAAAAAAAGTCAAGATCTCACTCAAATTATTATGTTAGATCTCACCTTCTAGGAGAATCTCCGTTGGTGAATGATCCCAAGTCATCTGAGAGTAGGAGTTCCCATTCAAGAGCCCCAATGGATAGAAGTGTACATGGGTCCCCAATGGGTTGGGGATCCCATGTGCAAGGTGCAATTGCCCAATGGCAGTGGAGGAAAGATCTTTCCTTACAACCGTCAGGAGTGTTGGAACCCAGAGCGATCCACCAGGTCTTGAAAGTCTTTTAGTCCCTCCTTCAAGGGTTGCCGGTGCGAATAAGGACAGACAATCAAGCATAAAGAGGAGGTTTTCAAATGGCCATGCCCAAGTGGGATCTTCCAGATATAGGTAAATCCCATCCTTCCCTTAAGGGATTTACCCATTATCGTTCGTGTCAAAATCCAGTCAAAATCTAATGGTCTGGAAATTGATAGGGAAAGGTTGAAACTATCAGGATGCTCTAAAATGGTAATAGAGACTCTAGTCAAATGAAGATATGTTACTAATTGGGATACCTTCCATAACTGGTCCATTTCTAAACAGTTAAATCCCCTAGAAATCGAAACTCATCAAATTCTGGATTGCTTACAAGAAGGGCTAGAGAAAGGTAATCAGAAGCATCCTTAAGGTTTGTACACACCTGGCGATGTTCACCAGACCCCCGAGCCAGACTAACACCCGTGAGCCCGGACTGCTGATAGTCGCATGTGTGTATATGTTCCGTCGGGGGTCGTTTGGCGATCTGCCCCTGACCGAACGCATACACATGTGCGACTATCAGCCGTTACGATTTTTCGGGGGGCAGTCGGGGGTCTCGTGAACATCGCAGGTGTGTACGAACCTTTAAGAAACAAGTTTTTGCTAGAAGTCTCTTTAAAGAAACTCTGATCAAGAGATTCTTCCAAGGTGCAATTAGAATTAGACCTCCTCAGAAAAGATTATTAACTCAGTGGGACTTACCAGTGATCCTTTCAGCCTTAAAAAGGAACCCTTTGAGCGTATGGAAGATTTCCCTGGTCCTACACGGCAGTGGTCACAAAAGGGTTTATCCCACCTGCTGTTCTAGATACAGGAACCCCTCCCATAGCAAATAAAAAGGATGCCAGAAGCCCCACCTCTTTTTCTTTCCTGTCTGACAAAGATACCGCAATACTCCTCTCTCTCTACCTCCCCCTGCTCTTAAGCACTTGTGCGATGTGCAGGGGCTACTGGGTGCGCCGCCGTGAAAATTCCTCGATGACACAAACATCAAATCATGCTGCTCGGAGTCGATAAGCACAAAATACATTTTCAAATGACTATAACAGCACCATTTTCTTTCAGCATCTACAATGAGCTCCAGGGGGTTCAAGCTTCAGGAGGTAGGTGCACTTAAAGGAGTGAGAGAGAGAGAGAGCAAGAGGAAATAAGATAGTAATAAAAAGTCCTTGATCCTGGTTTGCAAACACAATCATCACCCCAATACATCTGTTTCGCACGCATCCGAGTCCTCGCGTGCGTTGTCAAAGTTGCGAGTAGGAAATGCTGCAAACCTTCTCTAATCCGGATTTTGTATGCCAATGCTTCTATATATGTTCATTGCCACTCCTGTTCACAGCAGTGGAAGGTTAACACAACGGAAATTCTGATTTGCCCTTCTACTCTTGAGTAACGTGCTGGCAAGGGGTTCAGGATCAAGGGGGTGAATTTCAAAACATGGACCACACTAACTGAATGTGCCTGATCTTAAGAAACCATTGTCAAATACACCAAATTACATGAACTTGAAGAAATCTAAGTAAGCTTGGGGCCTATAGCAGTTTGTTAGGAAACCACATGGCTTTTCCAGCCCTGCAGTATAATAAAGTATGACCTATTACCCTGCAATGCAATATATCTTAGTTAGCCAATAAAGGTATCCCCTTTATACCACCATTTTTATTTCAAAAGGGTTACCCTGTAAACATTTTAAATGGCTAACTCAGTACACAACCTTTTTTCTATATACACATATATACATAACTTATTATAATAAAGTATAATCTATTTCCCCTGCAATGCAATAATGCAAAGATTATTACCTTGTAAACCAATAAAGTGTATCATTACCCTGCGATATAATAAGGTATACGTTTATTACTCTTCAATACAATTCTATATAATTTATTACCATGCAATCCAATAAATTATAATCTATTACTCTGCGATGCATTGCAATACTTTATAATTTACAGTTGCCCGCTTTGCAACACTACAATTGTGTTCAAAATTATTCAACCCCTAATGCTGTAAAGGGTTTTAGGGAATTCAGTGTACATTTGTAATTGTGTTCAGAATGAAATCTTACAAGGACTTTTTAAAGAACCAAATGCAACTAAAATGACATCAATTGTTTTTGTAATACAGTATTAAATGTTTTTTATTTGTGATTTCTTCATTGACACAATTATTCAACCCCTTAAAGACTACCACTCTTAAAGGGAATGTCCACCACTCTAATCAAAAAAGCATATCTTGTAGATTACCCCTCAAAACCTAGAGTTCGTTTTATAAAAAACTTTTAATTCGGCTCCCACACAGAGCTATTATACTTACATGCTCCTCCTCACTGCCTGCCATTCCCGGACCAGTCTCCACTGCGGTTGCTCAAGAACACAAAAAGAACAGAGCAGCCACAGTGGAGACTGACTGAGGAACCCGGAAGCGGCGATGGAGCAAGGAGCATGTAAGTATAATAACTTAAAAGTTATTATCAAACGAACTCTAGGTTTTGGGGGGTAATCTACAAGATATGCTTTTTTGATTAGAGGGGTGGACAGTCCCTTTAAGAATAGAGGTTCATTCAAGTGTTTTCGATCAGGTATTGAAAACACTTGTGGATGTCAACGAGCAGCAATCAAGCATAATAAGCACCTATTAGGCAGATTTAAAATGACTGTGATACTTAGCTCCTTCTAGACATTTACTGGTGTGTTTACAAACATGGTGAAGTCAAGCGAATGGTCCAGGAAGACAAGAGAAGTGGTGATTTCTCTTCACGGGAAGGGCAATGGCTATAAGAAGATTGCAAAGATGTTAAACATACCAAGAGACACCATAGGAAGCATCATTCGCAAATTCAAGGCAAAGGGCACTGTTGAAACGCTACCTGGCCGTGGCAGAAAGAAGATGCTGACTTCGACTGCTGTGCGCTACCTGAAGCGCAAATTGGAGAAAAGTCCCTGTGTGACTGCTGATAAACTGAAAAAAGATTTGTCAGATGCGGGTTTCAGCTCAGACAATAAGGCGCACACTGCGTAATGAAGGCCTCCATGCCAGAACTCCCAGGCGCACCCCCTTGCTGTCTCCAAAGAATAAGAAGATTTGACTGCAGTATGCCAAAAGTCATGTGGACAAACCACAAAAGTTTTGGGATAGTGTTCTGTGGACTGATGAAACAAAATTAGAACTGTTTGGGCCCATGGATCAATGCTATGTTTGGAGGAGGAAGAACAAGTCCTATGAAGAAAAGAACACCTTGCCTACTGTGAAGCATGGCGGGGGGTCAATCATGCTTTGGTGCTGTTTTGCTTCTGCAGGTACAGGGAAGCTTCAGCGTGTGCAAGGTACCATGAATTCTCTTCAGTGCCAGGAGATATTGGAAAAAAATGTGATGCAGTGCATCACAAACCTGAGGCTTGGGAAACGTTGGACTTTTCAACAGGACAATGATCCCAAGCATACCTCCCAGTCCACTAGAGCATGGTTGCAGATTAAAGGCTGGAACATTTTGGAGTGGCCATCGCAGTCACCAGACTTAAATCTGATTGAGAACCTCTGGTGGGACTTAAAAAAAAGCAGTTGCAGCGCGCAAGCCTAAGAATGTGACTGAACTGGAGGCTTTTACCCATGAAGAATGGGCTAAGATACCCGTAGATCGCTGCAAGACATGCAAGCTATGCTTCATGTTTAAAAGCTGGTATAACTGGAAAAGGATGTTGTACTTAGTATTAAGAATGAATGTCACTTAGGGGGTTGAATAAAACTGATAATGATGTGAGCACAGAAAAGACATTTGTGGCTATTTCATTATAAATGTTATGTTCTACTTGTCTGACTTACAAGTGTCTCTTTGATTTAATTGTAAACAAGATGACTGAAATGATGAAAATCAATGTCAAACTGGCCAAAACACTCAATTTCAGTGGGGGTTGAATAATTTTGAACACAAATGTATAACCTTCGGTTTCCCCGCTTTGCAATGCAAACTGTATAATCTACAGTTGAACTCCTTTGCAATACTGTAATCTACGATTGTCCTGCTTAGCAATACCGTACAATCTAGTTACCCTGCATCTCAATACTATGTAATCTAGTTACCCTGCATTTTAATACTGTATATTCTAGTCGCCTGGCTTTACTATACTGTATAATCTTCAGTTTCCTGGATTGCAATACGATATAATCTACTGTTACCATGCATTGCAATACTATATAATCTACAGTTTCCCTGCATTACAATATTGTATAATCTACTGTTCCCATGCATTGCAATACTGTATAATCTAGTTACCCTGCATTGCAATACTGTATAATCTAGTTACCCTGCATTGCAATACTGTATAATCTAGTTACCCTGCATTGCAATACTGTATAATCTAGTTACCCTGCATTGCAATACTGTATAATCTAGTTACCCTGCATTGCAATACTGTCCCTGCATGACAATTCTGTATAATCTATTCGACTGGCTTTACTATACTGTATAATGTACAGTTCCCTGCACTGCAATACTGTATAATATACTGTTGCGATGCATTTCAATACTGTATAACTACAGTTACCTGGCTTTGCCACACCGTATATTCTGCAATAAATCTGCAGTTACCTTATATTGCCATAATGTATAATCTGCAACTACCTTGCACTGCTGCAATTTATAAACTGCAATAATTTTGCATTGCCATAAAGTATAGTCCAAAGTCACTTTGTATCGCCATAATGTACACAATATATAATATATAATTTGCAGTTGCTTTACACTGCCATAACGTATAAATTACAGTTACGTTGCATTTCCATAATGTATATTTGCAGTTGCTTTGCTCTGCTATAACGTATAACCTGCAGATATCTTGCATGACCATAATATATCATTTGCAGTTGCTCTGCACTGCCACAACGTACAATCTACAGTTACCTTGCATTTCCGCAATGTATATTCGCAGATGCTTTGCTCTGCTTTAATGTATAACCTGCAGTTACCTTGCATTGCCATAATGTAGAGCACTGCCATTACGTATAATCTGCAGTTACTTTGCATCGCTATAATGTGCAATCCGCAGTTACCTGGCATCATCACTATTAATAATTTGCAGTTCCCTGCAATGTCAGAATGTGTCTACAGTTTCCATGCAATACCATAACGTGTTATTGGCAATTAACCAGTTATGCTCTAACGTGCATCCTGCAATTGTATTACACAATCTGCAGTTACATGCAGTGTCTGGAAGTTTCTGCTTGGACAGCCTAACATATACCAAACATATTTGGAGCTCTGCAACTATAAAGCAGCAAAGAAAACCCCTTCAATAATTTTCCCTTCCCCCTCTACTCCAGTCTTGGATGCCTAGGGTTCAAAGCACATATCTCCCATTCATGTATATTCAGCTGCTCAGAATTTAAGGAAAATAGGAATATTTCCAGCACTGAAATATTTCAAACCTCAATTGAAAGGCAGAGCGGTAAAAAATTATATCAGACAATACCACTGTAGTGCCCTATATCAACAATAGGGGTAGAACCAGGAATCATTCCCTATGGACAGTAGCCAAACAACTTCTGTCATGGGCAGAACTTCATTTTCCTGGGGATCTGCTCAATGCACATCCCAGGAACAGCCAACAACAAAGCAGACTATCTCAACAGACAGAAGATATGTCCAGACAAATGGCAACTCCACCCAGAGATATTTACTATTATAAAAAAAATGGGGTTACCCTTTCATGGACCTCATGGCAATAACAAATGCTTTCTCCTTAAAATGGAATCAACACATATTCTACATTTTCCCATCTCTTTCCCCGATCCACAGGGCTCTGAAGGAAATTGGAACAACAAGGCAATTATAATAATAATAACATGGTGGCCCAGGAGACCATGGTTCCCCTGGGCTCGCCAAATGTCAATCAGCACTCCCTTCAAACTTGCTCAGAAGAGGGATCTACTTCGACGGGCTGATACATCATCCAAAAGTAGAAACGTTGAAGCTAGCAGCTTGGTTGTTGAGACCAACAATCTAATGGAAAGAGGTCTACCCACCCTCAAAGCAAAGCATCCACTTCAGCAACCTATTACAAAATATGGTAGACATTCTGTAAATGGTGTCAGAACAAAAACACCTGTCCTATTTCTAACAAACTAGAAATTATTATTGAATTCCTTCAGGCAGACTTTATAAAGATTTAAATCTTTCAACCCTGAAAACCCAAATAACAGCCATCTCAGCAATGACAAATATCCAGTGGGCCTTGGATCCACTGATAATACAGGTTTTCCAAGATGTAAAACACATAAAAGCTCAGATCAGACAGAAAGTACCCCAATGTGATCTCCCATTAATACTTCAAATGTTACAAGAATCCCTTTTCGAGCCTGTTGAATCAGCCTCAATTAAAAGATGACTTGGAAAACAATATTCCTGGTAGCAATAACATCAGCCAGGAGAGTCACAGAAATAAGATCTCTCAGGAAATCAGAACCCTTCTTGGGATTCTTCCCAGAAAAGATTATTGGATTAAACAAACCTACAACAACATGGCAGAGTTCTTACCCTCAAGGGTTATGATATACTCTACCAGGTCCCTAACAACATCCTGGGCCTTCCACACTCAGGCATCGCCTGAAGAAATATGCAAGGCGGCAACCTGGTCAACCATGTCCACATTCATCAAACATTATAAGGTGGACACTTCAGCTGCAGATCAAGCAGAATTTGGCAGGAAAATCCTGTCAGCAGCATCATCTAATTAAATAACTGATTATGCTAGAAAAATATATAAATTTATTTCATTGTGGGATTTATCACTAAAGTGAAACCCTTTTAACAGCATTAGTTTTAGGAGGAAGAGCATATGAACTGCAAGCCCTGTCAATAGATTCCTCATGTCTGCAGTTTCAGCCTGATGCAGTGGTCCTCTTACCTAATGAGGAATTCATCCCAAAGGTGGTCACGCAATTTAATTTGAATGAACAGATTACAATTCCAAAGGTCCTAAAGCAGGATTCTATACAAATGTCAAATTTAGATGTATACAACATACTAAAAGTTAACCTAGACAAAAAGACAAGCTTCAGAAAGACACAAGCTTTGTTAATCCTTCCAATTGGTGCAAGAAAATGGAAACTGGCTAAAACTTCTATGATAAGAAGATAGATCGTACAGGCAATACAAAAGGCCTACAGATCTACTAATAAGACACTTCCCCAAAAGATTACGGCCCATTCCACGAGTATTGCGGCATCTTAGGCATCAGAAGCAGGTACCACTACTAAAATTATATGTGAGGCTACTTGGGCTACCACTTCTACTTTCATAAAACACAGTTAAATTTAACTGTAGCTTCTGAAATTAATTTCACAAAGTTCTAGACCAGAGCAGTGACCAGAGCTTAAAATTAAATAATATTTTTGTTTCAGAAGTATATATTGTTATTATTTCCCTCTGATAAGTTATAGCTTGGGTACAAACCATTTGTGCCACTGCTGCCTAGGGATGGCCAGGAAATTATAAACTCCTATTTACTGGGAGTAAACCATATATACTGGGAGTTTCTTTTCCTACCCAATTCCTCAGGCAGCAGATCCTCCCTCTTGTTACTAATGTTTTGTTTTGACAGCTTTTCAACTTAAGGTTCGTACACACGTCCGATAATGTTTGTTTAACCAGATGAACGATCAACGAACGCATCGTATTCTATAGTTGTACCAACGATGCCTGTACATACTGTAACAATAGTTCTTAGATAATTGTTAAAAAAAGTGACGTTGACTCAGACAGAAATACCTGCGCACGTATGGACATCTAACGATTATCTTACGACAATGTACAAACATTTCATAATCGCCAGAACAAATCCGCCAAGCTGATCACGAAAAAAGGCAGACAAGATTCATTGATCGTACTTGGTCGGTGCAGCTATATTTTCAAACAAATATCACCCAAAAATCGCTTGTTGGGTAAATCGTACGAACATTATCCGACGTGTGTACAAGGCGTAAGATAATCCGAACATTATCCGGCGTGTGTACAAGGCTTAAGATAATCCAGGTGAGGAGGAGGAGTTGATTTAACCCTTTCCCTGCCACAGATCGTATATTCACGATCTGTGCAGAGAATGCTTTAACTGCCACAGATCGTGAATATACGATCTGTGGCTTCCCCTTTAAAATCGCAAAAACACCGCACGCTAGGGCCGACCCGGGGGCAGCATTCAGCTGCCCCCCTAGCCCCCTCGACCCCCCCTCGGTTGTGTCCAAATCCGAGGGGGGGATCGGGAGTTACAGTACCTTCAATGCCGTGATCGTATAGTGCTGCCGGTCCCACGTGGATGAAGAGGAGGAAGCGGAAAGGGAGACCCCGGTGACGTCACGGAGCTTCCTCCTTCACCGGGGTCTCCCTTGAAGTGGTAGGAGACTGCCCCTGGTGGTCTAGTTGAGGTACTGCAGCTTGATCTCAATTTGATCATGCTGCAGTACCTAGTATAGAAAAGCTGTCAAGCTGCCAGCTTTTCTATACATTTTGTGAATGGAACTCAAAGTTCCATTCACAAATAGGATTTTTTCTAAGTCTTTGCTACTTAGCGAAGACTTAGAAAAAAAATGGGGACAGAGATCAATATTTGGTGATCACTTCTGATCACCAAATTATTGATCTTTGCCAATGAATGAAAAATCACTTCCTGGAAAATGATTTCCGGGAAGTGATTTTTCCGATCGGATTTCGAATTGGAAAACGGGCATTTATGCCCGTATTCCAAGTTCGGTATCATTCCCTAAGATGATCTGATGATTATCTTTGGGAATGATCGGGGAAAAAAAGGGGAAATACACACAAAAAAATTCTTAAAGTGATACACACACCCTTTTTTTTTTTTTACCCTAAAACTATAAATTAGAAAAAAAAGTTGTCTTCTCCAAGCTCCCCAATGTCCCCAGTGATATCGGTAAAGTAAACGCGGATACTTATTTGTTCGATTTCAAGGGAAACTAAGCCTATATTTTATAAGGAAATTTTGCAGAGGTACCAAATAAAGACCGTATTGAATTTTTAGGATCAGTAAAGTGTGCAAAAACGTGTGTGACTCTCCATACTAACCGACTTCACTAAAATACCACTAAAAGGGGGAGAGTGTGTGTGTGGGGGGTGGGTTGTGGCGTTTTTAAAAAATTTTCTTGTAACTGCACTTCTAAATGCGTCCCATTTGAGCTAGTTGGTGGCCTCGTCTCTGTTTGCACCCACGCAAATGGCACACCGTTTGATTCAGGACATGTGTGAGATTGCTATTTAGTGGGTTTTTTTGCTGGTCAAGTGGGTTTAGGTAGGATTTCAACCCTTGAATCATCTCATTTTATTTTTCACAAAATCTCGTAAAAACACCGAGTTCTTTGGATCGCTGGGTCTGGAATTCTTCATGCATGTATGAAAGCATGGCACCGTAACGTAGCTGAAGGCGTGTAGATTCCAAAAATATATAGTTTGTGAGGGAATTTCCATGTTTCGGGACTGTTTCCTTAGAAAAAGTGTAGGCTTTTCAAATTACAGAGCACTTTGATTTTTTCTTGTAATTGCATTTGTGCATGCTCCCATTTGAGCTAGTTGGTGGCCCACTTCCTGTGTGCATCCACGCATATGGCATACCGTTTGATTCAGAAAATGTGGGAGATTGATATTTAGTGGGGGGGTTTATTTGCGGGGGGCATTTCAAAGTTTTGGGGCTGTTTGAAATTACAGAGCACTTTGATATTTTTCTTGTAATTACACTGGTGCATGCGTCCCATTTGAGCTAGTTGGTGGCCACGTCCCTGTGTGAATCCACGCATATGGCATACCGTTTGATTCAGGGCATTTGGAAGATTGATAATTGACAAGTTTTTTTTACATGACATGGAAATTTGCCATGATTTTTAACTTTGAATTGTATTTTTATAAATTTTTCCTGAAAATCTGGTAAGAAAGCGAAATTGTACACAAAACTGCACCCACACCATTGGTGGTATGCATAAAAGAATCACACCATTGTATAGCTGAAGGTGTGTAGAGTCCAAGAATATATAGTTTTGGGGGGTATTTCTAATATAGAGGGGTGTTTAGTCTGACAAATCTGAAAAGTTGCTGTAATTGGGCCACTGTTCATTGGCTCACTTTGTGGCTAGTTGATTCCACGTCTGCGTGTGTAACCATACATAGGGCATACCGTTTGATTCAGAACATTTGGGAGATTGATATTTGGTAACTTTTTTTTACATTCCTTGGGGTTTTGGCATGATTTCTACCTTTTGAAGTTGTTTTTGTTCATTTTTTCAGACAAATGCAAATTTCTACGAAGAACTGCGCCCACACCATTGATTGTATGAATGAACAAACTACAGCGTTACGTAGCTGAAGGTATGTAGATTCTGAGAATATATAGTTTTGCGGGGGTATTTCCAAGTTAGAGGGGTGTTCAGTTTGGAAAATCTGGGAAAATGCTGTTATTGGCTCACTGCGCATTGTTTTACATTTTGACTAGTCGCTTCCACGTCAGTGTGTGTAACCACACATATGGCACACTGTTTGATTCAGGACATTTAGGAGATTGATATTTGGTAAGTTTTTTTTACATTACATGGGGTTTTGGTGTGATTTTGTAACTTTGAAATGTATTTTTCTCTATTTTTCCAGAAAATTGTGTAGAAATGCGAAATTCTACGAAGAACTGCGCCCACACCATTGATGGTATGAATGAACGAACTACAGTGCTACATAGCTGAAGGTGTTTAGATTTCAGGAATATATAGTTTGTGGGGGGTATTTCTGAGTTATCAGGGTGTTTTGTGGAAAAAAACTGCAGACTGTCCAAATTCGGAGTTGGCTAAATATTTTCGCTGTTTCTGAGCCATCGTGCATTGTCTCACTTTGTGGCTTTTCGCTTCCACGTCCGCATGTGTAACCACACATATGGCATACCGTTTGATTCAGGACATTTGGGAGATTGATATTTAGTAACTTTTTTTTAGATTCCATCAGGTTTTGGCATGATTTCTACCTTTTGAAGTTGTTTTTTGTTCATTTTTTCAGAAAAGTGCGAACTTCTACAAAGAACTGCGCCCACATCATTGATGGTATGAATGAACAAACTACAGCTTTACATAGCTGAAGGTGTGTAGATTTCAGGAATATATAGTTTGTGGGGGTTATTTCTAAGTTACGGGGGTGTTTTGTGGAAAAAACTGCAGACTGTCCAAATTCGGAGTTGGCTAAATATTTTCGCTGTTTCTGAGCCATCGTGCATTGTCTCACTTTGTGGCTTTTCGCTTCCACGTCCGCGTGTGTAACCACACATATGGCATACCGTTTGATTCAGGACATTTGGGAGATTGATATTTGGTACCTTTTTTTTACATTCCATGGGGTTTTAACATGATTTCGACCTTTTTGAACGTTGTTTGATGTTCATTTTTTTTTAAAATCTGGTAAAAGTGCAAACTTCTACGAAGAACTGCGCCCACACCATTGATGGTATGAATGAACGAACTACAGCGTTACATAGCTGAAGGTGTGTAGATTTCAGGAATATATAGTTTGTGGGGGGTATTTTTGAGTTGGGGGGTGTTTTGTGGAAAAACTGCAGACTGTTCAAATACAAAACTGGCTAATTTTTTTTTGCTGCTACTGACATTTGGCACTGGTCACGCTCTGGGTTAGTTGGTAGCCATGTCTCTGGGTACACCCATGAATGTGGCATACCGTTTTATTCGGGAGGGGTTAGGCTTTCATATTTGAGATGCGTTTGAACTTTCCTCCACAGTTTTTAGCTGAAATTCGCATTTGATTTTGTCTCTGATTTTACAGTTGAGGAAAAAAAGGAAAATGTGAGAAAGTAACTTACAATTTGACGAAGAGCTGCGTCCGGGTATCTGCATTTTGATCGAAACTAACCTCACTCGTAAAATCCTGCGAGTGTGTAGTTTCTAAAAATATCTCACTTGGGGGGATAGTTTAGATAATTTGGTAGATATTCTATGTTAACTGTCAGTAGTGGTTACACATTTTAATTTGGTGTAATATTCTAGGAGGTGCAGTTTTAGTTTGGGGGGGTCTCCTGTACAGGAAACGTCGGGTACCTACATATATCTGGTATCGTTGTACTCGGGAGTATCTGAGCTTTTAGAAACAGTAAGATTTTTGTGTGTAACCTTAAGATAACTATAAGTAAAAATGGGAAAAATCCATGAAAATTTGCAAATTTTTCATTTTTTTTACATATTTTACCCATAATTCCAGTAAAATTTCCAGAAAAGTTACAAAATTTTGTTACCATATTAAAGTACACTTTGTGCTGAAAAAAACAATGTATAATATTCCTGATTTACTGCAAGGTTTCCTACTGTAAAATTAGTCTAAAGCGATTAAGGACAAAATCCTGAAAATTCTTCTGGCAGTTAACGCAAAAAAAAAATGAAAATCTCCTGGCAGTGAAAGGGTTAAAGGGTATCTCCACTGATGGAAAAACGTTTTTTTTTTTTTTTTTTCTATCTGGAAGTACACCTTCCCCAACCCTCCCTCTAACTTTTTTTCCCCAAAAATCACCTCTGTTCCCTTGCAGCAGCCTCTGCAAGCTGTGTAGCTCCTGGGGGTGTGTCTGCTACTGTGCTGGGCAGGCTGTCAGTCAATGTGCATCATCACATGAATATTCATGATTTCTACCACACCCACTTGACCCCAGTGATGCAAGATGTAAACAAAGCCTTTCCTCCCTGTCTCTGTATGAGAGAGACAGGGGAGAGACAGAGGGGAGAAGTTATAAGGATTCAGCCACACAGCTTTATGTAAGAAGGCTGTGAGAACTTGCTTTTAACAATTTCATAAGTAATAGAATTTATATTATAAATACATATCTAATACATTAATTTATACATTATTATTAATAATAATACACTATTTACTAGACATTAAGCCTGTTATATTAATGGGCGCTAGAGCCCAGAGGCCCCCTCAGTGTCCCAAAACCAGAGTCTGCCCCATCTGTCCCAAGGCCAGAGTGACAGTCTGTAACATCCCCCCCTCTGTGACATTCCCCCCTCGGTGTCATTCCCCCATGACAGCCCCCCCTTTGACAGCCCCTGTGTGACATTCTCCCGCTCTGTGACAGTCACCCTCTCTGTGAAAGTCCCCCCCTCTGTGACAGAGTACCCTCTTTGACATTCCCCCCTCTGTGACAGCCCCCCTTATGTGACAGTCCCCCCTCTCTGACATTCCCCCCTCTGTGAAAGTCCCTCCTTCTGTGATATCCCCCCCTCTGTGACATTTCCCCTTCTGTGACAGGCCCCCCCCTGTGTGACAGCCCCCCTGTGACATAGCCCCCCTCTGTGACAGACCCCTGTGACATTCCCATCCTCTGTGACCGCCACCCCTCATTGACAGCCCCCCCTTTGACTTTCAGCAATTTCAAGTTGCTTCAGCCGCTTCCGTTAGCGATAGCAATAGGGGACCGAGGCTGATTGTCCTGCCCCTGTGCCAAGATGGACCTTTGCAGTGCCGGGAGACCTGTAGAAGCCCCGGAAGAAGCTTCCTCCTCTGCCGGGAAGGAACGAGTTCTAAAGGATTCCGCCTTTGAGTGTCTCCTCTTACCGATGGTCGGGAATGGAACGGGACTCTCCTTGGCATTGCTGGCGGTAGTCTGCAGTGCATGCTGCGCAAACTGTTCTTGTAGCCATGGGAACGTAACGCTAATGTTCTCATTGGCTGACAGAACACTGAGTCTTCCCGACTACGGAAGACAATTTCTGCGCATGCGCGAAATGATTGCACGCGCGTCGGGAGATTCTCAAGCAGGCGGGAGCGAAAATGAGGAGGATTGGATGCCTGTATTGTATACAGGCATCAGAAGCTTCATATCTTCTGATTTATAACACAGAGGAGGCTGTAATTCAAGGTAGGTGCGTAACTTTACTGACACTGCTATTGGAGGCTATATATAATTTCTCAGTGGAGATACCCTTTAATTACTTGGGAGGTGTGTAACTGCTGTCAGGGGGGATACTCAAGAAAAGAAACTATATACAAAAAATAGTTTATACTTTACTTCGTTAGCATCCCGCTAGTAGAGGACTTCACGTAATTAGGACAAATCTATTGTCAAATCTATTGGCCCCTGCCCAATGAGATTGTCGTTCTGGAGGGTATGAATATGAATATCCCTAATCATCTGCCACTGGTTATTATAAGTGGTAGTAAATCTTAAACATTGGCCATACTCTTTAGCTTTTGGAATTAGTAATGAATCTTGGGGCCTTATTTATAAAGCTTTTTAGCGATACCGCGGGTTAGATAATTTACGGTGGCGCTCCTAAATTTACGATCTCATTTGTACATTTACGACCGAACATTCGGTAATTAACAAACGTTCGATCATATAATACCATGCTGTAGTAAACTACCGCAATGGTATTCTATGGGGAGTGTAAATCTACGATTTTGTTATCGTAGATTTACGATCTGTAAAAGTTTTCTCTAGATCATTCGCCATGGTCTCAAATTCAGTCTCTATAGTACAATGTTGAAACTGATTACTTTAAACACATTGGTGTCTTTAAAGTGTTTAAGTGTCTTGAAATAAAGCTTCAGAAGCTATAAGGTCAATTGGATATTAAAGGGATTGTTATTTAAATCCTTCATAATTTGTTCATCCTAGATTCAAACTGATGTGTTGGTTATGATTCATAAACTGTTCATTAAACATATCCGTTGTATTCATGTAGATCACTTGGACTTGAAGTTTAGTTCTTGGAAGACGTTTCACTAATCATTTGACTGGCTTTCGTAATTCAGAATGACTTGTACAAGAAACTATTGGCAATAAATACCCTGGAAAGTCCCAATCAGCATATAACAACCAGGTGTTAGGGACCTCTTGAATGCAAGGTGTTGACATTTCAATCTTTAAACATATGTACATACGAGTCCTGACTCCTCAGTGCTGTGCCATATGGTGGTGCAGCTGCTGTTTGGTCTTCCCCATATACTAATCATTGCACTCTTCACTGCACTGCGTATAATGTTGCTCGGGTCTTTTGGTCTCAGTGTGTTGTTTGGGTTAAAGCAGAAAGCTTTAAGTAGTAAAACATCTTCAAGAACTAAACTCAATACAACCGATATACCATGACCTGGATGATTGAGAACCTTCACAAGCATGTCCATTAAACACAATTTCTCTCTCTCACCACCCAAGAGGTTTGTATATGAGGGCACATTTGGCCCTCATCGAAGTCCCTCTAATTTGTAAAATATATTTGCAGTTAAAGAGAAATAAATGTGTCAAGACAAATGCCAAGAGTTCATGTATAGCAGGGGTGTCAAACTCAATCACATAAGGGGCCAAAATCAAAAAGACAGGCTCAGTGATGGGCCACATTCTTTTTTAAAGATACTTATCAGGTGCAGGATTGGGACTCTGTCATGCTAGTGCCGGTTGGCAGCAAGGAAAGGGTGAAGCACTTTTTGGACTGAACCTCTGCCTTTGGAAATGGTATTGCTAATGTGCTAAACTCCCACCTTACTCTTTTGATGCAGTAATGCAATGGCCAACCACCAAACTAAGACTCTTTGTCACGCCTCCCTCCCCAGTGCCAGGTTAGATACTCAGTTGTTACAGCGGTGACTGCATCCAAGCCTTACTACGTTGCTATCCATTTTTGCAAGTCCCAAGCAGCATCGGAACTATAGATCTGCCTACTAGATACCTCAATCAGCTGTTCTCATCTATCTTAGTAAAGGTGCATGCAATCAGATGTTTCAAAAGAGCATGGCATTAAGCAGACAGATCTATAGTTATGCCATAACTTGGGACTGCACCGATGGATAACCGTGTATTATGTCTTGAATGCTGTACCAAAGCACCTTTGTCCGATTGTTTGATACAACATTCTCCAAAATCCCTCTAGATCACAAAATTCTCTAGGTGATTAATACGGTCCTGTAAGGCGGGACTCTCCATAAATGATTCTTAGGTGTTCGGGGGTATGTTTCTCTATTTACCGATACCGTGCTTTTAATGATAGTTGCCACAACCATAAATTTACAATCACTGCCAAATATATACCATATGTTAATGTGAAATCGTAGATTTTGGTACAGCATGGTTTTGTACACTCACAAATGTTTGTTTCGGAACTGTACAGTTGCGGACATACATTTAATTTTTCAACAACGCGGTATTTTGAATATGCTCCTTTATTGGAGATTTTGGTATGGTTTCCATGGAAACAAAAGATAGGTTGGGTTATGAGGGTGTATAGGTAGGTATGAGTATCTATGTGGTGTTTGGAGGTATGTTTTTGCATTTTACGCCATAAAAAACATTTTTTTCTTTAAGTTTTAGGTATGGTTGCCCTGGAAATGGAACAGTAGGTTGGTTTCTGCAGAAAAAATGCAGCAGTGTGGCCTAGCCCTCAGAGTTGAAGTTTGCAAACAATTTAAGCATACTTTATGCTTAACACATAGAACATACATTGTGCTTTACATAAATTAAATCTGTCTTGAAAGAGCCAAAATACTGTTCTATTTTATATTTTTATTCTTCAAATATTTTGGACGAGGTAGTGACACAAAATTCAGTAGATGTCCACGACACATAGAAGGGTGCTGTTACCTAGCTAAGGAATGCATGGAAGGGTTTCCACATTATCCATGAATATCAGGACATTTTCCCCATATATAATAGTAATATGAAAAGCTGGGCAGACCAGGTTTGAAAATAAATTTGTGACGTTTCGGTACAAAACCATGCCTTCCTCAGACCAAATATTACAACTAAAGTATCAAGTGTTTCAACCTTAAATAGGGTGCAAAAAAGTGCACGATGGCCATCTAGTGGACACAATTATAATGTATGCAAGGCTATACTAGTGGGCAATTGTGTTACCCATCCACACTATGGACAGACTTCTCTGATTAAAGGGTATGTCCACCCTTGAAAAAAATTTGATATATCATTCCCCGTCCCCCCAGCCCCAACCGCTATATCTGTTATTTTAGAAAGTGCCCCAAACTTTACTTACCTTCCCTCATTCCTCCGCCGCACTGCCAGGCCCTCTGCTTGCGAGAAAATGCAAGCAGAGGGGCGGGACCAGCAGTCGCGTCTGTGATTGACTGAGCAGCAGCCAATCACTGACGCGACTGCTGGGAGTTCAGTGCGGCGGAGGAAAGAGGGAAGGTAAGTAAAGTTTGGGACACTTTCTAAAATAAAATATAGCGGTTGGGGCTGGGGGGACAGAGGGAATGATATATGGAAAGGGTTGTATGCTAGGGGTGGGGAATCCTAATCGGGAGAGAGAGGGAGAAGGGCTGCAGTACGCATGCCAAACTTCTCCCGGAGGCCAGATAGGAGGCAGTCCTATATGGACTCTGCTATCCTGCTGGTGGGCAGTTTTTGGGACTTTGGGGGGGGAACTATAGGAGAACCATATGGAGCTGGGATGTGAGGTAAGGATTTTATTACACTACATGATGGGGCCATTACTGGGGGGGGGGGGGGAATTATAGTTTTGGGGGCAGACATGCCCTTTAAATGTTACTAACAATTGTAGCACTGAATTTGTGCCAGCAGCTTTTACCTTCCGATGTTCCTGCATGACCCATTTAAAAGATCAGGCCAGCTGGATCTCGATGTGAATGGTTAGTGAACATGATTCTGCAGATATTTTGCCATGACTAATTGCTAGACCTATTAAAGATCACACAATCTGACAATTCCACAGAAATCTCTGAGATGTCTTATCCACAATGGTTAAGGTGAAATTACCAACCAAAATATTGTGCTACGTGGTCAACTGACAAATTTTGACACGTATATCTGGAGTATGCAATTAGTTCAGCTGGACTGGTATTCATTCAGTTCATGGTATACCTGTTGTTCAGTTAGATCAACAAGACTAGTTCCCATTCATTCAGGCCCTGGTATATCTGCGTCAGTTACCACCATATAATAGCAAAGCGTTAGAGACCTCCATATAACAGCAACTGCCGATCACCGGATCTTTTTCAAACCATTCTCTGTAAACCCTAGAGATGGTTGTGGATGAAAACCCCAATAGATCAGCAGTTTCTGAAATAATATGACTGGCCCTTCTGGCACCAACAACCATGCCACATTCAGTCACATCCCACATGCAAAGCAACTGGTTAAATTATTTCCAGGAAGATCACCCTGAAGGTAGATCACTAGTGGGAATTTCTAGGTCTACTGGTGAAAATAACTCATGTCAAGTTTGATATGACAGTATAAATACCTACAATACTAAATTACGCAGCAGAGAATCACAAACCTCTATCCAATGCAGGACAACATAAAACCAGTGATCTGATAATACAAATGTGTAAATAAGGTTTGCCTGCTATAATCTTTCACAAGTTTAAATCTAAGCAGCCAAATAGACGTTGGCATTCCAAACTCGAGAACTATGGTAAATTCACAAAATAAATGCAAAAAATGTAACCCATTATTTTCTGACAAAAAATGTGGCACTGTAACAGACAAATAGCTTTGCCCCGAGTTTTATTTATTTATTTTTTTTTTTTTTTAAGTAAATGAGTTGCTGCTCTTTGATATATGATCTCCCATTTAAAAAAATGAAACAATAGATTTTTTTTAGAATGTTTATTTTTTTTTTTACATGTTTAGAGTTGTATTCAACTCAGACCGATTCCTGAACAGGGGGTTCATACCCATCAGCACGTTCAACTTTGGCACCAGTCTCATCTCCTGCAGGCTTTCCAGTAGCACCGCCCTCACCATGAAGTTCCATAAGTTTGCCCACTATGATAAGAAAAAATATTGCATATACGTTAGAAGAGTTGAACTGTTGAGTTTGGCACAAGAACATCAGAATGATCTCATATCAGTAAACACGGATATTCACATATGACCGAAACGGTTTGTCAATTTATCACTTGAGCGAGAAAAATTTACCTTAGAGATTTAACGCTGGGGTGACAGCAAAATATTTTCAACTGCACCGTCTTTACTTTTAAAATGAATTGCTCACAATAATGTGATTTCCTCAAGTTAAGCTGAACTAAACAGATGGTTTTAAGACTTGTCAGATTCTAACAGGCCTATGTAATTTAAGTTCTTATAGTTTAAAAATGGTGCTAATTTTGCCCCAACCAATCAGATGTTCGCTTTAAAATGGTAGCCAACATTTGATTGGTTGGGGAAAAAATAGCACTTATTTTAACAATAAGACCTTATTACATAGGCCTGTATATATTTTATACAACTTTTTTTCCAATCAGATACCTTTAAGCATAAGCACAGTTTGTTTATAAAAAATACACACTCGGGGGAGATGTAATAAAAGCTTTTATAAAAAATGGTGCCAATTTTGCCCCATCCAATCAGATGTTTTTGTACTATATGAAAGCTAACATCTGATTGGTTGGGGCAAAATTAGGATCCTTTTTAACGATAAGAACTTATTACATCTCCCTGATAGTGTTAAGATTTAGCTTTAAAATGTTATTAAAAGTAGTTAGTAACCATTGCCACCTCATTCATATATAATTAAAAGGGTATGTACACCAAGTCCAACTTAATGTGACTAGATAGCTTGTTAAGAGATTCTTTTTTTCTTCTTCTAGCACCCTCCCATAACCTAACTTTCCTTCCTTGAAAGTTTGTGTCTGTATTCGCATTTTTAACTTCGCACCCACGAAATGTAAAAATCTGTTCACCAAGCAAACTTTTCCGGTCGCAATGCGCATGTGATGTCATCACACCATGATCAGTCACATTGTGGTGATGACGGCACGTGCGCACACGTTCAGTGACGTTGCATCAACGTGTGCACACACTGGCATTACAAACCAGTATTCTGTCGCAAAACATTGTGGTAACATTGGCAGGTAAAATGGATGGTCAGCTTGGCAATACAAGTTTGGCCTAGGCCACAATGCTGCATTCTCACACTTTAATGATTGCACTTGCAATCCATTTGCCCATGTTAATCGCAGAGCAGTGCATGTCAATGTGGCAGGCCACAATGTATGTGCTGCACTTTGGACGCACTTGTGATAAAAAATTTTGCAGATTCTATGTGGATCACAGAGTAAATGGACTAACATGCATTTTGTTCTGGGATAATGTAAACTCAGCCTAATTCAACATTCAAGTCAATCAAAACGTTAAATCAATGCAACATCAAACCAGTGCTTGTGGGTCTTTTTGCCAGCATCTGTTTAACAGAGCTCGACTTTCTTTGCATGTTAGCAGATCCTACATACATCTACAGATTAAAACTGGTTTCACCATTCTAAATTTATTAACCTATTCATTTTAAATCAAATTTACAAATGTCTCAACCCTAAAAACAGGCATTGGCTCTAAACCTGTACACATGCATACACGTGGTGGAAAAATATTTACATTACATGGCCAAATTCTACATTTTGTCTTCATTTATATATATAAAAAAAAAGCAATTTATTTCATACTCTGCTTTGCAGTGGGTGTCATTTCATGTCCTTCAACAGTCCTCCCAGACATGCTCAGTTCTCTACTGAGCAATTAATCAACCCAGGGACGGAGACCATAATGGACACTATTAGAGGGTCCTCCAAACAGGAATTCAGAATTTATTTATGCCCAATGAAATAGCTGTATTACATTTTATGGACAACAAATTGGGTAATTACTTTTTCTTGAAAGCATACACATTTGTGCTGAAGTCACACTTTAAAAGGAATAGCTAACTGCTTGAGATAGATATATTAGTCTAACTCCGTTTAAAAAAAAATAACAAACTATCAATCCTATATGTATTAGTAATGCAAGGAATAAGATTTTAAAAGCATTTGATGAGCGGAATCCAGTATCCCACAGTAAAAAGATTTCTTTGGTGTCATAAGCTACATATAGCGTTAGATCCTTTACATATGTAAGATTTTTTTTTCATTTTACCTTGCACTCTGAATAAAGCAAATACCAAGAAAAATTCAAACCCACCAAGCATGTGTAAGGTTGCTTGACAAGAGGCTACTTCATATTAAAGTCGGTACATAAAGCATACTGCATAACAATTTTAAACTAGATCAAAGTTTAGGTTGTGATTAAGCTTACACTCAAACTTAGGCTTCTTCAGCATTTTCACTTTGCGTACAAAAACATCATGGAGAGGATAGATTGACTGGCAGGCCTTCTCAATGTCTTTGCCTATGCTGTCTGGAATACTAAAGTGGAGGGGGAAAAAAATTATAAATAATGCTGCATACTTCAAGATCAGGAGTGGTGTCAGCAGAAACAATACAACATTTCCAACAGTATAGCATAACCCAGTGGTTCCCAAAGTTTTTGGCACACTAGATTGAATTATGGAACACTTGGCAAATTTGTTAGAACACCCCTGTGGTTTTAATGTCAAGCTTCTGTGAATTGTGCAATGTTTTATACAGTCTACAATTAGGTGTCTATTGTAATAGAATTTAATAAAAATCAATGCAGCATAAATCACTACACTGACTATTCATAGAGGTGGGATGCCCTTCAACTGGTAAAAAGATTTTCACTCATATTGGAGGCAGACCTCTGGTTTCAGAAAGTGGCATATTCCATACGAGAATGCTTCGTTTTACAAAACCAAATTACATCTGCTAGGTCAACCTAATTAACATAAGCAAAATAAGGTTTGATAGGCTCAGCCTTGACGCTCATTTCTCTTCTGCATAATGGAGAACTAAAGCAAAATATTAAAAGGATAACTTAAAACATCTAATGCATTTTGCCAGGTTCATGCACCTGCATTTAAAAGACATACCCCTCTTTGACCTGTATTGAAAATTGCCTGATTAAAAGTGAGAAAAGTAGGCTCCCTACACTGTGCAATGTAATGTGCATATGTAAGGAAAGGATGGAACAAAGCAAAAAGCAGATGCTGGACAGAATACAGCAGGTGCTCTCAAAATCTATACACTAACTTGACTACGTAAAACGCATTAGACGCAAGTCCAATTTTAACGGTATTAATATATTTTCCAAAAGGTTTGGCAAAGAACTGGTCAGTATCATCTCAAATCATCTGGAACTGAATTAGGTTACTCATTATGTTATACAAGTCAAACTCTCACTTGTGTCAAGACTTACAGTTTATTAACAACTTCCTTCAGATCATTTGTCTGTACTTCACGGGTCATAATTTCCATCATCTTCTTCCGAATCTGACGAACTTGTTGATGTTGGGCATAAGATGTCTTTCTAATTTGATTGTTCCGTTTCTTAGTGAACCCAACACAAAAGAGACGGAGCAGGTATCCGTCTGTGGTCTTAACGTCAACATGTGCTTCAATCATGGTCTAAAAATAAAATTTAGATCATCAACCTAAAATTTTTAAAGGACCAACAGTCTCTCCCCTAAAAACCTTTTTTAGCCAACATCCATCCTAGTATAAGAAATGTAAACCTATACAGTCATGTAAATTACTAATCTAGTTACCGTAGATCGACATAAAAAACATAGTAAAATAACCTATGGGTTACTTACTTTAGTATGCACCCAAGACCTGTGCCTCTTAACTCTTGGTACGTACATTCTCCTCAGGAGCTGCCAATGGTTACCAGAAAGAAAGAATTGACTTTCGGCTGCCAAGTCCCTTGATGGCATCCACAAGAGCCTACTGGGGGTATATGAGACACTCCTAAGCCAGGCAGCGCTAAGCTTTAATTAATTTGATTACAACTCCAGCAGCATACTGAGGAGAACTGAAACAGCTGCAAGAGGATAGGTTTGGCCATACACTACCTAGACATTACACCAATATGACATATGATCTAAGATGAATGTCAAATCGGTTGTAATGTTAAGTGGAGCAGCAGTTTTACATTTCCGCAATTTTTCCCAGAGGTATTATGTCAGAACATCTCAGTTTTAGTGTATGACCAGCTTAAGAGGCAGCAGTTCTAAGCGTCTATAAAGAAAAACCCTTTAAGGTTTTTTACCTTAACTTTTAGGTGCTAGATTTACATTATGCAGATTTCAAAATAAAATTGAGGCGACTCAATTTAAACCAAAAACTATACATTGCGTACTGAAGTCAGAATAAGAATTTTTGCCGTATTAGTCAAAAATATGTTGTAAAAAGTAGAGTACTGTAATACTTTTAATGGACTAACAGTTTATTTTAGTAGACAAGCTTGAGGGATCTACCCTCTTCTATAGGTCAGGGCAGTACTCTGTAGTCACTACACTAATGAAGTCAGAATAATCTAGTTTAATAATTTAGGTTTTAAGCATAATTTTATTGGCAATGATAAATTTGAGTTTTATTTTTGCCAATATATTATTCAACTTAAAGGGACTGTCCACCCCTCTTTTGAAAAATGAATATGTGGTAGATAAGCCCCCAAAAAACCTAGACATCGTTTAAGTCTCAACCTTTAATTCGGCTCCCACACAGAGATAGTATACTTACATCCTCCTCCTCGCTCCACCGCCGCGGCTCTGCACTTCCGGGAAAGGCAGTCAGTGTCGGCCGTGACTGACGTCACGGCCAATCACTGACTGCCATTCCCGGACCAGTCTCCACTGCGGCTGCTCGGGAACAGAAAAAGAACAGAGCGGCCACAGTGGAGACTGGGAGAAGAACCCGGAAATGGCGGTGGAGCGAGGAGGATGTAAGTATAATATCTCAGTGTGGGAGCCGAATTAAAGGTTGAGAATTAAACGATGTCTAGGTTTTGGGGGCTTATCTACCACATTCATTTTTCAAAAGAGGGGTGGACAGTCCCTTTAATGTCCTATACCACATCTTTTTTCAACTATATGCATTTTCCTCAACATAGTATCATACCATGTGCCTTCAATATGGCGTTGATATATTCGCAAAGCTCATGTCTTGATTTAAAATAAAAAAATTTTAAAAAAATATATACGTTTCCTTGCCAACTTAAAAAATATCTGTATGCACTAACTACTAAACTTTCTTAGCAGGTAAGATGCTGAACAATAAAATAATTAGGTTTGTATTACAGTGTTGGATAGCATAAACCCCTTAATGCACATCATGGAACGACAATCCCAAGCGGAAGAGCAGTCATTTTGATGACCATCCGTGTTTGAAAATTAGGGTGATTTAACAAAATCTGCAGATCGCTATAGAAAAGCTGTGCCAGCACAGAGACATTCCCCACAGCTACCATCCCCGATAATGTGTATAACGAGTGATTATTAATCATTGTTTCCATATGGCAGCCTATAATGTTGATGCCGGACTACATATTTTGTATTAATTACCACAACGGCACAGATAACCAAGGCTGCAAATGGAAAACTACTAGAAAGATTGGACATAAGATAGAGACAATCTCAGTATAGGCTTTCTATGAAAATAAAGAGGACCTGCACATATTAGAAAAGCTGTAAACGGGCAACTAAACAGAGCCAAATACACCAAGGCTTACTATAAAAGTTCATATTTACAGCAGCCCTGTGCCAAGATTATAAAAAAAAAAAAATAAGATGCCATCATTCATTGCAATGTCTAATTTTTAAATTGACTAATTTTAGATTGTTTACTAGTTAAGGATAGGTTTATAACAATCAAAGCAACACGCATTATTGTTCTATAGATTTGATAACAATTAACTGGAAGTTTTTTCTTTTTTCAAACTGAAAGAAATCAAAGCATTTGCCTGCATACAGGAGTAAACTATCCATAAATGGACATCAACGCTTATTCAGTGATAGGCAATAAAGTTTACACTTTCACATGCAGTTATGTTTAAATGCTAAGGTTTCAACTGTTCTCTACATTTTCCAGAATTTAATTTAAAAACAGCTCTTAACTGCAATGATTTACCTGCCATTTCTTGACCATAGAGCACATTTTGTCACGAGTAAGATCCATACCATGGAAGTTGGTAAGACAATTTTTGCCCTGTACATCTTCTGTAATTAGCTTGAATTTACGAAAAGCCACTTCATCATTCTGAAGATCTGCAAGGCTCACTTCAAAAACACGACCCTTCAGCCCATCAGAGGCAATTTCTATTAATGAAGTGAAAACGCATTTAATACAGTGAAAAGCACATTTCATGTTTAAATGGGTAGCGTTTTTACAGCCCTTGCAACTAGATAATGAAAATACACATCTGCCTGAATGGACTCTCCATTTCTTGAAGGGCACAGTCACCCTTTAAACAAACCAAAAAAAAAAAAGTAAAATTGTAAGTTGCCTACCCCCAACCTCAAGGGATTTAATTTGTACTTTATCCCCTGCATTAAAATCAGATATTTAAGGATTATTGTCCCAATTCTGTCAGAGTAAGCTGGCTCCTCCATCTATGCAGTCAGTCATGGATGTGATTACAGCCATCACAACCAATCATTAAGTGCTCGTTCTCACTAGAAACGGGCAAAAACGCAATTTAAAAAGCAGTGCGTTGAGCGAGGTTTCAAATCGTATCCTTTGCGGACCGTTTGCGTTTGTGTCAACGCATTTTTTTACCACGTCATTGGGCAGGACCAATGACATCACAGGAACTTCCAGACATCCTTTAAAAAAAAAAAAAAAAAGATGCAAACACGTATATCTGTTGTATTCAATTAGATCAACTGGACTTGAAATTTCAAGTCCAGTTGATCTAATTGAATACAACAGATATACCATGACCTGGATGAATGAGAACCTTCACAAGCATGCAAACAGGTAATTTGTTATCCGCTGTATCGCATTTTCATGCATTTTAAATGCGCGCAGCAGTGCGTTTTTAAAACGTACTGGAACGGAATACAACGCAGAAAGTGTGAACGATATGTGAAATCCTATGGAGTTTTACCGTCTGTCCGTTTTTTAAAACGAATCTGCATTTGAAAAACAGATACAAACTGATGTCGTGTGAACGAGCCCTAACTGCTGCTGAGCAAAGAGAGGAGGCAGATACTTTTGCCAAAGGAGCAGATCTCATCATTAAATATCTGGTTGCAAATGCATGTAATAAAATCACCAGTCTTTTGTTTTAAGGGTGACCATGTCCTTTAAGTCTGAAAACAGCAGCATTGTTGAGATGCCATTTAAAATTCTGTGGGTTTATAGAAATTCCTTATTTCAGCAGCCCTATTTTCTAGTGATTAACAATTTGCTTTCCAACAGTCCATTCTTGATTAGACATATCATCCACTTGACAGCACTGGCGTAGGATGAAAAATTAGAGACAATTTCTTTAAAACGTTGGCAATTTGAGGAGCAAAATAGAGCAGCTAGAAATTCCAGTACTCAAGTGTTATTGTGCATTTGATTCTCATTTAAAAACAGAATAATAAACATAATATTAACAATTGTGTGCAAAAACATAACCGGAATGTCAAAAAGTAGTAATCACAGGCATCATTTGGGACCGAAATAGTCATCATCCATTCCTCAAAAATAAAAGAAAACCTGTGGTACCATAATCCAAACAAGTAACAGTATCCCCCATATTAAAGGATATACAGGCAGACCCAGGTTACAAACATCCGACTCACAACGCAAATACTGTACAGCATGGGTGTCTGCAGGAGCATACAGCCAGGGGGGTCAACTGGTGGTTGGCTACCACTGATTAATTAATTGACCTCTTACCCTCCCCTTTACCCACATTGTGCTGCACCAGAGGAGCTGTTAACAGCAATATCTTTTTAAAAATTCTGTAAACATGTGTCTAAGTTGCATTTAAAAAGTATATGTACCTGTTCCAACAAACCTTCTGAACCTCTCTCGTTCATAACCCAGGGACTGCACTTAACCAGGAATTTCAAAAAGCATGTCTGATTTGTGGCCTTGAGACATTAAGGCAATATTTGTATTGCTACTTACTTGTTCCTTGTGTCCTGGTGACAAGAGTCTTTCCAAGGTTGCGGATGTTAAACATTGCTGGTGCCTTCACATCATACCAATCTTTTTTAGAGAATGGGTCGACACTAAAAATAAATGCAATAAATTAAGTTCTAACTTTTTGCAAGTCAAAATACCGGTATACATCCAGCTTCCCAACAATGTTCCATAAAGTAAGCCAATGCTGGCCAAATGGGTATCATATCCTTAGATTATGGGTGTCAAAGTCAATCACATAAGGGGCCAAAATCAAAACAGGCTGAAGTGGAGGACCAGTTTTTTTTTTACTTCTGATACTTATCAGGTGCAGAATTGGGATGGTGTCACTTTCCATGGTTCTTTTTAATTGATTGATGCATATATAACAATAAACACTCAAACCAAACCCATGCCAATCATTTATTCATTAAAAATAATAAAAACTTGGATTGCCACTTGAAATGCTGGCGAAAACACATACGCAAGGTAATGCACCGGAGTCGTGCGTGCTTTAGTGCGTTGTAGTGTGGCCTCAGCCCAAGTGGTTACACTGATCACTTTCTAATAACAGGAAGAGACCCCCCTTGATAGAAATAATGGTTCACCTACAGCTGAGCTTAACCTTCCAAAAGTCACTGTCAGGACCCGAGAGCTGTCGCTGTGCAGAACGCCCCCCATTTCTTACAAGGACACGTTAGACACTGACAAGAGTTCAGGGGTCTGAGACTTCCATGTCAAACCAACAGAAGATGGGACACCAGAAAGCGACAGGAGCATTTCACCCGAGCGCAGCATTTACTGTAAGGAACTTAACGTGACAGGAACCCAGTCAGTGGCCGTGCACAGTCCCACACAGCACCATACAGGTAGACTTATTGCTCAGTCCGAATCCGCGCTCGTCAGACATGCTGGCCTGTGATCACCAAGCCGGGATATCCACTTCCCCACAATCAGTCCTACTGCCGAGCCATCATACGGCACACACTGTACTTAGACCCGGTAACCAGTACGTGAGTCCCTACCGCTCTCAACCCGCACGCTATTTGTACTCACATTCTTTTCTTGGCACCTTTCTTGCCACCTTTGGTAAGCCTCTTGTTCTTGCCGACTGCCATCTTGTCAGGCTGGTAGAGAAAGAGGAAGAGCAGGCCGCTCACGCGAGATTTCAGAACCACGAATAACCAACGAGAAGTACTGAGGTCGGGAAAACCGAGGACACCTAGCGGTCAGAATTGAAATTACACTCCTAGCCCACATAACAGCACGTTACTTTTCTGCTGTCAGACCTTTTGTCTGGACTTCTAATGTCCAATGTCATTAAAATGAATTGTAAATGTAATAATCAGAGGTAGTGTTGTCATCAAGCTGTTCCATAGTTCATTATGTACACATAATGTCCCCTTTGTGCATTTCTAATTGTATCACAATGTGCATTTGTGCATTTCTAATTATCCCCCCCATTTTCAACATGCTCACTAACCATGGCTCACTAGGATAGTCAAACAACCAACAAGTCGTCGTTGTTCAATACCAATGGTGTCACGAAGTGCCGAAACTGGCAATATAACAATACTGCACTTTGATCAATTGATATATTTATATATATATTGGGTGTGTGTGCAAATACTGCACTGAAGTCGTGAGTTTGAATCCACCCTTGGAGTTTGTATGTTCTCTCCATACTTGCATGGGTTTCCTCTGTCAAATAAATGTGCTTAGATTGTAAGCTCTTCGGGGCAGGGCCTAATGTGAATGTATACATGTACTTGTAGAGCGCTATGGAATATGTTGGCGCTATATAAATCCACAATAATAATATTAATAATAAATAATTTGGTAGGTAATAATGTACAAGCACATTTTTCATAATAAAAAATCAGCTGTTAGCTCCATGTGCTTGTCTGGTCTAGCTCCAGCTTGGGAACTGTTAATGGAATGGGGTATATAATATGAAAAAGGCAGGCATGAATATATTCCTACAATAATTTATTATTTAAATTTCTTATTTCTGCACTACACCTCAAATTCACGAGTATTTAAAGGGGACGTTCAGTGCAAAGACATATAGGCTTAAGAAAAAAGAGCAGCATCCTAATGACCTTAACCTGCAAGAAAAAAGAGCAGCATCCTAATGACCTCAACCTGCCCATTTAGCATTTTGTCTGTTTATAAATAAATGCTTCCGAAATACTGACTTCCTGTTTGCAGGACCCCTACAGGATAAAGACCATAATGGTCTTGCCCTTGACCCAGCACCTGGGTAAATTTAGTTTCTCAATAGAGATCTGAGCATGTTTAACCCATCCAACAGCAAATCCATAGAAATTATTGTTAGGAACCCATGGTAGTGTGCATTCTGGAAAGGAGTACGACCGTTACAGACCGTTTATTGTTTTTATAGATTCCTTTATTTTTTTAGTCTTTATATGTATTATATAAACTATACTATACTAATATGTAGGACCACTAGGAAATGTTGGTATTTATTCAAAATAGCGCTTATTTATTGCACTTGCACTTTTTAGAAGTGATGGAGGGTGGAGTTTTACACGATTGAAGTGATGTCATTATAAATACCTTGCATGTTGCAAAGTTTTACTACACCTGAGGAAGGGGGCCTAGACTCCCGAAACGTTGTGTGTGTAATTGGTTTTCAGCACTTTAATAAATGATTAGTTGAAAGTATATACTTTTGAGTGTGCCTCCCTTCTACCCTTTTAGACCGTTACAGAAACTGAAACGTCAGCTCACTAATGGAATAGCAAGGAGTATAAATTCAACTGATTTTTTACAAATAATTATATTTTCCACTGAACTTTCCCTTTAAATAAAGCTGTCCCTACAACAGTTCAATTTCAGGTGTATTTTAAGGGCAACTATAGCAGCAAACCCTCAGAGTTTTCAATTAATTTCCTAGACATTCTATCCTGTAAAATGTAAATAAAGCCAGCAATATAAGAGCAAAATTTCCCTGTATGGGCACTTTATCGTCCGAAACATCCATTCGGTCAGGGATCGTTGCCCAACTGGCCAGACAGTTATTTGAACAAGCAGCCATTTTGGCCAATAAAATGCCCATACACAGCATGATTATCGGACGAAACTAGCTTCGCGGGTTGCATGTGTGTACGAACCTTAAAGGTTACTACTTTAGACATTTGTCTATAGACAAATGTCTAATCTATCTTATAGAACCGCCTAGCCCGTACTATTATGCAATCAATTAGAAATCACAAAATGAACAGGTCAAATTGGATTATCTCAGGATAAGAACAGAAAAACATTCGATAGATTAGACGTTTGTCTATGCACAAATCTCTAATCTATCAAATGTCTGCCTGGTGTATGGCCATCTTGAGTGACAGACTCATAAAGTTCAGAAATTTGAAATGGTGTACCTAAAGCTAGGTACACGTTTTAATGGGCGGTCGGTCATGGCAAAAGCAGCCGCGTCCATCAGTTACCGCGACCGATCGTGCGGTCCATAGAGGACCGCACGATCAGACATGGTTTTCCAACACGTCCAATCGTGCTTTTGTCCGATCCGGACGAAGGAACGGTCGGAGCCGCCATACAATAATTTGTCCCAACCGACCGAAACACTGAAATGTCGGTCGGTCATGCCGAATTATTGTATCGTGCCTAGCTCAACCCTAGTGTGAACCCAGCGTAACTCGCCTCAGAAAAGTCAAACTGTAGGGTAATCTTTAAATGCATGTTCATCCTGAAAATTATGTTTGTGCATAAGGTAGGTGCCCCCTGCCCACTCCCAACTGCCGTGATATTTATTTAAAAAAAATGCTTAGATTGCTACTTACAGCACCTTCTCTCCCGCAATATCTCTGATCCAGCTACCTGTTGTGGAAGTTGCAAGCAGGGGCCGGACCGGCAGCAGCATCTGTGATTAGCTGAGAGGCAGCCATTCACAGAGGTGGCTGATGTCAGTGGAGATGCCGTGGAAGAGAAGGGGCTGTAAGTATTGATGTTAAAGGGCATGTCCACCCCCAAAACTATAATTTAACCCACTATTGGCCCCACTCTGTAGCGCATAAAAATCCTTACCTTACATCCCTGCTCCAGGGATGTAAAGTTCCCCAAAAGTCCAGAAAACTGACCACCAGGAGCCTGGCCATCAGAGAAATTGTTTCCGCCTCTGAGCTGTCCTCTCAGAGGTTTTTGGCTTGCTCAGAGCAGCCCTTCACTCACTCCCCCCTCACTCTTCCTCCCACTCCCACCTGTTTTGTTCTCCCCCCCCCTAGTGTAAACCCACTTGTACATATATTAGAGCTAGTTCCCCCAGCCCCAACAGCTATATTATATTTTCCAGAGACTCCCCCGATCTATACTTACCTTCCCTCTCTCCTCCAGCGTTCTGAACTGCCAGCTGCCGCGTCTGTGATTGGCTGCCTCTCACAGACATGCCCTTTAACATTTTTTGAAGAAATATTTTGGCGGTTGGAGGAGGGCAAAGGGATGGCCAAAAGGATTCACACTAGGTGCCACGGCTGTAGAAGATGGATGGTCAGAGGGAGGGAGGGAGGGGGGGAAAGGGCTCCACTGTTCATGTCACAATCCTTGTTGAGGTTAGGGAAGCAGCAGGGACCAGTTGACTCACTGACAGCTTCTACTTTTCACTTTCCTGGACTTTGAAAAGGCACTGCAGGAGAACCATAAGGAGCAGAGATGAAAGGTAAGGATTTTTTTTTTTAAATACACAGTGGGGCCAGTATGGGGTTAAATTTTAGTTATGGGGGTGGACACGCCCTTTAAAAAAAAAGGTATATATATTTTAAGTATATCAGGGATCCACAACTGCCTCTGTAAGGCATAGTACACTTTAGACATTTGAGTGCAGTTGTTAATATGACATAAGGTTCGTACACACATACGATGTGTGCACCGAGCAATACTATTGGTTCGTACACATGTACGATTTGGAATCGAGCCATGACCCCCGACCACAACGCATTCATGCCATTTCAGGAGAAAATCGGTTGGCCGCCTGATGGATTGACGAACGACACCCGACCGAACGCATTTTCTGCAAATGCATGCTGTTATATTTCCTGCACAGCAGCTTAAAGCAGGGCATTGGCGACCTGTCCCACCCCCTAGATATTGACAGTCTATCTGGTTACAACACACTAATGTGCCTGTCTGTTCTCAGGAACTTAGAACTCCCGCAACATGTTTAACATCCCCTCTCTGAACATTTTATTAATTTTACATACTGCCATTACAAAGTTCAAATACAAACTTTTATTTATGAACTTGTAAATGTAGTGTGAAATTTTTTCGACTTTTCTTATTGCTAGTGAAGAGATAAAAAAAGACAGTAAATACATATAGCTACTCAGTATTATCTCTGGTGGCTAAGGGGATACATTTTTTTCTTCTAAATAAATTGAGCCCAGTTTACATTTTCATGTCGTATATCCACAATTACACTACACAACTTTTGTCTGGAAAATAAACTGCAGAGAAACCGTTGCTTTCAGGGGCTTCCATTTGGGTAAGGACACATCTGTATACATCTGGGGTCAAGGGGCATAGCCAATAGGTGTACATGCTTAGAATATTGTTTTTTAACTATACAGACTGGAAGGTGTACTGACAGTAACACGGCAGCTTTCTGAAAGTTCATGTCCACCACTTCTGTAAAAATTTAGTTTGCTGTGTAAGACCCACCAAAACCCCATATGCGTTTTACTCAGAATACAGAATTCAGCTCCTTACGTGTACAGTAAGTCAATGCAACTTACGAGAGTATATCTAAAACTGCATGGTGATCTAGGGAGAAATGATTTCATTTTTATAAACCTATTACCATAATCCTATTACCAGCAATAGGTTGCAAGCATCTGTTTCTAGTTTTTAAAATGAGGATTAACAAAATCTGAGAATTTTCTAGTCAAGGAAGGTAACAACTTATTTAAGATGTCATTAGTCAACAAATAATAGTTTGCTTTAATATTTAACTATGCTTGTGTTGACTTTCTGTCCACCCAGCTCTGTATTGATCTAAAATTGCTGCTGTATAGCATCCTTTTTATTTTATAACTAAAAAATGAAAGTATAAGCACAAACTTGTCTTGATAGACCAAATTTTGGAAGGCATCATGCCATGGTTGCACAAAAGTCTCTGTGTGCTGTGAGTTTTAAAACTTTAAAAAATGTCATTTTAGGACTTTTAAATTTTAATTGTGTGTGTGTGTGCATGTTACAGAGACACATTAAAGGGCAAGTCCAGCCCTAAAATGAAAACTTACATACAGGTAAATCACCCCCCAAAACCCTAAACGTTAAAGGGCATCTATAGTGAAAAAAACACATTGCCCATTTGCAAAGTTAAATTCATGTACTCTGTGCTGCCTTAATCCTATCTATGTCAGTGACTCTGTTTAACCATGGTGTCAGATCTGTGTGCAGCACTCCCCCCTTCCCTCTGTTACCTCCTCCATGTCTCAACTTCGGCTAACCAACAAGCTTATCATGTGCAGTAGGAGTTAAAAGTTCAACATCCTGAAAAACACACCCACGCACAGTGGCCAATAGAAAGCAAGCTGTCCTGGAGACACGGAAGAAGGAGAACAGTACAGTTTACGATTTCTCACTTTGTGACCCATCATCAATCAGTGAAAGCTATTAAGAAGGGGGGTCAAGTGCAGCCTTATATCTACCAACAAAGCAACCTCTCTCCCCCTGCTAATGCTGTTATCTCTATGTTTATTACAGAACAGGGAGGGGGATCACGTCACAGGGATTTGATTGACAGTCCAAGTAGGAGTAGAGGAATGCAATCACATATTCTTCTAACTGGTGTATCTCAGGACAGAGAGGGAATCGGAAAAGAGTGAAGACACTCTAGGGGTTGTGGGGAATTATAGAACACGTGGAAAGAAAGAAAAAAAAGTTCATTTTCCCACTATAGATGCCCTTTAATAGTTTGAAATCTGAAATATATAAGTCTAACCTGAAATCCTGCACAATGTCCTGTTGCCCCAGTTTCTGCTTCCTGGTTCTTCCAGTTAGTAACTGTCAGTTATGGATTTGACAGTTGACATCACAGCCAATGACTGAATGTTAATCCCCTGTTTGCCTCTTCTGAGCATGCCCAGGCTCAGTAAATGCTCAGTACAGGTTTCTAAATTGCTCAGTTTCCACGAGGCACCCAGAAGCATAGGAGGCAAACAGTAATGAATTCATAGGACAAAGTATGATATATCAATATATTTTAAAGAGGCCATTCTTTCTAAAAGATGTTCTTATGAGGTTGGAGTTGTTCTTTAAAGGTATCTTCAGATCGAGCACATGTAATCAAGAAAGTGGTAGGTGGACAATAATACACACCTTCCCCGATCATTTCTTATCACTGCCTAATGTTCCCAGGGTGAGCACCTGAAATGTTAAGTCCTTAAAGGGCATGTCCACCCCCAAAACTCAAATTTACCCCATACTGGCCCCACTCTGTAGTGTACAAAAATTCTTAGCTTACATCCCAGCTCCTTATGGTTGCCATGCTGTGCCCCTCCAAAGTCCAGGAAAGTGTAGTGTAGAAGGTCTGGGTGACTCATCCTGCGCCTGTCTCAGCCTCAACCTCGACAAGGTTGAGGCATGCGCAGGAGAGTCCTTCCCCCCTCCCTCTCCCTCCCGTTTTTTTCTCCCTCCCCCTAGTGTAAAATCCCCATTGTATATTTAACATATTGATCCCCCAGCCCCAACCGCCGTAACATAATTCATAGAAAGTGCCCCGATAGTTACTTACCTTCCCTCTATCCTCCGGCATTCTGAGCAGCCGGCTGCCGCGTCCCTGATTGACTGCCTCTCAGCCAATCAGGGACACGGCTGCCGGTCCCGCCCCCTGCTTGCATTTCTGTGCAAGCTGAGGGCCTGGAGACTGCCGCGGAGGATAGAGGGAAGGTAAGTACATATTAGGGCACTTTCTAATAATTTTATTACGGCAGTTGGGGCTGGGGGATCAATATGTATAACATATAAAAAGTCTAAAAAAGGGATGGACATGCCCTTTAACCCAAACTTTTAAACTCTATCTCCAATAATACTTACCCAAAAATTCCTTGGGCGCTCTGGTCTGTTTATGTGTTTGCAGGCTGTCCACAATCCTGCCAATGGGAAGACACGCTTCTTGCATAGTGCATGGTCCCATTGCATATCTAACAGTGACAGTGGAGTGACAAAGGAGTGACTTTGGGTAAATATTACTGGTGATAGAAAACGTACCTAGAAATGAGGACTTCAGGCAGTTCAAATTCTGAACAGGGTACTTGTAAGGGGTAGGGGGTGGATTAGAGGACTATAATTGTCCATTTAATGCAGGGGTGGGCAATTAAATTTCACAAGGGGGCCGCATGAGAAACTTGGATTGTCATGAAGTACCGGACCAATAGGTTCATCTCCATTCTCATTATAAACATTGCAAAACTAAAATTAATATTTTTTTTGCAATTTTTTAATAGAAGGTGTGTAATATTTTAGATCCATTCCATCAAATTCAATTAATTGATCAGGTCTTCATTATTTTTTTTAATAAAATAAACTTAATACAAATAAATCAATTATCTAGCCTGAGACAATCAATTAATATGAAGATTTTTTGGGGTACAGGTCTAGTATTGAGGGGCTAGTCAGGGGCAGCCAAATAGGCTGATTTAATGTGAATGGCCGAAAAAAGTCTGGAAATTTAGATTATGCAGGTAAGCTTTCCCAGAATCCTCAACTGACTTAAGACTTCTTCAATATGACCTCAAATACTGTGGGAGTAGATAATAAAAGAAAGGAAAAAATTAAGGTTTGTACACACGTGCGAACACGTTTGTACACACGGGTGCCACTCACAACATGTACAAACAGCCATTTCGACCGATAATCATGCTGTGTATGGGCACTTTCCTCAGGCCGAAAAGGACGTTCGGTCGGGGATCGTTGACCAACCGGCCGGATCTTTGAATGAGCCGAGAAAGTGCCCATACATGGCACGGTTATCAGCGATTGCACGTGTGTACAAACCTTTAATGATGAATTATAACAGTTTAATTATACACTTTAGACTAGATGTCCATCTCTGCCTTCCCCTTTGTCCTGATGGGGACCTTAACTGAAATATATACATTTTAAAATGCTAGAACTAAACTTTCTTTTAGCCTTATGATTCAGATACTGCCTACAGACATGCCTGAGGCATCACTCACAGCTGCAGAAAACCATGGAAATAAATCTGCAACAATAAAAGAATCTTTACAGCCTGTGACAAATACCCATGTAGATGATGTTCAATGTATAAGTGGACTAAAAGTATTGATGTATTCTGTTAAATAATGAGTAGAAAACCAAGCTAAGCCCCACTGAAGGTATTTTACTTTTGCAGTGGAAAGTCCCTGCTATAAAGGGGATTATAGAGATCAAAGAGAAATTAAAAAAAAAAAAGTGCAGATGTTTCCTGTCTTCATTGTAGATAGGTACAAAGTAGAGATGGAAAAGCGTTAAAGGGTGGTCTCTATTACAAAGAGCCCTCTCATACCTTTTATACAAACATAGAATGATGTCTCTAGCTTATCTGGGTCTTAAGGTGGCCATGCACATTAGCGAGATTAGGTCCACAACGGGATATACCTAATATCAGCAGTGTGTAGGGACTGAATCTGACTGACCGTGGAAAATTTCCGTCTGTTGGTATCCGCTCCCTTTACTTTAAAGTAAAAAGAGCCAATACCATCGGCCCATGTATGGCTGCATGGCCGACCATGTGTGTGGTTACCATCACAATCTGTTGACAGATATCAATGTTATCTGTCGCCACAATGCGATGGAAATCGCATATGTATGGCCACCTTTATAAGTTATAGGCTTTTAAAGTTATACTGAGACAGACAAGATAAACAAGGAATGCGTGACAGTCACATAATGTGCTGTTTTAAAAGCTGCTCATTGGAACTGCCTTTGCTTATTTCTCAGTAGAGTATAATAGCGAGAGGGGGAATCACACCTCTTATGTAATAGGCCAATACTGTATCCATTTATTCTGCGCCGTAAAATATTTGCATGCTTTGAAAGCCATTTATTAGCTGGCGTTAAAAATCTTCCATTATTGAGTCATAAAAGGAATAGTTTACTGCAAAAGTGAACTATTCCTTTAATGCTTTAATTGAAGAGCGGGAAGTTAAAGAGATATTCCTTACGTTCCGTTCTTCATTCAATGCCTGTGGAGCCAGGAATGAAGACAGAGCAATCTTATCTTTCTTGCGATCCCCCACAGAAGCACCGACAGGTCCCGACCGCTTCCTGGTTCTGATTAACTATAGCGCGCATGCGCAATAATGTACACTATAGTTAAACAGAACCAGGAAGCGGTCGGGAATTTTAGTGCTGCGGAGGAGGATCATGCGAAAGGTAAGCCACAGTATGATAAGACATACTGTGGCTCCTTAACCTCCCGGTATTCAATCAATGCATTAAAGGAAAAATTCCTTTAAGATACCTGTGCAGTCTCTGCAAACCCCATCTTAAAGGGTATCTCCACTGAGGAAAAAGCATTCCCCTTTTTTTCCCCAGAATTCCCCTTTGTTTGATTGCAGCAGCATGGGAAAGTTGTGCAGGTTCCTGGGGGTGCGTCTTCCCCCGTGCTGGGAGTGCTGTCACTCAATGTGCATCATCATGGTAGCAAACACACCCACTTGGCTGCAGTAAGAAATCCTTTCCTCCCTGACACTCTAAGTTAATTTTTACAGTTGATCATGCAGAGAGAGACAGGGGAGGAAAAGTTAAAGGACAATTATTCACCTTCCCTCCGCTCCAGATCTTCGTGCAGTAACTTTTACCAGGGTGAGGACCTGAACCGCTAGGTCCTCACCCCAGGATTCACGAAACCTACAGCACCGTGTTGCAGCAACGCTGCTCTGGTAGGCTCCGCCCCCTCCTCCCCGTCGGCGACGAGGCCAATAGGAAGGCACGCTCTGCAACAGCGTGCCTTCCTATTGGCCTCGTCGCCGACGGGGAGGAGGGGGCGGAGCCTAAAGAGCAGCGTTGCTGCAACATGCTGCTGTAGGTTTCGTGAATCCCGGGGTGAGGACCTAGCGGTTCAGGTCCTCACCCTGGGTAAAAGCTACTGCATGAAGATCTGGAGCGGAGGGAAGGTGAGTATAATTGTCCTTTAAAACCCTCTTCCCACACTACTGTAACAAAGGCAGGGGAACTTGTGTTGTTTTTAATAAAGATTTTTTTGTGTCTAACTCTGAGAGGGATGGTTGAAAAAGTGATGTGTGTGTGTTCGACCAACCAGTCAGATTACACAGACAGCAGCAGCAGTCCCAACGGATCCTCACACATTCTGCACATGCACTAAAGTAAAACATGCGTTGGACATTTCCCAAACAGGCTGTCACTGAAAGTGGGCTGACCTGCATTTTTTCTAAACTACTGCTCAAAGTCACAGGATACTGCAGGTACATATCCACCTTACACATATCTATCCATACAACCCAGGTGACTTTTATCAGTGGAGATACCCTTTAAAGTTACGCCAACCTTTATTATTATTAGCATTTAGTGTAGGAGCCACCAGTGCAATATTAGTGTCCAGCACCATCCATTATAAAGGTGCCCATACACTACTTAAGTCATTAGACAGATGTCCAATCTCTCATAAGACAAATGTCCAATCTATCTAGGATTACATTCAGCAGTGGAGGATCGATCGGTAATCATCAGCCATTGGCCGCAACGTCACTGTCACGGCTGTGAATGACGGCCTTTCCAAGAAGCAGATTGGAGCCACAGAGGTGGATCATGGAGTTTGCAAGTTGGGTTCCTCATCCTGGGAGCTTTATTAATTTGGCTTGAAGAGCCAAATTACTGTTCTTTCTATTTCTTCTTCTTTTTCTTGTTTTATTCTTCCGCTTTTATGGACTGTATCTCCTCCCACAGTTTTTGAGCTAGAGACATGAAATTCGGTACAGACATGCGGGGAATATAAGAAGCGGAAGCGTTACGGCATTATCGGTGAATTTCCGGAATTTTTACCATAGACTATAATGGTAATAATCCTCAAATGGGGATATTTCAAAACAGTTTGTTTCATGGTCATAAACACAAATGGTGATACCCCCAACCCCCCACACAGACACAGCTACAGCCACCTACTGACCTACCTTTCCATTCCCATGGAAGCCATACTTAAAGGGTAACTATAGTCAAAAAAACTAATTTTGATCAATCATTAATAAAAGTTAGTTATATGGTCATACATGCAAAAACACATACCCCTAACTTACCCCACACGGGTACACACACCTACTGACCTACCCTTCCATTTCCATGGCAGTCATACTTAAAGGGTAAATAAAATTTTAAAAAATCATTTTGAAATATTCTCAATAAAAGTTAGGTTTATGGTTGTAAAAAAAAAAAAAACATACCCCCTCAACCAGACCCAGGTACACACGCCTACTGACCTACCCTTCCATATTCATGGCAGCCATATTTAAAGGGTAACTATAGTCAAAAAACAATTTTGAATAATCATCAACAAATTGTTTTTTAAAATTTCCAACCTGATCCAGATACACACACCTACTCACCTACCCTTCCATTTTCAAACAACAAATTTTGATTAATCATCAAAAAAAGTTTGTTTTTTTAACCCCCACGTGGCACAGGTACACCTACTGACCTACCCCTCCATGACTGTTGCAGCCATACCTAACGGGTGACTAAAGTAAAAAAAAATAATAAAATAAAATAAAAAAAAGGTTGTTTTATTTAACCCCCAACCCGACAAAGGTACACACACCTACTGATCTACTTATCCATTACTGTGGCAGCCATATTTAAAGGGTAAATAAAGTCAAAAAAACTAATTTTGACCAATCATCAAAAAAGGTTTTTTTTCTAACTTCCAACCTGATCCAGGTACACATGCCTACTCACCTACCCTTCCATTTTCATGGCAGCCATATTTAAAGGGTAACTAAAGTCAAAAAACAAATTTTGATTAATAATCAAAAAATTTTGTTTATTTAACCCCCAACCCGACACAGGTACACACACCTACTGATCTACTTATCCATTACTGTGGCAGCCATACTTAAAGGGTAACTAAAATCAAAAAAAAAATTTGTTCAATCATCAAAAAAGTTTGTTTTTTTAACTTCCAACCTGATCCAGGTGCACACACCTACTGATCTACTTATCCATTACTGTGGAAGCCATATTTAAAGGGTAACTAAAGTCAAAAAAAATAATTTTGACCAATCATCAAAAAAGTTTTTTAACTTCCTGTGTGAGAGCTGAGTGTGTACGAGAGTTTGTGTGTGTGAGCTGTGAGTGTGTGAGTGCTGTGAGCGTGTGCCTGAGAGTTTTAGTGTGAGAGCTATGTATGTGCATATAAGAGTGTCTGTATGAATGAGAGCTGTGAGTGTGCGTGGGTATAGTATAGTATTTGAGGTTGAATAAAGATATATGTCCATCTGTCCATCCAGTCCAACCCATCTAGCAATATCCACATTTCCTGCCTAACTGTTGATCCAGAGGAAGGCAAAAAAAAACACCAAATTTTTGAAGGGGGAAAAAAATCCTTCCTGACTCCAAGTGGCAATTGGAAATTTCCCTGGATCAACTCTACTTTATATATCAATACCAGTAACTTGCAACATTCCTTGTTTGCAGAACATCATCCAGCTTTTTTTTTAAACTGACCAATGAACCTGCCATAATAACGTCCACTGGAAGACAGTTCCATAGCTTTACCGTTCTCACAGTGAAAAACCCTTTCCGAGCTTGAAGCCTAAACCTTTTTTCTTCAAGTCTTAAGGGATGTCCTCGTGCCCTTTGACATGTTCTATTGGTGAACAATGCCCCAGATAGTTTATTGTATGGCCCGTTAATGTATTTATACACAGTAATCATATCCCCACACAAGCGCCTTTTCTCCAGCATACATAATTGTAACTTTTTCAGTCTCTCTTCATATTCAAGCTCCCCCAATCCCCTTATTAATTTAGTTGCCCTTCTCTGAACCCTTTCCATTTCAAAGATGTCCTTTTTGTACACAGGATTCCAAAATTGCAATGCATATTCCAAATGAGGCCTTACCAATGCTTTGTAAAGAGGGAGAATTACATTTTCCTCCCTTGAATTCATACCTCTCTTTATACAAGACAATACCATGCTGGCTCTGGCTGTTGCCGCCTGGCACTGCTTGCTACCTTTAAGTTTGTTATCCACCAAAACTCCAAGATCCCTTTCCAACAGAGATTCACTTACCACAGAGCCATTTATAGTATAAGTAGCACAAGGATTTTTAAGTCCAAAATGCATCACCTTACATTTATCAACATTGAATTTCATCTGCCACTTAGCAGCCCAATGTGACAATCTATCTAGATCCCCCTGCAACGATTGCACATCCTCTGAAGTTTTTAATGGTCGACAAAGTTTTGTGTCGTCAGCAAACACAGAAACCTTGCTGACAATACCCACTTCCAGATCATTATTAAATAGATTAAAAAGACGCGGCCCCAACACAGAACCCTGTGGCACCCCACTTAGCACTTTAGTCCATAATGAAGAAGCCCCATTTACAACTACTCTCTGCATCCTATTCATTAACCAATTTTCTATCCATGTTCAAATGTGACTCCCCAGACCAACAGACCTTAGCTTATACATTAGTCGAATATGGGGGACTGTATCAAAAGCCTTTGCAAAATCCAAGTAAACTACATCTACTGCTATGCCAGAGTCTAAATTTCTAGTTACTTCCTCATAAAAGCCAAGCAAGTTAGTTTGACAAGATCTATTCCTCCTAAATCCATGCTGGTTACTACTTATAATGTCAGTCCTTGAAACATACTCTAGAACATGTTCCCTTATTAAGCTTTCCAGGATCTTGCCCACCACTGAAGTTAAACTTACAGGCCTGTAATTACCCAGCTGCGAACGACTACCCTTTTTGAATATTGGAATAACATCATCTTTTTCCAATCCAGAGGCACACCACCGGACATGAGGGAATCTGCAAAAATAAGAAACAATGGCCTAGATAAAACTGAACTTAGCTCCCTAAGTACCCGAGGATGTATTTTATCAGGTCCAGGAGATTTATTAATATTAACCTTATTTAGTTCTTTCTGTACCATATCCTCAATTAACCAAAGTGCACTTGAATCTTTTATACCATTATTGCTACTATACTCTATGATATCTGTACTTGGATCTTCTATAGTGTATATAGAGGGAAAAAAATTATTCAAGACATTTGCTTTATCGCCGTCCTCCGTAACTAACTTATCCGCGTTAATTAATGGTGCCACATTCTCAGTCCTCATTTTAATATTAATATACTTAAAAAAATGTTTAGGCTTAGTGATGCTTTGTTCAGCTATCTTAACTTCATTATTAATTTTAGCTAGTTTGATTGCTTTTTTACACTCCTTGTTACAATTTTTATTATTTATTTATTATGTTTATTTATTAGGTTATTACATACCCCAGGGATGATCAGGGTCTATAAATAAATAAATGGATGGACCAGTCCTTATAGGCTGTTATATATAGTAATATTTCCCTATCAATAGGGGTATTACACTCCCCAATCTTATTACATAATATAGGAATTTACAATAGGAATTGTGTAGTAAATATATCTATAACATTACAATGGTTATAATGCTACATGGGATTAACCCCAGAACATTTGACCCTTTATATATATATATAAATATAAGATGTACAGTTATTATTCTAAATAACTTTCATGTTTTCATTTTTTGAAGAAGGAGCCTAGTGACAGATTCTGGGAACCAAAAGAAGAACACAGGGACCCAACAAGTACAGTATAAGGGGATTGGGCCCTTTATTAACTTCCATATAACAAAAAGAATTCATTTTCTAACAAAGGAGACTGTATCAAAATAAACATCCCTCTAGGTCCCTTGGTTGGTTTCTTTCCACCCTGGTAGAGACATAATCACGTCTATATATGTGTTCAAATCTATGGTCAGAACCAACAACATGCAAAATGCCTCAAATCCTCTTTATTGTTCCCCTATAGATATTAGACCTGTATGTAGCTTTATACCTGTATGAATAGAACATGTACTATCAGTATCGCACTTCCATTTGGCCTCAGTTATAAGATAAAGATACCGATGCCTTTATATATATGGCCCATAATTCATATTTATACGTATATATCCTTGTTTAAGCTTTTTCAATCCATCCTGGTCAGTTAAATCTAAAGATAATGTATTTAAATTAATGCATTGCTCTCATTTTCCTATTTCTTTAGTTGCTAATGGATATTACTACTGAAGAGGAGCTTAGAAATCAGAATCCAAGAAACGACATTCACCATAAAAATTAAAATATCTACAAAATCCTTAATATGTAAAGTAAGTTACCAAAGTAAAACTGTCCCTTTTAGCACTGTTGGTAAACAGATGTAAATGCAGTTGGTAATTGTTAGAATGTGATAGTGAATTTTCGACAGGGACCAGGTGTTAAATATCCAGCCTTGAACTGGGATATTTATCAGGTGACCTACCATGTTAGACCTAGTAGTCTTCCACTAGGGTTGGGTGCAGCCTTCCTGCTGCCTGAGTTAAATTGGGAACTGGGGTTCCACCTTAATAATTTCAATATGTTGGGTAACAAACAGTTATAAGTCAACCAGCTAATGGATGATTAGTAAATTTTGGGGTAGCAAATCATTTTATCTTTGTAGCTATTGAATAAAAATGACAAGAACTGCTTTGGGGCTGCCGAGAATATTAAATGCATGTACTATAAGGGAAGTTTTTTTTTTTTTTAGATATTTTAATGGAGAGACGCTAAAAAAGGCTTCCGATATGGTAAACTAAAGAACGCAAATCTCCCACCCCATCCAATTAAGTTTTTGTGGCTATTGAAAATGACGATATAGATAGTGAGATGGAAGAACCTGTGTTAGAAGAATAAAGATGGAGAACTGATGGTCTCATATTAAGGTAGATTATGGTAAGTACTGTACAGATTATTCCTTTTATCTATTCCCCTAATGCTACAATCCTCAGAGTAACAATGTATTTGCTGTGGCTAGTGATGGTTCTTGTTGTTATAAGGAGCCATCATTAAGGATGGGCCGAACTTTACAAGAACCAGTTCGTCTTCTGAACTCGCGGCTGTATTTTCAATAATTATCAAAAATTTGATAATTATCAAATTTCCAAGCTGTTTCCTAACCCTAGAATTTAGCTTTAGTTTTTTGGTAACCCTCGAATTTAGCTGCCAGTTTTTGGTAACTCTCGAATTTATCGTTTGGTAGACCTCGAATGTAGCGTTCGTTTTCAGTAACCCTCAAATGTAGCATTCATTTTCGGTAACCCTCTAACTTTAAATGTAGCATTCGTTTTCGGTAACCGTCGAATGTAGCATTTATTTTCGGTAACCCTCGAATTTAACTGCCAATTTCGGTAACCCCCAAATGCATCGTTCACTAACCCTCGAATGTATTGTTCGATAACCCTCAAATGTAACGGTTGTTTTCAGTTACCCTCAAATGTAGCTGCTGATAGTCGGTAACCCTTGAATGTATCGTTTGGTAACCCTCGAATTTAGAGTTTGTTTTTCGTAACCCTCAAATGTAGCTGCCAATTTCGGTAACCCTCAAATTGGCCATAACCCTCGAATGTAGCTTGCGGAAAACCCGACAATTTCCCAAACGTGGGGAAGAAAGTGTTTAAACACGTTTTAGTGACAGGTGCATGTTCTCCAGACCATTTCCCAGGTGCCACAGCCATTTATAGTAAGTTACCATTTTTAGTTTAACCATTATTCACCCAAACTTTCCAAACTATTATCTCCCACAGACTACAATGGGTTAGTTTCCGAATTACCAAATTTTGAAGTTCGGTAGTTCCGAAACAAACCAACCTTCACTAAGTTCGGACATCACTTGCCATCATTGCTTTCCATGAGATCAGAGCTATAGAAGCGGCAGATAAACAATATTACATTTTAGTTCAATCTGGTCTAATTGAAACCTCTGTTTTTGGTTTATTCCTTTTCTAAAAATAAAAAAACCTTAACTATCATTATAATTGCATTTAAACTGTGGTAAATATGCAGGAAATTCCTTTATGCAACAAATTTCACCTTTAACAATTCTTATACTTATATGGTAATATTACAATGTGTTTCCAAGTATCTGATTAAGATTAACTTTGTAAGAACTGCCTGTAATTATAACATCATTGTTTATCCTCTAACTAGACCAAGGGCTTACCTACTGAGAGCCTTACATCTGATGGGGACTGAGGATTTCCCATGGTTACTTTCCTGTACTACCATCTCCCAGGCCCTAAACCACAGAATTACACCAAATTCCTGATTTAGGACCATTATTGTCGCAACCGTGGATGATCAAGTGCAATAAGGATATTATACAGACCTATTATTTTCTACCTGGAAGTGCCCTGGGGAACTGTATGCTGGGACTTGTTACTCCTTCTGGAAGAGCCCTAAAGCAAAGCTAATAACATCTACTTGAAAGAGCCCTGTAGCAGAGCTTGTCTATAGGATGGGCTCTGGAACACCATCTATTGGTTATGAAGCATAATTAACAGGCCCCTGGGTTTTACTGTGTAATACATTTAGTTCTTGTAGATCCAGGGATTTTTTCTGATTGCCCTTTTGGAGTCAGGAAGGAATTTCCCCCCTTTGTACTGGGGTTTTTCACCTTCCTCTGGATCAACTTTTAGGCAGGGTTCATGGGTAAAAAAGCTTGGACTAGAAGGATGGGCCCGAGACCCATAACTGGTCACAGTTCACTTTGAACCTGTATCATTATAATGTACTTTATAAATAAAAATACATTTATAAAACACATTTGTTTCTGTATTGTTAGGGTTATGGTACAATGGTGGTTATTTAACGGTGCAATTAGGAGCGGTGAATAGCCATCAACTCACTATTCACCACAACTGAAAGCAGCTGTGACCTGTAACCAATGGATGGGCATAGCAATGAAAACCAGCATAATAAGATACAACTGCTACAAGTGCAGAAAAATCACAAAGTACAAAATATTAGAACCAAAACATCCAGTCAAAAAACAGGCAGACATCTGTACATGCAGGTTTGTACATGCGAGTCTAAAATTTTTTTTAAAAAATCCACAAAGTGTGTGGACTATAAATATATTTATAATGTGCGTGCCTATGTTTGTGTAAGTGTGCATGAGTGTGGGTTGTGTTATTGTGTAAGTGCATGTGTGTGAAAAAGTGAAAACTAAAGAAAATCAAAAATTAACAGTTTTTAGGTTTGGCCTGCAAATATTTTAGATTCTTTTTGCAATTTGTATGCAGGAACTGGAATGAATTTTGAAAAATATTTTCTCATTTCCCATAGTGGGTACAATCCTCAAATCTGGATATTTTGAGGTTTAATGGTCGTGATTAAAACAGTTAGTGTGATGACCGGAGTCCCCGAGTATACCTTCAGCACCTATACCCCAATCTACAGCCGCTGTCTTCACCTATAGATAAGCCCCCGATCGTCAGGAGACTTGTTGAACATCTCTGTACCCGGTTACCCCGGGTACACTCTGGAAAACCGGAACACCAATGGAGCAAAACAGGAACTGGAAGACAAGAAAAGGACAATAATACAAGGATAACAATGAACGATGATTAAAGGGCATGTCCACCCCCAAAACTATAATCTACAGTGTTCTCCCCAGAATTTTTTTCCTGCCGGGTGGCATGAAAAAGTAGCCGGGTGGGGTAGGACGGGGAAATTTGGTGGTAAGGGAAAATGTGCACTGCATCATGCTCATTTTATAGGTCAGGGATGTCTAACTTCCGTCCCACTAGATGTTTGAAAACTATAACTCCCAGCATTCCATGGTTGTAGAATGCAGGGAGTTGTAGTTCGTCAATATCTGCAGGTAACCCATGTAACATAGTAGCACAAGCACGTGACACCCATTTGTGGCCTTGGAGATCTTGGAAAAGCTAGTTAACGTGCTAAAATAATCTTGCAGGTGTAAAAAAGGGGTCTGGACTGAGCAGTTTTGGTGGGAGTTTTTACTGACCTATTGGCACCTATTAAACCTACTTCTAAATTCTTTTAAATCACAAGTGTTCTCTCAAGAATTTTTTTCCAGCCGGGTGGCATGAAAAAGTAGCCGGGTGGGCCGCCCGGCTAAAAGACCCTAGGGAGAACACTGATCTACTGGCCCCACCATGTAGTGTAGTTTAATCCTTACCTCACATCCCAGCTCCATAGGGTTTTCCGGTAGTGCCCCCCCAAAGTCCCAAAAACTGCCCACCAGGAGGCTAGCAGGTCCATATAGGACACTGCCTGCTTCCTGGCCTCCCGGAGATTTTGGCCATGCGTACTGAAGCTCTTCTCCCCCCTCCCTCTCCCTCCCGTTCTGCTATCCCTCCCCCTAGCTTCAAACCCCTTTATGGCAGCCTTCCCCCATGTCCCCCAGCCCCAACCGCACAAATTTTATTTTTAGAAAGCTCCCGAATCTTTTACTTACCTCTCCGCTTTCCTACGCGGAAGTGAGCTGCCGGCAGCCGCGTCCGTGATTGGCTGCCGCTCAGCCAATCACAGACGCGGCTGCTGGTCCCGCCCCTCTGCTTGCACTTCCTCGCAAGCAGAGGGCCGGGAGCGCGTCGGAGGACAGAGGGGAGGTAAGTAGAGTTTGGGGGGCTTTTTAAAAAAATAAATAATGCGGTTGGGGCTGGGAGCCCATGGGAAATGGAATATAAAAAATTAAATATTAGGGCGGACATGCTCTTTAAGAAAAGACAAGGAACAAGACTTGGCTACTGGAACTAGATTTGGCTACTAGAACCCTAGCAGGGCGCCACTAGCTTGGCAAAACCAAAACTATAACAGGCAAGGGCTAATTCCTAGACAAGTGTTAAATAAGGCAGAGCGACCAACAGGAAAATGGAGTAACTGATTCTGATACATAGATTGGCTTACAAGCCAAGTTTGAATCCAATTGGATCTCCTCTGTCCTGTCTACAATTTGCAGGAACGGAGAAGATAAGAAGAGGTGCCTGCACGTCCGCACGGCACCAGAAGAGGACTCCCGGGCACCGACCAGAGGAGGGAGCACGTGCGCCAGAAGCCGACCGATGAAGTCATTGCTCGAAGACGCAACGGATGCCGCTGGAGATTCCTGAGGAACGAGGAGGAGGTAAGTGCAGAGATCTCAGTTAGTTACATGGTCATAAACACAAACACTGATACTACCAACCCCCACACAGACACCGTACTTGAAGGGTAACTACAGTCAAAAAAAAGTGTTTGATCTATCATCAATGAAAGTTAGTTTTATGGTCATAAATGCAAAAAAAAAAAACACACATAAATGACCTAACCTTCCATTCCTGTGGCAGCAACTAAATTTTTTTTTAAATCATCAGTGGTTTTCCCCCCCAATCTGACACAGGTACACACGCCTTTAGTTACTATATAAGTAAAAAATAAATAAAAACACCAGAGTCCTCTTTTATTGTCATAGCAAGATTACTGAGTTTTAAAACCTGCAGCACAGACGCACACATTCCCTTCCAAAATCTAGCCTTTCAAGCCAAATTCAAAGTTTATACTTTCCCTTTCTAGTTGAAGATTGTAAGTAAAACACAATTGGGGTTTTAGGCAGTGCTACATAGTATATTACATTTTTGTAGAATGGATGGATGTGCCCTTTAAATAACCTACTAATATTTGGGAATGTATTAAAATTAATGAACCATGTTCCAAATACAATAAATAAGTCCCCACAGTGAGGTACAAGGCACGTTTGTTCACTGCTTCCCTTCTCACCACTATAACAAAACAGGGTCTTTCATCTCTCCTATCCAGGACACGTCTCACCACCTCCCCCTTGACCCTATTCCTCTCATCTTATTCCCCCACTCTCCTCTTCCTTCATTCCAGCCCTAACCTCCCTCTTTTACTTGTCCCTATCCACTGGTATTTTTCCCTCAATATTTAAACATGCCGTTGTATCCCCTATACCTAAAAAAACCCTCCCTTGACCTGCCTGCTCTTTCCAGCTACCGGCCTGTCTCCCTTCTCCCTTTTGCTTCCAACTACTGGAAAGACATGTCTATGCTGACCTGGTAAATCACCTGTCTGCTAACTCTCTATTTTGATTGAAATTGGAATTGACTTAGACTTCTGACTTGATTGTGATGAATTTGATTGCTTGCTTGTTGCGCTGCCCTTTGCCACCGCGATGATTGTTGATTTGAAGTTGCGCACTCTCTATTTGTCTGGAGCTTGATTTGCTTGCGCCCGCACAGCTGCCTTTGAAGTTGCGCGCGCTTGCGCGCGCTTGCTGCTTGTATGCCGCGCGTGCTTGTTTGTTGCTTCCATTTGCCGCGCGCGCCCGCCCTTGCCCTTGGGCTTGCCGCGCGCTGCCTTTGCGCGGCGCTGCTTCTTTGCTTGGCGCGCCGCGCTGCCTTTGCTGCTTGGTTGCTTGCCCTTGCGCCGCTTGCGGCAACTTTGCTTGCGTGCCGTGTGTTTGCTTGCCTCCTATTTGAGCTTGGCGAGATTGCGCTTTGGCGCTTTTGCCTTTGTTGAGCGGCCTTGTTTGGAGCCTGCTTGCGGCTTTGGCTTGCGACTTGACTTGCCGATGGGCGGTTGCCCTTGCCCGCTTTGCTTGAGGCCGCCACTGCGCGCGCGCTTGTCATTGTGCGGCCCCCGCTTTGCTTGCCCTTGCGCGCCCTCTTTGTTGCCGTTGCGCGCGTTGCCGTTGCGCGCTTTGTTGCCTTGCCTTTTTCCTTGCTTGCCGCCTCTTTGGCGCTTGCGCTGCGTTGGCCCTTTGCCCGCATTGCTTTGAGCATTTGACTCCTTTGATGCTTTGCCACTTTGCGCCGCCTTGCTTGCGCCCGAGCTTGCCCGTTGGCGGCCCCTGCGTTGCTTTGCTTGTTGTTGCCGGCCTTTGCTTGACGGCTTCATGCTGCGCCTTGGCCCGCTTGCCGCCGACGGCTTGCCCGGCTTGCTGTTGCTTGTTGCCTTGCTTTGGGGCTGCTTGCCCTTTTGCCCCGCGCCGCCCGCGGCGCCGCTTGCTGTGCTGCTTTGAGACTTGATTTCCCACTTTGACTTTGTTGCGATTTAAAGTTGTTGCAATTTGAATGCGGCTGCCGGTTATCCGCGTCTGCTATCCTTTTTGAGACCACCTTCCAGTCAGGCTTCTGCCCTAACCACTCCATGGAAACTGCCCTCACTAAAGTGACCAATGATTTACTTAGTGCTAAATCTAAAGATCGCTATTCTCTGCTCATTCTTCTTGATCTGTCCTCTGCTTTTGATACTGTTGATCACCCTCTACTTCTTCAAATCCTGGCCTCCTTAGGTATCCAGGACACTGCACTTTCTTGGCTATCCTATCTCTCTGGTAGGACCTTTAGTGTTTTTCACTCTGAAATTAGCTCCACTCCTCACCCCCTCCCTGTGGGGGTCCCGCAAGGCTCAGTACTCTGTCTTGCAGATGATACCCAAATTTACATATCTGCCCCGGATCTCCCTACACTGACATCCCAGGTGCCCGACTGCCTTAAACCATCTCTGCCTACATGTCCTCCCGCTTCCTCAAATTAAACATGACTGAACTTATCCTTTTCCCACCCTCACGATCTGTTCCCCTTCCTAGCCTTACTATTAATATTAACAAAGAAGCAAACACAAAGACGTGTAGAGGATATAAATGGCTTAAAACTATAAGTTTTATTATCAAAAGCGTAAAAGATCGACAAATGATCACATAGTAAAAAGGTGTATGTATCAGAGATCTATATGACTATGATTATTTTTTGATATTATTAGATATACTGATAGTGCTTCAATCCATTCTCAACTCTGCTGCCCGGCTCATTCATTTCTCTTCTCGCTTCTCTAATGCCTCTCCTCTCTGCCAGTCCCGCCACTGGTTGCCCATAACGCAAAGGATCCAGTTCAAATATGGTTGTGAAGGTTCTCATTCATCCAGGTCATGGTATATCGGTTGTATTCAATTAGATCAACTGGACTTGAAGTTTAGTTCTTGAAGACGTTTCGCTAGTCATCCGACTGGCTTTCTCAATTCAGAATGACTTGTACAAGAATCTGTGGCAATTATGTACCCTAGAAAATCCCAATTAGCATATCACAGGGGCCTATCTATGGTCTAAGAAGATCAGGGGCACTTTTGGGCACTCCATGCGCCGTGCAGTGAAAATTTTTAGGTCACTCCCCTTTCTCTGCCCCAATTAGGCCACACCCACTATGTACTTAATAGAGATGGCCAAAAAGACACAGACAGATAGACAACCACAAACATAAACACACAGCCCGATAGTGATAGACAGAAAGACAGTGAAATAGACAGACAGAGATAGAGATCAGAGAGTTGGAAAGAGAGACACAAATTAATGACACAAAGACACAGTAAACTGGCAATTTCATTATATACTGGTAGCAATTTGGTCATTTTAAACTTACTGCTGTGTTCAGTTGTAGTCAGATGCTTGCCCACACCCTGGGCCAAGCGAAAAAAGGAATTAGGGCACTAGTGTTATGCAACACATGAGAAGTAGTGGTGCTCAACAGGTATAAACATGTAGTATTTAGAACAGAAGAGAGAAAGAAAACCTGTGGCACTCAAAATGTAATGTATAATATAAAAACCCTTTATTAATACTTGTTCCTAGGCCAAAAAAATATATAAAATCACTTAAAAACACAAAGTATTATCTAACAATCCCTCAGTCACATAGTAATATATATAAGTAAATGAAATACAAGATATAATAATGTATCTAATAAATATATATAAAAATAGATACCCCGCAAAATACAAAGTCCTAGTAATGCACAGTGCAGTTGTACACCTATATAGAGCAGTAAGCAGATAGATAATGTCAACAAGTAATAATATACATTTAAATTTAGACTACATAGTGTATGGTATACTCATCTATCCGATCAAACACAAATAAGGCAAGACATCCTGCAGACTCTAGAAACAGGGCAGCAGTGGCAAGACACAAGGGCACCAGGGTATCAAAATGGAGGACTGAGGAACAGAGCCTGCCAGACGCGTTTCGCTCTAGTGAATAGAGCTTTCTTAATGGCGTGAGGACGCCGACCAAACACGCGCTATAATTTCAATGTTTACCAATCTCGCGAGAGTTCAGGACGTGAACGTCCAGGACTCGCGCAACGTGATGACGTCATCCAAACAAACAAAAGCGCGGGCGCGATGGCGCCATATTGGAAAGTGGCAGCAATTACGAATGCCCTCACAGGTATCCAAAGGGAATGTGCAGTATTAGTTATATATAATAGCCAATATACAGTGTACTTTAAATTATCACTAGTCGCAATGACTCATGAGAATCTAGGGAAAGTATCTATAAACTTATCCATATATATCAGCTTAGAAATACATATGTGCCCAACTGTACAGAAAACATAAACATATGTCAATATATATTCAAAACGCAGATAATGTTCCAAGATGATATGCCAAATCTAGTCCAATCACGCATGTCCATAAGGCAAATGTCCATACAGCAAAAAAGTCCATCTTAAAGTTGCTAATAGAGCAGTAATCATAAATCTCCATAATGGACAAGGGTAGGTGTCATCCGTAAAAGTTAAAGTTGTCCGTAAAGAGTTAGAGTTGTCCACAAAAATTGTAGCCTTAAGGTATATCAGAAAACAGAATCTACGGATTCAAAGTTGTTCCAAAATTCTTAATGATAAAGGAAAGAGAGAGGGCAACCTCAGTGCCACAATTTGTATCCAGAAAGGATTGCTCAGATCCAGCATACTCTAGATAGCTCATATAAAGCCTATATACATATTCCTCCAATAGTAGACATCTTAGAGTGCATAATACAAACAGTATTCCAGGATAATCCAGGAGTATATATCGAACATATTGGTAGTATATCGGTCACATCCGAATATCCATACGGTAAACGATATCACGACAAGACATATCCAAAAGTATATGGTGCTTGTCTGTCATGACAAGACATCCAATTATGCATATTCCATACTCCATATCAAAAATGGGCTGAAAAACATACGAGTGAATAGAAGGATGATCCCCAGTCCTATATATGAGGTAGAAGTCCCAGGTATTACTGTGAAGTTACAAGATTCCAAGCTCAGCAAGGATACTAGAGGGAAGGGAACAAGAGTCAGATAAATAATGACAGATCTAGTTCCTCATTGAGTCCTTTGGGAGATAAAGTACCCAAGCGGAATATCCACTTGGCTTGCCTTTTTAGCAGTGTCTGCTCCATATTGCCTCCTCTAAGGTCAAACTTGACACAGTCAAGACCAAAGCATTTCAAGCCCTGGGTCTTGCCACCATGTGTCTGCAGGAAGTGCATAGCTAAATTGGAAATTGTCTTATTGCGTGCAGTATCAATTTGGGCCCTTCTAATATTGGACAAATGTTGACACAACCTATTTTTAATCTTTTGTGTCGTCTTTCCCACATACATTTTTAAACAAGGACAACGAATCACATAGATGACATTGCGTGTGTCACAGTTAAAATATGTATTAATGTTAAACTGTTGTGAGTGAGAGGAGTCATAAAATAATGTCTCTCTAAGCATGTATGGACAGAAGCTACAATTACCACGTGGGTATGTGCCCCTTAATTTAATACCACTTCCTAGTTTGACGACGAAAATGACTGGACACAAGAATATCTCTCAAATTTCTACTCCTTTTTATTGTCATTTGAGGAAAATTAGAGATAAATGTAGAAATGGCCTTATCAGATTGTAAAATGTGCCAATTTTTCTGCAGGATTCTACCTATTTCTGGAAATTCCTCATTATAAGTAGTAATGTACCTTATCACTGAATCTTGCCTTTTCTGCCTTGGTAACAACATCTCAGATTGATCAGATTTATCTGTAAAGCTTTTATGTTTATGAAGTAGGTCAATAGGATAGCCCTTGTCACAGAACCTTTTAGTAAGTTCATCTGCTGCTTTATTATATATTTCATTTTCACTACAGTTACGTCTGACCCGCATATACTGTCCTTTTGGTAAGCCTTTTTTAAGGGAAGACAAGTGTGCACTGTCGTAGTGAAGTAATGAATTGGTGGACGTCGGTTTTCTGTATAAAGATGTTCGCCTTTCTTAATAGTAATGTCAAGGAAATCAACAGTCGTATCTGAAATACATGAAGTCAACAAGATATTTATAGAGTTATGGTTCAGTTTATATATAAAGTTCTCGGCTAATGCCCTAGGGCCCCGCCACAAGATAAAAATGTCATCTATGTAGCGGAGCCACAGGTCCACATGGGAAGTCAGGTCCAACATAGAGTCTACGAAGACTACTTCTCTCTCCCACCAACCAAGAAATAAATTAGCATATGAGGGCGCACATTTGGCCCCCATAGCTGTACCTCTCACTTGTAAATAAAAGCTAGAGTCGAAAAGAAAATAATTGTGTGTCAATATGTATCTTAGGAGCTGCAGGATCACATTATGTCTGTTTCTCTGTCTTAAGTTACCCATATCAAAAAAGTACTCACATGCACGTAGTCCTGATTCATGCTTAATATTGCTGTATAGGGACTCCACATCGCATGTGATAAGTAGACATTCTTCATCAATTGGTATGTTGATAATCTTGGTGATGAAGTCAGAGGAATCTCGGGGCCAGGGAGACCTTCTTGTACCTTCTACATGGACCTCTGCCCCTATCTATCTCTATCTGTCCCCCTCTCTCTCTGTGTATATCTATCTCTATCTATATATCTGCCTCTTGTTTATCTATTTAACTATGTCTATCTCTCTGTGTCTCTCTATCTATCTATCTAACTCTGCTATCTATCTATCTATCTAACTCTGCTATCTATCTATCTAACTCTGCTATCTAGCTATCTAACTCTGCTATCTAGCTATCTAACTCTGCTATCTAGCTATCTAACTCTGCTATCTAGCTATCTAACTCTGCTATCAAGCTATCTAACTCTGCTATCAATCTATCTAACTCTGCTATCAATCTATCTAACTCTGCTATCAATCTATCTAACTCTGCTATCTATCTATCTATCTAACTGCTATCAATCTATCTAACTCTGCTATCTATCTATCTATCTATCTATCTAACTCTGCTATCTACCTATCTATCTATCATCTATCTATCTAATCTATGTATTGAGTCCTCCAGACTCCTCCTCCTTCTCCTCCTAACTAGTGACTCCCCATAGGTCAGAGACTCAGAGCGTGCCGCACGTCCTAGGAAGCCAGTCCCTGTCCCTACTTGAGCGGTGCTGCTGCCTACTTCTGCAAAGTGGCGCGGCGCTGTGACGTCATGGCTACGTACCGGCGGAGATTTCAGTGGGAAAGTCGCGGGGATTCGGGGCACTGCGCTTTAAAGGGTTACTAAAAAGATTCGGGGCACCGAGCGAAAGATCCAGGGCACGTGCCCCGAATCTTTTAGCATAGATACGCCACTGGCATATCACAGCCAAGTGTTGGATAATGGCTAAGAGGTGTTATAGGAATGCCCAGAGTAAGGTGTCAAAACAGCATTGTACATGGCAGACAGTTTATGTGAAAATAAAGAAACCAAGCCTAAATAGAGGAGGGGGGGTTCGACACCAACTGCGTGCCATGTACAATGCTGTTTTGACACTGTTCCTATAACACCTCTTAGCCACTATCCAATCACGCCCTTAACACTTGGCTGTAATATGCTAATTGGGATTTTCCAGGGTACATAATTGCCACAGATCCTTGTACAAGTCATTCTAAATTGAGAAAGCCAGTCGGATGACTAGCGAAACGTCTTCAAGAACTACATTTCAAGTCCAGTTGATCTAATTGAATACAACAGATATGATCCAGTTCAAACTGCTTACCTTATCCTATAAAGCACAATCCAACACAGCCCCTCCATATATCTCAGAGCGACGCAACCTCCGCTCCGCAAACAATACGGTATTGCTGTAAGAAACTCCTCACTGTTTACTTATATTATGTATTACTTGTGTATGTAATATGTATGACTTTGTATAACATGTATTACACTGTATGTAATGTATGACTATGTCATTGTAAAGCTCCATGGAAGATGGAGGCGCTACATAAATCAATAATAATAAATAAAACAAGATCCAAACCAATCCACTGCCAGGGAGATCATGCCATGCCCTAAGGTAAGAAAGGCAGCGCATGCGTACAGATCGCGTCTCCAGCCCATTAAGTTGCCATCTGTTTGAGGTTCTTCCAGGTCTCCCTCACCTGCTCGCAGCCTAACTGGAAATACACCTTTCACACAGCGACCAACTAGGAAGCTAGGAGTGCCACAGGGGCCGGGCTAATACGGAAGCGGCCCTGGTTGCAAAAGCCAATAGCGACCAGGATAGGGAAGACAGGCGACCAATGGTTATCAGCGATGGGCGGTGCAAGCTGCCACTTCCTAGGAACCCTCCAGTAAGTGTGCTGTATGGTCCCGGCTCACCTGACAGAAGGAACATTTTCCGGCGCGCTAAAAACGGCACCGACTAGGTTTTGTGGTCAATCTATCGTGCGGTGTCCCCAGTGGCCCTTTACCTGCCTGAGCGCTGCCCGTGCCTTCCTTAGGCACAGAGGGCCCTGCCTGTGTGCGCGCCAGCACCTTAGCCATGGCTGCTCAGGAAAAGCAGGTGCACCTTACAGGTGAAGAGATGAAGGCGGAGGCCCCAGACCCAGGAGGGGCAGCCGGGCTTCCTATTAGAGGGATTCGCATGAAGTTTGCGGTGCTGAGCGGTCTGCTAGAGGTCGGGGAGGTCAGTAACAGGGACCTGGTGGATACGGTGTTCAATCTGGTAAGTGAAATAGCGCGCGGGGTGCAGGACCCTGATAACCCAGAATTCATCTTTCACAGGCCTCTGGGCACCTGCTATGGAGCCTCAGGTGTTTGGGAACTTTAAACCCTGACACACTGTACTTCATTCTGAGAGCTCTAGTACCACTTGGAATCCACAGGGGGCACTCAACTTAATACAACCTTATTCCCTAATGAGTGTTCATCTGTATCAGATGAAGGAGAATCATAGACTAAATCAGTCCAGGCTTAAAGCCCAGTAATATAATGTACTACTTATGACTTTCTAAGTAATTCCTAGATAAATATACAGGATTGTTCAATAAAAGTTATTTCCGTTAAAAATGCTGCTAATTTTGCCCCAACTAATCATATCTTATTTGAAAGTTAACATCTGATTGGCTGGGGCAAAATTAGCACTTTTTTAAAATAAGAATATTTATTGAACGGCCTTAAAGGGCAAGTCCAGACCCAAAATGAAAACTTACATACAGGTAAATCACCACCCCAAACCCTAAACTGTAATAGTTTAAAATGTGAAATATACAAGTCTAACCTGAAATCCTGCACAATGTCCTGTTACCCCTGTTTCTGCTTCCTGGTTCTTCCAGTTAACAACTGTCAGTTATGGATTTGACAGTTGACATCACAGCCAATGACTGAATGGTAATCCCCTGTCTACCTCTTCTGAGCATGCTCAGGCTCAGTACAGGCTTCTAAATTGCTCAGTTTCCATGAGGCCTCCAGAAGCATAGCAGGCATACAGTAATGAATTCATAGGACAAATTATGATATATCAACATATTTTAAAGAGGCCATTCCTTCTAAAAGATGTTGTTATGAGGGTGGAGTTGTCCTTTAATATTGTCTATGTGAAGACAATAAAATCTTTATTTTCTTTAATTCTGCTCTCCTCCCTACTAGCGGCACAGGCATGCATAGTGTGCTTCACTTAGGGAGAAAGAAGCTGTTCAAAGAGCTGCTTTGTATCTCAATGTAATAAGGAGATAATGAGAAAAAGTCTGTTAGTTGAGGCTTCCAGCACTGATTTCTCATTTAGGAGCCATTGACTGAATTTGAAATTGTTGCCAAGTCTGTGTTTGGTATCAAGCTTTCACTTTCTGTTATAAGTTGTAGTGTGAATGAGACCCTATCTTTGAGACTTCTTTTTAATAATATGAAACTTCCTGTTGGAAAGCGTCATATTATGAGAATGGGCTAGATATGAGCCCGAAACGTTGTCTTGTGTTTTTTGTTTTGATGGAGAAATAAATATTCATTTCACTGAACTAATGCCTGGATATCTCATCATTTTTGATTTGAATATTAGATATAGAGGGCTCTGGCAGTGAGCCTAGATAAAGAGAACTCCAGATATACATGGGACAATTTGGTACACCTTGTTTATTGGACTTCCTGTTGGAAAGTTAGGGCTTCCTACAGCTGGGAAAAGCATCCCGTCTACACTTTACCATATGCACTCACAACATGGCAAGTAAATGTCATCTACAAAGTATTTGCAGTGACACAACCACACAATATAGAGGTTTAGCATGATTTTTCAGCGAAACAGCACTTAATTGTAAATGATAAAGATGAATTTAGCCGATGCTACTTTGACAGGCTGCAGTGCGCTAAAAAGCAATCGCATTGTCACACATTTAACGAACATCACCGACTATTAGCGCATGCTATCCGCAAAAATGTTGGTCGCCTACAATATGAAAACGCACCACAGCTCATGTAATGTGTCCACCCACATTGGCATAAACCTCTACGATTCTCACACGATAACGGACCACAAGCGCGATCATTATCTCGTGAGAAATCGAGCTGTTGTGGCCTACCCCTTAAAGTACAATTATACTGAAATAAAAATTTAAGTTTGGCTGAGGTTGTTCTTATAATTCCTATTCTATAATTATCCTCTTCTGATCTTTATTTGATCCCCTCTTTCTTGGCTAGTGCCAATCCTCCTTGAGTCCTATAGAGTTTCTGATATCTTGTCAGATCCCAGAAACTGTCTGCAGCCGACAAAGAGATTCTTCAGAGGAAGATAACTACAGAATGGGATTACTGAGCCAGATCATGCTGTCCCTTACCTGGCCAGAGTGTCATACATGTTAATGAAGTACACCCCCTTTAATTAAATAATTGTATAGCTATTTTGCAAGCAATGCACACCTGCTACAAAAGTATGTATTAATGCATTTACCTGTTTGTTTTTGTCTTGTACTTGCATCATTTTAAAGAGTAACCACTGGGAATTGTTGAAATTGCTTCCTACTGTAATGACCAGTTGTCTCTTAGAAACATGGGTAAGAATTCCTAAAGGCAACAATCACACTGCTCTGACATACTCCTAAATAATTCCAATTGATTTGAAAAGGAAGCTCCATAACCTCTGTCAAGGTCCAGCAAGCGATACCTAATGATAGTGTAACTATTCTAAAATACATACATGATATTTAAAAAGATTGTATTTCAGGTTTTGTGGCCCATTGAATAATCTTAAGCAGTTTGTATTGTATATTTATAGTAAAAACATAGAGAAATTTGCCCACTTAGGCTGAGGCCACACTGCAACGCACAGGAATTGCGCACAAAATCGCAAGGGTTATCACACGCAATTGTGTGCGCAATTCTTGTGCGTGTGTTTTGCGCATGTGATTTTGCCATTTTCGGATATGGAAATGCATGCGTCAACGCACCAAAAATGGTGAACGCATGAGTTCCTAAAACGCAAACTGACGCGCAATTGAATGCGGAAATCGCGGTCATTTTTGCTTTCCCGCGATTTCCATTTTAGCTAAAATCGTGGTTGCTAAACGCGTGCAAACGCGCGAAAAATGTGCTAGTGTGGCCTAGCCCTTGGCAGTGAGGTATGTAATTGTAATTTGTAACGTAATATGTAATTTGTACAGCACTCTGACATTAACATTAAGTTGGACCTACTGTATTATTTACCAGAGAGATATACCTGTGTGACAATAAGCAGTCTAATCTCTTTTAATTCCTGCCTTTTTCTAGGTAAGCTTAGTATGTGTTGTTGAAGAAGTGAAATAGGAGCTGTTAAATGAACTACTGAGCTCTTTTGCTAAAACGCTACAGAAGTGAAAGTTTCTATAGGGCTTTTTAAAATATGTGAAAGATTTTACTTAAAGGGTATGTTCACTCAAATTTTAACATACCCCTTTTAACATTAATTGAAGAATGTTCTTCAATTAATCTAACAGGTGCAGGCAGGGAAACTTGTAAAAGTGGCAATTGGAAATCCCTGTATCATCTCTACTTTATGTATCAATACCAGCAACATCCACCATTCTTTGTTTTCAGAAACTCATCCAGCTTTCTTTTGAAACTATCCAATAAACCTGTCATCACAACTTCCAATGGAAGACAGTACATAGTTTTGTCATTCTCGCATTGAACAACCCTTTCCGAACTTGAAGACATACAGGGCTATGTACCGAGAGCTGTTATCGGCTATTTGTGTGTTAAAGTCACGTTAACCAATGTACCAAGCATTAACGTGACTTTAATGGATAACTGTATTGCCTCAATGCATAAAAAAAAAGGTACGCAGCCCTCCCCATACATTTTTTTCCTGATTTCAAGCTTCTCTCTGCCTTCAATTAGCCTTCTATTAGCCATGCTGTGAAGGGGGCGTAATAATTCTGTCTGCCTCTGTCATTCAAAGCTAGCCAGCAACAAAACACTCCTGCAACCATCCTTGATCAGCTTGATTGTGTATCCTAGCAACAGAACATTTCAAGTTTGTTTAACTGGCAGAGGAGGAGGAGAGAGGTTGTAACAGACATTCCCACCAGCCAATGACAAGTGTTCTGTTAATCAGGGCCCTGGGCCGTCTAGGAGGTGGGCTTTTAGCACTCATCTTTGCTTTGTGATATCTAAAGCTAGTACACACAGTAACGATTTCTGAAAATGACAGACGGATCTGCAAGTCCTGTCGCCATCTTCAAAGATCTGCATACACACAGTCCCGAGCGTTCTCCCTATAGGGAGAACGCTCGGGACTGTGTGTTTTCATCGGCCGCGCTAGACTCCCTTAGGAGTCTAGCGCGGCCGATGGAAATTTTCGGCCTTTCCCGAACGAGCGTTCGGCCGACCCGATCGTTTGGCGGCCGCGCGTCTGTTCGGGAAACGAACGTACACACGTAACGATTAAGCCCCGATACCGTCGGATCCGACGGTATCGGGGCTTTATCGTTAATGTGTGTACCCAGCTTAAGAGAGGGAAGCATGATTGTAAATGTGAGTAAGCGATTTCAGCTGCTGGAAGGGTGGACATGTAATGGGTTGATGTTGTTTTTTTGATATTGTTGTCCTTTAAGACACAACTAAAGGCAGTTGCAGCATTATGCAAAATTTGTGTTGTGCAACTGCCGCAACCAATGTACTGAGCCGTTAATGGCTCTTTAGGATGTAAAAGGCAAACTCCAGTCACAATGCACTGAGAGCCACTATTAGCTCAGTGCATTACCTAAATGGGGCAATAGAGAGCGATAGCGACTCTAGGTACATAGCCCTATAAACTTTTCTTCAAGTGTTTTGGTGAACAATGGCCCAGATAGTTTAATGTATTGCCCGTTAAAGTATTTATACACAGTAATCATATCCCCAGGCATGCGCCTTTTCTCTAGCGTACATAATTGTAACTTATCCAATCTGTCCTCATATTCAAGCTCCCCCATTCCATTTATTATTTTAGTTGCACTTCTCTGAACCCTTTCCATTTCCAAGATGTCCTTTTGTATACAGGAATGCAATGCATATTCCAAATGAGGCCTTACCAATGCTTTGTAAAGAGGGAGAATAACATTTTTCTCCCTTGAATTCATACCTCTCTTTATACAAGACAATATCTTGCTGGCTCTAGCTGTTACCGTCTGGCACTGCTACCTTTTAAGTTTGTTATCCACCAAAACTCCCAAGATCCTTTTCCAACAGGGATTCACTTAACACAGAGCCATTTATAGTATAATTAGCACAAGGATTTTTAAGTCCAAAATGCATCACTTTACATTTATTAACATTGAATCTCATCTGACACTTAGCAGACCAATGTGACAATCTGTCTAGATCCCCCTGAAATGATTGCACATCCTCTGAAGTTTTTAATGGTCAACAAACTTTTGTGTCACCAGCAAACACAGAAACCTTGCTGACAATACCAACTTCCAAATCATTAATAAACAGATTAAATAGAAGCGGCCCCAACACAGAACCCTGTGACACCCCACTTAGGACCTTAGTCCATGTTGATAAAGCCCCGTTAACAACTACTATCCGCATCCTATCCATGTGCAAATGTGCCATCCCAGCCCAACTGACCATAGCTTATACCTTAGTTGCCTATGGGGGACTGTATCAAAATCCTTAGCTAAATTCAAGTATACTACATCTACTGCTATGCCAGAGTCTAAATTCTTACTCTCTTCCTCATAAAATCCAAGCAAGTTAGTTTAACAAGATCTATTCTTCCTAAATCCATGTTGATTATATTTCATAAAGTCAGTTCTTGAAACATACTCTAGAATATGTTCCCTTATTAAACTTTCCAGTATATTGAAAAAACTGTAAATGAGCAGTTTCAGGAAAGGAAGACTCTCAAAGGATGTCTTTAGATGCTGGTTTATTCACATGACATGTTTCGGGTTCAAGACCCTTTCTCAAATGTCATATTTTACTATAATTACTTTCCTGACACTGCTCATTTACAATTTTTTCATGATTGAACGTTGGGGACAGAACGAGTGCAGTTACCAGGAGGATTTGGAAGTATAGGAGCTATCGTGTATTCATCAGCCTTGTGGCTTTCCAGTATCTTCTCCACCACAGACGTTAAAGGGCATGTCCACCCCCAAAACTATAATTTAAACCACTACTGGCCCCACTGTGTAGTGTAGTAAAATCCTTACCTTACATCCCTGCTCCAAGTGGTTCTCCTGTAATGTCCTTCCAGAGTCCAGAAAACTGACCACCAGGAGCCTTGTCTCTCCTCCCGGAGAATTTGCACATGCTCAGTGCTGCCCTCCCTCTCCCTCCCATTTTGCTCTCTCTCTCCCCCTAGCTGCAAAACCCTTTTCTGTAGTGTAGGGCTCCCAACCCCAACCGCTATATTAATTTGTCTAAACACTCCCCCTATCTATGCTTACTACGCCTCTTCCCCCCAACGTTCTGTGCAGCTGGAAGCCATGTCTGTGAATGGCTGCCTCTCTGCCAATCACGGACGCGGCTGCCTGCTTGCAGTTTCATGCGTGACAGAACGTCGGAGGAGAGAAGCACAGTCAGTAATGATCGGGGGAGTTTTTACACAAAATATTATAGCGGATGGGGGTGGGGGAGGGATCCCTACACTACAGAAAAAAATCAAAAAAGGGGTGGACATGCCCTTTAAACTTACAGGCCTGTAATTACCCGGCTGTGAAAGACTACCCTTTTTGAATATTGGAAGTAAATCAGCTTTTTTCCAATCAAGAGGAATTCTTCCACACGTGATGGAATCTGCAAAAATAAGAAACAATGGCCTAGATAAAACTGAACTTAGCTCCCTAAGGACCTGAGTATGTATTTTATCTGGTCCAGGGGACTTATTAATATTAACCTTATTTAGTTAATTCTGCACCATTTCCTCGGTTAACCAAAGTATAAGTCGAGGTACCTATTTTTACCTGAAAAATTAGTGAAAATGGATAGTGGAGGATAGAAATTAGTAGACCACTACTGCCTTCTGATTCTGTATTGTTTTGAGCCTTTAGTTGCCCTTTAAATGGACAGCAGAATTCCCATACAGTAGCCCCATACAGTAATAGCCAAATCCAGTATGGCTGTTACTGTATGGGAATTCTGCTGTCCATTTAAAGGGCAACTAAAGCCTCAAAACAATACAGAATCAGAAAGCAACAATAGATCCCATCCTCCTTCTGACTGTATTGTTTTGAAGCTTTAGTTTCCCTTTAAATGGACAGCAACAGAATTCCCATACAGTAGTCCCATACAGTAATAGCCATACTGTATTTGGCTATTACTGTATGGGAATTCTGCTGTCAATTTAAAAGGCAACTGAAGCCTCATTCCTTGGCACTCCAGATGTTTGGAAAGTACAACTCCCAGCATGCTTTAGTAGCTGGGAGTTGTAGTTTCCAAACATCTTCAGTGTCAAAAAAACTTCTGTGATTGGCTGCCTCTCGGGCAATAACAGACACGGCTGGTGGTCCGGCCCCCTGCTTGCAAGTTCTAGCAAGCAGGGAGCCGAACAGTGCACCGGAGGATCAAGGGGCTGTAAGTAATTTTTTTTTAACATTCTAACATGGCTGTTGGGGTTGGGCAGGGGTTCCCTACATTATATAAATGTACCCTTTAAAAAATTGTTTAGGGTTAGTGATGCTTTGTTATCCTAAATTCATTATTTATTTTAGCTAGCTTAATTGCTTTCATACAAGGGCTAGGCCACACTGAAATGCAAACGCAAATGCAATCGCATGCAATTTCATGTGCGATTTTGTTGCGTTTGCGCTTGCGATTTCTTCAATAAGTATAGGAAATCGCATGCGATTGCGATTAAAAATGCAGAACGCAAAACGCAATCGCATCGAAAAACGCGCGTTTTTTTTGCGTTGCCGCGTTCAATTATTTTTTAAAATCACAAGCGCAAACGCAAAAAAAATGCAGCAGTGTGGCCTAGCCCTAAAGGCCCTTTCCGCTCCCTGTGACTTATAGTTACATAGTAATTAAGGTTGAATAAAGACAGACGTCCATCAAGTCCAACCTATTCACCTATTAATACCAGTAATTCTCAATATTTTTTAGTTTTAGAAACTTATCCAGGCCTTTTTTAAAGTTATTCAATGAACTTGCCATTACCACATCTGCTGGAAGACAGTTCCACAGTTTCACCGTTCTCACTGTAAAGAAACCTTTCCTAACCTGAAGATGAAACTTCTTTTCTTCCAACCTTAAAGGATATCCACGTGTCCTCTGATATGACCTATTAGTGAACAATGCACCAGAGAGTTCATTGTATGGGCCATTAATATATTTGTATAAGGTTATCATGTAAAGGTTTTAAATGCCTTTTTCTTCCTTTCCATTTCATTCTTTACATCAGAACTAAGCCACATGGGTGCAGACTTATTTTTGTTTTACATTTATTTCCCAAGGGTTTAAATTTAGATGTGAAATGGCTCAAAATTAAAAAAGTCAACTAATGTTCAATACATTAATTACCTAATAATACAGTATATTATCCCAGTTGACATGCTGAAGAGATACTTTTAACCTGGGAAAATTTGCTTTCCTGAAATTAATAAATAGATATTACCTTTATATCTATAATTTGCTCCACAATTTTAGATCAGATCCAACAGAGCCCCTTATGTAGTAGGAACTTCAACCACCTGTGAGAGAAAATTAACCTGCAGCAAATTCAGTAACCCATCACCCCTTTTTGTGTTGGCAGTTCCACTTCACCAATCAATGTCAGGGTAATTAAAGGAGAAGTTAACCCAAATTTTTACACAATAAAATCTGAACATATCCCCACTTAAAAACACCAATAAAATGTAAAATCCCACTACAGTAAATTGCATTAAAGTAAATGTTACCACTTGAAGAACTGAATGAAGTAATTGTGTGTATGTACAGTGATTGACCACAACCCTGACCTAAGTCACATGCTCCCTTACCTAATCTGTCCTGTAAAAGGATTGACTAGAGGCCACTAGTGGGTGTAACCAACTAGAACAAGTTCCTGCAGTATCTTAGAACTGAACATGTGTAAACAACATAATGGTCAGTGACCACACTGTGTGATACTGGAATGCTGAGAAATAAAACACAAACTCTTTCTCAACAACCATATCAAAATGATAGGTGGGACACAAATTACTGCTTTTATAACCAGGAGATCTACCTTCTAATTCAATGTTGTTCTGAGGCTTTAGTTGTGCTTTTAAGTCGCCCATAATCAGAATACTCCCCAAACTTGCAGCCCTTGCCATCTACATATGTAGCTGCCCCACTTCCATCATGCTAGCATTTGGCAGTTTGTAGCAGACACCAACAATGACATTAGCTTCCTTCCTATTGCCCAATTCCACATGTATTGCCTCCGCTTTAACATCCTTATTGGCTGTTATTTCTTCTTTTAAATTTTGCTTCAACTCTTGTTTAATCTAAACATATACCCTTTCCCCTTTACTATTTTCTCTATTCTTTATAAACAATGATTATCCTTCTAAATTTACAGCCCAGTCATGAAAATTGTTCAACCATGTTTCTGCTTTACCTATTACATCTGTCAGTGATATTATCTCCAATTCTCCCATTTTGTCAGCCAACCTTCTTGCATTTGCAAACATATATTTTAGATTATGATCCTGTAATTTATTTTTGCTCTTTAATACCCATGCCTCCCTATCCACTATGCTAGTCACACCCCCTTTCCACCCACCACTGGCCAATCTACACCCTGTTTACCCCCTGGGCTATCTATCCCAGTGAGAATATTACCCTCCCCCTGAAACCTAGTTTAAAATCTCCTCCAAGCCTGTAGCCACCTTATCCCTAGCTCTTGGAAATCATTTTTAAGGACCTCTCCTCCTTCTCTAGCTTTGTCATTGGCACCAACGTGAACCAAGGTCGCCGGGTCACACCCAGCCCCTCCCAATAGTCTGTCTACCCGATATTCGAAATCACTGAATTTTTTTTTTTAAATCAATTTTTAAAGGATATCTCCACCTCAAACACTAAAATGAATATTATGTAAGACACCCCCCAACACTAAATGCTAGGATTAAAATAACCAAAACAGCCTTTAAATGTATTTTCCCCACCCATGTTCCCTCGGTCGTAGCCTCTTCTACTACTTCCATGCTCAGAAGAACAGAAGATGCTGGACTGGCAGCCGCGTCTGTGATTGGCTGATACTCAGCCAATCATTGATTCTGCTGCCTGTACGCAGAGGGAGCCAAGGGAATGAGGTTGTGTAATTACATTTATGAGCTGTTTTAAACCTAGCGTTTAGGGTTGAGGGGCTGACTTAGCGTATAGGAATAATTTTCTTTTTTAAGAACGATCCATGCAGCTGCCTAGGGATCTGGATAGGGGGAGGAAGGGAGGGGGGAAGAGCTCCCCTCTGCATGCCAGAGTCCTTAAAGAGGAGCAGAAAGTGGTAGGAAAGGATTACACAAAGAGAGGCTCCTACTTTTTCATTTTTTTGGACTTTCATCATGCCCTGCAGGACAAACATGAGGAGCAGAAGAGAAAGGTAAGGATATTTTAACACTCCATAATGGGTCAAATTTTAATTTGTATTTATCTATTTATTTTATGTTTATCGGTTTTAATTTATTTATTTAACCAGCTGGAGCCAAATCTCATTTTGCTTAAAATATTGAGCATTCAGAATTGGAGTGAGGGCTCTTGGACAAAACGGAGGCCCTCTTTCAGTCATAGAACATTCATAGCTTAGGGGGCCCTGATGAATGAAAATGTTTGACACCCATCTTTAAACCCTAGAAGCATTAAGAAAAGCTGACATTATGATTGTTAATCAAAGTTGTCTAGCTCTTACTGTCTGAGAGATTCATGGGCTGTTGCTGTCCCCCTCAAGTGCGTCACATGCACCAAAACTATATTATATAGCGTCTCGTATTCTGCCAGCTATTTGATTTGAAAAAATCACTGTATTGCTTGCACCTCAATAAACCTGTCACAAAGCACTGTATCTTCTGTCTGACTGACCAATATTATCGTATATCGACATTGCAGAAATATTGTAAGGTGTAGGTGGGAGAGGCCGTGACAAGACAAATGGGCAATCGGGTATGATGGTAGATTGTGCTACTTTTACCATGATCAAGTTTAGTTTGTTGAACATGGTGTCCAGTTGGTCGGGCCAGAATATCTGCCCGTGTGTACCTAGGGCATCTATAGTGAAAAAAACACATTGCCCCTTTGCAAAGTTAAATTTAAAAGCCACTCTATCTCTTGGTTTAGTAATTACCATGGCTTTACACAGGGCTTTTTTCATAGTGGCTCTTTAGGCATTGTCCCTTAAAGAGGAACTGTGCTCTCCAGTTGAGTTTAAATAAAAAGGCCAGTTGCCTACCTTTAAAACAAGCCATCAACCACCTCTCTATGTGCTCCATAACCCAAGATATAAAGAAATGACTGACCAGAAAGTTAATGGGTGGGAGGCTGACATGTAACAGTGCTGCACAGTGCCGCTGGCGAGCACAGCCTCACACTCCCTCAGTGTGTGAGAGAGACAGGAAGTCCCTCCTCCTCTCTGCAGTGTGAAGTCCTGACAGAGAAAGTAAGGGAATCTACATCCCTTCTCTCCCACTCTGCCTGAAAAGGCCGTTTCCAGAGTTTTCTGTAGGGGGTCTGAGTGGCCCACGGCACCCACGAGTGGGCAGGGTGGGGCTTAGGCATCCATGAGTGGGCGGGACCATGGCACCCGCAGGTGGGCGGGGCCACATGGGGCTGTAAGAGAATGGGCCAAGGGGGGCCTGCAACTGGAGGGACCAGGGGGGCTGCGAAGGGGAGGAGGAGACACAGGGCAGATTGACTGACATGGTTTCAGAGCAGGAAGTAGGAAGTGCTGGGCACCTGGTGATGCTGCTGCCATATCACACACAAAAATGTAAATATCTTTAAAACTATGCAAAATAAACAATGAAAATACATTGCAAAAATTCTCAGGAGAGCAATTTCCCCAGGTCACCATGGCAGCAGAGTCCCCAAAATGGGGTTTAACCCCCAAAGTTCCCTGGACAGGAAGTTAAAAAGATTAAGGTATAAAGGTACCCTCCCCCAACACATACCTCGTCTTTTTTTCTTCCTGCCCATGGACATCACAGCTCACCGGCCAGAGCGGCTTGTTTTTTCCTGGACCGGTTCTCCCACTCTTTCCAGGTCCGGATGCTCCCCTGTGTCGCCTCTGTCCAGAGTGCCTGTGGGGAATATGAAGCCTGTGGTGACCGGGCAGTGTGGGACCGTTCCGTGCCTTAGGCACGCTGTTCCGCATCCAAGATGGCGGATGGTCCGGCGCGCTGATGTCATTTCCGGCGTGCCGGATCTCATGGTTTACCGGCTTCCCTCCTCTTCCGGTCGCGCTTTCCTTCAATGGGCGGACCATCCTCTATTTCAAAAAGATTCTGGCGCGAATCTGTCCGGCTCTGCCTGCATGTGTTTGAGCAGCTTCGGTTCGTGCCAGTGCTCAGTATCTTACCACTTTTTCTGTGTAACAGCGATCTGCCTGTGGAAGGTTAGCGTCTCTTGCTTTCAGGTAAGTTGCTGCCTATGCAAGTGACTTATGTTATATATTTTACTTTGCAGCTTCGTTTATGTCCTCCAGCATGGAAGCTGGTAGCGCTGCTAGAAGTCACCCAAAGGGATCTAGGTGAGCTGGGGTGAGTATATAAAAGAGTGTGAACTTTCCTTAGTGAGTGGCTGATATCAGTGATTCTTTTTCAGCCTCTCATCGCAAGTCTCCCCTAAGACGCAATCAGAGACGGTCAAGGCTGTGGAAATAGAGAATGTTTCAGCTATTCCATCCACGTCAGAGAAGTCTTTTGACGTGCTAATGAAGTGCATCCAACAAGCAGTTGCAAAAGGCATGGAAAATTCAGAGTCTAAGAAAAGGACAAGATACCAGGAAACCAGGTCTGTAGAATCAGACTGGGAATGTTCAGAGGAAGAAAGATCCGAAGAACAATGCTTTCTCTCTGAGGATGAAGAAGTAGAAATAGAAACAAACTTTGATGTTTCTATAATTGAGCCCTTAATTAAGGCAGTAAGAAACTCCCTTTCTTTGTCAGTAGAAACCCCGAAATCATCAATGGCGGATAAATTATTCCCATCCATTAAGAAAAAGTCAGCGACTTTCCCATTACATTTTTCCATGAAGGAAATCATGGATTCAGAATGGAAGAAAACTGACAAAAAGTTTACGCTAACTGAGAAATTTTTGAAAAAATATCCCTTCTTGGAGGAAGAAGCGAGATATTGGGATTATCCTCCCAAGGTAGATGCAGCTGTTTGTCGTTTGGCCTGAAGAACTACCCTTCCAGTAGAGGATGCAGCAGGGTTTAAAGACCCTATGGATAAAAGAATGGAGTTTTCCTTAATGAAAGCTTATGGAGCAGCTGGTGCTTCTTGTAGGCCAGCCATGGCCATGACGTCAGTCTCCAGAGCCATGAAGCTCTGGATCCAGAAAATGGAGGAGGCAATAAGTGCGAATGTAAAACGCCCTAAACTTGTGGAGATATTAGCAGAGATGAAAATGGCAACCGATTTTTTCGCAGAAGCGTCGGTGGATATGGTCCGAATGTCAGCCAGGTCCATGGCATTATCAGTATCCGCACGCAGAGCATTGTGGCTAAGGTCATGGATGGCAGATAATACATAGAAGACAAATTTGGGCAAAGATTAGACTCTATTATCAGTAAAGCTTCTGGTGGTAAGAGTAGGTTTCTCCCTCAAGAACGCAGAAATAAAAAACCTAGATTCGAACCAATGTTCAATAGGGAAAAATCCTTTCAAGATTCAAAGTTTTATAGGCCCGGAAAGGAAACCAATAGATCAGCTGTCTGGAAAACTGGTAGACAGTCGGCAGGAACGCAGCGAAAAAACACTTTTCCTGCAGCCCAATCCTCCCAACAATAGGGAGAGGCCGGCCCGGTTGGAGAAAGTAGGAGGGAGGTTAAGATTCTTCTCCGATGTCTGGGCCGCAAGCATATCGGACTCCTGGGTTCTAAGGATTATACAGCATGGTTACAAAATTCAGTTCCAGAAGTTACCAAAAAAAGACAAATTTCTTCCGTTTATGAGTCCAGCCACCCAGGAAGGGATGGAGGTAATGAGGAATTACATCTCAGTTGCAAGCAAAAGAGGCAATCGAGCCGGTGCCTCTTCCAGAAAGACGAAAGGGTTTCTATTCGAGACTGTTTTTAGTAAAAAAAGCCTCGGGACATAAGGCCTGTGCTAGACCTAAGAGTTCTGAACAAATTCGTCAAGAACCAAAAATTCAAAATGGAGTCTCTGGCCTCAATCATTCAGGCAGTATTCCCCAGTGCTTGGCTTGTGAGCATCGATTTGAAGGACGTCTATCTGCATGTTCCAATTCATCCAGACTACAGAAAGTTTCTGAGATTCACCATCGAAGGGGAACATTTTCAGTTCACAAGCCTTCCTTTTGGTCTTTCCCAGTCACCGAGGGTATTCACGAAAGTTCTGGTGGCTCTGGTAGCGGAGATCCGAAAAAGTGGTATTCAAATCTATCACTATCCGGACGATATTCTGATCGTGGCCGAGTCAAGGCAGAAGTCCGCAGAGCAAACCCAGATAGTAATGCAGATACTCCAGGATCACGGATGGATAATCAATGTGGAAAAAAGCAATGTTTCCTGTGCAAGAGATAGTAGTATACCTGGGAGCCCTGTTCTGTACCAGGTTGAACGAAGTAAAGAGAAAAATTAAAAGAATTCAACATCTAACGCAGCAGGTTCAGGTAACAGTGCGTTCAATTATGCAGTTTTTGGGACTGATGGCGGCAACAGTCTTCCTAGTCAAGTGGTCCAGGTGGCATATGAGATCTCTTCAGAGATTTCTATTAAAGGGTATCTCCACTGATGGAAAAACGTTTTTTTTTCCCCCCTATATGAAAGTTCACCTTCCCCCAACCCCCCTCCTACCTTTTTCCCCCCCAAAATCAGCTCTGTTGCTTTGCAGCAGCCTCTGCAAGTTGTGTAGCTCCTGGGGGTGTGTCTGCTACTGTGCTGGGTGGGCTGTCAGTCAATGTACATCATCACATGCATATTCATGATTTCTGCCACTCCCACTTGACCCCAGTGATGCCTGATGTAAACAAAGCCTTTCCTCCCTATCTCTGTATGATCTATTCACAGCTAATAGTGCAGGGAGAGACAGAGGGGGAAGTTATAAGGTTCAGCCACACAGCTTTATGTAAGGAGACTTTTTTTTAACAAGTAATAGAATTTATAGGAATCAAATTGGGGGGGGGGGGGGGGGGGGGGGGGGTTTGGAATGGAGATGGAAGTTGTATTTCAGTGGGGATGCTGGGAGTGTCACTAGCGGTATTGCAGGGGGAGTGCTGGGAGACAGATGGTGTATTTCAGTGGGGATGCTGGGAGTGTCACTAGCTGTATTGCAGGGGGAGTGCTGGGAGACAGATGGCGTATTTCAGAGGGGATGCTGGGAGTGTCACTAGCGGTATTGCAGGGGGGGTGCTGGGAGACAGATGGTGTATTTCAGAGGGGATGCTGGGAGTGTCATTAGCGGTATTGCAGGGGGGAGTGCCCGTCTAACAGTTACATAGTAACATAGTATTTTTGGTGACATAAAGACTTTAGTCCATCCTGTCCTACCTTTGTACCTTATCCAAAATGTCCAGAGGTTGTATTAAATATGGCCATCCACTCCAACATTTATACCCTACCCGATATGCCCATCTAGCAGTTACATATTAACATATTTTTTGAGGTTGAATAAAGACGTACGTCTATCTTGTACAACCTTTGTACCCTACCCAAATAATGCCTGTCTGACAGTGACATAGTAACCTATTATTAGCAATTTTATAAAGACTTACATCCATCTAGTCCAAACGTTATACCCTACCCGAAATGCCCATCTATTAGTTAAATAATAATATAGTATTGGAACTTTTATATGGACTAATCTTTGTAGCCTACCAAAATTGTATGTCTAAAACACATTATATATGAAGTAGCACATATTAAACATATTACAATATTTTTTAAAAATCACTAATAAAGGTATGCATAATAATAATAATCAATGATATAAACTGTCATAAAAACACACACACACCAATCATAATAAAATTCATATATACACATACAAATAAAATACACAAACATACATGAAAAAAAAGTTTGGTCATGCAGTTAAAAAATACACACAATGAATAAAAAATAATTTCATTTGGATTAATTTATAAAATTCATTACTGTAGAATTTATAAATATTAAAATAAAAAATGTATTGTCAATCAATATAAATGAAATATATAAATAATCTTAATTGTATACGGTATATGCATAGTCATGTATACAAAGTGTACACAAAGTACTACAATATATATAATAAAAAATGAATGTATATAATGTATAATAAATTATGTAGATTTAATTATTTGAATTAATGTGAATATATATATATATATAAACTGTAAACAGTAAAAATAGAAAAGTTTTACACCAGGGCCCAAGTGTCTCGTTGTCAGCAATATCAGGAACAATTGGGCGGGCGGATTCCCTTATCCAAAGATTTTTTTTTCTGCGATGAGTAGAGTTAGACCAAGAACTTTTTCCCAGGCCTCCTCCATGGAATCTACCATTAGTCTTGCAAGTCTTGACAGAGTCACCCTTTGAACCTATAGAGAAGATCTCCTTGTGGCTGCTAACCCTAAAGGTGGTCTTCTTAACAGCAATAACATCGGCTTGTCGAGTGGGAGAAATTGGGGCTCTTGTCTGTCAAAAAGCCCCACTTACAATTCATTGGGGATAAAGTTAAATTAAAACCATCTTTCCAGTTCTTACCTAAAGTCATAGAGTTCCACCTAGACTTGGAGATCGTCCTACCTTCATTCTTTCCGAATCCAAGGTCTGATGAAGAAGAGAAATGGCACGGCCGTGACTTTAGTGCGAGCCTTAAAAGTATCACTAGAGAAGAACAAAGACTTTCAGAAAACTGACCACCTATTCGTGGTACCCGGGGCTATCGAAAAGATCATGCTCCTAGTAAAAAAAACATAAGTGGATGGATAGTCTCGTGCATTTCAAAATCCTATCAAACCAGAGGCATAAAGATCCTGGAGGGGTTAAAAACGCACTCTACCAGACGATAGCATGTTCCTGGGCGGCCGAGCAATGGAGCGCCTAAAGATTAATTTGCAAACACGCAAAGTGGTCTTCGATGAGAACGTTCGTCCGTCATTATAAATTGGACGTGGTGGCAGAGGAGAGAATAAAATTCGGACGTAAAGTCCTTCAGACTGTATTATTAGGTCTGAATAAAGAATGGTGTGTTTAAGCATATTTTCGTTGCCCGCCATTATTATAGCTTTGGTATATCCCATTTTGGGGACTCTGCTGCCATGGTGACCTGGGGAAAACGAAAATCAAATCATACTCACCGAGAATATATATATATATAAACTGTAAACAGTAAAATAGAAAAGTTTTAGATTATTTCATTTGTTATTATTTATATTTAACATGTTCCTTTAAAATAAAATGTAAATTATATATCCAAGAGACTAACCTGTGCACAACCTGAGGACAAAGGACTCTGCCCTGCCAAAACATGACCCTGCCATAAACAGATCCTGCACCTGCCATAAACATGCCCAATACATACATTTGTTAGAGCCAGAGGGGGTACAGCAGCGCAGTTGTGTCAGTTGTAGCATGGGAACATCGCGCGTACATTCCTTTGGCCGTCGGCAGCAGATGCCGGGTCAACCAAGTCCCGACTACGGAAGTGACGGAAGTGCGCATGTCCAACAGGAGAGTGCGCGCGTCGGGTACATAACAAGTAGTTTTTTTCAGTGGAGATACCCTTTAACCAGAGTAAGCATACCGGATCTTAGTATGAACAAGAAACTGATCCTCTCGAGGAAGGTATTGCAGGATCTAGAATGGTGGTCCATCCAAGAAAATCTAGACAAAGGGTTTCCATTAGAACAGCCTCGACTTCTTGTGATAACGACAGATGCCTCAGCAACAGGTTGGGGGGCCCTCCTTCAGGGCTCGGTAGCCCAAGGTCAATGGAAAAGGGAAGGCGAGTCCTCAAACCTTCTAGAATTGAGAGCAGTGTTTATGGCCCTGATGAGTTTTCAAGACACAGTCAGGGGGCAGCAAGTGTTGATAAATAGCGACAATACCACCACTATTACGTACATCCGCAAGCAAGGAGGAACAAAGAACAAAGCTCTTTTCGAGGAAGTCAAAGATTTTCGAATGGTCAGAGCACAACCTGCAGTATCTGACAGCTGTTCATGTTCCGGGAAAGGACAATCTAGATTCAGACTACCTCAGTCGTCAAGAGATTCGGCCAGGGGAATGGAGTTTGGATCCCCAGATCTTCGGAGAATTAGTACTGAAGTGGGGGCAGCCAGTAGTAGACCTCATGGCAACCAACAACAACAGGAAGTGTCAAAACTTCTTCAGCCGTTTTCCAGGTCGGGGAGCAATGGCAATAGATGCCCTGCAGCAGGACTGGAGCAGGGGTCTCTTGTATGTTTCCACCTATTCCTCTAATATGGAGGGTTCTGCAGAAGATCAAAACTCAGAGAGCAGAAGCAATAGCAATCATACCAAATTGGCCAAGGAGGCCATGGTACCCTCTTCTTCTGGCAATGGCAACCGAGCCTCCTATAGAGCTAGACAAAATTCTCCACCTGCTGACCCAGGGTCCGATAGTCTGCCAAGACTTCAGCAAATTGAGACTAGTGGCCTGGAAGTTGAGAGGCAGAGATTGTCATGCAGGGTTTCAAGATGACATTGTAGAATTTTTGCTGAAGTCGAGAAAAATGTCAACTTCAAATAAATACTATAAGACATGGAGACTCTTTTCAGAGTATGCCATCGAAAAGTGGGAATTCTGCCACTCCAAGCTCTTCGAGAATATGGTGGAGTTCCTGTTCCTTGGTTTTAAAAAACAGTTAAGCATAAATACCCTCAGGGCCCAAGTGTCTGCGTTGTCAGCAATATCAGGAACAAATTGGGCGGCGGATTCCCTTATCCAAAGATTTTTTTTTCTGCGATGAGTAGAGTTAGACCAAGAACTTTTCCCAGGCCTCCTCCATGGAATCTACCATTAGTCTTGCAAGTCTTGACAGAGTCACCCTTTGAACCTATAGAGAAGATCTCCTTGTGGCTGCTAACCCTAAAGGTGGTCTTCTTAACAGCAATAACATCGGCTTGTCGAGTGGGAGAAATTGGGGCTCTGTCTGTCAAAAAGCCCCACTTACAATTCTATGGGGATAAAGTTAAATTAAAACCACTTTCCAGTTCTTACCTAAAGTCATAGAGTTCCACCTAGACTTGGAGATCGTCCTACCTTCATTCTTTCCGAATCCAAGGTCTGATGAAGAAGAGAAATGGCACGGCCTGGACTTTAAGTGCGAGCCTTAAAAGTATACATAGAAAGAACAAAGACTTTCAGAAAGACTGACCACCTATTCTGGGTACCCGGGGGGTATCGAAAAGATCATGCTCCTAGTAAAAAAAACATAAGTGGATGGATAGTCTGTGCATTTCAAAATCCTATCAAACCGAGGCATAAAGATCCTGGAGGGGTTAAAAACGCACTCTACAGAGCGAAGCATGTTCCTGGGCGGCCGAGGCAGGAGCGCCTAAAGAATTAATTTGAAAACAGCAAAGTGGTCTTCGATGAGAACGTTCGTCCGTCATTATAAATGGACGTGGTGGCAGAGGAGGAGATAAAATTCGACGTAAAGTCCTTCAGACTGTATTATTAGGTCTGAATAAAGAATGGTGTGTTTAAGCATATTTTCGTTGCCCGCCCATTATTATAGCTTGGTATATCCCATTTTGGGGACTCTGCTGCCATGGTGACCTGGGGAAACAGGAAATCAATCATAACTCACCGAGATTTCTGTTTCCCAGTCACGTTCATGGCAGCAGTACCAAAATGCCCTTCCCCTTCTTGATGAGATATTGTATAGAACAGCATGTAAGCTTGAAAAGAAGACGAGGTATGTGTTGGGGAGGGTACCTTTATACCTTAATCTTTTTAACTTCCTGTCCAGGGAACTTTGGGGGTTAACCCCCTTTTGAGACTGCTGCATGAACGTGACTGGGAACCGAAATCTCGGTGAGTATGATTTGATTTCCTGTTTCCTATCAAATTACCTAAAGTCATTTTTGGACCACAGTTCCCCTTTAAGGACTTTTAAACCAATAACAATACAATGAGCATTGTGCATAAAAATCTACTGGGCAGTTTTTGTTTGAGTTAATTACAAGATGTGGTAATTGATCTAGGCCTGATCGTTCTTTTAATGAGTTAGCTTGATAAGCCAGTAACACTAGAAATACAAGATAAAACTAGCTAGCTCATGCAGAAACCAATCCACAGTTTTTTTCATTGTTTTTGCCTTTAAACATGCTGCACACTGTTTCCAAATCTTTGCAAATAAGTATTTTGACTTAGTCAATTTTAATATTCTTTCCTTTTCAAGACACTACTGGTAATGAGCCACACTAGCACGTTTCCCATGTGCTTATGTTTGGTTTTACGATCCGCATGAGAAACGCATGTCACTGCATTTTTGCTAACCGCATGCGCTCCGATAATGCAGTATTGCACAAATTGCAGTGCAAATGCATGGTTATGCATGGGAAAACACCTATAACGGCATTTGCACATTACTGCACGTTAATGCATGCTTTAGTGTGGCCGCAGCCTTAATGAGTTATTAGATATGGAGATATTAGAACTCCAATGTCACTTCTATTATCCTTATATTAAAGGCTATGTCCACCCCTAAAATAGAATTTTAATATTCTGCTCCCCATGTCCCCCAGCCCAACCGCATGTTTTGTTTTTTCAAAAAGCTCCCCAAACTCTTACTTACCTCCCCTCGATCCTCCGCCGCACTGCCGGCCCTCTGCTTGCGAGAATGCAAGCAGAGGGGCGGGACCGGCAGTCGCATCTGTGATTGGCTGAGCGGCAGCCAATCACGGACGCGGCTGCCGGTCATTCAGTGCAGCGGAGGAAAGCGGAGAGGTAAGTAAGAGTTTGGGGAGCTTTTTAAAAAAAAACATGCGGTTGGGGGTGGGGGACATGGGGGAGCAGAATATTAAGGGGGTTTAATGCTAGGGGGAGGGATAGTAGAACGGGAGGGAGAGGGAGGGGGAGGGAGGGTGGAGAAGGGCTGCAGCAGCATGGCAGGAATCTCCGGGAGGCCAGGTAGCAGGCAGTGTCCTATATGGACCTGTAGCCTCCTGGTGGGCAGTTTTTGGAACTTTGGGGGGGGACTACAGGAGAACCGATGGAGTTGGGATGTGAGGTAAGGATTTAACTACACTACTGGGGGGCCAGTAGTTGGGGGGATTATAGTTTTGGGGGTGGACATGCCCTTTAAAGGGTAAACTGTGGACCAAAAATGACTTAGGTAAATTGACAGGAATTGCTTTCCTGAGAATTTTTGCAATTTACTTTCATTATTTATTTACATAGTTTTGAAGATATTTACAGTTATATGTGTGATATGGTTGCAGCATCACCAGATCCCTGCACTTCCTGCTTCCTGCACTGAAACCATGTGACAGTCCCTCTTCCGTGTTTCCTCCTCCTCGTGGGCCCCCATGGCCCCTCCCTTGCAGCCCCTTGGGCCTTTCCTTTGCAGCTCTGTGGCCCCTCCCACTCGTGGGGAGGGGCCACAGGACCTTGAGTGTGCGGAGCCGTGTAGTCCGTGAGTGGGAGGGGCCACGGGGCTGCAAGAAGAGGGGACACAGGGCCCACGATGGAAGGGCACGTAAGTGGGAGGCATTAAAAAAAAAAAAAAAAAAAATTGCTGTGTGGGCTGTGCTGTTCTCCCCACCCCCTCCTACCCTTCAGTCTGCACCGAGCATGTGCCAACCGCAGATTAGAGAAGGAAATAAATTTCTGACCGCAGATTCAGAACCTCCCACTCCCTAACTTTCTGATCAGTGATTTCTTCATATTTTGGGCTGTGCAGCACGTAGAGAGGTGGTTGATGGCTGTTTTAAAGGTATTAACCTGGTCTTTCATTTAAAATAAACTTGTTTGGAGACCACAGTTCCCTTAAAACTAAATGCTATATTTAACATTTTCATAGATTTATGACAGCAATCCAGGAAACAGTGTTGCTGCCTGTTTCCTTTTGAGTTGTATGTTTAAGTTGTTGAATTGCACATTGTTTTAGTGTTATTAATGCATTCCCAAAATAGGAAATGTTGATTTTATTATTTCATTATAGCTTTCCCATTAAAATTCAGTATCATTGTACCTAGGCATGTCTTCTTTTTGTCCTACACAACAGGGATAGTAAAGCCTCTTTATTAAGCTTCATCAGAGAAATGCACCAAAGGTACAGTACAGTTTAGAAAAGAAAATGCTCACAACAGCCACTATTACACAGCACCTTGAATTTTCAGAGAAATGCCCCCTTGCAAATACGTGCAGTGAGCAGCATGTATTCTAAGTATTCTGCACTTTTCTGAAAGGGATTGTGATAACCGTCTTCTACTATACAGTAGTACTTTACTTCCATGGTTTCTGGATATTTCCTGTCTGGTAGGAACTAGAGAAGGTGTTCAGAATGAAACTGTTAGCTAGTGGTACAGGTAGCCAAAGATATGGTGGTGGCTGCGGGCGTTAGAAAATGAACCATTGGATATGGAAAGAGTTGGCTTTTTTTTTCTTTAATAAAGGAATTCTGTTAGGCATTCTTTTTAAAATGTTGCTGGAACAAAGCTAAAAAAAAAAGCTCCAAACAGTTTAGTGTTAGCCCAGTGCAACATTTATGTTTGGGGAGATAAATGCATTTTTTTGGTATTGATATTTTTTATAATTACCATATTGCACCCAGGAACTAGGCAGTAAATAGTACTGACTGAAAAGTAAATACCTGGCTTTTTAGGGATAGGTTTCAGCTTTTGGACAGGTCTGATGGATACATTTATATTTTTTTAAGTAGTACATATACGCTATTTTTTGGTAGTGTCGAGGTTAGTGTTGACTCTAAACTCATTGTATTGTTTATTAAAGATTCCATTGCCTGTCTGTCACCTGAGACCTGATCCGTTACTGGACGAAAGCTTAATACAGAGAATGAACAGCTTTTTTTTTTTCTTTTCCCAAACTGTGGTTTCTGTGTCATTGTGTAATGCCTCTAAACAGGCACTTAATAAATCATTAAGGCTGTAGCATATTTTGCAATAGTTAGTCATATGTGATATTTTGCTTTTATTAAATGTAATTAAAACTGTACAAATGAAATGATGCTGGTAAATTCTATATTTTTTTAAATAAATAGTTCAGAAGCCCATTATCTGTTGTTGTCTGGGATTTTGTATGTGTGTCTGTAAAAACTTCTCTTTCAAAGTTTGAATACTGGTTTAACAAGGTTTTTGTTGCTCAAAATTTATCTCTTTAGTAATGGTTGGTGTGAAATCATAGTAACAGAAAAGCTAAAAGCCACCTGTAGAGTTTGAAAGACCCGCACAGCCTATTTTCATTATTAATTTTTTTTTAAAATTCATAGAAAAAGACGAAGCATTACTGGATTGCCATGCTGCTTTTTTGTTTATGATTATTCTTTGTGGCGTTAAAAATATATACTATTTGCTATTCTAAGAGTTACTTATGCAAATGGTCAGCAGTTAAAAAACCTGAAAATCTCTTTCTAGAGCTGACAGACCAGTTGTGCAATTTCCCAACATAGAGGAAAGGAATGCTTAGTGGAATGCTTATATCCTTTTCCCTGTGTGAATTCCTGTATATGGCATGGAGGAAATATGGAATCTTATGGTAGCCATACATATTGCCAATACTCAACAAATCCCTTTGGATTCTTTACTTTATAACCATTCGATTGTCTCTGTGGTGGTTAAAGAACATACACACATTACCGAAAAATGTGTGTTAGCATTAGTCCTTTATCGCTAATGTGTGTATCCAGCTTTAGAAAGTCAAGTGATTTAGCACAATTAATTAAGCAGTTTCTGGGCTATTGGTTAGAGAAATTCTTGCCATTCTTCACAATGTTTATATTCTAACAGGTCACTATACCCTTAAATATCAATTCTAATAAAGACAGGAGAATGTATTTCTACCTCACATTTTAGTATGGTATATACCATCCCGTCCAACTTACTCAGCAATACCCACCAGTGGAAGTCAGAAACATTCTTATGTGGGAGGGTGAATAGGTTGTACTTGATGGACGTATGTATTTATTCAACCTCAATTACACCTGAATTACCGGTGCCTGGAATCCCACCTTTCATAGTAATTGAGGTTGTATAAAGACGTACGTCCATCAAGTACAACCTATTCACCTCCCTTTTATTTTTTTACTTTTTTATTTTTACCCTACCTAACAGTTGATCCAAAGGAAGGCAAAAAAAAAAACAGCTAAAAAGGGGGAAAAATTCCTTCCTGACTCCAAACGGCAATCGGAAAGTATCCCTGGATCAACCAGCTTTATATGTATTAAAACCAGTAATTCTCAATATTTTTTAGTTTTAGAAACTTAGCCAGGCTTTTTTAAAGCTATTTAATGAACTTGCCATTGAACATTTGTGGAAGATAGTTCCACAGTTCTCACTGTAAAGAACCTTACCTAACCTGAAGATGAAACTTTTTTCTTCCAACCTTAAAGGATGTCACGAGTCCTCTGATATGACCTATTAGTGAACAATGCACCAGAGAGTTCATTGAATGGCCCATTAATATATCTTTATAAGGTTATCATATCCCCACGCAAAAGTTGCTTCTCCAATGTAAACAGCCCTAACTTGTCTAATCGCCTGCAATTCAAGCCCTTATTCCCCTTATTAATTTAGTTGCCCTTTCTGAACTGCTTCCTTTTCCAAGATGTCCCTTTGTATATTGAGGCCAAAACTGCACTGCATATTCCAAATGAGGCCTTACCAGTGCCTTGTTAGAAGGGAATAATATCTTTCGCTCTGAATCTATTCCCCTCTATACAAGACAATATCATGATATCTCTAGCCATTGCTATCTGGCATTGTGCTACAGCTAAGTCTGTTATCTACCAGAACCAACAATTTTTTTTTCATTACAGAGCACTTAACACAGAGTTATTTATGGTGTACGGTATGTGGCACCGGGATTATAAATCCCAAATGCATACCTTACATTTATCAACATTGAATCTCATCTGCCATTCTGCTGTCCATTTTGATAACTATACTAGGTCTGCTTGCAACACTTGCACATCATTTGAAGTTTCCAAAGCTCTGCATAATTTAGTGTCATCAGCAAACACTGAGACCTTGCTCTCAATGCCCCCTTCTAAGTCATTTATAACAGATTAAACAGAAGCGGCCCCAGTACAGAACCCTGAGGCACTCCGCTTAGAACTTTAGCCCACATAGATGTAGCTCATTTACCACCACTCTGTTTTCCAATAACCAATTCTCTATCCATGCACAAATGTTTTCTTCAAGGCCAACAGTCCTCAGTTTAAGCATTAGTGCCTATGTGGCACATTATCTAAGCTTTGCAAAATCCAAATATACCACATCCACTGCTGTGCCTGAATCTAAATTCTTACTCGCTTCTTCATAAAAAAAACATACATTTGTCTGGCATGATCTATTTCTCATAAATCCATGCTGACTACTACTAATAAGATGAGCTCTGGATACAAAGTCAAGGATATGATCCCGTAACAAAGTTCCCAGCACTTCTACCATGATGTTAGGCTACAGTCTATAGTTACCAGGCTGTGAACGACTACCTTTTTTGAATATTGGTATTACATTGACTTTTTCCAATGCAGTGGCACATCCCCAGACCAAACTGAACCTGAAAAGATGAGAAACGGTAGTCTAGATAGAACTGAATTACCGATATACTCGGTATAAACGACCCGAGTATAAAACTGAGGTACCCAATTTCACCTAAAAAAACTAATAAAAGTGGTTGACTGAGTATAAACCCAGGTAGAAAAGTCTATACCACTACTGCCTTCTGATTCTGTTTTGAGACTTTAGTGCCTTTTAAATGCACAGCAGAATTCCCAAACAGTAATAGACATTACTGTATGAGAATTCTGATGTTCATTTAAAAGACAACTAAATTCTTCTTCCTTGGCATTCAAGTGTTTGGAAACTACAACTCCCAGCATGCTTTATTAGTGGGAGTTGTAGTTTCCAATCATCTGACACCTCACCTCCCAACCAGTTCAGTGTGTACCTGTTGTGCAGCCTGTGTGCCAGCATGTGTGCCAGCATTGAAGATCCTGTTGTGCAGCCTGGTTGCCAGCATGAAGGTAGGTACGGTAAGCAGGTAGAGCTACCCTGTGCTCGTAGGTACGGTAAGCATTCCGGCAGCGCGCGCTCATTCCCTGTACTGGCGCGCTGGCTGACGTCACTAATTGGCGCCGGGCAGTGAAGTCAGCCGGCGCGCCAGTACAAGGAATGAGGTGCGGCTGCGGGAATGGCAAAGACAGCAGTGACTCGAGTATAAACAGAGTTCAAGTTTTCAGGCTGATTTTACAGCCTGAAAACTCGGTTTATACTCGAGTATATACGGTAAGCTCTTTTCAAATCCGTGGATGCAATCCATCTGTTCCTGGGGTTTTATTGAATTAACTTTGTCTAATTGTTTCGTACCATATGCTCCATCAGCCAATGTGAATACTCCTCATTTCTCCCCTGCATATTATAACAATCCCTGCTGTAAGGACTAGTATTCTCACAGTTAAAACCGATGTAAAAAAACGATGTAAAAATAGCCTTTCGGCATCCTCTACAGCCATCTCAGCCCCATTATTTAATGGTCCACATTCTCAGTCCTATCCTTTTACCATTTACATAATGAAAAAACATTTTGGGGTTGGACTGCTTTGTTCGGCAATCTGTATTTCATTTTCTATTTTAGCTAATTAATTGCTTTCTTGCACTCTTTATTACAGCTTTTATACTCCTGTAAGCGTTCTGTCCTCCTGATTTTAAAATTTTTAAAAGCCTTTTCTTTTTTTTCCATTTCCCTTTTTACCTGAGCATGTAGGAGTGGACCTAATTTTTTTACACTGTTCCCTAAAGGTACAAATTTAGAAATGTAATGTTAATATCCCTTTAAAAGTGGTCCACATCTGCTCAGTATCTCTTACCTAGAAACAATTCCCCCCCAGCCTCTGAGCAGTGATTCCTTTAACAGCATAAAATTAGCTCCTGCTATTAACCTGATTTTTAATTGATCAATTGGTATTAGAAATAGCTCATATGAAAAGCTAAAGCCCTCTCAAAATAATATTAATGTTGTGTAAAAATAGTTTAACTGAAAAGAGATTTTCATTTAATCAAGACAGAAAGGTCAAAATGTTGCATGACAAAAGTGTAGTCGCCTATGTCAGCAAATTAAATAGTGGTGCTGTGAGATCCAAATTTAATATCTTGCATGACTTCCATGAGCTTGAAGGACAGCATCCATGTGGTTTGGCAAGGATTATACAATTTATTCATGAAATCAGCAGGAATAGCCAAGAAAACAGTCTTGCATGCCTCCCAGAGTTCATCTTTCATCCTACCCCACAGATGCTCAATGATGTTCATGTCAGGTGACTGGGCTGGCCAACCTGGAGCATCTTGATTTCTTTGCCTTAAGGAACTTTGATGTGGAGATGGAAGTATGCAATGGAGCACCATCCTGCTGCAGAATTTGGCATTTTATGGTTGGGAATATATGAGGTAGATTTCTTGGTATTTTACATATTGATGTTGCCTTCCACCATGCAGATCCCCACACACCCCCATACTGGATGTAACCCCAGACCATGATTTTGCCTCCACCAGCTTCACTGTTTTTGGGTAAATCTCGGCGTCATGCGGGTTCCAGTAGGTCTCCTGCAATATTTGCGGCGACTGTGGTGTAATCAACAGAAGATTCATCTGAAAAATTCACCTTTTGCCACTTTTCCAGCGTCCATCCTTTTAGCAGGCTGTGATATGCCACACTGTTTTTCAATTGTCTTTCGTTTAGTGCTGGCTTTAGATCAGATTCGGCCATGGAGGCCATTTCGAGACAGAATCCGACAAATTGTCGGGTTGACACAGGGATTTCAGGTGACCAGTTCTCCTGGAGCTCTGCTGCAGTTGAAAGGGCTTGCCTTGGATTTTCGAGCTAATAAATGGTCCCCTCGAGCAGTTGTCTTGCGGGCTCTGCCTGACCCGGCTTGTCAAATTTCTCCGGTCTCTCCAAATCTTTTCTTTATCCTCTGAACCTGGCTGAGAGACATTGAAGGTGTGCGCCACTTCAGCAGTGGACTTGGTCTTCAGCCTCTTGAATAAAACACTTTAGTCTCAGGGTGATTCTTAGGCATGTTTGCAGAGGTCCATTTGCTGTTGATGTTAAGGTCTAGTGTACTGGTGTTCTATTTATACACAACCTGACACCTAATTGATCCATTATTAGTCACAGGTGAAACCCATATGAAAAGGCGACAACACTTATGTCTTTGCAAAAATTGACTCAATGGGCTTTACCAAGCTGTGAATTTGGAATACTTTTTGTTAGTTTTGTTTTGCATTGAAACATATTTACAAAAGCTGTTTGGGGTAAAATGAACCATTTCTTGAAACAAAAACTGCATTAGAAAATTTGTTAAGCTGCACTTCAGGTCTATTTGTACACAAGCGACAAGACTTTTGTCAGAATGTATATCATGGTTACTATTCCTAAGCTTCTCATCACCTTCATCTCCAAAATTAGCTCAGGGTATTGATATCACTAGATCAACAACGCATTCTGTCTAGTAGGAACTTCTACCATCTGTGAAAGAAAATGCTTATATAGGAAATTTATGAACTTTATACCTTTTTGAGGTGCTGGCAGTTCCCTTACTCCAATCTATGTCAGGGTAGTTAAAATCCCCCATAACCAAAACCTGACCATACCAGCAGCCTTCGCCAGCTGCATATGGAGATTCATTTCCACCTCCTCCCTGGCATTTGGCGGCTATAACATACTCAACAATTAATTTACCTTTCTTGCTTCCTGTACATAGCTCTACCCATATTGTTTCTGCCATATCGTTTATGTCCCATCTATCTATCTTTTAGATTTGGCTTCAATTCCTGTTTAACAATTAACATACTCCTCCTCTTTCTTACTAACTCGTCATGTCTAAATAAGAAGTATCCTTCAATATTTACTGTCCAGTCGTGTGAATCATTTAGCCATGTTTCTGCTTACCAATAAATCATACCTTTCCTTTAAAGCTATTAGTCTTTCTGTTCCTGTTTTTCCAACCAGACTTCTTGCATTTGAAACATACATTTTAGATTATCAATTGATTTACTTCCATACTTGGCGAACATGCCTCCTTATACTCAATGCTCCCCTCTCCTTCCTCCCCTCCGTGTGTTATTACCCCTGATCCCTAACTTCTCTATCTACCACTGTGTAGTTCAATGTTCCCCCATACCTATGTTTAAAATCTCCTCCAACCCCCTAGCCATCCTTTCCCCCAAAACGGCTGCCCACTCATTATTGAGGTGCAATCTGTCTCTGCTAAAGAGCCTGTAGCCAACAGAAAAGTCAGCCCAAACCCCATCTTTACACCACCCTCTTAGCCATGTATTTATACTCCTAAGCTCCCGTTGCCTCCCTAGCTAGCATGTGGCTGCAGTAGCATTTCTGAAATCACTACCCTTGAGGTTGGACAATTGGAAGATGTTGAATATGCACTAATAGTGACGGATACAGTTTCCCTTAATGTAATGTAGATATTATTTGTACAAGTTTTGGTTAATCTAATAATGTTTCGTAAATATTCAGTTCGCAAGTCGTGTTTCTGTAGCAACCAAAAAAAGCGCAATAAACTAAAGTTACAATGTTTTTTTTTTTTTTGTGTTTTTTTTTTACTGAAATATGTGCCTATGATAAGTCTTTCAAGCAGTGTTTAATTACAGCTTGTTGGAGGACAATTCGATCTTGAGATGAATTTTATCATTCAAGATGCTGAAAGCATTATCTGCATGATAGAACTATGGATAAATTGTGTCACCTGTCAAGCAGAATATGGAGCATCTTTTCTGCAATTCTGAAGAAGAGCATTCGCAATCTGTTGATCTGCACTGAAGTAGGCTTGGTTGAACAAGTTTTAAAAAGAATTGATACAGCGGATAGTATGATTGCAGGTAATCTTCAATTTAAAAAAACAAAACAACTGTCTAGCTGGATTTAGTGCCATGTTAAAGGACAAAACAAAGACAAAGTAAAGTTTTTTGCTGTGGTTCCAAAACCTTGTAGTTAAATGTAAACCACTACTATTTGCCTATAAAGACTATAAATGATTGTGTGCTGTTTATTTACATGTTCTTTCATCTGCCATAAGCCCTTTTTTGGTTGCCTTGGCATCCCCATAGAAAGTATAGAATGATATAGCCAGACTTAAGAATAATCAAAGGCACATAGAAGTGGTTTCTATTCTTAATTTAGCGGTTTAGATAATCCGTTTTTGTAACTAGTTTTTATTTTAGTTTGTTCCATGATGATCTGCTTTTTAAACAGATTTGAATAACTGTTATTTTTCTACAGACCTCTTGGTGGACATGTTAGGAGTTTTGGTCAGTTACAGTCTTACTTGCGAGAGCTCAAACTTTTTTTCAGCAAGCTTCAAGGAGAAAAGGACAATGGGTAAGAATAATCTATATATGTATGTCATGAACTGATTTCCTCAATAAAAAATTTGGGGTGGAAAAAAAAAAAAGTGGTTTTGCAGTAGCAATGTGTATTATAATAATTTTTGTGCTTTAGTAAATCGTTATGTTGGGAATGTCTGCCATTGGAGTGAAAAATAAAACAAAAGTAGACTAAACTTAACCAATACTTTCATGACAGCATGCTACACACTTCTCCCACCCTGTTGGTAGTCTTATATTTCTTTCCAGCTTTGGAACAAAAGACAAGGAGGCAGAGTGGGTGAGGTTTTTTTTGTTGTTGTTGTGTTTTTTTTTTAAATAGCATAGTTACTTGAGCGACTTCCTCAGCATCAGCACCACTGTCACTATTCTCTTTTCAGAGGTGATGTAAGTGCACGTTGCATTTTTACGGAATAAACAATAAATCATGATTGATGACACTCAACATGTCTGCAGTGTCACCCCCTCATTGTTGGACCTTGAGTAAACACATCTGCCAAATTCTTGAGCCTAAGGGCTCCACAATACTTATTTATCCCTCCATACAAACTATGGGGAGGGGGGAATAATCAGGATACTTTTGACCATGTGCAGGCAAACAATGCCTGCAAAGTCCCCCATAACAGCAGATGGTTGTGAAACTCCACCACTCTGAATGGTTATATTTGTACTATGCAACTAAACCCCTTGACTCATAACATAGTAAGGGTCTAACAACTTGAAACTCACAGGCTTATGACATGTTGATTGCTGCAAAGTTACAATAAGATGATACTTTTAAGTGTTCTACTAGTCGAAAAAAAAGTAAGCATCTGATTGTTTACTGCAGATAAATGAAGTGTGAAACCCATTTTTATAGCGGCAACTCGTGCGATTGCGATTCCGTTTGCGATACGCAATCGCATGGGATCGGTCACCATTTAAGCGTTATCGGATGCGATTGCATCTCAAATAAAAAACATTTGCATGCTCAATCGCATTGCGTTTGCAGCGCAGTGTGGCGTTCCCTAAGTGAGATTTATTTGTGTATTTATTTGTTTATTGTTCGTTTTATTTAACTAGACCATTAAGCCTGTTAAATAAATGGGCGCTAGACATTAAGAGATGCATTTATGCATGCACACACAGATACACACGCATACAGGACTGACTCATACATGCATCCTTATACACACACTATATAGAGATACACAGACCCACACATACAGTTAGAACACCACACATACACAACTTGCATGCAGACAGTCACATCCACATGCAGAAAGACACATGCATGCTGACTGATCTACAAATATGCAGAAATACACACATGCACGCAGAACATACACAAATACTTGCACAGAAAACACATGTGCAGATACAGCAGATACCTGCTTGCAGAAATGCCTGCACGCAGACAGACAGGCCGGCACACATGCTGGCAGACATACTCATCTCCTACACCAGGTCCCTAATGCGTTTCGAGTGACACAGATGCCGGGTAACAGTTCATGGAGTAACAGTCCGGTCAGAGGAAGGGGAAACTTACCAAATGTCAAGGAGCAGGAGAACTTGCTATTGGCAGCGTCGGGTCACGCATGCGCAGAAACCAGGATGCCAGGTCCGTGCAGATGCAGTAAAAGTCTGGTTTAGGACACTGGGGAGGGAGGGAAACTTACTATGTGTCAGAGAAGGGAGCTGGAGGGCTTACTGATATCGGCAGAGGGTATTTTAATTACATTTGTCCTGCATCTGTACCTCTAGTGTGTGTTTTGTCTTGCTCTAGTGGTGAATCCGTAGGAACTGTAGTGACACTCTACTATCACAGGGAGAACATACAAACTCATTGTACCTGTAGCCAAGTTATTACTGCAAGGCATAGTGCTAACTACTGAACCACTGTGCTGCCCAATATACTGGGCTAAATAGTCACTGCTTTAAAAGGCAGGACTTAATTAAACCAATGGGGTGATTGTAGAAAGGATTTCCCTGTCTTTTTGGAGTTACATGCAGAAGCTTGGAATTTCATGTAAGCATAATGTGTTAATTTAATTTCATGTAAGCCATAATGTGTTAATTTATTCCAGTCATCATGCACTTTTCCTGAAACAGACAGGGGAAGAAATGTGCCTTCCATTTTTCTTAAGGGTTAATAAAAACATACACTGTATAACCTGCATAGTTTTCTCTGTAATAGGACAACTGCTAGTCTATAGCTCTGCCTGGGAACCCTCTTTCCTAGAAAATGTCTAGTCTAGAACATACATACATAAATAATTAAATTTAATGTCTGCTTTATTCATTATTTTATGAATTATATAATTGATTGTCTTGTTAAAAATTTTAATTGCCCCCCCTCTTTCAGCCTCCTCATGCAGGGAAATTACTTTCAGTCTTAAAGAACATGTCTCAGAAGCATGGCCCAGATGCCTTTTTTTAATTTTCCTGGAAAAAGTGCTGCAGTAAGTAAACCATGTTTCCATCTTAAAATTGTTATTGATTTATGTACTTAAGTTACACACATGCAGTTATCTGCCAAAAAACGTTGCACATTCATACGTTGGGAGCCAAACTTCAGGGCCTTGTGTGCTAAGATCTAGATTTTAGAACATGGTAATTTAGGGTGTCTTATGTTTCTTTTTTGAGCTAGTATAGAAAAGTATTGTAGTTTTTTTGACTGTTACAGGACTGCCTTCTACCTTTTTTTTTTGCATAAGTTTAATAAGTTGCAAACTAATTGATATTACTTATTAACTGCACAGAAACAGTGATGAAATTTTTCTTTTACAGTAGAGATTATTTCTATTTTATTATATTATAAGTAAAAGTTAAAGGAAGACCACCCTCATAAGAACATCTTTTAGAAAGAATGGCCTCTTTAAAATATGTCGGTATATCATAGTTTGTCCTATGAATTAATTACTGTATGCCTGCTATGCTTCTGGATGCCTTATGGAGTAATTTAGAAACCTGTACTGAGCCTGGCATGCTCAGAGAGAGCAGACAGAGGGACGTTCAGCCATTGGCTGTGATGTCAACTGTCAGATCCATAACTGACAGTTGCTAACTGGAAGAACCAGGAAGCGAAACAGGGGAAACAGGACATTATGCAGGATTAGGTTTTAACTTATATATTCAGATTTCAAACTATTGTTTAGGGTTTTGTGGGTGATTTACCAGTATGTAAGTTTTCATTTTGGGGCTGGACTTGCCCTTTAACTTTTAAAATTCTGCTTACGCACTAGACTTTTTTTGTACAATGCCTTTTCACTTGATGTGATTCTATCTTTTTCCAGCTAGATGTTGGATTGTGTTACTACATACTTTTTCTGTTAACTTAGTTGAAGGGTAGCTTCGGTTTCTAATTCTTAGTTCCAACTAGTAAGAATGATCTAAAAGCCTTCCATATCTTAAAATAAAGCCTAAATAAATCTCTAGTTAAAATTTGTGAGAAGGTTTTGCTAGTAATAGCAATAGTACTTCCTGCTTGAACACTTCCTGTTTTCAGGCATGTGACCATCCTCTGCCTGCATTAATAGGTACCCCATCTCAACTGTCAATTTTTTCATGATGTACGACCTGATTTCCAGCACTCTCCCTGTAAGCCTCAGTTAAGACTTACAGGGAGATTCAATAAAAGTTCTTATCGTTTAAAATGGTGCTAATTTTGCCCCAACCAATCAGATGTAAGCTTAAAATGTTAAATAAGATCTGATTATTTGGGGCAAAATTAGCACCATTTTAAACTACTGTATACACATCGAATATAAACTGACCAGAGTATAAACGAGGCACCCACTTTTACCTCTGAAAAGGAGTAAAAGTGATTGACTCGAGTATAAACCGAGGGTAGAAATTATGACCAACTGCCTTCTGATTCTGTATTGTTTTGAGGCTTTAGTTGCCCTTTAAATGGACAGCAGAATTCCCATACCGTAATAGCCCAATCCAGTATGACTATTACTGTATGGGACTGCTGTATTGGAATTCTGCTGTCCATTTAAAGGGCAAGTAAAGCCTCAAAACAATACAGAATCAGAAGGCAGCAATAGATAACATTCTCCTTCTAATTCTGTATTGTTTTTAGGCTTTAGTTGCCCTTTAAATGAACAAGAAGTCCCATGCAGTAATAGCATAGTGTATCTGGCTATTACTGTATGGAATTCTATGTCCATTTAAAAGTCAATTAAAGCGCTCATTCCTTGGCACTCCAGAGGTTTGGAAACTACAACTCCCAGCATGCTTTAGTTGCTGGGACTTGTAGTTTCCAAACATCTGCAGTGGCAGGAATAGCCACAGCAGGAATACTGTGCCTCCCCCCTTCTAAATCCCACAGTTGCCTTCCTACCTGCCTCATATGTTCCCCTGCAGGCTGCTCTGGATCCTCTTCTAAGCTCCGGCGGCTGCATGCTCCACTTTCCTCTGCTGGCTGACGTCACTACTCTGTGCGAGTAGTGACGCAGGCAGCAGAGGAGCGGAGCGTGCGGCCGCCAGAGCAGGTAGTCTTTAACTCAAGTAAAACAGAGACTCGATTTTCAGGCTATTTTTTTATATATATAACAAACTCTGCACCTAAAATGCTGGATGAACCAACTCAATGGAACTTATGCTGCAATACTATGTAAAAGCTCATACTTGGCTTATATAAAAGAACCAACTCTACATCGTATAGGCCTGAACGCATACATAAACAGGATGGGTGTGAGAAGCAGCCAATATGTATAAAATACAGTGACATCTCGTGGGACACACCACTATGGCATAACTATGCGTTCCCCACATTTGGTAAAATTCCAATAGGCAGAGGATTGGAAGGCATTGGTATACAACAATTTAGACAACTGTACATTAATGACATAATTAAAACATTACACAGCTGAATACACAATTTAAGCTCCTACCATCATTCCAATACAGATTCCTGCAGCTAAGACACTCTCTACACGCCGAATTCTCAAAATCAACAGTGCAGCCCAAAATTAGCAAAATCTACTCCACTCGGCAATCATCAAAACCCAGAAAATAAAGGACTAACCTCTAGATTATACAAATCCTAAAACAATTCAATGCAGTTGGCGAAATAACTACAACAAAAACAAATGGAAAACTTTTCTACCCGAATGGACCTAGAGGATATATATCTACTACTTTAAAGCATATTACAGCCTCACCAGCTGCACAGAACAAATTAATACAGATATATATCATTTATCAGGCATACCTACACCAAAAAGCTATAAACATATCCACCAATCACAAAGTGACTTATGCCCAAAGTGTAGGGCACCATGAGCGGATTTATGGCACATGATATGGTTGCCTATCTCTTCAATTATGAGAGCAAATAAACTCAATTTATTTGACAATGGGATTACAGGTTCCTAACAGTCCAGAGATCTGTGTGTGGGTATAATAGACAGTGAAACGTGTCCCAAATACCAGCACAGCTTCTCAAACACATTCTTTTTTTATGCACGCAAATGCATTGTGCTCAAATGGATGGCCTCGGACCCCCGACCATCAAATTGTGGCTGGAACGGTTAATAAAGACCTCCCATTTCAGAAAATAATCTCAAAACAGGAAATGCCCAACAAAATACACCAAGATATGGGAAACCATGGTACTCCAGTACAGCCCACAACACTAGTATCCCTCCTTGAGCAGGGGTGCCCCTCCATGAAACAAAGTGAAACATTTGCTCAGGGTGCGCCCCTGCAGAACTACGAAAAAAGGCGCCTTTAGCACCAGTCCACCAATTAGTGCTAAGTCAGCCTCTAGTTCCCAGTAAGTATTAGTCAGCCTTCCAGTTCACCAGTAAGTTTTAGTCAGCCCTCCATATCTACTTTCACAAGCCACGCCTTTGTTCCCTGATGAAGCCATGCGCGCTTCAAGTGCCCCAACCGCCTGCCGTTAGGGCGGCATTTAAAAGTTGTTTCAGGTGTCAAAACCCCTAGGAACACCCCTGCCTTTAGGTGATAACTTTCATATTTGAAATGCATTTCATAGCAGAGTGCAATCCCATATACTCTAAAGGTCACCCCTTAGGACGTTCTCTGTCTCCCTCTCATTTTCCCCTATTTTCCCTTACCCGAGTGGTTTATACTTCACCAGATTACAACGGAGTTTAATATTATTAAAATATTAGTTTAATAAATTATGCAGACAGTTATAATTGCAAAATGTACAACTCTACTGATTGGATCCAATTTTGTTCTATCTGATTGTGTTAAAATGTCTTTCTTTTCTGCATAATATCAATAAAAAAAATAAAAAAAAAAAAAAAAAAGGCAAATGGCCCTTTAATTTAAAAACTTCGATGTAAAAACCCAGTGTCAACAATCCACCAGAAAAACAGCCTTCACCCACAGGACCATGTAGTAATGCCAGAGGGGGAGGGACACCCAAAACAATTTTTTTTTTCTGGGGCTCATCTATCAATAGGTCTCTATATCTCTAGAGATGTATTTAAGGGATGCCGCGCCGCTCGTGAGCAGGATTTGAACCGCCTCATGGGACCTTGGCCCTGGGACCATGCCACTCGCATCCCTTGAAACATACACCAACCTGCAGATTGCCAGTGTGCTGGTTATGATAAGAGGAGAACAAAAAGCTTTGTTTTACAATTTATGTAAGCTCATGGAGGAGGAGACTTTTAGTATTTTTCATATATCTAGAGCAGCTCTTTAGGTGAATGCAGTGTCCCTCATTGAAATACTGCAGGGCTACTTTCTAGCCCTTTTTTTACATGTTGTTGCCAGTCAACCAAAAAAGCTTGACATGCAAAGGATATTTCCCACATCCCAAGAAATAGCATGATAACCCCCAAACCCCCACCCCCCACACAACAGCACAATACATATGTGGTCTTGAATACCCTTTTCATCAAAGGGGACAGTAGACTGTTTTATTCCCCACTCAAATACAAGGTATAGGAAATGGTTGTCTGAGATACCCTTTCCCATCAGGGTAGCGTAGACAACAACCCTTTAGTGTATATGAAGTGGAAGAAAACTGCAGTCTATGCCCCCCACTGATGGTGAAGTGTATAGCAGCAAACATTCCTATACATGTATGTTGTGGGAAATAGCACTGCAGTCTTCTGCCCCCCAATATGGGAAAAGGGTAGCGCAGACAACCATTCCTATACCATGTAAGTGAGTGGTGATTAAAACTGCAGTCTTTTGCCACCTCATGACGGGAGAGGGGTAGTATAGCAGACAACCTTTCCTTATGCCGTGTATAAGTGGGGAATAGCACTGAAGTTTATATGCCCCTACTGACGGGAAGGGTAGTGGCAGGCAACCATTTCCTGCACCATGTAAGTAGGGGGCAGTAAGACTGCAGCTTTAATTCCACTAGATGGAAAAGGGTATTGTAGATAAGCGTTCCCTATACCGTTATGTGAATGGGGAATATAAACTACACTCCTAATGCCCCCTACTGATTGGAAGGGTAGCAATGCAACCCTTCCCTATACCGTATATGTGAGTGGGAAATAGCACTGCAGTCTACTGCCCCCTACTGATGGGACAGGGTATCGCTGACCACCATTCCCAATACCATGTATGTGAGTGGGGAAATTATACTGCAGTCTACTGCCCCTGCTGATGGGAAAGGGTACCACAGACAACCTTTCCCTATACAGCGGAAGTCGAAGTAGGGGGCAGTAGACTGCAGCTTTACTCCACACTCACAGACTGGAAAGGGCAATGCAGATAAGCATTCCTATTACGCGAAGGTGAGGGGGGAATAAAACTGCACACTACTGCTCCTACTGATGGAAAGTGTAGTGCAGACAACCATTCTCTATACCTAGTATGTGAATGGAGAATAGTACTGCAGTTCTACTGCCCCCTACTGAGGGGGGAACGGGTAGCCCAGGACACCTTTCCCTACACCAGTGATGTGAGTGGTGAATAAAACTGCAGTCTACTGACTGGAAAGGGTATTGCTACAACCATTCCTATACCATGTATGTGAGTGGAGAAGAAAACTGCAGGTGTTCTGCCTTCTACTGAGGGAAAGGGTATCACAGCAACCATTCCCTTTACTGTGTATGTGAGTGGGAGAAAAAACTGCAGTCTAATGCCCACTACTGATAGTGAGAAGTAGCGCAGAAATCATTCCTATAAACATGGTATGATTGGGGAATAAGTTTTTTATGCCCACTCCAAAGTGTAGACCGCCATTCCCTTGCACTGCAGGTATAGACCATTAAATTGGAGCACTTCTACAGCATTATTTATTCTCTTATTGTAAATGAATAGAATTACCCAGGGGGTAAAAATATAATTTTGTGAAGTTATGGCAAATCGTTTCAGGGTAATATTTCTTTAAATCTTGTATCCTATTTAGTCACTTGACTGCTTTATTTTCATGTTTTTTTGTTTTTTGCTTTTTTTTACCAATCATGTTTTAAAGTGTTAATTGTATTATTTAGCATTGCCTTGTCTCCCGATCGCTAAATGGCCATACCAGAATGGATTTACATTTCATACTTGGCTTAGAATGGATCCATAAACAACATGAATGTGGAAAGCTAAACCTTATTATATTGGTTAGTATGTTAAGTGATAATTTTACATTTTTGTTATAAGTATGCCTTATTGAATAGTTAAACATACAGAATGACTACATTAACGGTCAGAGACTAAAGGTGGTCATACCACATGCGATTTGTACAGCATGTGTTCCGACAGTACACATTGGTTTCTGTTGGCACGCATGCTGTGGGAACCGCATACACATATAACATAGATAGGGGAATAAATACATAGATAGTTCAGTACATAAACATATAAAAAGAAGTGCTGAGCTTTGCCACAAGATGAAAGGAGGTCCCTGTCCCATAGAGCTTACAATCTAGTTGTGGGGGTAACATACAGATACAATGGAATGGGTATAAGTGCTGGAGTGAGTGCAACTAAAACAATCATATACTGTGCTGGTTACCAGATAGGTAGGACTAGATTTAAACCAGATAATGAGGTTTCTTGACAGAGAGGGGGAATAGAATTCCAGATGATGGGAGCCATGGAGAAATGTTTATGCGAGAGAAGCAGTAAGGTGGGGTGTCTGTACAGGAGATGGTTCTGCATGAGTGGAGGGTTACGGACGGAACATTTGGGGACACAAGACTAGAGAGGAAAATATAAGGAGGAGCACAGAACCAAGGAATTTAAATGCGTAGTACAAGGATTTTGTATGCAATGCATTGTTTAACGTAGAGCCAGGTTGTTGTCCGTTACAGAGGAGATTTGGTATCTGTTATTAGAGAGAGTGAACAAATACATGTGACAGTATAGTATTTAAGGTTGAATACAGACATACGTCCATCCAGTTCAACCCATCTAGCAATATCATAATTTCCCTGCCTAACTGTGATCCAGAGGAAGCAAAAAAACCCCACCAAATTTATGAAGGGGGAAAAAATTCCTTCCTGACTCCAAGTGGCAATCGGAAATTTCCCTGGATCAACTCTACTTTATGTATCAATACCAGTAAACTTGCAACATTCCTGTTGGTGCAGAAACTCATCCAGCTTTTTTTTTAAACTGACCAATGAAACCTGCCTAACAACGTCCACTGGAAGACAGTTCCATAGCTTTACCGTTCTCACAGTGAAAAACTCTTCCGAGCTTGAAGCCTAAACTTTTTTTCTTCAAGTCTTAAGGGATGTCCTTGTGTCCTTTTGACATGTTCTATTGGTGAACAATGCCCCAGACAGTTTTTGTTGGCCCGTTAAGTTTATACATACGTAATCATATCCCCACGCAAGCGCCTTTTCTCCAGCGTACATAATGAATATGAAGATAGACTGGAAAAGTTTACAAGCTCCCCCCCAATCCCCTATTAATTATTGTTTGCCCTTCTCTGAACCCTTTCCATTTCAAAGATGTCCTTTTTGTACACAGGATTCACAAATTGCACTGCAATTCCAAATGAGGCCTTACAGTGTTTGTAGAGAGGGAGAATTGCATTTTCCTCCCTGAATCCATACCTCTCTTTATACAAGACATACCATGCTGGCTCTGGCGGTGCCATTAAGTATAGAACTGGAGGGGAGAGAGCTGTGAAGCTGGAAGACCAGCAAGTAGTAGGTTGCAATAGTCCAGGCGCGATAGGATGAGAGCATACTAAAGCATAGTGGTGGTTGGGAAATAAAAGGAAACTGCAGATTTTGGTTTGCGAAGGAAAAAGCGTCAGGTTTTCACAACATAGTTAATGTGGTTAGAAAAGGAGAGAGTGGAGTCAATAATTACCCCTAGACTCCATGCTGATTGGCTAGGGGAGATAAAGAAAGATGGGACAGGACCAGGTTAAGTGGGAAAATGATTCAGTTTAGAAAGATTTAATTTGAGGTAGCATTGAGAACATCTAGGCGGAGATGGCAGGAGGAGTCAGAGACATGTGATTGGTTGTCAGGATAGTGCGTAGGTGTGGACAAGAAGATTTTTTGTATTGTCTGCATACAATGATACTGAAGCAAAAGAGCTAATGACATCTTCCAAGGAAAGAGTGTGAGAAGGAGAACAATAAGGGTCAAAGAACAGACCCCTGCGGGACCCCTACACAAGAGGACCAGAGAAGAGTTATTGCTAGCATGAGATACAGAGTAAGTTGGTCAAAAAGATAGAATAGAAACCAGGATGCCTCTTCATTCCGAATGCCCAAAGAGTGAAGTATATGCTATTAGAGGGAATGATTGACTGTGTCGAAAGCAGAGGAAAGGTCAAGGAGGATAAGAATAGAAAAGTAACTATGGGCCTTTGCACATGGGATCATTCACAACCTTACACAGACTGTCTCAGTGGAAGCGAGAGATGAAATCCAGAAAGGATCCAATAGGTTATGAGCATGAGTGGTAGTTAGTGATACGGAAGAAGACTATCGTGTCTCAGCAGTTTAGAGGCTATCGATAAGAGAGAGACCGGGGTGGTAGTGTGCTAAACAAGAGGAGTTAGTGAGGGCTTTTTTAGTATGGGCTTAAAGGAGAAACTATACCCCCCAAAAAAGTTTCATTTGAGAAAGTACTTTCCTCAACATCCATTCACATGGAAGATTCCACTCAGGGGCCTTTTTCTTGTACCTCCTATGAGCTAATTTTAGGTTCTGTTTGTTCCCCAAACCTGAAGCTGCATTTCCCTTGCCTGCCAGTTACTTTGCCTTGATTACTTTTCAGCACCTGTGTGATTTCCACTCCGACCTCTTAACCCTATGATGTAGGAATATATTAAATCCTCAATATTCAAACTGGTGGTGCATCTTGATAACACTTCCTATAGCAGGTGTTGTAAGTGATGTATATAGGTATGGGTATCTAGTGTATCTGGATCTGAAATACTGCATGTCTCACTACGACTTTCACTCCACCAAATCCGATATATAAAAACAATAAATTGCAGGTAAAACATATAAAGCACACAGGTCAGTAACTATAAATATTGCAAGTTTATTGCAAACATGCGTGCTACATGTTTCAGACCCACTGAAGCACTTGAGGAAGGCACGCATGTTTTGCAATAAACCCTGCACTATTCACAGTTACGACCTGTGTCTGTGTAGTTTCAATTGCAATGTATTGTTTAAGTGTTGGAGGGCCATATTCAAAAATTGAGTACCGTGGGTTTTTCGTTACTGACGACCGTGGCGTAGTTGGAGTATACTACTGTGCAAACTACCATAGATTTATGTTCACTATCGTACATTTACAGATTTCCGTATGATGATGAATCATAATTAACTTTCACCAAAGAAGGCGATTCACACACCTCATAAATATGGCCCCATAGTGTGAAGGTCTCTAGCTCTGTCAGCTGCAGCAATATTAGTGGAAAGGGTAGCTTTCTTAAAGGGGACGTTGGAGGGTAGGAAGAGGTGTGTTTTTTTTATAGAAACCCCATGGTGCAGAACTGTAAGGAGGGAGGAAAGAGAAGTGAACCTGATCTTAGCACCGCTCAGTGCAATGCCATTTCTCATCATAGTGTACTTGTTAAAGGGAAGTGTGGAGGGTTGAAGAGAAGAGTGTAGAAGAGGGAGCCTGTGCCCCTCTCCTCCCCCCCCCAAGCTCCCCTTTTACTAGGAAGGAGCTCTTTGGATAGTGAGTTAGAGCAAGTTTACATAGAGTGTGAAGAAGAGTGTTGTGTAGGAAAGTAGGGTTGATTGTTTTGATTCAGCTCTTGTCTGTATGTAATAAAACAATGCTAAAAACTGTATTTGAGGTTTTCAGAGCTAAAGCTTAGATAATGCATTTGCACAGAGTTTGTGCTAGGCTCAGGGTTCATTATATTATCCTCCACCTACAGCACTGTACTGCCTGTTCATTGTAGTGTGTTAAATGGGGGAAATGTTGTGAGGTGCTTTTATTGTCTATTTATTGCCACTTGCAGCTGTAGGCGCCCATGTTTGTTATATAAGTGTTATCATTATATGTTGGGGTTAATTATTGGATTGGATATGCCCAATTAAACGTGTCTCTTAAATTATTATAGCTGCAGCAGGTGGCTGCCTGTGGGAAAGGTTTTGCATAAACAGAATTCTTACTAACTAGGGGTTCCACTTTTGCCTTTTAATGACCTTTCAAAACAGGAACAGCCTATACAGGCCTAGTTATTAAAAGTTTCTTTATCTGTTAAAAAATTGTGGTTGAAGAGTGTTTTTTTTGGAAGTGTTTTTGTGGCTGATGTGTATTGTTTTGGTGATGTGAATGAATATTTTTGCCTCTCTCACACTCACATTAGATATGTTGAGTAGTCATAGAATTTTAGCATAGGCCTGTTGTGGTGTACAGAATTCCGCTTACGCAACAAATGGTGTTGAGTTATTTTTGCTTTAGATAGATTAGAAAATGAGGCTGATATCAGGTTTGGTATGTTAATGCATAGGTACTTAGCACTTGACACAGATGGAGATTTAATATGGTGTTTTTGGGTCTTAAGGTGTTGGGGGTGGGCCTTTTCTTCTTTTTTTGCCGTTTACCCGAACGAATTCTAGGTTAGAGAGGTGATTGCCGGGTTTGCGATTCACGGAACCCCATTGGTTTTTCCGAAATCCAAGATCTGGGGCGGATCCATTCCTCCTGATTTTATGGATTTTTCATGTCTCCCTTTCGGAAAAAAGTTAAGACATATTTTGAAATCATTTTCTAAATAGTACAGGGCGTGAATTTGAGGAGTTATTTTCATTGAATATAGCCGTCGGTACCGTTCGAAAATTATCGAAAATTAAATTACGCTTTTGTGAGTGCCATCTTTTCTTTTTGGGAGGTTTTCTTTGGATCCGTATTGCCTTTTTGTGCGTTCTTCGAAAATCCGAATTTGTTAGTAAGATATCGGGTTAAAGTTCCTTAAAAAAAAAATCCGAAGTGGGTAAATGCAGGCGGATGCTTATGTAAGACCGAGATTTCTGTTTCCCAGTCACGTTCATGGCAGCAGTCACCAAAATGCCCTTCCCCTTCTTGATGAGATATTTGTATAGAACAGCATGTAAGCTTGAAAAGAAGACGAGGTATGTGTTGGGGGAGGGTACCTTTATACCTTAATCTTTTTAACTTCCTGTCCAGGGAACTTTGGGGGTTAAACCCCATTTTGATGACTGCTGCCATGAACGTGACTGGGAAACCGAAATCTCGGTGAGTATGATTTGATTTCCTGTTTCCTATCAAATTACCTAAAGTCATTTTTGGACCACAGTTCCCCTTTAAGGACTTTTAAACCAATAACAATACAATGCAGCATTGTGCATAAAAATCTACTGGGCAGTTTTTCTGTTTGAGTTAATTACAAGATGTGGTAATTGATCTAGGCCTGATCGTTCTTTTAATGAGTTAGCTTGATAAGCCAGTAACACTAGAAATACAAGATAAAACTAGCTAGCTCATGCAGAAACCAATCCACAGTTTTTTTCATTGTTTTTTTGCCTTTAAACATGCTGCATCACTGTTTCCAAATCTTTGCAAATAAGTATTTTGACTTAGTCAATTTTAATATTCTTTCCTTTTCAAGACACTACTGGTAATGAGCCACACTAGCACGTTTCCCATGTGCTTATGTTTGCGTTTTACGATCCGCATGAGAAACGCATGTCACTGCATTTTTTGCTAACCGCATGCGCTCCGATAATGCAGTATTGCACAAATTGCAGTGCAAATGCATGGTTATGCATGGGAAACACCTATAACGGCATTTGCACATTTACTGCACGTTAATGCATGCTTTAGTGTGGCCGCAGCCTTAATGAGTTATTAGATATTGGAGATATTAGAACTCCAATGTCACTTCTATTATCCTTATATTAAAGGCTATGTCCACCCCTAAAATAGAATTTTAATATTCTGCTCCCCCATGTCCCCCAGCCCCAACCGCATGTTTTGTTTTTTCAAAAAGCTCCCCAAACTCTTACTTACCTCCCCTCGATCCTCCCGCCGCACTGCCGGCCCTCTGCTTGCGAGAATGCAAGCAGAGGGGCGGGACCGGCAGTCGCATCTGTGATTGGCTGAGCGGCAGCCAATCACGGACGCGGCTGCGGTCATTCGTGCAGCGGAGGAAAGCGAGAGGTAAGTAAGAGTTTGGGGAGCTTTTTAAAAAAAACATCGGTTGGGGGTGGGGGACATGGGGGAGCAGAATATTAAGGGGGTTTAATGCTAGGGGGAGGGATAGTAGAACGGGAGGGAGAGGAGGGGGAGGGAGGGTGGAGAAGGGCTGCAGCACCATGGCAGGAATCTCCGGGAGGCCAGGTAGCAGGCAGTGTCCTATATGGACCTGCTAGCCTCCTGGTGGGCAGTTTTTGGAACTTTGGGGGGGGACTACAGGAGAACCAGATGGAGTTGGGATGTAGGTAAGGATTAAACTACCCTACATGGTGGGGCCAGTAGTTGGGGGGATTATAGTTTTGGGGTGGACATGCCCTTTAAAGGGTAACTGTGGACCAAAAATGACTTTAGGTAAATTGACAGGAATTGCTTTCCTGAGAATTTTTGCAATTTACTTTCATTATTTATTTTACATAGTTTTGAAGATATTTACAGTTATATGTGTGATATGGTTGCAGCATCACCAGATCCCCTGCACTTCCTGCTTCCTGCACTGAAACCATGTGACAGTCCCTCTTCCGTGTTTCCTCCTCCTCGTGGGCCCCCATGGCCCCTCCCCTTGCAGCCCCTTGGGCCTTTCCTTTGCAGCCTCCTGTGGCCCCTCCCACTCGTGGGGGAGGGGCCACAGGACCCTTGAGTGTGCGGAGCCGTAGTCCGTGAGTGGGAGGGGCCACGGGGCTGCAAGAAGAGGGGACACAGGGCCCACGATTGGGAAGGGCCAGTAAGTGGGAGGCATTAAAAAAAAAAAAAAAAAAAAATTGCTGTGGGCTGTGCTGTTCTCCCCACCCCCTCCTACCCTTCAGTCATGCACCGAGCATGTGCCAACCGCAGATTAGAGAAGGAAATAATATTTCTGACCGCAGATTCAGAACCTCCCACTCCCTAACTTTCTGATCAGTGATTTCTTCATATTTTGGGCTGTGCAGCACGTAGAGAGGTGGTTGATGGCTCGTTTTAAAGGTATTAACCTGGTCTTTCATTTAAAATAAACTTGTTTGGAGACCACAGTTCCCCTTTAAAACTAAATGCTATATTTAAACATTTTCATAGAATTTATGACAGCAATCCAGGAAACAGTGTTGCTGCCTTGTTTCCTTTTGAGTTGTATGTTTAAGTTGTTGAATTGCACATTGTTTTAGTGTTATTAATGCATTCCCAAAATAGGAAATGTTGATTTTATTATTCATTATAGCTTTCCCATTAAAATTCAGTATCATTGTACCTAGGCATGTCTTCTTTTTGTCCTACACAACAGGAGATAGTAAAGCCTCTTTATTAAGCTTCATCAGAGAAATGCATCCAAAGGTACAGTACAGTTTAGAAAAGAAAAATGCTCACAACAGCCACTATTACACAGCCACCTTGAATTTTCAGAGAAATGCCCCCTTGCAAATACGTGCAGTGAGCAGCATGTATTCTAAGTATTCTGCACTTTTCTGAAAGGGATATGTGATAACCCGTCTTCTACTATACAGTAGTACTTTACTTCCATGGTTTCTGGATATTTCCTGTCTGGTAGGAACTAGAGAAGGTGTTCAGAATGAAACTGTTAGCTAGTGGTTACAGGTAGCCAAAGATATGGTGGTGTCTGGTGCGTTAGAAAATGAACCATTGGATATGGAAAGAGTTGGCTTCTTTTTTCTTTAATAAAGGAATTCTGTTAGGCATTCTTTTTAAAATGTTGCTGGAACAAAGCTAAAAAAAAAAGCTCCAAACAGTTCAGTGTTAGCCCAGTGCAACATTTATGTTTGGGGATATTAAATGCATTTTTTTGGTATTGATATTTTTTATTAATTACCATATTGCACCCAGGAACTAGGCAGTAAATTAGTACTGACTGAAAAGTAAATACCTGGCTTTTTAGGGATAGGTTTCAGCTTTTGGACAGGTCTGATGGATACATTTATATTTTTTTAAGTAGTACATATACGCTATTTTTTGGTAGTGTCGAGTTTAGTGTTGACTCTAAACTCATTGTATTGTTTATTAAAGATTCCATTGCCTGTCTGTCACCTGAGACCTGATATCCGTTACTGGACGAAAGCTTAATACAGAGAATGAACAGCTTTTTTTTTTTTTCTTTTCCCAAACTGTGGTTTCTGGTGTCATTGTGTAATGCCTCTAAACAGGCACTTTAATAAATCATTAAGGCTGTAGCATATTTTTGCAATAGTTAGTCATATGTGATATTTTGCTTTTATTAAATGTAATTAAAACTGTACAAATGAAATTGATGCTGGTAAATTCTATATTTTTTTAAATAAATTAGTTCAGAAGCCCATTATCTGTTGTTGTCTGGGATTTTGTATGTGTGTCTGTAAAAACTTCTCTTTTCAAAGTTTGAATACTGGTTTAACAAGGTTTTTGTTGCTCAAAATTTTATCTCTTTAGTAATGGTTGGTGTAGAAATCATAGTAACAGAAAAGCTAAAAGCCACCTGTAGCTTTTGAAAGACCCGCACAGCCTATTTTTACATTATTAATTTTTTTTTAAAATTCATAGAAAAAGACGAATGCATTACTGGATTGCCATGCTGCTTTTTTGTTTATGATTATTCTTTGTGGCGTTAAAAATATATACTATTTGCTATTCTAAGAGTTACTTATGCAAATGGTCAGCAGTTAAAAAAACCTGAAAATCTCTTTCTAGAGCTGACAGACCAGTTGTGCAATTTCCCAACATAGAGGAAAAGGAACTGCTTAGTGGAATGCTTATATCCTTTTCCCTGTGTGAATTCCTGTATATGGCATGGAAATTATGGAATACTTATGGTAGCCATACATATTGCCAATACTCAACAAATCCCTTTGGATTCTTTACTTTATAACCATTCGATTGTCTCTGTGTGTGGTTAAAGAACATACACACATTACCGAAAAATGTGTGTTAGCATTAGTCCTTTATCGCTAATGTGTGTATCCAGCTTTAGAAAGTCAAGTGATTTAGCACAATTAATTAAGCAGTTTCTGGGCTATTGGTTAGAGAAATTCTTGCCTTATTCTTCACAATGTTTTATATTCTAACAGGTCACTATACCCTTAAATCTACAATTCTAATAAAGACAGGAGAATGTATTTCTACCTCACATTTTAGTATGGTATATACCATCCCGTCCAACTTACTCAGCAATACCCACACAGTGGAAGTCAGAAACATTCTTATGTGGGAGGGTGAATAGGTTGTACTTGATGGACGTATGTATTTATTCAACCTCAATTACACCTGAATTACCGGTGCCTGGAATCCCCACCTTTCATAGTAATTGAGGTTGTATAAAGACGTACGTCCATCAAGTACAACCTATTCACCCTCCCTTTTATTTTTTTACTTTTTTTATTTTTACCCTACCTAACAGTTGATCCAAAGGAAGGCAAAAAAAAAAACAGCTAAAAAGGGGGAAAAATTCCTTCCTGACTCCAAACGGCAATCGGAAAGTATCCCTGGATCAACCAGCTTTATATGTATTAAAACCAGTAATTCTCAATATTTTTTAGTTTTAGAAACTTAGCCAGGCCTTTTTTTAAAGCTATTTAATGAACTTGCCATTGCAACATTTGCTGGAAGATAGTTCCACAGTTCTCACTGTAAAGAAACCTTACCTAACCTGAAGATGAAACTTCTTTTCTTCCAACCTTAAAGGATGTCCACGAGTCCTCTGATATGACCTATTAGTGAACAATGCACCAGAGAGTTCATTGAATGGCCCATTAATATATCTTTATAAGGTTATCATATCCCCACGCAAACGTTGCTTCTCCAATGTAAACAGCCCTAACTTGTCTAATCTGCCTGCATATTCAAGCCCCTTTATTCCCCTTATTAATTTAGTTGCCCTTCTCTGAACTGCTTCCTTTTCCAAGATGTCCCTTTTGTATATTGGATTCCAAAACTGCACTGCATATTCCAAATGAGGCCTTACCAGTGCCTTGTTAAGAAGGAGAATAATATCTTTCGCTCTTGAATCTATTCCCCTCTTTATACAAGACAATATCATGATATCTCTAGCCATTGCTATCTGGCATTGTTTGCTACAGCTAAGTCTGTTATCTACCAGAACCAACAATTTTTTTTTCATTACAGATGCACTTAACACAGAGTTATTTATGGTGTACGGTATGTGGCACCGGGATTATTAAATCCCAAATGCATCACCTTACATTTATCAACATTGAATCTCATCTGCCATTCTGCTGTCCATTTTGATAATCTATCTAGGTCTGCTTGCAACACTTGCACATCATTTGAAGTTTCCAAAGCTCTGCATAATTTAGTGTCATCAGCAAACACTGAGACCTTGCTCTCAATGCCCCCTTCTAAGTCATTTATTAACAGATTAAACAGAAGCGGCCCCAGTACAGAACCCTGAGGCACTCCGCTTAGAACTTTAGCCCACATAGATGTAGCTCCATTTACCACCACTCTGTTTGCGATCCAATAACCAATTCTCTATCCATGCACAAATGTTTTCTTCAAGGCCAACAGTCCTCAGTTTAAGCATTAGTCGCCTATGTGGCACATTATCATAAGCTTTTGCAAAATCCAAATATACCACATCCACTGCTGTGCCTGAATCTAAATTCTTACTCGCTTCTTCATAAAAAAACAATTACATTTGTCTGGCATGATCTATTTCTCATAAATCCATGCTGACTACTACTAATAAGATGAGCTCTGGATACAAAGTCAAGGATATGATCCCGTAACAAAGTTCCCAGCACCTTCCCTACCACTGATGTTAGGCCTACAGGTCTATAGTTACCAGGCTGTGAACGACTACCTTTTTTGAATATTGGTATTACATTGACTTTTTTCCAATGCAGTGGCACATCCCCAGACCAAACTGAACCTGAAAAGATGAGAAACGGTAGTCTAGATAGAACTGAATTACCGTATATACTCGAGTATAAACTGACCCGAGTATAAACTGAGGTACCCAATTTCACCTAAAAAAACTAATAAAAGTGGTTGACTCGAGTATAAACCCAGGGTAGAAAATGTACTTACCACTACTGCCTTCTGATTCTGTTTTGAGACTTTAGTTGCCTTTTAAATGCACAGCAGAATTCCCAAACAGTAATAGACATTACTGTATGAGAATTCTGATGTTCATTTAAAAGACAACTACATTCTTCTTCCTTGGCATTCAAGATGTTTGGAAACTACAACTCCCAGCATGCTTTATTAGCTGGGAGTTGTAGTTTCCAATCATCTGCACCCTCACCCTCCCAACCAGTTCAGTGTGTACCTGTTGTGCAGCCTGTGTGCCAGCATGTGTGCCAGCATTGAAGATCCTGTTGTGCAGCCTGTGTGCCAGCATTGAAGGTAGGTACGGTAAGCAGGTAGAGCTACCCTGTGCTCGTAGGTACGGTAAGCATTCCGGCAGCCGCGCGCTCATTCCCTGTACTGGCGCGCTGGCTGACGTCACTAATTGGCGCCGGGCAGTGAAGTCAGCCGGCGCGCCAGTACAAGGAATGAGCGTGCGGCTGCGGGAATGGCAAAGACAGCAGTGACTCGAGTATAAACAGAGTTCAAGTTTTCAGGCTGATTTTACAGCCTGAAAAACTCGGTTTATACTCGAGTATATACGGTAAGCTCTTTTCAAATCCGTGGATGCAATCCATCTGTTCCTGGGGTTTTATTGATATTAACTTTGTCTAATTGTTTCCGTACCATATGCTCCATCAGCCAATGTGAATACTCCTCATTTCTCCCCTGCATATTATAACAATCCCTGCTGTAAGGACTAGTATTCTCAACAGTTAAAACCGATGTAAAAAAACGATGTAAAAATAGCCTTTTCGGCATCCTCTACAGCCATCTCAGCCCCATTATTTAATGGTCCCACATTCTCAGTCCTCATCCTTTTACCATTTACATACTGAAAAAACATTTTGGGGTTGGACTTGCTTTGTTCGGCAATCTGTATTTCATTTTCTATTTTAGCTAATTTAATTGCTTTCTTGCACTCTTTATTACAGCTTTTATACTCCCTGTAAGCCTGTTCTGTTCCCTCCTGATTTTAAAATTTTAAAAGCCTTTTTCTTTTTTTCCATTTCCCTTTTTACCTGAGCATGTAGGAGTGGACCTAATTTTTTTACACTTGTTCCCTAAAGGTACAAATTTAGAAATGTAATTGTTTAATATCCCTTTAAAAGTGGTCCACATCTGCTCAGTATCTTTACCTAGAAACAATTCCCCCCCAGCCTCTGAGCAGTGATTCCTTTAACAGCATAAAATTAGCTCCTGCTATTAACCTGATTTTTAATTGATCAATTGGTATTAGAAATAGCTCATATGAAAAGCTAAAGCCCTCTCAAATAATATTAAATGTGCTGGTAAAAATAGTTTAACTGAAAAGAGATTTATCATTTAATCAAGACAGAAAGGTCAAAATGTTGCATGACAAAAGTGTAGTCGCCTATGTCAGCAAATTAATTAGTGGTGCTGTGAGATCCAAATTTAATATCTTGCATGACTTCCATGAGCTTGAAGGACAGCATCCATGTGGTTTGGCAAGGATTCATACAATTTATTCATGAAATCAGCAGGAATAGCCAAGAAAACAGTCTTGCATGCCTCCCAGAGTTCATCTTTCATCCTACCCCACAGATGCTCAATGATGTTCATGTCAGGTGACTGGGCTGGCCAATCCTGGAGCATCTTGATTTTCTTTGCCTTAAGGAACTTTGATGTGGAGATGGAAGTATGCAATGGAGCACCATCCTGCTGCAGAATTTGGCATTTTTATGGTTGGGAATATATGAGGTAGATTTCTTGGTATTTTACACTATTGATGTTGCCTTCCACCATGCAGATCCCTCACACACCCCCATACTGGATGTAACCCCAGACCATGATTTTGCCTCCACCAAGCTTCACTGTTTTCTGGGTAAATCTCGGCGTCATGCGGGTTCCAGTAGGTCTCCTGCAATATTTGCGGCGACTGTGGTGTAATTCAACAGAAGATTCATCTGAAAAATTCACCTTTTGCCACTTTTCCAGCGTCCATCCTTTTAGCAGGCTGTGATATGCCACACTGTTTTTCAATTGTCTTTCGTTTAGTGCTGGCTTATGATCACTGATTCGGCCATGGAGGCCATTTCGAGACAGAATCCGACAAATTGTTCGGGTTGACACAGGGATTTCAGGTGACCAGTTCTCCTGGAGCTCTGCTGCAGTTGAAAATGGGCTTGCCTTGGATTTTCGAGCTAATAAATGGTCCCCTCGAGCAGTTGTCTTGCGGGCTCTGCCTGACCCGGGCTTGTCAAATTTCTCCGGTCTCTCCAAATCTTTTCTTTATCCTCTGAACCTGAAGCTGAGAGACATTGAAGGTGTGCGCCACTTCAGCAGTGGACTTGGTCTTCAGCCTCTTGATAATAAACACTTTAGTCTCAGGGTGATTCTTAGGCATGTTTGCAGAGGTCCATTTGCTGTTGATGTTAAGGTCTAGTGTACTGGTGTTCTATTTATACACACCTGACACCTAATTGATCCATTATTAGTCACAGGTGAAACCCATATGAAAAGGCGACAACACTTATGTCTTTGCAAAAATTGACTCAATGGGCTTTACCAAGCTGTGAATATTGGAATACTTTTTGTTAGTTTTGTTTTGCATTGAAACATTATTACAAAAGCTGTTTGGGGTAAAATGAACCATTTCTTGAAACAAAATCTGCATTAGAAATATTGTTAAGCTGCACTTCAGGTCTATTTGTACACAAGCGACAAGACTTTTGTCAGAAACTGTATATCATGGTTACTATTCCCTAAGCTTCTCATCACCTTCATCTCCAAAATTAGCTCAGGGTTATTAGATATCACTAGATCCAACAACGCATTCTGTCTAGTAGGAACTTCTACCATCTGTGAAAGAAAATGCTTATATAGGAAATTTATGAACTTTATACCTTTTTGAGGTGCTGGCAGTTCCCTTACTCCAATCTATGTCAGGGTAGTTAAAATCCCCCATAACCAAAACCTGACCCATACCAGCAGCCTTCGCCAGCTGCATATGGAGATTCATTTCCACCTCCTCCCTGGCATTTGGCGGCTTATAACATACCTCAACAATTAATTTACCTACTTTCTTGCTTCCTGTACATAGCTCTACCCATATTGTTTCTGCCATATCGTTTATGTCCCCATCTATTCTATCTTTTAGATTTGGCTTCAATTCCTGTTTAACATATATACATACTCCTCCTCCTTTCTTACTAACTCTGTCATGTCTAAATAAGAAGTATCCTTCAATATTTACTGTCCAGTCGTGTGAATCATTTAGCCATGTTTCTGCTATACCAATTACATCATACCTTTCCTTTAAAGCTATTAGTTCTAGTTCCCTGTTTTTTCCAACCAGACTTCTTGCATTTGTAAACATACATTTTAGATTATCAATTGATTTACTTCCATACTTGGTCGAACATGCCTCCTTATACTCAATGCTCCCCCCTCCTCCTTCTCCTCCCTCCGTTGTGTTATTAGCCCCCTGATCCCTAACTTCTCTATCTACCACTGTGTAGTTCAATGTTCCCCCCCATACCTAGTTTAAAATCTCCTCCAACCCCCTAGCCATCCTTTCCCCCAAAACGGCTGCACCATCATTATTGAGGTGCAATCTGTCTCTGCTAAAGAGCCTGTAGCCAACAGAAAAGTCAGCCCAAACCCCATCTCCTTACACCACCCTCTTAGCCATGTATTTATACTCCTAAGCTCCCGTTGCCTCCCTAGCATAGCATGTGGCTGCAGTAGCATTTCTGAAATCACTACCCTTGAGGTTGGACAATTGGAAAGATGTTGAATATGCACTAATAGTGACGGATACAGTTTCCCTTAATGTAATGTAGATTTATTCTGTACAAAGTTTTGGTTTAATCTAATAATGTTTCGTAAATATTCAGTTCCTGCAAGTCGTGTTTCTGTAGCAACCAAAAAAAGCGCAATAAACTAAAGTTACAATGTTTTTTTTATTTTTTGTGTTTTTTTTTTACTGAAAATATGTGCCTATGATAAGTCTTTCAAGCAGTGTTTATATTACAGCTTGTTGGAGGACAATTCGATCTTGAGATGAATTTTATCATTCAAGATGCTGAAAGCATTATCTGCATGATAGAACTACTGGATAAATGTGATGTCACCTGTCAAGCAGAAATATGGAGCATCTTTTCTGCAATTCTGAAGAAGAGCATTCGCAATCTGTTGATCTGCACTGAAGTAGGCTTGGTTGAACAAGTTTTAAAAAGAATTGATACAGCGGATAGTATGATTGCAGGTAATTCTTACATTTAAAAAAAACAAAACAAACTGTCTAGCCTGGATTTAGTGCCATGTTAAAGGACAACAAAAGACAAAGTAAAGTTTTTTGCTGGTGGTTCCAAAACCCTTGTATGTCTAAATGTAAACCACTACTATTTGCCTATAAAGACTATAAATGATTGTGTGCTGTTTATTTACATGTTCTTTCATCTGCCATAAGCCCTTTTTCTGGTTGCCTTGGGCATCCCCATAGACATGTATAGAATGATATAGCCAGACTTAAGAATAATCAAAGGCACATAGAAGTGGTTTCTATTCTTAATTTAGCGGTTTAGATAATCCGTTTTTTGTAACTAGTTTTTATTTTTAGTTTGTTTCCATGATGATCTGCTTTTTAAAACAGATTTGAATAACTGTTATTTTTCTACAGACCTCTTGGTGGACATGTTAGGAGTTTTGGTCAGTTACAGTCTTACTGTGCGAGAGCTCAAACTTTTTTTCAGCAAGCTTCAAGGAGAAAAAGGACAATGGGTAAGAATAATCTATATATGTATGTCATGAACCTGAATTTCCTCAATAAAAAATTTGGGGTGGAAAAAAAAAAGTGGTTTTGCAGTAGCAATGTTGTATTATAATAATTTTTTGTGCTTTAGTAAATCGTTATGTTGGGAATGTCTGCCATTGGAGTGAAAAATAAAACAAAAAGTAGACTAACTTAACCAATACTTTCCATGACAGCATGCTACACACATTCTCCCACCCTGTTGGTAGTCTTATATATTTCTTTCCAGCTTTGGAACAAAAGACAAGGAGGCAGAGTGGGTGAGGTTTTTTTTGTTGTTGTTGTTGTTTTTTTTAAATAGCATAGTTACTTGAGCGACTTCCTCAGCATCAGCACCACTGTCACCTATTCTCTTTTCAGAGGTGATGTAAGCCTGCACGTTGCATTTTTACTGGAATAAACAATAAATCATGATTGATGACACTCAACATGTCTGCAGTTGTCACCCCCTCATTGTTGGACCTTGAAGTAACACATCTGCCAAATTCTTGAGCCTAAGGGCTCCACAATTACTTATTTTATTCCCTCCATACAAACTATGGGGAGGGGGGAATAATCAGGATACTTTTGACCATGTGCAGGCAAACAATGCCTGCAAAGTCCCCCATAACAGCAGATGGTTGTGAAACTTCCACACTCTGAATGGTTATATTTTGTACTATGCAACTAAACCCCTTGACTCATAACATAGTAAGGGTCTAACAACTTGAAACTCACAGGCTTATGACATGTTGATTGCTGCAAAGTTACAATAAGATGATACTTTTAAGTGTTCTACTAGTTCGAAAAAAAAGTTAGCATCTGATTGTTTACTGCAGATAAATGAAGTGTGAAACCCATTTTTAATAGCGGCAACTCGTGCGATTGCGATTCCGTTTGCGATACGCAATCGCATGGGATCGGATCACCATTTTAAAGCGTTATCGGATGCGATTTCGCATCTCAAATAAAAAACATTTGCATGCTCAATCGCATTGCGTTTGCAGCGCAGTGTGGCCGTTCCCTAAGTGAGATTTATTTGTGTATTTATTTGTTTATTGTTCGTTTTATTATTAACTAGACCATTAAGCCTGTTAAATAAATGGGCGCTAGACATTAAGAGATGCATTTATGCATGCACACACAGATACACACGCATACAGACTGACTCATACATGCATCCTTATACACACCTATATAGAGATACACAGACCCACACATACATGTAGAACCACACATACACACTTGCATGCAGACAGTCACATCCACATGCAGAAAGACACATGCATGCTGACTGATCTACAAATATGCAGAAATACACACATGCACGCAGACATACACACATACTTGCACAGAAACACATGTGCAGATACAGCAGATACCTGCTTGCAGACATGCCTGCACGCAGACAGACAGGCCGGCACACATGCTGGCAGACACTCTCCATCTCCCTACCCCCAGGTCCCTAATGCGTTTCGAGTGACACAGATGCCGGGTAACAGTTCATGGAGTAACAGTCCGGTCAGAGGAAGGGGAAACTTACCAAATGTCAAGGAGCAGGAGAACTTGCTATTGGCAGCGTCGGGTCACGCATGCGCAGAAACCAGGATGCCAGGTCCGTGCAGATGCAGTAAAAGTCTGGTTTAGGACACTGGGGGAGGGAGGAACTTACTATGTGTCAGAGAAAGGGAGCTGGAGGGCTTACTGATATCGGCAGAGGGTATTTTAATTACATTTGTCCTGCATCTGTACCTCTAGTGTGTGTTTTGTCTTGCTCTAGTGGTGAATCCGTAGGAACTGTAGTGACACTCTACTATCACAGGGAGAACATACAAACTCATTGTACCTGTAGCCAAGTTTATTACTGCAAGGCATTAGTGCTAACTACTGAACCACTGTGCTGCCCAATATACTGGGCTAAATAGTCACTGCTTTAAATCAGGCAGACTTAATTAACCAATGGGTGATTGTAGAAAGGATTTCCCTGTCTTTTTGGAGTTACATGCAGAAGCTTGGAATTTCATGTAAGCCATAATGTGTTAATTTAATTTCATGTAAGCCATAATGTGTTAATTTATTCCAGTCATCATGCACTTTTCCTGAAACAGACAGGGGAAGAAATGTGCCTTCCATTTTTCTTAAAGGGTTAATAAAAACATACACTGTATAACCTGCATATGTTTTCTCTGTAATAGGACAACTGCTAGTCTATAGCTCTGCCTGGGAATCCCTCTTTCCTAGAAAATGTCTAGTCTAGAACATACATACATAAATAATTAAATTTAATGTCTGCTTTATTCATTATTTTATGAAATTTATATAATTGATTGGTCTTGTTAAAAATTTTAATTGCCCCCCCTCTTTCAGCCTCCTCATGCAGGGAAATTACTTTCAGTCTTAAAGAACATGTCTCAGAAGCATGGCCCAGATGCCTTTTTTAATTTTCCTGGAAAAAGTGCTGCAGTAAGTAAACCATGTTTCCATCTTAAAATTGTTATTGATTTATGTACTTAAGTTACACACATGCAGTTATCTGCCAAAACCGTTGCACATTCATACGTTGGGAGCCAAACTTCAGGGCCTTGTGTGCTAAGATCTAGATTTTAGAACATGGTAATTTAGGTTGTCTTATGTTTCTTTTTTTGAGCTAGTATAGAAAAGTATTGTAGTTTTTTTGACTGTTACAGGACTGCCTTCTACCTTTTTTTTTTTGCATAAGTTTAATAAGTTGCAAACTAATTGATATTACTTATTAATACTGCACAGAAACAGTGATGAAATTTTTCTTTTACAGTAGATTTATTTCTATTTTATTATATTTATAAGTAAAAGTTAAAGGAAGACCACCCTCATAAGAACATCTTTTAGAAAGAATGGCCTCTTTAAAATATGTCGGTATATCATAGTTTGTCCTATGAATTAATTACTGTATGCCTGCTATGCTTCTGGATGCCTTATGGAGTAATTTAGAAACCTGTACTGAGCCTGGGCATGCTCAGAAGAGGCAGACAGAGGATTAACGTTCAGCCATTGGCTGTGATGTCAACTGTCAGATCCATAACTGACAGTTGCTAACTGGAAGAACCAGGAAGCAGAAACAGGGGAAACAGGACATTATGCAGGATTTCAGGTTAGACTTATATATTTCAGATTTCAAACTATTGTTTAGGGTTTTGTGGGGTGATTTACCAGTATGTAAGTTTTCATTTTGGGGCTGGACTTGCCCTTTAACTTTAAAATTCTGCTTACGCACTAGACTTTTTTTTGTACAATGCCTTTTCACTTGATGTGATTCTATCTTTTTCCAGCTAGATGTCTGGATTGTGTTACTACATACTTTTCTGTTTAACTTAGTTGAAGGGTAGCTTCGGTTTCTAATTCTTAGTTCCAAACTAGTAAGAATGATCTAAAAAGCCTTCCATATCTTAAAAATAAAGCCTAAATAAAATCTCTAGTTAAAATTTGTGAGAAGGTTTTGCTAGTAATAGCAATAGTACTTCCTGCTTGAACACTTCCTGTTTTCAGGCATGTGACCATCCTCTGCCTGCATTAATAGGTACCCCATCTCAACTGTCAATTTTTTCATGATGTACGACCTGATTTCTCCAGCATCTCCCTGTAAGCCTCAGTTAAGACTTACAGGGAGATTCAATAAAAGTTCTTATCGTTTAAAATGGTGCTAATTTTGCCCCAACCAATCAGATGTAAGCTTACAAATGTTAAATAAGATCTGATTATTTGGGGCAAAATTAGCACCATTTTAAACTACTGTATACACTCGAATATAAACTGACCAGAGTATAAACCGAGGCACCCACTTTTACCTCTGAAAAGGAGTAAAAGTGATTGACTCGAGTATAAACCGAGGGTAGAAATTATGACCAACTGCCTTCTGATTCTGTATTGTTTTGAGGCTTTAGTTGCCCTTTAAATGGACAGCAGAATTCCCATACAGTAATAGCCCAATCCAGTATGACTATTACTGTATGGGACTGCTGTATTGGAATTCTGCTGTCCATTTAAAGGGCAAGTAAAGCCTCAAAACAATACAGAATCAGAAGGCAGCAATAGATAACATTCTCCTTCTAATTCTGTATTGTTTTTAGGCTTTAGTTGCCCTTTAAATGAACATCAGAAGTCCCATGCAGTAATAGCCATAGTGTATCTGGCTATTACTGTATGGGAATTCTTATGTCCATTTAAAAGTCAATTAAAGCCTCATTCCTTGGCACTCCAGAGGTTTGGAAACTACAACTCCCAGCATGCTTTAGTTGCTGGGACTTGTAGTTTCCAAACATCTGCAGTGGCAAGGAATAGCCACAGCAGGAATTACTGTGCCTTCCCCCCCTTCTAAATCCCCACAGTTGCCTTCTCTTACCTGCTCCATATGTTCCCCTGCAGGCTGCTCTGGATCCTCTTCTAAGCTCCGGCGGCTGCATGCTCCACTTTCCTCTGCTGGCTGACGTCACTACTCTGTGCCGAGTAGTGACGCCAGACAGCAGAGGATGCGGAGCGTGCGGCCGCCAGAGCAGGTAAGTCTTTAACTCAAGTATAAACAGAGACTCGATTTTCAGGCTATTTTTTTATATATATAACAACTCTGCTACCTAAAATGCTGGATGAACCAACTCAATCGGAACTTATGCTGCAATACTATGTAAAAAGCTCATACTTGGCTTATATAAAAGAACCAACTCTACATCGTATAGGTCCTGGAACGTCCATACATAAACAGGATGGGTGTGAGAAGCAGCCAATAATTGTATAAAATACAGTGACATCTCGTGGGACACACCACTATGGCATAACTATGCGTTCCCCACATTTGGTAAAATTCCAATAGGCAGAGGATTGGAAGGCATTTGGTATACAACAATTTAGACAACTGTACATTAATGACATAATTAAAACATTTACACAGCTGACTACACAATTTAAGCTCCTACCATCATTCCAATACAGATTCCTGCAGCTAAGACACTCTCTACACGCCGAATTCTCAAAATCAACAGTGCAGCCCAAAATTAGCAAAAATCTACTCCACTCGGCAATCCAAAACCCAGAAAATAAAGGACTAACCTCTAGATTATACCAAATCCTAATACAATTCAATGCAGTTGGCGAAATAACTACAACAATAAACAAATGGAAAACTTTTCTACCCGAACTGGACCTAGAGGATATAGATCTACTACTTTAAAGCCATATTACAGCCTCACCAGCTGCACAGAACAAATTAATACAGATATATATCATTTATCAGGCATACCTTACCCCAAAAAGCCTTAAACATATCCACCAATCACAAAGTGACTTATGCCCAAAGTGTAGGGCACCATGAGCGGATTTATGGCACATGATATGGTCCTGCCTATCTCTTCAAATTTACTGAGAGCAAATAACTCAATTTATTTGACAATCTGGGATTACAGGTTCCTAACAGTCCAGAGATCTGTGTGTTGGGTATAATAGACAGTGAAACGTGTCCCAAATACCAGCACATGCTTCTCAAACACATTCTTTTTTTATGCACGCAAATGCATTGTGCTCAAATGGATGGCCTCGGAAGCCCCGACCATCAAATTGTGGCTGGAACGGTTAATAAAGACCTCCCATTTCAGAAAATAATCTACAAACACAGGAAATGCCCAACAAAATACACCAAGATATGGGAACCATGGTACTCCAGTACAGCCACCAACACTAGCTATCTCCTTTGAGCAGGGGTGCCCCTACCATGAAACAAAGTGAAACATTTGCTCAGGGTGCGCCCCTGCAGAACTACGAAAAGGCGCCTTTTAGCACCAGTCCACCAATTAGTGCTAAGTCAGCCCTCTAGTTCCCCAGTAAGTATTAGTCAGCCTTCCAGTTCACCAGTAAGTTTTAGTCAGCCCTCCATATCTACTTTCACAAGCCACGCCTTTGTTCCCTGATGAAGCCATGCGCGCTTCAAGTGCCCCCACCCGCCTGCCGTTAGGCGGCATTTAAAAGTTGTTTCAGGTGTCAAAACCCCTAGGAACACCCCTGCCTTTTAGGTGATAACTTTCATATTTGAAATGCATTTCATAGCAGAGTGCAATCCCATATACTCTAAAGGTCACCCCTTAGGACGTTCTCTGGTCTCCCCTCTCATTTTCCCCTATTTTCCCTTACCCGAGTGGTTTATACTTCACCAGATTACAACGGAGTTTAATATTATTAAAATATTAGTTTAAATATAATTATGCAGACGTTATAATTGCAAAATGTACAACTCTACTGATTGGATCCAATTTTGTCTCTATATGCTTGTGTTAAAATGTCTTTCTTTTTCTGCATAATATCAATAAAATAAATAAAAAAAAAAAAAAAAGGCAAATGGCCCTTTAATTTAAAACTTCGATGTAAAAACCCAGTGTCAACAATCCACCAGAAAAACAGCCTTCACCCACATGGACCATGTAGTAATGCCACTAGGGGGAGGGACACCCACAACAATTTTTTTTTTCTGGGGCTCATCTATCAATAGGTCTCTATATCTCTAGAGATGTATTTAAGGGAATGCCGCGCCGTGAGCAGGATTTTGAACCTGCCTCATGGGCACCTTGGCCCTGGGACCATGCCACTCGCATCCCTTGAAACATACACCAACCTGCAGATTGCCAGTTGCTGTTTATGATATAAGAGGAGAACAAAAAGCTTTGTTTTACAATTTATGTAAGCTTCATGGAGGAGGAGACTTTTTAGTATTTTTCATATATCTAGAGCAGCTCTTTAGTGAATGCAGTGTCCTTCATTGAAATACTGCAGGGCTACTTTCTAGCCCTTTTTTTACATGTTGTTGCCAGTCAACCAGAAAGCTTGACATGCAAAGGATATTTCCCACATCCCAAGAAATATGCATTGATAATCCCTCCCTTAAACCCCCACCCCCCCACACACATGCACAATAAACTTATGTGGTCTTGAATACCCTTTTCCATCAATAGGGGACAGTAGACTGTTTTATTCCCCACTCAAATACACGGTATAGGAAATGGTTGTCTGAGATACCCTTTCCCATCAGGGTAGCGTAGACAACAATCCCCTTTATCGTGTATATGAATGTGGAAGAAAACTGCAGTCTACTGCCCCCCACTGATGGTGAAGTGTATAGCAGACAACCATTCCCTATAACATGTATGTTAGTGGGAAATAGCACTGCAGTCTACTGCCCCCCTAATTAGGGAAACGGGTAGCGCAGACAACCATTCCCTATACCATGTAAGTGAGTGGTGATTAAAACTGCAGTCTTTTGCCACCTACTGACGGGAGAGGGTATAGCAGACAACCTTTCCTTATGCCGTGTATAAGTGGGGAATAGCACTGAAGTTTACTGCCCCCTACTGACGGGAAGGGTAGTGCAGGCAACCATTTCCTGCACCATGTAAGTAGGGGGCAGTAAGACTGCAGCTTTAATTCCCACTCAGATGGAAAAGGGTATTGTAGATAAGCGTTCCCTATACCGTTAATGTGAATGGGGAATAAAACTACACTCCTAATGCCCCCTACTGATTGGAAAGGGTAGCAATGACAACCCTTCCCTATACCGTATATGTGAGTGGGAAATAGCACTGCAGTCTACTGCCCCCTACTGATGGGACAGGGTATCGCTGACCACCATTCCCAATACCATGTATGTGAGTGGGGAATTATACTGCAGTCTACTGCCCCCTGCTGATGGGAAAGGGTACCACAGACAACCTTTCCCTATACAGCGGAAGTAGGGGGCAGTAGACTGCAGCTTTACTCCACACTCACAGACTGGAAAGGGCAATGCAGATAAGCATTCCCTATTACGCGAAGGTGAGTGGGGAATAAAACTGCACACTACTGCTCCCTACTGATGGAAAGTGTAGTGCAGACAACCATTCTCTATACCTAGTATGTGAATGGAGAATAGTACTGCAGTCTACTGCCCCCTACTGACGGGGAACGGGTAGCCCAGACACCCTTTCCCTACACCATGTATGTGAGTGGTGACTAAAACTGCAGTCTACTGACTGGAAAGGGTATTGCATACAACCATTCCCTATACCATGTATGTGAGTGGAGAAGAAAACTGCAGTGTTCTGCCTTCTACTGACGGGAAAGGGTATCACAGACAACCATTCCCTTTACTGTGTATGTGAGTGGGGAGAAAAACTGCAGTCTACTGCCCACTACTGATAGTGAGAAGTAGCGCAGAAATCATTCCCTATAACATGTATATGATTGGGGAATAAGTTTTTTATTGCCCACTCCAAAGTGTAGACCGCCATTCCCTTGCACTGCAGGTTATAGACCATTAAATTTGGAGCACTTCTACAGCATTATTTATTCTCTTATTGTAAATGCATAGAATTACCCAGGGGGTAAAAATATTAATTTTGTGAAGTTTATGGCAATTCGTTTCAGGGTAATATTTCTTTAAATCTTGTATCCTATTTAGTCACTTGACTGCTTTATTTTCATGTTTTTTTGCTTTTTTTTTACAAATCCATTGTTTTTAAATGTTTTAATTCGTATTTTAGGCCATTGCCTTGCCTCCGATCGCTAAATGGCCATACCAGAATGGATTTACATTTCATACTTGGCTTAGAATGGATCCAATAAACAACATGAATGTGGATAAAGCTAAACCTTATTTATATTGGTTAGTATGTTAAGTGATAATTTTTACATTTTTGTTTATAAGTATGCCTTTATTTGAATAGTTAAAACATACAGAATGACTACATTAACGGTCAGAGACTAAAGGTGGTCATACACATGCGATTTGTACAGCATGTGTTCCGACAGATCACATTGGTATCTGTTGGCACGCATGCTGTGGGAACCGCATACACATATAAATACATAGATAGGGGATAAATACATAGATAGTTCAGTACATAAACATATAAAAAGAAGTGCTAGAGCTTTGCCACAAGATGAAAGGAGGTCCCTGTCCCATAGAGCTTACAATCTAGTTTGGTGGGTAACATACAGATACAATGGAATGGGTATAAGTGCTGGAGTGAGTGCAACTAAAACAATCATATACTGTGCTGGTTACCAGATAGGTAGGACTAGATTTAAACCAGATAATTGAGGTTTCTTGACAGAGAGGGGGGAATAGAATTCCAGATGATGGGAGCCATGAGAGAAATGTTTAATGCGAGAGAAAGCAGTAAGAGTGGGGTGTCTGTACAGGAGATGGTTCTGCAATGAGTGGAGGGTACGGACCGGAACATTTGGGGACACTAGAGAGGAAATATAAGGAGGAGCAGCAGAACCAAGGAATTTAAATGCTAGTACAAGGATTTTGTATGCAATGCATTGTTTAACGTAGAGCCAGGTTGTTGTCCGTTACAGAGGAGATTTGGTATCCTGTTTATTAGAGAGTGAAACAATACATGTGACAGTATAGTATTTAAGGTTGAATAAAGACATACGTCCATCCAGTTCAACCCATCTAGCAATATCATAATTTCCTGCCTAACTGTTGATCCAGAGGAAGGCAAAAAAACCCCACCAAATTTATGAAGGGGGAAAAAATTCCTTCCTGACTCCAAGTGGCAATCGGAAATTTCCCTGGATCAACTCTACTTTATGTATCAATACCAGTAACTTGCAACATTCCTTGTTTGCAGAAACTCATCCAGCTTTTTTTTTAAACTGACCAATGAACCTGCCATAACAACGTCCACTGGAAGACAGTTCCATAGCTTTACCGTTCTCACAGTGAAAAACTCTTTCCGAGCTTGAAGCCTAAACCTTTTTTTCTTCAAGTCTTAAGGGATGTCCTTGTGTCCTTTGACATGTTCTATTGGTGAACAATGCCCCAGACAGTTTATTGTATGGCCCGTTAATGTATTTATACACAGTAATCATATCCCCACGCAAGCGCCTTTTCTCCAGCGTACATAATTGAATATGAAGATAGACTGGAAAAGTTACAAGCTCCCCCAATCCCCTTATTAATTTAGTTGCCCTTCTCTGAACCCTTTCCATTTCAAAGATGTCCTTTTTGTACACAGGATTCCAAAATTGCACTGCATATTCCAAATGAGGCCTTACCAGTGCTTTGTAGAGAGGGAGAATTGCATTTTCCTCCCTTGAATCCATACCTCTCTTTATACAAGACAATACCATGCTGGCTCTGGCGGTTGCCAGTTAAGTATAGACTGGAGGGGAGAGAGCTGTGAAGCTGGAAGACCAGCAAGTAGTAGGTTGCAATAGTCCAGGCGCGATAGGATGAGAGCATACTAAAGCATAGTGGTGGTTGGGAAATAAAGGAAACTGCAGATTTTGGTTGCGAAGGAAAAAGCGTCAGGTTTTCACAACATAGTTAATGTGGTTAGAAAAGGAGAGAGTGGAGTCAATAATTACCCCTAGACTCCATGCTGATTGGCTAGGGGAGATAAAGAAAGATGGGACAGGACCAGGTTAAAGTGGGAAAATGATTCAGTTTTAGAAAGATTTAATTTGAGGTAGCATTGAGACATCTAGGCGGAGATGGCAAGGAGGCAGTCAGAGACATGTGATTGGTTGTCAGGAGTTTGCGTAGGTGTGGACAAGAAGATTTTTTGTATTGTCTGCATACAAATGATACTTGAAGCAAAAAGAGCTAATGACATCTTCCAAGGAAAGAGTGTAGAAGGAGAACAATAAGGGTCAAAGAACAGACCCCTGCGGGACCCCTACACCAAGAGGAACCAGAGAAGAGTTATTGCTAGCATGAGATACAGAGTAAGTTTGGTCAAAAAGATAGAATAGAAACCAGGATGCCTCTTCATTCCGAATGCCCAAAGAGTGAAGTATCTGCATTAGGAGGGAATGATTGACTGTGTCGAAAGCAGAGGAAAGGTCAAGGAGGATAAGAATAGAAAAGTAACTATGGGCCTTTGCAACCTGCGGATCATTCACAACCTTACACAGGACTGTCTCAGTGGAATGCGCAGGATGAAATCCAGAAAGGATCCAATAGGTTATGAGCATGGAGGTAGTTAGTGATACGGAAGAAGACTAATCGTTCTAGCAGTTTAGAGGCTATCGATAAGAGAGAGACCGGGTGGTAGTTGGCTAAACAAGAGGAGTCTAGTGAGGGCTTTTTTAGTATGGGCTTAAAGGAGAACTATACCCCCCAAAAAAGTTTCATTTAGAAAGTACTTTCCTCAACATCCATCTCATCATGGAAGATTCCACTCAGGGGCCTTTTCTTTACCTCCTATGAGCTAATTTTAGGTTCTGTTTGTTCCCCAAACCTGAAGCTGACATTTTCCCTTGCCTGCCAGTACTTTTGCCTTGATTACATTTTCAGCACCTGTGTGATTTCCACTCCGACCTCTTAACCCCTATGATGTAGGAATATATTAAATCCTCAATATTCAAACTGGTGGTGCATCTGATTAACACTTTCCTAGTAGCAGTGTTGTAATGTGATGTATATAGGTATGGGTATCTAGTGTATCTGGATCTGAAATACTGCATGTCTCACCTACGACTTTCACTCCACCAAATCCGATATATAAACAATAAATTGCAGGTAAAACATATAAAGACACAGGTCAGTAACTATAAATATTGCAAGTTTATTGCAAAACATGCGTGCTACATGTTTCAGACCCACTGAAGCACTTGAGGAAGGCACGCATGTTTTGCAATAAACCTGCACTATTCACAGTTACAGACCTGTGTCTTTGTATGTTTCAATTGCAATGTATTGTTTAAGTGTTGGAGGGCCATATTCAAAAACTTGAGATACCGTGGGTTTTCGTTACTGTACGACCGTGGCAGTAGTATACTATGCTGCAAACTACCATAGATTTATGTTCACTATCGTACATTTACAAGATTTCCGATAGTGATCATAAATTAACTTTCACCAAAGAAGGCGATACCACACCTTCATAAATATGGCCCATAGTGTGAAGGTCTCTAGCTCTGTCAGCTGCAGCAATATTAGTGGAAAGGGTAGCTTCTTAAAGGGGACTGTTGGAGGGTAGGAAGAGGTGTGTTTTTATAGAAACCACATGGTGCAGAACTGTAGGGGGAGGAAAGAGAAGTGAACCTGATCTTAGCACCAGCTCAGTGCAATGCATTTCTCATCAGTGTACTTGTTAAAGGGAATGTTGGAGGGTAGGAAGAGTGTATTTTTTGATTCAGCTGTCTGTATAAAAACAACAAACTGTAGTTCAGAGCTAAAGCTTAGAAATGCATTGCACAGAGTTGTGCTAAGATCAGGGTCATTATATTATCCTCCACCTACAGCACTGTACCATGTTCAGTGTACGTGTTAAAGGGAAATGTTGGAGGGTATGCCACTTGCAGCTCTGCCCCATGTTGTTTATATAAGTGTACATATTAATGGGAATTATTGGAGGGAATGCCAATTAAACGTGTTCTATAAAATTAATGCAGCAGGTGAGCTGCCTGTGGGAAGTTTTGCATAAACAAAATCTTCCAACTAGGGTTCCCACCTTTGCCTTTAAGACCCAAACACATATACAGGCCTATTTATTAAAAGTTCTTATCGTTAAAAATGGTGAAAATTTTGCCCCAACCAATCAGATGTTAGCATAAGAATTTTTATTACATAGGCCTGGTAATATCTACGCAACAAATGGTTGTTAGTATTTTCTTTAGAAGCATAATGCAGGCTGATACAGTTTGTAGTTAATGCAATGGTACTTAGCACTGCAACAGAATGTAGATTTAATATGTGTTTGGGTCTTAAGGTGGCCTTTGCCTTTACACTACTTCTAGGTAGAGATGGGATCCGGGTTCGACACGGAACCCCATGGTTCCGAAATCCAAAGATCTGGGCGGATCCTCCTGATTTTAGGACTTCGGAAGACATTTTCAATCATTTTCTAAAGTACAGGGCTATTTTCGATAATTTTCTAAAATAGCCTTGAAAGTTCGAAAATTATCGAAAATACAATCGGAGCCCATTTTTGAGTTTCTGATCGTATTTTCGAAAATCGAATGTAAGAGGCTATTTTCGATAATTTTTGAAAAATTTAAATATTCTAATTACCCCCCAAAATCGGAACAGTAAGAGAGGAAGAAAGTAAGCCTAGTGAGGCTCGAAACATGTCGTGTCTGCACATGTAAAATAAACATTGCCGGTTGCAGTTATCCTGCCTGTTGTCTGAAGTGTTACCTCTATTACCTCTATTTTTAAAGATTTCCTTATGCCATTATTAGGATGGATGTATAGATAGAGGTGAGTGGATTTGCCCTATTACCAGCTGTGTGGAGTACTATAGATTTTCGAGACTTCATGGTGGTAGCTGTGGCCATTAGGGAGAGAGGGCATTGAAGGACCTCTTGAAGCATACCTGCAAAGGAAGGTTTAAAGGGGAAGTTCAGTGCAAATACATATGCTTTTCAGAAAAAAGAGCAGTATATTTTCATCCCAATGACCTTAATCTGCCAATTCAAGATTTTGTCTCGGTATAAATAACTGAAACCGAAATACTGACTTCCTGTTTGCAGGACCCCTAGCAGAGACCGTTATGGTCTTGCCCTTGACTCAGCTCCTGGGTTGATTCAGTTGCTCAGTAGAGATCTGAGCATCTTTGACCCATCCTACAGCCAATTAGTAGAAATTACTTTTAGGAACATTCCAAGGGTGTGGTGCATCCTGGGAAGAGGAAGGACCATTAGAACCTGAAATGTCAGCTCACTAATGTCAACAGCAGGGAACAGCAAAGTGTATGAAATCAACTGGTTTTTCAAAATGGGAGAGAATATGCAGAATAACTAAGTATGCATTACACAAACTAACAATTTAACAAATATTGATGATTTCTTGTCCAGATAATAACTGTCCCTTTAATGGATCCCCTCTTGGTGTGTAAAGATTGTATATCCACTGTACACAGGTTCATTGGTCAGTTTTCAAAAAAAAGCTGGATGAGTTTCTGCAAACAAGGAATGTTGCAAGTTACTGGTAATGATACATAAAGTAGAGTTGATCCAGGGAAATTTCAGATTGCCACTTGGAGTTAGGAAGGAATTTTTTTCCCCTTCATAATTTTTTTTTTTTTTTGCCTTCCTCTGGATCAACAGTTAGGCAGGAAATGAGGATATTGCTAGATGGGTTGGACTGGGTGGATGTATATCTTTATTCAACTTCAAATAATATACTATACTGTATCAAATCCACACATAGCTAAACATGCGCACATAATTCCCACTGTGCACCAAATAAAAATACTAGTAAATGACTATCCCATACATAAATATTAAATAATAGAAAACCATGGTTAAAAGGATACACCCAAGCTAGATTAATTACTCCTTTAGGATGAGTGGACTGCAAAGTGTCTGAACAAGATTATTTTGTATATGTATTTACAAATGGCAAAAATGTATTTTATTTAGTATTTTTTTTTTTTTTTAACCTCTGCTATTTAGCTTTAGAACAAACAAAGGACTTGGTTATTCAGCTCATTTTGTTGGCAGCTGCCTAATTGTCACATCTGTAAAGTCCAAAGGGAAAGGTTTCCAGCACTGTGTGAAGTATGATTTCAAGCCACAGAAGGTATGCATTTATTTACTTTAGCCAAAATGGGATAGAATCTGATGTGGGATCATGAAAGATATCCATAACTTTAACTTACAGCTCTTTTTCTTTTCAATATACTTTACACAGCAATGTGTGCATTTTATACTTTCCACCTCTTTATTTATTTGTTAATCTTTATTTCAAATTTTTTTTTTCTTAAACTAAAGAGGAAATGGTTGGCTAGAGAACTTTGTCTTTTTATATATAAATTAGGATTGTTTAGTTCAAAACTAATTGGACTGCAAGGACAGAGAATTGTCCAAACTCAAAACATTTTTTTCCTTTTCTTGTATTTCCTAGTGGTATATGGTATCCATTGTTCATATTTACAATCGATGGAAAAACAGTGAGTTGCGATGTTATGTTAACGGTGAATTGGCGTCATTTGCAGAGATAACCTGGCTTGTCAATACCAGTGATGTGAGTTTACAGCTTATCATGCTTTTCATGTGTGTATGAGGAAGAAGCCCAAGTGCTTCGAAAGCTTGCATTTTCAATCATTTGAGTTAGCCAATAAAATAAATAATTTTATATCCAAGATGTCTTCACTTCAATGGCTAATACGGTACAATTCTCTGTATGTATGTGTAATAGTTTCTGTTCAACATTTTCAGAGTTGCTAACTTTCAGATGAGGAAGCAGTGTTTCAAGTTATACTTACTTTATGGCTGTAGGTATAATTTTTGTAGAATTAATCATGGAATTAAATGCTGTTTGAGCATAGACTGTTTGCCCCTATAGCATGTAGTTCTGAAAGAGCTATTCTCCTTGCCAATCAATAATATTACAGGTCATTGTTGGGATCATACTAAGGCATGCGGCGTAACTTTTTGTGAATAGTGCTTACAGTTTTTTTTAATTGGCTGCTTTTTATAATTTACAGAAATTAGACATTACCATTGAACAATGGTAGTTTTAGGCAGATTTTTATATTTGAGCTCTGTTTTATTTTTCGTTGAATGTACAATGTAAAAATGAATGCTGGTTTAATACTTGTGGGTTATATTTTTTTGTGCTTAATGTTAGAATTAGGATGTGAAATAAGAATCTTGTGGCGGCAATAAAATATCAAATCATTATTTTGAGTACTGTTAATTACTATGGCTGCAGGACAAATTAATTTTGACATTAGGAGCCAACCAACACAATTTTTACAAGCAATATTTATGTCCATTGATCGTCAGTCCTCAATGGACAACCTATTTAAAAGTTGGTTTTACCAAATAGTCTCAAACTTTTTTCAGGGCTGTGCAAGATCTGCTCTACATGTGGGTGTCTTCTTTCACTAACAGAGTTTTTTCTTTACTTATTTTCAGACTTTTGACAAGTGTTTCTTAGGATCATCTGAGACTGCTGATGTAAACAGAGTGTTCTGTGGACAAATGGCTGCGGTCTACCTGTTTAGTGAAGCTCTCAATGCTGCTCAGATATTTGCAGTATATCAGCTAGGCCATGGGTACAAGGTACCAATTGTTTCAACCCCAGTAGTATTCCTGTTTAAAGAAAAACTAACTTTAAAATAATTATTATTCAAAGGGCATCTTTTCTGAAAACATTAGTTTTTTTTAAAAAAATTGCCCATTACTGAAAAATAAATCTTATACTATATCACTGTACCAATTATTTTTTGATCTGCCCTCTATTTCTTTAGATATCCAATCTGATACATCCTACATCTTAGCTGTCAATCAAGTGCTTTTTTTATTACTTTTCTGTCGTGCAGTTTTGCTATAACTGGTTTGGTGACAGTTGAGACATACGAATTGCACGATTCAAAATTCTCTCTTTCAATGCTGCTCCATAGTGATTACTGAGCATGCTTGCCCTCAAAGTAAATTTTCATTATGGCAAAGATGTTAAGAGGGAAACAAACACTTGTTTTTCTCAATCTGTTATTTTGTTTTTGTTGATTTGATCTTTGTAATATATCTAATATTTTTGATTACTGTAAAAGGTGAATTTTGAATGTTCTAAACATTAGAAATAAAAAAAAAATTTTTTTTATAACTTCTAAAAAATATGAAGAGTACAGCAAGAAATATTTTCCTTCCTTGTTTAAGGGTTCAAATGTTTCTTGCAGACTCCTTATTTAAATTGGTAAACATCTTTGTCTTCCCCTTTATTACTTCTGTAGCAAAATACCACATGATATCTTGTTTTGCTCATTTTGTAATGATTATTACTTGTGGGACAACAGATTAAGTCAGTTGTGTTATGCTGTGCATCACCCTCTTGATGTAGCCTAACCAGCGGGGGTATTATCTGCAACCAATAATATAAATGGATTAATAATAACTGTTAATAATGTGAAGTAATAAGATGAAAGAAACCCAAAACTTCTTAAAGCTGGGAACGCCCATGCCAGATGTTTAGCAGATTGCAAACATAGTTTTGTCTGTGATCTGCTTAAGATGTGGCTACACACTGTTCCAAACTATCTACCCAGTACTGAGCATAGAGAAAATCATTTGGGGCTATGCCAAACATTGATTTTTTTCTTTGCTACCTGTACTACAGTACAGCATCTGAGAGACATTTTCGTTTTTGTCCTAGTGAAAGGTGTTTTGTTTTTGTTTTTTTTTTGTTTTTTACACATGTAGCTGTTAAAGGCTCTTTAGCTGGGTATACAAAGTACCAATAAAGAAAAATGGTAGATCTTGTCTGACGTGCTTTTGTTAATTGTGTGCATGCAAATCTTTTTTTTTTTTTTTTTTCTCCTAGGGAACATTTAAGTTTAAGGCAGAAAGTGACCTCTTCCTTGCAGAGCACCACAAGATGTTACTGTATGATGGCAAGTTGTCAAGCTCTATTGCTTTTACATACAACCCAAGAGCAACCGATGCACAGCTATGTCTGGAATCCTCTCCCAAGGATAACCCATCGATCTTTGTTCATTCTCCACATGCCCTAATGCTGCAGGTGAATTTTCGTGATTTTGTTTTTCAAAAACATTGTTTAAGTAGGTGAGGCAGTAAAATTTACATGTGATAAGCAATCCATAAAGGAAATGTTTACCCCCAAAAGTTTAATCCTATTGCTAGACCACAAAGAGTTAATTAAATAGAGCTGTCTCTCCCTTTTCTGTGTGCTCTGGATTCTGGATATTTGCAGAAAATTATGCTGTTCGAAATGAACATCCCACCCCTTCAAACTGCTGAAAAATCACACTTACCACATATTCATTAATGAAAAGGTGAGAAAAGAATATTAATCTTTTAATACTATTTCTATCAATAAATCACAATGCAAACCTCAATCTGTACCAGCTCACCTACAAGGCTGTCATTTACTGATCTTTGGAATCAGGTTTTCACTGCTAGGAACTATACAAGAGGGCAAATGAAGGCACACACACCAGAGGGCAAATGAAGGGGCATTACCTAAACACAAACCCACAGCATTTCCTACTGATATTTCATTAACTCTTCATGGTCTTTAAGTTGTTGTTTTTTTTTTGTTTTTTTTGTGGTTAAGTTTTTCCTTAATGTCCATAGAAAGGATGCCGTGTTGCAAATTCCTATTTTGCTGTCAGGATATCATTTTACATGTAATAAAATATTTTTTCTTTATTCCCAAGGATGTGAAAGCAGTTTTAACACACTCAGTCCAAAGTGCAATGCACTCAATAGGTGGCGTACAGGTTCTCTTCCCATTGTTTGCACAGCTGGATTATAAGCAATATGAATCTGATGAAGCAGACACCTCAGTCTGGTAAGCTAAATGCATTTATTATATTGTATTCCATTTTCTACTAGATCTATAGATATAAAACCTCTGGTATTGAGAAAATGTCATTAATAATCTTGTAGTGAAATATTAAGTAAAATACTATACATTTTTATTACAACCCCTCCCCCCCACATATTTTGGGGGAACTCAACACTTCCTTACCTGAGGAAGGGACGAATCATATTTTTTGCATATTACTGAATTTGATCCATGGAGAACAAGGGACTGAGGAAAAGATCTGCTATTCATGATATACACTTTTATATGGTGACTGTTGCTTAAAGGGCAAAAAAATTATATATATAATATATACAGTTAGTTTCTGCATCTTCTTCAAGCTCACCAAGATTTTATTTATAAGCTTTAAAGGGAATGTACACCCATTGGGTGTAGTGTTAAAAAAAATCCTTACCTTTCTCCTTTACTACTTATGGTTGTCCTGCAGTGCCTGATGAAAGTCCAGGAAACTGAAGAGTAGTAGCCTCTTTGTGTGTAATTTGGTGCCTGCTGCTTCCTTGTCCTCCTAGAGGATTCTGGCATGCGCAGGGGAGCTCTCCCCCCCTCTGGATCCCTCTGTGCTGCACTCATCTTTAAAATAAATGAACATTCATATAATGTAGGGGACCCCCACCAACCCTAACTGCTAGGGTATTAACTTTAAAATGAGCCCAGAAATCAACTTACCCCACCTTGTTACCTCTGCTCCCTCTGCTAATTGGCAGCCACGTCTGTGATTGGCTGACTCTTGGATAATGACAGAGTTGGCTGCTGGTCCAGCCCCTACTGCTTTTCTGTTCCCAAAGGTTTCAGTAGAGGCAGAAGCAGAGAGAACGGAGGGGGCCTATTTCTGTTATAACCCTAGCATGTGGGGGTGGGGGTATGTGAGGGGTCCTACACTATTTGAAATTTGGGTGTGGAGATACCCTTCAACATGCTCAGAGGCAGCTTTGGGAATAGCATGCAGTCATTAGCTGTGAATAGCTGGAATAACCAGGAAGCAGAAAGAAAAATAACGGAACGACAGCATTTCTAGTTATAGTGCCATCTGCCTACCTAACTATTCCTGTTTTTGTGTTTGGAGGATGATTTACTTATATAAGGGATAATACGCTACCTACAGTGTAATATAAGGATATTACGCCACCAAGGAGTTCCCTGACCATATAAAAGCACAAGGCCGTTAGGCCGAGTGTTTTTATAGAGGTCAGGGAACTCCGAGGTGAAGTAATATTCATATATTATTCTGTAGGTAGCGTATTATTCCATATAATACATAAGGTCAATGAAAAAGAAAAATACAGCACAGGCAGTCTGTCTCCCCTCTCCCTCTCTTTCCCCCTCCTGTGTCTCCCTCCCTGTATTAGTAATGTGATAACAAGCCCTTTTTTGTAAATACAAATAGTTAACTGCCATTTCTATCTCAAACTAAAAGAAGACAAACATCGCCTCTCAACCTGGTGCAGTTCTGGTTTGTTACACTGACTGACTGAATTATTGTACTGATAAGGAGGAGCGAGCGCATTCCTGTGATTCATAATTGACTCGGCTGCTCGCTCCTCCTTATCATCACAGTAATTTAGTCAGTCAGTCAGTGTACAAAAACGTGCTTGTTATCTACATTACTAATACAGGCAGGGAGAGAGAAATGGGGAGAGGGCAATGGAATACAGGAAGTCACTCGGTGACATCACTGAGTGACTGATTATATAGATTCTCGCCACTGCACCTCCCCATTGAAATGCCAGAGCCTTACGTATTATATACATATTTTTCATTGAGTGGTGAACTTGCCTTTTATAATAATTAAAAGTACCTCAACTTCCTAAAAAAAATCTTTGCATTTTTTTCAATTCTCAGCTCATATTAGCTCATATTGTCATTTTTGGGAGAAGAATCAATTGCAAGCATAAAATGTTTCACAAAAGACCTTTTAGTGTAAAATATTACAGATATTACTTTTTTAAAACATTGGTAAAAACTATTTTCTTTCCTTTCAAGTTCTACTCTTTTTGCCTTCATTTTGGAGATGCTCAAAAACTCCCTTGCTATGCAAGAACAGATGCTATCTTCAAAGGGCTTCCTTGTGATAGGATATAGTCTGGAAAAGGTACGTTTTTCTGCTTAGTTTTTTTTTTTTTTTTGTTAATGAATATTTTTACCTTGGAGACAAAGTGAAGAAAATATTTTTATCCTTTCTGCAATGCAGAACCTGCTTATTATTATTACTGTTGCCAAAGGCAATAAATATAAAACTGCTTATTCTTGCTTGTCTAAATGTATATGTCTAGGCGCCATGTATACCACTATGTATATCATGTCTCCCTTTTTTCTTTTGTGTTTTTTTACTATGAACATTTTAATAAACCTTTATTGATCAGCAAAATATTTTGTACTTTCAGGCGTAGGCACCAATGGCATGCATTGCGCTATTAATCAGTAGGGTATCTTCTCAGTCCCAGCAGTAACTCTGGAGAATGCAAGCTTAGGCTGTGTACACACCATGCAATTTTTCATGCCGATATTTCAGTGTATCGGTCGAGATGTCAGACCGTATGTTTGCTGGATATCTGATGACGCGTCGGAAAACATTGGCCGACCATGCGGTCCCCTATGAATAAGGGGGGTGTACCCAGCTTAACACCACCTGAACAGGGATAGAGCAGAGGGTGCAGATCTTGTGTCTTTCTGTACAAATGATTGAACGTTGAGGGGATGGGCACTGATAATGAGCTGATAACATCACTTAGGCTATTGCATGCAATATAAATTATTTTGTCTTTCTGTACAAACGATTAAATTCCAAGGGAAAGCACTGATTTTGTACATTGTGCTACCACCAGGACAGGGGCTAACAACAAGCAGGAAACACCAGCATTTTAACTATAATATCTTCTAAATGACTTATTTTAGGGAACTGTTCCATAGCCCATTTTGAAGCTTGGACAACATAATTTTATTGTACATTATATTTTATATAGGCTTCTAGCAGGAGGTTTTAAGGCAGCTATTGTGCCCACACTATGATTCCCCCACATTCATGCACTAAAACTACTAGGAGACCTTTCTTCTACCTCCCAGTTTGCCCCCTAAGCTCTTTGAGCTGTTGTCAAACAGCTGTTCATGCAGCATCTAATAGCTCGACCGAACCACCCCCCTCAGCTACTTTGACACTCTTCTTATCTCTCTAATAGAGTCAAACAAGTTGGGAGCAAACAAGGAGTTAGGAGAGATGTCTCCTACCTCTCTGTTAAATAGTTATCCTTTAAAGGTGAACTGTACCTTTAAAAATGCCTACTCTGTGGGCTGGCAGATGAACATTTCAAGGCTGAGAGTAAACCTTTTAAATACTTCTGCACATTGTTTGCTGTGCTCTATTTTGATTGCTTAAAGGACAACTCCACCCTCATAAGAACATCTTTTAGAAAGAATGGCCTTTTTAAAATATGTTGATATATCATAGTTTGACCTATGAATTCATTACTGTATGCCTGCTATGCTTCTGGATGCCTCGTGTAAACTGAGCAATTTAGATACCTGTACTGAGCCTGTACTGAGCCTGGGCGTGCTCAGAAGAGGCAGACAGGGGATTAACATTCAATCATTGGCTGTGATGTCAAATCCATAACTGACAGTTGCTAATTGGAAGAACCAGGAAGCAGAAACAGGGGAAACAGGACATTGTGCAGGATTTCAGTTTAGACTTATATATTTCAGATTTCATACTGTTACCGTTTAGGGTTTTGGGGGGTGATATACCAGTTTGTAAGTTTTCATTTTAGGCCTGGACTTGCCCTTTAAATAAAAAATGAATAAGGAGGTTATATTTAATATTTCAATGTGAATTCATACAGTAAAAAAAACAACAAAACTTAATATTTTAGTTAACTTTTGGGGTATTACTTTGCTGTACAGGTATATCTATAGAAATTAAATAACATTTGTTTCTGTCTTACTTTCTAGTCTTCCAAAGCTCATGTCACCAGGACATTTCTTGAACTCAGTCTGGCCTTTGCAAAATACTTGAGTAGTTTGCACAATGGAGTTCCATTACTTAAGCAGCTATGTGACCATATCCTTCTTAACCCAGCAATATGGATTCATACTCCAGCCACAGTATGTATAAAGAATCTGACATTATGAAAGAAACAGAGAAATGCTAATAATTTATAACCTTGTATGGGGTTATGCATTAAAAAACAAGATTAGTTCAACATTGATGTACCGTTTAATCAAAAAATTATCCCAAAAATAAAATCTACACTAAAAAGCACACTTTGCTATTGGGATCGATTAATGTAAATACTGTCTGCAGAGCTATTTATTGTTGCTTATGTCAAGTAACGCTGTGGCCAAAAAATCCCAAATTTTATCTGTATTTTAAAACCACAGCACTATTTTGCATCCGCACCATAAAATGTTGTCTGCGCAATAAAATATTACCTGCGGCTGTAAATGGGCCAATACCAGATGGTATTAAAATACTGAAAATTTCTGCCGTTGTTGGAAAAAATTCCGCTATTAGCAATATTTTCAAACGCAAAAACTGACTGAGATTTTGAATGTTCTCATTCATCCAGGTCATGGCATATCTGTTGTATTCAGTTAGATCAATTGGACTAGTTTAGTTCTTGAAGCTGTTCTGCCAGCTTCCGTTTCTGAATTGAGAAATAGTCAGGTGACTAGCGAAACATCTTCAAGAACTAAACTAGTCCAGTTGATCTAACTAAATACCACATATAGACTGGTCTTGGTATTTATTGATCCTTTATAAATATCCTCCATTGATTTAGGGTCACTTGAAGACCACAGACAGAGATATAGTAAGTGAATTAATTTGTAGATTGACTATTTAAGATTTTTTTGGGCTTACAAATAAAAAGTTATTCAGGTATAAAGCTCTACTAACAATCCCAAGATTAACTGTTAAGTCTCCATTCCTCTGGTTTGTTGGGCAAAACTATTTTGTGGTGTGGTGTGATATCCTGTTTTTATGAAGGTTTTATATTATTTTCTAGTGTTGCACTAAAATAAATGTAAAGCAGGGCTATAGAATCTTCACTTTAAGATTCCTCTGACTCCTCTATTTAAAGGGGGTATCTTCATGAAAAAAAATCCTCTTTGTATACTTGCAGCATCCTTGTGTTAGTGGGGGCATGTCTCCTCCTGTGCTGGGAGTGCGGTCACTCAATGTGCATCATCATGCTTGCAGACACACCCATTTGACATCCATTTCGTCCCTGTAGAGAGAGAGAGAGAGATATTGTGCATATGTATATTGTGCCTAGTTATTCTACATATTCTCTTTATTTTGAAAAATCAGTTGAATTTGTACCCCCTTGCTTTTTTCCCTGCTGTTTGGCATTAATGAGCTTCCATTTCACGTTCTGTAAAGGTCCTTCTCCCCAGTATGCACACTCTTTGGAATGTTCCTAACAGTAATTTCTACTTTTTTTCTGTTGGGTGGGTCAAAAATGTACAGATCTCTACTGAGCAACTGAATCAACCCAGGTGCTGGGTCAAGGGCTAGAATATAATGATCTTTATTAGGGGTCCACTAAACAAGAAGTCAGTGGTTTTGTAGAATCCTTTATTTATATGCAGAAAAAACGCTGAATGGGCAGGATGAGGTCATTAGGAAGGAAAAGTACTGCTCTTTTTTCTTAAAAGTATGTATTTGCACTGAACTTCCCCTTTAAAATTACAAGTCAAGAACACCTTTCCCTGCCTGGCGCGTTTGGATGTACGTGACATCCTTACTCAAAGGCCATACCCCCCTTGCCATTAGCTCTCCTTTATACCTTTTATTGTCTGCAGAATAGGGAATATGGGAGCCAGACATGAAGAAATGATAGATGTCTCAAATCTTCAGGAAGATGTACACAATACTTTAAAAATGCAACTGTGCAAAGTAAACACATCACACAGATCTAATATCCATCTGAGAGGTACACAAATTCCTATGGATATCTCGCAAACCCCCCACATTATCCTATGATGGTACACTGTTTCTTGTATTATCAGACATGTCACCAGCTACACTCTCAGAAAATGCCATTTACGTCCAGAGAACTGGCTAAAGCAATTATTTGTTTCCCTATGGGGCTTCCCCTTCCAACTGCTTTTTACCAACAATGTCAAACAGTATTCATTGGATGACCTTCACCAAGGACTAAAAGTTTGCTGTTTATTAAATATCCTGTGGAAAACCCAGATATAAAAGGGAAACTCCTAAAAAGACCCTCTCCAGAGAATAAAAATAAAACCCCAAACACTTCCCTGTACACTCTGCAAAGAAACACTTCCCTGTACACTCTGCAAAGAAACACTTCCCTGTACACTCTGCAAATATCCTAGAGCTTACCCACTGGAACAGGATCAACCAAGTATAAGATGGCCCCAACACCTTCTACTGGCCCATGCTAATCATTGGAGACAAGAAACCAATTTATACCTTTTTGGAATTAAAACATTTCTACATAAAAGCATAGACTTATACTATCCCTACATGTGTTAAGATGGTCTATATACAGCTTTTTATTATGTTAGTCTTATTCCAAAATACAATAAATTCATTTTTGTCCTCAGAACAACACCCCATAATGACAAGGTGAAACAAAGTTTACTTTAGGTTTTGGCTAATTAATAAATATAAACTGTGAAATCGCACATACATAAGTATTCACTGTCTTTGCTCAATGCTTTGTTGATGTTCCTTTGACAGCAATTACAGCCTCAAGTCTTTTGGAATATGATGCCACAAGCTTGGCTTATCTATCCTTGGGCAGTTTTGCCCATTCCTCTTTGCAGCACCTCTAAAGCTCAATCAGGTTAGATGGGAAGCGTCGGTGCACAGCCATTTTAAGATCCCTCCAGGGATATTCAATCATATTACATTTTGGGGTCTGGCTGGGCCACTCAAGGAAATTCACAGAGTCCTGAAGCCACTCCTTTGATATCTTGGCTGTATGCTTTGGGTTGTTGTCCTGTCCTGCTAAAAGATGAAGAGTTCAAAAGTACTCTGGAGCAGGTTTTCATCCAGGATTTCTCTGTACATTGCTACAGTCATATTTCCTTTATCCTGACTAGTCTCCCAGTTCCTGCCGCGGAGAAACATCCCAACAGTATGATGCTGCCACCTCCATTAACTGTAGGGATGGTATTGACCTGGCGATGAGCAGTGCCTAGTTTCCCCCAAACTTGACGCCTGGCATTCACAACCAAAGAGTTCAATCTTAATCTCATCAGACCAGAGAATTTTGTTTCTCATGATCTGTGAGTCCTTCTGGTACCTTTTTGGCAAACTCCAGGTGGTCTGTAACGTGCCAATTTGCAGGGAGTGGCTTCTGTCTGGCCACTCTACCGTACAGATCAGATTGGTGGATTGCTGCAGAGATGGTTTTCCTTCTGGTAGGTTCTACTCTCTTGACAGTGACCATCCATTTCTTCTCCAACTTCTTCCACTTACAGATGATGGAGGCTTTTGTGCTCATTGGGGAAGGTTACAGGAGAATTTCTACTGCTTTGAAGGTCCCAGATTTGTTCCTCAAAAGGGATGAGCTGTGAATACTTTGTGGGATGCACTGTATCATTGGTGGGTCTGGACCGAGACACTTTCCAAGGGGAACCCAGTACCCCTTCCCATTTGACCAGGCACTGTTGAGATACCCTGATGAGCCCCCAGGTCTTCCTGGGATTCCTGCATTATTTTTTTAATTTATTTTCAGTTTAAATTAAAGGGTTTGCTTTCACCAGCAGTAGTTAAAATGTATCTATGCTTTTTAAAATCTGAAAAAAAAGTGTTAGAGTAGTGGGGTTATGCTTTTATCTAATGGTGCAATTTTTGAAAACTCCATTTTTTCCCAGTCTGCCAGACGAATGGTCGGAAGTGTGAATATTCAGTCAGAAAGAAGGATCTAACCATGTGTACCATGCTTAACATTGCTGCTAGTTGAATATTTAGAAGTATTTCACTTTAGTTGATAAGAGAGAGAGGAGGGAGGGGAGACGAGAGAGCTGGAGCTGGTCTGCACAGAAAATCTCAATAGCGTGCGCTGCTTTCCTTAGAAAATTGGAGGCTTCATTGCTATTGGTCAGATAGTTAAAAGGGGCAGGGAGAGCATTATCGGGAAGATATGTAAATGAGCTGTGTAGTGTCGGCGGTGAGGCTGTTCAGAGCTTATTAGTGTTGTCAGACTTATAATGATAACTTGTCTAAAATTGTAGTGAACCTTTAATATATGCTAAGTATGCCAAGGTATAATTATCACAATTATCAATAAAGTTGTATTCTGGTATGACAGTGTATACTATATGAAAAGGTTTTAAAAGCACAATGGCGGGCCATCCTAATGGAAAAATATTTAATGACTTAAAAATTATCTCCCATAATGTTAGAAGGTTCAGTTCACCACGGATATGTACTTTGGCTTTCCAACATTACTCGTTACTTAAATCACATGTGATATTCCTACAGGAATATTTTCAGCTATGAATAAAAGGAAAAAATGTGGAGAATCCATACTATTCCGCAACAATGTAACTCAAAAATCATAAATACTTAAAAAAGTAAAGAAGGGAGAAGGCCAGAAGAGCCAATTCTTCGGGTCAGGACTCAGCCGTGTACCTGCATCTTAAGGATAAAGGACATACCTTTGAAGATTGTAATGTTAACATATTGGAAAAGGAACGTGACTGGTTCAAGAGAGGTGTCAAGGAGGCCATTTATGTGAAAATAAAGAAACCAAGCCTAAATAGAGGTGGGGGGGTTCGACACCAGCTGTCTGCCATGCATAATGCTGTTTTGACACCTTACTCTGGGCGTTCCTATAACACCTCTTAGCCACTATGCAATCCCGCCCTTAACACCTGGCTGTGATATGCTAATTGGGATTTTCCAGGGTACATAATTGCCACAGATTCTTGTACAAGTCATTCTGAATTGAGAAAGCCAGTCGGATGACTAGCGAAATGTCTTCAAGAACTAAACTTCAAGTCCAGTTGATCTAATTGAATACAACAGATATACCATGACCTGGATGAATGAGAACCTTCACAAGCATGTCAGGACTCTATTTCAAGAAATATCAGTCTCAATTCCCTATTTAGAAAAATTAGCAGCTTTTTTAAGGATCTATTCTGCCACCAGAGCTGAATCAAGACTCCATCTCTCTAATTTCAACCCCCCCACAAAAATACTTTCATCATGAAAAACTATTGCCCAATGTCATTAATTAATGGTGACCACCTGGGCTAATAGGCTTATTGACTTGGTCCCGACCATCGTATCCACCAATCAAGTGGAATTTAATAAAGAAGGCACATACAAATCGAATACAAATCAGTAAGATTCGATTGGTGGAGCAAGATTGGTTACACTGCCTTCTACAATTTTCGAAATCAACATTCAGTGAAAATAGTAATTAAATACCAGGTCCCACCAATAGCAATATAACCAAATTACTCATTTTATAAAACAGACATAACCCTCTATCTCCATTGATTTAAAAAATCAATGGAGAAAACTGTAATATCCCCAAACAAAGAGAATCATAACTACTTTTTAAACAGTCGAATTGGACCCACCCATACATTTATGTTTGATTGGAAAGTAGACTTGAAATCCCCAAGAACCTGAAAACAATGGTCAACAACATTTGATGCAATCAATAGAGGCAGTCTGAATGTTGCTCTATGTTAAACCTTTCTCAAGGTTATGTATTGTTGATCATGAGTCCCCCACACTCCTGCCCAGGATTTATCTTGCTGTACAGTATATGATCTTTGTTTAAGGGAGTGTGGTCTTACTGGTGATTTTCAACACATTTTTTTATCATGCACCGTGGCACAAACATTCAGTGACAAAATATTTCCAATAATTTCAGAGTTTATTAAAGGGCATGCCCACCCCCAAAACTTAAATTTACAACATATTAAAAGTAAAAATTTAGGCAAGAGATGCCCTTTATTACAAATTCACAGAAATATTGAAATGGTATGTTTATGAATGACAATGCCAGATGTTTCTTATTCTGAAACTAGGTACAATATTTAATGCTTGCTTTTAAGATTCATATAGCTGCTCATTGGAAAACAAAATGTCTATTGGTTCCAATAATAGTAAAGTATATTTAGAATAAATGACATCATGATAAATTAATAAACCTTCCATCTATGACATATTATTAAGGATAACTGTGGTCTCCAATTCTTCCAAACTACTAAGGATTATATAAAAAGCCTTTCACCGTACCTTCCATATAAAACCTAATCACATCTCCAGATACAATTTTGGAGAAGTTATTGCTGGAAAGGCTCAGCAATATTACTTCCTGCTTGAACACGTCCTGTTTTCAGTCATGTGATCAGCTTGTAGTCCCCAAGCACTTCCTTTCCCCCCTAGCATTAAGTATTAACTGAGCATGCTTCTCCCCAGGGGGCAGAGGGAGTGGGAAATTTGAACATTCACCCCAATGTATTTTCTCACAGACTGCAGCCAGAGATGTGATTGTCAGCTCATTTTAAATGAAATACTGCAGGTTTTCATTTAACCCTCACTTGTTTGGAGACCACAGTTGCCCTTTAACTGAAATACATTTACCAGTCTTAATAAATCATGGACATTTTTTGCAGTTTTCCTTTTTTTTTAATCTGATAAATAATTCATGCTCTCACGCTTTTCCATATCTTTACTAAAACTAAATACCATAGATTATTGTGATACTCTCTTGCTTGTTTTAGGTTCAACTGGCTTTGTATACATACATGTCTACAGAGTTCATTAGCTCAGTTAGTATCTACAATGCTGTCCGTAGAATCGGGACTGTTCTCCTTGTGATGCATACCTTGAAGTATTACTATTGGACTGTTAACCCTCAGGATCGTAGTGGCATCGCTCCAAAGGGATTAGGTATGTGGACCTAGTTTATACTGATAAATACTGTTTGAAATCACTGGGGACTTTATCTAAATCACTTTGGTATGCTGCTTTTTGATAAGGCCCTTTAAATTTAAAGAGAAGTTCCATAAAGGTTAAAGCTAGGTACACACCTAGCGATTTTTCCTCCTGACTGACCGCTCGGTACTTTTGACCGGTCGGCCAGGAGGAAGGACTGTCTGTCGCGGCAGAAGCAGACATGTCCGACAATTACCGCGTCCGATCATGCAGTCCATAGAGGATTGCACGATCGGACAAGGTTTTCCACCATGTCCGATGGTCCTTTCGTCTGATTCGGACGTCTGATTGCTACATGGCCGCATTCGGATGCAATAATTTCGGTCCGATCAACCGATACACTGAATTATCGGTCGATTGGACCAAAATATCACATTGTGTGTACCCAGCTTCAGGCTCTCACCCTGTATCGGAATGGTTCACATTAGTGAACTACACTTTTCCAGAAATTAAAGTTATGCTTGAATAGTTTAAATTCTGTGGGTCCTTAAATAATGCGGACCTTTCCTTTTTCGTGATCAGAGATCCAACTAATAAGTGACCAGAGATTTATAAGAGAGTCCCCATAATGGTACCTTTTTGTGCAATGATTTCTGCACTACATATGTGCCGAATTCCTTTTGGCTTCTGTAAAATTAAAATGGCACAAAAATCAGTGTAAATATGTACTAGGAGAGTTAGAGTTGGAGTCTTTTTTTTTTTTTTATTAACGTTTCGAGTCTTTTTGATTATTAGAGTATAAGAGAATTGTGAGTTTGAAGAAAGTGAAATTATGTACAATTATTAAACAGTCACAATACAGACAGGCTGCTCAGCTACAGATAAGCAGTTTGTTCTGTTCTAGGGAAGGGAGAGATTTTTCGGGAGACTTCCCACTGCAGGTGGGGTATTTTTAGTAATCCAGTAAGGTAGAACACAACAGTGCCTCGTTTTAGATTGAAAAGTGAATATGTTTGTTTAAAAGTATTTAATTTAACTTAGTTCATGTGGATAAAGCCTTAAAGGTGTAGTAATGATTGGTAAATTTGTTGATCTGTTTTATATATATTTATATATATAATATGTATTTTATATATTTACAATCCTAGATGGACCACGACCTAATCCAAAAGAAATCCTCTCTCTTCGGGCAATGCTGTTGATATTTATCAAACAGCTGGTGATGAAGGTGAGAATTCTTTTCAAAATATTTAATATTAAGTGAATACAGCTATCCTAACTCTGAAGGCTGCAGCAACCCTTTAGTAGTAAATTTATATAGAAAAACGCTTATAGTAAAAATAATCATACTTTGAGGCGCCAAAATGGCTTACTTCTCCTTAACAGTGGCGTTTAGGGGGGGATTACTGGTGTCTGGAATCCCCCTTCCTGCCTGCTAAGTGCTGTCTGCTGTTTTACTTCATAACATAGATTTAATTGAGTTAGAAGCAGCATTTATTTGTTTCAAAAATGTGGTCCAGTATGCCCTGTGATTGACAGCAGCATAGAGAACTGTATCATTAACCCAGCAGCTGCCTAACGTGATTGCGGAGACTGGTTTATGTACAGTAGTTACTGTACCTATTCCACTGTGATGGAGCTTAGTGAGCAAGAAGAGGGGGCATTGAGAAATCCTGAAGGTGGTTGTATATCTGATTGGCAAAATTGCATTATATGACTGTGAGGGCAGATAGTCATGCGGACACTATGAGCTAGTGTACAGCAGTATATGCATGTATGTAACAGCGTATATGTGTGCGTGTAGCTGTGTGTACAAAAATGTAGCGATGTATGTATGTGTAGGTTAGTAATGTATATATGCATATATAATAGATAGATAGATAGTCTGATTATATTGGCTCACTTTACTGTAGTAAAGGGAGCCATTTACTGGCAGCAGTCGTTTTTCAGCTTCGGGACCTATCCATTCACACTCGCGATATTCATGAAATTTTGTTGTATCTGCAGTCAGTGTCACATCCGACTATGAAAGACTCTAATGATTATAAAGTGTAAATGTTAAAGGTGGATTTCTTGGTATAGAAAGTAAAACCAAAGGTGTTTATATGAATTGAATATACATTAACAAAAGTGACATAAAGGGGATAGCTCTATTTGTTGTTATGATAATCATGGCAAGTAGAGAATATATAGAATATGTATAATATTATTACATGATCCATATATAATACAATACTTGGATGAAATTTCTAATGTGTTTATTCGGCGGTAACCCATTCAGGAATCCACCCTCCCCCCTTAAAAATCCTTGCCCCTGCCTAAAGAAATATTTCACTTGGAAATTATAGGAGCTATTACTTACCCATCCAAAACCTATTCTGTTCCTTGGTACATCACTACAAAAGGATTAACAAGAGTGTTGGCAGCTTTTTTTTGGATATGTACAAATAGTGGTTTTGATAGTCTGCTTGGGAAATTGGCAGCCTTATTTAATTATTTAAGTACATTATGCCTTCATATTAATTTCTTAAGCTGAACAACAAACATATTTGTTAAATTTGTTTTCCATAATGTTGGACATTTATTTGTATGTGTTTTATTACTATATTTACTAACTCATTTAAACACCTATTTTATTGATTTGGACATTTTCAGGACCACGGAGTAAAAGAAGATGAACTGCAGGCCATTATCAACTATTTGTTGACAATACATGAGGTTAGTAACAGAGAGACTTGCTAATTAGAAATCATGTTAAACACAAATTCTACCACAAGATGTCAGCACTGGCAAAGTTTATTTCATCCAAGTCTAATTGGGGTCAAAATATTTTGTTTCTAGAACTCTGGATGCATACCCACTTCATTGAAATATTTTTGTGTCCTATACAGTTATATACCAGGGGTGCCCAACCCAGCCGACACTGGGGGCCGCATTAGGGGCACTGAACACAGTGAGCATGCTGCGGGGAGTAGCTCTGCCCCTTTCCACGCTCCGTGCGGGCCGTGAAAAAATGCAGCCGGGCCGCGGGTTGGGCATCATTGATATAAACAATCGATACACCTCTGCAAAAAAGAAAAAAGGATTTTAAAACATAAAAATATGAAACCAAGAAATCCAGTCTGAACTTAATCCACATTAAAAACAAAACCATGAGAGACTGCTTAGTGGAAAAAACAGAAATCATACAAAAACTTGGTTGTATTAGTGTGTGCACTTTAAATAATGAGATGTGGTTGCCTTTAAAAACAATAACATTCCCTCTCATTTAAAAAGTAGTCGGTATACACCTGATATCGACTGACTGAATGATTAAGCTCAGATAAAGTTTGTCTGTTTCTGATTATTCCTCTTGATATCAGACTGCATGGCAAACAGTGGCTAATGGTTAGCCATGGCTAACAGTGATCTTTCTAAATGAAAGGGATCTCCCATTGAAAAGCTCAGTCAGGACAGGCATACAGAATAGCAGTCAAAGCATTATCGACATGCAATACAGACCTAAATGTGTAGAAACTGTGACTGACAAAATTCATATGTCCCTTGAAAATTGATATGAAGATGAGGAGAAAAAACTCCAAAGGCCTACAGCAGCATTTACTTTCAAAGAAAAACATCAATGCAGAGCTAAAGATATATCCAGTCTCTCACAGCCTTGTGGAAAAATTTACAATATTGTGTCCACACGTTTCAAGCACCACATGGTCTGATGAGACCAAGGTTAGTATCTGGCAATGATTCTGAATAGTATGTTTGGTGCAAAAATACAAAACATCATCAAAAGAATGGCATGCTCACAGGGATGCATGGTGGAGGGCAAATAATGCTTGGAGGCTACATCTCCTTAGTTGGTGCTTCAAACACATATAGGGAATTCTAAATTTTTTTTTTCTCTCTTAGGCATTAATTTATCAAATACATAATTAATATATCCTAGATTGATGTCTATCTAGAAATTGATTTAAAGTTTTTCATATAACTATGTCTTTAGGAACCACTAAAAACCTCTCTGAGAACCCTGGGAATCCCCTGATAAGTTTAGGGGTGTACATCCTAGTGCTGTCTTCGCAGGATTTCTTGTTTTTCCAATAAATGTTCGATTTCTTTGTTTAGAGTGGAATTTTGGACTAAAAGTGGTATATGTTTGGGCATGACTTTTCTTGGTTACTTTTTTTTATACCAAGAGAGAAACAGGCTTTTCATCCCACACAAATCAACTGGCAGTGTGGTAAAAGCAGAACAATCGTTTCTGAACCATATTGCACAAACAAGTAGTTTGATCACCTGACTGCTGCTTATGCCTGAATGGCTCCTAATCATAGGCAAAAACCTGTCATTTTGCAGGGGTGTGCACATGTGTGACCATGTTTGTATTTGTAGCTTTAAATACTTATTGTTTTCGGTTTCTTTCAGGATGACAATTTAATGGATGTTCTCCAACTTCTTGTTGCACTGATGTCTGAGCACCCAGGCTCTATGATTCCTGCATTTGATGAAAGAAATGGGCTACGGTAAGAACTGTTTATTTTATTACAGTAACAATTTTTTTGTTTTATTAAAAATATTTAATATTAAAATATTTCAAATCCTAATTTTTCCAACAGGATTGTTTACAAGCTGCTCGCATCTAAAAGTGAAGGGATAAGAGTGCAAGCATTGAAAGTCCTGGGTTACTTTTTAAAGCACTTGGCACCAAAGTAAGTATTTCTCTTGCAGGTTACTTAATTTAGGTAATTTGAAATAAAGATACTCTGTGTTCAGCACAAAATAGAAATCTATTATTCTTTTGAGGCACACTAAACCAGCATTTCCTTTACAGCAGCCCTTATGTCACTTACAGGCCAATGCACCAAAATGTTCAACACTCTTAAAGTAAAAGTCACACTAACACACTTGTGTGATTTAAACTGCTTCCGTGTAGCGGCTGTGTAGGTAAACATAAGTTAACCATGCAGCCACTGCAAGCGATGTTTTATACAGATAGCGCCTAACCATTGCACGTTTTTTTAATGCCAGCTAATGGTTGGCATTAAGTCCCACAATGGTAAAAGGCAGTTTGTGATGCACGAGAGCCGCTGTCGATTTGTAAAAAGAGCCATTTGTTTCTTTATAGGGCAACGAAGAGCGGAACCTATGATTTAAGGGCGGGACTCCGCCCGAAATGTGTAAGGTAGTCAGGAGTTGTGTTTCTGTGTGCTATATTTAAGGAATTGATTTTTAGAAAAGCTGCACAGTTCTAGTGAAGAGTTTTTGTCAGGAGGACATTCTGCCTCTATTACTGATCCAACTGAGAGCGGTGCTAGTCAATCCTTTATCCTTATCTATTGGGGAACAAAATAGCCACAAACAAATACATGCATTTAAACACATATGTAGCAACATTTGCTCATAAAAAGAGTTCTACAATATAATCTGAGATTATACTACAATTTATTTATTTATTCATTGCTCAAAATAACTTTGCCCTTATTAAAATTAGCATTAAATTCACAGTAATGCCTACTCTCTCAATATATATTAAAATGTATTGAGTTGTGCCTTGACCCTTTTCTGTTGATATATTCCTGGATTAAAAGAAAAAGAAATTAATTCGGGCCCTATTGAAACTGATGAATTATATAAGGTCTCTAATATATCATACAGTAAGTAATAAAAGGGCCACAGGTATAGCCACCATGTACATTCCTTAAAACAAATCATTGCGAATATTTTGTTGTGTTAATACTAGTTTGTAAAACAGAAGCTTCTGCATTCTAAGGATTTGTTTCATGAAATGTATAATTGCATTGGCTAAAAAAATACGCAACCTCTATGATAAAATAATCATGACCTGGAAAACAAAAATGATATGAAATATGAGACTTAGCTAGTGCTTGAGATGAAACAGTGTAGCCATTTTTCATACAGATGAAAGCTTTTCTGTTGGTAATGAACATTTCAATAGCTCTAGTAGTCCATGACTTGTTAACAAGTTGGCTTTTCCTTTTTACTTAAAAGGAGAAAAGCAGAAGTTATGCAGACCCATGGTCTATTCTCTCTCCTTGCTGAAAGGCTGATGCTGCAGACAAATTCAATCACAATGACAACCTACAATGTGTTGTTTGAGGTAATGTGAAAAATTTTTGCAATTTACATGCAAGTAACACTGTCTACTTTCGTACAAATTGACTTTAGCTATTCACAGAGCTAGACACATGCAAATAAAAAAGAATGGTATAAACATTTTCTACAACGCCATTCAAATATATTTTTCTAATCTGCTTATTTAAGACTGAGAATAAATTTGCAGCGGGTTGCAGATTGTTTTCCCTTTTGGGTACAAAAGACACTTATTCCATTCCTAAGAATAATATAGTACCATTGCTGGGATACAGTTTGAGTGTAGTCCTCACATTATGTGTAATACAGATTAAATTGACACTATACTGAAAAAATGACTTTGCCTCATCTTAATCTACAATTGAATACATCTAAGTAGCACTTTGCTTGTGTTGCTGCAAGCCTTCAATCCAGCACACATTTTGTTTAAAGGACAACCCCACCCTCATAAGAACATCTTTTAGAAAGAATGGCCCCTTTAAAATATGTTGATATATCATACTTTGTCCTATGAATTCATTACTGTTTGCCTGCTATGCTTCTGGATGTGTCATGGAAACTGAGCAATTTAGAAACCTGTACTGAGCATTTACTGAGCCTGGGCATGCTCAGAAGAGGCAGACAGGGGATTAACATTCAGTCATTGGCTGGGATGTCAACTGTCAAATACATAACTGACAGTTGCTAACTGGAAGAACCAGGAAGCAGAAACCGGGGAAACAGGACATTGCTCTTTTAACCACTCCCACTTCCATCTGACCTGACTTTTTTTTCCCACAAACCAACAGTCAAGCCTACACACTGCATTCCAAATGTCAAAACTGTCACCATTCCAGCTACAGTAAAACTACTCACAGAAGAATAGTTTTTGAGAGCAAGGAACTTGACTGACAGCTGAAATATAAGAAGTTTTAAATTGGCTATCTAAAGAAATAGGGGGCAGATCAACAAAAAAATGGTACAGTAGTGGTTGGGAAGACTTATAGTTTAATAAGTTTTATTAAAAAAAGTTAGTACACACAGGCCAACAGTCTAGCCAAACAATCACTTGCCCCAGTATCTTGGACAAAACAGCAAGGTTATTTGCTGTGGTTTCAGGTAAGTCCGATCTTTAATAGGTCACAAGATCAGTAAAGATTCATACACACGTGCGATCAGGGGTTCCCACCCGCAACACATGATGAGTATGCACGGCCGTTTCGGGCAATAGTCATGCTGTGTATGGTCAGTTAGTTGGGCGAAACGGCCGTTTGCTTGAAGATCCTGCTGGTCAGGCAACGATTCCTGACCGAACGTCCGTGTGTCGCAGGTCGTCCCCCATGATCGCACTGGTGTATGAAGCTTAAGGCACAAATATTGTCATGTCCACTAATTTCAACCAATAGTCTCTGTCAAACAGAATAGTCAGACTGAAATTGCACCATGTGTACCAAGGCTAATTTAAGTGTACATATCCTGTTATTAAAGGAAAACACAGACCACAAATCTAGAAATGTCCACCTGATGATAATGTTTGACTATGGCTGGATTTTTTATTAGATTTGTTTGATTTGCTTCTCATTAGTAATTTGTTCCCTCTTATTTTAAATAATTTTTGCCCTATTTATTTCCTCTGTTTATCCCTTTGGGTTAGCCCATAGGGTTCTTTTACTGATTCACTGTATAAAAGAAGTTTTATATAGGAAGAGTAGAGCTCTTCAGTAAGTCAAGATGTTCATTCAAGGGCTGGAATCTGACAGATCTAGTAAAGATTTGTCAAATATCTGCTCATGTATTCCAAAAGAAAAGCTGTTGGCATCATCTATTACCCTCTTTTAGATTGCCTTCTTGAACTTAAAAAGTGACTTTATACTCATGTGTATGTGGGGAGAAGCATACATTAAAGTCTTATTTACGGTAATTGATAAAAACCTTGTATTAATGTTAAAATGTAAAATGGCTTGTACACTCAACATACAAATTTTCTTCTAAATGTGAAAAGCGGGCAATAAAGGTTCTACTTTGGGTTCATTGAAAAATATTGATTTTTATTTTCTATTTTACAGATTCTAATTGAGCAAATATGTACACAGGTTATTCATAAACAACATCCTGAACCTGATTCTACTGTTAAAATACAAAACCCATGTAAGTACAGAACAAAAAATATTTTATAGTAGATAATAGTAGATTCTTCAGTAATACTGGTTTATTATAATTTCTTCAGTTTTAAAGGTTTTCAGGCCAACCCTACGGACTAACCATATAGGATGTGTTACATATTTTACACCAACTTTCCACTGATCTCTTAAGTTGGGTTAATATTAAGAGAACTGTCTATATAGGTGTGTTGAGTATACCATCCAGGGGGTTTGTTTTTGGGCCTGACAGTAGTCTTGCAGGGCAATTCAGAGGAGCGCTGCAGATTTACGATTGGTTAGCACAACGTTAAGTCTCGCTTTGCAGCAGCTGTGCGAGTACCATAAGAGGCACTCATGCAGCCGGTTCAAAACAATTTACCAGAGGCTGAGTGGCTGTTGTGCGTAAATATTTAACTTAACACCAGCTAATAGCTGTCATTAAATACTTACATGCGGGTAAGATTCACCCAGAGCCGTGCAGCCTCTGGTAAATCTGATACGGTAGATTTGCCCAGAGAGCTTGCGGATCTGGGTGAATCTCCCTGTTGAAGTATTAAACTTATCTGCTGTCTCTGCTCGAGTCCCAATCTCTTTCCTATCGCATGTGCACACCTATAATAAAGATAGGAGCGGGCTCGGGACAGAGTGCTGATCAGCTGGGGTGAAGTTGCAAGTGGTGCAAACCAGTAAGTTTAACTCCCGAACCCAGGGGTTCTATTACTCACAGGATGTGGGAATACAGTAAGTGATCTCACCTCACCGTGAATAATCAATTAAAACATGTACCTTGCATTTTCATCTGTTTAGTGTCCCTTTAATTTAAATGGATGAACAACACTAACTTGTATGTAAAAACCGTCAGCCTGTAAAATGTCAAGGGGGTCAGCACAGCCAGTCAGGTTGGTGAGACACTTAATGGGTAACTGCACCCAGAAAAACAACTTTTAAAATATGGATTCTATAATTCAGTGTTTTTTATTTCACTAGTTGCTATATCCCAATTCAATTTGCAAGCTGAGATTTGCTTACCATATGTTTACATACACGATCCTGCAGCTCTGTTTACCCCTGTTGGCAGCACTTTTGACCTGGCTCCATTGAGCCACCAGAAGGAGAGGGGTAATCAGGGACAGGATATATGGGTATACCCAATAAAAAAAACTGAAAAGGAGGTAATTTTCACTGCACTACTGGACTTTTTTTTTTTTTTATTTATTTTCATTGGATTTGTAACCCTAACAGGGTTATTCAATAAAAGTACTTATCGTTAAAAATGGTGCTAATATGCCACAATCAGATGGATTTCAAATGTTAAATAATATCTGATTGGTTAGGGCAAAAGTAGCACCATTTTTAACAGAAAGAGCTTTTATTGAATTTCCCTTTACGTATATTCAATAACATGTATAGTTAAACATTTGCCATTGCTGTTAATATGCAGCAACCAATTACATGATATCAAATATTTTATAAGTGTATTAGATCAGTTAAAGGGTAACATCTGATTGGTTGCTGCAAATTAAAATGTCTATAGGGTTTAGAACCCTAGTACACTCCTAAAGGCAACTTGCCATTGAATATGGAGGTGCACCCTCAGCTTAAGTCCTCAACCCTAGGACCAAACGCTATAGTACAAGCAAAAAGAAGGTACTGAGGGGCACACTCTTCAAGTGGATTACTTGATTGTGTGATTCTACAATAAAGTAATCCACTTACAGAGTGTGCCCCTCAGTACCTTCTTTTTGCTTGTTGCTGCAAATTAACAGCACCGTATGCCTGTATGTTTTTCTGTTTTGTCCCACTTTGTCGGACGAAATGGCTGTAAGTTCGGGGTCGTTGATGATCCGCCTGGTGGATCGGGCAACAAGCCCCGACCGAAAGACCATTCCGGCTGATAAAGTGCCCATACATGGCATGATTTATCGCCCAAAATGGCTGTGCATACACATTGTGCTTTGCGTGCAGGCCCCCGCGACTGAAAATCATAAAGGTGCATACACATGTGCAGTTTATTTTCTTAAGCCGGTAGCTACCCTATTCTCTCATTGTATGTGTTAAACAGTTTTGTTTATCTGCTAGCTGTAGTACGTTTTGCATGTTTCTGATTGTAACTGTGATATATACACAAAAGGGGGGGGGGCTGTGGGAGCACTCCTGTGGCAAAATTACTTTATAACAAATAGTGGAAGTGCTACTGATCTGACCAAAACATTAGAACAAACAAGACAAGAAATGATCAATGCACATTCCCAAGGGTAATTGTTAGTACCTTTTTTTTATTGGGGTTACCTTGACGTGGTTGGAAGGCTATTCACTTTTATGCATAAAATTGTAACTAAAACCCCCCATGTTTTTACTGTTTGCACTAGCATAGATATTATAAAATATGGGGCCCAGGAATGTGCATTTATCATTTCTTGTCTTGTTTGTTCTACTATGATATATGCAACATGGCTATCTGTGTATAGAACAAAGAGGTCATGAGGCTCTCCGCTAAATATAAAATGCAGCAGGTAATCCAAAAATGAAATCAAAGGACTATTTTTTTCATACTATGGATTTAAATAAATTATATAAATACATACAATAAAAGGACCGTGGAAGCACTCCTTAGACTAAATTACAACTCCATTTTGCGGAAAATGTTATTGTAATTTAACCTAAGAAGTGCTTCCTCAGTCCTTCTATCTTATTGCTTTTCATTCATTTGATCACAGTAATCTATACTAAAACCCCATTGTTTATAATGCATGCCAGTGTGCAGATTATGATGTTGTAGGGGGCCCAGAAATGTGCATTGATTATGTTTTCTTTGTTTGTACAAATATTTTTTCCCTGGTTACTAATATTATTGAAAAACAAAACCTATAATATTTATATACAGTAGAAAATATTAAATAGCAGCTGTTATCAGGCTTGTTATCAGTAACTGCAGATATAACTTCTCCTATTACCCACAGTAGTAATCTTATAGTCCAGTCGTAAAATACTGGTCTGATATTAACAATACCAAGTGGTATTTTGCAGCGTCAGTAAGGTATGCTATTGCTATGTTATGGTACTGCACCATTCTTAGTTTGTGAATTCTTCCTCCACCCCAATGTACCAATGTATATGTTAATTTTGCTTACCCTTTTTATGGAAATTTCCCGTTTTATATTCTGTTAGGCCAAAGCCACACTAAATGCGCATGTGCATTGATGGCCACTTGCGCTCAGATCCCTGTCATTTTCGGGGACCGGAGCGAATGCGAATTGCACCAAAAATGGTAATCGCGTGTACTCCCCCCGTATCTGTATGTTTTCCCTCCCACTTAGATTGTAAGCTCTCGGGGCAGGGATCTCATTCCTAATGTGTTAAGGCTTGTTGCGCTTATATCAATTTATACACCGTATATGATTTCTTAACCGATGTATCTAATTTAATTTGTATCTATCTGTATGGCTTGCACATATCCCCTTGTTTGTATACTCTCTACTTTTTAATGTACAGGGCTGCATACCACTTATAAAAATATACATACATACTCCGATGAGGCTCCAGTGCACCTAGTCCGGCCACTCCAATTGGGCCATACTAGTGTGCGCTCTCTAATACATGAGCGGATTGTGTGTTAAATTGCTCCGATGTGGCCTAGCCCTTAAAGCTTACCAGTACAACTGGTATATAAATGGTCTTTAAACCTTTTGCATTCCACAAATGTTTTGATTTTGTTATCCCCTAGTGTCATGCTGGATTGAAGTATAGATAAATCTTTCAGCTCAGATTACTGTTTAGACTTGAACTTTTAAGTTTGAAAATTGTGTTTCTAAGTGCAGCAGAACCTATTATCGTGTATGATGATACAATTAATCCTTGTTTTAAATTTTGTATCAACTATATTAGCGTTGATGGCCCTTTATTTATTATATGATCTAAAGTGAAGAGCTAAATTATGAACCATGTTTACAGGATATCTATTTGTTATGGAATGCAGTAAATGAATGACACTCTATCCAGACAACCCTGCTACAGTTTAGTCAGACAGTCCTCAATTACATACATTTCTGAACTTTCTGAAAATAAAAGTAGTACACAAAAGCTCCTAATTCTACTACTCACCTTTGGTTTTCAAAGGGGATTATTGGTTTACTTGTAAAAAGTATGGCCTGTGGAAGGATGGGCTATAGACCAATTCTACTTTAAATATTCATTCATTAGTCTGCCTATTCTCCTAAAAAAAAAGTTTTTAAAATCTCCTGCTCGATTTAGTTGGTTAATGTTGTGAAGTTTTTTTCTTTGGGAAATGAAAGACTTAAACTACCTATACACAGGCAGATTTTCTTTGTCAGACTTGCAATAGACCGTAAATCCAATCGGACGTAGCCCATCTTGTGCTACTGATCATTTTGCAGATTTCAAGGAGAAGGGGACTTGAGGGATAATCCCCCCCGGCCCAATCTTTGTTTTTCCGATAAAGCGCTTGATATTGTCCAGCAGTCGATCGGAAAAACAGCATGCACAGATTGATATTTTGAGTGATTCAATCGAATTTAACAAAACGCTAAAAAAAAATCCTATGTATGGGGGTGCTTAACATGATTAATGGGGGGATACGGACAGTTCTAAAGGTGTCTTGTTAAATTTATACCTATAGAGCTCAATAGTGGTGTTGTCATGTATTTATTGCTTTTGTGAAAGATGCAGTATTTTAAGAAATTCAGCCTATAAGGATGTACTTTTTGCAGGTAAGTTTGTGAAAGTTCATTCATCCAGGTCATGGTATATCTGCTGTATTCAATTAGATTAACTGGACTTGAAGTTTAGTTCTTGAAGACATTTCGCTAGTCATCCAACTGGCTTTCTCAATTCAGAATGACTTGTACAAGATTCTGTGGCAATTATGTACCCTGGAAAAGGGTACATAAAAGCATGTACAATGCTGTTTTGACACCTTACTCTGGGCGTTCCTATAACACCTCTTAACACCTCACCACTATCCAATCACGCCCTTAACACTTGGCTGTAATATGCTAATTGGGATTTTCCAGGGTACATAATTGCCACAGATTCTTGTACAAGTCATTCTGAATTGAGAAAGCCAGTTGAATGACTAGCGAAACATCTTCAAGAACTGTTGATCTAATTGATTACAACAGATATTTTTGCAGGTAAAATCTTAAAAGGCATGTCTACCCCCAAAACTATAATCCCCCCCACTACTGGCCCCATTGTGCAGTGTAGTTTAATCCTTACCTTACATCCCAGCTCCATCTGGTTCTTCTGCTATCCCCCCCTAAAGTCCAAAAAACGCCCACCAGGAGTACTGCAGCATCCATATAGGACTCTGCCTCCTGTCTCCCCTCCGGGAGAAGTTTGGCATGCGCACTGCAGCCCTTCTTCCCCTCCCTCTCCCTCCCGATTAGGATTCCCTCCCCCTAGCGTAAAAACCTTTATACATAATATTCTCCCTGTCCCCCCATCCCCAACCGCTATAGTTTTAAGTTCAGAAAGAGCCCCAAATTTTACTTACCTTCCCTCTTTCCTAAATTCAAAAGGACAACTTTCTCTGAATTCCATCTGTTAGTGCATCCTGTCACAATATATGTTGCTAGTAAGTTTTAACTTTTCCTGGTTCCAGTAGTTAGTGATATAAGCAGCACCCTGTGAACTGCCTCCCTCCCAGTGGTTTAGGCTTATGTTTTTATTTATATTTTAATTGCAAGACAGTATATAAATATATATTATATTTATTTAGAGAAAACTGTTCCCAATTACAACAACATGCTGCTACACTATTTCCTATACAAAATAGCTGTTGTTTTTAGCTATTTTTAAGTTTCCCTTTACAGTAAATTAAAGGGTATGTCCACCCAAAAATAAACTTTTTATATGTTCTTTATATAATAGCACCAACCTCAAACGCCATGTTCATTTTTCTCAAAATCATTTGCTTTGCCTGATATTTACCGTATATACTCGAGTATAAACCGAGTTTTTCAGGCTGAAAAATCAGCCTGAAAACTCGGACTCGGTTTATACTCGAGTCAGTAGCTTACCTGAGCATTTCGGCAGCCGCACGATCTTTCTGTGTACTGGCGCGCTGGCCTGACGTCAGCCGGCGCGCCAGTACTGGAATGAGCGCGCGGCTGCCGGAAAGCTCAGGATACCGCTAAGGATACCGTACCTGCCAGGAAGCCCTTGGATGGAGGAAGCCCTTGGATGGAGGAGAGCCCACAGGGAGAAGAGCCCACAGGTACAAACTGAACTGGGTGGGAGGGTGAGGGGGGCATTCAAGAAGTTTGGGAACTACAACTCCCAGCATGCTTTATTAGCTGGGAGTTGTAGTTTCCAAACATCTTGAATGCCAAGTGAGGGTGACATTCAAGATGTTTGGAAACTACAACTCCCAGCATGCTTTATTAGCTGGGAGTTGTAGTTTCCAAACATCTTGAATGCCAAGTTTCTACCCTCGGTTTATACTCGAGTCAACAACTTTTATTGGGATTTTTAGCTGAAATTGGGTACCTCGGTTTATACTCGGTCGGTTTATACTCGAGTATATACGGTAATGAGATATATATCAGGCTGCACTTCCTCTCCACTTCCACTTTAGATGACCCCGCGCTGCAGCTTAGAAAAAAAAAAAAATCTTGCCTGTGTTTGTGTGTGTGTATCTCTCGCTCTCTATCTCTCTGGAGAGAGCTGGCTGCAGCTGTTTATCCTGGATTTCTTCAGTACACATAACTTTACAGCTGTGATTGGTTGAGAGGGAAAATCCAGGGATTCAGGGGTCAGACCATTACTGATGCAACTTCCTCTGTTCTCACTGCTGGATGCTAACAGACATGCTCAAGAACATGAAAAGAACAGAGACAAGGTAATGTAACCTGTCTCTGTTCATCACTGTATTGGTCCATGCTGCAGGATTAAGCCAGCTACAAAGGTCTGTAACTTTTGAACCACTGGACCGATTTACATGCTGTAAAGTTTGTTTTGGAGCACTTATTTGGGCCAAATAAATATAAAAAGTTAGTTTTGGGGGTGGACATGCCCTTTAAGGGTTATGCTAAAATTTTATGAGCAACAAGCAAGCATTTTGTATTGTATTCTTCATTCGGTTGTACCAATGGGACCTAAAAAACGAGATGCTTGTTAACAGGGACAGGTACCCTTTACTATCATTTAATAATACATTCATCGTACAGACTGAATGGTGAACTTGGTTCTGCTTGCTTGCTATTTGTTCTTGAAATCGATTTCACAGTTAAGAAATTATTTTTAGGCGGTACTGTTCAGGTGTAACACTTGAACATTATGTAAGCTGCTGTATAATTCTGATTGTGCTACATTTCCTATTTTACATTCCTTTTTACAGGCTACTGTGATACTGATTGTGCTAGTTTTATTAATTGCATTTGCCATTCTCCCCTATTTCCTGATTTATTCAGAATGAATATCAAACAGTAAAAAAATGTCTTGAAACTATGGGACCAAAAGCATTAAAAGTTATTGACAAAATAACTAGGAGTTTTTGTTGATGATTTGGCAATGCGTTTATTAAGTAAAATTATTTTTTTTAATAAAATCTGCAACAGTATAGTGTAGTTTTGTACTTGTGCTTATAACCCCACCCCCCAAAAAAAGAGCACACTATGGTTTTGGGGAGTTTTTTAACATTAAAGGTTAACTGTGGTCTCAAATTCTTCCAAACTAGTAAGAATTATGTAAAAAGACTTCCACCATACTTTCAAAATAAAACCTAGATCATATCTCTAGATAAAATTTGTGAGAAGTTATTGATGGAAAGGTTCAGCAATATTACTTCCTGCTTGAACACTTCCTGTTTTCAGCCATGTGACTAGCTTCTAGTCATGTGACCAACCTCTGCCTGCATTAATAGGCTCTCCTTCTCAACTGTCATTCCCCCCCGCCCCCCCCCGGTCCTTAACAATTTCCTCAGCGTTAAGTCTTAACTGAGCATGCTTCTCTCCCGGGGCGGATGGGTGGGGCAGAGGTCAGCTGATGTCACTCAACCTACTGGAAGCAGGAAATTTGAACATTCACCCCAATGTATTTTCTCACAGGTGCCAGCCACAGATGTGATTGTTGTTTCATTTTAAAGGGCATGTCCACCCCCAAAACTATAATTCCCCCCACTACTGGCCTCAATGTGTATTTTTTTTGTTTATTTTTGTTAAATTATTCATTGTTTTTATTGAACCAGGTCCCCTGGTTCAATAAATGAGCAGTGTTATATAAAGCTTGTATGCCTATTGTATATAGTTCTCTATATATTTATTGTATGTATTTTATATGTATATTTTAATTATTTTCTCTTACAGTGATACTGAAAGTTATAGCAACACTCCTGCGGAACTCTCAGCAGTGCCCAGAAGTCATGGAAGTTAAACGTGTATTTCTTTCAGACATGATAAAGCTGTTTAATAACAGCAGGGAAAACAGAAGGTGAGGGGTTCTGCAATATATGGTAAATGAAATTATAACCGCATAGCATGTTCTGAACATATGTATTATGTTTTCCCAGTGGCCAGTAAAAAGAATGTTGGCCTTTTATATTTTTGTAATAATTTTTTCCCCCCATCTTGTTGTTTTACAGGAGCTTGTTACAGTGCTCTGTTTGGCAGGAGTGGATGCTATCTCTGTGTTACTTCAACCCTAAAACCACAGAAGAGCAGAAGATTACGGAAATGGTGTATGCTATCTTTCGCATTCTTCTTTACCATGCAGTCAAATATGAGTGGGGTGGTTGGCGTGTTTGGGTAGACACAATTTCAATTACTCATTCTAAGGTAAGCATTACTTGGAAAGCTGGTATATGGTACTTCTTTAATTTCTTAAAGGCCTCAAACTACTACTACTACTACTACTACTACTACTACCACATCCAAACATCCTTGGATGTGGTAGTAGACAACACAAGTGTATTGTCTTAAGTGTTTAGATTGTTAACATTCTAAACTCTCCCATGTGCTTTATATAACACAAGGTGGCGCCGATGTACTTCCATGTTTCTTTCACTTGTCCAATCTGGGAATTTACGTATTGATCTGTAGTATTTTAAATAGGATGTAATTGTACTTGAAATGTTTTTTTACAGAAGGAAATACATGTTTTTGTTCACATTTATTCCTAAATTTTTAAATAAATTTATAATATGTGAATATGTTTATATGCTCTTTAATTCTAAATATGTTTCCTAATGAACTGCGTAACTAATAAATATAGCTGCATATAGGTTACCCCCCACACACACCTTAGAACCATCCAGATGTACAGTTTTCATTACATTTGTAATTAAATCTGCAATTAACTCCTCTTTCATTCTTTAAAGAAGCCTGTGGCTACCAATATAAAACACCTTCTTTGATAAAAGAATGAGTGTTCCAAAATTGGGAAGGCTTTGCAGTGCTACATATCAAGATGCGTGCGTCTGCTATAAAAAGCCAAAGAAACTCAATTGCAATTTTATTGTCCAGTTTGATGGATTTCCTGCCACCTTTGTAGCAGTGTAGCTGTTTGTCATTGTAGCCTTCTCCTCCCACAGCTGCTCTACACTTTATAAGCTGCAACTGCTTCACCAGCATAATTGCATGGCTCTCGTTATTTTGCTCAGAAAAAATTAGGGAAATGTATCCTTTTCTGTTTGTTTTAATTTTACTCCCAAGCGCTTTTAATTTAGATTCTACCTTGCCCTTTTATTAAAATGGTTCATAGTCTTATTTTTAGTATGTTTTGAATTTTACCTAAGCACATTAAATAATATGTATAACATGAAATTAACCAGTTTTGGCAACATTGTATTTTGTTATCCCAGATCAACAGGTACAGTATTCTATTTTTCTAATAACACTTTTTAAAAAAAATGTATTTAAAAAAAAAAAAGCCTTCATCATATAGATTTAAATGCAAACTAATCCTTTCATCTTACATATTTGTGGAGAGCTTTCAAGGTCATTTTAAATGTATTTTAAATGTATCTACTGCTGCAATGGAGCCATATAGGTTTTCAAGACCCTTATTTTGCAAGTTATGTAGATTATTTAAGTTGTGATGACTTCAGGTGTTGAGGTCACTTCATGGAACGCTGTGGTCTCTGGGCCAGAAGCCTCAAAGAGGCCACACAAAAAAGAAATACAAGAAAAACTGTTTTTAGTGAATGGTTCGTATTTGTGTATACATAGCTTTTTTTTACCCTGCAAAATGCAGACTCCTTAGGATAAATAATATAAATATTTTAATAAATTAGTAACCCATAATAAGCTTGTCTCTATTTCCTATTCCCACCCATACGGTAACCTACTTTCTTTTACTCTCCTTCCTTTTCCTTTTGGCACTTCCATCTGATTACCTTTACTGTTACAGAAAGAAAAGAAAAACACTGGCAATATGTATCTTTTTAAAAAGATTGCTTTTTAAGCACAATTTGCTCTTAAGTCTTGTACACACGTGCGATTGCGGGTCCTGACACGCAACGCACGATGTGTATGAACGAACAAGGACCGACTTGGTGGATCTCCGAACAAACGACTGTTTTGGCTGATAAAGCGTCTACACACGGGCGCTGCAGGTCGGGTCCCGCAATCGCACGTGTTACAAATTTAATTTGTTACTACACAAAGCAGGTAACAGGTTTTTACCAACCCTAGAACAGTTAGGGGAAATAAAAGTGATATTTGCTGTTCGCTTTTCCTTGCTGGTAGTCATTATTTTTTGCTGTGATGGAAGTCATAACTTGGGTTTTATTGCATTTGAATTTTAGGTAGTTTAATTACACATTATGAAATGCTATGCCATATAAACCAAATTCAGTTAATAGAATGTATGAATAAGCTTATTTAAAAACATATTTTATTCTGATTTACAAGTGTGTACTTTTCTCTGGCTGTGGATGTTGAATGCCTGTATAGACAGAGATACTAAACGTTGCCTTGATATTCAGAGCCTTTGTTTTTTGTTTGTTTTATTAATATTACAGACTGGCATATTTTAGACTAATAAATTACTACCTATATGATCAATTTTAAGCATTAAAAAAATATTAGACTTGACTTTTGCACACTGTTTAGTGATTTTAGCCAAAGCAAAAGAACTGGAAGTAGGCTGCACGCTGTCAGTCATATAAAAGCATCACTTTATTGTTGAAAATCCGTTAAAACACGTAGTGCTAGGTACAAACACAAAGGCATACTCGGGAAGACACAGGTGGTGCCTGATGCGTTTCGTGACGTCCGTCACTTCATCAGAGGCAGACCACCAATAGAGGGAAGTCCCTATTTAAAGGACTGCACCAAAGGACTGTAAAACATGTGTAGCCAATCAACAATGTTAAAAACATCAAAGTATGTGTCCTAAAAGACAGGAACAGCGGAAAAAGGCAGAGACATATAGGAGAGACCTGCTATCAAATAGGAAACATAGGGGCTGATTGTGGTAAGCCACTCATATCATATATGAGTCACATGCTGCATGACTATAAAAGAGTGACTCTAATGACTCAATGTAACTTATATAATAATATAAAGTATCTAAAGTAACTTGATAATATGCAATCTGGATGTATGCTATATGCATATAAGGTATAAAGGTCAATGAACACATAACATAGATACATATAAATACGCATATGACATATATATATATAAAAAGACTAAAATAGACCATAGGCAATCAGAACACACAACAAATTCACAATATCTTCTGTATAAAGTGCATAAATGAGACCATATAAGTATAAATATAAGGGACTAAAAATACGAGGGACTAAAAGTACATATCTGTCCAACATAGCATCAATACGGTGAAACATGATCAAGATATATATCGCTACATAAGTAGTACATTACAATGGATGTAAATATGATTAAATAAAAGATACAACATATGCATATGTAATACCTGAAAAACGGGAAGTGTTTCAGATACACACCTGGTATCTCTATTATATATCTAATATATGTCAGAGAATCCTATGTGTTGCATATATTCATGTCGATGAAAGAATGTGTCGAACACACGAAAGAATGGAAAAATGGAAGTGTATCTAACCTATTAATCGGATGTATAGATGCAGTGTAATACAAAGATATATAAATGAGGACGGAATTAATCTAAAAAGGCCGATAATTCAAAGTCTCTGTTCAGACCCTGAGGGGATATGGTTTTCATGGTATATATCCACTTAGCTTCCTTCTTGAGAAGCTTTCTATCTATATCTCCTAGTGATTTTAGCCAGTTTTGCTTTAGGATTCTTAAAATGAGTGTGTATGCCATGCTTCTTGGCATTTAGACTACAGTTTGTCCGAGTTAGTATAGTATAGTATTTGAGGTTGAATAAAGAAATACGTCCATCCAGTTCAACCTGCTCAGCAATAGCCACAGGGACAAAAAACTCCTTCCTGACTCCAAGACGCAATTGGAAAAATACCTGGATCAACTGTAAAATTTGTTACAGTTTACTCACGAATCTCGCCGGCGGCACTCCGGTCCCAACCCCTGGTGCTGTGTTTCCGAATGGTGCCTCCCCGCACCGGCACAAACAGTATAGACAGCTTCCAATAGTAGTTAGGACATGCAACTCAGGGGGGGGAATAAAAAGTCTTAATTTTATTTCAAACACATAAGATCAAAATCCAACAGGATACTAGGACTAACAGACAGCCTAACAGACAGGCTGTCTGTTAGTCCTAGTATCCTGTTGGAAAACCCTTTCCGAACTTGAAGACTAAACTTCTTTTCTTCAAGTCTTTAGGGATATCCACGTGTCCTCTGACATGTTCTATTGGTGAACGATGCCCCAGATAGTATATTGTATGGCCCATTCATTTATTTATACACAGAAATTTACACACAGTAATCCTATCCCCATGCAAGCGCCTTTTTTCTAGTATACATAATTTTAACTTTGTTTTAAATTTGTTTATCAAACTGAATTTGTACTCCTCCTTCACAAAGTCCTAATGACTTACATAGGAACATTATTTAGCAAGAAACACCATCCCATGTACAGCGTGTTTATGCCAAGCCAAAACAGCTGCTAAAATATTGAAATGCAGTTATACTTCAATGAAGTGACCTGAATCTTTAAGCAGGAAAAAATAACACCATGGTGCATGAAAGGTGCACGCATGTATACTAATGCCTATGTGCACAGTTCCTTACATGCATGCCAAAGAGAATATAAATATGCAGGACTTTTATACCCACTTGCACTGTTATTACCATGTGCACAAGCATATGCACACATAAATATGAGCTTAAATACACACAAACCATAACAACTTTCACTCATGAACAAACTATACAAATATAGGCATATGCACATGACGAGCACACACAAAACTGTAAAGATGCGCAATCCTTAACATAACTTCACGCACAATACACTCTATGGTATACATGGTGTATTTTACTATTATTATTGTTAGTAGTAGCAGTAGTATTATTGAGTATTATCCATAATGTTTGTCAATTTTTGTGTGTGCATTTTTCTGTATTTTTTACACTTTATATTTAAATTCTGTATAGTATTAAAGTAGTATGTTTAATGCTTACTAAATAATAATACACTGTAGCTCATTTTGGTTATACTAAAAATACACACTAAAGCCAAAATCTAAAGAACAAATTTAAACTTTAAGTCAAGTCAAGCTGTTTTATTAAATTTCTTAAAACTCAAATTTAACAGCTTGAATTAAAATTTTGCTAGCATGTAGGCACCACAGCTATAAGTAAAAAAAAAAAAAAAAAATCTCCACCATAAAGCCCAGTTGGAGCAACATTGGAGAAACTCTTGCCCAGCTATTCAACTTTCTGGGTGTCAAGGCTGAACATTAGGCCTCTGTTAGCACTTTATGCCGTTAGGGTTTAATCTTCCCATGATTTTGTGTCAAGTCCAAAATTATGTTTAACACTGTTTTGAAGAAGAGGGCCCTTCATCTTTGCAGAGAATGGAGATTACCCTCTATTAAAGGGACACTATACTGAAAAAATTACTTTGCCTCATCTTAATTTATAATAGAATACATGTAATTAGCACTTACTCTAATTTGCATGTGTTGCTGCATGCCTTCAATACAGCACATATTTTGTTTAGGAGCAGTATCCCCCCTCCCTCTTAACCACTCCCACTTTCATCCAACCTGACTTTTCCCCACAAACCAACTGTCAAGCCTGTACACAGCATACAGCATTCCAACTGTCAAAACTCTGTCACCATTCCAGCTACAGTAAAACTACTCACAGAAGAATAGTTCATTGACGGCTGAAATATAAGAAATTTTAGATTGGATATCTAAGGAAATAGGGGGCAGATCAACAAAAAAATGATACAGTGGTGGTTGGGAAGAATTATAGTTTCCAGTTATGGTCAATTTAAAATAACCTATTTTTCGGTATAGATGCCCTTTAAGATAACCATGGGCCATCACCCCTGCTAATATCTGTAACTAAGACACCTGCCACTGCCCTCAGCCACCCAAATTGCTCCTTCCACCTCAGATTTTACTTTGTGCCAACTGACTATTATTTACTCTGTAGGGTCTGTGTTGCTTGTCCTTTCCATTTTAGTATAGTATAGTATTTGAGGTTGAATAAAGATATATATATATGTCCATCCAGTCCAACCCATCTAACAATATCCATTTATCAATATATATCAATATACATTTCCTGCCTAACTTGATCCAGAGGAAGGCAAAAAAAACCCATCAAATTAATGAAGGAGAAAATTATTCCTTCCCGACTCCAAGTGGCAATCAGAAATTCCTGGATCCAACTCTACTTTATGAATCAATACCAGTAACTTGCAACATTCCTTGTTTGCAGAAATCATCCAGCTTTCTTTTTTAAACTGACCAATGTGCCTGTCATAACAATGTCCACTGGAAGACCGTTCCATAGCCTTTTCTCACAGTGAAAAACCCTTTCTGAATTTGAGCTTAAACCATCTCTCCTCAAGTCTTAAGGGATGTCCGCGTGTCCTGACATGTTCTATTGGTGAACAATGCCAGTAGTTTATTTTGTGGCCCGTTAAGGCTCTTGCATGGGGATACGATTACTGTGTATAAATACATTTTCTCCAGCGTACATAATTGTAACTTTTCTAGTCTCTCTTCATATTCAAGTTCCCCCAATCACCTTATTAATTTAGTTGCCCTTCTCTGAACCCTTTCCATTTCAAAGATGTCCTTTTTGTACATAGGATTCCAAAATTGCACTGCATATTCCAAATGAAGCCTTACCAATGCTTTGTAAAGAGGGAGAATAACATTTTCCTCCCCTGAATCCATACCTCTTTTTTTCTATAAATAAGTCATGTAAAATAATTTTTTTTATATCTAGGGTCCATTCTGACGTTACAATCTTTTTGCTTGCATAATTTTACTTAAGGCACCATCATAAAGCCAGCTCGGATATAAACTGGCTAAATTTTTACATTCAGGTTTAAGCCTGCCTGGCTCTGCATTTTTTTCACAGCTATAAACTCTTTATTGTGTAGAGTCAAACCTGCCTAGCCCTACAATTGTTGCAAACTTGGTGGCATACTGTATTTCTGCATACAGCACTGTCAAACATGCCAACCTGGCAAATAGTCTCCTAGGTGTTACTTTTCCCAAAATGTATGCACTTCTGGTGGCTTAATTCTGAATGTATAAATAGTTACATAGTAATTGAGGTTAAATAAAGGCACACAACCATCAAGTCCAACCTTTATACCCTCCTTTTTAACCCTACCTAACAGGCAAAAACCCCAGCTAAAATAACAGAACTACAGAATATGTATTAACCAGAAACCCTCCAAATCTTCAAAGAATCGACATCCCCCTGACACACACACAAACACATCCCCCTATCTACCTCTGGCACATCCACACTCGGCTCGTCCATCCCCTGATCCAACCTTCTGGGTTATGTGTCACTTGATGTCTGTCTCCTGGTAGTGCAGTGTGTCCATTGCATCCATAACCGCGGGTTAGTATATGAGATACCAGAAATTCTCTATATTTTTTAGTTTTAGAAACTAATCCAGCCCATTTAAAGTGATTCAATGAACTTGCCATTATCACATCTACTGAAAGACTGTTCCCCAGTTTCACCTTTCTCACTGTAAAGAAACCTTTCCCAACCTGATGACAAAACTTCTTTTCTTCTTATTTTGAAGAGAAACTATAGTGCATATAAAGTTTTTTTCAAAAACAGCTAAAATAAAAAGTAAATGAGGCAGTGAGGTAGGATTGGTGCTTTTTACCTCCCAATATCCTTTCTATGAGGAGCAGCAGGAAGAAGAAAACTGCTTCTGCCAGTCTTCCTGAATGCTTCAGCACTATATTTAATATAGGTAGGCCCAGGGCCATAACCTGGCAGATGAAAACTGTATGTGCTGTAGATCCTCAACAAAACAATATTGGGGGGTAGCAATAATCCTAGCTCCCAGGTGCTTTTCGTTTTTGAAAAGTACATTTTTACAGTATAGTTGTCCTTTAAAGTATGTCCACGAGTCTTCTGATATGAGCGTTAATTGAACAATGCACCAGAGAGTTTATTGTATGGCTCATTAATATATTTGTATAAAGTGATCATATCCCCACGCAAACGTCACTCTAATGTAAACAGCCCTAACTTGTCTAATCTGTCTGTATAGTCAAGCCCCCTTCATTTCCCTTATTATTTTAGATTTCCGTCTCTCAACTGAAAAGATAACCCTTTTGTATAAGGGATTCTGAAACTGCACCACATATTCCAAATGAGGCCTTACCAGTGCCTTGTAAAGAGGGAGAATAATAATTTTCTCTCTTGAATCTATTCCCATCTTTATACAAGATAATATCTTGCTAGCTCTAGCCATTGCTACATGGCATTGTTTGCTACAGCTAAGTATCTACTAGATCCCCCAAATCTCTTTCAATTAGAGATTCACTTAGCACAGAGTTATTTGTGGCATAGGTGGCACAAGGATTGTTAATCCCCAAATGCCTCCCCTTACATTTATCAACATTAAATCTCATCTACCACTCTGCTGTCTATTTTGATAATCTATCTTATGTCTGCTTGCAGCAATTCTGCATCATTTGAAGTTTGCAAATCTCTACATAGTTTAGTGTCATCAGCAAAGAATACCTTGCTTCCAATACCCCCTTTAAGTTAATTTATCTGACACAATCTTTCTCATAAATCCATGGTGACTACTACTAATAAAATCAATTCTGGAAATAATGTAAAGGATATGATCCTATAACAAGGTTTCCAGCACCTTCCTTACCACTGATGTTGGGTCTATAGTTGCCACGCTAGGAATGACTACCTTTTTTGAATATTGTTATAACAATGACTTTTTCCCCAGTCCAGCGGCACATCACCAGACAAAAGGGAGTCATGGGGCAGCATGGTGGCTCAGTGGTAAGCATTGATGCTTTGCAGCGCTGAAGTCCTAAGTTCAAATCCACCATTGGGAGAGTTTTTATATTCTCCCCGTGCTTCCGTGGGTTTCCTCCGCGCACTCCGGTTTCCCCCACAATCATAAAGACTTGCTGATAGGTTATATGTGTCAAATAAATGTTCTTAGATTGTAAGTTCTTTGGGTCAGGGCCTAATGTGTATGTATCTTTGTAATTGTAAAGCGCTACAGAAGATGTTGGCGCTATATAAATCAATAATAATAATAATAAGAAACATTGGTCTAGATGAAACCGGACTAAGCTCTTTTAAGATCCGAGGATGTATTTCATCTGGTCCTGGGGCTTTATTGATATTAACTATGTCTAATTGTTTCCAACCATATCTGTCAGCCAGACTAAATATTACTTTTTCATACCCTTATTATTACAGTCCCTGCTATAAGGACTAGGATTCTCTAGTGAATACAGAGGCGGGGGGAAATAGCTTCGCACATTCGCCTTTTCGGCATCGTCCATAACTATCTCAGCCCCATTATTTAATGGTCTCACATTCTCAATACTCATCTTTTTTTACTATTGATATGCCTAAACATTTTGGGGTTAAATTGCTTTGTTCTGCTATCATTTTCTATTTTAGCTAATTTAATGGCTTTTTCGCACACCCCTTATTAAAACTTTTATACTCCCTGTAAGCTTGTTCTGTTCCCTTTGATTTTAAAAGCCTTTTTCTTTTTTTCCATTTTCCTTTTTCCTGAGCATTGAGCCGGGCAGGAGTGGACCTAATCTTTTTTTTTACACTTGTTCCCTAAAGGTATGAATTTAGAAATGTAATGGTTAAATACCCCTTTAAACGCAGTCCACTTCTGCTCAATATCCAGTCTATGAGCAGGAGTGATTACTTTAACAACAATAAATTTCCGATTGCCACTTGGAGTCAGGAAGGATTTTTTTCCCCCTTCATAAATTTGGTGTTTTTTTTTTTTGCCTTCCTCTGGATCAAAAGTTAGGCAGGAAATGAGGATATTGCTAGATGGGTTGGACTGGATGGACGTATATCTTTATTCAACCTCAAATACTATACTAATAAAATTAGTGTTCCTAAAGTTAAATATGTTTGTTAACCCAGTAAACTTTTGTTTTTTGCAACCTATATTAAAGGACACTATATCATGATCACTATTCCTTAAGCTTCCCATGACCTTCATCTCCAAAATAAGATCAGGGTTATTTGATATTACCAGATTCAACAATGCATCCTGCCTAGTAGGAACTTCTACCATCTGTGAAAGAAAATGCTTGTATAGAAAATGTAAAAACTTAGATACCCTTTGATGTGCTGGCAGTTCCCTTACTCTAATCTATGTTGAGGTAATTGAAATGCCCCATACCAGCAGCCTTTGCCAACTGTATATGGAGATTAATTTCCATGTCCTGGCTGGGACTTGGCGACTTTTAACATACACCAACAATTTATTTACCCACCTTCTTTCTTCCCATACGCAGCTCCACCCATATTGTTTCTGCCATATCGTTTATACCCCCATCTATCTCATCTTTTAGATTTGGCTTCAATTCTTGGTTAACATACCTACATTCACCACCTCCTTTCTTATTAACTCTGTCATGTCTAAATAAGGAGTATCCTTCAATATTTACTGCCTAGTCATATGAATCATTTAGCCATGTTTCTGCTATACCGATCACATCATACATTTCCTTTAACCCTTTCACTGCCACAGAGCGTATATTCACGATCTGTGCAGTGAATGCACAAACTGCCACAGATCGTGAATACACGATCTGTGGCTTCCCCCCTCCCCCAAAAAATTTGCCCCCCCCCCCGCTAGGGGCGATCGGGGGCAGCATTCAACTGCCCCCCTAGCCCCCTCAATCCCCCCTCGGTTTCGGCCAAATCCGAGGGGGGGATCGGGAGATAACAGTACCTTTATGATCCATCAGCCGGTCCCACGAGGAGGCGGTGAGGAGGAGCTCTTCAAAAACGGAAAGGGAGACCCCGGTGACTCACAGAACTTCCTCCTTCACCGGGGTCTTCCCTAAGAAGTGTACCATGCTGCCCCTGGTGGTCTAGTGGAGGTACTGCAGTGTGATCTCCATATAGATCATGCTGCAGTACCTGTATAGTACAAGCTGTCATGCTTGACAGCCTTACTATACATTTTGTGCTACTTAGCGAAGACTTAGAAAAAAAATGGGGACAGAGATCAAAATTTGGTGATCACTTCTGATCACCAAATTATTGATCTTTGCCAATGAATGAAAAACTCATTCCTGGAAAATGATTTCCGGGAAGGGATTTTTCCGATCGGATTTCGAATTGGAAAACGGGCATTTATGCCCGTATTCCAAGTTCGGTATCATTCCCTAAGATGATTTGATGATCATCTTTGGGAATGATCCAAAAAAAAAAGGGGAAATGCACACAAAAAAAATCTTAGTGATACACACACTTTTTTTTTTTTTTTTTTTTAACCTAAAACTATAAATTAGCCAAAAACTTTGTCTTCTGCAAGCTTCCCAATGTCCCTGGTGATATCGATAAAGTAAACGCGGATCATTTATTTGTTGGATTTCAAGGGAAACTAAGCCTATTTTAGTAGGACATTTTGCAGAGGTACCAAAAAAAGACCGTATTGAATTTTTAGGATCAGTAAAGTGTGCAAAAACTTGTGTGACTCGCTGTACTAACTGTTTTTCACTAATATACCACTAAAAGGGGAGTGGGGATAGGGTTGGGGGTGGGTTGTGGCGTTTTTTAATTTTTTCTTGTAATTGCAATTGCGCATGGATCCCATTTTAGCTAGTTGGTGGCCCCGTCTCGTGTGCACCCACCCTTATGGCATACCGTTTGATTCAGGACATGGTAGATTGCCATTTAGTGGGGTTTTTACTTGCCAAGTGGGTTTAGGTAGGATTTCAACCCTTGAATCATCTTATTTTTATTTTTTAACTAAACCTCCTAAAAACACGGACTTCTTTGGATCAGTGGGTCTGGAATTCTTCATGTATGTATAAAGCATGGCATCGTAACGTAGCTGAAGGTGTGTAGATTCCAAAAATATATAGTTTGTGGGGGGATTTCCATGTTTCGGGACGGTTTCCTTAGAAAAAGTGTAGGTTGTTCAAATTACAGAGCACTTTCTTGTAATTGCATTTGTGTATGCGTCCCATTTGAGCTAGTTGGTGGCCATGTCCCTGTTACATCCACGCATATGGCATACCGTTTGATTCAGAACATTGGGAGATTGATATTTGACAAGTTTTTTTTACATGACATGGAAATTTGCCATGATTTTTAACTTTGATTGTATTTTTATAAATTTTTCCTGAAAATCTGGTAAAAAAAGCAAATTTTACATGAAACTCGCGCCACACCATTGTGGTATGCATAAGGAATCCACACATTGTGTAGCTGAAGGTGTGTAGATTCCAAGAATATATAGTTTGGGGGGGTATTTCTAATATAGAGGGGTGTTTAGTCTGACATCTGAAAAGTTGCTGTAATTGGGCCATTGTTCATTGGCTCACTTTGTGGCTAGTTGATTCCACGTTGCGTGTGTAACCATACATAGGGCATACCGTTTGATTCAGGACATTGGGAGATTGATATTTGGTAACTTTTTTTTACATTACTTGGGATTTTGGCATGCTTTCACCTTTGAGAGTGTTTTTTTTTTCAATTTTTTTTAGAAAATCTGCTAAAACTGTGAACTTCTACAAGAACTGCGCCCCAACCATTGATGGTACGAATGAGCAAACACAGAATTTTGTAGATAAAGGTGTGTGGATTCGGAAATATATGGTTTGTGGGTTGTTTTTTTTTGGAAAAATTGCAGACTGTTCAATTCAGATTGGCTGAATTTTTGCTGTTTCTGAGCCATTGTGCATTGTTTCACTTTGTGGGTTTTGGCTTCCACGTCTACGTGTGTAACCACACTATGGCATACCGTTTGATTCAGGACATTTGGGAGATTGATATTTAGTAACTTTTTTTACATCCATAGGTTTTGGCATGATTTCTACCTTTTGAGTTGTTTTTTGTTCATTTTTTCAGACAAATGCGAACTTCTACGAAGAACTGCGCCCACACCATTGATGGATGAAGAACAAACTACAGTTTTACATAGCTGAATGTGTGTAAATTTCAGGAATGTATAGTTTGTGGGGGTTATTTCTAAGTTACGGGGTGTTTGTGGAAAAAACTGTAGACGTCCAAATTTGGAGTTGGCGAAATATTTTCGCTGTTCTCTGAGCCATCGTGCATTGTCTCACTTTGTGGCTTTTCGCTTCCACGTCCGCGTGTGTAACCACACATATGGCATACCGTTGATTCAACTTTGGGAGATTGATATTTAGTAACTTTTTTTTACATTCCATGGTTTTGGCATGATTTCTACCTTTTTGAATGTGTTTGATGTTAATTTTTTTGGAAAATCTGGTAAAAGTGCAAACTTCTACGAAGAACTGCGCCCACACCATTGATGGTATGAATGAAAAAACTACACGCGTTACATAGCTAAAGGTTGTGCAGATTTCAGGAATATATAGTTATTTCTGAGTTGGGGGGGCGTTTTGTGGAAAAACTGCAGACTGTTCAAATACAAACTGGCTAATTTTTTTTTGCTGCTACTGACATTTGGCACTGGTCACGCTCTGGGTTAGTTGGTAGCCATGTCTCTGGGTACACCCCATGAATGTGGCATACCGTTTTATTCGGGGGGTTAGGCTTTCATATTTGAGATGTGTTTGAACTTTCCTCCACAGTTTTTTAGCTGAATTCGCATTTGATTTGGTCTCTGATTTTACAGTTGAGGAAAAAAAGGAAAATGTGAGAAATAACTTACAATTGGAGCTGCGTCCAGGTATCTGCATTTTGATCGAAACTAACCTCACTCGTAAAATCCTGCGGTTGTGTAGTTTCTAAAAATATCTCACTTGTGGGGATATTTTAGTTAATTTGTGTAGTATCTATGTTAACTGTCATATGGGTTATACATTTTAATTTGGTATAATTATCTAGAAGGTGCAGTTTTAGTTTGGGGGGGTCTCCTGTCAGGAAAAGTGGGGTACCTACATATATCTGGTATCGTTGTACTTGGAGTATCAGAGCTTTAGAAACAGTAAGATTTTTGTGTGTAACCTTAAGATAACTATAAGTAAAAATGGGAAAAATCCATGAAAATTTGCAAATTTTTCATTTTTTTTTTTACATATTTTACCCAGAATTCCAGCAAAATTTCCAGAAAAGTTACAAAATTCTGTTACCACGTTAAAGTACACTTTGTGCTGAAAAAACAATGTACAATATTCCTGATTTACTGCAAGGTTTCCTACTGTAAAATTAGTCTAAAGCGATTAAGGGCAAAATCCTGAAAATTCTTCTGGCAGTTAACGCAAAAAAAAAATGAAATTCTCCTGGCAGTGAAAGGGTTAAAGCTATTCGTTCTAGTTCCCCAGTTTTTCCAAACATAGAAAAGATAATCAATGCGCATTCCTAGGCCCCATACAATATCATATTATCTGCACACTGGCATACTTTATAAACAAAGGGGTTTAAGCATACATTACGTTGATCACATAAATGAAAGCCTTCCAACCACGTCAAGTAACCCCAGTCTGGAAGTTCCTAACTTTACTAACCTTCTTTACTTCATTACCATTTGCAAACTTTTGCATTTCTGATCGTTTGCACTGAATCCTTATGCGTTTCCTGTCAAGTGAACAGGTGGTCCTGCTTACCTCTTCCATGCGGAGTTCTCCCTTGCTCTCTTTGGCCTGATGCTCCCCTATGAGTTGCACCTTCGAGTGCCAGAGGGGAAAGAAACAAAGGTGACCGGGGTTAGATGCCGGTCTCTTTGCCTCTGCCGCATGGTTCTCTATTCAGTCTGGTTCCGGACCTTGCGTGCGACCGGAAGTGATGTCACGAAGGTGCGACTTCCGGTTTTAGGCATTATGGGAGTTGTAGTTTGTGGCACACATGGCTGTTTGTTTGGCAGACCTCAGAGACCGGCGTTCTGTGTGAAGCTAGCAATTTTCTGGCTGTGCAGTAGCAAAGCTCTGTACCTGAGGATAAATGTAAGTCTACTCCTTGTTTTTTATTTCTGCTATATGTTCAATTTTGAACACTGCTTTTGAATTTTTGTTTTAAGTGCCACTGCTTACCAGTCTATACTTACTTTTTAGTATGGATTCAGGGAGCTTGAGCAAAGGTCACAACCCTAAAGGTAGTAGGTAAGCGTTAAGTAAGTATATTTTATTTTTTCTAAAAGAGCTGAGTATAGGGGCATATAGCTAAAAGCTATTATCCCTTTGTTTCTTTCCTTAGTGTTTCAACCTCTGATAAGCATTCAAATAGTGAAGAGAAAGTGAAGGAAGTAGAGTTAACCACTCCAAGTCCAGCAATGTCTTTAAGCCAGATGGATTCTTTTATGGAGTATGTAAAACAGCAATTGCCAAAGGAGTACAGGAAGCTTCAACTTCTAGAAAAGCCCTTAAGAAAACTAGAAAGAGGCAAGAAACTTCTTTGATCATCCAAGAGGCAGTGGAGAAAAATGTTAAGAGATCAAAACTCATTAATATGTTAAAAGATTGCAAATTAGCATCGGGATTTGTAGCAGAGGCCTCAGTGAACTTAGTATGTCTCTCAGCCAGAAGTATGTCCCTGACGGGCGACTAGAATAGCTTAGGGCTATCTTGGACTTGGACGCTGATATGGCTCAAAGAACAACCTATGCTAGTTACACTTTGACGGTAGTATGCTTTTTGCTGAAAAGCTTGATGCATTTATTCAAAGGGCGTCTGGAGGAAAAGTGTCTTTTACAAGGGCAGTGAAAAGCTTTCAAGACCGCAGTAGAGGAAATTATTTGAAGTCATCTCAGACAATTCAACAGCTGTTTCCTACGTAAAAAACCAAGGTGGCACAAAGATCAAGACTCTAAATCTGTTAGCAAACAGAATATTCGGATGGGCATCAAGACATCTAAAAGACCTAACAGCAGTACTCACTCAGGGAGAAAAATGTGATGGTGGATTATTTAGCAGATATCGGCTTGCTCCAGGGGAAGGGAGTCTGCATCAAGATATCTTCCAGGAGTTGCAAGTAGGGTTTTCCAGTCCTAGAATTGATGGCACCCCTACAGAACTGAAAATGCAAAAAGTTTTATTCGAGATCCATAGTCCGCAGGCGGTAGCCTCAGAGGCTTTATCCAACACTGGACGGAGGGACTCCTGTATGTATTCCCTCCAATTCCCCTTATATGGAGAGTTTTGAATAAAATTCAGAAAGAAAAAGCTTTGGTCATTGCGATTATTACCAATTGGCCTCGCAGACCTTGGTTTCCCTTGTTGAAAATCATGTCAATGGAGAGACCATTAAAGATTCGGACATTTCCAGGATGGCTGTCCCATGATCCAGTGCAGATGGAGGAGGATCATCATTTATCACTGATGGCCTTGCTACTGAAAGGTTAAGACTGAAGTCTGAAGGTTTGGAGGATGACTTGGTTAACTTCGTTTTAGCATCAAGGAAGACTTCGACGTCCGACAGTATTATAGAATCTGGGAACAGTTTGTAAGGTTTGCTAACATGAAAGGGAAGGACCCAGTGGTTCCAGATGGCAACTTAAGTGCTAAATTTCTTATTTTCTGGTTTCAAGATCAACCTCACAAAATGTACACTAAGAGGACAAATATCAGCACTTTCAGCAATGACGGGAATGGTATGGTCAAAAGATCCACTAGATATTAGGTTCTTCAATGCACTGATAAGAATTAAGCCTAAAATGCCATCATCATTACCACCATGGGATCTCCCTCTCGATAAGCATTCAAATAGTGAAGAGAAAGTGAAGGAAGTAGAGTTAACCACTCCAAGTCCAGCAATGTTTTAAGCCAGATGGATTCTTTTATGGAGTATGTAAAACAGCAATTGCCAAGGAGTACAGGAAGCTTCAACTTCTAGAAAAGCCCTTAAGAAAACTAGAAAGAGGCAGAAACTTCTTTGATCACCAAGAGGCAGTGGAGAAAAATGTTAAGAGATCAAAACTCATTAATATGTTAAAAGATTGCAAATTAGCTCGGGATTTGTAGCAGAGGCCTCAGTGAACTTAGTATGTCTCTCAGCCAGAAGTATGCCCTGACAGTGGCGACTAGAATAGCTTTATGGCTACGATCTTGGACAGCTGATATGGCCTCAAAGAACAACCTATGCTAGTTACACTGGACGGTAGTATGCTTTTTGCTGAAAAGCTTGATGCATTTATTCAAAGGGCGTCTGGAGGAAAAAGTGTCTTTTTACAAGGGCAGTGAAAAGCTTTCAAGACCGCATAGAGGGAAATTATTTGAAGTCATCTCAGACAATTCAACAGCTGTTTCCTACGTAAAAAACCAAGGTGGCACAAAGATCAAGACTCTAAATCTGTTAGCAAACAGAATTTCGGGGGCATCAAGACATCTAAAAGACCTAACAGCAGTACTCACTCAGGGAGAGAAAATGTGATGGTGGATTATTTAGCAGATATCGGCTTGTCCAGGGGAAGGGAGTCTGCATAAGATATCTCCAGGAGTTGTGCAAGTAGGGTTTTCCAGTCCTAGAATGATTGGCAACCCTACAGAAACTGAAAATGCAAAAAGTTTTATTCGAGATTCCATAGTCCGCAGGCGGTAGCCTCAGATGCTTTATCCCAACACTGGACGGAGGGACTCCTGTATGTATTCCTCCAATTCCCCTTATATGGAGAGTTTTGAATAAAATTCAGAAAGAAAAAGCTTTGGTCATTGGATTATACCATTGGCCTCGCAGACCTTGGTTTCCCTTGTTTAAAATCATGTCAATGGAGAGACCATAAAGATTCGGACATTTCCAGGATGGCTGTCCCATGATTCAGTGCAGATGGAGGAGGATCATCATTTATCACTGATGGCCTTGCTACTGAAAGGTTAAGACTGAAGTCTGAAGGTTTGGAGGATGACTTGGTTAACTTCGTTTTAGCATCAAGGAAGACTTCGACGTCCGACAGTATTATAGAATCTGGGAACAGTTTGTAAGGTTTGCTAACATGAAAGGAAGGACCCAGTGGTTCCAGATGGCAACTTAAGTGCTAAATTTCTTATTTTCTGGTTTCAAGATCAACCTCACAAAATGTACACTAGAGGACAAATATCAGCACTTTCAGCAATGACGGGAATGGTATGGTCAAAGATCCACTAGATAAGGTTCTTCAATGCACTGATAAGAATTAAGCTAAAATGCCATCATCATTACCACCATGGATCTCCTCTCATTCTTCAAGTTCTAACAGAATCTCCTTTTGAACTATCAAAGATGTCAGACTGGTTTCTACAAAGAAGTGGAGGAGCACACTACTAGTTTTCAGTGTTTATTTCAGCAAAATGCAAACATACAACGTTTCGGGGGATACAAATTCCCCTTCCTCAGGGGATTTGTATCCCCCGAAACGTTGTATGTTTGCATTTTGAAAAACTGAAAACGTAGTAGGTGCTCCTCCAACTTCTTTGCAGTGCCATATTGCTGTGGCCCTTGAGGTGGGGGGCTGAGAGGGTTGCACCTACCAACCAAAGGCCGTGCCATTTGGGTGTGCTGGAGTGTACTTTACTGAAGATTTGGACAGACTGGTTTCTAACCTTAAAAGTAGTTTTCCTAGTACATACATAGTAACATACATAGTAATTAAGGTGAATAAAGACATACGTCCACAAGTCCAACCTATTCACACGTGACTGGCCACGTGTGATAGGGAAAACAGGAAATTAAATCTATACATACTGTAATTTGTTTCCGGTCACCTTTCCTGGACAGCATTCACCAGATTTACTTCCCTCCCATTATTGTTTTGAATTTATTTGACAAGACTTTAGAAAGAAGAGGGTTTGCCAGGGGAGGAGCAGAAGCTTTTATTCAGCTTTTCCTGTTAGCATCCGGGGGCCTAGCCCAGTCTGGTGAATGCTGTCCAGGAAAGGTGTCCGGAGAAACGAAAATTATGGTATGTATAGATTTAATTTCCCATTTTTCTCAATTCCCTAGCCCTTTTTAAAATGAGGGAAAAGGCCATCCATCCAGTGCTTTATATTAAAGGCATAGACCTCCCATAAAAGGGCATGTTGGAGTGCTATTACTACATGGAAGCTTGACCCGGCTTCCCAATAATATACATACAATACAAGGATTGTGGAAGTACTTCAATTAGGCTAATTTACAAACTACGTTTAAAGGAAGTGTACTGATCTGGTCAAACATAGAAAAGATAATCAATGCACATTCCTAGGCCCATACAATATCATATTATCTGCACACTGGCATACTTTATAAACAAAGGGGTTTTAGCATAATTACTTGTGATCACATGAATGAAAAGCCTTCCAATCACATCAAGGTAAACCCCGTCAGAAGGACCCAGTTTTTCCAGCCAGACTTCTTGCATTGTTAACATACATTTTAAAATATCCTTCAATTACTTCCATACTTGCTACCCGTGAACCTTAATGTCTCTTCCCCCCCCCATACCTAGTTTAAAATCTCCTCTTAACCCCTAGCCATTCTCCCCCAAAATAGTGCCCAGTAGTGTGGTGACACTGCAGTTCCTATGGACTCACCTCTAGAGGGAGAGTCTCTGCAGTTCCTATTGACTCACCACTAGAGGGAGAGTCTCTACATTTCCTATTGAATCACCACTAGAGGGAGAGTGTCTGCAGTTATGACTCACCACTAGGGGAGAACACAGGAAACAACACAGAGGAGAACAGCAATTAAACAGACTGCAGTTAAGTTTGCTTGGGACAGAAGGGGGCCCTGGATTTGGGACAGACGGGGGGGCCCTGGATTTGGGACAGACGGGGGGGCCCTGGATTTGGGACAGACGGGGGGGCCCTGGATTTGGGACAAACGGGGGGCCCTGGATTGGGACAGACGGGGGGGCCGGTTTGGGACAGACGGGGGGGCCTGGATTTGGACAGAGGGGGGGGCCCTGGATTTGGGGCAGACGGGGGGGGCCCTGGATTTGGGGCAGAAGGGGGGGGGGGCTGGATTTGGGGCAGACGGGGGGGGGGCCTGGATTTGGGGAGACGGGGGGGGCCCTGGATTTGGGGCAGACGGGGGGGGGGCCCTGGATTTGGGGCAGCCGGGGGGGGCCCTGGATTTGGGGCAGACGGGGGGGGGCCCTGGATTTGGGGCGAGACGGGGGGGGGGGGGGGGCCCTGGATTGGGGCAGACGGGGGGGGGGCCCTGGATTTGGGGCAGACGGGGGGGGGGCCCTGGATTTGGGGCAGACGGGGGGGGGGCACTGGATTGGGGCAGGGGGGGGCTGGATTTGGGGCAGAAGGGGGGGGGCTGGATTGGGGGCTGGATTTGGGCAGAGGGGGCGGTGGGCAGACGGGGGGCCTGGATTTGGGGCGAGGGGGGGGGGCTGGATTGGGGGAGACGGGGGGGGGGGGGCTGGATTTGGGGCAGACGGGGGGGGCCTGGATTTGGGGCAGACGGGGGGGCCTGGATTTGGGGCAGACGGGGGGCCCTGGATTTGGGCCAGACGGGGGGGGCCTGGATTTGGGGCAGACGGGGGGGTGGGGGGGCCCTGGATTTGGGGCAGACGGGGGGGGGCCCTGGATTTGGGGCAGACGGGGGGGCCTGGATTTGGGGCAGACGGGGGGGGGCCTGGATTTGGGGCAGAAACACAGAGGGAACACAGGAAACACACAGAGGGATTTGGGGCAGACGGGGGGGGGGGCGGGATTTGGGGCAGACGGGGGGGCCTGGATTTTGGGCAGAGGGGGGGGGGCTGGATTCGGGGCAGACGGGGGGGCTGGATTCGGGGCAGACGGGGGGGGCCCTGGATTCGGGGCAGACGGGGGGGGGGGGGGGGCTGGATTCGGGACACTAAGACTACTCTGGCCTTGGGACATGGAGGAAGACTATGGCCTTGGGACATGGAGGAAGTCTATGGCCTTGGGACACAAAGGGGGCGCTCTGTGCTTCTAGCGCCTGTTATTGTAGCGGGCTTAATGTCTAGTAATTATATAATATCAATGATATCTGTGTAACTATTTGATCTAGCAAACATTTTGATTTTCTTAAGTAATACATCTTTGCCTACTGTTTACAAATCCTTGACCTCCTGTTGTATGTCACTTAACAGTGGGGTTTCTAGTTTGATCTAATTTTTATTTCTAAAATGATTTATGGCAACCATTGTAATTCAATACAAAGAAAAGTTCTGACAGGATATAAAAGATCCGTATATATTTGTTTTTGTTTTTCAACATTGTTTGGGTCAAAAATGTTAATTTTCAGCCTTTTTTACGATGATATTTCTTTGTGCTACAACATTGAGATTATAAGATGCATCTATTTGAGACGAGCTAAACCCAAAATGATTCCCAAACATCTGTAACCTGAAAATGAGGTGATGGCTCTAGAATTAGTCTGTAAAATCTATTTTAAAATTCTGCCTTATAAATATAATTAATAGTGACTCATTTTCCGTAATAATGTTTTCAGCTTTGTTTAAAATTGATAGTTGCTGCTCCTATTAAATTCTATAGGTTTATTTTAAACATTATTTTCAATATACCTTCTTTTTATAAAAAGCTAATACACTATCAATACTGACTGAAACATTGTTGTGTACTTAGCCTAATGTATCACTTTTTTGCCTGCTCATTGCAGTCAAATAAGGTATTTTTTGTAAATGTAACCCATGGACTCTGATGGACAGTTCTGCAAACTTTTAAATGATACTGGTTCATTAATGTTTGGTATTTCAGACTCACAGTTTATCAGTATTTTGTAATTTATTGTTAAACAAAGCACAATGACTGATTACAACTCATCGACTTAACTCTTAACATGTAGAGGTGCTTTCCAAGCTGTGTACTTTTATGGATTACCCATCCAATCATTGTAAAGATTAATGACTGGTCTTTTAGCTAGCTAATTTAGGACAAAATCTTGTAATTAATTGCAAATGATCAGATTTTCCATTACAAATGCAAATGAAAGCACAACAATCACAAAATTGACTACCGGTAACTACAGAAAGGCTTACTGAACAGATATTACTGCTGGTGCTCTGTGCTTAAATAATTTAAAATGGAAGTTCTTAAGATTTAACTCACAATGAGAATAGGCAGGAAAGGGAGAATCAGAGAGGAGTAAGAGACACAGACAAATTCAAGCGCAATTAATTTCATGTGAAGAATCTGTGATTTTACACTACCAGTCTTGTTTCTTCCAATCATGTATTTCTATTGTCAGACAAATCGTTCAACCAAAATTATGGGGTGGAAAGCCACTTCACTCTACCAACATATTCCTGATAGTTATACACATCATTATTACTGTAAGTAGGTGGATTTGGCTGAAAAATGGCCTGTGTGTACCCAGTCTATGGATTACAAGAACAATGTATTTTACCCAGCTTCTGTGAGTTATAGAAATATATATCACTGCAATGTTTGCAAAATCCCTATAATGCTTTCATAAACTTGGTGCTATTGGTTTCTTTTTGTGATCCCTATTGTGTTGCTATTAGGATTTTTTATTAAGAAGTTTCTCAATAAAACATTGTTGTATCTTCAACATTATTATAAATAAAGTACCTTCTGCTAAATTATGCTAAAACCATGTACAAGAGAGTCAGCACAATTTTAAACCTGGAATGGGGAATTATTATTTTTTTGTATTTGTGGCCCTTTAGAGTGATGATTCTTTAACAGCCATTTGCTGGTATTAGTCTTGCAAGTGTTAAATTCCATGAAGTGAAGTGCTTTATTAAATGGTTTCTGCTGCATTACCCACCCATTTGTAAATGAGCCTGAGTATGTCTAAGACCAAGATATCTCCCTATGTATTATAGAAATATCTTAAATAGCTCTTAGATTTTGGCCATACACTCTTTAGATGTTAAAGCTGAATAGACATTTGTTTAATCAGCCATAACATATTCCTCTCCAGCAGTTCTTACCTGCGGTGTTCCCCTGCTGCATTACACTTTACGGTCTATGTTACAGCTGTAATGACCATCATAAAATGGATTGGAAAATCTGGTTTGGGGAACTTCGGAGGAAAGTTACTAGTGTATGGGAGCCATAACCTTTATATGACTGCATAACTGACATTACATATATGCGTATATATGTGTTTTTATTTAAAGGGAATGTACAGAGTAAATCAATGTTAAGTCAATTGCAAAGTATGTTTCTTTATAATTTTTCTAAGTTATTGGCAAAGCTTACCTTTCCTACTTTACTTGCTGGATCTACCTCCCCACTGCAATCTCATTCAATCCACTACTCCTGCAAGAACTACTGTAGGTTAATCTTATTTGGTAAGATAGTCAGGACTGCTAGCTGTATATTACGCTTTATAAGTAAACCGTGGACTGGAGTAGCAGAGTCCTGCTTCTATGTATATAATAGAATTATGTTTAAAGGGCACTGTTTAAAAAAACACGGTGGCAAATTAATATTTGTGGCATTGAGCTGCAGTCTATTTATCAATGTTTGGTTAATCTTGAAATGTTTCTTTGAACTTGCACAAATAAAGTGTTTTTCTTTTCTATGTGTCATTTTTGTGCACTCACAATTTTTTTTTATGTGAGTGGCATCTGAATTATGTTTTCTGGGGGACATTGTGTCTAATTAATTTTGGTCGATTGGAGTACTTTTAAATGTAGGGGTTGGTGTTGTGCAACATAAATGAAATAAAAGGCCAGGTTCCTACCTTTAAAATGAACCATCAACCACCTCTCTACGTGCGGCACAGCCCAAGATATGAAGAAATCACTGATCAGAAATTTAGGAGGTGGGAGGTCTGAATCTACAGTCAGAAATACTACTTCCTCCCCTAATCTGTGGTTGGCACATGCTCAGTGCATGACTGAAGGGTAGGAGGGGGGTGGGGAGAACAGCACAGCCCCCAGCACTGCTTTTTTAATACCTCCCACTTGCTGGCCCTTCCCAATTGAAGAATGTGTAAAATTAGCCTTCAAAAAGTATATAGATGTAGGAGAGCCAAACGCAGACTTTGAACTGCAAGTATCCCTTTATTTTGTGCAACATTTTTCGTAGCTCTGTGCATGATAAAGAAGCACACAGCTCCGAAGCATGTTGCACGAAATAAAGTGATACTTGCAGTTCAACATCTGCATGTGGCTCTCATATCTATATACTTTTTGAATCGTGATTGCCACTTGAGATGGAGTGGAGTGGGATTTGAGCCACATACTGGAAAATAAGGGGTGAGTAGCTACAATCTTACCTGTGTAAAAATAGCCTTTTCAGCAAAGTTTAAAACTGCTGATTCTTTCTCTGATGAAATGCTGTTTTTACAGTTTTCTGTAGGGTGTGGTAGGTATTGGTCTGAGTTGCAAGTGGTAAAGGGGCAATGGGGAGCCCACAAGGGGTAGGGGAAGTGGGGAGCCCAAAAGGGAAAGGTGCCATGGGGCCTATGAGTGGGAGGGGCCACAGGAGGCTGCAAGGGCAAGGCCCAAATGAGCTGCAAGGGATGGGGCCAGGATGGGTCTGCAAGAGGAGGGGCCATGGGGTCTGAAGGGGAGGGGCCATGGGGACCATGAGTAGCAGGGGCTGCAAGAGAATTGGCCAAGGAGGCCTTCAAGGGGGAGGGGCCATGGGGGCCCACAAGGAGGAGGAGACACAGGGAGGAGGGAATGTCACATTGTTTTAGAGACGGAAGCAGTGGATCTGGTGATGCTCCTACCATATCACACACAAATGCTTTAAAGCGTATCATATCAACTTCCCCTTTAACTTCATTTGCCACAGTGTTAGCCCTTTAAACACTATTGCATTATATACATAGAAGCAGCACTCTGCTAATCCAGTCCACATTTTACTTTAAGTGTAATATACAGCTAGCAGGGCAGTCCTGACTAACTGACCAAATGAGATTCACCTCCAGCAAGTCCCACAGGATTATTGGATTGGACAAGGTTTCAGTGAAGGAGGAAGAGCTAGCAAGTCAAGTGGTATAGGTAAGCTTTGCCAATGGCTTAGAAAATAGAGTAACATTGTGTGTAATTTAAAGGAACAGCTTTACAATGGACTGAAATTTGATTTAAACTGTAAATTCCCTTTTGTTGTCATCACTAGTAATGTTTGTGCAATGTGCCCAAAATAACAATGAATTACAAGGCACATTCTCTTTATCAGTGGGCACTTATAAAATAGAAATATTTTCAAGAAACTAAAATACATGTTTTATTTATAAAAGTTCAGTTTATTTATTTTTTTTTTGTAGGTAACTTTTGAATTGCACAAAGAAAGTTTAGCACAGATTTTTAGTGAATATGAAGATAGAGTTGGTGGTGAAATAGGACCTGGTCCATCAAGCCCTGTAAGAACCATTAATGGATGCAGCAGAAGTCTTGAAGGCAGGCCTCACACACCTACTATGGAATCCACAGACACTATTGGCAAACCCAGCTGTTCAGAAAATACTGTAACTGACTGCAGCACAAATCTAGAATGTGCACCAAATAGTGAACCTAGTTTATCTCAAACAGAAACTCCTGACAAAAGTCCGGAGTATGTAAAAAATGCACTTCATCAAAGTGTATGTGATACAAAAGAGACTGAAACCAAACAGAAATCATCTGTAACTCCTAGTTTAGAGGGAAATTGTGAAAACCGTACCTCAACTCCTGCTGAAATCTGCAGTAAGCCAGTGCCCACATGTCTTGCTAGCACAGATGAAAACTCTTATATTGGAGAAAGCAAAAGAGATATAGACAATGCTGCAACTGAAACGGAAAATCCAGAATGTGCTTCAGATGGTGTTATGCCAGAGACATCTGGAAATTCAGATCTGTTGGAGGAAACCTCAGAACAGACACATGCTGAAGGTGTCAATGATCTTCCTGCTGATATTCCATCTGTGGATACTCCAAACCAGTCAAGGGATGTAACTAATTCTAGCTTGCCTGAAAATGTGGCCTATTCTACCGCAAATGATAGTGAAAATCTTAACTTGAATTCAGACGATGCAATGGAAGCTTCTTCCAGTGCAAATGAGGGAGAAGTGAACAGAACTGACTCAGGAAAAACAATAGTGAGACATGATGCTTCTAGTATTGCTTCTGATACAGAAAATATAGAACATAAGCCTAACAGGAGTAGTAAACCTGAACAGATAGAGTATGTGCCTGAGGTATGTAGTTCCACATTTTTCTTTTTAAACAAATAAGCTGATAATGAATAGAATACATAATGTAATGTTATGTTGGGAACCCCAAACAAATAAGTAATGATGTCCTGAAACCTATTCATTGTAAAATTAGAACTTAAGCTTTGGAAGAAATATTTTAACCCTGGAACAACAAACAGTGTGCCATAAAAACTTAAGTGGAAGTTTTCCAATAAACAGTTACTTTGTTCAGCTAACCTAAGTATATTTTGTTAAAATCCATTTTGCAAGCATTTGCTTTTTAATTGTGTTCAATTTTTAATTCATTAATTAATGTACATTGTTATTGAATCCAATGTAGGTGAAGTATTATAGTATGTGTAATCATCCATGCAAAATATACAGTATAGTTTTCCTCAGTCCTATCTCTAAATCAGTAAAATTTATTGGGCATGTGCCCAGTGGGTACAGATGGAGCAGCAAAAGGGACACCTTTAAATCCACAAATCTCTGCTGTTATAGGACTACATAATATATTACATGATGTTACTCCCTCTTTGTAGTATTGTTAACCCGGACAGATGTGTAGAGATGAAGTCTTGAATATCAAGACATAAGGCAATTTAACTGTTTGGTGAAATATTCTACACATATAATTGAATAATATGTGCCTGCTTTACAATATATGGGATCCTAGCCATCATTGCTAACATGTTTTTTGTCTGTCATTTTTCTTTTCTTTTATTCTCTGTAATAGTATATTCATAAAAACATGCACTAGTTTGCTTAATGCCAAAGTTTGCGAGTCGTAATTAATGTAAAAAAGATTAGGACCTTCCAGGGGTTACCTTGACGTGGTTGTAAGGCTTTTCATTCATGTGATCACAGTAATGTATGCGAAATCCCCTTTGTTTATAATGTATACCATTGTGCAAATTGTGATATTGTATGGGGGCCATGAATGTGTATTGATTATCCTATGTTTGTATAAATGTTTGACCAGATCAGTAGCACTTCCACAAAACTAAATTATAATTTGGCCTAAGAAGTGCTTCTACAGTCCTTCTATTGAGTATGTACCCCTGTTTGGGGTGTAATCAAAGTACCAATGTGGAAAAAAACAGGTGTTATAAGACATTCAAAAGGTGGACAGGTTTTACCCATTAGGAGGTATTATACTTATAATAGTAAATTTGTTGTGTATTTGATCAGATATCCTTGTGGTCTCTGATATGTTGGGGAAACCACCCAAATGGTTAAATCGAGGATATCCCAGCATAAATCAGACATTAGATTGAAAAACACTAACGGTTAGTCAATAAAAGTTCTTATCATTAAAAATAGTGCTTAATTTGCCCCAACCAATCAGATGTTAGCTTTCAAATGTTAAAGAATATCTGATTGGGTGGGGCAAAATTAGCACCATTTTAATGATAAGAACTTTTATTGAATCTCCCTGTAAATACCCAATACCGACCCACTCCTGAGAAGCAGAAAGAGACCTGAAATTTTTGGTCTTGGAACATGCACCCCCATGTATGTCAGCCTGTGATCAATAAATACCATATTGCTGAGATTTGGGAGTGCTGTGTCTTTGGATATTGTGTGTGTGTGTGTATGTGTAATTTTTTTTTTTTAAATTGACCTTATAATTACATTTGCTTCAAAGAAACCATAAGTCCCAAACCACCCCTCTTTTGTTATACCCACATACTGTTTTCATCTGTCCCCACCTCTGGGACAGGGAGCCAGGGGGTGCACTGCTTATGGATAGGCATGCATCTTGTAGTTGTAGATTGGCCGCCTGCCTGCCTATTAAAGGTAAAGGGACAATGCAGACTGGGAAACTGCAAATTCAGGTATGTGTTTAGGTTGATCTAATATAAACCTAGGGCTGAGGACCTAGTGTTTAGGTTCTCATCCTGGGTACTTCAAATGGGAAGGGAGTTATTTGGCAATTTAATTTCTATTAAAAGGACAATGATTGTAAAATAGGGTAACAAGATTATGTATCTTCTTTAAAAACACTGTGGAATATTTTAGACTCCCTATTCCAGGAACCAGGATTTCATGTTATATGCTTATGGGTATTTCCAAGTAACGTGTGAAAACCCAATTGTCAACATGTTTTAAGTGTGTGTGCTTATTTTAGTGTTTAAAATGTTCATGGATTTAGTTCTTAGGACAGCATTCCATAAAAAGGCTAGAGGTGTTTTTTTTGTCAGTCCACACTTGCTTGAGCAAACCCACATCTCTGTCTGAATCTGATTGGGTAATTCAGCAGGCTTCTCATATATGTACCAAATAGCAAAGATATTTGGAGCTATATTGCTATCTGTTTTAGGCTGCTTGTCACAATACCATACTTTGTATTTTGCACACGGCCAGATTTATAGAACCAATATAACATTTTGAGGTAGATATATTACTACCAAAGCATACCATGGCACAAATAAATACCTTTTATAATTAACATGTAATAGCAAACAATATGTGCTGTGCACTGCTAATGTGCTGCACTAGTAATTTGAAAACATGCATTATAATGCTATAGTAACTTGGAAAAAAATGTAAGCACTATTATAATTCAATGAAAATTGTATTGCAAAATTAGCATATTGCCTTTTCACCTGGCAGTGGCATACCGGTAAATAATCCTGGTTCCTGAAAACTGCAGTTCCAATATTTTAATTAGTTTTTTTTTGTAAGTTGATCGGCATTACAAAATTCTATATGGTGTTTAAATTTTGCAGGGATTTTATGTAGAGACCAGTTAGTTTGTTTTGTATTTTGTTTTCCTTGTATATATCTTTTATCTTTTTATTATTTAAGAAAACACAACAGCCTATTCTGTCAACATCTGACCATACAGTTGAAGCGGATTGCCAAAGAAGAGATTCCCGGGCCACAATGTTTCGAATTCCTGAATTTAATTGGTCAACTATGCATCAGAGGTTGCTCACAGACCTTCTCTTTTCAATTGAAACAGATATACAGATGTGGCGAAGGTTAGTTTCCTACCATCTATCCTACTGAAGGACATTGTTCAGAAGGATAGAACTTGCTAGTCTAGGTCAGGGATCCAAAACCTCAGTTGATATTTAACCTTGCAATAATTTGTTTTGAAACTAAAGGTTTAACTTGACAAGTTTGCTTTATATGGCCATATATGGAGAGTTGGACACAAAACGATTTAAAGGAAAAGTTCATGCTAGCACACTGTTTTTGAATTACAGCCCAGGCATTTCTGATTGACATAATGTACAGCTTACCTTTCTAAGCAACCCTTAACCAAAGCTATACTTGTGGGAAATAAGTAAAATCTTTTCACTACATAAATATCAGTAAATTGGTTTTACATAGGTTTGTCTCTAGTTTTAAAGAAATGATGCATGATTATAACTATACTAGACAATTAAGCCTGTTAAATAACCCTGTTTGCCCAAATGATCCTCTACAACTCAATGGATTACACCGGTAAGTCACAGAAATACCCGAGTGACATCACTGCTAACAGGAACAACCAGCCAGAGCAGTCACCAGTTACACTGTGTGGGAGGAGTGGGGACATCTAGTGACCAGGGGAGTGACTGCAGTGACACACGCACGCCAGCACATAGTCAGCAGTTAGGGTTTTATATATAGGATACATTTTATTTCATATTTAGCGTTATGCTGCCTATTGCACTTAATCCTTTCAAACCAGGCCCTTCCCCAAAGAGCTTACAATCTAACATAACAATTTTTGGGCTATATTCATTGATTTAGTAACATAGTAATTAAGATTGAATAAAGACATACGTCCATCAAGTCCAACCTATTCACTTTTTTTTTTTTTTTTTTAACCCTACCTAACAGTTGATCCAGAGGAAGGCAAAAAACCCCAGCTAAAAAGGGGGAAAAAATTCCTTCCTGACTCCAAACGGCAATCGGAAAGTATCCCTGGATCAACCAGATCTATATGCATTAATACCAGTAATTCTCAATATTCTTTAGTTTTTGAAACTTATCCAGGCCTTTTTTAAAGTTATTCAATGAACTTGCCATTACAACATCTGCTGGAAGACAGTTCCACAGTTTCACCGTTCTCACTGTAAAGAAACCTCTCCTAACCTGAAGATGAAACTTCTTTTCTTCCAACCTTAAAGGATGTCCACGTGCCCTCTGATATGACCTATTAGTGAACAATGCACCAGAGAGCTCATTGTATGGGCCATTAATATATTTGTACAAGGTTATCATGTCCCCACGCAACCGCCGCTTCTCCAATGTAAACAGCCCTAACTTGTCTAATCTGCCTGCATATTCAAGCCCCTCCATTCCCCTTATTAATTTAGTTGACCTTCTCTGAACTGCCTCAATTTCCAAGATGTCCCTTTTGTATATGGGATTCCAAAACTGCACCGCATATTCCAAATGAGGCCTTACCAGTGCCTTGTAAAGAGGGAGAATAATATTTTTCTCTCTTGAATCTATTCCCCTTTTTATACAAGACAATATCTTGCTAGCTCTAGCTGTTGCTACCTGGCATTGTTTGCTACAGCTAAGTCTGTTATCTACCAGAACCCCCAAATCTTTTTCCATTACAGATGAACTTAACACAGAGTTATTTATGGTGTAGATGGCACAGGGATTATTAAATCCCAAATGCATCACCTTACATTTATCTACATTGAATCTCATCTGCCATTCTGCTGCCCATTTTGATAATCTGTCTAGGTCTGCTTGCAGCACTTGCACATCATTGGAAGTTTCCAAAGCTCTGCATAATTTAGTGTCATCAGCAAACACAGAGACCTTGCTCTCAATGCCCTCTTCTAAGTCATTTATAAACAGATTAAACAGAAGCGGCCCCAGTACAGAACCCTGAGGCACTCCGCTTAGAACTTTAGCCCACATAGATGTAGCTCCATTAACCACCACTCTCTGTTTGCGGTCCAATAACCAGTTCTCTATCCATGAACAAATGTTTTCTTCAAGGCCAACAGTCCTCAGTTTATACATTAGTCGCCTATGTGGCACAGTATCAAAAGCTTTTGCAAAATCCAAATATACCACATCCACTTCTGTGCCTGAGTCCAACTTCTTACTCACTTCTTCATAAAAACCAATTAAATTTGTCTGACATGATCTATTTCTCATAAATCCATGCTGACTACTACTAATAAGATGATCTCTGGAGACAAAGTCAAGGATATGATCCCTTAACAAAGTTTCCATCACCTTTCCTACCACTGATGTTAGGCTTACAGGTCTATAGTTTCCAGGCTGTGAACGACTACCTTTTTTGAATATTGGTATTACATTGGCTTTTTTCCAATCCAGCGGCACATCCCCAGACAAAAGCGAATCTGAAAATATGAGAAACAGTGGTCTAGCTAGAACTGAACTAAGCTCTTTTAAAATCCTAGGATGCAATCCATCTGGTCCTTGCGCTTTATTGATATTAACTTTGTCTAATTGTTTCCGTACCATATCCTCCGTTATCCAATGTGAAAACTCTTCATTTCTTCCCTGCATATTGCTACAATCCCTACCGTAAGGACAAGGATTCTCAACAGTAAAAACCGATGTAAAAAAACGGTTTAGCAGATTAGCCTTTTCGGCATCCTCTACAACCACCTCAGCTCCATTATTTAATGGTCCCACATTCTCAGTCCTCATCTTTTTACCATTTATATACTTAAAAAACATTTTGGGGTTGGACTTGCTTTGTTCGGCAATCCGTATTTCATTTTCTATTTTAGCTAGTTTAATTGCTTTCTTGCACTCTTTATTACAGCTTTTGTACTCCCTGTAAGCCTGTTCTGTGCCTTCTGTTTTCAAAATGTTAAAAGCCCTTTTCTTTTTTTCCATTTCCCTTTTTACCTGAGCATTAAGCCATGCAGGACTGGACCTAATTTTTTTACACTTGTTACCTAAAGGTACCGATTTGGAAATGTAATAGTTTAATATCCCTTTAAAAGTGGTCCACATCTGCTCAGTTTCTTTACCTAGAAACAGTTCCCCCGAGTCTATGAGCAGGAGCGATTCCTTTAAAAGCATAAAATTAGCTTTCCTAAAGTTAAAGTTTTTGTTAACCCAGTGCACTTTAGTTTTTTGCAACCTATATTAAATGACACTATATCATGGTCACTATTCCCTAAGCTTCCCATTACCTTTATCTCCATAATGAGCTCAGGGTTATTAGATATCACCAGATCCAACAACGCATTCTGTCTAGTAGGAACTTCTACCATCTGTGAAAGAAAATGCTCATATAGAAAATTTAAGAACTTTATACCTTTTGAGGTGCTGGCAGTTCCCTTACTCCAATCTATGTCAGGGTAGTTAAAATCCCCCATGACCAGAACATGCCCCATACCAGCAGCCTTCGCCAACTGCATATGGAGATTCATTTCCACCTCTTCCTCGGCATATGGCGGCTTATAACATACTCCAACAATTAATTTACCTACCTTCTTGCTTCCTGTACACAGTTCCACCCATAATGTTTCTGCCGTATCGTTTGCTCCCCCATCTATTCCATCTTTTAAATTTGGCTTCAATTCCTGTTTAACATACATACATACTCCTCCTCCTTTCTTATTAACTCGGTCATGTCTAAATAAGGAGTATCCTTCAATATTTACTGTCCAGTCGTGTGAATCATTAAGCCATGATTCTGCTATACCAATTACATCATACCTTTCCTTTAACGCTATTATTTCAAGTTCGCCGGTTTTTCCAGCCAGACTCCTTGCATTTGTAAACATACATTTTAGATTATCAATTGATTTACTTCCATACATGGTCGTACATGCCTCCTTATCCTCTATGCTCCCCCTTCTCCTCCCTCCGTTGTGTTACTAGCCCCCAGATCCCTAACTTCTCTATTTACCCCTGTGTAGTTAAACATTCCCTCCCCCCCATACCTAGTTTAAAATCTCCTCCAACCCCCTAGCCATCTTCTCCCCCAAAACAGCTGCACCATCACCATTGAGGTGCAATCCGTCTCTACTAAAGAGCCTGTAGCCAACAGAAAAATCAGCCCAGTTCTCTAAAAACCCAAACCCCATCTCCTTACACCACCCTCTTAGCCACGCATTTATACTCCTGAGCTCCCGTTGTCTCCCTAGCGTAGCACGTGGCTGCGGTAGTATTTCTGAAATCACTACCCTGGAGGTCCTTGCTTTTAACTTGGCCCCTAATTCTCGGAAATCATTTTTAAGGACCTCCCCTCTACCTCTAACTTTGTCATTGGCACCAATGTGAACCAAGACCGCCGGGTCACTCCCAGCCCCACCCAATAATCTGTCTACACGATCCACCATTTGTCATGCTTCACATATAAACTAATTAAGCAGATTTCATAATAAAGCAAGAAATTGTATTTATTTTACTCCTCCGATGGCTTTGTAAAATGGTAGCTCTACATAGTCTGAGGTCCTGTTTGTCATCACAAAAATACAGATTTATGTTGCTAGACATTGCTGGAGCTAAGCATGTAACACCCCCTCCTACTTTTGGATCAATAGTATCTCAGAATAACAAAATTTTGCCAAATAAGTGTGTTAAAAATAATCATACAAATCTGTAGCAATAGTGATATTTAATAACTTGCGGATCTGTAAAGATACCAAGATTTTGGAAATCCAGTCTTAAATGCACTAAACAGTATTATATTGGCACAGACTGCTAAGTGTGATTCAAGGCAGGATTGTTTTGTGGTTGTTTCTTCTTTTTTTAAATTGCCTTTTACTAGAAACTATCATTCTTCCTATTACTGTACCAATGTTTGGTTTATTTGTCCCCTATTTATTTACATAACCAATCTGAAGCATATTATGCTACCCACTGTTGGGGTTAATGAGTAGGCTATAAAGGTTGGACTCGATGGATGCATGTCTTTTTTGCTGTGTGCAGTTTTGACACACAGCAAACACCCCCCCTCCCACTGCTTTTCCAGTTATAAATGCAAGCACACACTGCCTAATTCCACACAGACAACCTGGTGCAATCATACTCCTACTCCCACTCCAACCTTTCCATGGCAACTATAACCAAATCATTAAAAATGTTAGTTTTATGGTTATCAAAAAGACACTTCCTAACCCCACACAGATCCAGGTACACACGCCAACTGATTCACCCTCACGTCCACTTTATTCTTCTGTTTCCATTACAGCCATACACACATTACTAAAAATATATGTATTTAGTCCTGATAATTTAGGAATTTTAAATGCCCTTTTTTATTGATATAGCAATATTAAGTTTTAAAATGTGCAGCACAAATGCACACATATATTCCCTTACAATAAATGGCCTTTCAAGCTAAATATAAAGTTTATATTTAAAGGACACATCCACCCACAAAACTAAAACTTGCCCCACTTATCTTTCTCCTCTGCTCCTTATGGTTGTCCTGCAGGGTCTGATGTAAGGCTAGAAAAGTAAAGAGTATGAGCCTGTCTGTGTGTAATCTGGTGCCTGCTTGTCCTCTTAGAGGACATGCAAAGTGGAGTCCTCCCCACCTCCCGATCTCCTGGTGCTTCATCTTGCTGTTAAAAATGTAATTAAACTGCATACACTGTAGGGCCCCTCCAACCCTAAACATCAGCTTGAAAAACTAAAATCAGCACAGATTCCCTCTACTGACTGGCAGCTGAGTCTGTGATTGGCTGACTCTTAGTCCCCGGAAGTAGCAGTAGAGGCCAATGAAACAAAGGTGGGAAAGTGTATTTCTGCTCTGATTTTTAGTCTTTCAAGCTGACATTTATTGTTGGTGGTCCCCTACATTATATATTTTTTTTAATTTGGGGGTGGAGAAAAAACTTTATTTTTCTAGTTAATACAGTTGTGCCTAACTGTAGCTACAATTAATGTTAATGTTTTTTTTTTCCTTACAGCCATTCTACAAAGACTATAATGGACTTTGTTAATAGTAATGACAATGTCATTTTTGTCCATAATACGATCCACCTAATTTCTCAAATAACAGACAACATGATCATGGCTTGTGGGGGTATATTACCTTTGCTTTCTGCTGCAACTTCTGCTACTGTAAGTATGATATATATATTCTCCTATTGTATAAGTGTATTCATATTGCATTGAGTTTTTAGAAGCTACTAATTAATTAGGTGGGGGTATATAACGCTATTACTCATACTCAAAGGTATCTGTGTAATTTTCACTATTTAATTAAAATCTCCATAACAAATAACCCTGTATAAATTAAAGTACTACTACTGACTTGTATTTTAATTACATAACAAATTACATTATTTCAAAGAATATTTATATTATAATTTCTTTGAAATAATGTAGGTGCACTCCTGGGACTTCGTTTGGGTGTATAACACAAACATATTGTGCAAAAGCTACGTTTCTTTACGAGGTAGCACTGGGCCATTAACCTATAAACGTGAGTGCCCACTTATATGGACTTATTATATTATAAATTTATTTTTTACAGAGATTGCATTGAGTTTTTGGGAGCAACTAATTAGGTGGGGGTATATAACACTACTACACATAGGAAAGGTCTATACATATGTGTGTAATTATCACTATTTAATTAAAACTACCATAACAAATGACACTATACAAAGTATAGTACTACTACTGACTTACATTTTAATTACAAAACAAATGATATACAATTAATAAAGTATACTTGACACCCCTAAGTTTGCATGGAAAAGTAAAAATAGTAGGTTTAGCCACACCTCTAAGAGTGCTAAGGGTCTCCATATGCACACTAAAAGGAAGTGGGATTTTACTAACATCCAATGAGGTTCTGATCTTACAACATGTGCCATTGTTAGCAAATCAAAAACTTCTATTAGGCATTGTACATGACAAGGCAGGACGTATAAGGAAGTTCCTGTGTTATACCAATTTATTTGTTGTTTGTAAAACATGTGACAGTCTTAGCAAAATTCTTCAGGCTCACACATTTACTCATCCCCTCCCTTTTCCATAGAAAGAAATAAGACTTTCTTTAGGAGAGACAATCCAGTTTCTTTTTGCTAGTCAGGAAGTAATATCTGTTCATGATAAAGTGACTTTGCATGTCTCTGAAACTACCTAGAATTCTTAGAGCAATGGAAATTTCCCCCCCCAATATTAATAAATTAATAGGATGAGGCTGTGAAGTACCTTCTGTTGTAAGAAGGCTCTGTTTCATTGTATGCTTAGTGGAGGGCTTTTTCCTCCTTTAATCTATATAGCTGTCTGGTACCTTGTGCTTCCTAGTTCTACCCCATAGAAGCCCTGAACTGATGAAATCTAATAAGATTAAAACATGGCAGGATAGTCTGGGTTCTATATAGGACCTCAGGCTGGCCTATAGTTACCCCTCTCTAACTAATTCCCTGGTGACAGCTGTGAGTCAATGGGGAGGGTGAGAATTGGTGGATTGTTTCAATCTTTACTTTATAGAAACTTCTAACGGATCTCCTCTTGGTTTCTATTGGATGGAAGTTAGAGGGAGATGATATGTTTAAGCTCTGCACATCAGTTATATTGCACTGTGCTGTTTGGACTGAACTATAACACGCCATACAATGTTATTATTAATATATCAAAAGAACCCAAAACCCTGGATTTCAATCTCTCTAAATTGATCAGAAAAAATGGATAAAACAGATTAAAGTGATTAGTGTTATACAACATATAAGCTAGATAATGTCTGCCTTATCTTATATTCATCTAGTTGTACTTTATGTATCTTTGCCACATGTATTTCTAAAGCACTTTTGTATATAAATGTTTTGTATGATTAGTAGGACTATATTTATAAAGGTGTGGAATCGCTATTTTGCCAATCAGAAATATACAATTGCGGTCGTAAATCTACGATAACGGTCATAAATTAACAAATGCCCATAGAATACCATTGCAGTAATTTGGTACCGCCTGGTGTTCTACAAACAAACATACATTTACGACCGTGATCTTACATTAATGATAACCACGGCTATAGCAAGTTTTTAAAAATGGGCCATATTTAGGGGAACTTTTCACCTAGGGGCCATATTTAGAAAGGTTGCCATAACGCAGATTATTGCAAAAGTATGATTGCAGGCGTACATTTACAGTGATGGTAGGATAAATCAAAACTCCTACTTGCGTTTAAAACTGAAAGAAAAGCATGTGACAGTCTTAACAAATGAAAATATTTTTCTAAATTTCACAGATATGTGTAAGACCTCACTCTTACACTCACCCCTCCCCTCTCAATAGAAAAAAGAAGAGCTGCTGTTTGCTAGATATAAAGTCATATCTATTTATGAAAGGGGGACAGGAAACAAAACAATTGCATGCCCATTTCTGAGGGAATACTGGGAGTGACTTTGTTAATGTTTATTACATTTTTTAAGCAATACTATATTAATAGGATGAGGCTGTGAAGTACATTTTGTTGTAAGAAGGCTCTATTATTAATGTATGCTCTGTGAAGGCCTTTTTTCTCCTTTAAACACAGCTCTCACCTTAAGCTATACAGCGGTTTGGTATATTGTGCCCTTAAGTCCTACCCCATCATGCAGAACATGTACCTGTGTTCTGCAGTAATACAATCTATTAAGATTTAGTCATGGCAGGATAATCTGTGTTCTTTATAGGACCTCAGGTTCTCCTATAATGATCCCTCATTAACAGACTCCTTGGTTACACCTGCCCACTATATAGAGTGATAATTATAGTTGTTGTGGAGACTGTGTGTGAGCTACCAATGGGGGGTATAGGTCCTGTCCCTTGCCTTTGCAGGCTTCTATATGGGCCATATAATAAACTCTGGTGCATTGTTCACAAATAGGTCATATCAAAGGATTTGTGGACATCCTTTAAGGTTGGAAGTAAAAAAGTTTAATCTTCAGGTTAGGAAAGGTTTCTTTACAGTAAGAACGGTGAAACGGTGCTGTCTTCTAGCAGATGTGGTAATGGCATCATTAAATAGCTTTAAAAGTGGTCTGGATATGTTTCTAAAATTTAAATAATATTGAGAACTACTGATATTAACACATATACTGCAGTTCTGGTTGGTCATGGGGAATATAGATTAGACTAGATGGAGGTATATTCAACCTCAATTACTATGTTACTATGACTACGTAATACGAATGACAATATAGAAATTTACAATTGAAGGAAATGAAGTAATGAAGCATACACGTATGATTTATTTCAGCATGAACTGGAAAACATTGAGCCAATGCAAGGCCTATCAATAGAGGCATCAATCACATTCTTGCAACGAGCCATAAGCCTAGTGGATGTCCTCATTTTTGCAAGTTCTTTGGGTTTCACAGATATTGAAGCAGAGAAAAACATGTCATCTGGAGGGATTCTACGTCAGTGTCTTCGCCTTGGTGAGTTTCAAACCGCATTTTATCAATCAAAAATTCTAAAAGTGACTTACCAGTTGCTTTGTATCTCTAGTTTGATTAATGTAAGTTAAAATGTTAAACGAGAACTAAATTTAATTTGTTTTGCCCTTTTAATGTAAATGCTTTCCTCCCTAGAACACCCATGCATGCTAAAATAATTTTCCAGTAAGTTGCATTTATGTACATGTAAGAAGTGGATTCTGTAAGAAAAAAGCCTTCCATGTTGTTATCAATACACATCTCTGTCCTTGTAGTCTTTAACCCTTTCACTGCCAGGAGATTTTCATTTTTTTTTGCGTTAACTGCCAGAAGAATTTTCAGGATTTTGTCCTTAATCGCTTTAGACTAATTTTACAGTAGGAAACCTTGCAGTAAATCAGGAATATTATACATTGTTTTTTTCAGCACAAAGTCTACTTTAACATGGTAACAGAATTTTGTAACTTTTCTGGAAATTTTACTGGAATTATGGGTAAAATATGTAAAAAAAATGAAAAATTTGCAAATTTTCATGGATTTTTCCCATTTTTACTTATAGTTATCTTAAGGTTACACACAAAAATCTTACTGTTTCTAAAAGCTCAGATACTCCCGAGTACAACGATACCAGATATATGTAGGTACCCAACGTTTCCTGTACAGGAGACCCCCCCAAACTAAAACTGCACCTCCTAGAATATTACACCAAATTAAAATGTGTAACCACTACTGACAGTTAACATAGAATATCTACCAAATTATCTAAAATATCCCCCCAAGTGAGATATTTTTAGAAACTACACACTCGCAGGATTTTACGAGTGAGGTTAGTTTCGATCAAAATGCAGATACCCGGACGCAGCTCTTCGTCAAATTGTAAGTTACTTTCTCACATTTTCCTTTTTTTCCTCAACTGTAAAATCAGAGACAAAATCAAATGCGAATTTCAGCTAAAAACTGTGGAGGAAAGTTCAAACGCATCTCAAATATGAAAGCCTAACCCCTCCCGAATAAAACGGTATGCCACATTCATGGGTGTACCCAGAGACATGGCTACCAACTAACCCAGAGCGTGACCAGTGCCAAATGTCAGTAGCAGCAAAAAAAAATTAGCCAGTTTTGTATTTGAACAGTCTGCAGTTTTTCCACAAAACACCCCCCCAACTCAAAAATAAACCCCCACAAACTATATATTCCTGAAATCTACACACTTCAGCTATGTAACGCTGTAGTTCGTTCATCATACCATCAATGGTGTGGGCGCAGTTCTTCGTAGAAGTTTGCACTTTTACCAGATTTTAAAAAAAAATGAACATCAAAAACACGTTCAAAAAGGTCGAAATCATGCCAAAACCCCATGGAATGTAAAAAAAAGGTACCAAATATCAATCTCCCAAATGTCCTGAATCAAACGGTATGCCATATGTGTGGTTACACACGCGGACGTGGAAGCGAAAAGCCACAAAGTGAGACAATGCACGATGGCTCAGAAACAGCGAAAATATTTAGCCAACTCCGAATTTGACAGTCTGCAGTTTTTTTCCACAAAACACCCCCGTAACTTAGAAATAACCCCCACAAACTATATATTCCTGAAATCTACACACCTTCAGCTATGTAACGCTGTCGTTTGTTCATTCATACCATCAATGGTGTGGGCGCAGTTCTTCTGTAGAAGTTCGCACTTTCTGAAAAAATGAACAAAAAACAACTTCAAAGGTAGAAATCATGCCAAAACCTGATGGAATCTAAAAAAAAGTTACTAAATATCAATCTCCCATATGTCCTGAATCAAACAGTATGCCATATGTGTGGTTACACACGCGGACGTGGAGAGGAAAAGCCACAAAGTGAGACAATGCACGATGGCTCAGAAACAGCGAAAATATTTAGCCAACTCGCAATTTGGACAGTCTGCAGTTTTTTCCACAAAAACACCCCGTAACTTAGAAATAACCCCCACAAACTATATATTCCTGAAATCACACACCTTCAGCTATGTAACGCTGTAGTTTGTTCATTCATACCATCAATGGTGTGGGCGCAGTTCTTCGTAGAGTTCGCATTTTCTGAAAAAATGAACAAAAAACAACTTCAAAAGGTAGAAATCATGCCAAACCTGATGGAATCTAAAAAAAAGTTACTAAATATCAATCTCCAAATGTCCTGAATCAAACGGTATGCATATGTGTGGTTACACACGCGGACGTGGAAGCGAAAAGCCACAAAGTGAGACATGCACGATGGCTCAGAAACAGCGAAAATATTTAGCCAACTCCGAATTTGGACAGTCTGAGTTTTTTCCACAAAAACACCCCGTAAATAGAAAAACCCCACAAACTATATATTCCTGAAATCTACACACCTTCAGCTATGTAACGCTGTCCTTTGTTCATTCATACCATCAATGGTGTGGGCGCAGTTCTTTGTAGAAGTTCGCACTTTTCTGAAAAAATGAACAAAAAACAACTTCAAAAGGTAGAAATCATGCAAAACCTGATGGAATCTAAAAAAAAGTTACTAAATATCAATCTCCCAAATGTCCTGAATCAAACGGTATGCCATATGTGTGGTTACACATGCGGACGTGGAAGCGAAAAGCCACAAAGTGAGACAATGCACGATGGCTCAGAAACAGCGAAAATATTTAGCCAACTCCGAATTTGGACAGTCTGCAGTTTTTTCCACAAAACACCCTGATAACTCAGAAATACCCCCCACAAACTATATATTCCTGAAATCTAAACACCTTCAGCTATGTAGCACTGTAGTTCGTTCATTCATACCATCAATGATGTGGGCGCAGTTCTTCGTAGAATTTCGCATTTCTACACAATTTTCTGGAAAAATAGAGAAAAATACATTTCAAAGTTACAAAATCACACCAAAACCCCATGTAATGTAAAAAAAACTTACCAAATATCAATCTCCTAAATGTCCTGAATCAAACAGTGTGCCATATGTGTGGTTACACACACTGACGTGGAAGCGACTAGTCAAAATGTAAAACAATGCGCAGTGAGCCAATAACAGCATTTTCCCAGATTTTCCAAACTGAACACCCCTCTAACTTGGAAATACCCCCGCAAAACTATATATTCTCAGAATCTACATACCTTCAGCTACGTAACGCTGTAGTTTGTTCATTCATACAATCAATGGTGTGGGCGCAGTTCTTCGTAGAAATTCGCATTTGTCTGAAAAAATGAACAAAAACAACTTCAAAAGGTAGAAATCATGCCAAAACCCCAAGGAATGTAAAAAAAAGCTACTAAATATCAATCTCCCAAATGTCCTGAATCAAACGGTATGCCATATGTGTGGTTACACACGTGGACGTGGAAGCCAAAAGACACAAAGTGAAACAATGCACAATGGCTCAGAAACAGCAAAAATATTCAGTCAAATCTGAATTTGAACAGTCTGCAATTTTTCCCCACAAAACAACCCCCACAAACCATATATTTCTCGAATCCACACACCTTTATCTACGAAATTCTGTAGTTTGTTCATTCGTACCATCAATGGTGTGGGCGCAGTTCTTCGTAGAAGTTCACAGCTTTAGCAGATTTTCTAAAAAATTAAAAAAAAAACACTCTCAAAGGTAGAAATCATGCCAAAATCCCAAGTAATGTAAAAAAAAGTTACCAAATATCAATCTCCCAAATGTTCTGAATCAAACGGTATGCCCTATGTATGGTTACACACGCAGACGTGGAATCAACTAGCCACAAAGTGAGCCAATGAACAGTGGCCCAATTACAGCAACTTTTCAGATTTGTCAGACTAAACACCCCTCTATATTAGAAATACCCCCCAAAACTATATATTCTTGGACTCTACACACCTTCAGCTACACAATGGTGTGATTCTTTTATGCATACCACCAATGGTGTGGGTGCAGCTTTGTGTACAATTTCGCTTTCTTACCAGATTTTCAGGAAAAATTTATAAAAATACAATTCAAAGTTAAAAATCATGGCAAATTTCCATGTCATGTAAAAAAAACTTGTCAATTATCAATCTTCCAAATGCCCTGAATCAAACGGTATGCCATATGCGTGGATGCACACAGGGACGTGGCCACCAACTAGCTCAAATGGGACGCATGCACAAATGCAATTACAAGAAAAAATCAAAGTGCTCTGTAATTTGAACAGCCTACCCTTTTTCTAAGGAAACAGTCCCAAAACATGGAGATTCCCCCCACAAACTATATATTTTTGGAATCTACACACCTTCAGCTACGTTACGGTTTCATGCTTTCATGCATACATGAAGAATTCCAGACCCAGCGATCCAAAGAACTCCGTGTTTTTACGAGGTTTTGTGAAAAATAAAATGAGATGATTCAAGGATTGAAATCCTACCTAAACCCACTTGACAAGCAAAAAAACCCACTAAATAGCAATCTTCCACATGTCCTGAATCAAACGGTATGCCATATGCGTGGATGCACACAGAGACGTGGCCACCAACTAGCTCAAATGGGACGCATGCACAAATGCAATTACAAGAAAAAATCAAAGTGCTCTGTAATTTGAACAGCCTACACTTTTTCTAAGGAAACAGTCCCGAAACATGGAAATTCCCTCCACAAACTATATATTTTTGGAATCTACACACCTTCAGCTATGTTACGGTGCCATGCTTTCATACATGCATGAAGAATTCCAGACCCAGCGATCCAAAGAACTCGGTGTTTTTACGAGATTTTGTGAAAAATAAAATGAGATGATTCAAGGGTTGAAATCCTACCTAAACCCACTTGACAAGCAAAAAAACCCACTAAATAGCAATCTCCCACATGTCCTGAATCAAACGGTGTGCCATTTGCGTGGGTGCAAACAGAGACGAGGCCACCAACTAGCTCAAATGGGACGCATTTAGAAGTGCAGTTACAAGAAAAATTTTTAAAAACGCCACAACCCACCCCCCACACACACACTCTCCCCCTTTTAGTGGTATTTTAGTGAAGTCGGTTAGTATGGAGAGTCACACACGTTTTTGCACACTTTACTGATCCTAAAAATTCAATACGGTCTTTATTTGGTACCTCTGCAAAATTTCCTTATAAAATATAGGCTTAGTTTCCCTTGAAATCGAACAAATAAGTATCCGCGTTTACTTTACCGATATTACTGGGGACATTGGGGAGCTTGGGGAAGACAACTTTTTTTTCTAATTTATAGTTTTAGGGTAAAAAAAAAAAAAGGGTGTGTGTATCACTTTAAGAATTTTTTTGTGTGTATTTCCCCTTTTTTTCCCCGATCATTCCCAAAGATAATCATCAGATCATCTTAGGGAATGATACCGAACTTGGAATACGGGCATAAATGCCCGTTTTCCAATTCGAAATCCGATCGGAAAAATCACTTCCCGGAAATCATTTTCCAGGAAGTGATTTTTCATTCATTGGCAAAGATCAATAATTTGGTGATCAGAAGTGATCACCAAATATTGATCTCTGTCCCCATTTTTTTTCTAAGTCTTCGCTAAGTAGCAAAGACTTAGAAAAAATCCTATTTGTGAATGGAACTTTGAGTTCCATTCACAAAATGTATAGAAAAGCTGGCAGCTTGACAGCTTTTCTATACTAGGTACTGCAGCATGATCAAATTGAGATCAAGCTGCAGTACCTCAACTAGACCACCAGGGGCAGTCTCCTACCACTTCAAGGGAGACCCCGGTGAAGGAGGAAGCTCCGTGACGTCACCGGGGTCTCCCTTTCCGCTTCCTCCACGTGGGACCGGCTGCACATCGCGGGACCCGGCTAAAGGTAAGTGTATCTTCCGATCCCCCCCTCGGATTTGGATCACACCGAGGGGGGATCGAGGGGGCTAGGGGGGCAGTTGAATGCTGCCCCCCGATCGGCCCTAGCAGGGGGGAAATTTTTTTTTGCAGGGGGGAAGCCACAGATCGTATATTCACGATCTGTGGCAGTTAAAGCATTCTCTGCACAGATCGTGAATATACGATCTGTGGCAGGGAAAGGGTTAAACAGCCAGGGCCATTTCTTTTTTTTTTTTTTTTTTTTTTTTTTTAAATATTTGTTTTTATTTTGTCAAAAATATCTCTGCATCCTTTACAAAATATTAAATTCTATATGCATTCGTATTTATGCAAAAGTTTATAAAACACTATTAAAACATTGTAATCAATAAAAATTTCTTGTTTAAGCTGTGGTTAATCTTTAAAAAAACAACCAACCAACCTAAAACCGAAATATAAAACATAGAACAGTATAACCTTTGGTACTGTGTTGTCGCTATAAGGCTATTGTTTATAATATCTCAAATTTATATTATAATATACTCTATCTTCAATTATATCTTGTAGTGTCAGCCATAAAGACTCAGGTAAATTATAATAGCATCAGCAGCATACTTAATAATGATAAAAACATATACATGAAGTACAGATAATTATTTTCCTAATGATATAAGGAAATCAAATAACTCTTATTAATTCTATGAGTTCCCTATAAAAGGGAGCAGAGTGGAGGGGTGTTCCGAACCAGCATATTTCTTAATTCTATTCCACACCGAGACGAGCAAATTTACCTTCATTTTTGGAATAGTTGGTGACCATATAAGAGTGCTTAAGTTTGTTTGGGGGATCCAGTCTTGCTCTAGGGATGCCCATAGAACCTGGGTGTGTGGGTGGGACCCATGTGCAATTGCTCTCAGCTAGGTTGCTTCAAAGTATCTAATGAAGCTTGGTACAGCTAAGCCCCATGAGCTCTGTCAGCTGTCAGTACTGTGTGTGGAATGCGGTGACGTTTCCCCTGCCAAATGAAATCCATTGCCTCTTTCTGTATTTTACGAAGAGTAGCGTTGACGATCTGAATTGGCAGTGTTTCAAAAAGGTATAGTATTCTTGGAAGAATGTTAATTTTGACAGTTATTTTACCAAACCATGACATTTGAAGACAGCGCCGCTTTAGTAAATCTGTATGTATCTTATTTATCATAGGGAGAATATTCTTCTTATAGAGGGAGTTGTAATTGGATGTAATATGGATTCCTAAATAGGTTATTGCTTTAGTGCACCATGTATAACAATAAGTCGATTTCAATGATAGCAAGGTGTAGGCAGGTATGTTGATGGGAAGGGTCTCAGTTTGATCTTCATTTTGTAACCCGACAGGGAGCCAAATCATTTGAGAAGTGAGTGGAGATGTGGTAGAGATTGAGTAGGTGAAGTGATTGTTAAAAGGACATCGTCCGCATATAATGATGATTTATATTCCACTTGCCGGGTTTGTATGCCTTGTATTCCCTGGTTTGCGCTGCCATGTAAATCTATACATGGTATGAAAAGTAGGGAAGAGAGGGGGCAGCCCTGTCGGGTTCCATTGTGTAGTGAGAATATATCACATGGGGGATGCGTACCAGAGCTGTAGGTGTTGTGTATATAGATTCAGGATGGCTTGTCCTGGATTCCAAATTGTTTAAGAGTGAGGCGGAGAAAGCGACAGTCAACATGATCGAACGCCTTCTCCGCATCTAAGCTTAGAAGAAGACCTTCTTGGTTTGTGCGTGTTAAAATCTCTCTCAAATTTATCGTCTTTCTTGTGTTATCCCCAGCTTGCCTATCTCTTACAAAGCCTACCTGATCTAGGTGAATGTTTTGTGGTAGTGATTACCTATTCTGTTAGCTATGAGTTGTGTAAATTTTTATATCCATGTTCAAAAGTGAAATGGGACGATAGTTTTGGCATTTATTATGGTCTTGCCTACTTTGGGGATAACAACAATATGGGAATGTAGTTCTGATGATGGAATTGGGGAGCCCTCTAAAAAGGAATTGTACGGATTTAGTAACTTAGGTGCCAATATATCCCTGAATGTCTTATAGTAGGAGTATGTGTAACCGTCTGGACCCTGTGTTTTTTCTTTGAGGGCATATTCTTAATTACCACAGTGAGTTCTTCAAGTGTGAAGGGTCTATTGAGAAAGTCGAGTCTTGTGGCATAAGTTGTGGTAGTCTGGCTTCCTGAAGAAATTGTTTTGTTTGTTCTTCATCTAGTGAGTCTTCCGGCACCTGTGGGTGTAGGAAGTACAGTTGGTTATAGTATAGTAGTAATTGGGGAAGGAATAACTATAGTGGCCTTTCTAGAGTGAGGTTGGGATCGGTAGGTTGGGGGGGGAATCATATGTGCTCTCTTCCCTCTGATCCTTTGTGGGAAGATAAACGTGTAGTTTCAGGGGGAGACTATGAGGTATAATAGCTATAGCACTCCATTTATTCCCCGAATAAATGGGGAGGGGGGGGGGGAAGAGGGGATCTTGCATAGCGGCAGTTCAGTATTGGAACCATTATTATCTCTTCGGTCTAATTACAGTCTGTAGGTGACCCAAATTTTTGTATAAAATTGAAAAGGGATAGTGGAGACAAGATCGGAAAAAAGGAAAAGGCTGGATACACACGAGGAAAAAGATGAAGTTATATCATATATTACCTGTAGTTAACTGTTAACAGAGGCCAAAAGGTAAGTGCTTTTTGCCTCTGGAACGCCCGCTCTTGAGCTACACACTATAAGGATAAAGGGCTGATTCCATTTGATCCAACGGAATCTTCCCTTTTATTGTTGAAGTGTGTATTCAGCTTTAGGCTGATAAGAATCCCTGTCTTCTAAAAGAAAAAACATTTAAATAGTGCCCTCCACTTAATGGTGCCCTAGCTTTTCGCCTAGTCTGCCTATGCCTAGAGACGTCCCTTCTTGTGACCATGTACACCAACTGGCTATGCCCTCATGACCAGTAGTGACAGACCCTATGCACAGATTATTTTCTATACAGATGTCACACCTATTTGAAAGAATATAATAAGACTTTAAATGAGAACTAGAGTCCCCAGACAACATTGTCCCAATAGACGGAGCGCATTCACAAACATACAACAAGATGTCTCACCTCTTCCTTTACTGTGGATGCTGGGTGATTTATGAAAATAACCTGTGGGTACTAGGGGTCAGGTCCCATAATTCATCTTATATTGGAACACCCAGCTAAGTGTACGCAGTACGCTTAACAGAAATCTGCAGCCTTGCTTCCTGGAAGCTGACTGTCAGTCATGTTACAGCTCAGAGATCATCTCCCCCACTGAAACAAAACACAGATTTCAGTGCAGGTTTTGTGTAAACATATTACAAATGCTTCTGGTTGGTAAATTAAAAACAGAGTTGCTATACATAAAGTTTGTACATATGTAGAAACTTTATATTTTCCTAGAAACATGATGGAAGCAAACAACAACAAACAAAGCAATTAACTCAGGCAGTAGACTATGTTGTATTGTTTCATAAGTAAACTAGAAGATTTGAACTTCTGACTTACATGGTGCACCACCAGCAACTCAACTGTGATCACAGGAACATTTAGAAACTTTCAGGGCTATTTAATAAAAGTTCTTATCATTACAAATGATGCTAATTTTGCACCAACCAATCAGATGTGAGCTTTCGAATGTTAAATAAGATCTGATTTGTTGGGGCAAAATTAACACCATTTGTAACGATTAGATCTTTTATTGAATCTCCCTGAATATTTTTCACTAGAAACAGAAGCTAGAATCTCTGTGACAGTGAATCCTGGGGTCAGGGGGCATGGCTTTTTGAAGCTATGAGTTGTACTAGCAACAATATGGAAGCCTTTTGTTTTTACACAATCTAATACTTACATGTACAAATGCAACTTACCGTACTAGAGAAGAATCTTACAATGTATAGGTGTTTTGGGCGGAAAAACTTTCAAATTAGGAGTAAAAAAAAATTAGTCTTAGTTCTCCTTTAAAAGCTACCGTTATCCTGCAGTTTTTTTCCAGCCAGCATGAGTGTTGTAAAGACTTTGTTACTTTTACTTTTTAAGCCCCCAGACTTTAATTTTCTTTCTGCCATACATGCTGGCTAGGAAATATTTTGCGAATATGCTGAAAAGCAAATGAATGTGTTCAGGGCCGTTTCTAGCCATTTTAGTGCCCTAGGCGCCCTCCCACTACGTGCACCAACCCCTACCAAAAGAAGCCCAACTTGGCCTGTCAAACTACGTCTGGGTTTCTTCCTTCTGATACTGCTGCTGTTCTTTATTACTGGAACACTTGACTAGTTGGTAAGAGGCGCACACTGTACCAAGTGAGGCAGCCGTGTATATATAAATTTGTGCGTATGCAGCGACACTGGCCACCAATGAAATACTGATTGGAAGTACAGGATATGTTTCAGTGGATGCATGGTATGTAGCACCAGTGTTCTCCCCAGAAATTGTTTCCAGCCAGGTAGGGTCGAATAGGGAAATTTAGTGAGATCTGAGATGTTGAACTCTTTCAGTGCCAGCAGATATTGGCATTAATCATTTCTGTGCCAGAACTTTCCAGGGTATTGCCATTAACCCTTCAGTGCCAGCAACCCTACCCAGAGTATTGCCATTACCACTTTCAGTGCCAGCAGAGTATTATCTTTAACTCTTTCAGCTGCCAGCATTTTAATTGGAGAGTTGGATGTAAGGAAGAAAGAGGTGGGGATAGGGATCTCATGGCTGCTAGTCACAGGGCCACTGGCAAAAAGTCTGCAGCAGCTTTTACCTGGCATTTTAAAACTACTCTCCTCCGTATTATTAGCTGAGCTTATCCTTCTTCCTTCAGTTCATTTGCAACATTTGTTGCTAAATAGAGTGTGGAGTTTAGGCTTTCTACTCACTACAATGTTGCAAATTACAGCTAAACACAAGATCGAAATATATCATGTCTGCAGGTCAGATGATTGGCTCTATACAATAGGCTGTACTGCATGTTATTAAGCCAGCGGTTCTGGACACATGCATTAGCCAAAGGACATAAAGGAGAATTTTGCATATCTCCGACCCTTACTCTGGGGAACCTGGAAGTACGATTTTGTGGGCAGTGCTATTGATATAACATGAGACTGCTAGATGCCTTCTGTTATAAGAAGGTGCTGCTCCAGATGAACAAGGAGAGCAGTTCTGAAAGTAAAAGCTGCCGACAGGGAGATTCTAGGGAGAAGAATAGGCCTATGCCAAAAAATGGCCCTGAATGGGTTAATGTTAAGGACTGGAATGTTTGTAAACACACTACACTGTTAAACCCCTTTCTGTGTTGAAGAGGCAGGATCTTTCTGCGAGAGTTAACGTGACTAGCTGTCAGCTTTTACAAGGTATGGCAGGCTGCAGTTTCTTATTTTGTTCTTCTTTGTGCTAAAGTGCATATTCTAAAGTAGACAACCAGCAACACACAGAGATGAATTATGGAAGCTGACCCCTAGTATCTACAGGTTAATTAAAATGTTAGCTATCATTCATAGCAAAAGGAGTGAGAAACAGTTGTTGTATCATTGGGTTGGTGCTCTGTCTATTTTGTCTGGTGACTTTAGTTTTCCTTTAAATATTGGGGTGCATAAATCTCACACTAAAAGGTTTAAAAATGTGAAATAAAATTAAAGTTGCATGTTAAGAACATGTAAAATTAAAAACATAAATACACTGGGGAACTCTTTAGGCTAAAGTAAGCCTTTGACCGTAATCTTTTTCATTTGCATTGTGTATTAAGTATAGTTTAATGGCTTCTTTATATTGTAATGATTTGCACCCTTTATAAGATTATGGAAATGCTTTGGAAATAGTCCTACAACTAATTTTGTTCTTCCTTGTGCAGTTTGTGCTGTGGCTGTTAGGAATTGTCTGGAGTGTCAGCAATATTTACAAATGAAATCCACAGGTGAAAACATAAAAAAGCAGACTGGAAAGGTAATTGTGGGGGCATGCAAAGGGAAAAAAACAATAACTTTATTCTTTATATATAGAAATTGATCAATATTTCAAAACATGAGTATTAACGGAGGACTATATAGTAGATAATGTACACCTACTCAGGTATCCCACTACTCCCGGATCTTTCGGGAGTCTCACGCAAATCGGGGTGGTCCACCCTGATCTCCCCCAACGGAGAGGAGTCCTGAATCTCCTCCTTGTTACGCCCCCTTTCTGTCTGCCACGCCCCTGGACCACCCACACCACGCCCCTAACTCTCCTCCCCCACCCCTAGCATGTATGCCCCGCCCACTGCATGACATCACACATCGTAGCCACGCCCCCTCGTCCTGGACTCAGTCACTCCTTCTACTTATCAACACCCGTTTCTCCGATACAGGCAACGCAACGGGCATATCACCTCAGATTTTTCAGCCCGATCATCTGGTACACTGAAATATCGGATCCATGGTTTTTGAGTAGGGATTTACCTATTTTTTTTACACCACCATAACTATAAAATTTAATGGCCCCACTGTATAGTGTTCAAAATTCTTACTCCTCTGCTCCTTATGATTCTCCTGCGATAACTGTTCAAAGTCCCAGAAAGTAAAGCGTAGGAGCTGCAGTGTTCTCCCCAGAATTTTTTTCCAGCCGGGTGGCATGAAAAAGTAGCTGGGTGGGGTGGAAAATTTGGTGGTGGGGAAAAATGTGCACTGCATCATGCTCATTATATAGGACAGGGATGTCTAACTTTCGTCCCACTAGATGTTTGAAAACTATGACTCCCAGCATTCTGTCGTTGTAGAATGCAGGGAGTTGTAGTTTGTCAACATCTGCAGGGAGTTGTAGTTCCCTTTTGAAGGTAACCCATGTAACATGGCAGCACAAGCACATGTGCCACCCTTTTGTGGCCTTGGGGATCTTGGAAAAGCTAGTAAACATGTGCTAAAATAATCTTACAAGTGTAAAAAACGGGTCTGGACTGGGCAGTATTGGCGGGAGTTTTTACTGACCTATTGGCACATCAATTAAACCTACATCTACGGTAAATTCTTTTATATCACAAGTGTTCTCTCAAGGAATTTTTTCCAGCCGGGTGGCATGAAAAAGTAGCCGGGTGGGCCGCCCGGCTAAAAGACCCTAGGGAGAACACTGAGCTGTCTGTGTGTCATCCTTGTCCTCTTAGAAATCTCTGACATGGGCAGGGGAGCCCCCCCACCAATCACACACTCCAGATCCCTTCAGACTGCCTCATCCCCCACATATAAAAACCCTTTTCTGTAGTGGTGTGTACCTCAGCCCACCATATTCCTCTTTGGGTATTGTATGTTGTTGGGATTGATGCCTGGTGTTTCTTTTAGAACTATTATTAATAACATTTAACAATTATAATCTACTATATAAAGTAGAAATCTTGTATATATGTATGTATGTATGCGCTCACCTCAAGCCATACCCCTGAATGAATCCACATAATGCTGACGCCCTCTGAAAGGGCCGACGCCCATGAAGTCCTGTTTGACCAATAAAAATCCTGCACGTCACTTGCAGAGTGGGATGCCCAAATTCAGTAACTCAGATGAAGGGCCTGGGCTCCATGCGCTGCCTGATTCAACAACACAGACACACAGTCCACTTAGTGACACAACAACAGTGTAATGTACCGCTACACAACCCAGAGAGCTGCACACACAGAACAACAACTTGTATAACCGAGGGAACGAGACATTTGCCTTAAGGTCTGTAACACATTACAATTTTATGACTTCATCAACAAAATAACCGTTTATTGTTACAAAGCAGGATAGTCATCAGAACAGCACACACCCACTTCTTTAAAAAATCCCACCCACATCACCTCCTCCCCGTGAATTGTTAAGAGACCAATGGCTAAGCGTAACGAGGGGGGAGTGCCAAAGACCCACCCCCGCTGCGTAAAACCAAAAGCCTAAAAGTGTAACTTTTCTGCAGTACCAACAAATACTTGGAACGTGAAACATATAAAGTGCCAAAGTGTCGAAAGAAGCTAAAAGCCCTAAAAAGGGAAACCACCAGACTATAAAGTGCAAATCGTTAAAAGATACACCATAAATGTGCCAAGAATAAATTACATGTACAAATTGATACAAAGTTCCATACATACTCTAACAATAAAACTCGAAATAAATACATAATAAGCTTCAAATTCCATGAATCCAAAATAGAAAAATTTTCGTTTAGTCCTCCTAAGTCTAGACTGGGTTGAAGGTACGCTCAACAAAAGTGTAACTGCTATGGTAAAGCCTTTTTGCCATTCTTCATAAAACAAAGCTGTATACCAAACTGTTTTTTGATGACCGTTTGCTATACAGGACATAAACTAATGCAATACTCCTCTGTTTATAGTCTAAGACATAGCTATTCTTCCTGGTGCACCCCTTCTTCCTTGCTCCCCCCCTTTTCAATGTTTTTAACATAAAATCGGTCCTGACAATTATACTTATTTGTCTCTGTTTATGGCAATGCAAATGTGTGAAAGACAATAATCAAAAATTTATGTGATGTATGTAAGTTTATTGACATGCCTAGAATACATCTTTATCCAAAGATTTCTAATGTATGAGAGTTCAGGTAGTTTTGGGAAAGTAAACTGTAGAATGCAAACAGAAACTTTAGAGTACACTATGAAAGAAAACCTCTCCTTATTTAGCTTTCGTCTCTTTCACAGAGCTCCGTTGATATAGTTACAGGAGGAATTTCTCCAGTGCGAGACCATGACCGCCTTCTCCAAGATATGGATATAAACCGATTAAGAGCTGTGGTGTTCAGAGATGTTGTGAGTTAAAAATTGTTACTTTAATAATGGATTATTTTAATTCTTGAAATAAATCATACATTTATAAATGTGAAAGTGTAGAAGCGTAGAGCAACATGCCCTTGTTATTGCTCAATGAGTTAAAGACAAAGCTGCAGACATTACAGGTCTTTAATTGTTCCTCCATTATTTCCACCACACCATTAATAATAATCAGTCTGAAATGCAGTCTGCACATAGTTCACACCTGTTACCTAAAACAATCTCTTAACATTTTCACTTAACATTAAGTAATAGGTCAATTTAAATGAATTAATTAAAGACATTTTACGAATTATTAATGTGGCTTCCTTAGTTCAACATTCCCTGGAATATATATATTAAGGTATATGTTTCATAATTTAACCAGCATTTATGGAATAATCTGGAATAAATTTTTTTTCAAGCAGCCTTATTGGTCAAAGTGCACTAAAACAAAACTTTGGCCCATGGGCCATTGTCAGGTGATCCAAGAATTTTATAATCCCAAATATAAACTATTGTAAGAATACTGGTCATCCTGAGTTTTGATTTTGTGAGATCATCTTTCAATGCACTTTAGTTTGTCAGATTGATGGGGCCCAATATCTCCCTAATTACAGTATCTGTTAATTAACAGAAAATGTTGTAGGAAACCGTAAGCCATTTTGGTTGCTGATTTACAAAAACAGTCTTACAAATTCCAAAACTGAAAGCTGCTGTTGGGCAAAGCTTCATAGATCTTAAACATGCACAGTACAGTCCATACCTCGTGATCTTAGAAAAACATTTTTTACAATTTTTCAATGGTAATGACTTCAAGAGGGAAGTAGCATGTTGGCAGAAGGATTAAAGGGGAAGTTCAGTGCAAATACATATACTTTTCAGAAAAAAGAGCAGTATTTTTCCATCCCAATTACTTTAACCTGCCCATCCAGCATTGTGTCTGTGTATAAATAAATGCAACCAAAATACTGACTTCCTGTTATCAGGACCCCTATCAGAGATCGTTATGGTCTTGCCCATGACCCAGTGCCTGGGTTGATTCAGTTGCTCAGTAGAGATCTGAGCATCTTTGACCCATCCGACAGCCAATCAGTAAGAATTACTGTTAGGAACATTCCAGGGATGTGGTGCATCCTGGGAAGAAGAAGGACCGTTAGAACCTGAAATGTCAGCTCACTAATGTCAACAGCAGGGAACAGCAAAGGGTATGAAATCTACTGATTTTTCAAAATGGGAGAGAATATGTAATGTAACTAAGAAGGCATTACACAAACTAACAATTTATCACATATTGATAATTTACACTGAACTGTCCCTTTAAGTTGAATTCTAATCTCAATGCATTAAAGTAGACTATTTGTCATTTAGGTGCAGACTTGCAGACACTTTTTAAGCACTAATATAATGTAATGAAGAAGGTGGCAGCTCTTTAATGAAATTTGTGGTATGGTGATGCAGCAATATGGCAGGATAAATCGAATGTGAATCGAATAGTTGAAAGAAACATGTTAATAAGGTGATAGCAAAGAGGCAATAGATTACATGCTCAAACCTTATCAGCAGGCATTTGCTTGCCAGCACACTCCTTACACTATTCAATAAAATTAAAGGAACACTGAATATTGTTACACAGACATAACTGCTCATCTCCAAAGAGTTCTTTCTTGCTCTTGTTCTTTATAATGCTGGTTACACACTGTACCAACAGATTTTATTGGATCTGATGGGATTAAAATTTTATAGGGAGTGCGTGGCGCAAAAACACACAGTCTCTCATCTGAGGCAGCTCGTTCACAGCGAAAATTTGTATCGCACCTTATACTGTTTTTTGGTATAGGGATCTGATAGAAATCACTGGGCACCAGAATGTCATCTGCTGTAAATATGGATTGTGTGTACCTTGCTTTTTGCTTGAAGAGATTTTCAACTAAAGATGCTAACATAGATTAAAATGAAAAAGTAACCAGGACATGTGTTGTATCATTTTTAAAATATTCACGTTTTTACTGTAGGTGATTAAACAAAAGGGTTTTGTAATGCCAAACAGGTTTTAGTTATTACTCCACTATTATTTGAGAAGTACTGCAAACAGAAAAATTATAGAGTAAATTGTGGTGTTGAAAAGGCTCAAATTTTGTTTTCCCTTTCTTTTAATAAGGAGGATAGCAAACAGGCTCAATTTCTTGCACTTGCTGTCGTTTACTTTATATCTGTTTTGATGGTATCAAAATATCGAGATATTCTGGAGCCACAGAATGAGAGAAAGTCGCAACCTGCTGAACTTTCCAAAGATGCTGAGAATGGAAACATTGATGCTATATCATCAGGTTAGCTTTTTTATATAAAAAATAGAGAAATTATTAATTGCAGCTGCATAGTATTAACGTAATAGGTTAAACAATTAACATTTAAAAATATATATATATAGAAATAGGTATAGAAATGAAATTCCTATTGTTGATGTAAGATGAAGACTGCGGTCTATCTGAAATAACGCATTGCAAACATTTTACACTTATTTGTGTTTTCATATTTTTTCACTTTTTTTGTTTTTATCTTTAATATTGTTTGTGCCTAACAAGGGAATTGTATTTTGTCGTTTATCTATAGATGCTGTGCAGCCTGTACCAACAGGTCCATCTGATGACATGGAGAATGCCATGTCGGTAAAAAGGAGGGACTCTGGGATTGGTGAAGAACCTACAATGGGCCCTTCCAGTAGTTGTGATGCATTGTCAGAAACTGTCCCTGTGAGTTCCGGCCCTGATGCTGTTAGTGAAGTATTGCACACACTTTCATCAGAAGTCAGAAAATCATCCCAAGATTCTAGAGGTGAGGGAGTATGTGATCATACTTCCACAAAGAATGTTAATGTAAAGGACATCCTCAGGAGTCTGGTGAACACACCATCTGAGGAGGCTTTGGCAGATCCTGCTTTATTGCCACCAACTTTCCTTGGAACACTTGGAGATCCTACAGCTGAAAACCCAGTACAGTTCCGGTCATTTGACAGGCAAGTCTTCTTTTTTTTTTTTTTTTTTTTTTTTTTTTTTTTTCCTATTGGAGCCCTTTTTCCATTTCATCTAATGCTTCACTCTTGACTTTAACTGTGGCCTCAAAGACAATACCTCATGTTAACCGATAATTGTTAAAATGTTGATACAATGGTAAGGGGAGAATAAGAAATGGTTAATGAATTAACATAAGCAGTCTGGAGAGTGAGACAAATATTTTAAATAATTGAGAAAGAAGAAATTAAATGTGAAGTGTGCAACGGTCATATATTTCCGATCGGGTGATATGGTATGTTGAAAAATGAAGGTCGATCGTGAGGTTCCCCATGGGACCCCACGATCGTTCATGGCGAACTTCTAACTGCCACGAACGACATTGTTCTGGCCGACAAAACTCGTCCAATGTGTACCCAGCCTTAATATTCAGCAATTAATCGCATGAAAACTTGCAACTCTTGATACATAAGCCCAGGGTTGTCAGATCAGTAAAAATGCATGCAGCATGGCAGTTAAAATTCTGTTTAACTGCAATCACTTTGCAATGAGAGCATCTGAATTAGTACCCAGGGCGAGGAGCTAAACCGCTAAGTCCTCACCCCTGAATACTTCACCGATCAACTGGAATACTTTCGTGAACTTTCCCTTGACTCTGCATTCCACTTTGCCTCTTGGCTACTATCAGTGAAAGTCCGAGATCCAACCAATGGGTAGACAAGCTTTTTTGCAGATTGTGTCTTCTTATTAACTAGATCGGCAGAGACAGGCAGAAAGAGGACCAGAGTGGCGAGAATCAGTTGTAAGTATTCCAGCTTATTTGTAAAGTTCCTAAAACGCTAGCTCCTTACCAGGGGAATTATTAATGGGTGTAAGAAGAGTGAGGGGGAGGTCAGTATAATTGTCGTCACAGATCAGATGATCAGAAGGCTAGTCATATTTCCATTATAAACATGATGCATTTCATTATAGCCATACAGCTTGCATGTAATATACTGATACTTTGCATTGCAGTATATAGTTTTCATGTGTTCTAAAATGAAGGGCAACTTCATTTTATACTCTTAGAGGAAAAACATGGTGCACCTATTGAAAGGCTGCAGGTGGACCAAGTTGTCCGCTAAGCATTATACAAAGGGCAGCCTTGTTAAAAAACCAAAAATAAATTGCTTAGATTACCGTAAGATTTTCTGAATGTATTTAAAGGACATCTTCCTCCCAGACCCACACACACAGACCTCGTTAGGTTTAAATGTGCAGATTCGGATTCTAAATCAACTTACCAACCTTCACTTTATCGTCAGCTCTCTGCTGATTTGCAAGTTTATTGATATTGTTTGATTTACATTACTTGTTAATGCCCATATATTTGTGAAAATCTAAGCCTTTTACTGTTGATGTTGCTCTATATGTGTTCAACGTTGAGACAAGGTGCAGGCTATTTTAAAAAAAACTTGACAAAATACATTTAGAATAATTGGAATTAACTATGGCAAGTAACTTGATGCTCTTGGAACCGAATTAACATTTACCTTTGCTCCAGTCCTAGCTGTGCTAAATGCTTAACTCTGATGGTAAACCTGATAAGAGTATTGCTAGAAATACAAGATGTTGCATATATGATTGAAAAATTAGTTGGGCACTATCACTTACCAAGAAGTAAACTGAATGTGAGTTTTTTAAAAAAAGATTTGTTATATTAAAAAAAACTATTTGATTAGATTCTTTTTTTTCATTTTAAATTGGCTTCTCGGTTTTTCTTAATCTAGGATTATTTACAGAGAGGTAAATTGTCATCCCCCCCATAAATATAATTAGATGTTAGTGTTTCTAGTTGGAAATTCCCAGCAACTCTCACAAGACAGTAGCAGTATTTTAATTGGTCTTGAAAACCCCTCATAATAATTATATTCATTTTTTGTTCTTTGTCTTACCAGTAAATTTCATTTTTACCTTATTAGCTTATTTGATGGCTATAATTACCATGTACATATATATTGGGGAGCTTCAATACCTATATTTTAATGTTTGTCTGCTCTCTTTGTATTAAAAGGGACAGTTTTACATTACAATTAATACATTAACGGGCCATACAATAAACTATCTGGGGCATTGTAGGACACAAGGACATCCCTTAAGACTTGAAGAAAAATGGTTTAGGCTTCAAGTTCGGAAAGGGTTTTTCACTGTGAGAACGGTAAAGCTATGGAACTGTCTTCCAATGGACGTTGTTATGGCAGGTTCATTGGTCAGTTTCAAGAAAAAACTGGATGAGTTTCTGCAAACAAGGAATGTTGCAAGTTACTGGTATTGATACATAAAGTAGAGTTGATCCAGGGAAATTTCCGATTGCCACTTGGAGTCAGGAAGGAATTTTTTTCCCCATCATAAATTTGCTGTTTTTTTGCCTTCTTCTGGATCAACAGTTAGGCAGGAAATGAGGATATTGCTAGATCGGTTGGACTGGATGGACATATGTCTTTATTCAACCTCAAACACTATAACTATAATTCTGTAAAATTTTCAGTTTCTACACCGCTCAGCCAGCTCACTTTCTCCAAAATAAATAGTATGCTTCTGTTATTCATATATTGGTTTTTACCGGTAAGAATTCTCAGGGAATGTCAAAGCATCCCTCTGATCCCTTATTTATCTGAGGAATGCTATGTCAGAAATCAAACATCTCCTCATATCTTAAGGATTATCAGCTTTCAAGCTATAGCTGGAGAGTATATGGTAACAGCTACACTTCTTTACTGAACTTCTTCCAGGGAAACGGCTGCTGCAAACAAGGTGTGCACATTGATTTTCTGGTTGATGGTGTCCTTGCTTCCTTCTACACAGATAATTCATCCTGGTGATAAGTGGATGCCAGAAGTGCTGTACTAGTACAGTCCTTTGCCTGGTTGTGGTTATTCTTTACTATTCTAAACAGAATAGCAAAGAATAACCACAACCTTTGCAATAGCAAAGGTTGTTTATTTCCTTTGAATGCATCATAGTGATCTATTAAAGAGTTAAAAAAAGTAATTAAAACTTTTAAACTGAAGATTTTAAAGTAGCATGAAAACTTTTCATTGGTCAGATGGAAAGGAGAGTCATAACCATTGTCATTAGAAAGATTTTCAGATGCAGTGTAGATTTTTGACAGCTTGGGTTATAGATTAGAATTGGAGTACACTATATGTAACAGACTCCTGGAATAAAACATCCCTACCCAACACATAACCTTTTCTTTCATGGTCCTTAGTATGATTTGGAAGAGAACATTTTAAATCTTTAATTTAAGTTATGTTACTTGAATGGCTTCTCTGTGATATGTAGAGAACTGGTTAGATGATTCTACGTCATCTTTCTAGTACATTAATTCAGGTATTGGCCTTTCAAATTCTTTAGTATACACATGAATTTAGATTTCACACTATCAATTCTAAACGTTTGCATACGAAAGAAGTCTAAAAAGAATTTAATTCCAAAACACAAATTAAAAATCTAAAATTAAAATTGGGCAGAGAAATACATATGGTTTACTAACAAAGGTTATATTGTTGTGATGAAAAGTAGAGTCCTAGCATAGTTGAGATGGAGATCTGTGCTCATTCAGCGGGCAATAATTATCTGCACCACAAAGCCTTCTAGTTCAGCATAAATTGGTACTAATAACACTCTGACCTTATGTCTAAGAATATTTATAGTTGCTGGTCTTTTTATCTTGGTAATGTAGAAGGTAATGTAACTCCCTCTTGAATTGAATGCCAGCCTTACATAAGACCCTTTAAAAGATACATTGCTTTTGTATATGACAGTGTAGCTTTATTCTAAATTTTGCAACCTTGTGGAAATGTATTTTTGACATTTTAAGGAAAAAGCTACCTGATTTATGGGATTAAGCTCCTAATGGTGAAGAAGGTTTCTGCTGAATAATTGGCCTTTGCTTTATTCACTTGTCATGGTACAATGACTTGAGTATTAAGGAAATGGAGTTTGTTAGAGGAAAGGAAGCCTTGCATGTCATCAAGAATCAAGGTGTCTCAAAGGACAATGTTATAATCAGCTTTGCTGGCCTTGGGAACAAATTTGATTTGCGATGCCTACTGATAAAAGCTGGTTACCTCTTAAGTAAAATAAATGAAAAATGTGAGAATGTAAAGAACTGCATGTCAAATCTCTATTTTATTGTCTCTATCTCTATTTGTGAGCATTGCTTGTGCCCTCTCATTTTCTTATAACCCTGTGTAAAGTAATAGCCAGTGTTTTAATTTTTAAGATTGTCTAAAGAATTTTGTGCAAATTTACCATTTCTAAATTAGAAAATATTACAGTGTAAAAATACTTAATTGCTGTACATTAGATCCCTTATCCCCCCAAAGCATGCAAAAAACATTATTTTACTAATTATTCTACTTATTATTAAAATTGTTTGTATAGAAATCTTTAACCTGTAGATATTGTACTTGTGTTAACCCTTTCACTGCAAGTCAAGCCGAATTCACCACCTTGCGTGCGTTAAATGCTAGAAGAATTTTCAGTATTTTAGACTCATTTGGTTCAGTCAAAGTTCACAGTAGGAAACCTTGCAGAAAATAGGGAATATTATAGACAGTTTTTTTGGCACAAAGTGTACTTTAACATGGTAACAGAATTTTGTAACTGTTCTGGAGATTCTACTGGATTTATGGGTAAAAAATAATAAAAAAAAAAATTTAATTTGCAAATTTTCATGGATTTTTGCCAAATTTATTTATAGTTATCTTAAGGTTACGTTTTTGAGCCGTCTGCAGTTTTTCCCCACAAAACACCCCCCACAATGGCGGGGGTGCTGTTCTTCGTAGACATCTTAACAGATTTTCTGAAAAAATTAACATAAATCAACTTCCGGAGGTAGAAATCATGCCAAAAACCCCATGAAAAGTAAAAAAAAGTTACCAAATATCAATCCCCCAAATGTCCTGAATCAAATGGTATGCTATATGCATGATTACACACGCGGACATGGAATCGACTAGCTACAAAGTGAGCCAATTCACAGCGGCCCAATTACAGCAACTTTTCAGATTTGTCAGACTAAACACCCCTCTATTAGAATTACCCCCCAAAACTATATATTTTTGGAATCTACACAGCTTCAGCTACGCAATGGTGCCATTCTTTTATGCATACCAATGGTGTGGGCGCAGTTCTGTGTAGAGTTTCGAACTTTTGCCAGATTTTCTGGAAAAATGTACAAAAATACATTTCAAAGTTAAAAATCATGTAATTCCCATGTAATTTGAAAAAAAATCTCCCAAATGCCCTGAATCAAAAGGTATGCCATATGCGTGGTTACACACATGGGCGTGGAAGCCACTACTGACAAAGTGAGCTAATGCGCAGTGGCCCAATAACAGCAAATTCCCAGATTTTTCAGTCTAAACACCCCTCTAACTCAAAAATACCCCTGAAAACGATATATTCTCAGAATCTACAAACCGTCATCTAATCAACGGTGTCATTTTTTTCATTCATATAATCATTGGTATGTGTGCAGATCTTTCTAGAATTTCACACCTTCAGATGATTTTCGAAAGAAATAATTAAAAATCAAGTTTCAAAGTTAAAAATTCTGCTAAACCTCCAAGTAATGGAAAAAAAAGTTACCAAATATCAATCTCCCACATATCCGAAATCAAACGGTATGCCATATGCGTGGGTGCACACAGTGACATGGCCACCAACTAACTGGGAAGCGTTTAATTGGAGGTCTTATGACTTGAATACTAAGAATTGGATGAGAGGCCTCTTCCCTCCTTGTTAAAAGCCAGTTGGCGGGGGGAAGTGATAGCCTTTAATACTAATCCAATCAAAGTGCTCTGTAATTTCAAACTGCTTTCTCATATTCAAATGAAACAGCCCGAAACTTGGAAATGTCCCCCACAAATAAACCCCCCCACTAAATATTAATCTCCCACGTGTCCTGAATCAAACGGTATGCCAAATGCATGATGCACACACACACAACCACCAACTAACTCAAATGGGAAGCATGCACAAGTGCAATTACAAGTGCTCTGTAATTTGAACAGCCTACCATAAACAGCCCTGAAACTTGGAAATACCCCCACAAACTATATATTTTCAGAATCTACACACCTTTAGCTATGCTACGGTGCCAGGCTTTTATAAATACATGATGCAGTAATCCATAGAAACTCATAGAACTAATTATTTTATTTTCATGAAATCTCCTAAAAACACAAAGGTTGTAAATTGTACCTTAACCCATTTGACAAGTAAACCCCCCCCCCCCACTAAATGTCAATCTTCCACATCAAACGGTATGCCATGGGTGCACACAGAGACGTGGCTATCAACTAGCTCAAATTGGATGCATGTACAAGTGCAATTACAAGAAAAAAATTAAAAAGTGCCACAACCTACTTCCCACGCCCCTTTTAGTGGTATTTTTGTGAAAACTGGTTGGTGGGGGGGGTGGAGTAAAAGGTGTGTATCACCTTTTTTTTTTATATGCGAGTTTCATCAGATCTGATAATCATCAGATCATCACAGCATATGGCCCGTTTTCCACTGCCAAATCCGATCAGAAAAATCACTTTCCGGAAATCATTTTCCAGGAAGTTATTTTTTTATTCATTAGCAAAGATCAATAATTTGGTGATCATAAGCGATCACCAAGTATTGATCTTTGCCCTCATTTTCTTTTTAAGTCTTTGCTAAGTAGAAAAAATCCTATTTGTGAATGGAACTTTGAATTCCATTCACAAAATGTATAGTATAGCTGTCACACTAACAGCTTTACTATACCAGCTACTGCACTGCAATCTCAGATTGCAGTGCATTACCTCCACTAGATCACCAGGGGTATCTAGGGGGAAGCCTAAGGGAAGACCCCGTTGAAGCAGGAAATCCTGTGACATCTTCGGGGTCTCCCTTTCCGCACGGACCCGATCTTCCTGAAGCTGCTGGCTGCTCCTGCAGGTGACTGAAAACAAGGTAGGATATCTCCTGATCCCCCCCCCCATCAGTTTTAGACAAAACTGATAGGGGATCGAGGGGGCTAGGGGGGCACCTGAATGGTGCTCCCTGATCACCCCTAGCACCCACGATTTATTTTTTAAAAGGGGTAGGCACAGAACATATATATAAGTTCTTTGGCAGTTAAAGGAAAATAATTAAAGATAAAAAGTAAACCTGGTGTGGATTCTATAATTCATAATATAAAAATACATTTTTGTTATGTCTTAAATCAGAAGTATTTTGGAGAAATATGTAATTCTGCAGGTTTCCCTGGTTTTGCAGCCCTCCTAGCAGAGTGTGAAAAATGGAAAATTAGATACGGCACTAGTATAGGTGAACAGTAATATAATAACCCTATATATACAACAATATATTGGGGAGGTGCTAGATGGGGGTAAAAACTAAACCCATTAAAAAAAAAGAAATAAGGATTCCCTTTACATATCTGCACACTCAAATTACTGTATAAAAATCTTTAATTACAACATGGGGACAGAATTGGCCTGATGTAGGTCAGGCAAGTATAGGAAAAACCCCTTAGGAGACTATGAACTGGAGGCTCTGTACATTGCCAAACTACCCTCTGCAGGCACACGTGGGACACCGTACATGCTCACCGGGATGCGGCAGAGTGACTCATGGACAATTTTTCAAAGCTGCACATGCTCAACTAAGGCGGAGTACACACCATACAATATTTCTTGCTTACCGACTGATATTACCGCGTTTCTTTTGGAAATACTGTATGGTGCAGGTTGGGGTGGCCAAGACCGATCTTGGGTGCCCGTTCGACCAGCCGATCGAACTTGTTGGTAAATCACAGCCAATTGCGCAGACGGTCGGTCAAGACAATTCTCATCTTGTGTGTTTCCAGCCTAATAGCCTGTATAAGTCTATATCCAGCAATAGTGATAAGTCTTTTTAAGTAAACAAGTCTTGGGAAAGCTATATATTTTAAAGGTCCATGTCATGGTTGATTTAAGTGTGGTTTGGATTACAATTTAGGAGGCACTTCTTAAAATTTTCTGCTGCAGCTTCTCAAAATCCTTCTCAAAAAAACCTCAAATATAATGCATCTGCTATAACTACTTTAGTACTGCACTGAAAAATAGACTGGTTAATGTATTTTAACCATATGTAATAATTTAAAATATTTTCAGGAGTGTGGTTATAGCTCAAAAGAAATCTGTTCCCCCCTTGCCGACTTCTCTCACTACTGCTCCGCATGCTGTCAGTGTGGTGTCATCGATTGATTCCTCACAAGCTACAGATGTTGACAGAGAATCCTCTGGTAAGTAAATGTCGGCTCTCAACAGTCATTGTTTACTGTTTTAAATTGGTGAATAAATGTTTTTCAAGTAACTCCTTGAAACTTCAGAATAATATGGTGTTACATTAAAGGTCCTTCATGAGTATTAAACTTTTAGTATATAAAATTTGTGGGCCTGGCATATAGATAGATAGATCTAAAACCTCTCCCCCCCCCCCCCGCAAGTGGCCCCAGTGTAGATCAGTATATACATAGATAGGAAAGACTAATAACACAACTTAAAGAAATTGATTACGTTGATTGATTATCACTAGGCTAGACAAAGGCTCAATAAATGTCAGTTGTTTTGGAGAATCCCCTGAGTACATTGGACTTCTTTTGGATTATATGGATTGCAGACCTCCCTTTAGCACCAGGGTAAATGTGTGTATATAAAAAAAAGTTATTTTATAGTGAGTGCCCTCTCTCTGGATATGGATATAGATAGATATATATGCTAATTAACAATCAACTGTTTATTGTAGCGTTCTACCTTTTCAACCAAATAATATAATATATATATATATTAATATATATATATAGGTGGACCACCATAATTATGATAGTTTTTCAAATCACTCTTTAATTGCTGCATATGAGATAATCTATACGTAAGGTGTTTTGTTATCTAGTATCTTTACTCTAAAAATCGAATTTTCAAAAGTACACAGATTCTGAGAAAGCAGAATTTGAAATCACAGAATTTACAAGCAAAGACCTGTCCCTCCAAAGCAAATATAAAAGTGACCTATTCCTGACCTTTAACTAGAATCTTTGGCTGCCTGCCAGCACACTTTCTACAACATGTATATGTAGAATCCGCAGAGAAAAGAACAAAAAGGGGAGAGAGGGGGAGATGTATAAGCAGAGCAGTGTCCATGGTGAGGCTGTGCAGAACTTCTGATTGTCGCAGACATTACAAGGAGGCAGCGAGTAAGGGAGGGTAAGCCATTTTACTTCTTTAAAATTGTAGTTTCAGAAAATGTAACGTTTTTTCAGTGAGTATAGTGACCCTTTAAAGGAAGTATAAAATGTTTGTTTAAAGGCATGTCCCCCCCCAAAACTATAATCCCCCCCCACTACTGGCCCCATCATGTAGTGTAGTTTAATACTTACCTCACATCCCAGCTCCATATGGTTCTCCTGTAGTCCCCCCCCCCCCCCAAAGTCCCAAAAACTGCCCACCAGGAGGATAGCAGAGTCCATATTGGACTCTGCCTCCTACCTGGCCTCTGGGAGAAGTTTGGCATGCGTACTGCAGCCCTTCTCCCCCTCTCACTCCCTCCCTCTCCCCCCCGATTAGCATTCCCTCCCCCTATGTAAATCCCTTTATATGTAATATTGCCCGTTCCCCCCAGCCCAACCGCTCTATTTATTAATCAAAAATGCCCCAACTTTACTTACCTCCCCTCTTTCCTCCGCCGAAATGAACTCCCGGCAGCCGCGTCCGTGATTGGCTGCCGCTCAGCCAATCACAGACGCGACTGCCGGTCCCGCCCCTCTGCTTGCATTTTCTCGCAAGCAGAGGGCCGGCAGCGCGGCACGGAAGAAAGAGGGGAGGTAAGTAAAGTTTGGGGCATTTTCTGATTAAATAAATAGAGCGGTTGGGGCCTGGGGGGACAGGGGGAGTAACATATAAAAAATTATTTTTAAGGGTGGACATACCCTTTAATGAGTGACTTTACCTCTCACCCAAGTGCATTGACTTAAGATGAGTCCTGGGTTCAACCTGGTTTAAATTCACAACTGGGCTCGAAAATCATTCGATCTGGTGGAAGTTTATGAAAATTAGAAATTTGGAACTTATTGAAAATCGTAGTTGAAAATTTTAAAAAATGTGGTAGAAATTTTTTAAAACTCGTGGTAGAATTGGAATTTAACAAATTTCAAAATTGTGGTAAAACTCAAATAGTGGACGAAATACACAGATACACAGAACAGAGCTGAGTTAAGGGCAAGTAGGGCCCTAAACAAACAGTGGCTTGTGAAAGTGGGTGTGGTGGGCTAACTGGCTGGTGAACTGGAACGCTGAACTAACAGTAGTTGCTGAACCCTACAGTCCTCCAGTTCAGCAGACACTGTTAGGTTAGCCCTGCAGCTCACTAGACACTCTTAGGTCAACCTTGCAGCTCACCAGACATTGTTTAGTCCTCTAGTTTACAGACACTGTTAGGTCAATCCTCCAGTTCAGCACACACTGTTAGGTCAGCCCTCCAGTTCACCAGACACTGTTTGGTTAGACCCCCAGTTCAGCAGAAACGGTTAGGTTAGACCTCCAGTTCAACAGACACTATTAGGTCAGCCCTCCAGTTCAACAGCCTGTTTTGACTAAACACTGGCCACTGGCTGGTCTACTGGAGGGCTGACCTAACAGTTTCTGCTGAACTGGAAGGCTGACCTAAAAGTGGCTGGGAAACAGAAGGGCTGATATATATATATATATATATATATATATATATATATATATATATAAAAGTGGCTGGGAAACAGAAGGGCTGATATATATATATATACATGCCACAGAGTATCCCCAAGCAGAGACTAGTACATACAATTATGCCCACAGTGGGATTGGTAAAGTATGCCCCTAGTGACTGGTAAATACAAGATGCCACACAATAGTATATATAAGATGCCCACAGTGACTGGTCAATATAAGTTGCCCACAATGACTAGTATAAGATGCCTACATTGACTGGTCAACACAGGATACCCACAGTGACTGGTCAAACTGAGATACCCACAGTGACTTGTCAATATAAAATGCCCACAGTAACTGGTAAATTATTCCCACAGGGACTGGCTGGTCAATATAAGCTGCCCACGTGATGGTAAAAAAGATGCCACACAAAGCAGTATATACAAGATTCTCAGAGTGACTGGTCAATCAATACAAGATGCTTCACACAGACTGGTATAGATTTTTTCCCCAACTTGGTAAATTATGCCCACAGTGACTGGGAAATGATGCCCACAGTAACTGGTATTAGATGCCCACAGTGACTGGAAAATGTTGCCCAAAGTTACTGTCATTAGATGGTCACAGTGACTGGCATAAGATTCCCAAAGTGACTGGGAAATGATGCCCACAGTGACTGATATTCGATGCCCACCATGACCGGTAAATACAAGATGCAATGAAGCCCAGACTGACCTGAATCCACTCTCTGCAACAATCTTTACTTTCAAGCAAACTTCTTTATAAAAGAAAGGCAACACTCAAAAAAGGAAAAAAAAAATCTTATAAACAGTGACGCATGTGCGAATGGGATCTCCGGTTTACAAGAGCTCCCCACCACGAAATCCAATCAGAAAAATCACTTAATAGCAAAATAAATCTCAATTTGTGAATGCATCTCTTTCTTATCTTTTGTGAATATTTGCATCAATGTAAAAATATGTTCCAGTGCATCATTATGTATATGTTTTGGGACAAGAATTACCTTTTGTGAATAAGGCAGTAAATTAGAATGCTGGATAGATGTCTTATTTAAAGGGTATGTCCACCCCTAAAATAACTTTTTCTATGTGTAGGGCACCCCAGCCCACCCCTAACCGCTAATTTAGATTTGTAAAAAAAAAAGCCCCAGAAATACTCCCTCGTTCCCGTAGCAGTCTGCTCCTAGCTTGCTGGAAGCAGCAGAGAGGGTCCAGACCTTCAGCTGCGTCCTCATATGCTGTGTCATTCACTCCACACTTTCTGGGCTTGCACTGCAGTCCAGGGGATTGCAAATTTCCAAAGGGACTGGGTGGTGCCTGCTAAAGATAAATGAAACTGGCAAGTTTCGTTTGGACAGGTTTTCTCGGGACCTATTGAAGTTCCGAAAATCGGATTTTGGAACTAATTAAATCAAAAAATTTTTTAAAAAAATTGTTTTGCAGTTTCTGAGCATATTTTTTGATTTTTTGAATCTATTTTTGGAATTTCAAAAATTGTCAAAACTGGCAATTCCATACTGTAACCTGGTTTGTTTAGAAACCAGTGTTCCTCACTAATGCCGGCTCCCTAGCACCATCTTTTTTTTTTTTTTTCAAAGACGGGTAACTCATAAATTCCACAACTTACAGAAGAACAAGAGAATGAATTTAGATGCTCAATTGGTATTTTACATTTTATTAACCTTTTGCTTTAGTTCTTTAAATTTATTACAGATATTAGCAGTATTCCAAACTTGATTGTCAAGCTGTGAAATGGCACCCAGTGTATTTTTTTTATTTAAAATCCACAAAATAGTTTATATACATATTTAGTGAATTGTTTTGTTTAATTTAAAACTGAATATTTAAAAATTATTTTTGAATAATTGACTTAATTATTTGACTTTAAATTGAATAAAAATGCCTTAGCGCCATTTATGAGCTGAGGGAAAAGGAGTCTAAAATGATACTTTTACTACAAGAGTTGTTATTCATTTAGAGCTTTGGGACTCTGAATGTACAATCCGTTTTGTTGAAAACTGTGCTAGACAGATGATCTATTTGCATTTTCTTTTATGTTCTTGTGAGTGTCTGTAAAACTGTCAGTTTAAAGGAGCCAGTTTATCAGTGAATGGATAAGAGAAAGATAAGTCAGTTTAATACCACATGTTTGAAGTGGCTACCGTTCTGTGCTTATTATCCACATGTGTATTTGTAGATGCAATCAGACCCTTTTAAATGGAGACAGTTCTCACATACTTCATGCACTTCATTGGATATCTTTTTTGTTTTGAGTAAAAAAAATAAAATATTTCTACAGTATGCTTTTACAGTAAGCTGGCCATACACATGCGACTGCTGTTGCATATTGCAGTACAGATTCCATTGGAATCCTTCTGCAGTATGCAATGACAGGCATGTTTACTCACTCAACCAATTGACCAAATTCTACGATTTTCCAAATTATCGCTAATGTGTAAGTTATAGAGAAAACGGATTGACAGAATCAAATTACTTTATTTTATCAAATTAAAGATGAATAAAGATCATTGATATTTTTTACATTTGTGGATTTGTTTTTTCTCTCTAAACATAGGTAGCGGCTCGTCAAATTCAAAGCTGCCTTCTGTACAGACTGTTTCAGTGCCAGAGGACTCTGCATCCCACATGAGGTGATACTTTTTTGGTTTTCTCTCTACCTTTAGGGCTAGGCCACAATAAAGCTAGGTACACACGATCAGATCGGACCGAATTTATCACATCCGAATGCGCCCATGTCCGACCGACCTTTTGAATCGGACAAAAGGATGATCGGACATGGTGGAAAATCTCGTCCGATCGTGCAGTCCTCTATGGACCACACGATCGGTCGCGGTAACTATCGGATGCGGCTGCTTTTGCCTCGACCGACAGTCCTTCTCCTGGCTCCTGGCCGACCGGCCGAAAGTATCGAACGGTCGGTCAAGAGGAAAAATCGCTAGGTGTGTACCTAGCTTAACATGTCTTTAATGCTTTTGCGCGTGCATTTTGCTTGCAATTATGGTTAGAATGGAAATCTTGGGAATGCAAAAATTCCTGTGATTTCCAATGCACATGCGATTGTGCATCCATTTCCGTTCACCATCTCTTGTGCAATCGCATGCCTTTCCATAATAGAAAATAGCGAAATTGCATGCGCAAACACGGGACAATGCACCAGAAACGCACATGCAATTACATGCGTTAGTGCACACAGACAATTCTGGTGAGTTGTAGTGTGGCCTCAGCCTAAATGTTTCATTTTACCTCCTGTTTTATGATCAATATGCAGGTTTGAGCCTCAGAACAGATTAGGGGTTAACTGTTCAACAGACATTCCAAGAAATACTTCACTTATTACAGATGTTCCAGTTAAGTTGTTTCATATAAAAGCATTTAGAACTGTAGTTAATTTATTGCATACAAGACAAAATACACAATTAAACTCTCTAAGTTCACAAGCTTGCTGCCTTTCTGACCTCTTAGGGCTTTAAGGTAAATCTGTCTTTTGCATTAGCATTACAGAACGGTTGGAACATGCTCTGGAAAAGGCTGCCCCTCTCCTTAGAGAGATCTTTGTAGATTTTGCTCCTTTTGTCTCGCACACTTTTGGGAAGCCATGGACAAGAAATGCTTATTGAAGGGACTAGTGAGTAACTGTTTTTATTTGTTAGTAGACCAGCATAAACTAGTAACTGAGGATTTTTATATGTTTTGATTATGTAGTTTTTATAGAATCCAAAGTTTATTAAAAATGCTTGTTAAAGTAGTACCATCTGTTTATAAAAACACCTTCATGGTGAAATATCTTGAGAAATATATTTTATTTTATGTGTAAAATCACTTTATTTGTAAGGCTATCACAGAGTCCTAAATTATTTTTAAGTCTGTCAAACTTAAAAGATCTTTTAGCCTGCCTTTCAGACTTCATTGAAAAATAGATTTAGATAACAAAACATCTAAATTATTTCTGAAGCAAAACAGAACGCTATATAATTATAGATTCAGTGGGAAGGGGGGTGTTTTTACTGTTTAGTGTTGCAAATTGAAAATATCCAATGTTACTGTAATTGTGTGGTAGGTACCGGACCATATCCCTACATCCTTTACTTAGAGTGTTACAAGTTCCTAATTAAAAGTTCTGCTTGTTAAAGGCAGTGATTTGTCTGCTTGCGTGCATGTAGTTTGCATTCATGAAGCCTGTATGCCCTCTCCTTAGCTAATCATGCTCTACTGAGTATCTAAACATTTGACTGGTTATATCTTTGTAAGTAAATCGAAATGGAAGCTAAGCTAAGCTGGCCTTAACCCCCAAAACCATTTTCAATTTGTCACACTACACCCGATAAACAACTAGCTGTTTTGGATGATAATCACACATATGTAGCTGTGCAGTTGGGCGATGTTCATTGAAGAGCTAGGTCTGACCACCAATGACTGAATGGCTACACACATGCTATTATTGGCCGAACCAGGCTTTTGTCTCAAACTCATTTTTTTTGGAGTTGTGTGTAATTGTTTGGAGCTTCATTTCTAAACTGTGGGAAAGAATTAGATCTTCCTTGCCCCACTCGTACATAATTTTTTATAATTTTTTTTTTTTTTTTATTGTTCTGTATCTCCCGTAAACAAATTACACATATAATTACAGATGGAGTTACTGAATAAAATATATTTGTGTAACTTTGTAGGCTTCTCCTAAGGTTTGCTGTGAGGCTAAGGGTCAAAGTACTAATAAGAGTGTTTGAGATGTCTGCTGCCACAAAACAAAATGGAAACTTGATTGATAGCTAGAGGGCTAGAGGGAAGGCAAGCAGTAGAGAAAGCAAAGGTCAAGAAACCATTTCCCTTCTCTGCATTTATAATTCCTTCTTGTGCACTTATACTAGTATTAAGTGATGAAACATATGTTACACATTTGTCTAAAAGTAATGTTTACAGTGCCATGTATTTTATTGTTTATTTTATTGATCCAATAAACCAGAAAAGACTTGTCAGTTATTATTTTTGTGTGCATTTCGAATACACTTCTGTACTTTGAGGAAAAGGCAAAATATAGAAGTAGATGCAGTACTCTGTGTGTCACATTGTAAACTGCTAGTTTAAGAAGGAACAAATTGGAGTTTTGTTTTACTTGTTTTTTTTTTGTTTTTTTTTTTTGTTTTTTTTAGGTTTGGCTTGTATGAAATCCAGTAGTTCAGTAGTAGAGCTTGTCATGCTACTGTGTTCCCAGGTAAATATTTTCAAATAATTACATTTTAATACAGTGTTATGCTGAGGCCACACTACAACGAAGCAAACGCGCACACAATCGCGTGCGATAACGCACGTGATTTTGTGTGTACTTTCTGTGCGTTATTTTCTCATTTGCACTCGCGTTTTTGCTATCTCTAAATCTCTAAAAATCCTTGCCGCAAAATGCGAACGGATGCGCAATTGCACGCGCATCACAAATCACAGGAACGTTCGTGTTCCCGCGATTGCTATGTTAGCACAAAACGCAAACGCGAAAAACGCGCTAGTGTGGCCTAGCCCTTATTTGTATTTGTCAGTAGAATTTTTTTTGGTGCACAATACCATTTTCTTACCTTATGTGTAGGAGAGTATAAAATTATTTTTTATGATTCCTACATACTGTGTTTGAGGAGAATTCATTATAGGGCAGGCAAAGTGTAAAGCAAATTTTATTAGGAGAAACAACTAATGATAAAATTATAGAAAATAGCCACTGTTATAAAGTTTATATCCATAGGAATTTTTTTTCCCCTCTGATATAATCCTGTAGGTGTTAGAAGACAGGCCATCTCTCCTTTTATTTGAGGAAGAGTTCTCTCTGTGGCAACTCGCACAGTGATTGCATGTACCAATGTCCAGAAAGAAAATCCCTATCTCAAATTAAAGCTTTAAGCTGGGTACACACCTGAAAGATCAAGAAAGATGACAGTCTGTCATTTTTCAAACGATTGGGCTACACACAGTCCCGTGCGCTCCCCCTATTCACAGCATAGGGAGAACGCTCGGGACTCTGTGTTTCCTTTGCTGTGGCCGACTCCCCTATAGGGAGTCTACTGCGGCCGAGGGAGATTTTGCCTCTTTTCTGAACAAGCGTTCGGCTGACCCGATCGTTCGTAGGCTGCGCGCTTCTTCAGAACACGAAGGTACACACAGTAACGATATAGCCCCAATACCGACGTTATCAGGGCTTTATCGATACTATATACCCAGCTTTACCCTAGACATGAATGACTAAGGCCAAGTGCACACAGTGCCAATATTTTGACCGTAACAATCACATGGCCCGATGTTTTGTCATATGGTCTGTAGGATTAGCAGTTATTTTGAACACAACAAATTATTCTCTACCAATTTTCCAACAGTCGGTATGACTGGATAATTGGATGTGCTGGTTAAATAAGGTTGATCACAATGGCCAACTACCAGACGAAAGCCCGTTATGCACGATAATCTGTTTGGATGGGCGTTGTTAAAGATTAGATCCATCTGATCGTTAATGCCATCTGCCCAAACGTCTGTACACGAAAAATTATTTTGTAAAATGGGCGTTCATTGAGTAGTTGCCTATAGTTGGCTGCATGCACTATTGCACGTGCGTACCTAATTTTATTTTTAATCCCGCCTTCAAATTCCTCTGATATTTATTCCAAAAGCTCCATTTATTCTTTGTCACATCCCCGTTATTGTCCGGCCTGAGCAAACTTAGTGGCTGGCATTATTTGAAGAATGCAAATTGGAGGAAGGTGGGTGTGGGTGCTTTCAAATTAACTCCTAGCACTATGGAAAGCTTTATTTAAAGATAAAGAGTCCACGTAAAGCTTGTGTACACACAGTCCAATATTTTTGCCTGATCAGCTGAAATTAATTTAAGTGTAAACTTGTGTACACCCACTAATCGGTTTAGCATTTTGTTTGGGTTGTGGTCTAGACTTGACAGTTGGAATGAGGTGTTTTTGTGACTATTCTGTGTTATGGTTTACCAAACTTGGCACCACTTTTTTCTTACCTTAATTCTGAGGCCTGTTCACAAGAAATTCTCTAGTATGTGCTCCTGCTGAATTTTAGAAGAGGCTTATGTGAGGGAACTCTGAATTAAGGTAAGAATATGACTACCAAAGCTAGAATTAGATTTGAAACATACATAATGATATTTCAGCTTGATTGGCAATCCTGTGTGATGTTTTGGTAAATAGGGTTGAAATATGTTTACCGTTTTCAACTATTTTCGAATTTTCGAAAATTCACCAAGCCTAGGTACCATAATGCAAAGTTTGTATCATTTACTCAAGCATTTTGTGATCCCTGATAGCTTGCCCATTTTAATGCAAATCACAGGAATTTATCAACTATGTGCCTTCCATTCTGATTTAATACTACAATGGCACATTTGCACGACTTTTGGTTCATGTTTAGTCCTGTCTATTTTGGTCTTTAATTCAAGTATATAAGAATGCAGATAAAAGCAGTTACGAATCGAATATGGACAAATGCACACAAATTTAAATGTAGGGACATCGTGTTTTCAGTGCAGGATCTAGCCCTTAGACTAAATAATTCACTTAATATATTGACCCAGTTGTTTAGTTAGTAGAAATAGTGTTAAAGGTGAGCATTCTGCCTCCCTTTTAAAGCTTTAAGAGCTCTTTTTCAAGCTCATACATGCACAAAAGCGGTAGCTTGTGGAGAAGCAATTGTTTATTGGCCAGAAGGACCAGGAAGGAGAAGAGATGGTTAAAATCAGATGAATAGCTGCTTTGAGTAACCTCTTTGAACTGTGTAAAGGTGACCATACATTAGGCCGATTTCATGTACAATCCAACATACAATCCGACATTTCCATCGATTGGCCGAAAAATTGTACATTTTCCCATTCTTATCACATGACATTAGATCGTAAAATTGATCGTAATTACGATCGGAAAAGTCGGTTTTTAAATCGATTGGTAAAATGATTGTAGTGTTTTCTAAAGTTCCGATTAAATGTGAATGTAATGTAACCTCACAATGGACGACATTCGACATTAATCACTAAACAAATTGAATGTCGAACAATATTTATTGTACATCTTGGTACAATTAACATTGTACATCTGTCTATCAAAGTATCGATCGGTTTAAGATTGTAATTATGATCGTAATAGTGTATGGCCACCTTAAGTGTTGCAGTTTGGGTGAGTGCTTAACTTTTTTGTAGATTTTAGATTGGGGATTGGACATTTAAATCCTTGCTATGAACACACACTACTAGTATTTATACTGTACATTTTGTTTCATGTTTGATGGTGTTCTATGCAAATTATATGCTTCAAAAATTTGCTTTCAACTACAGTAGTTACTTTTTTTTTTTAAGAGAAATTATTAGAATAAAATAAGGTATTAATGATAACGTATCTGTCTGTCTGTCTATCTATCTAATTTAGTGTATCTGTTTTATCTCCTTTATCAATTTCCTGATCCACAATTTATTTCTGATAAAATTCTCCCAGTGTGGCTTATTCACAATAAGTGGCCAATGGTCACTTTTCTATTCTTATCCTCCTTGACCTCTCCTCTGTTTTCGACACAGTCGATCATTCCCTCCTAATGCATATACTTTACTCCTTGGGCATTCGGAATGAAGTGGCATCCTGGTTTCTATCCTATCTCTCTAACCAAACTCTGTATCTTATGCGAACACCTCTTCTCCGGTTTCTCTTAGTGTAGGTGTGCGGCAGGGGTCTGTTCTTGGACCCTTATTGTTCTCCCTCTACACTATTTCCTTGGGAGAGGTCATTGGCTCTTTTGGTTTTAAGTATGATTTATATACAGATGATACAGAAATCTACTTATCTACGCCTAAGTTAACTCCTGACATCCGATCACGTCTCTCCGATTGTCTACTTGCCATCTCGGATGTCTCAACGCTACCTCAAATTAAATCTTTCTAAAACTGAACTGATCATTTTCCCACCTAAACCTGGTCCTGTCCCATCTTTCTCTATTTCTGTTGAAAATAGCCCCATTTCCCCCATCCAATCGGCATGTAGCCTATGGGTAATTATTGCCTCTCTCCTTTTCTAACCACATTAACTATGTTGCATAAACCTGTCGCTTTTTCCAATGTACAGAAAATCTGCAGGTTCCTTTCTCTCCCGACCACCGCTATGCTTATGCTTGCTCTCATCCTATAGCATCTGAACTATTGCAGCCTACTACTTACTGGTCTTCTTGCTTCCCACCTCTCTCCCCTTCAGTCTATACTAAACTCTGCTACACGTATTGTTTGCTTTCTAACAAACAGGACTCTCCTCTGTACCAAAAAACAACCCGGCTCACCGTTAAACAGCGCATTGTATACAAAATCATTCTTCTAACCTTTACATCCCTTCACTCTGCTGCTCCTCCTTAAATATCCTCTCTAATATCCCCATATGTTCCTTCCGCTCATCACAAAACCAGCTCCTGTACAGACGACCCCCCCCACGCGTACTGCTACCTCTCGTTTTAAACCTTTTTCTCTGGTCACTCCCATCCTCTGGAATTCTATTCCCCTCTCTCTTCGTCAAGAAATCTCAATTAACAGGTTTAAATCTAGCATTACATCCTACATATCTGGTAACTAGCACAGTATATGATTGTTTTATTTGCACTGCATATGTCTCACTCCAGCACTTCTACTTATTCCATTGTATCTGTATGTTACCTACCTTACTAGATTGTGAGCTCTATGGGACAAGGACCTCCTTTCCACTTATGGCAAAGCTCTAGCACTTATATTTATTTAATTTATTTATGTACTGAACTATCTATGTATTTATCCCCCTTGTATGACTTTATTGTGTATTAGAACTACTGCGGTGAGTGGCACTTTATAAATAAACTATACATACAAGATACAACAAGCCCACAGCAGAGTATTAGGGGTCAGTTCCCATAATCCGCCTCATTGTTTTAGTGAAAGTACACTTCACAGGAAGTTGCAGTCAGGCCCCCTAGGAGCTGAGAACCAATCATGTTACTCACAGATCCTGCCTCTCTGACACAGAACAGGGATTTTAGTGTAGTGTTTATTTAAAGGCTATGTCCACCCCTAAATTAGACTTTTAATATTATGCTCCCCCATGTCCCCCAGCCCCAACCGCATGGTTTGTTTTTTTAAAAAGCTCCCCAAACTCTTACTTACCTCCCCTCGATCCTCCGCCGCACTGCCGGCCCTCTGCTTGCGAGAATGCAAGCAGAGGGGCGGGACCGGCAGTCGCGTCTGTGATTGGCTGAGCGGCAGCCAATCACGGACGCGGCTGCCGGTCATTCAATGCAGCGGAGGAAAGCGGAGAGTAAGAAGTAAGAGTTTGGGGAGCTTTTTAAAAAAAAAAAACATGCGGTTGGGGCTGGGGGACATGGGGGAGACAATATAAGGGGGATTTGAGCTAGGGGGAGGGATAGTAGAACGGGAGGGAGGGGGAGGGAGGGGGAGAAGGGCTGCAGTACGCATGGTAAAAATCTACCTGAGGCCAGCTAGCAGGCAGTGTCCTATAGTGACCTGCTAGCCTCCTGGTGGGCAGTTTTTGGAACTTTGGGGGGGGACTACAGGAGAACCAGATGGAGTTGGGATGTGAGGTAAGGATTAAACACACTACATGGTGGGGCCAGTAGTTGGGGGGATTATAGTTGGGGGGTGGACATGCCCTTTAAAGAGCATATTTTAACACTCTTGTCCCTGACAATTACACATTCATTTGCTTTTCATACAAAAAATAAACATAATGTTTGCAGTGTATTTCCTAGTTAGCCAGAATGTAAGAAACAACATATTTAAAAGATTAAAGTATCTCATCAGAGCTAACATATAGTAGATAAACCAAATTGAATCCAGGTTCTCTTTGAAACTGGGATTCATCACTAATACACTAATAGAAAGTCAGTACATTTAGAAACTTTATCTTTTTCTAGGAACATAAAGGAAACAATCAAAAAAAGCAGACTGTTTAGTATTATTTCTTGGTAAGCTGTTCTTTGTCTCACGCTGGCTGACAAACTGCAGGGGCATCCATGTTTGTATGGAATGCAATTTATGTGTATGCGAATTCAACTAAAAAAAAGCTTTCACATTAGGAATTTAAAAAACAAAATAGGTTTAGTTCTCCTTTAAAAAAAACAACTAAATTCTCAGAATAATACTGAATGAGAAGGCAGAGTACCTTAACATAAAAACAGTAATCTGTGTCTCACCTCTTATTTTGATGCGGGTGCTGGGAAACATACCTTACTAATATGGGGCTTCAGTGTTTTATTACCCCACATTGCAATATCACATAACTTGGTAACTGACAGTTATATTCTTTGCAAATGCCCAGTCCTAAAGTGCTTTATTAACTTGTCAGGTTGCAACCATTAGTAGTCCCTAGTCAATAGTGTTAAATTCCAGATTATGCCTGGGAGCTTAGTGTTGGACTGGACCACAGGGTTACAGGGGAAATCTCCGGTGGTCCCACATACCCCCACATTCAGAGGGTTGCGTTTAATTTACTGCCTTTTACTGGAATGATGTTTTACATTTTATCGATGTCGGGGGGTTGAGTCAGATTATTACAGATTATTACAATTTGGGTCTGATTTTCCTGTAACTTTTTTACACTCCCAGACCTAATTCTGGGCTTGTTTAAAATACAGAGGTGGTCTTTTCAATGAAGGACACCCTTATGGAAACCCCTTTAGTTAAAAAGGAAAAAAGTCATAGCAGTTGTACAGTTGTAATATAAGGATATTATTGCAGGAATACTTGAAAAATTACTCCTTGTGGCAGCTTGTGGCGACATGCAAATATATATATCTGTATTGTTAAAGTCCTCCTTTTAGAAGACTGAAGCTGAACATGATAACTATCCATTAAGTATGACTTTATGGGAATTAATTATTACTGTTCTTTTGTGTTTCTATATTCCTATCCGTAATTAAATAGGAATGTTTTTTTATTGGGTTTTTGTACCCTGCAAAAGAGAGAGTGAGAAATTCTTAACAGTTATCCCAATGAAATAATCTTTTTTTTATGGAAAAGGTATTGGCTTGTAGGTCAAGGTTCTGCCCCTTAGACAAACCTTTGACCTTCATTTGCAGGCTGTTGGGTTCTCCTGATGGATACGTAAAGATAATGCAAATTACTGTTTATTCCTTCAAATTTATATAGGCTATTGTACATGAATACAAATGAAAGATTCATAGAAGGTGTGGGGAATCAATTGTTCACCTAGTCAATAAAGTGCAATAAGAACAATTACTTCAGGAGATTACCACTAATGGATTTCACTATGAAGCAGTAAGCTTATTATTGCAAACACTGGGCAAATGTAGCTTGGTAGCAACATCATAAATATGTGATTTATTTTTACTAAGTGTCTGCCAAGAATTACGTATTGCAGTAATTGTAATTAAATACTAAAACAAAATTACATACAATTCCTTACATTATCACGTATATCTGTATTACTAGTTTATGCCTCACAGGTTTAAAATATCTTACGATAAGGCAGCAATCTGTAACACCCTCCTTTTCTATAAAATAAACTCTAAAAATGTTGTCGTCACCCAAACCCATCACCATCTCCCATATTCCCAGTCACTAATTCTAAACGGAATGTGGTAAATGCACAGACCAGCTCCCCCTTCAGCCAGCCAAATCTATGGTCTGTACTTCCAAACCAATTGCACTGCATGGTGGGAGGATTTTAGTTCCACCAAAAGTTAATTTTACATGTTAAAAGTATCTTATAAAAAAAGTTAAAGAATAGTTTTGGGTGCTAAATAGTTATTTATCTTCAGATAGGATCAACCTTACACATTTACAACATTTCCACCAGTGTTATAGGCTTAACATCATTCATAATGTGTTTTCCGTATGTGGAAAGTCGTAGGTAAGAGCTGCTCTGGTGTTGGACATTAATGTCAATTTGGTGCTCTTCTTTCAAAAATGTCCAATTGGCTTTAAAGGGACACTAAACCGATAATGTAATGTCTCTTTATGTAACGTGCATCTTTATCTAATATTCACTGGGAGGGGAGTTTGCTTATTCCCTTATACTTTGTGAATAATTAAACCCCCTGGTACAGAGTTAAACTTGCTCTTCTTGCAGCTTTGCACCACCAGCTGCTCCTATCTTGTGCACAGGCGCACCGATAATAAATATAGGAGTGCAATCAGGACAGCACCCTCATCAGCTGGAGAGAAGCAGTGAGTGGAGCATTGGTGGATAAGTTTAAAGGGTATCTCCACTGGGAAAAAAACACTTTTTGGTATTCAATTTTATTGGAGAATAGGAGGTAAAGGAGCTGTGTAATAAAACGTTATGGAGATGGGAACGAAGTTAAAGAACTTACCTAGACTCTCGCTCCTCAGCCGAGTCCTCTGACAGGTCCCAACGGACTTGGTACTCTCTGCGCATGCACATAGAATACAGTCTGTCAGGACCTGGCAGAGGACTTGGCAGAGGAGCGAGAGACCGGGTAAGTTCAGTAACTTCGTTTCGGGCTCCTGAACATTTTATTGAAGAACGGGAGGTGAGGCACTGTTCCTTTTCCTCCTGTTCTTCGATAACCGTGAATACCAAAAAGTGGTTTTCCCAGTGGAGATACCCTTTAACTCTGTAACTCTGTATTCCTCCCTGTGAATAATAGATGAAGATGAAAGGTACATTAAATTATCGGATAAGTGATGTAATTTAATTTATTTTAATGCTGTTTACTGTAGTTGCTGTACTGTAGTCAGCAATGTCCACCCCCAAAACTATAATCCCCCCCACTACTGGCCCCATTGTGTAGTGTAGTTTAATCCTTACCTCACATCCCAGCTCCATATGGTTCTCCTGTAGTCCCCCCCCCAAAGTCCCAAAAACTGCAGACCAGGAGGATAGCAGAGTCCATATAGGATTCTGCCTCCTACCTGGCCTCCGGGAGAAGTTTGGCATGCGTACTGCAGCCCTTCTCCCCCTCCTTCTCCCATTCCCCCTCTTCCCCCAGCCCCAACCGCTCTATTAGAATTATCAGAAAATGCCCAGAACATTACTTATCTTCCCTCTTGCCTCAGCCACACTGAACTCCTGGCAGCCGCCTCCGTGATTGGCTGCCGCTCAGCCAATCACAGACGCGACTGCCGGTCCCGCCCCTCTGCTTGCATTTTCTCGCAAGCAGAGGGCCTGGCAGCGCGGTGGAGGAAAGAGGGAAGGTAATTAAAGTTTGGGGCATTTTCTGATATTACTAATATAGTGGTTGGGGCTGGGGGGACAGGGGGAATGTTTGGTGAAAAGTGTTTTTGAAGGGTGGACATACCCTTTAAGATCAAACTGTGGTGATATTTAATGGTTCCTGATGACTTCTCCATTAATATATTTTTGGGGTCATAACATTATATTAATACTGTATTCACATTTCATGGCAATACATTCTACCAGGGGTTATAAATGCACATCCAACATTCTGATAAAAGAAAAATCCTGCAAAATCCTATATAATTGGTACATCACCCTGGCCTTCTTATATAAGGTAGACCCTTTATTTGCTAGTTCCTGTGGCTGCGACACACAGGCAGATCAACTTCACTGCTGGTGGGGCTGTCCCGAAGTTCAGAAGGCTTGGGCAGTATGTGAGCAACATATTAATGAAATATTCAAGACAAATTAAAACTATCCCCCTACGTGGCCTTATTCAACCTCCTCCAAGAAAGCTGCAATAAACAGGCCCAAATATTAAAAAGATAAATATGTGGAGCGAATAGAGACCTAATAGCTAAACACTGGAAAGGTGGTACAATCACTAAGGAGGAGCTGGTAAACAAGATATGGTGGATCCAAGAAGGAGAGCACATGGCACATACCTTACAGGGTAACCTTAATTGGACAAAAATTTGGGATATCTGGACTCTCAGAATGAAACAATAGAATATAACAAAAGAATATATCCGTTCCCTTGCGGGTGCACTCCAGGAGATAGCTCAAAGCTGACTATGATACCTGGGCCCTACCTATTTTGGATCTAACTAAAATCTTATCCTCCCACAAGCAGCAACAATAAAGAATACCACACTAATATATAATTAGCAATGCAAAATTCTCAAATGTAAAACCGACAAAATGTTACTGTTATTGTTTTATTTTGACAAATCATTGAAAACTTGAATAAAAATGTAATGAACAAAAAAAAAAGTGTTACCCTGTATTGTCACGAACGCCAGTTCGCTGGGCACGGGATCTGACCAATCAATCGGTACTCGCTGCCACTACTTTGTTACAGCCTTAAAGACGCCCCAAAAACACTCTTGACTCTCACTGACTATGCACACCCCTGTCCTGGCAGCTAAATGGTTAACACTACACCATTCACTCCAGCAACTAACTGGTTAATTAGCATCAGTCCTTCACAAGCAGAGTTAAGTCAGAGTTAATTAGCATTTACACTGCCAAACACTCAACCACATATAAACTTATCAGAGGCTGAGTTCTTTTAGAGCATCAAAGACAAAACTTACGGTATTAAATTTTAGATTTAATATTCCAAAAGGTGGACAGTGCACATAATACAAAAATAAAAGAAAATGGTGTTATAATAAAATGACATACAATAGGTACAACAGTTATATAAAATAAAAAGGATAAAAATATTCACAGACCCTACTCACTAGAAGAAGTCCTGTATCCCAGGGCAGGAAGAAACATCTGGTCCATACACATGGTTTATAGCATGTCACCTCAGTATGAACAAAGTTATAGGGGCTACAAGGATTTTTTAAACTCCTTGTTGAACCACCCCCTCCTGTGGACTATGCAGGTGGGATAATTCTTTAAATTAGATTATGTTCATGATATGATTATATGATTACATTAGAATAGGAGAAGTGAGAGTTTGAGAACAGATATGTTTACAGTAGTATCGGGACATACTGAACCTAATACTGAATGTTTTATCTGGTGATTCAGGGAATTCTGGTGCTTTTGGTGGTGATACGGTATGTATTTTAAAGGGAGATTTTCTGCACCTTTTGGAACAGTTGCTAAAATTGTCTTTTTTTTTTTGTTTGTTCATGATATTCAACTGCACTAAAATGGGTTAGAATTGCAGAACAGGTGGCTTTCATCCTAACACTGTTTCCCTGGAGAAAGTACATAGCACTTATTTTAGGTTTCCTTTTTTTCTATTTCTATATATTTTTCTTTCTTTAACACTATTTCTCATCTTAGAGTGTTGGAAATTGCAGTACTAAGGGTAAATGACATTCTCTAATGCCCCTATTTGTCATCCTTGTCAAAGTCTTATGTAATGCTAATCTAATGGATCAGGCTAAGCTATATTTTTGCCAGTGGCTTTAGGGTGGTCATTTTATAGGATAAATAATAGTCTTACAATTTCCCAAAAACATTTTATAAACTTTTTATGCAGTTAAATGTGAAATGCAATGTTAAAAAATACTGTGTGTTTAAATGGAAATAACTTTTAAAGCTTATCAATTGCTGCTTTGCAATAATTACATTTTTCTCTTGCAATTTTCCTTATTTAAAGAGGTCACTAAGGCAGTCACTGATGTGATTTATTTCCTTAGAAAGGGAACTATTCCTTGCTCTATGAAACATTAAGATACATGAAAATGAATCCTAGCTCAACATTTTGCAGATACTGGGAGGAGATTGGCTGAATTTGATAGATTGACTTTACTTTTTCGGGAGGGGGTTGCAATATAAGGTTCAAATCACTATCCAAATACTAAATTTCTAATTAATTTCTTAAAAAATGATGGAAAGGTTTGAGTTATAAAGTTCGAAAGATCAGGTCAAAAACTGGATTTTAATCACGTTAATAATAATGTTTTGTGTTACCATCTATTTTTCATTCTTCGTGAAAAAATGGAGCTAGTTCAGGGAATAAAATGTGGGTTAGATTTGATTTACTGATGATATATAACCAAAGTTTTTTTTTGGTTTTTTTTCTTATACATTTTTCAAAATGGAAATTCTTGATCTATGAACAAATGTTTTAAAACGATTTGCATAATGTTTTAAGTATTCTTTCCCAGAACACCAGTCAAGTCAAAAATACTACTTCATATAATGACTCATACTATACCATTCCCACACACCCTCTCCTGATAGAAGTACCCAGTGTGAGGACTTCATAGATAGGTCCTCACCCCTGAGCTTACCTGCAATCTAGTGCTGAAGTTCTGATCACAGGTCCGTTTTTGCTCCAACCGCAGATTGATTCATGGAAAGAGCCAATGAGAACATGCACTTCTTGCTTATTTTTTGGTTAAAAGAAAGAAATTACTTCTTGCAATTTAATCCAATCAGAGGTGACTTATCATAGGAGTTTATTTAAAGGTCATCTCCACTGCTAAGAAAGACTAAAGCTATTCAGTTTTATTGAAGAACGGGTGGTAAAGGAGCTGTGTCTTACCTCCCGTCCTTCAATAAAACCTACAGGAGCTGGGAACAAAGGTAAGGAACTTACCAAGTGTGCATAGAATACATAGTGCTTCAGGACCTGTCAGATGAATTGTCGGAGGAGCGCAAGACCTGGTAAGTTCCTTAGCTTTGTTCCCGGCTCCTGCAGGTTTTAATGAAGAATGGGAGGTATGACTCAGCTCCTTTACGTCCCGTTCTTCAATAAAACTGAATAGCCCAATGTCTTTTTTAACAGTGGAGATGCCCTTTAAACGGCAACTCCACTCTTAAAACAAAAAAACTGGTCACTTGTCAGTTACCTGCCCCCAAACCTAACTGATAAATTCAGCACTTAAAATGCATATCTAACCAGAATAATAATTACATCCATTCAGGCAGATTAAACAGGATCTGCCTTTCATGTGGACATCACAGCCAATGATTGACTGCTGTTTTTCCTGCTGTGTCCTCTGCACAGGCTCAAGCTTTTAAAAAGGTCATTGAGCAGAAGGAAGAGGATGCCGGAACAAAATTAATTATCATTAAATATCTGGGTATAAATGTTTATATTGCATTGGCAAAAACAGCAGTTGGGGTTGCATGCATACTGGCAAGTCACTCTTTTTTTGTTTTAATGTTGGACATGCCCTTCCAGGGATGCAGTCTTTAAGGTGCATGCCTGGAAGGTGTGTTGCAGTAATGCTGGAGATCAAGAGGAGAGGCAGTAACTTTAATTTTCTGCAAACGGGTTCCAAGACGGATACAATTACAATTTTGCATGCAAGCATGCCAAAACTACTTCCCTATCCCTCTTTCACATTTTCAAATGTTTGGAGGTTTACAATGAAGAGTTGTGTGGGAAAATACAGAAGCCTAGCAAAGACAGAATGGTATTATGCATAGCATTCTATTCAGATGTATGCAACAAGTCTATTTAATGCCTTCAAGCATAGAAAAGCAAAGTAGTGGGAAGACCATGTAGAAAAGTAGAAAAATCTGTAATATCCTTATTGTTGGTGCTTTTACTTTTCAGTGTAGAGTGCAAGGTACAATTAAAATTTAATTATTACAGAGATGACAATTGCATCTTTTGCATTTTTTACATTTATTTGTTAATTTTCTTGATCTTGCTCTTATATGCTGGCATAACAATAGAGAGTGCAAGGGAGAAGACATATTAACTGTAACATGATATAATATCTGCATCTAGGGGGCAGAATAGGTTACAGCACAGTAAAATATATTGCCAGATTGGAGGATCTTAACTATGAGAGGGAGGCAGTTCACAATTTTGTCAAATGCTGGTATGAACAGTTCAAGACAATTCAGCATGCATTGTGTTGGGCCAGGGTTTAGATTGTAGTTCGGTGGAGAGTTAAGGTTCACATACACTAACTTACTTTCCGATGTTCCCTCTAGGTTTCCCCGCAGTCCGAAGAACTGCCTTTCCCAGTCTTTTTTGCAATAAATGTGCAGACCCAAAATAAGTGGGCCAGGTGAAGAATGTTGCATTACATTTTTTAAATCTACCGATGGTAGTTCGTTGGCATTGTGGAGGATTGCTTTTGCCAATACATTGGCAAATGTATATAACTGAATAAGATAAATGAGAAGTGCACTGTCAGTCCATGACCCTTGAATTCAATCACATGCTCCCTTGCCTATTCTGGACTATAGCAAGATTGTCTAGAGGCTATTAGTGGAGGTGACCTGCTGTAACAAGTTCTGTAGTTTATGACTTGGCATGTTGGATGAACATAATGGTCAGTGACCAAAGCTTGTTATACTGGAATACTGGGAAATAAACCACAAACCCCATGTTGGCAAATTTAGTTTTCTAGCACCCTCATCAAAATGAGATGTGATGAGATCACTGCTTTTATTTTAAAGTGCACTGCCTTCTCATTACTGGGTTACTGTATATGAATAATATCAGTAGAACTGTTTAGTATTGCACTATGGTGCAGCTCCTGGGCATTTGACCATGTTGTACCTGATAAAGGAAGATGTATATTTTCAATGTTTAGCTAAAAATATATTGCTACAATGTGTTAAGCTCATGATTAGCTTTACTGGGTAACAAATTATTAATTTCAGTTTGGTCAGTGGTGTGCGGAGGAATAAGTGCATATTAATAACTATGTATTTTCATACACGTTAACCCAGTAATGAGAAGGCAGTGCACCTTATTAAAGCAATGCACCTTAATTTTATATAAAATAGGGCAGACATCTAGGATACTTGTACATATGTGCTGCTGTGTGATGAATTATTACTACACAGTCCATTACTGTTATTCTCAGCGTAGTTAAAGAAGAAATATTTCAAGTAATGTAAAACAAAAGGTTATTTTTGTTTATTTGACAAAAATATAGTTTGTGAAACGCAGTATTCAAGGTTACTTGATAAAAGCTTTGTTTTCCTCATCCTAATTCAGGTTGACATTCATTCCAATAACACTACCGCCCTTGCAAGACTTAAAGCTGAATTTATGGCTATGCATTGTGAAGTGCATCATTTAAAATGGTTTCAACCCAAAACATCTAATAAATAAATAATGTGTATGGCTACTTGCTAGCAGACTTTCAAGACTAGAAATCATCCCATCGGATACTCAACAGTCCACTATCGGAGAGGCTGTCAGATAAATCTTGCAGTAGTTGCATTCATGTCTTGTAAATCACATGTTATTGTCTGAGCCTTCTGCCTGGGAATCTATTCTTTTTCCCATTTATCAGGGATGCACTGGAAAATTGAGCCCCAACACATGTGGTTTGTGCTTCCAAAGGAATGAAATAAACCGAAATCAACTCTCACCAATATCTCACACTGTTTAATGGTGTATTTTAGCTACAGCTTTAAAAAGACATTAGTGTCTTATTCCATATGTCAATGATAGCTGTTTTAGAGACCAGAAAAGATTTAACTACTGTATATACTTGAGTATAAACCGTCCCGAATATAAACCGAGGTACTTTTAACTGATAAACTAGGAAAACTGCTTGACTTCAGTATAAACCGAGGGTTGACTCTCCCATAGGCAGCCCCATAGATAGTCCCATGCACAGCCCCATAGAAAGTCCCATGCACAGATGTGCCCTGCATACCTTTCTGTGCAGCCTGAACACTGAGGGCTAGGCCACACTGTTGCGTTTTTTGTGCGTTTGCGCATGCATTTTTTCAGATCATTGAAAACGCGTCAACGCACCGAAAACACGTGTTTTCGGGTGCGTTGCTATTGCGATTTGCGGTCCACATTTTAAATCGCAATGCACCGAAAACTTGTGTTTTCGGGTGCGTTGAGATTGCGATTTGCGTTCCGCATTTTAAATTGCAATCGCAATTTTTTTCTAATACTTAACGAAAAAAACGCATGCGCAAATGCAACGAAATTGCCCTTAAAGATCGTTTTTTTCCCTAATCCCTTGCAGTCAGGTTTGATCTGAGAGAGCTGGACAACAATTGCCTAACCCACTGAAATAAAGAGGATTCTCTGTATTACAGGGTACAGCTTTTGTTTTCCCAGGGCTATGTGATTTTTTCCAGCAGCATCCAGGTCAGCACAGACCCGAGTATAAACCGAGGGGAGACTTTTTCAGGATGATTTTAAAGGTAAAAAAATGTGTTTTAGACGAGAGCCTTTTGTACCAACTCCAAGCCAAGTAGAAAGACACACATGCATTTATGTCTAACTACAGGCTCAAATCACTGTGAGCTTGAAGCTAGGATGTATTCTCAAATTTCACAGAGAGACTAAAGCATTTCTGTCCAGCAAACTGTAAATTAAATTGGTTCTAGTGCAGAATAATTTAAAGGTGATTAAACTATATACATTATCTTGCCTATAGTACAGAAACTCCTAATTAAAACTATGCATCCCATATTGCTAACCAAAAACATCCCTGCAATTTCTGTAGCTTATTAAGCTCATGGAATGCTCAGTATACATTAACTGATAACTAATACACCCCCCCCCCACCATCTCTCTTTAGGAGGGTGTTTTCTCACTTTTTCTCTATATAAGCCACAGAATATGCCTCACAAATCTTTTGAAAAATTAATCTGTTTGTATAATAAAAGTAATAACCCTCTCTCATGTTTGTGGAGCTCTTATCAAATAAACTTGGATGCAAAATGATGGCCTTGTTTACACTCTACCAAGAGACTTCCATTCAATAATCCAATTGGTCTTTTCTGTGTCTGTGAGGGGGATTACTTGTAAACTGTATTGTTACATGCCCTGATATACAAAACTAGTTGTAAAGAATTGCATATTGCTGTGTGGCAAAATGAATAAAAAATAAAGATTTCCCTTCAGGACATGAAATCAATGATATTATATAACCTGTCAACATTTAATTAAAATGTAGGTTTGATTAAAAGTGTAAGCTTCAGCTGCACATGGAGACAATTACAAAATGACTCTTAAGAGGTCCTTTTAAAGAATGTAATTCCTAGTGTGAATCTAGCACACTAGGGTTTAAATGGGAAATTCATAGAAGAAGAAGCACACCCCATGGCTTAACAGTCTAGTCAGGAGGATGAGACTAACTTGACCTCTCTGTGAAATCTTTGAACATTATTCTCTGAGTGGTTGATGCAAAACAAACTAATGTCAACTGGCACTTAATTCTAGTTGCTCCCTGCTGATTGGGCTGTGCAGTGAAATGGAACTCTTCCTGACAGGAAGCATGGCTCCTAAATGTAGAGACTTCTCACAGCAATGTGTACTTTAATTAGGCTCCCTACTGATGCAACATAACTCTTCAACTAAGAACATCTGAGATAACTGAATGGAATACATGACCTTCACAATGGTTATTATGAGTTGTTCTGTGTTGAGTCTGTAGTTTTTCTAGTTGAAACACATGCAAGAAATCTAAATATGTTTCTGTTTGGGGCATATTGAGAACAGCCAGGCTATAAAGAGAAAAAAAATCAGCAGTGTACAAAATAAAAAGCCACCCAATGTATCCCCCAGTCTCACAGCACAATCTATAAAGAAACTAGGAGGCCTATATAATAAGAGTTCTTATCATTAAAAATGGTACTAATTTTGCCTAGCTAATCATATGTTTACCATTTGAAAGCTAACATCTGATTGGTTGGGGCAAAATTAGCACCATTTTTAATGATAAGAACTTTTATTACATAGACCTGTAATTCTTATAACCACACCTTTGTTCTTACAGCATATAAAATAACTAAAGACTGGGCCACTAGTCATTCCTGCAATGGAAAAAACAGGATTTAAATTAAAATAAATTGTAACCAAGCTAGGAAAACCATACAGGGGAACAAGTAATTGTTACTTTCCCTCAACTAGAATATTTTATATCGTCATTTATGTAGTTATAAAAAATATAGGGTTTATCGGATTTTTTATTGGTCATCTAATGCCTTGAAAGTTGCCTTTTGAATGCATACAATTTCACTAGACTGATGTCTAAAGAACACTCTTCATGCTATTCATGCTAAAAATATAAAGCAGTCTGTTATTTCAATAATATTGGCATTAGGAAATGCAGTGGGTTAAACCATAATTTTTTGTTGCCTTAAACTCATCCTTCAAATGAAAATTTGTATAGGTAAATCACCCTCAACCCTAAAACTGCAATAGTTAAAAAAAAAAAAAAAAAAAAAAAAAAAAATATATTATATATATATATCTTACCTGAAAGTTTTGCACAATATCCTGTTGCCCCTTTTCCTGCTTCCTGGTCCTTCCAGATAGTAACTGTCATGGATGTGACAATTGACATCACAGCAAATGACTGAATGCTAATCTCCAAGCTTTCTCCTCTGAGCATGCTTACACTCCTAAAGAATTTACTAAATTGCTAAAGGACACATGAACTTATTTGTCCATTAACATACCCACTTCCCCTTTCAAGAGGCATCCAGAAGCATATCAGGCCTAAGCTAATTATTCCAAAGAACAAGGTAGGTTCAATATATTTTAAAGGGGCTGTTCATTCTAAAATATGTCATTATAAGACAGGAGTTGTCCATTAATCCATTAAAATCTCTGTGCAGCAGCATATGTCCAGACCCATACATTAAAATAGTTAAAATGAAACAGGTTCCCGCTCTTTGGAAAGTTAAAGGTGGACCAACTTATATGGATCTTTTCTACTGCGTAGAAAAGAAAGCTAAACAGACAATATTTTAACTGTTCAATTCTGTGTATTCAAATAAGAAAATACATGCCGGTATATGAGATGGTATTTCGGCACAGCCAACTGAAATAATACACTAGATGGTCAGCCAGGTTGAAATATTGACCCTGCCCTAGATCAGGTGCTAAAGCGCCTTTTTAGTGTTTAATGAACTATTTAAAAATGTTAATGCTGTTCCTGTTAATGATGTTTGTCTGTGCATAACACTATTTTCTTATGACTAATGGTCTCTGTTTCTGCTAAGAATCCATTAATAATGATTGGTTATTTTACATGAGCATTTAATAGTGATTTGACTACACTGATGGAATCCAGCTATATAGTTTTGTTTCTGGTTCTTCAGTTTTGAAAAATTGAGTGGATGAAATTAATTTGATTTTTAAATTTGCCATCTGCAGTAAAATAATTATTTCTGCCATTCAGGCTGACTGAAGTATAAATTGCTTTCAGATTTATCAGTAGCTTCCATTTTGGAGTAGACATATATACAGAGAATACTCTATGAAAAATGGAGACCGTGAATTCTAGGGTCAGGGGCAGGGCCACCTCTCTAATGAGGCAAGGTGAAGCACATTACAGAGCAGCATCCTGTAAGGAGGCAGCAGTTTTGATGCCAGGAAAAAAAAATTGAAGCCAGGGCCCCACAAAAATTTAAAAAAACACATATTCTTGGGAGATACTGTCACTTTAAATAGGAGGGGAAGCCATGACTTACATTGCACAACAGAATTGCCTCCTCTTCTGACTGGCAATTCATTTGATCAAAATCAATGTTAGCCCTTCAGATCAGATCAAAAATCAATGTTCATCATTTACCAGTCATTGTGGGCATTATTTACCAGTCGTGGTAAAGCCCCTACCACTTCTGGACAAGCCACACCCCACTTCTGGACAAAGCATCACCCAATTTCAATTATAAAACCCCACCCCTTCTGGCGACACGGCGAGGGGGGGGGCAGCATTTGGAATTTCTTTCAGGTGCCAAAAAGTCTAGAGACGGCCCTGGTCAGGGGCAAGGCCAATAGGTGTACATGCTGAAAAGGCTGTATGAAGACTACATGTAATGGGAGATGAACTGGCATCTAACCTCTTAAATTTACATAAATGCATTTTACTACTTAGTAGTAAAGTATCTTAAACTGCATTTAAAAATCTAATATCTAGCCAATTCAAATTTTTTTTTTTTAAAGATTATTAAATTTCGAGTTATTGTCTTTTAAATAGTAACATTTCAACATGATTAGCAGCTAATAACATGCAGTTAATGTATTAATCTGTAGATAAATGATACTGTTTCAGATAATGTAGAACTTTCAAGCTAACTGGTAATGTAAGAACATATTTATTCCCAAATTAACTAAATAAACAAGAATTGTTTTTGTTGTTGTGCACAATTCTGCAATGTTGCTCAACCAGAGCGCATGCTGTTGCACTTAAAAAGGTGATTGCATGTGCTCCAAAAAGTGTATCGCAGTGCACCTAGTGTGGCCAGAACAGTTTAAAGGGCATGTCCACCCCCAAAACTATAATCCCCCCAACTACTGGCCCCACCATGTAGTGTAGTTTAATCCTTACCTAACATCCCAGCTCCATAGGGTTCTCCTGTAGTCCCCCCCCAAAGTCCCCAAAACTGCCCACCAGGAGGCTAGCAGAGTCCATATAGGACTCTGCCTCCTACCTGGCCTCAGGTAGATTTTTGCCATGCGTACGGCAGCCCTTCTCCCCCTCCCTCTCCCTCCCTCTCCCGATTCCCTCCCCCTAGCATTTAACCATTTTAGTATAGGCTTCCCACTGGTCCCCCAGCCCCAACCGCATCATTTTATTTTAAGAAAGCTCCCAAACTCTTACTTACCTCTCCTTTTCCTCCGCTGAAGTGAGCTGCGGCAGCCGCGTCCGTGATTGGCTGCAGCTCAGCCAATCACCGAAGAGGCTGCCGGTCCCGCCCCTCTGCTTGCATTCTCGCAAGCAGAGGGCCGGGAGCGCGCGGGAGGAAAGAGGGGAGGTAAGTAAGAGTTTGGGGAGCTTTCTTAAAATAAAAATAATGCGGTTGGGGGCTGGGGACCAGGGGGAAGCCTATATTAAAAGTAGATTTAAGGGTGGACATACCCTTTAAAACGCACTAGTAACACCTACACATTTGATTTGCACCCCAGTAATAATAAATGAAACGAGTTTAATTTCAAATACATCTGTTTTTGTGCTTATACCATAATCAAAGGAGCCATGGATTTTCAGTCTCAAGCATTGAAACTAAAAATTAAAAATATTAGGTAGGAGAGGTGTTAGGTCTTTTTGGGATTTGCTGCTTGATTTTCATTATTTAATGGGCTACATGTAATTTTGGTTGATTGGAAAGTAATTTTCTTTAATAAAGGGGAATTGTACTCTCCAAGTCCCAACCATTTTCCTCTCATTTGAAGTACACAGGATGATGAACTAAAAGGCTAGGTTCCGACTATTGGGTGAGAAACTAGCATTATAAATCCTCATTCTGGCTTTGCAAGAAGTGTGTCTTCCCATTGGCCAGGTCCTGTAATGATGTAGGGAGCTGGGGCAATGCGTTTTTATGGCCAACTTGGGTATACCAGAGAGACTGTTCACAGAATGCTTTTGATATTACTGATGGAGGGGTTTCACCAAACAGGAGCCTGAGGCAGGTCCAATCACAGATATTCTATTCAAGTAAAATTGTTCAAGTGTAGTTGGCGATAGTATAGTAGGTACCAAATAGGGTTTGTTTCAAGTGAACTCTGTAAGTGCATGGATTCTTCTTAACTAATATGTTTATTAGTTATATGGTCAATGGAGCTACATCCACGTGGGCTAAAGTTCTAAGTTGAGTGGACTGGGGACACTTCTTTTTAATCTGTTTACAAATTACTTATAAGGGGATATTGAGAGCAAGGTCTGTGTCTTTGCTATTGACACTAAACTATGCAGAGCTTTAGAAACTTAAAATGATGTGTAAGTGCTACAAACAGACCTAAATAGATTATCAAAATGGGCAGCAGAATGGCAGATGAGATTCAATGTTCATAAATGTAAGGTGATGCATTTGGTTGATTTCAGGAATACTTTCCGATTTTCCATTTGGATACAGGAAGGAATTTTCTCCCCCTAATTTTAGCTGGGTAGTTTTTTGGGTTTTTTTGTCTCCTCTGGATTAACTGTTAGGTAGGGTTAAAGAGTAAGGGGGAGGACCCCGAAACGTTGTGTGAACCAGCATGTCACAAAATAAATTGAGCAGAATTGAAAGAGTGCGTTGCCCTGTTTATATTTGTAAAGAGTAAGGTGTAAAGGTTGGGCTAGATGGATGTATGTCATTAAACCTCAATTACTATGTTACTATGATAATGGATCATTCAATTATTACTGGATGTCTATCACATATACAATAGTTTGCATTTATGGACTGAATTAAAGTAGCATATGGATTATTGGAGATCTGCTGGTGGGTGTTTTTGTACAATGTTCTATGCTTGTAAATGTTTAGGTGTTACTGGTTTATACATGTGGGTTATATGATTATATTATTTGAAATGGAAGGGGTGTGGTTGGAAAAGTATAATTCTTTAATTTGTATCTGTTTTTTCACAATTTTTGTGTGATCATTGTTTATTATATAATATATTAAATATATATATATATATATATATATATATATATTATATATATATATATTATATAATATAATATATATATTTTTTTTTCCTTGCATTAAACCATGAATTCTGTTGTACTTAAGGATTGGTTACATTGGTCATTCAGATCGGGAGAGAGAAAAATAAGGAGCTGTTTTATTAATAGTTACAATAACTTCGGCACGGAAATCTAATAAATCAGTTAAATGTGTTTTTTAACATATTTTCTGTTTAACATGCATGCTTCTGTCATATTTCTATATAAGGTATGGGGTTGTGTAATAGCTTTTTTGAATTATGCTGTCAGGAATAAATGTACATGTTGATACTGAAGTTGATTACAGTAAAATAATGAATTTTATGTACCACTTGCAAGAATTCCTATTGTAATAAATATTTTTTAGGACGGTTTCTTTACACATGTGGCTGTCATTAAATATTGAATGTAGGACTGTGAATACACTTAATTTTTTTGAAATTTAAGATGAAAGGAAAATGTTATTAAAAGATAACATTAAATTTTCTAAACTATATAAGTTTGACATTTAGCCATGTGGTAACTGTTTTGCATTTTGTTTTCTGTATTGGGCATTTTAGTTCATGCCTTAAAAAACCACCATGACCAGCTTCATTCTCAGGTTTCTAAAATAAATCAGAAGCGTGGAATGTACAGTGAGGTATTCTTGCTGTCTTTCCAGAAGTTGCTTCCTCCCCCTGCACTGTGTGAGCTTGTATATGTGCCTGTCCTGACCATGATTCACAGTGAGGTGGAGGAAAACTTTTTTAATATATGATTCTGTAACAACTAAAAATTTGTTGCATTCATTTCTCTAAATAAAATGAAATACAACCTCTTAATCCACCTTTAGTCTTTCAGAACTGTGACCTATGTCAACTACTGCTTCTTATCCAGTCTCTTGGGTTTTACCATTTGTGGACATTGCTCTACCTACATGGCTAGTAATCTTTCCAATATATCTGTTGTATTCAGTTAGATCAACTGGACTTAAGTTTAGTTCTTGAAAACGTTTCGCTAGTCATCTGACTGGCTTTCTCAATTCAGAATGACTTGTACAAGAATCTATTGGCAATAAATACCCTGGAAAGTCCCATTTAGCATACAACAGCCAGGTGTTAGGGAACTTCTGAATGCAAGGTTTGGATGCATAGAGGCTAAGAGGTGTTATTGAAACTACCCAGGGTAAGGTGTCAAAACAGCATTGTACATGGCAGACAGTTGGTGTTGAACCCCCCCACATCTATTCAGGCTTAGTTGATTCATATCTATTCAGGCTTGGTTTATTTATTTTCACATAAATGGCCTCCTTGACACCTCTCTTGAACCAGTCATGTTCCTTTGCCAATATGTTAACATTACAATCTTCAAAGGTATGTCCTTTTTTCTTAAGATGCAGGTACACGACTGAGTCCTGACCCAAGGAATTCTTCTGTGCTGTGCCATACGTTGGTGCAGTTGCTGTTTGGTCTCCCCCACGTATAAATAAGAGCATTCTGCACTGCATATATGATGACGCTTTTCTTGTGTTTCGGTACTGGGTCTTCCTTATGTACCAATTGCTGCCTCAGTGTAGTGCTTGGTTTACAACAGACAGGGATACGGTGTTTTTTTTTAAAAAAAAATTCTTAATTTCTCAGAGACCCCTGCTACATATCGAATGACCATGTGTTGTCTCCTCTCTTGCTTTCCCCCTTCACTGTTTGTATTCATGTTCTTTTCTTTCTTTCTACTTCTTTTGAAAAGAGTTCTGATGAAACACAGCTTGTGATCTAAAGTGTGTTGGGAGTCAAACATTAATGACTGGTCTGTGTGCGTTGGTTTTCTGTAAATCTCTACTTCCAGTTTACCATTTTCCCTGACTTCTACCAAGTAGTTTAAGAAAGCCAGTTTGTTGTTTCTTACCTTTTCCCTTGCAAATAATGTAAATTTGATGTTCGGGTCTATGATATTAATGTATTCTGTGAAAACTTGTACTTCCTTCTGGTGGATTTTGACTCTGATGTCATCCACTTATCTGAACAAGTGGCTGGGTGCTATGCCCTTAAAGGTATTGAGCACCTGTGTTTCCACTTCCTCTATATAAAGGTTTGCCACATTGGGTGAAATGCTGTTTTGACACCTTATCCTGTGCAGTTTTGATAACCCCTCTTAGCCACAATGCAATCACACCTTGCATTTAGAAGGTCCCTTACACCTGGCTGTCATATGCTAATTGCGACTCCAGGGTACTTAAGTGCCAATAGATTCTTGTACAAGTCATTCTGAATTGAGAAAGCCATTCGGATGTCTAGCGAAACGTCTTCAAGAACTAAACTTCAAGTCCAGTTGATGTAACTGAAACCAACAGATATACCATGACCCTTATGAATGAGAACCTTCACAAGCATAATCTTTCCTTTACTATTTTATTAAAATTCTTTTTATTACCCATTCAGCTTTTTTTTCCTGCCTCTTTAATATTTTTTTTGACTTTTCATAAAGAGCGTCAAATTTATATTTTGGAAAAATACAGGAAGATTGTTGAAAGCAGTATTGTGTGTGATAGTTTTTTTTATCTTGCCACTAGAATGAATCTCTCTGAAAAATTAAAGTGGCATCTTTGGCAGCTCCCTGGCAAATAATAAGTTTAATTTAAATAGAAAAAAAAATTATGTACTTTGCTGTTTATAAAATAAGAGTTGTTTCAGACTTTCAAACTCCTCCCCCTATGACACCAGGAACTGTCCCATAGTTTCCTAAAAACTGTTTTGGGGGACTGCCGTTTCCCTGTGTGACAAATTTCACATTTTCACATTTCACGATGTAAGCTCAAGAAGAGACAAACATAGCCTGTAGTGTTATATAGCACACCCAGAAACAGCATTCTGTATAAATTGTAACCTGCGATCTTCATTTGCCACAATTTAAAATTATTCTGACATACAGAAAGTCTCTGCATGTTTATGGATGTCCTATTTTTTTTCTATGTTATAGACTGCATTTATTTTGTGGATCAAATGGACACCATGATAACTTGGAAAATGAGGTGTCCATGTTCCATTGTGCAGTCTAGGTAATAGACTCTGTAGTCCCCAGTTTTTATTGAATTCTAATGCTTTCCCACAATGATTTAAATGGGAAATCGGAGAGTCATAGGACCACATTGTCCTCTGCTCTGAAACATGCATTGTGTTTTTTTTTTTTTGGGTTTTTTTTTTGGTGCAGTGCAGGGGGGCAGAGGCATTCTACAATAGGTTTGTAAGGAGTTCTCTTTGATGTATCAATGAATTAAAAATAATTAAGACCATAGATTTTTTATTTAAAGTCCAATTTATTAATGTGTTAAAAAAACACAATAATGCTTATTAACTTTTTAAAACTTATTGATACTTTTGGTTTACTTTTAGTAGAACATAATTTTTGCATAAACAATTTTATTGTTAGTATTGTTGACATGAGTAAGCAAAAGAAAGGAAAAAATGTCTTTGATGTATGTATTTAATGGAAATGCTACCAGTGTCCCTTGTGTAGTAAACAAGCCCACTTTTAACATTTTGGCTTGAAATTCCCGAAACACATGGCTCTAGACCTCAGAGGGCAGCAGCTGCCATTTGTCTTCAGGGCTGCAGTTGTCAAACAGACTGACCATGAACTAATAGGATGCATTTTATACAGCCTTTGTATACATGATTGTAACAAAATCCTAATGATGATCATCTGTTTGGAGCTTGTAATTGATGGGCTCAAAGTAAGTTTTATCACCTTTTCTTGAAACTAAACTCTACTATTGATTAGGAAAAGTACTTGATTTGTTCAGATGAAAGAATTGTGGCTTTGGAAAATTCCCCCTAGAATACATCTGTTGGCGACCTTCTGTGCCTAATATTTTGTTACATTTTACGGTGTTAACATACATATTTGGTTGCTTCAATTCCTATATTTACGTAGCAAAAACATTTAAACACAAAGCTTAGTGGATGAAAAAATGTATACAAGTGCACTGGGAAATATCGTGCAGTTGTTTTCATTTTATCCCACTGAACAGCACTGCTTGGGAAAGATGTTTTTGTAAAACAACGTACAAGTCTAAAAGATCACACACATGTTGCCAAATCTTTTATTTTGTTTATTTTTATTTTGCCAATTGTGTTTTGGGTGGTTATTTTATTAGAGATTTTAAATATGTTTTACTTAAATGCTGCCTTAAAATCATTCGATATATAAATGTTTGGCTTTAGCTCGCCTGCTTTCTATAAATCGAACCCGAGTTTGAGTCTAACTTAACAAGTCCGAATAGACTAACCCTCGAATGTAGCCTTCAATTTTCGGTAACCCTTGAAAGTATTGTTCGTTTTCGGTAACCCTCAAATGTATGGATCGTTTTCAATAACCCTAGAACGTATCATTCGTAAACACTCGAAAGTATTGTAAGATTTCGATAACCCTCAAATTTATGGCTCTATTTTCGCTAACCCTCGAAAGTAACATTTGGTAACCCTCGAATTGGCTGTAACCCTCGAATGTAGCTTGCCCAAAATCTGACAATTGCCCGCTCCTGTTTAAGAAGTTTTAAAAAGTTTTGGCGATAGTGACATGTTCCCGAGGCCATTTCCTAGGTACCACAGACATTTACAGAAAGTTACCATTGTTAGTTTAGCTGTACATCACCCAGACTTTTCGAACTATCACTCTCCCATTAACTTTAATGGGTCCGAATTCAAACTTTCGAACTTTTACTAAAATTCGAAACAGACCGAACTTTATGAAGTTCGGCTATCTCTACCATTGTTTAGGTCTCTAAACTGTAATATTAGACTTATCTACATAACTACATTTTGTGGAAAATGTTATTTAAGGGGAAATTACTTTTTAAAGGGCATGTCCACCCCCAATACTGAAATTTAAACCCCATACTGGCTCCACTCTGTAGTTTAATAAAATCCTTACCTCACATTTCTGCTCCAAATGGCTGCCCTGCTATTCCCCTCCAAAGTCCAGGAAACTGCAGTGTAGAGGCTGCGAGTGAGTCATCCTGTGACTGTTTGAGCCTCAACCTCGTCAAGGTTTGAGGCATGCGCAGGAGAGTCCTCGCCCCCCTCCCTCTCCCTCCTGATTTTGTCTCCCTCCCCCAACCTTTAAACCCCATTGATATTATGTACTGCTCCTTCCCCCAGCCCCAACCGCATTACTATTCTGCACAGAAAGATCTTTACTTACCATGCCTCTCTCCATGCCTCTCTCTCTGAACTCCCGGCAGCCGCGTCCGTGGTTGGCTGCCTCTCAGCAAATCACGGACGCGGCTGCCGGTCCCGCCCCTGCTTGCATTTCCATGCTAGGAGAGGGCCGGGGCTGTGCGGCGAAGGAGAGAGGCATGGTAAGTAATGATCGGGGGACTTTCTGTGCATAATAGTAAAGCGCTTGGGGCTGGGAGAAGGAGCAGTACATAATATCAAAAATTATGTACAAGGGTGGACATGCCCTTTAATTAAAAATCAATTGAGCTCACATAACCAGGACTCCCCAATCACTACTTTTCCAATACTTATTTTGCTCCTTAATGTTCCTGAAAGAAGATAGGACCTTCAAGTCCCTCTCATACAATGTCTGCCATCTGACGGCTAACACCCAAAAGAGACAGAAAAACATAGACAGGGACATGTCCTTTAAATAAAAACCATGCTTGTTATTAATGAGTTTTTTTTCTCACTTAATGTTGCTTTTAAATACAGGTATTCATTGTTAAGACACTAGTCATATTTATCTTTTAATAAAGCCTTTGTGACTTTATATGGAGACTTTCATGATTGCATTTTCCTGTAAATGTGTAGAGATTTCCATCACATAACAAGTAAAGAATTGGCTGCTTGTGACACAACACCTGAGATAATGCCCCCTTAATATGACTGTTTGCATTATATTGCTTTTCACAACAATGTTTGATTTGAGTAGTGCTGAAAGAGTGTTGATATTGATTACAAACATAGTTGAAACTTTTCTTGATAGTTTTGTTCTCTGTACTTGCAGATTACCAAAACACTTCTTTTCTTGTAAATAACAGTGATTTCTCTTTGTGTTTTGGATTTTAGACTCTGGCAACTAAGGGAGTCTTATCAATTGTAATAATGAAGAGATTTTTATTTTGGTGTTGCAATAGTTATTTTGCTAATTGCTAATAGGTTTTTGGGGTTAGCTTTAGTTGATATGTAAGTGCATTTTAAAATACATTTAATTTTATTACTTTATTTAGGGATTCTTCCCCCCCCCCCCAAAAAAAAATGATTATGTTTTTGAAATAATGAAATAATTGTTAAAATATTTTTTCTGCCAGGGTACTGCAACTTTGCCCCTAACAACATTTTTTCATTATAAAGTTGCTTTCCCAGGAAGGTAGAAAATGCTACTCCAACTCCCTGGGTGGCCATTTGCAGGAGAGGTGAGCAGTCAAAATTTTAGTTTGTGCTATAGTTGTTTAAAGTGAATTCTATACAAAAATTCTATATAAATTCAAAGACTTGAAGAAAAAAGGCTTTACGTTTGGAAAGGGTTTTTCACTGTGAGAACGGTAAAGCTATGGAACCGTCTTCCAGTGAATGTTGTTATGGCAGGTTCATTGGTCAGTTTAAAAAAAAAAAAAAGAAAGCTGCATGAGTTTCTGCAAACAAGGAATGTTGCAAGTTACAGGTATTGATACATAAATTAGAGTTGATCCAGGGAAATTTCCGATTGCCACTTGGAATCAGGAAGGAATTTTTTTCCCCCTTCATAAATTTTTGGTGTTTTTTTTTTTTTTTTTGCCTTCCTCTGGATCAACAGTTAGGCAGGAAATGAGGATATTGCTAGACGGGTTGGACTGGATGGACGTATATCTTTATTCAACCTCAAATATACTATACTATACTAGATATGACCTATTCATATATCAGCAGGTCAGCCTGAAATATTGAAGGCATTTTTACTGGCCCTACTGACCGAAATGACTGGCCACGTTGGTAAATTATGGCCGATCTATCGAAACAAGACAGTTGACCGAGGTAATTTTTTTGGTAGTTCTTCATATCGACAAAAGTTTGGCTGTCCCTAAATCTTTATTTTTATCTTTATTTAGTTGGCATTAAGGGTCTAGATTAACTGGCTGAGAACCAACAGCACTTGGTTTAAATTTAGAGATTCTGAGCAACAGAGGTATGGGAAGATCTGCCCTAAATGTTTCAGACTACCAGTGGGTTTTATCAGAATCTGACATAAAATGTGCTTTTAAATCTTATGAAATGTTATTATATTTCTGGTCAATTTTTTTTAAACCAAGCACTCTGGTTTCCTCCACATAAAGACATATTGATAGGTTGTATGTGTTTAATAAATGTGCTTAGATTGTAAGCTCTTTGGGGCAGGACCTGATGTTAATATATACATCGTAAAGTGCTATGGAAGATTTTGGCGCTCAAAAATTGAGGATTTATATTTTTATCTTTATCTTTTTATATTGTGCATAAATCAAAACCCTATTTCATTCATAGATGTATGTTAAGAATTTGGTAATGTTAAATGTGAATTTAATGCTTTAAAAAAGCTTCAATGCTATATAAGATCTGTTTAGCAATCAAGTACAGTATAAATCAGGAAATTATCAATTAAGCAAAGTTTACAACAGCTATAAAGTATTGACATAGCTAAATCTTTTCTTTCTTTACTTAAGCATTGAAATGTGGCTTACTGTTTCATGGTTGCATTAGTTGTAGGAGGTAGGCTTTTATTGTATAGTTTTCAGGGCCTGTGGGAGAACTTAATTGATGCTTTTCCACACTTATATACCATCCTGCTATGGGTTTATTGCACTCACAGATCATACTTTGTGCTATTGAATTCTTGATGAGAGATGAGACCCAATAATTGTTTGTGTTCAGTAAGGCAGCAGCCTTCAAAACTGCTTGAAGGAACATCTTTTTAAATAAATCTTATCATTGGAGAAACTGGCAAATTGTTCCATATAAATTGAAAATTCGATCAGGAAAAACTGAAATTTACCATTTTTACCATTAATCTTTTCCAGATTTCAGCTTGAAATCAAATGGGGACTGGAAGATTGTCTTTTTCCAGTCGATCACATGTATGGCATGCTTTAGTCATGACTGGCATCTAGTACTTGCCTTGTATTTGCAGAGGATTTTCTTAAGAACTTATTTCTGGTACAGATCTAAGGCAAAATATAAACCCTAATTTCCAATCAAATGATTTTTAGACATAATAATTATAATAATAACAACAAGTAAAATATTTGTTTGGTTAATATTAAATAAAAGTGTTGCGGCAATTTTCACCATGTCTTATTTTATTGATCATGTCAGCATATACTTTAAATAATATGCAAAATCCATTATCCCTACCCCATGTCTTGTAATTGGAATAAGCTGTGCCTTCACAAATGGCACAACTAAGGACCTATGCCCCCAATGTGAAACTTGGACCTGAACCATTTTTCCCTATCTACCTGCATCATGGCTCTCCCAGCATCAATTATTTGGATGTGTATGATTTAAAGGGCATGTCCACCCCCAAAACTATAATCCCCCCAACTACTGGCCCCACCATGTAGTGTAGTTTAATCCTTACCTCACATCCCAGCTCCATAGGGTTCTCCGGTAGTGCCCCCCCAAAGTCCCAAAAACTGCCCACCAGGAGGCTAGCAGGTCCATATAGGACACTGCCTGCTTCCTGGCCTCAGGTAGATTTTTGCCATGCGTACTGCTGCCGCTCAGCCAATCACAGACGCGGCTGCCGGTCCCGCCCCTCTGCTTGCATTTTCTAGCAAGCAGAGGGCCGGGAGCGCGGCGGAGGAAAGAGGGGAGGTAAGTAGAGTTTGGGGGGCTTTTTAAAAAAATAAATTATGCGGTTGGGGCTGGGAGCCCATGGGGAATACCATATAAAAAAAAAAAATTCGGGTGGACATGCTCTTTAAAGCTATGGAGAACCCTAAACAGTATTTGACTTGGCGCCTGAGGGGGAATCTGGTTCCTTGGGGCCCAGCAGTTAGTAGTTAGTATACTTTAACAATACAAGAATAATTTTAGATATTTATACCAATCAATTTGTAAGTAAGTCACTGAATAGTTTAGGACATAGTTTAATTCAATACTTTTAGAACACAGTTTAAAAATTAGGAAAAAAATGTTTTCTAGGATTACAGCTTGATTTTCACACATTGTGAAAGAAGTGGAAATGCATGTACATTAAATATCTGCTTTTAATGATTATTTAGGGCAGGGATGTGCACATTTAAATGATGGGCTAATGGCAAATGCTGTTTCCCTGGTTGCTTTGCTGTATGCCTTAGTTTTACCTTATATTGAAGGAAAGGAAATTGACAAAATAAGGTTCTAAACTCTGGGACATGGATGTAGTAAACAAAAAAAGATATACAGACAAGTAAGGTGAGGAGAGGTTCTGCACCTGTATAGAATTATGTTCATCTTAAAATGTTCTTATAAATATTAATATTAACAACTTTTGTACAGAATTGTGTTTCACTTGGTTAAAAATATGTTTATTTTGTAGGAATGGCAGAACTCCATACAGAAGAATGCAGGACTTGCTTTCATTGAACTGGTTAATGAAGGAAGGTAAAATGGGATTAAAAAAAACCACAAAAAAAACATTAATTGCTGTGCCCACACTGCCCAGTCAATTTTGCATAAAAGTGTCGGCCTACATTTTTAGGTTAATTGATGAAACCTTATTGAATAGCAGTGGCATTCAATGCAGTTTGTTGGGGGGGAGGGGTTTGGAGAATTTTACTTAATCTGTCAGTTATTAAACAAGTTACTAAAATTAATTATGCTATGTAACAAAGTATAAGAAATATTTTAACTAAGGGGAATGTATTAGATAGTATTAACGGTGAAGGGCTCATTATATATAAAATGTTAATGGGAAAAATAATAAGATGTTGGGCCTTAAATACTATCAAAAGGATGAGACAAAAGGGATAAAAAAGATCCCCAGAAAAGAAAACAGTCCCCTCAATAAAAGGCACAACCACTTGTGCAGATGATATTTAAAAAGAATAAATAGTTTAGTAACAGTAAAAAAAGACAGTTCAGTCATCCCTGATATCTCTTAAAGGGCATCTATAGTGAAATGTATATATTGCTCCAATTCAGACATAAAAAAGGTTATTGTATTCTGCCTTATTCTTACCTTCCTCTGTGACACCGTGTTTGCACACTCTGATTTGCTGCAGAACTCCCCCTTCCCCTCTCTGGTCATTCCCCGTTCAAGTAGTCCGGCTGTAAATTAAGTCTGAAACAAACCGCTCATGCGCATTAATCCTCCTACACATGACACATCACTCTAAACTTTGTAAACAAAAAAAAAAAACTTGGTTTGTAAACCTGTAGAGAGAGGAAGTTTCTCAGTTGTTCTGAAGATAGTGCTACGTAAGGTGAGTTTGGAGAAACCGAGTCCTGCCTTATCACTGCAGCCAGATCTCCCTTTGACAGGCAAACTTCTCCTTCGATTTACTTCTGTTTTTAACCCAGAATTTGCCAAGCCAATAAAAGGTATCACATCTCATCACTTTTCTTCTTCAAGCATTTTAGTGAGCAGGAAGGATTCATTGGGAGACTTGCTGTAAAACTTGTGTAAGCCTACACACTACACTGGCATGCTGTTAGGGGTTTGATTGACCGCTCAAGCATGAGTGGTGTATTGAAATCTTTACTTCTTTATACATCTCAGGAGGAATCTGAAGAAAATAAAGGTACTCTGGGGGTTGGGGGAAATTATAGAACACATATAAAAAAAAAATCCCACTATAGATGCCCTTTAAATAATCTCTAACAGCAGAGGCCCATCAACATAGTCTAATAGCAAGGATCATATACCATAACAAAATACAACATTGCATACAAATAAACCAGTACACTAAGTTAGCATCTAAAGAGTCCAAAGTATTAAGTGTAAAATCCCAATATCAGTGGAGGTTCGTGACAACGGATGGAATAAAGTATATACTGGCCTAAGTAACTGTCTTTCACGTACCATATGGTCTTATGCCAGAAAGTTGCTAAATGTCTGCAGACTGTTCCAGAGCTCAGCACAGGCTGTCTATCTGATCCCCATACCGAGCACGGCTCCTCTGATCTATGATTGCCAAATTTGCAACATAAAGAAAGAAAGCAGGCAAACACAGGACTTGTATGAGAAGCCAAGCACCGGTTGCACGGTTTCCCGGGCAGCCACACTCTTCACCCTATCGTGGCTACTGCCTCTCATCTGCTAGCAAAGTGCTCCAAACCAGCCATCCATGAGGTAATATTCACTCGAAATGCTCCTCATAGACAATGTCGGGCCACATCCAAATGCGAAGTCCCACTCTCACACAAACCAACGCGTGTTTCTAACAAGTGCTTCATCAGGGTCTTTTTAGCAAGTTTCTGGCATCTGTTACATGAAGGAGCCACATTGTTGAAAGTGCTGCCAATTAGGCCAGTATGTATTATATACCATCTGTTTTCACGAACCTTCAATGATATTGTGATTTTACACTCAATACTTTGGACTCTATATGCTAACTTAGTGTTTTATTAGTCTGATTTTAGTTTAACTTAGTCCAGATATTAGTTTCTTAGTCTGATTTATGGTTTATTTGTATGCTATATTGTATTTTGTTATGGTAAATGATCCTTGCTATTAGACTATGTTGATGGGCCTCCGCTGTTAGAGATTATTTAAGAGGGATCAGGGGTGTCTGACTTTTTTTTTTACTGTTATTTAGCTATTTGTCCTATTTATATATCATCTTATATATCATCTGCACTTGCACTTTATTGTGCATACTATAGGTATAAAATTGTAGGGGTATATAGTGGCATGAGTATTGGGAATTGTAGTTTGCACTGTTATAGGGATGCAATAAAATGCATGTTGAATTGATGACTTTACAAGTGGTTGTGTTTAATGAGGGGACTGTTTTCTTCTGGGGACCTTTTTTTTTTATCCCTGTGTCTGCTTTTTTTTATAGAGTTATGTACATATATTTATTTTAAGTAAACTTTGCAAAGAAGCTTCTATGAAGGAAAAGGGGAGGGGGAACTGAATGCAAATGAACAATCATTTGGGTGTTACTTCATGCTTACCATCTGCGGATAATGATACGAAAATTTCATAATGGCCCTGACCCAACTTTTACATTTGAGGGCTGGGTCGAGGATGCCATTTTAAGTTTTCACAGATCAGCAGAATGTCACATTGTTATAATCATAGAGGATATTTCAAAAAGACAGTCTGGTATTTGCATTGGGAACTGACCTTTCTAACCCTTGTAGTGATTGTCACAACTTTTGATTCTACAGTTCTGTAATGTAATTCTACAGGTCGTCATAATGCATTTTTTTAAACATGTATTTCCTAAATTGTATTATATATAGAAGTGGGTCTGGTCTTGTTTAATCAGATCTCTTGCTCTGTACGGTATTTATGTAAAAGCAGTTTATTAATATTCATTTCTGTATGTTAGAAAAACATAACAATCTTTAAATGTGTACATTTTTGGGATTTCTGTCAATATTTTGGTGGAAATACACCTTACTGTTAAGGCTTATGATATTATATCTAGTGGCCACTAAAAAATCAAAACCCTTTTAGTTGTTTCATGTGCATAATCATAAAATGGTATTCAATCAGCCTTGATCCCAGAGGTCACAGCACAGTAACAAGGGTGTTTAGTTACACTCCATAGTCCTGTTCTGTTGTTGTTCCTTATTATAAGGGGACAACCTCCCTTGACCCTGTTTATTGAGTGTCTGTTCTAAATTTTATTGGTTTTACTAGTCACACTAAAACACTGTCCCAATCAACAAAGTTTGCATTTTAATAGCCGAGCATTACGGTTTGCATAACAATGCATAATTTTATATAGTAAAAGCTGAATATCTAATGAATTGTTTAAAAGTTTGTTCTGTTACATTAAAGCTTCATACACACGTGCGATCGCGGATATAGTTGATAGATTGATAAAGTTGGTAGACAAAGAGATCATGTGCCCCCAATATGTTCAACACTTTATTAAGCTGTGCACATACCAGCAGATTGCTTGACTTGATGGACCATTCTCCACTAGTGAGCAGACAGTTTGCTGTAACCAATTGTGTGGGCCAATCAGCCATGATTTCCCGGAACGTCTGATTGGTCGGCGCAAAAAATTGAAGGATTGCAAATTAGATTTTTGATTTTTTAAACTGAATTTATTTAAAGTATCCATATCACAGTTTACAATAGCAGATGTATTATGAAAGTATTAGAACTTATTGTATATATTTGTGTGTTTATAATAGTCATTGATCAAATCAAATAGGTTGTTAAAGGGTAACTGTGGTCTCAATTTCTTCCAAATTAGTATTAATTATATAAAAAGCCTTCCATCACACCTTCAAAATAAAACCTAAATTAATAGTTATAGCTGGGAAGTTTCAGCAATATTACTTCCTGTTTTCAGCCATATGACCAGTTTGTAGTCCTGTGACCAGCCTCTGCCTGCATTAAAAGGTTCCCCATCTCAACTGTCCATTTTTTCACCAGGTACTTCCTGATTTCCCCATCATTAAGCCTCAACTGAGCATGCTTCTCCCCTGGGGCAGAGGTCTGGTGATGTCACTCAACCTACTGGAAGCGGGAAGTTTGAACATTCACCCCAATGAAATTTCTCACAGGCTCCAGCCAGCTCATTTTAAAGGAACTACTACAGGCTTTCATTCAACCCTAGCTTGTTTTGAGACCACAGTAGCCCTTTAATACAAATTTCCCACATCAATATGTATTTGGATAATTTTTATATTTAGTAGTGGAAAAGGGAATAAATATGGTTAATGGAGGGGATAACCTGGGAAGGGAAGGAGAGTCGTTGTTCACAGAATATGATTATATAGGTGGTTCAGAGGGTTTGTGACCTCTGATTAGGTTCAGAATGCAGTATACTACAGCCATCGGGTACAGAGAGAGAGGCTCATACAGTATGGTTATTATAGTCTCTTGTAGAAGGGCACATTAACATCTCATGTGTTGACACGTAGGTAGAGGCCCCGGGGCCTTAGGCATATGTTCGCAATCATCAATAATAATGTTTATAACTTAAAATTCACATTTGAATATAGTCAAGATAGTATACATTCTTTAGATCTTCTTATTCAGGGTAATGGAAAGGTAATAGACACTGGAATATTTGAAAAAGTAAACTCAAAAAACACATTATTATGAGCAGATTCTAATCACCCTAAATATTGTATCCAAGGGATCCCTTTTAGCCAATTTACAAGACTAAAAAGGAACTGTTCGGACAATAATTCTTTCTTCACAGCAGGAAAGGCTATGAAAGAAAAATTTGAGAAAAGAGGTTATAATAAAAAATGCATTGAAAAAGCTTTCAGTAAAGCATCAGCACTTGATAGGAATCGGTTATTAAGAAAAGTTAGTAATACAGCTCAAAATAGGAAAGAAAATCAGAATAAGATATCTTTTATAACAAGCTATAGTCCACAGTTTCATAAAATAAAACAAATTATTCAGAAACATCTTCCGATTTTACGAACGGACATAACAATATCAAAAGTGCTTAAGATTGTAGATGTGTACCTAGGAGGGCAGAAGCACTTAGAGACATTCTGTCCCCTAGTTTATATACGTCAAGTCCCAAGGGCTCAGATAAGAAAAGCTGGTTACCTCAAAAAGGTACATTTAAATGTGGAGCAGCTCGATGCACCACATGTCCATATATAAAAATAGGTTATTTATGTAGAAGTAAAACTACAGGATTGTTCTACAACTTTAATCAATATGCTAACTGTAACTTTACGCATGTTGTGTATCTGCTAATAGGGATGGCTGGTTCGCGGATCCGAACCCGGACCCGCCGCAGATTTATCCTGTTCGCGAACGGCGGGTTTTTACGGATTTTCCGCCTTCCGAACCGCGGATTTCTCGTATTTTCAAAAATACGAGAAATCTCGTAATTTCGAGGATATTTTTCATTTTAATGGGTCTGCTTGCGGATTTTCGAATTTTCAAATTTTTCCGAAAATTCGCGGATCCTCGAGCGGGACCGGATTTTGCGAAGTTCGGACATCTCTATCTACTAAGGTGCACCAAGTGTGGCATACAGTTATATTAAATCAAGAGGCAAAAGAAGGTACCGCACACAGAATATGCAAACTATATACAACCCTTTATTATAGAGATAGACTGGGGTATAATATGAACAAATTGGATTAAAAACACTTAAAACACCTTACAAACAATGATGAGGATTTTAGAACATTATATATATATATATAATTATATTATATATATATATATATACACACAGAATTTACTTATTATAGCATTTTTGTAGATAAGATTATTAATGTATTGAAATAGCTATGTATCACATTATGATAAATAGTGCATTTTTGCATGTTATAGCTATCATGTTTATTAATTTTTTCTGTTTGGTATAGGAAGATTTTGTAGATAGGGTAGAATATTGCACAAATAATATTCATGTGGAAGTGTGTACATTTTAAAAAAATTCTTTTAACTATGGTTGATGTTGCACACATATGGATACTGTATAATGAAGGGTAAACAGTTTGGATCATGCTGTGTGGGTATATAAGCTCTTCACGAAGTACGTTACTTCCTTTCAGCCTATGACTAAGAGCGGAGGTTACGCTTGAAACGCGTAAGGCTATGGAAGTTTTTTGTTTGCTATGTCACTGGTGGGAATAAAGTGTGTTGAATTGAAGAGTCGCAGATGTCTTGTATTCTGGTGTGCGCCGAAGCTCCTCGTGGTTGGTTAGTAGAGTATTACAGAGGACCAGTAGCGACGGGTCCGGGGCGTGCAGCACCCGGACCACAGACCCACTAGGGTAAGTTTAACCCGTGGTTATATGTGTGTATCTGAACCAGCTAGTGTTGGGAAACGAGTGCTGTTTTTAGTGACGGACCCAGGGCAGGCTCGCACCCGGGTCACCATACTGACAACGTAAATCAGATTATATACATATGCACGGTTACATGTCTCAAATCTGGCTTAGAGATTGGTTTATGAGGATCTGAGCACTCTGATTTATGTTTTATTGTCAAACTATTGTTTTCCAGCCTGAAATGGTAGGGGGTGATGGGCCATCCACAATAGCACAATAGTTTTTCTAGCATAAAACAATGCTTCCCAAATTAATCCCAGTTCATATGTCTTGTTCTGGGATTTCTAGAATGCAGAGGTACAGGGTATGGTAGGATGCTTAAGAGGATGCTTTACCTTGCTCCAAAATCTGGATATTTTAGGGCACATCCATAGAAGGGGACAAATATTGGCTGGGGATAGGGTGGGGGACATACCGGAAAGTCTGTACACAGAGAGATAAAAATTGGTGAAAGATGTAAAATTGCATTCATTTATAGTCCTATAGTCGGAATTGTGCCATATGAGGTTCTTTTCTGGGATGCTCTCAAATTGAAGGATTTGTTTGGCTATATTCCATATTTTGTGCTGTTGTAGATGTAATGTAGTACCTCCTGCTGGGAGAGAATATAAACTAGTCCTGGAAGACTAGTGGGTGAGATTGGAAGTAAGTGTAAAGGTGGCCATAAACTGGAAAGATTTTACTTGACCAAACAGAGTCAAATGCTTTCTGTGCCTCCAGTGAAAGCATGACCCAGGAGCCTGACTTGTTGTGATCTATTTGAGTGTGTATAAGAGCGTTTGCATGTATTTATGGCTGTGGATGAAACCGGATTGATCTGGATGATCATTCTGTTTGCTAGAATTTTGACTTTCACGTGGATAGCTGTGTATACATTTTCAAACAAGAGAAGTATTTGATCTGCGTAGTGGGGGTATATCTCTTTAGGGATCCCGTCAGGTCCTGGTGATTTGCCTGTAGACATTTCTCTTAGAACTGTTTGTAGTTTGGGCAATATGATATCCTCTTCTTGAGCAGCTACATCTGAAATTGACAGTTTATGGAAACATTGCAAGTGTGTTGTGGGTGGAATAAAGTTGGGATTGGTAGAGGTCAGTATTGTATTTTGTGAGGCACTGTTGGACATCTAATGTGAATTGTGTGATGTGGAGAAAAGGGGGAACATGCCGTTGGTGCACAGTGGAAATTGTGTGTGTTTTGCTAGGTAATTGTTTTTATTGAAAGCTCAGGGTCATTCTTTCTGCAATACCAACACAAAGTGCAGAAACATGCAAGTGATTCTAGATCTGTCTGCCTTTCCCTTATGCATATATCTGTTAAGCTGTGGGGCCAGAGAGAAGCTATTTACATCTCTTTAGCTAGTAGGTATGAGGATCCATTCTGAACTTGCTCTCGCTTTCCACTCCCAGTAAGTATCCAGGGAGAGGCTCAAATGGGTCTGAGTCTGAAAGTCCTAAAAAGGAACCAGGCAATCCCCCCTGCATAATATGATCAAACACACGCATACCATCCAATTTCTATGATATAAAGCATGGGTGTTGAACTTTTAACATGTTTAAAAACTACAACTCCCAGCATTCCCTGGCTGCACAGAATGCTGAAAAATGTATTTTGCATACATCCTGAAATAAACCCTTTTACTGACATTAAAAGCCCATGCTTTAGCGAATCCTAACTAAGGGTTTGAATATGCACATGTTTGAAAACTACAACTCCCAGCATTCTCTGTTAGCAGTAGGTTTCTTCTTTCAGTCCGTTTGCCAATGAATGTATTAAAATCCAATACAGTGTAATGATAGGGTGTTGAACTTTTCACATGTTTAAAAATAACAACTCCCAGCATTCCCTGGCTGCACAGAATGCTGGAACATGTATTTTTCATACATCCTGGAATAAAGCCCTTTTAGTAACTGACAGACATTAAAAGCCCATGCTTTAGCGATTCCTACCCAAGGGGTTGAACTTGCAAGTGATTCATCTGCCCTTCCCTTACTTCCATAGCAATTACACTATTGGTTTAGAGAAGGATTATTCAGGTCCCTTCAGGCAGTAGGAGTCGCACATCTAACCACCTATCTGACTGCTATAATCCATAGAATGTCAGTGGAATAAACCTGCAGGTCTGAGAATAGGCATTTCTGTCACATTGTGCAGTTCAAACCAAACGGCGCCATTGGGGAACAGGAGACCCCCCCTGTCATATATAGAGATCACTTAATGTCCAGCAAACTGCAGCTCTCCTGTTCTATTGGGTGGGTTGGGGTGAGAAACTGACACGTTTTACAAAGTAAGTGACATATAAGACTTGCAACTACTTACAAACACTCAGAAAATATTTTGATTTGCTAACACTGCTGTCAATCTAATATTAAGCACACCATTGATTACAACATTAAAAGGGAAGTGATAAATATGTTCCTTTGTAAGCTTACTTCCATTGCCTCCATTTAAACTTCCTGGTTGTGGCTAAACACACCATTTTGAAAATTCCATTACAAAACAGGAGTGGGGACTATGCAAGTACTTCTATTTATTTATATATTTTGCCTTATTTACATTTCTATATACTTTAACCCTTTCAGTGCCAGAAGAATTTCATATTTTTTTTGCGTTAAGTGCCAGCAGAATTTTCAGGATTTTGCCCTTAATCGCTTTTGACTAATTTTACAGTAGGAAACCTTGCAGTAAATTGGGAATATTATACATTGTTTTTTTCAGCACAAAGTGTACTTTAACACGGTAACAGAATTTTGTAACTTTTCTGGAATTTTGACTGGAATTATGGGTAAAAATATGTAAAAAAAAAAATATGAAACATTTGCAAATTTTCATGGATATTTCCCATTTTTACTTATAGTTATTTTAAGGTTACACACAAAAATCTTACGGTTTCTAAAAGCTCCGATACTCCCGAGTACAACGATACCAGATATATGTAGGTACCCCACTTTTCCTGTACAGGAGACCCCCCTCAAACTAAAACTGCACCTTCAAAAATATTACACCAAATTGAAATGTATAACCACTTCTGACGGTTAACATTGGGTTAACCAAATTAAGTAAAATTAAGTAAAATATCCCCACTAATGAGATATTTTTAGAAACTACATACCCGCAGGATTTTGAGTGAGGTAAGTTTCAATCAAAATGCAGATACCTGGGCGCAGCACTTCGTCCAATTGTAAGTTATTTTCTCACATTTTCCTTTTTTTCCTCAACTGTAAAATCAGAGACAAAATCAAATGCGAATTTCAGCTAAAAACTGTGGAGGAAAGTTCAAACACATCTCAAATATGAAAGCCTAACCCCTCCCGAATAAAACGGTATGCCACATTCATAGGTGTACCCAGAGACATGGCTTCCAACTAACCCAGAGCGGGACCAATGCCAAATGTCAGTAGCAGCAAAAAAAAAATTAGCCAGTTTTGTATTTGAACAGTCTGCAGTTTTTCCACAAAACACTCCCCTAACTCAGAAATACCCCCGACAAACTATATATTCCTGAAATCTACACACCTTCAGCTATGTAACACTGTAATAAGTTCATTCATACCATCAATGGTTTGGGCACAGTTCTTCGTAGATGTTTGCACTTTTACTAGATTTTCAAAAAAAATTAACATCAAACAACAATCAAAAAGGTAGAAATCATGCCAAAACCTCATGGAATGTAAAAAAAAGTTACTAAATATCAATCTCCCAAATGTCCTGAATCAAACGTTATGCCATATGTGTGGTTTACACACGCAGACGTGGAAGCGAAAAGCCACGAAGTAAGACAACACACGATTGCTCAGAAAAAGCGAAAATATTTAGCCAACTCCAAATTTGAACAATCTGCATTTTTTTCCACAAAACACCCCCATAACTTAGAAATAACCCCCACAAACTATATATTCCTGAAATCTACACACCTTCAGCTATGTAATTCTGTAGTTTGTTCATTCATACCATCAATGGTGTGGGCACTGAAAAAATTAACAAAAAAACAGCTTCAAGAGGTAGGAATCATGCCAAATCCTGATGGAATGTAAAAAAAAGTTACTAAATATCAATCTCCCAAATGTCCTGAATCAAACTGCATGCCATATGCGTGGTTACACATGTGGACGTGGAAGCGAATGGCCACCAAGTGAGACAATGCACAGTGGCTTAGAAACAGCGAAAATATTTGGCCAACTCTGAATTTGAACAGGCTGCAGTTTTTTTCAAAAAACACCCCCGTAACTCAGAAATAACATACACAAACGATATATTCCTGAAACTACACCCCTTCAGCTATGTAACTCTGTGGTTTGTTCATTCATACCATCAATGGTGTGGGCACTGAAAAAATGAACAAAAAAACAGCCTCAAGAGGTAGGAATCATGCCAAAACCTGATGGAATCTAAAAAAAAGTTACTAAATATCAATCTCCCAAATGTCCTGAATCAAACGGTATGCCATATGCGTCGTTACACACACGGTCGTGGAAGCGAATGGCCACGAAGTGAGACAATGCACAATGGCTCAGAAACAGCAAAAATATTCAACCAAATCTGAATTTGAACAGTCTGCAGTTTTTCCCCACAAACCATATATTTCTCGAATCCACACACCTTTATCTACGTAATTCTGTAGTTTGTTCATTCATACCATAAATGGTGTGGGTGCAGTTCTTCGTAGAAGTGCGCAGTTTTAGCAGATTTTCTAAAAAAATTAGAAAAAAAAGGTAGTCATGCCAAAATTCCAAGTAATGTAAAAAAAAGTTATGCCCTATGTATTGTTACACATGCAGACGTGGAATCAACTAGCCACAAAGTGAGCCAATGAACAGTGGCTCAATTACAGCAACGTTTCAGATTTATCAGACTAAACACCCCTCTATATTAGAAATACCCCCCAAAACTATATTCTGGGAATCTACACACCTTCACAATGGTGTGATTCTTTTATGCATACCACCAATGGTGTGGGCGCAGTTTTGTGCAGAATTTCGCTTTTATACCAGATTTTCAGGAAAAATGTATAAAAATACAATTCAAAGTTAAAAATCATGTCACATTTCCATGTCATGTAAAAAAAACTTTTCAATTATCAATCTTCCAAATGCCCTGAATCAAACGGTATGCCATATGCATGGTTACACACACGGACATGAAAGCCACTAGTCACAAAGTGAGCCAATGCGTAGTGGCCCAATAACAGCAACTTTTAAGATTTTACATCTAAAGATTTTAAGATTTTATCTAAACACCCCTCTAACTCAAAAATACCCCCCAAAAATATATATTCTCAGAATCTATATAACTTCAGCTAAGGAACGGTGCCATTTTTTCATTTATACCATCAATTGTGTGTGCGCAGATCTTCGTAGAATTTTGCACTTTTAGCATATTTTCGGAAAAAAAAATAAAGAAACAACAAGTTTCAAAGTTAAAAACCCTGCCAAAATCCCAAGTAATGAAAAAAGTTACCAAATATCAATCTCCCAAATGTCCTGAATCAAATGGTATGCCATATGTGTGGGTGCACACAGAGACATGGCCACCAACTAACTCAAATTGAAAGCATGCATAAGTGCAATTACAAGAAAAAAATCAAGGTGCTGGGTGATTTCAAACAGCCCCAAAACTTGGAAATGCCCCTCTCAAATAAAACCTCCACTAAATATCAATCTCCCACATGTCCTGAATCATACGGTATGCCATATGTGTGGATGCACACAGAGACGTGGCCACCAACTAGCTCAAATGGGACGCATGCTCAAATGCAATTACAAGAAAAAATCAAAGTGCTCTGTAATTTGAACAGCCAACCGTTTTTCAAAGGAAACACCCCCGAAACTTGGAAATATCCCCAACAAACTGTATGTGTTTGGAATCTACACACCTTCAATTACGGTGCCAAGCTTTCATACATACATGAAGAATTCCAGACGCAGTAATCCAAAGAATTCTGTGTTTTTAGGAGATTTTGTGAAAAATAAAATAAGATGATTCAAACATTGAAATCCTACCTAAACCCACTTGACAAGTAAAAAACCCCCACTAAATGTGAATCTCCCACATGTCCTAAATCAAACGGTATGCCATATGCGTGGATGCACATAGAGACGTGGCCACCAACTAGCTCAAATTGGACGCATGCACAAATGCAATTACAAAAAAAAAATCAGTGTTCTGTAATTTGAACAATGCTTGTGAAGGTTCTCATTCATCCAGGTCATGGTATATCTGTTGTATTCGATTAGATCAACTGGACTTGAAGTTCAGTTCTTGAAGACATTTCGCTAGTCATCCGACTGGCTTTCTCAATTTAGAATGACTTGTACAAGAATCTTTGGCAATTATGTACCCTGGAAAATCCCAATTAGCATATCACAGCCAAGTGTTATGGGCGTGATTGGATAGTGACTAAGAGGTGTTATAGGAACGCCCAGAGTAAGGTGTCAAAACAGCATTGTACATGGCAGAAAGTTGGTGTCGAACCCCCCCACCTCTATTTAGGGTTGGTTTCTTTATTTTCACATAAATGGCCTCCTTAAGCGAAACATCTTCAAGAACGTCTTCAAGTCCAGTTGATCTAATTGAATACAACAGATATACCATGACCTGGATGAATGAGAACCTTCACAAGCATATTTCAAATCATTTTTTGGAGAAAACCCTCAAACTTGTACGGCAATATGAAAAGACAGCAAGGAAATTGGCAGACTACAGAAACCACCTGCGATTTAACCTCCGATGCAGACAACAAAGGCTAGTACCATGCAGCATACGTCTGGATTCCACAGTTAAAGGCATCAGAGCCAAACAGATACTGCAAAAGGCTCAAACACAGCTCCTAAATGAACGGGTACGACAGACACATTTTACAGTCGATGCTTTAATGCACAACATTTGGGAAAGAGTGATGGAGTTCACCAAACAAGCACAGCTTTCTCAGCACTGTAAGGGCAAACAAAGGCAACAGAACTAGTTCTCTATTCTGTTATCCCAGAACTACCTTGTATACAAAAGGAGGGAAGTGTCACTTCATCAAACAAGGAGGAATGGGTGAGAAACTTGTCTAACAGGACCCTGACCCGGCCAGAAATGTAAGTACTTGCTAAGGGCTTGAATTTTGCCATCACTCCTAAAGCCATCCCTGTGGTGGATATTATAGCAGCCACAGAAGCCGCAATTCACAATAATAAGGTACCACAGAGTGAGGCAGAACAACTTCGCCTTAAGGTATCTAACCTGACCACACAGGAAGGAAGAGCCTTAACATCCCTCAAGAAAGATTCCAATATCACCATTCTACCGGCAGACAAGGGAAGATGAACAGTGGTACGCAACACCTCAGACTACCATGATAAGGTGACCATGCTCCTGGCAAATAACAACACATATGAGGCTTTAACAAGGGATCCCACCAGCCGGTACAAGAAAAGCATCATAGACTTTCTACAACAGCTTCAAAAGGATAAAGCCATTGATCGAGCAATGTATCATCGCCTCTACCCTGGTGAGGCACACCCATGCATATATGGACTCCCAAAGATACATAAGGAAGGGGCACCATTAAGACCTATAGTCAGCAGCATCAACTCTGTAACATACAAGGTAGCAAATACCTAGCCAACATCTTAGGACCATTGGTGGGAAGTTCTAAGCATCACATTCAGAACTCTCAGGATTTCACCAACAAGATTGAAGATATAGTATAGAAACTATGGTGTCCTATGATGTGACATCTCTCTTCACCTGTATACCCACCAAGGAGGCTGTTGACATGGTGAGAAAACGGCTAGGCCAAGACTGCACTCTTACCAGCAGAACTGATCTCAACCCAGAACAGGTGTGTTCCTTACTGGACTTGTGCCTGAATACCACCTATTTCAAATACAGGTTTAAGTTCTATAAGCAAAAACATGCATGTGCTATCGGATCTCCAGTTTCACCTATTGTGGCTAACCTTTAGATGGAGGAGGTAGAAAAACCTTTAAGGGCATAGCACCCAGCCACTGGTTTACATATGTGGATGACACCTGGGTTAAAATCCATCATAAGGAAGTACAAGCTTTCACAGAACACATCAATGCGGTAGACCAAAACATCAAATTTACAAGGCTGGCTTTCTTGGACTGCTTGGTAGAAGTTAAGGAAAAAGGTAAACTGGAAGTAGAGGTTTACAGAAAACCAACACAAACAGATCAGTATTTGATGTTTGACTCCCACTACCCTTTAGATCACAAGCTGGGTGTCATCAGAACCCTGCAACACAGAGCTGAGAACATCCCCACTAGCACAGAGGCGAAGGCTAAAGAAATGAAACATCTCAGAGGAGCCCTTAAAACTTGTGGATATCCAGACTGGGCCTTTGTAAAAAGAAGTAGAAGGAAAGAAAAGAACACGAATACCAACAGAAAAGCAAGACAGGAGAAAGAACATGGTCATCCCATATGTAGCAGGGGTCTCCGAGAAATTAAGAAGAATTTTCAAAAAACACCGTATCCCTGTCTGCTTTAAACCGAACACACTGAGGCAGCAATTGGTACATCCGAAAGACCCAATACTGAAACACAAGAAAAGCGACATCATATACGCAGTGCAGTGAAGAATGCTCTGATTTGTATGTGGGGGAGACAGCAACTGCATCAACGTATGGCCCAGCACAGAGGAGCCAATTCCTCGGGTCAGGACTCAGCCGTGTACCTGCATCTTAAGGATAAAGGACATACCTTTGAAGACTGTAATGTTAACATATTGGCAAAGGAATGTGACTGGTTCAAGAGAGGTGTTAAGGAGGACATTTGTGTGAAATTAAAGAAACCAAGCCTAAATAGAGGTGGGGGGGTTCGACACCAACTGTCTGCCATGTACAATGCTGTTTTGACACCTTACTCTGGGCGTTCCTATAACACCTCTTAGCCACTATCCAATCACGCCCTTAACACTTGGCTGTGATATGCTAATTGAGATTTTGCAGGGTACATAATTGCCAAAGATTCTTGTACAAGTCATTCTGAATTGAGAAAGCCAGTCGGATGACTAGCGAAATGTCTTCAAGAACTAAACTTCAAGTCCAGTTGATCTAATTGAATACAAACAGATATGTAATTTGAACAGCCTATTCAACTTGGAAATACCCCCCACAAACTATATATTTTTGGAATCTAGACACCTTCAGCTATGTAACCGTGTAATGCTTTCAAATATATATGAAGAATTCCAGACACTGTTATTCATAGAACTCTGTGCTTTTAGGAGATTTTGTGAAAAAATAAAATAAGAGGACTCAATGGTTGAAATCCTACCTAAACCCACTTGGCAAGTAAAAAAACCCACTAAATGGCAATCTCCCACATGTCCTGAATCAAACGGTATGCCATATGGGTGGGTGCAAACAGAGACGGGGCCTCCAACTAGCTCAAATGGGACCGCCACAACTCACCCCCCACCCCCCTTTTAGTGATATTTTAGTGAAAACCAGTTAGTCTGGAAGTTTTTTCACACTTTACTGATCCTAAAAATTCAATCCGGTCTTTTTTGGTACCTCTGCAAAATTTCCTACTAAAATAGGCTTAGTTTCCCTTGAAATCGGACAAATAATGATCCGCGTTTACTTTACCGATATCAACGGGGGCATTGGAAAGCATGGAGAAGACTCATTTTTAGTTTTAGGGTAAAAGTGTGTATCACTTTTTTTGTGTGTGTGTGTGCATTTTCCCTTTTTTTTTTTTTTTTTTGGATCATTCCCAAAGATGGTCATCAAATCCAATTCGAAATCCGATCAGAAAAACCACTTCTCGGAAATCATTTTCCATGAAGTGATTTTTTATTCATTGGCAAAGATCAAGGATTTGGTGATCAGAAGTGATTACCAAATTTTGATCTCTGCCCCCATTTTTTTTCTAAGTCTTTGCTAAGTAGCAAAGACTTAGAAAAAATCCTATTTGTGGATGGAACTTTGAGTTCCATTCACAAAAAGTGTAGTAAAGCTGTCACACTGACAGCTTTACTATACCAGGTACTGCACTGTGATCTGAATGGAGATCGCAGTGCAGTACCTCCACTACACCACCAGGGGCATCTAGGGGGAAGCCTAAGGGAAGACCCCGGTGAAGAAGGAAATCCTGCGATGTCACCGGTATCTCCCTTATCGCACGGACTTCCTCCCCCTCCTCCCAGCTGCTGCTCCATGCTCTGCAGGTAAGTGCTCATATCTCCCGATTCCCCCCTCGGAATTGGATGAAACCGAGGCGGGATGGAGAGGGCTAGGAGGGCAGTTGAATGCTTCCCCCAATCGCCCCTAGCACTGACAGATTTTTTTTTTTTAAAGGGGAAGTAACAGATCGTATATTCACGATCTGTGGCAGTTTGAGCATTTCCTGCACAGATCGTGAATATGCGATCTGTGGCAGTGAAAGGGTTAATGTCATTACTACATAATTAATATTGATATAACTATTTGTTTAGTGCTTAAAAAACACATAAACACTGTCCCTATGTATATTACTTTTACCCACCCCCACCAACATAGTACCGAAAAACCCAATGTATTCCCCATGAATTTATATATTTATATAATATAAGGGATTTTATATATAAACATTGTTCTATTATGATCTTGTAATAAGCAAATTCCTTCAGTTACACATTTATGCAAAGTTTGTTCTTATAATGCAATGTAAGGGAAGGGAGGTAAAGGTTAAAAAGCTAATGGGATGGAGGGTATAAACATACATTTAAGTACATCATCCTAATCATTTTATTACCTTACAAATCCAATGAGTTTATAGATTATTCCATATATACAGTTATGAAATTTTTTAGGGGAAAGCAGGAAGGTGTGGCGTTTTCTGGGTATCCATTTCGAAACTGGTTGTAGGCAACCTAGTTTGTCCTGGTGTTTTTCATACTAATGGCTGCTAATTCTGTGTCTGAGGTTATGCTTTCTTTTTTGGATCCATCCAAAGAGGAACAGGAGCAAGTATAGTATAGAGGTCTAAAGGTTCGTACACATGTGCGATCGCAGGTGCCAACGCACGATGTGTATGAAGGGCCATTTCGGACGATAATCGCGCCATGTAATAGGTGGGTCTTCTTAGCTGCTTCTGTGACAGTAAATTGTGAATAGGCCAGTAAACCAAGAAACATGGCTCATGGGGTTTATGTAAGAATGGGGTGCTGGTATTGGAAACTGAATTTTATGTGCACACTTGCAGCATATTTTCCTTTTTTAAATTGTTAATGTTTGAGGTAAAATAATGTTATGGACAGACTCCGAGCATTTATGCAATTAAAGGAGAACTAAACCCAAAATACAAAGGCAGCTTCACAGACTCTGTAACTGTCACTTAGTAAAACCATTTGTTTTTAGCAAATGTTTAGCGTGAACCGGAATCAGGAACAGAACATTTACCCACAGCGATATCGGATCTGGGTAAATGAGCCTTTGTGTCCTTTGTATGTGTTTATTTCTGCACTCTACCATTTATATTACTGTGTGTATTGCTGCAGTGTACATTTAGGGCACAGCCACACTGCAACGCACAGGAATCGCGCACAAAATTTGCGCGTGCGTTTTCGCCTTTTCACGTTATGGAAACGCATGCGTTAACGCACCAAAAATGGTGAACGCATGCGTTACCATAACGCGAACGGACGCGCAATCGCATGCGCATCGGAAATCGCGGGAATTTTTGCGTTCCCGCGATTTCCATTTTAGCGAAAATCGCGGACGCGAGCGCGAAACGCGGACGCAAACGCGCGAAAAACGCGCTAGTGTGGCCTAGCCCTTAGGGCACAGCCACACTGCAACACCTGAATCGCACAAACAAGCCATTTACGTGCACTTGCGATTTGTCCATTTTCATTTTGAAAGTTTTTGGTGCGTTGCTGTGATTTCAATACAATTGGAAAATCCCAATCACCTGCATTGGGTGGCCTAGCCCTTAGAAATGTAATGCAAGCTGCATTGATTTCAGTTTTGTCATACAGCATGTATTTAATACAATGGAACTTAGCTTTGCAGCAGGTCAATTTCCTGAGACTGTGGCCCCACTTAAGTGCAAGGGAGGATGCACATTCGCAATAATGCTTGATCGTGCTAACTTGCGCTTCCACAATTGGACCCTAGCAGAGCGTATGCAATACAGACCAAAAATGGTGATCGCATGTACTCCAATAGCACACTGAAACGCATTGCATGTAGTGGGGCCAGTCCCATAGGCTATTACATGCCTGAACTCCCATTAGCACAATCTGATCGCAAACCGCAATCCAAACCGCGCTAGTGGGAGTAGCCCTAAGAGTTTGAGTCTTAAAGGGAAAGGTGGCAACCCCAGTAGAATTGAACTGACCACTTTACAAGGTACACTTATAAAAACAAAACAGCTTAGAGCTGCAGGTGCAGCATATTGACTTGAACATGGTCTTAGCACAGTTCTATGCAATGCATTTTACTGACCACCTTTGCCTTTAAGACCCAAACATGTATAAAATCTACATGTTGCAGTGCTAAGTACCATTGCATTAAATACAAACTGTATCAGCCTACATCATGCTTCTAAAGAAAATACTAACAACCTTTTATTGTGTAAATATTGTCAAGCCTATGTAATAAAAGTTCTTAAAATCTGATTGGTTGGGGGAAAATTTGCGCCATTTTTAACTATAAAAACTTTTAATACATAGGCCTGTATATGTGTTCGGGTCTTAAAGGCAAAGGTGGGAACCCTAGTTGGAAGAGGGTTTTTGTTTATGCAAAACTTCCCACAGGCAGCCCACCTGCTGCATTAATTTTATATAACTTGTTTGCATCCCTCTAACAGTTCCCCTTTAATTGGCATTGCCTCCAATAATTCCTATTAATATGTACATTTATAGAAACATGTGCAGAGCTGCAAGTGGCACACCCTCCAACCCCTTCAATACGTACACTTATAGAACATGGTGCAGTGCTGCAGGTGGAGGATAATATAATGACCCAGATCTTCCTACCCTCCAACATTCCCTTTAATAAGGTACACTGATGAGAAATGCATTGCACAGAGCTGTGCTAAAATCAGGTTCACTTCACTATCCTCCCCCTACAGTTCTGCACCATATGGTTTCTATAAAAACACACTCTTCCTACCCTCCAACATTCCCCTTTAAGAAGCTAACCTTTCCACTAATATTGCTGCAGCTGACAGGGAGACCTAGAGACCTTCACACTACGGGCCATATTTATAAAGTTGTGGTATCGCCTTCTTTATCGATTGTTATGGCGATCGTTAATTTATGATAGCTATTGGATATCTTGTAAATGTACGATAGCGAACATAAATCTACGACTGCCCGTTGAATATCATTATGGTAGTTTACAGCATGGTATACTACTGCCATGTACAGTAATGAAAACCCGTGGTATTGCAAGTTTTAAATATGGCCCTCCAACACTTAAACAATAAATTGCAGGTGAAACATACAAAGACACAGGTCTGTACTTGTGCTTGAGTGGGTCTGAAACATGTAGCATGCATTTTTTGCAATAAACTTGCAATATTCACAGCTACAGACCTGTGTCTTTGTATGTTTCACCTGCAATTTATTGTTTATATATCGGATTTGGTGGAGTGAAAGCTGTAGGTGAGACACATATTATTTCAGATCTGGACACACTACATACCCAGACCTATATACATCACACTACAACACTGCTACTAGGAAAGTGTTAATCAGCTGCACCAACAATCTGAATGTTGATGATTTAATATATTCCTACATCATAGGGGTTAAGAGGTGGGAGTGGAAATCACACTGGTGCTGAAAATGTAATCAAGGCAAAAGTACTGGTAGGCAAATGTCAGCTTCAGGTTTGGGAAACAAACAGAACCTAAAATGGGCTCATTAAGGTAAAGAAAAGGCCCCTGAGTGGAATCTTCCATGCTGAGAAGGATGTTGAGGCAAGTACTTTCTAAATGAAACTTGGATTTTTTGGGTTTAGTTCTCCTTTAAATGTCATGAGAATGAGCTTTTGCCGTATAACTGAATGCAGTGTATGTCTGCCCTTCACTGGGAAGTTTATGGTAGACTGTAAATAGCAAGTTTCCAGTTTGTCATCATGCTTTGTAATAGACTGCTCTACTAGATTTGTGTTAGCCTGGCATGCATTTCTCATGGACTAAAGCTGGGTACACACAGTAACGCAAAGCCCGGATACTGTTGGACCCGATGGTATTGGGGCTTTATCGTTACTGTGTGTACCTTCGTTTTCCGAACGAGCGCACGGCCGCTGAACTATCTGGTCGGCCCAACGCTCGTTCTGGAAAGAACGAAAATTTCCATCGGCCGCGCAGATCCTGTCTTTCACTGATTTGTGCTGTGTGTATCCAGCTTAACAGATGCAAAATGCGTTTGTAAGTGCGTGTGGCCTAGCCCTAACTCAGTGCTTGATTCAGTTGCTCAATAGAGATCTGAGCATCTTTGACCCATCCAAAAGCCAATCAGTAGAAATAACTATCCAAGGATATGGTGCATCCTGGGCAGAAGAAGGACCGTTAGAACCTGAAATGTCAGCTCACTAATGTCAACAGCAGGGAACAGCAAAGGGTATGAAATGCAACTGATTTTTCAAAATGGGCATTACACAAACTAACAATTTAACAAATTTTGATAATTTCCACTGAACTGTCTTTTTAAGGAGATTTGTTCAGGTACTGCAATTTAACAAATATCACCAACTCTTTCAAGGTCTCTATATCAAGTATTTTAACAAATGTAATCTATAGCTATAAATGGTTTTGCTTATTATATATAAATTTACAGAGGAGTTCAATTACATGATTTTCCCCCTAAAAATAAAAGGCATTTGCAACTAAAGTAGCAACTCTGTGACTCGCATAGTTTTTTTTTATGATTCTTTGTGTGCCAAGACTGTGCATTTCCTTTATATAATGCAGTTACCTTTCTAGCTCATTTGAGAGTTTGTGGTGACAACAGCGAACATAAAAAATGACTGTGACAACTGTTTTGTATGGATTAAAGGGGAACTGTGGTCTCCAAACAAGTTGAAAAGGCCAAGTGAAAGGCCAGTTTCCTACCTTTAAAACAAGCGATCGACCACCTCTCAACGTGCTCCACAGCCCAAGATATAAAGAAATGACTGACCAGAAAGTTAATGGGTGGGAGGCTGACATGTGACATTCCTAAGGCTTCTCCTGCACAGTGCCGCCGGCGAGCACAGCCTCAGACTCCCTCAGTGTGTGAGGGAGACAGGAAGTCCCTCATCCTCTCTGCTGTTTGAAGGACCTGCAGCTGCAGAGACTGTAAGGGAATCTACATCCCTTCTCTCTCACTATGTGAAAACAGCCTTTTCAGGCAGAGTTCTCAGTCTGCCTTAAAAGGCTGTTCCACAGAGCTTTTGGGGGTGGGGAGGTGTCAGAGTGGCCCACAGCACCCGGGAGCAAGTGGGGCCATGGCACCCTCGAGTGGGCGGGGCCACATGGGGTTGTAAGGGAATGGGCCAAGGGGGGCCTGCAACTGGAGGGGCCATGGGATCCATGAGTGGGAGGGACCAGGGGGGCTGCAAAGTGGAGGAGACAGAGTAGATTGACTGACAGGTTTCAGAGCAGGAAGTGCAGGGGACCTAGTGATGCTGCTGCCATATCACACACAAAAATGTAAATATCTTCAAAACTATGCAAAATAAACAATGGAAATAAATTGCAAAAACTCTCAGGAGAGCAATTCCTATCAATTTACTTAGTCATTTTTGGACCACAGTTCCTCTTTAAGAAAATGGAAAGGGTCTTGCCCACACCTACATTTCCTTTTCATCAGATGACAAAAATGTATTAATTGCTAAAATGCAGCCACCTGCGAAAATACGTATTCTTCCTTTTGTTAGTACCTGTAAATATGTTATTGATTTTAAATTGAACAATCTGTTAAAAAAAGTGTTGTTTTCTCAAAAGCTGCATTGAAACGTAATCTTAATTAAATCAGAAACAGAATGAAAAGAAGCCATGTAGCATGTCACTGGGAGATCCTCTTTTAGCAGACAAATGAGATCCCCTTTGGCAATAATGGTTTCTGTATTTCAACAGTGATATTAAATGTTATACAGTTTTAATGCACAGCCCCATTTTTTTCTACATTTGATTTATTTAGGAAATAAGTGTGTTTTGTCATTGGAACGCTGATAATTTTATATGATTAATCAGAAATATATATTTTTTCTACCATTTTGTTTAAAGACTTTTACTTTGTCTTCTGCTTTTAGGTTATTAAGCCAAACTATGAAAGATCACCTTGTGAGAGTAGCAAATGAAGCAGAATTTATTTTAAGTAGACAGCGAGCAGAGGAAATACACAGACATGCAGAATTCGAGGTAATGTTCAAATGTTTTCATTTGAGTATGTCTCTATTTGTTTATATATCCTTTAAAAAAAAACATCGTGCCCTGTTTTTTTTCTTCTTCAAATATTGTGCCAATTTTGATAATGGAATTGGTAGTATTTTTGTTATCTGAATCATGTTACGAAAGAGAAACTACTGTATGAAATCTTTTGATTTACATTATTGATTTGGATAGTATGTGTTGCCTTATATTTGCCTTTAATAGAAATGCTCAAAAGATAAAAGTAGCCAGATGTCGGCCATTGCTTAACCTGGCTCAGCACCCTTGCTGTGCTTTGTACAATTACAGTTATGTAGCTGCTGCATACCCCGCACAGAGTGATGTGGCTGGATAACTGCAGTGTTGCTTTGTTAGGGTGAAATAACCAGCTTGTTTCATTCGCCTTTTCAAGAGGCCTGACAACAGTCCTGCTGAGATGAAATGTGTTCCCATTTTTGTTCACATAATCATTAAAGTAGTGAATTCTTTACCCATTTTACTGAGCGTTTATAAGGAAGCATCATGCATGACATGATCAGATCAACTCAATTTTTCCTTTCTTTCCACAATTTTTTTTCAAATTTTATTTTGCAAATATTTGTCAAAGTTAGGCTTTAGTAAATATAAGGAAAACGTGTGTAATCATTTTTGTCTTGGAATAAAAAGTGCTTTCTTTTATTCTTTCATACATTTCAGCTCTTGCTATTTTTTGCTGCTACTTTACTTTATATTTTAATGTCTATATATAGTGTGAGACCATAGTTTTAGTATCAGCAATCTCAATTTTTTTGCCATGCATATTTTTAGTTAAACTTTAAATTTTCAGTTTATTGGCAAAAGTCTTAGGAAGTCACCAAACCTGGCATTTAATAAAAGTAAACATTCCAATAAAATTACGTATGCACTTAATCTATTGATTGCTTGTGTTCCAGCAGTATGGTTACCTTAGAGTTATATTTTAAAAATGATGTATAATATAGAAAGAGAAAATATATTTAGATTGGAAAGCCTTTCCGCATGAACAAAAGGTAATCCACTCACAGTTTGATAATTTGTATAATTTCTCTATCAGCCCTCTTTGTTCTGATCATTCCAATTTTTTGTAACGATGTTCATTCAGACAGCCTGCTTGTCATTAGCCAAGCAGTCCATTTTGTTGTGTAGGTTATGAAGGAAGACCGAGACGGATTAAGACCAAATGGGGCGCAAGGCACAAGTCAGATTTTTGGGGGGCCCCCTAACAATTTATTACACAAATATCACTATTATAACAGTCATGTTATTTGCACCCCTTGGAACCACACAAGCCCCCCCCCCCCCCTGGCACCACCAGTACATCCCCCTGGCACCACCAGTACATCCCCCTGGTACCACCAGGGCATCCCCCTGGTACCACCAGCACACGATCCACCGCTACCAACACACGCGACAAATTTCCCCCCTTACAGACATTCTTGGCAATCAGCACTGCAGCTTAACCACCCCCACCCCCCGGCACCTCCAGCAATCCCCCTGGTCCATTCCCGGGTATCACCAGCACATTCCGGTACCCCCAACACATGATTCCCCCCCCCCCCCCCCCCACCAACCCCACCAACACACACAACAAATTTTCTCCCTTACAGACATTTTTTGCAGTCAGCACTGCAGCATATACACTTCTCCCCCAATCGGCGCACAACTTTTTAAAAAACCAAAAGATTACCTGCCTGCCAGGCTGTCAAGTAAAGTAGCAGGGTAGGAAGATTGGATTGAAATACTCTGCCACTTGAAGTCCAGTCTATTCTCCCATTTTATTATGGGTTTCATTTTGAGGGGTTGAGGCTCATGCCATAATATCTTATTTAGCTTGGTTATTATCCCTTTATAGGGGGTGAATATACGCACAGCGTTTCTAATTTGGATGGTTAGGAAGTATTGCGTAATTTGTTTTGGATAAAATGTGATATTGAATATTGATGGCCGGGTGCACAGCGTCGGAGCGAGGGTTCAAATACCCGATCGTAGCGTTTGCTACACCAGGCTCCTTTGGAACTTACCTATCCTGGTTCCAGCGAATACCTTGCCAGGTCCGGAGGAATACTTACCTTGCCAGGTACAGAGGAATACTTACCTTGCCAGTTCCAGAGTCATACTTACCTTGCCAGATCCAGAGACTATATTTACCTTGCCTGTTCCTGAGTCTATACTTAGCTCGCCAGCTCCTCTCCTTGGTATCCAGTTTCCGGTGGTGTCTCAGTATCCTGCATACAATTCCCATCATTTGCTCCAGTATCAAAACCTACAGATGTGGGTCTCCTCCTGAAAGCGTACTTGTGAGTACCCCGGCCATCTGGCCATATTTATTACAGTACGATCGGGCCATGGAAACGCCTGAGGAGGCCATGGCAGAAATAGGCAAGACACTCCAGGCATTGTCTAGACACATGGATCTATTTGAACATCATCAAGGGCAGTTGGCCCAATACATGGATTCTTTTGCTGCCCAACTTTCCCCGACTCCGGCTTCTGCTCCTACGGCAGCTCCGTTGCTGCCTGGTCCTGCCGACCCTGTGCATCATAGAGAACCCCGTATACCTTCACCTTCCCATTTGGCAGTAATGCCCAAGCCTGCCAAGGTCCTGAAGTCAGGAAACTCCAGGACCTAGAAGCTAAGGAGGAGCTCCTTCTAAGTAATCTCAAGTCTCCTTCTAGATGTGAACCACTCAAACTCTTCCTGCCAGTCACTATATGCTTTAATTCTCAATTATTTTCTATTTAGGCCTTTGTTGATTCCGTGGCAGCAGGGATTTTCATTGACTCTACCTTTGCATCCCAACTTGGCCTTCCCCTTTTTCATCTGAAGCAACCTCTAAGGGTCCTGGCTATAGACAATAAACCTTTGGCCTCAGAATTAATCTCCCAGTCTAATTTTGAAGACCTATTCCGCCCCCCATCTGCCCCACTGATCCTTGGACTTGCGTGGCTCCGGTTACACAACCCTGTTATTGACTGGTCTAATAATGAACTTAAGTCTTGGAGGCCTTTCTGTTTTGGTAATTGCCTTCCTACTTCCCCTATTCATTGTTCCGCCACTAACTGTGAAAATAAACCTGTGGGAAATCTCCCTGAATGTGATCAGGACTTTCTGATGTTTTCTGTAAAAAACAAGCTGAGAGACTACCACCTCACAGATCCTATTATTGCCCCATCGATCTTCTCCCTGGTACAATACCTTCTCGGGGGGACACATACCCTTTGTCCCCCTCTGAAACACTAGCCATGAAAGAGTACATTAAAGAGCATTTATCTTAGGATTCATTTAACCTTCCACTTCCCCAGCTGGAGCAGGTTTCTTTTTCGTCGGAAAAAAAAGTACGGAGGTCTACGCCCTTGCATCAACTACCGGGTCTAAATAAGATCACTATTAAAAATCGTTATCCACTTCCTCTCATCTCTGAACTGTTCGATCAGATCAAAGGGGCTAAAATATTCATCAAACTAGATCTTCGAGGGGTATACAACGAATGGAAAACAGCTTTTAACAGTCGGGACGGTCACTACGAGTATCTTGTAATGCCCTTCAGCCTGCCCCAGCAGTATTCCAAGAATTTGTGAATTACATTTTCTGTAACCTGTTGGGAATTTCAGTAGTCGTATATCTTGACAACATTTTAATCTTCTCTCAAGACCCTCACATCGCCTTCATGTTAGACAAGTGTTACTTAGTTTAAGAGAGAATAATTTATATGTAAAAATGGAAAAGTGTCTTTTTGAACGTTCTCAAGTATCCTTTCTTGGTTATATTGTTTCCGCCCAAGGTTTCCTGATGGATCCTGTTAAAGTTTCAGCCATTCAAAATTGGTCTCTACCTATGGGAACCAAAGCTATTCAAAGATTCATTGGCTTTGCTTATTATTACAGACAATTCATCAAAGGGTTCTCTTCTATTTTCTCATATTTTAGCCCTCATCAGGAAAGGTGGTAATCCTAATTTGTGGTCCCCTTGAAGCCTTCAGACACATCAAAGAGTCTTTTGCCTGCGCACCAGTGTTAGGTTATCCGGATCCTAGCCTCCCCTTTTTTACATTGAAGTTGACGCCTCTGACTTGGGTGTGGGAGCCGTCCTTTCTCAGAGACCAGGCATCAAAGGGAAACTTCAGCTTTGTGTTTACTTTTCTAAAAAGTTCCAACCCAACGAATGGAACTATGATGTAGTTATTAGGGATTTTCTTGCCATCAAAATGGCCCTCGAGGAGTGGCGTCATTTGTTAGAAGGCACCTCTTTACCGGTATATGATCATATGAACCTCAAATACATTAAGAATCTTAAAAGGTTAAATCCCTGCCAAGTACGATGGTCCTTATTCTTTTCCTGCTTTAACTTCGTCATCACCTACCAACCTGGCTCCAAAAACAAGAAAGCAGACGCCCTCTCCAGATCATTTGTTGCTTCAGACTCTTCTAACCGAGATAAGGAACCCATTATCCTGACTACTAAAATCCTAGCCTCTATTACGCCTTAGCTGCCCAAAACTCGGCTCCTCTTGACACACCTTCAGGTAAAATCTTCATTCCTGTTCTTCTTCGGAAAACCGTCCTTCAACATAATTCAGTGTTCTAAGCAAGCTGGACATCCTGGTATTAATAAAACATTTGACCATCTTGCCTGTTCCCTATGGTGGCCTAGGATGAGGAGAGATGTAAAAGACTTTATCCAAGCCTGTACCAACTGTGCTCAGTCTTCTAAAACTCTACCTTGTGGTCTTCTGCAACCCCTACCCATTCTGTCCCGACCTTGGACCCATTTATCTATGGACTTTATTGTTGAACTTCCTCCTTCCAAGAAGAATACTCTTATTTGGGTAACGGTAGACTGCTTCAGCAAAATGGCCCACTTCCCAAGCTACCATCTTCAGTGGAGTTAGCACAACTATTTATTTCACAAATTTTCCGCCTTCATGGACTTCTTTCTGAAATAGTGTCTACAGAGGTACACAATTTGTTTCTTAATTTTGGAGAGCTCTATGTAAATCCATATGCATTAAGTTACAATTTCCTTTAGCTTACCACCCGCAGTCCGATGGGGCTACTGAACGCACTAATCCGTCTCTTGAATAATACCTTCGTTTATACATTTCCTATGCTCAGGATGATTGGTCAGATCTTCTGCCTTGGGCCGGGTTTGCCCATAACAATGCACCTCATGCCTCTTCTGGAAAATCACCCTTTTTATGTGTCTTTAGAACTAATCCAAAATGTTTTCCCCAAGATTTTCTTTTCACACAAGTACCCACTACCAACGACTCTGCTGCCCAGATGTTGGAAATCTGGCAGTCTACGGAAGTCTGCCTTCGGAAATCCTCTCTTGTACAAAAAACTGCAGCTGGCAGGAGACGTAGGGAACCTCCATCTTACTCTAAAATATGGCTCTCCTCTGCTCATATTAATCTACGTGTTCCCACCTCCAAATTAGGACCCAAATTCATTGGACCCTTCCCTATTCTGGAATTGGTGGATCCGGTGGCTGTTCGTCTCCCGCTTCCTTCCAACTTGCAGATTCCTAATGTGTTTCATATTTTTCTCATCGAACCAGTATGCACTAACCAATATTCCACGCCTCATCTGTTTCTTGCCCCAATTTCATGTTGATGGTCAACAAGAATTTGAGATCGAGAAGGTATTGGACTCTAGATTCTTTAGAAGATCCCTTCAGTATCTGGTCCACTGGAAAGGTTTTGGCCCAAAAGGAAAAGCCTGGATTAAACACTCGGACCTGCATGCTCCTCGCCTGGTCAAGGCTTTTCACAAGAGTTTTTCCAGACAAACCTGGCCCGTTGGGTCCGGTGGCCCCCTGTAAAGGGGGGGGGTTACTGTCAGGAACTTACCTGCTGCTCCGGTCCCACGCCGCTCTGCGTTTCCGGGTGCACAGCATCGGAGACGTCACAACGACGGCGCCTGATCGTAACGTTTGCTACTCCAGGCTCCTTTGGAACTTTCCTCTCCTGGTTCCAGCGACTACCTTGCCAATTCCAGAGCAACCCTTACCTTGCCAGCTCAGGCAACCCTTACCTTGCCAGCAACGCTCCCAGCTCAGAGCAACCCTTACCTTGCCAGCTCCAGAGCAACCCTTACCTTGCCAGCTCCAGAGCAACCCTTACCTTGCCAGCTCCAGAGCAACCCTTACCTTGCCAGCTCCAGAGCAACCCTTACCTTGCCAGCTCCAGAGCAACCCTTACCTTGCCAGCGCCAGAGCAACCCTTACCTTGCCGGCGCCAGAGCAACCCTTACCTTGCCGGCGCCAGAGCAACCCTTACCTTGCCGGCGCCAGAGCAACCCTTACCTTGCCGGCGCCAGACCAACCCTTACCTTGCCAGTTCCAGAGCCAGAGCAACCCTTACCTTGCCAGTTCCAGAGCCAGAGCAACCCTTACCTTGCCAGTTCCAGAGCCAGAGCAACCCTTACCTTGCCAGTTCCAGATCCAGAGCAACCCTTACCTTGCCAGTTCCAGAGCCAGAGCAATCCTTACCTTGCCAGTTCCAGAGCCAGAGCAATCCTTACCTTGCCAGTTCCAAGCCAGAGCAATCCTTACCTTGCAGTTCCAGAGCCAGAGTCATCCTTACCTTGCCAGTTCCAGAGCCAGAGCAATCCTTACCTTGCCAGTTCCAGAGCCTACATTACCTATTTCTGCATCCCAGCTCCTAGCAGCACCTTCTCCTTGGTATCCAGTTTTTGGTCGTGTCTCCGTATCCTGCATACAATTCCCATCAGCCTCATCTGCTCCAGTATCCAAACCTACAGACGCGGGTCTCGTCCTGAAAGCATACTTGTGAGTACCCTGGCCGTCCGGCCGTATTTATTACACATATGAAAAAGAGGGTGTATTGTGGAACAGTAGAAAAAGAGAGATAGGGTACTATGCAAATAAAGTTGTTTGTCTCATGTTGAGCAGAGGTGTAAAAAGACCTATGTAGATATATATGCTTAAAGAGGATAAGGATCAAAAGATATAGGCTGCAACACTCTAATTGTCATATAATACTAAAATTCCTTTATTGACAGAAGGGATAGTAATTAAAAACATTTAAATCATTCAGGGTTAACACCTATACTTATACCTATACGCCTATAGTCATAGTATGCAGTGACATAGATATTTAGACAGTATATATACAGTGAGTGAACTGTTATAGGTATAGCTACCAGTCCTTAGTCATATTTGTCAGTATCATCCATGTGGTGACAGATAGGTGGACCCCATAAAAACAGAGCAGATGGGATGCGTTTCGCTCCTCCTCTCAGGTCGTAGGAGCTTTCTCAGCCATGCTGTGCTATGTCCCCAACTAACAGCCTTGTTATTAGGCCGCTAACGCCGAGATTTGCGTGGCCAGAGTGACGTCACTCCGCACGTCACACGGCGCAGTCGCGTACGTGCGTCATTACATATGCGGAAGTGGGGCTTTTTTGTCCTGTGCTGTACAGTCAATCCCTCCCGAACCGGAAGTCTTTCTATTTATACATTTTATACAGTTTTAAAGTGCTTGTTTTATGTGCAAAGTATACTTATAAGTGCAATATCATTATTAACAAGTCCAGTAATCTGTACATATGTTTAACTGCACGTACCAATAAAGTGCAGTCTTGATGTATCCATAGTCATAGTCAACCTTTCAGAAGCCATGAGAATGGGTAAAGTATTCAGTTACAGATATATATGCTTAACAGAGTAACTGTATTTTAGCTACACATAAATGCATATATCCCCTCAATGAGGAGTGTATAAGGTATATAATGGGCAAATAAACCTCTGTATATGCCTTTGCAATATTTTATCAGGGATTTAAAGGACAAGTTAATCTTATTACATATCCACAAAAGATACTTAAAGGTTCACTTTGGTTATCTTAGTTTCTATAAAGTTAAAGTTTATAGTTTTTCTTGGTACTTTGTATGTTTGAGATACTTATTACCGAACCAATTGGTTCAAAATTGGTTCAATTGGTTTATTGTGGACGTTATTAATTTATGTTGCATATTGCATCTATCCCATAGTTGTAAGGTGTGCTGAAGTACTGGTATATTAAGCTGACTTATCATCTTACGGTGAGAAGGTAATGTTAGAGGTGTTACCACACAGCTCTGTGTTGTTTAATGTAGAATTGCTGAACATAGTGTTTTAAATTTCATGGGAAACAATCTGTGGTCCAGGGGCACAAACTACAGGTCATACACTAGTTAACTTACCTGACGACGTTGCACAGATGTTCTGACAACCATCTGGGACAGTTGTTTTGCATTCTATATACAAAAGCAAAGGCCTATGCAGGGGAACAACAATAAGAATGTTCTGCAGATAAGATAATTATTCTGCCTGATATTGGATCAATTTGATGATCAAATTTAAAGGGAATGTCCAGCCTAAAAACAAGTTTGTTTTAAATGCTTATCACCCCCCCCCAAAATCTCACTTTTGTGAGGTTCCTGCAGTTTCAAGATCCCCCAGAGCTTCCCTGACCAGGACCCTCGCAGCTTCTCCTCCGTGGCTGGTGCTGACGGCCACTCCACTTCCTGGTTGCGGCTGTCTGTTAGGATGTGACGCCCAATCGCCTGACAGCCGCGACCAGGAAGAGAAGTGTCTGTCAGCGCAGAAGTCCCCATCTCCTGTTTTTGCTCGCAACAATCTCAAAACAGGAGCAGGGGGCGTGGAATAGCCGGCGAGGGACCGGGTAAGGTAAGTAATCTCTTGGGGATCTTGGAACTGTAGGAACCTTGCGAAAGTGAGGGGTTTTTTTTTGGGGGGGGGGGTAAAGAGCATTTTAAAACAAACTTGTTTTTAGATTGGACTTAACCTTTAATATTGGTCTAATATGTGTGTGGCTAGCTTTAGATGTCCACCCCCAAAACTATAATTTCCCCCACTACTGGCCCCACCGTGTAGTGCATAAAAATCCTTACCTTACATCCCATCTCCAAATAGTTCTCATGTAAAGTTCCCCCAAAGTCCAGAAAACTGTCCACCAGGGAAATTGTTTCTGCCTCTGAGCTGTCCTCTCAGAGGTTTTTGGCTTGCTCAGAGCAGCTTTTCCCTCCCTCCCTCTCCCTCCCACTCGTTTGTTCTCCCTCCCCCTAGTGTAAATACCCTTGTACATATAGTAAGGCTAGTTCCCCCAGCCCCAACCTCTATATTATATTTTCCAGAGACTCTGCCGAACTCTACTTACCATCCCTCTCTCCTCCGGCGTTCTGAACTGCCGTCAGCCGCGTCCATGATTGGCTGCCTCTCAGCCAATGACGGACACAGCTGCCGGTCCGGCCCCCTGCTTGCAGTTCCATACAAGCAGAAGGCCGAGCAGTGCGGCGGAGGATAGAGGGAAGGTAAGTAACGACCGGGGGAGTCTCTGGAATATAATAAATATTGAAAGGTAGGAATTACCAATTCTATATCACTGTCTAAAGTACTTTTCAGTTTAACTATATTTTAAATACATTTCATACACATGATAGTTATCCTTTAAGTGTTTTATTTGGTTAGTAAACACTACATGTGTGTGTGTATTTTATTTATTGATGCTTTAATTTGCAAAGCTGATCATAATAGGACTATGTTCTATGTAGACTGTAAAAAGTAGCATGTACGAAATTGCAATTTTATATCCAGTCTCCAGTGTATTACAGGCTCTTTTACCCAAGTTTTTGTGAGTTAAAGGGCAATTTTAGTGAGAACATTTTTTTTCGCATTCTTCTATATCTTTTAAGTCATCCTACCCCCTGGGTACCTCCTAGTTTATTTCAATTCTTCATAGTCTCAGAGGTATAAGCCTTTGAAAATGTGGCGATTTGTAGGAGCTGCTACACCTCATCTGCCACACAGGCACACACCCACACAATCTAAATCTCCCATGCAGTACTGTATATCACACACTCCCTCACCCACACTATATACACCATGTGCCACATATAGTCAAATGCTTAAGTGCTGAACACAATCACTAAACCATTTACCTAGCAGTATGAGCATAACACAGTATAAAACTGCCCCTCCCCCCAAAAATATATATACAATAAACAAGCTAAACTGAAATGTATAAGAGCAACAAGCTTTTTCACTGTGTTTGTGAAGGTTCTCTCAACTACTGCTTCTGCTACACTGCTTTTCTCTTCAGTGATGAGTTAAATAACTTGTAAAGAAGCTCTGCATATCTTCCTCTCTCCACTCTGCCGCCCTTTTCATCACACTACTACTTTCTCAAACACTTTTTTGAACTAGGAAATGTGAAGTTTAAAGTCTTAGTTTATTTATTATGTTAATTTTTTAAGGTTAAAATTAAAGGGTCACTATACCCCCTACCCTCCCTTATTCACTTCCTTCTTTTTGCACACACAGCCTCACCATAGACACTGTTCTACTTACACATCTCTACCCTCTCTTCTTTTCTCTGCTGATTCTCTTAATTGTTGCAGAAACTGTGCTGGCAGACAGCCAAAGATCTTAGTAAAAGGTCAGAAATGGGGCACATATTACAATTTCTGCTTCTGGAGTGACAGGTCTTTCCCTGTAAATACTGTGGTTTTAAAGTATGATTTCTCAGGATCTACAGCTCAGATTTAAAATCCCCAAAAATAGTGGGATCTTGCTGTATCTAAAGGTAAAAAAATATTAGTATATTATTTGAGGTTGAATAAAGACATATGTCCATCCAGTCCAACCCATCTAGCAATATCCTCATTTCCTGCCTAACTGTTGACCCAGAGGAAGGCAAAAAAAAACAAAAAAACACCAAATTTATGAAGGGGAAAAAAACTACTTCCTGACTTTGTTGTATGGCCGTTAATGTATTTATACACCGTAATCATATCCCCACGCAAACGTCTTTTCTCTAGCGTACATAATTGTAACTTTTCCAGTCTTTCTTCATATTCAAGCTCCCCCAATCCTATATAATAAACCCTAAGTGTGTGTCCCTGTGTCCGTGTGTGTGTCACTGCAGTTCCTATGGACTCACCACTAGAGGGAGAGGCTCTGCAGTTCCTATTGACTCACCACTAGAGGGAGAGTCTCTGCATTTCCTATTGACTCACCACTAGAGGGAGAGTTTCTGCAGTTCCTATTGACTCACCACTAGAGGGAGAAACACAGGAAGCACACGGAGGGCGAACAGGATTTTAACACTGCAGGTAAATTTGCTTGGGACGGGGGGCCCATGATTTTGGGACAGAGGGGGGGGGCGGGTTTGGGGGAGGGGGGGGGCCCTGGATTTTGGACAGAGGGGGGCCCTGGATTTTGGACAGAAGGGGGCCCTGGATTTTGGACAGAGGGGGGCCCTGGATTTGGGACAGAGGAGCCCTTGGATTTGGTACAGAGGGGGGCTTGGTTTGGGACAGAGTGGGCTATGGCCGTGGGACACTAAGGGGGCACTCTGGGCTTCTAGCGCCCGTTATTGTAACATGCTTAATGTCTAGTCCCCTTAATAATTTAGTTGCCCTTCTCTGAACCCTTTCCATTTCAAAGATCTCCTTTTTGTACACAGGATTCCAAAATTGCACTGCATATTCCAAATGAGGCCTTACCAATGCTTTGTAAAGTGGGAGAATAACATTTTCCCAGAACCCTGCAACACAGAGCCGAGAACATCCCCACTAGCACAGAGGTGAAGGCTAAAGAAATGAAACATCTCAGAGGAGCCCTTAAAACTTGTGGATATCCAGACTGGGCCTTTGTCAAAAGAAGTAGAAGGAAAGAAAAGAACACAAATACCAACAGTGAAGGGGAAAAGCAAGACAGGAGGAAGAACATGGTCATCCCATATGTAGCAGGGGTCTCTGAGAAATTAAGAAGAATTTTCAAAAAACATCGTATCCCTGTCTGCTTTAAACCGAACAACACACTGAGGCAGCAATTGGTACATCCAAAAGACCCAATACCAAAACACAAGACTTACTCTGGGCGTTCCTATAACACCTCTTAGCCACTATCTAATCACACCCTTAACACCTGGCTGTGATATGCTAATTGGGATTTTCCAGGGTACATAATTGCCACTGATTCTTGTACAAGTCATTCTGAATTGAGAAAGCCAGTCGGATGACTAGCGAAACGTCTTCAAGAACTACATTTCAAGTCCAGTTGATCTAATTGAATACAACAGATATACCATGACCTGGATGAATGAGAACCTTCACAAGCATACTTACAGGCCTGTAATTACCCGGCTCTGAACGACTACCCTTTTTGAATATTGGAAAAACTTCAGCCTTTTTCCAATCCAGTGGCACACCTCCGGACATGAGAGAATCTGCAAAAATAAGAAACAATGGCCTACATAAAACTGAACTTAGCTCCCTATAAATTTTGATGTGAACTGGCTTAAAATCCCCTTAAACACAGTCCACTTCTGTTCAGTACCTTTACCTGATAATACCATATATACTCGAGAATAAACCGTCCCGAGTATAAACCGAGGTACCTAGTTTTAGGTAAAAAAGGAGGAAAACCACACTAACTCGAGTATAAACCGAGGGGGTAGTATTTGCCACTAAAGATGTTTGGAAACTTCCACTCCCAGCATGCTTTATTGCTGGGAGTTGTAGTTTTCAAACATCTTAAGTTGCAAATACTTACAAATGCACAAATCCCACCAATAACGCATGCTGGGAGTTGTAGTTTTCAAACATCTTAAGTGGCAAATACTTGCAGATATGTGTAAATCCTCCTATATTTGTGCATACAGTATGCACAAATAAAGAAGGTTTTACTCCTATTTGTATGTATTTGCCACTTAAGTGTGTCCCTGTGTAAATAAAGTAAATGTTTCTCCTACCTTGTCCGGCGGCCGTGCGATCCGCATCCTCGCTCCACAGCCTCTGCACATCCGGATGATGTCACTACCCGGCGCCTCTTGGCCGCCGGACAAGGTAAGGGAAACATTGACTTGAGTATAAACCGAGGTAAGATTTTCAGGCTTTTTTCAAAGCCTGAAAACCTCGGTTTATACTCGAGTATATACGGTACATTATCCCAGTTGACATTCTGAAGAGCTACTTTTAACCTGGGAAAATTTGCCTTCCTGAAATTAAGTCTTTGTTATCCCTGCACACTTTCCCTTTCGATAACAAAGTTCAAACACCAGTATTTCATGGTCATTATTCCCTAAGCCTCCAGTTACCTTTATATCTGTAATGCGCTCCATGATGTTAGATATTACCAGATCCAACAGAGCTCCTTTTCTAGTAGTAACTTCAACCACCTGTGAGAGAAAATTATCCTGCAGCAAATTCAGGAACTCATCGCCTTTTTTTGTGATGGCAGTTCCACTACACCAATTAATGTCAGGGTAATTATATTATTATTATTATTTTTTTAATACTTTTTTAATGCCTTTTAATAAGAAATAATGCTAGATAACCACACTTTTCGTCACTTTACACATGCACTACCTATTCCTCTGTGTAATGCGATCCCAACATACCTTATAACTTAAAAGATAACTAAAGTCTGATAAAACGTTTGTTTTTCTACCTTTAGTTTCTCTTGATTATGATGTAATTGAAATTCCTCTATCATTCCGTTTGTTACAAATCATGCTGTAAGGCAAACCCAAATGCATAGTTTCTCCACAATAATTAAATCTAGCATTTTCAAGGTCCGTGAAATTTGCCCTTTCACTGTACAGCCATGTTTCCTCATGCAGAAAACTCTGCATGGTTTAATCATATTCTATTATTTTTTATTTCATTTTCATGGGATGTGATAAACATGGAATTGTTTCTTATCATGCTGCTTGCTGATGTATGAGGCTTTGTTTATTTTTTCAGGAACGCTGTTTTATGTCTTAGGAAACAACAAATTAAAACAAATGGCAAATAACCTTTAAAGCTAAGCAAAATATTCACATGCTTAATAAAGAACAATACTGAGGAAAAAATTGCCTTTGTTTTCTTCTTTGGGTCTTGTGCTCAAAACATGGAGTCTATATGATAATGTACTAGAATTTTTTGTCTTACTGTCTCAGTATTTGCATCTCTGTAGGAACATTTGGCAGATTATTATCCCTTACCTATTCAGATTATTAAAAAGGCATAAGTAAACTTTGTATATACAATTAAGATATTGAGTTTTGTTTTTTAAAAGATTATCTTTATTATTAGCAATGTAATGCACTGCAGCATATTAAAGAATTTTATTTATATTGCTGTGGGATAGCCTAAGTGAGCCACAGCAGATAACAACAAAGGATATAGTGTATATTGCTTACTGAATACACATACATATTGTTTGATTTTGAAATTGTCAGTTTACATCAAAATGTTGTAGCAGGAGTACATTTTCCCAGTGGATAGGTTTTTTTTTTTCATTTCTCTGACAAGAACAATTTTTGTATTATTTCATGTCTTGCGTTTATCTAGATTTAGCAAGAATTTTTTTATTCTTTTTTCTTTTTTTCTTCCTTTCGAATGGTTTCTTAAAGGAAAACTTGACCCTGATACCCTGAAAATATACTATGTCGCCCAGCCCCAGGTGACATTTTTTATCACAAAATGGCCTTTATTACATGTGCATAGTCAGGCGCATATATAACACACATCAAGTTACTTCCAGGTTTGGTGGACCAGTGATCTGGAGTTGAAATAAGTTGAAATTGTCTTATGTTGTTGCTGTGGCATCCTTAAAAAAGATCAAGTACATTTTGTGGTACAGCTGTGGCAGTACACTACTGTAGTCATTAATTGCTACAATAAGAGTGAAAACAATGATCTGTATGCATTCCAAAGTCCCATATTTGATTTTTAAAAAAATAACTATTATAAATGGCATTGAAGCCAGCTAAGTGCTGTAATCACGCAAAATACAAGAATGTATGTCAACAAACACAAGCAACACATAATAGAAAATGGAGGCTATAATTCATTATGTAACTTTTAGAACAGAGAACAGTAGTTATTCTAATGTTGTACACGCAATACTGTAGCACCAATATTGGTTTTGACCTTACAGTCACATTTACTGGCTGTGAAAGAGGAGACCATTATTATTATGCCTATCTTCCGTGGCACTTTACAATTACATAGTCATACATTATATACAGGGTTATACATGTTATACATAGTCATACATATTACATACACAGGTAATACATAATATAAGTAAACAGAATGATGCGGTTTCTTACAGCAATACCGTGATACAATAGGAAAGAGGACCCTGCCCAAAGAGCTTACAGACTAGAGGATAGGGGGGTGAGACATAAGGGTTCAGAAATTAGTAGACTGTAAATAGATTGGCAGTGGAGTGTGAAAGGCGGATTGGATCATGTTGGGTAGTAAGAGGGCTACTGTCTAGGCCAGTTTATATACTTGCCTGAAGAGGTGGGTTGTAAGGTTACATAGTATAGTATTTGAGGTTGAATAAAGACATATGTCCATCCAGTCCAACCCATCTAGCAATATCCTCATTTCCTGCCTAACTAATGATCCAGAGAAGGGGGGGAAAAACACCAAATTTATGAAGGGGAAAAAAATTCCTTCCTGACTCCAAGTGGCAATCGGAAATTTCCCTGGATCAACTCTACTTTATGTATCAATACCAGTAACTTGCAACATTCCTTGTTTGCAGAAACTTATCCAGCTTTTTTTTTAAACTGACCAATGAACCTGCCATAACAACGTCCGCTGGAAAACCCTTCTATAGCTTTACCGTTCTCACAGTGAAAAACCCTTTCTGAACTTGAAGCCTAAACCTTTTTTCTTCAAGTCTTAAGGGATGGCCACATGTCCTCTGACATGCTCTATTGGTGAACAATGCCCCAGATAGTTTATTGTATAGCCATTTGAAGGTATTAAGGGATGGTGAATAACTGACAGACGGAGTAAGGGAATTCCAGAGCAGAGGGGCGGCACAAGCAAAGTCCTGAATGCAGGCATGGGAAGAGGTCACAATGGTGGATAAGAGGAGGATGTAATTTGCTGAGCAGAGCTTGTGCCTGGGATGGTGTCGGTGGATCAGCTCTGCGATATATGGAAGGGCTGTGTTGGATAGTGCTTTATAGGATAGGGTAAGCAGCTTGAACTAGATCCTTTGCGTAATGGGCAGCAAGTGGAGTGACTGACAGAGAGGAGAGACATTAGAGAAGTAAAAATAGAAATATATGAGCCGGCCAGCAGGGTTTAGGATTGATTGAAGTGGTGCCAGGCGGTTGTTTCACATAGGAGTGTGTTGCAGTAGTCTAGCCGGGATATGATTAGGGCGTAGCCTAGGATTTTTGTAGCTTCATTCGAGAGGAAGGGACGAATGCGGGAGATAATTTGATTTGGAGCCGACAGGAGTTGGCAAGGGAATTGACATGAGGTTTGAAGGAGAGATCAGAATCTAGCATTATTCCCCGACAGCAGACATGAGAAGATGGGGATATAGGTGTGTTGGTAATATTAAAGGACATGTCCACCCCCAAAAACTATAATCCCCCCCACTACTGGCCGTATCATGTAGTGATCCCAGCTCCATATGGTTATCCTGTAGTCGTCCCCCCCTAAAGTCCCAAAAACTGCCCACTAGGAGGATAGCAGAGTCCATATAGGACTCCTACCTGGCCTCCGGGAGAAATTTGGCATGCGTACTGCAGCCCTTCTCCCTCTCCCTCCCGATTTGGATTCCCTCCCCCTAGTGTAAAACCATTTTTAGCAAACATTGCCCCTGTCCCCCCAGCCACAACCGCTATGTTTGTAATATCAGAAAATGCCAAGAACATTACTTACCTTCCCTCTTGCCTCCGCCGCACTGAACCGCTCAGCCAATCACAGACGCGACTGCCGGTCCCACCCCTCTGCTTGCATTTTCTCGCAAGCAGAGGGCCAGCAGCGCGGCGGAGGCAAGAGGGAAGGTAAGTAAAGTTCTGGGCATTTTCTGATATTACAAACATAGCGGTTGGGGCTGGGGGGATGGGCAATGTTTGCTAAAAATTTTTTCTGAAGGGTGGACATACCCTTTAATAGTAAGACTAGGGAGGGGAACAGATTGTGAGGGTAGGAAAAGTACCAGGCCTGTATATCTGTTGTATTCAATTAGATCAACTGGACTTGAAATGTAGTTCTTGAAGACGTTTCGCTAGTCATCCGACTGGCTTTCTCAATTCAGAATTACTTGTACAAGAATCAGTGGCAATTATGTACCCTGGAAAATCCCAATTAGCATATCACAGCCAGGTGTTAAGGGCGTGATTAGATAGTGGCTAAGAGGTGTTATAGGAACGCCCAGGGTAAGGTGTCAAAACAGCATTGTACATGGCAGACAGTTGGTGTCGAACCCCCCCACCTCTATTTAGGCTTGGTTTCTTTATTTTCACATAAATGGCCTCCTTAACACCTCTCTTGAACCAGTCACGTTCCTTCGCCAGTATGTTAACATTACAATCTTCAAAGGTATGTCCTTTATCCTTAAGATGCAGATACACGGCTGAGTCCTGACCCGAGGAATTGGCTCTTCTGTGCTGGGCCATACGTTGATGCAGTTGCTGTTTGGTCTCCCCCACATACAAATCAGAGCATTCTTCACTGCACTGCACTGCATATATGATGTCGCTTTTCTTGTGTTTTGGTATTGGGTCTTTCGGATGTACCAATTGCTGCCTCAGTGTGTTGTTCGGTTTAAAGCAGACAGGGATACGATGTTTTTTGAAAATTCTTCTTAATTTCTCAGAGACCCCTGCTACATATGGGATGACCATGTTCTTCCTCCTGTCTTGCTTTTCCCCTTCACTGTTGGTATTTGTGTTCTTTTCTTTCCTTCTACTTCTTTTGACAAAGGCCCAGTCTGGATATCCACAAGTTTTAAGGGCTCCTCTGAGATGTTTCATTTCTTTAGCCTTCGCCTCTGTGCTAGTGGGGATGTTCTCGGCTCTGTGTTGCAGGGTTCTGATGACCCCCAGCTTGTGATCTAAAGGGTGGTGGGAGTCAAACATCAAATACTGATCTGTGTGTGTTGGTTTTCTGTAAACCTCTACTTCCAGTTTACCATTTTCCTTAACTTCTACCAAGCAGTCCAAGAAAGCCAGTTTGTTGTTTTGTACCTCTTCCCTTGTGAATTTAATGTTTTGGTCCACCGCATTAATGTGTTCTGTGAAAGCTTGTACTTCCTTCTGGTGGATTTTAACCCAGGTGTCATCAACATATCTGAACCAGTGGCTGGGTGCTATGCCCTTAAAGGTATTAAGCGCCTGTGTTTCTACCTCCTCCATGTAAAGGTTGGCCACAATAGGTGAAACTGGAGATCCCATAGCACATCCATGTTTTTGCTTATAGAACGTATCCCTGTATTTGAAATAAGTGGTATTCAGGCACAAGTCCAACAAGGAACACACCTGTTCTGGGTTGAGATCAGTTCTGCTGGTAAGAGTGCTGTCTTGGCCCAGCCGTTTTCTCACCATGTCAACAGCCTCCTTGGTGGGTATACAAGTGAAGAGAGATGTCACATCATAGGACACCATAGTTTCTTCTACACCGAGTACTATATCTTCAATCTTGTTGGTGAAATCCTGAGAGTTCTGGATGTGATGCTTAGAACTTCCCACCAAAGGTCCTAAGATGTTAGCTAGATATTTTGCCACCTTGTATGTTACCGAGTTGATGCTGCTGACTATAGGTCTTAGTGGGGCCCCTTTCTTATGTATCTTTGGGAGTCCATATATGCATGGATGTGCCTCACCAGGGTAGAGGCGATGATACATTGCTCGGTCAATGGCTTTATCCTTTTGAAGCTGTTGTAGTAAGTCTATGACTCTTTTCTTGTAACGGCTGGTGGGATCCCTTGTTAAAGCCTCATATGTGTTGTTATCGGCCAGGAGCATGGTCACCTTATCATGGTAGTCTGAGGTGTTGAGTACCACTGTGCATCTTCCCTTGTCTGCCGGTAGAATGGTGATACTGGAATCTTTCTTGAGGGATGTTAAGGCTCTTCTTTCCTGTGTAGTCAGGTTAGATGAAGGAGTTTTAGCACTGGCTAAGGCTGCAGATACCTTAAGGCGAAGTTGTTCTGCCTCACTCTGTGATACCTTATTACTGTGGATAGAGGCTTCTGTGGCTGCTATAATATCCACCACAGGGATGGCTTTAGGGGTGATGGCAAAATTCAAGCCCTTACCAAGGACTTCCATTTCTGGCTGGGTCAGGGTCCTGTTAGACAAGTTTCTCACCCATTCCTCCTTGTTTGATGAAGTGACACTTCCCTCCTTTTGTATCCAAGGTAGTTGTTCTCCTTTGGGGCTGTTCTGGGATGACAGAATAGAGAACTTGTTCTGTTGCCTTTGTTTGCCCTTACAATGCTGAGAAAGCTGTGCTTGTTTGGTGAACTCCATCACTCTTTCCCAGATGGACACAGGTAGCTGTGAGGCCAGGTTCTGTTCTAGTTGACTAATGTTGTGCATTAAAGCATCGACTGTAAAATGTGTCTGTCGTACCCGTTCACTTAGGAGCTGTGTTTGAGCCTTTTGCAGTATCTGTTTGGCTCTGATGCCTTTAACCGTGGAATCCAGACGTATACTGCATGGTACTAGCCTTTGTTGTCTGCATCGGAGGTTAAATCGCAGGTGGTTTCTGTAGTCTGCCAATTTCCTTGCTGTCTTTTCATATTGCTGTACAAGTTTGAGGGTTTTCTCCCCAAAATGATTAGAAATATGCTTGTGAAGGTTCTCATTCGTCCAGGTCATGGTATATCTGTTGTATTCAATTAGATCAACTGGACTTGAAATGTAGTTCTTGAAGACGTTTCGCTAGTCATCCGACTGGCTTTCTCAATTCAGAATGACTTGTACAAGAATCTGTGGCTATTATGTACCCTGGAAATTCCCAATTAGCATATCACAGCCAGGTGTTAAGGGTGTGATTAGATAGATAAAAAAAAAAAAAAAAAAAAACCTGCCCCCCCCCCCCCCCCCAATATCATTATTAACAAGTCCAGTAATCTGTACATATGTTAACTGCACGTACCAATAAAGTGCAGTCTTGATGTACCATAGTCATAGTCAAACCTTCAGAAAGCCATGAGATGGGTAAGTATTCAGTTACAGATATTATATGCTTACCGAGTAACTTATTTAGCTACACATAAATGCTATATCCCCTCAATGAGGAGTGATATAAGGTATATAATGGGCAAATAAACCTCTGTATATGCCTTTGCAATATTTTTATCAGGGATTATAAAGGACAAGTTAATCTTATTACATATCCACACAAAGATACTTAAAGGTTCACTTTGGTTATCTTAGTTTCTATAAAGTTAAAGTTTATAGTTTTTCTTGGTACTTTGTAGTTTGAGATACTTATTACCGAACCAATTGGTTCAAAATTGGTTCAATTGGTTTATTGTGGACGTTATTAATTATGTTGCATATTGCATCTATCCCATAGTGTGTAAGGTGTGCTGAAGTAACTGGTATATTAAGCTGAACTTATTCTCTACGGTGAGAAGGTAAATGTTAAGGTGTTACCACACAGCTCTGTGTTGTTTATATGTAGAAATTGCTGACAAGTGTTTTAAATTTCATGGGAAACAATCTGTGGTCCAGGGGCACAAACTACAGTCCATACACTAGTTAACTTATCTGAACGACGTTGCACAGATGTTCTGACAACCATCTGGGACAGTTGTTTTGCATTCTATATACAAAAGCAAAGGCTATGCGGGAACAACAATAGAAGTTCTGCAGATAAGATAATTATTCTGCCTGATATTGGATCAATTGATGATCAAATTTAAAGGAAGGTCACGCCTAAAAACAAGTTTGTTTTAAATGGGGGCTCTATCACCCCCCCCCAAAATCTCAATTTTGTGAGGGTCCTGCAGTTCAAGATCCCCAGAGCTTCCCTGACCAGGACCCTCGCAGCTTCTCCTCCGTGGCTGGTGCTGACGGCCACTCCACTTCCTGGTGCGGCTGTCTGTAGGATGGGACGCCCCAATCGCCTGACAAGCCGCGACCAGGAGAGAAGTGTGCTGTCAGCGCAGAAGTCCCCATCTCCTGTTTTGCTCGCAACAATCTCAAAAACAGGAGCGGGGGCGTGGAATAGCCGGCGAGGGACCGGGGAATGTAAAGTAATCTCTTGGGGATCTTGGAACTGTAGGAACCTTGCGAAATGAGGGGTTTTTTTTTGGGGGGGGGGTAAAGAGCATTTTAAAACAAACTTGTTTTTAGATTGGACTTAACCTTTAATATTGGTCTAATAGTGTGTGGCTAGCTTTAGATGTCCACCCCCAAAACTATAATTTCCCCCACTACTGGCCCCACCGTGTAGTGCATAAAAATCCTACCTTACATCCCATCTCCAAATAGTTCTCATGTAAAGTTCCCCCAAATCCAGAAAACTGTCCACCAGGGAATTGTTTCTGCCTCTGAGCTGTCCTCTCAGAGGGTTGGCTTGCTCAGAGCAGCTTTTCCCATCCCTCCCTCTCCTCCACTCGTTTGTTCTCCCTCCCCCTAGTGTAAATACCCTTGTACATATAGTAAGGCTAGTTCCCCGCCCCCCAACCTCTATATTATATTTTCCAGAGACTCTTCGCGAACTCTACTTACCATCCCTCTCTCCCGGCGTTCTGACTGCCGTCAGCCGCGTCCATGATTGGTGCCTCAAGCCAATGACGGACACAGCTGCCGGTCCGGCCCCCTGCTTGCAGTTCCATACAAGCAGAGGCCGAGCAGTGCGGCGGAGGATAGAGGGAAGGTAAGTACGACCGGGGGAGTCTCTGGAATATATAAATATGAAGGTAGGAATACCAATTCTATATCATGTCTAAAGTACTTTTCAGTTTAAACTATATTTAAATACATTTCATACACATGATGTTATCCTTTAAGTGTTTTATTTGGTAGTAAAATACATGGTGTGTGTGATTTTATTTATTGATGCTTTAATTTGCAAAGCTGATCATAATAGGACTATGTTCTATGTAGACTGTAAAAAGTAGCATGTACGAAATTGCAATTTTATATCCAGTCTCCAGTGATTACAGGCTTTTTACCCAAGTTTTTGTGAGTTAGGGCAATTTAGTGAGAAATTTTTTTTCGCATTCTTCATATCTTTTAAGTCATCCTACCCCTGGGTACCTCCTAGTTATTTCCAATTTCATGTCTCAGAGGTATAAGCCTTTGAAAATGGGGCGATTTGTAGGATGCTGCTACACCTCATCTGCCACACAGGCACACACCCACACAATCTAAATCTCCCATGCAGTACGTATATCACACAACTCCCTACAACACTATATACACATGTGCACATATAGTCAAATGCTTATGCTGAACACAATACACTAAACCATTTACCTAGCGTATGAGCATAACACAGTATAAAACTGCCCCTCCCCCAAATATATATCAATAAACAAGCTAAACGAATGTATAAGAGCAACAAGCTTCACTGTGTTTGTGAAGGTTCTCTCAACTACTGCTTCTGCTACACTGCTTTTCTCTTCAGTGATGAGTTAAATAACTTGTAAAGAAGTCTGCATATTCTTCCTCTCTCCACTCTGCCGCCCTTTTCATCCACTACTATTTCTCAAACACTTTTTTGAACTAGGAAATGTGAAGTTTAAAGTCTTAGTTTATTTATTATGTTAATTTTTAAGGTTAAAATTAAAGGGTCACTATAACCCCCACATACCCTCCTTATTCACTTCCTTCTTTTGCACACACAGCCTCACCATAGACACGGTTCTACTTTACACATCTCTACCCTCTCTTCTTTTCTCTGCTGATTCTATTAATTGTTGCAGAAACTGTGCTGGCAGACAGCCAAAGATCTTAGTAAAAGGTCAGAAATGGGGCACATATTACAATTTCTGCTTTCTGGAGTGACAGGTCTTTCCTGTAAAACTTTGGTTTTAAAGTATGATTTCTCAGGATCTACAGCTCCGATTTAAAATCCCCAAAATAGTGGGATCTTGCTGTATCTAAAGGTAAAAAAATATTAGTATATTATTTGAGTTGAATAAAGACATATGTCCATCCAGTCCAACCCATCTAGCAATATCCTCATTTCCTGCCTAACTGTTGACCCAGAGGAAGGCAAAAAAAAACAAAAAAACACCAAATTTATGAAGGGGAAAAAAACTACTTCCTGACTTGTTGTATGGCCGTTAATGTATTTATACACCGTAATCATATCCCCACGCAAACGTCTTTTCTCTAGCGTACATAATTGTAACTTTCCAGTCTTTCTTCATATTCAAGCTCCCCCAATCCTATATAATAAACCCTAAGTGTGTGTCCCTGTGTCCGGTGTGTGTCACTGCAGTTCCTATGGACTCACCACTAGAGGAGAGGCTCTGCAGTTCCTATTGACTCACCACTAGAGGGAGTCTCTGCATTTCCTATTGACTCACCACAGAGGGAGAGTTTCTGCAGTTCCTATTGACTCACCTAGAGGGAGAAACACAGGAAGCACACGGAGGGCGAACACAGGATTTAACCATGCAGGTAAATTTGCTTGGGACGGGGGCCCATGATTTTGGGACAGAGGGGGGGGCAGGTTTGGGGACAGAGGGGGGCCCTGGATTTTGGACAAGAGGGGGCCCTGGATTTTGGACAGAGGGGGGCCTGGATTGGGACAGAGGGGGGCCCGGATGTTGGACAGAAGGGGGCCCTGGATTTTGGACAGAGGGGGGCCCTGGATTGGGACAGAGGAGCCCTTGGATTTGGTACAGAGGGGGGCTTGGTTGGACAGAGTGGGCTATGGCCGTGGGACACTAAGGGGCACTTGGGCTTCTAGCGCCCGTTATTGTAAATGCTTAATGTCTAGCCCCTTAATAATTTGTGCCCTTCTCTGAACCCTTTCCATTTCAAAGATCTCTTTTTGTACACGGATTCCAAAATTGCACTGCAATTCCAAATGAGCCTTCCAATGCTTTGTAAATGGGAGAATAACATTTTCCTCCTTGACCAACCTCTCTTTATACAGACATACAATGCTGGGCTCTGGCTGTTGCCATCTGGCACTGCTTGCTTCCTTTAAGTTTGTTATCACCAAAACTCCAAGATCCCTTTCCAACAGGGATTCACTTAACACAGAGCCATTTATAGTATAAGCAGCACAAGGATTTTTAAGTCCAAAATGCATCACCTTACATTTATCAACAATGTGACAATCTATCTAGATCCCCCTGCAACGATTGCACATCCTCTGAAGTTTTTAATGGTCGACAAAGTTTTGTGTCTGCCAGCAAACACAGAAACCTTGCTGACAATACCACTTCAAATCATAATAAATAGATTAATAGAAGCGGCCCCAACACAGAACCCTGTGGCACCCCACTAAGCACTTTTGTCCATAATGATGAAGCCCCATTAACAACACTCTCTGCATCATATCATTAATAAATTTTCTATCCATGTACAACTGTGCCTCCCCAGACCAAACAGACCTTAGCTTATACATTAGTTGCCTATGGGGGACTGTGTCAAAAGCCTTTGCAAATCAAGTAAACTACATCTACTGCTATGCAGAGTCTAAATTTCTACTTAATTCCTCATAACAGCCAAGCAAGTTAGTTTGGACAAGATCTATTCCTCCTAATCCATGCTGGTTATACTTATAATGTCAGTCCTTGAACATACTCTAGAACAGTTCCCTTATTAAACTTTCCAGATCTTCCCCACACTGAAGTTAAACTTACAGGCCTGTATATCTGTTGTATTCAATTAGATCAACTGGACTTGAAATGTAGTTCTTGAAGCGTTTCGCTAGTCATCCGACTGGCTTTCTCAATTCAGAATTACTTGTACCAGAATCAGTGGGCAATTATGTACCCTGGAAAATCCCATTAGCATATCACGCCAGGTGTTAAGGTGTGATTAGATGTGGCTAAGAGGTGTTATAGGAACGCCCAGAGTAGGTGTTAAAACAGCATTTGACATGGCAGACAGTTGGTGTCGGAACCCCCCCACTCTATTTGCTTGGTTTCTTTATTTTCACATAAATGGCCTCCTTAACACCTCTCTTGAACCAGTCACGTTCCTCGCCAGTATGTTAACATTACAATCTTCAAAGGTATGTCCTTATCCTTAAGATGCAGATACACGGCTGAGTCTGACCCGAGGAATTGGCTCTTCTGTGCTGGGCCATACGTTGATGCAGTTGCTGTTTGGCTCCCCCACATACAAAATCAGAGCTTCTTCACTGCACTGCACTGCGTATTGATGTCGGTTTCTTGTGTTTCGGTATTGGGTCTTTCGGATGTACCAATTGCTGCCTCAGCGTGTTGCTCGGTTTAAAGCAGACAGGGATACGGTGTTTTTTGAAAACTCTTCTTAATTTCAGGACCCTGACCCAGCCAGAAATGGAAGTCCTTGGTAAGGGCTTGAATTTTGCCATCACCCCTAAAGCCATCCCTGTGGTGGATATTATAGCAGCCACAGAAGCCTCTATCCACAGTAATAAGGTATCCAAGAGTGAGGCAGAAAAACTTCGCCTTAAGGTATCTGCAGCCTTAGCCAGTGCTAAAAATCCTTTCATTAACCTGACTACACAGGAAAGAAGAGCCTTAACATCCCTCAAGAAAGATTCCAGTATCACCATTCTACCGCAGATAAAGGAAGATGCACAGTGGTACTCAACACCTCAGACTACCATGATAAGGTGACCATGCTCCTGGCGATAACAACACATATGAGGCTTTAACAAGGGATCCACAGCCGTTACAAGAAAAGAGTCATAGAATTACTACAACAGCTTCAAAAGGATAAAGCCATTGACCGAGCAATGTATCATCGCCTCTACCCTGGTGAGGCACATCCATGCATATATGGACTCCCAAAGATACATAAGGAAGGGGCCCACTAAGACCTATAGTCAGCAGCATCAACTCTGAACATACAAGGTGGCAAAATATTAGCTAACATCTTGGACCTGTGAGGAAGTTCTAAGCATCACATCCAGAAAATCTCAGGATTTCACCAACAGATTGAAGATATAGTACTCGGTGTAGAAGAAACTATGGTGTCCTATGAGGGACTTCTCTCTTCACTTGTATACCCACCAAGGAGGCTGTTGACATGGTGAGAAAACGGCTGGGCAAAGACAGCACTCTTACCAGCAGAACTGATCTCAACCAGAACAGGTGTGTTCCTTGTTGGACTTGTGCCTGAATACCACCTATTTCAAATACAGGGATAAGTTCTATAAGCAAAAAACATGGATGTGCTATGGGATCTCCAGTTTCACCATTGTGGCCAACCTTTACATGGAGGAGGTAGAAACACAGGCGCTTAATACTTTAAGGGCATAGCACCAGCCACTGGTTCATATGTGAACACCTGGTTTAAATCACCAGAGAAGTACAAGCTTCACAGACACATTAATGCGGTGAAACATCAAAATAAGCACCAACGAGAGGTATCACTAAGACATACCAAAGGTGGAACTCGGTACCCCGGGTCGAGCAACTAAGCTGAACTTTTTGGTATAACATGGAAGTAGAGTGGTTACAGAAAACCATCACACACAGATCAGTATTTGATGTTTGACATCCCACCACCCTTTAGATCACAAGCTGGGTGTCATCAGAACCCTGCACAAACAGAGCCGAGAACATCCCCACTAGCACAGAGGTGAAGGCTAAAAGAAATGAAACATCTCAGAGGAGCCCTTAAAACTTGTGGAATCCAGACTGGGCCTTTGTCAAAAGAAGTAGAAGGAAAGAAAAGAACACAAATACCAACAGTGAAGGGGAAAAGCAAGACAGGAGGAAGAACAGGTCATCCCCTATGTAGCAGGGGTCTCGAGAAATTAAGAAGAATTTTCAAAAAACATCGTATCCCTGTCTGCTTAAACCGAACAACACACTGAGGCAGCAATTGGTACATCACAAAGACCCCAATACCAAATACAAGAAAAGCGACATCATATATGCGGTGCGATGCAGTGAAGAATGCTCTGATTTGTATGTGGGGGAGACCAAACAGCAACTGCAATCAACGTATGGCCCAGCACAGAAGAGCCAATTCCTCGGGTCAGGACTCAGCGTGTATCTGGATCTTAAGGATAAAGGACATACCTTTGAAGATTGTAATGTTAACATACTGGCGAAGGAACGTGACTGGTTCAAGAGAGGTGTTAAGGAGGCCATTTATGTGAAAATAAAGAAACCAAGCCTAAATAGAGGGGGGGGTTCGACACCAACTGTCTGCCATGTACAATGCTGTTTTAACACCTTACTTGGGCGTTCCTATAACACCTCTTAGCCACTATCTAATCACACCCCTTAACACCTGGCTGTGATATGCTAATTGGGATTTTCCAGGGTACATATTGCCACTGATTCTTGTACAAGTCAATGAATTGGAGAAAGCCAGTCGGATGACTAGCGAAACGTCTTCAAGAACTACATTTCAAGTCCAGTTGATCTAATGAATACAACAGATATACCAGACCTGGATGAATAGAGAACCTTCACAAGCATACTTACAGGCCTGTAATTACCCGGCTCGAACGACTACCCTTTTTGAATATTGGAAAAAAATTCAGCCTTTTCCAATCCAGTGGCACACCTCCGGACAGAGAGAAATCTGCAAAAATAAGAAACAATGGCCACATAAACTGAACTTAGCTCCCTTAAATTTTGATGTGAACTGGCTTAAAATCCCCTAAACACAGTCCACTTTGTTCAGTACCTTTACCTGAAAATACCATATATACTCGAGAATAACCGTCCCGAGTAGTATAAACCGAGGTACCTAGTTTTGTAGGTAAAAAAGGAGAAAACCACACTAACTCGAGTATAAACCGAGGGGGGTAGTATTTGCCACTAAAGATGTTTGGAAACTTCACTCCCAGCATGCTTTATTGCTGGGAGTTGTAGTTTTCAAACATCTTAAGTTGCAAATACTTACAAATGCACAAATCCCACCAATAACGCATGCTGGGAGTTGTAGTTTTCAAACATCTTAGTGGCAAATACTTGCAGATATGTGTAAATCCTCCTATATTTGTGCATACAGTATGCACAAATAAAGAAGGTTTTACTCCTATTTGTAGTATGCCATTAAGTGTGTCCCTGTGTAAATAAAGTAAATGGTTCTCCTACCTTGGCCGGCGGCCGTGCGATCCGCATCCTCGCTCACAGCCTCTGCACATCGGATGATGTCACTACCCGGAGCCTCTTGGCCGCCGGACAAGGTAAGGGAAACCTTGATTGAGATAAACCGAGGTAAGATTTTCAGGCTTTTTCAAAGCCTGAAAACCTCGGTTTATACTCGAGTATATACGGTACATATCCAGTTGACATTCTGAAGAGCTACTTTTAACTGGGAAAATTGCCTCCTGAAATTAAGTCTTTGTTTCCCTGCAACTTTCCCTTTCGATAACAAAGTTCAAAAACCAGTATTCATGGTCATTATTCCCTAAGCCTCCAGTTACCTTTATATCTAATGGCTCCATGATGTTAGATATTACCAGATCCAACAGAGCCCTTTTCTAGTAGTAACTTCAACCACCTGTGAGAGAAAATTATCCTGCAGCAAATTCAGGAACTCATCGCCTTTTTTTGTGATGGCAGTTCCACTACACCAATTAATGTCAGGGTAATTTATATTATTATTTATTTTTTTAATACTTTTTAATGCCTTTAATAAGAAATAATGCTAGAAACCACACTTTTCGTCACTTTACACATGACTACCTATCCTCTGGTAATGCGATCCCAACATCCTTATAACTTAAAAGATAACTAAGTTGATAAAACGTTTGTTTTTCTACCTTTAGTTCTCTTGATTATGATGTAATTGAAATTCCTCTATCATTCCGTTTGTTACAAATCATGCTGTAAGGCAAAACCAAATGCATAGTTTTCCCACAATAATTAAATCTAGCATTTTCAAGGTCCGTGAAATTTGCCCTTTCACTGTACAGCCATGTTTCCTCATGCAAGAAAACTCTGCATGGTTTAATCATATCTATTATATTTTTATTTCATTTTCATGGGATGTGATAAACATGGAATTGTTTTATCATGCTGCTGCTGATGTATGAGGCTTTGTTTATTTTTCAGGAACGCTGTTTTATGTCTTAGGAAACAAACAAATTAAAACAAATGGCAAATAACCTTTAAGCTAAGCCAAATATTCACATGCTTAATAAGAACAATAATGAGGAAAAAATTGCCTTTGTTTTCTTCTTTGGGTTTGTGCTCAAAACATGGAGTCTATAGATAATGTACTAGAATTTTTTGTCTTACTGTCTCAGTATTTGCATCTCTGTGGAAACATTGGCAGATTATTATCCCTTACCTATTCAGATTATTAAAAAGGCATAAGTAAACTTGTATATACAATTAAGATATTGAGTTTTGTTTTTAAAAGATTATCTTTTTATTAGCAATGTAATGCACTGCAGCATATTAAAGAATTTATTTATATTGCTGTGGGATAGCCTAAGTGAGCCACAGCAGATAACAACAAAGGATATAGTGTATATTGCTTACTGAATACACATACATATTGTTTGATTTTGAAATTGTCGTTTACATCAAAATGTTGTAGCAGGAGTACTTTTCAGTGGATAGGTTTTTTTTTTTCATTTCTCTGACAAGAACAATTTTTGTATTATTTCATGTCTTGCGTTATCTAGATTTAGCAAGAATTTTTTATTCTTTTTTCTTTTTTTTTCCTTTCGAATGGTTCTTAAAGGAAAACTTGACCCTGATACCCTGAAAATATACTATGGCGCCCAGCCCCAGGTGACATTTTTTATCACAAAATGGCCTTTATTACATGTGCATAGTCAGGCGCATAATAAACACAACATCAAGTTACTTCCAGGTTGGTGTGGACCAGTGATTGGAGTTGAAATAAGTTGAAATTGTCTTATGTTGTTGCTGTGGCATCCTATAAAAAGATCAAGTACATTTTGTGGTACAGCTGTGGCAGTACACTACTGTAGTCATTAATTGCATACAATAAGAGTGAAAACAATGATCTGTATGCATTCCAAAGTCCCATATTGATTTTTAAAAAAATAACTATTATAAATGGCATTGAAGCAGCACTAAGTGCTGTAATCACGCAAAATACAAGAATGTATGTCAACAAACACAAGCAACACATAATAGAAAATGGAGGCTTAATTCATTATGTAACTTTTAGAACAGAGAACAGTAGTTATTCTAATGTTGTACACGCAATACTGTAGCACCAATATTGGTTTTGACCTTACAGTCACATTTACTGGCTGTGAAAGAGGAGACCATTATTATTATGCCTATCTTCCGTGGCACTTACAATTACATAGTATACATTATATACAGGGTTATACATGTTAACATAGTCATACATATTACATACACCGGTAATACATATATAAGTAAACAGAATGATGCGGTTTCTTACAGCAATACCGTGATACAATAGGAAAGAGGACCCTGCCAAAGAGCTTACAGACTAGAGGATAGGGGGGTGAGACATAAGGGTTCAGAAATTTAGAGACTGTAAATAGATTGGCAGTGGAGTGTGAAAGGCGGATTGGATCATGTTGGGTAGTAAGAGGGCTACTGTCTAGGCCAGTTTATATACTTGCCTGAAGAGGTGGGTTGTAAGGTACATAGTATAGGTTTGAGGTTGAATAAAGACATATGTCCATCCAGTCCAACCCATCTAGCAATATCCTCATTTCCTGCCTAACTAATGATCCAGAGAAGGGGGGAAAAAACACCAAATATGAAGGGGAAAAAATTCCTTCCTGACTCCAAGTGGCAATCGGAAATTTCCCTGGATCAACCTCTATTATGTATCAATACCGTAACTTGCAACATTCCTTGTTTGCAGAAAACTTATCCAGCTTTTTTTTTAAACTGACCAATGAACCTGCCATAACAACGTCCGCTGGAAAAACCCTTCTATAGCTTACGTTCTCACAGTGAAAAACCCTTCTGAACTTGAAGCCTAAACCTTTTTTCTTCAAGTCTTAAGGTGGCCACATGTCCTCTGACATGCTCTATTGGTGAACAATGCCCCAGATAGTTTATTGTATAGCCATTGAAGGTATTAAGGGATGGTGAATAACTGACAGACGGGAGTAAGGGAATTCCAGAGCAGAGGGGCGGCACAAGCAAAGTCCTGAATGCAGGCATGGGAAGAGGTCACAATGGTGGATAAGAGAGGGATGTATATTGCTGAGCAGAGCTTGTGCCTGGGATGGTGTCGGTGGATCAGCTCTGCGATATATGGAAGGGCGTGTTGGATAGTGCTTTATAGGATAGGGTAAGCAGCTTGAACTAGATACCTTTGCGTAATGGGCAGCAAGTGGAGTGAATGACAAGAGAGGAGAGACATGAGAAGTAAAAATAGAATATATGAGCCGGCCAGCAGGGTTTAGGATTGATTGAAGTGGTGCCAGCGGGTGGTTGTTTACATAGGAGTGTGTGTGCAGTAGTCTAGCCGGGATATGATTAGGGCGTAGCCTAGGATTTTTGTAGCTTCATTCGAGAGGAAGGGACGAATGCGGGAGATAATTTGATTTGGAGCGACAGGAGTTGGCAAGGGAATTGACATGAGGTTTGAAGGAGAGATCAGATCTAGCATTATTCCCCGACAGCAGACATGAGAAGATGGGGATATAGGTGTGTTGGTAATATTAAAGGACATGTCCACCCCCAAAAACTATAATCCCCCCACTACTGGCCGTATCATGTAGTGATCCCAGCTCCATATGGTTATCCTGTAGTCGTCCCCCCTAAAGTCCCAAAAAATGCCACTAGGAGGATAGCAGAGTCCATATAGGACTCACACTGGCCCGGGAGAAATTTGGCATGCGTACTGCCGCCCTTCTCCCTCTCCCTCCCGATTTGGATTCCCTCCCCCTAGTGTAAAACCATTTTTAGCAAACAATTGCCCCTGTCCCCCCAGCCACAACCGCTATGTTTGTAATATCAGAAATGCCAAGAACATTACTTACCTTCCCTCTTGCCTCGCCGCACTGAACCGCTCAGCCAATCACAGACGCGACTGCCGGTCCCACCCCTCTGCTTGCATTTTCTCGCAAGCAGAGGGCCAGCAGCGCGGCGGAGGCAAGAGGGAAGGTAAGTAAAGTTCTGGGCATTTTCTGATATTACAACATAGCGGTTGGGGCTGGGGGGGGAGGGCAATGTTTGCTAAAAATTTTTTCTGAAGGGTGGACATACCCTTTAATAGTAAGACTAGGGAGGGGAACAGATTGTGAGGGTAGGAAAAGGACTAGTTCAGTCTATCGGTTGTATTCAATTAGATCAACTGGAATTGAAGTTTAGTTCTTGAAGACGTTTCGCTAGTCATCCGACTGGCTTTCCAATTCAGAATGACTTGTACAAGAATCTGTGGCAATTATGTACCCTGGAAAATCCAATTAGCATATCACAGCCAGGTGTTAAGGGCGTGATAGATAGTGGCTAAGAGGTGTTATAGGAACGCCCAGGGTAAGGTGTCAAAAACAGCATTGTACATGGCAGACAGTTGGTGTCGAACCCCCCCACCTCTATTTAGGCTTGGTTTCTTATTTTCACATAAATGGCCTCTGACACCTCTCTTGAACCAGTCATGTTCCTTTGCCAATATGTTACAGTACATCTTCAAAGGTATGTCCTTTATCCTTAAGATGCAGGTACACGGCTGAGTCCTGACCCGAGGAATTGGCTCTTCTGTGCTGGGCCATACGTTGATGCAGTTGTTGTTGGTCTCCCCACATACAAATCAGAGCATTCTTCACTGCCTGCACTGCGTATATGATGTCGCTTTTCTTGTGTTTCGGTATTGGGTCTTTCGAGGTACCAATTGCTGCCTCAGCGTGTTGCTCGGTTTTTAAGCAGACAGGGATACAGTGTTTTTTGAAAACTCTTCTTAATTTCTCAGAGCCTGCTACATATGGGATGACCATGTTCTTTCTCCTGTCTGCTTTTCCCCTTCACTGTTGGTATTCGTATTTATTCTTTCTTTCTTCTGCTTCATTTGACAAAGGCCCAGTCTGGATATCCACAAGTTTTAAGGGCTCCTCTGAGATGTTTCATTTCTTTAGCCTTCGCCTCTGTGCTAGTGGGGATGTTCTCAGCTCTGGTTGCAGGGTTCTGATGACCCCCAGCTTGTGATCTAAAGAGTGGAGGGTCCCAACGATCAAATACTGATCTGTGTGTGTTGGTTTTCTGTAAACCTCTACTTCCAGTTTACCATTCTCCCTGACTTCTACCAAGCAGTCCAAGAAAGCCAGTTTGTTGTTTTGTACCTCTTCCCTTGTAAATTTGATGTTTTGGTCTACCGCATTAATGTGTTCTGTGAAAGCTTGTACTTCCTTCTGGTGGATTTTAACCCAGGTGTCATCCACATATCTGAACCAGTGCTATGCCCTTAAAGGTATTAAGCGCCAGTTTTTCTACCTCCTCCATGTAAAGGTTGGCTACAATGGGTGAAACTGGAGATCCCATAGCACATCCGTGTTTTTGCTTATAGAACTTATCCCTGTATTTGAAATAGGTGGTATTCAGGCACAAGTCCAGTAAGGCTCACATCTGTTCTGGGTTGAGATCAGTTCTGCTGGTGAGAGTGCTGTCTTGGCCTAGCCGTTTTCTCACCATGACAACAGCCTCCTTGGTGGGTATACAGGTGAAGAGAGATGTCACATCATAGGACACCATAGTTTCTTCTGCACCGAGTACTATATCTTCAATCTTGTTGGTGAAATCCTGAGAGTTCTGGATGTGATGCTTAGAACTTCCCACCAATGGTCCTAAGATGTTGGCTAGGTATTTTGCCACCTTGTATGTTACAGAGTTGATGCTGCTGACTATAGGTCTTAGTGGTGCCCCTTCCTTGTGTATCTTTGGGAGTCCATATATGCATGGATGTGCCTCACCAGGGTAGAGGCGATGATACATTGCTCGATCAATGGCTTTATCCTTTTGCAGCTGTTGTAGTAAGTCTATGATGGTTTTCTTGTACCGGCTGGTGGGATCCCTTGTTAAAGCCTCATATGTGGTGTTATCGGCCAGGAGCATGGTCAGCTTATCATGGTAGTCTGAGGTGTTAAGTACCACTGTGCATCTTCCCTTGTCTGCCGGTAGAATGGTGATACTAGAATCTTTCTTGAGGGATTTTAAGGCTCTTCTTTCCTGTGTGGTCAGGTTAGATGAAGGAGTTTTAGCACTGGCTAAGGCTGCAGATACCTTAAGGCGAAGAAGTTGTTCTGCCTCACACTGTGGTACCTTATTATTGTGGATTGAGGCTTCTGTCTGCCATGTACAATGCTGTTTTGACACCTTACCCTGGGCGTTCCTATAACACCTCTTAGCCACTATCTAATCACGCCCTTAACACCTGGCTGTGATATGCTAATTGGGATTTTCCAGGGTACATAATTGCCACAGATTCTTGTACAAGTCATTCTGAATTGAGAAAGCCAGTCGGATGACTAGGGAAACGTCTTCAAGAACTAAACTTCAAGTCCAGTTGATCTAATTGAACACAACAGATATACCATGACCTGGATGAATGAGAACCTTCACAAGCAGACTAGTTCAGTCTTGTCCATGTTTAGTTTGAGGAAGCAGGAGGACATGAAGTCAGAGATGGCACTAAGGCAGCCGGGGACCTGGGATGTTAGTGTAGGTAGATCTGGGGCAGAGATGTAAATTTCAGTATCATCTGCATACAGGTGATACTGAAATCCAAATGAACTAATGAGTCATTCGAGACCATAGGTGTAGATGGAGAAAAGAGAGGGCCAAGTACTGAGCCTTGCGAGGGGTGGATCTAATTCCAGAGTGTAAAACACTAAAGGTCCTACCAGATAGGAGGATAGCCACAAAAATGCAGTGTCCTGGATAGCTAAGGAGGCTAGGGTCTGAAGAAGTAGAGGGTGAACAACCGTATCAAAAGCAGAGGACAGATCGAGGAGAATAAGCAAAGAGTAGTGACCCTTAGATTTAGCACTATGTAGATCGTTGGTAGTTTCCGTGGAGTGTTTAGGGCGGAAGCCTGACTGGTGTTAGTCAAAGAGGGAGTTAGTAGACAGGAGACAGGCTAGGTCAGCATAGACATGCTATTCCAGTATCTTGGAATCAGATGGGAGACAGGCTGGTAGCTGGATAGAGTGCATGTGTCCAGGGAGGGTTTTTAAGTATAGGGGATACCGCAGCATGTTTAAATAAGGGGATGAAAGGGAATGGTGTCAAGGGGGCAGGTGGTGCGATGTGTCCTGGATAGGAGAGATAAGTCCGTGTACTATTGTAGCGGTGAAGCTTGTTAGGGGACAAGTAATGGGACTAACCAATGAAGGGGAGCTAGGCAGTGCAGTGGCAGGGGTATAGGTGGAAGATGTGCAGTTTTGGTTTCAATTAAGTAAACTTAAGCGAATCCTAGATTAATTTATAGGTTACTGTATATACCCGATTATGAGTCGATCAGAGTATAAACCAAGGTACCTATTTTTACCTGAACAATGAGAAAAAATTGTTTGACTCTAGTATAAGTCGAGGGTAGAAATTATGTCCACTACTGCCTTCTGATTCTGTATTGTTTTGAGGCTTTGGTTGCCCTTTAAATTGACAGCAGAATTCCCATACAGTATTAGCCAAATCCAGTATGGCTATTACTGTAGGGGAATTCTGCTGTCCATTTAAAGGGCAACTAAAGCCTCAAAACAATACAGTATCAGAAGGTAATCTTTTTAACAATAGATACCATCCTCCTGAATCTGTATTGTTTTGAGGCATTGGTTGACTTTTAAATAGACAGTAATCCCATACAGTAAGCCTCAATTCCTTGGCACACCAGATGTTTTAAAAATACAACTTCCAGCATGCTTTAGGTAAAAAGAGCCCCTCCAGTACAGTGGAGGAGAGGACTTGCCTGCTACCAGTAACTTGCCTGGGTCAATCACTCACTTACTCAGCAATACGGCTGCTACTTGCTCCGCATCTACTGATCTGCCGCCTGACGTCACTACTCAGCGCCAGGAAGTGAGACAGGCGCTGAGTAGTGACGTCAGCTGGCAGATCAGTGGATGCAGAGCGAGCGGCCACCGGATTGGTGAGTAAGTGAGTAATTGACCCGAGTATAAACCGAGGTTCGGTTTTCAGGCTATTTTTAAAGCCTTAAAATCTTGGTTGAATATTGTAGAAATTAACTCACAGAGAGAATGCCATGGTTGAGAAGAGCATCCCTACCAACTGATTTAAATATACTACACTCACAAGGGATGTTTGGGTAATTATTTAACGTAATTTGGCGCCCATCCATAATGTGGGCTGATGTTTTGGCTTGATCAGCCAGGCCAATTTCTCGTGCGAAATGGCTTGTTTTCTGTCTTTCTGGTAAATCTTGATTGTTTGTGTATAAAGTATTTTGTTTTTTTTACACACGTACGAGCTTGTGAACGAAGCCTAACGGATGAGCGTGCGATGAACATCCACTTCATCTGATAGTCATGTGTGTGGTTACTCAGTTGGGTAACATTCATAGATCCAAACGGCAAATCTACAAACGATCCTTCAGACTAAGCAGCCACCCAATGTGCATTAATTGGCGAAGCGCCCATTCGTTACACATCTGACGGACACTCAGATGTCGAGCCTCGTTCTCATGCTGTGTAGATGTGTACACGAGGCTTTAATGATTGATCAGCCCCTAAAAAATTACCTGGTTTTCCTAATTTAACTAGTTTAATATTGTGCTGAAACCAATTTTCAAATAGTCAATTTACTTTATATGTGTGTTGCTCTCTATTTCTTTGCTATATTAACTTATGGCACAGGTTTTGTAGAGCGCACGTCATATTCTTCCTGCCTGGACCCTTCACTGCTATATACTGGCCTAGAAAGTAGTTTGAAGAATTATTTATTTAATTTTTTCTTTTTCAAATTCTTTCTTATTTCTCTCCTTAGGAATGAGAAAAGATTTTGTAAATTATATATATTTACATAAATATTTTTGCCTTGTTCAATATGCCTTTTTACTTTACTGTACACAAAAGATAATTTAAACATATCAGGTTATCTGCACCTGTTACCTGTAAATACCGAATTACTGAGGATGCCTTTCAATTCTAAGATCAAAACTGGAGGAAGTGAATTATTAAAAAGATAAAACTAGATTTATGTTTGCTCCCTGTCCTAGTTCATATCCACAGTCAACCTTGATAGCAGATCAGAATGATTTAGACAAGTTTGGTTTAGAGATTCATAACATATGCTAGCTGGATGCAATTGAGTTATCTCTGCTCTGGAGAGTAAGTTATTGTAGCAGGAGCTGACAGAGATGAAGATAACTGAGGGAAATTCAATTACCTTTTAGTGTTTTCTTTCTAATAGGATTCTTAATGTGAAAAAGATCTTTAGATGATGCACCTCTATTGCTTTCTGAGAGCTTAAAATGTGCTCTTTTAAGGTGTTGTTCCAACTAAAACATTTCTTTGTGTAGCACTTCTTGATACAAAAGGATCAACATGATTGCAGCAACTCCGATTCCTGTAATAACACATTTTTAATTACTTAAGATGGTACTGGTCTATAAGATATCTAAATGCAATTGAGCAAGTTCTGTTGATCAAATGTTTACTTGACCAAAAATCAGAAAGATCTCTGGATAGTATTATTATTACATTAAATTTATGTATCAAAAGATAATAAAACGCCTTATAAAAACGTACCAGCTTTCTTGTCATGCTTATTATCTGTATCTTTTTGTATCTCTGCTAGCAGAGAGGAGGTGAGTCAACTTCATATGCAGTTGGCAAGAGCTGCAAGTTTGGGGAGTGTGCTCATTATGGGGGACTTCAATTACCCTGACATTGATTGGTGTGGTGGAACTGCCATCACAGAAAAAGGCGATGAGTTCCTGAATTTGCTGCAGGATAATTTTCTCCTTTTCTGGTTAAGGTTCCTACTAGAAAAGGAGCTCTGTTGGATCTGGTAATATCTAACATTGTGGAGCGCATTATAGATATAAAGGTAACTGGAGGCTTAGGGAATAGTGACCATGAAATAGTGGCATTTGGACTTTGTTATTGAAAGGAAAAGTGCGCTGGGTTAACAAAGACATTTAATTTCAGGAAAGCAAATATTCCCAGGTTAAAAGCAGCTCTTCAGAATGTCAACTGGGATAATGTATTATCAGGTAAAGGTACTGAACTGGACTGTGTTCAAGGGGATTTTAAGCCAGTTCACATCTAAATTTATACCCTTGGGAAATAAATGTAAAAAAAATAAATCCGCGCCCATGTGGCTGAATTCTGATGTAAAGAGGCAAATGGTAAGGAAGAAAAAGGCATTCAAAACCTTTAAGGCCGAGGGAACGGAAAGGGCCTTTAGGGAGTATAAAAACTGTAACAAGGAGTGTAAGAAAGCAATCAAACTAGCTAAAATTAATAATGAAGTTAGGATAGCTGAAGAAAGCATCACTAAGCCTAAACATTTTTTAAAGTATATTAATAGTAAGAAGATGAGGACTGAGAATGTGGCACCATTAATTAATGGGGGATAAGTTAGTTACGGAGGATGGCGATAAAGCAAATGTCTTGAATAATTTTTTTTCCTCTGTATACACTATATATAGTAGAGTATAGTAGCAATAAAGGTATACAAGATTCAAGTTTACTTTGGTTAACCGAGGATATGGTACAGAAAGAACTAAATAAGGTTAATATTAGTAAATCTCCTGGACCGGATAAAATACATCCTCGGGTACTTAGGGAGCTAAGTTCAGTTTTATCTAAGCCATTGTTTCTTATTTTTGCTGATTCCCTCATGTCCGGTGGTGTGCCTCTGGATTGGAAAAAGGCTGATGTTATTCCAATATTCAAAAAGGGTAGTCGTTCACAGCCGGGTAATTACAGGCCTGTAAGTTTAACTTCAGTGGTGGGGAAGATCCTGGAAAGTTTAATAAGGGAACATGTTCTAGAGTATGTTTCAAGGACTGACATTATAAGTAGTAACCAGCATGGATTTAGGAGGAATAGATCTTGTCAAACTAACTTGCTTGGCTTTTATGAGGAAGTAAGTAGAAATGTAGACTCTGGTATAGCAGTAGATGTAGTTTACTTGGATTTTGCAAAGGCTTTTGATACAGTCCCCCATAGGCGACTAATGAATAAGCTAAGGTCTGTTGGTCTGGGGAGTCACATTTGTACATGGATAGAAAATTGGTTAAAGAATAGGATGCAGAGAGTAGTTGTTAATGGGGCTTCATCATTATGGACTAAAGTGCTAAGTGGGGTGCCACAGGGTTCTGTGTTGGGGCCGCTTCTATTTAATCTATTTATTAATGATTTGGAAGTGGGTATTGTCAGCAAGGTTTCTGTGTTTGCTGACGACACAAAACTTTGTCGACCATTAAAAACTTCAGAGGATGTGCAATCGTTGCAAGGGGATCTAGATAGATTATCACATTGGGCTGCTAAGTGGCAGATGAAATTCAATGTTGATAAATGTAAGGTGATGCATTTTGGACTTATAAATACTTGTGCTACTTATACTATAAATGGCTCTGTGTTAAGTGAATCCCTGTTGGAAAGGGATCTTGGAGTTTTGGTGGATAACAAACTTAAAGGTAGCAAGCAGTGCCAGGCGGCAACAGCCAGAGCCAGCATGGTATTGTCTTGTATAAAGCGAGGTATGGATTCAAGGGAGGAAAATGTAATTCTCCCTCTTTACAAAGCATTGGTAAGGCCTCATTTGGAATATGCAGTGCAATTTTGGAATCCCGTGTACAAAAAGGACATCTTTGAAATGGAAAGGGTTCAGAGAAGGGCAACTAAATTAATAAGGGGATTGGGGGAGCTTGAATATGAAGAGAGACTGGAAAAGTTACAATTATGTACGCTGGAGAAAAGGCGCTTGCGTGGGGATATGATTACTGTGTATAAATACATTAACGGGCCATACAATAAACTATCTGGGGCATTGTTCACCAAGAGAACATGTCAAAGGACACAAGGACATCCCTTAAGACTTGAAGAAAAAAGGTTTAGGCTTCAAGCTCGGAAAGGGTTTTTCACTGTGAGAACGGTAAGGCTATGGAACTGTCTTCCAGTGGACGTTGTAATGGCAGGTTCATTGGTCAGTTTCAAAAAAAAAGCTGGATGAGTTTCTGCAAACAAGGAATGTTGCAAGTTACTGGTATTGATACATAAAGTAGAGTTGATCCAGGGAAATTTCCGATTGCCACTTGGAGTCAGGAAGGAATTTTTTCCCCCTTCATAAATTTGGTGGGGGTTTTTTGCCTTCCTCTGGATCAACAGTTAGGCAGGAAATGAGGATATTGCTAGATGGGTTGGACTGGATGGACGTATGTCTTTATTCAACCTCAAATACTATACTATACTATACTAAATGGCATGTCCACCCCCAAATAAAAATAGAACCTACTACTAACCCAAGTGCGTAGTTTAAAAAAAATACTTACCTTAAATATCTGCTCCTTATGGTTCTCCTGCAGTGCTTGTCCAAAGTCCAGGAAACTGAAGAGTAGTAGGGGTCTTCCTGTGTGAAATGTTTCCGCCTTCTCCTTGTCGACTGAGAGGACCGTGGCAAGCACAGGGGAGCCTTTCACCCCTCCCTCCCACCATCCGGATCAACCATCTGCAGCCGTTGCACCTAGCATGAAATAAATTTAGTATATGATAGCTCCCCCCTGCCCAACCTTAACTGCCCTGTTATTTCTTAAAAAAAGCTATAATAAGTTTACTAACAGACCTTTGTTCCTGCGGTGCTCTCCTTTGACAGCAGGCGCGTCTGTGATTGCCTGCATCTCAGCCATTCACAGACGCGGCTGCCTGTCCGGCCCCGTGCTTGCAGATTCTGGCAAGCAAAGAGCCGAATTAGAGTGTCGCGGTTGCGAAGGGCTGTAAGTACCATTCTTCTTGCCTTTTTAAAGAAATAATATGGCGGTTGGAGGTGGGCAGATGGTAGATATCATATAATTAAAAAAACTTGACTTATCAGTTATCTGCCTGACCCCAAATGCTATTTTTAGTAGTTTATTACATGCATTTGCAGCTAAATTTTTAATGGTAAGTTCTATTCCTTTTTGGCAAAGGTATCCACCTCCTCCCTCTGCTCAATAAACTTTTTATTAGCTTAAGCATGTGCAGTCGAGGCTGCAGAGGAAACAGCAGTCCATTATTGGATGTGATGTCAGCAATCACAGCCTTGATTCACTGCATGGAAAGAGGGGCCAGCTGACTCGATCAGAATGAGGACAATACTTTATCCTTAAAGGAACACTAAACAGATTTGTGTACTTAAAGTACATAAAATCTGTTTCTATTATTCACAGGGAGGCGAGAATGCTTATTCCCATGTTGAATATAGTTTGCCCAGGAGACACTGCCACTTACCTTACCGGTGCTCCACTCACAGCTGCTTCTCTGAGCTGACAGCCGCGCTCTCCCGATCGCGCGTCTATCTTTTGTATTGGCGTGCATGCGCCAAAGATAGGCGCTTGGCCGGGAGAGCACGGCTTGTCAGCTCAGAACAGCTGTGAGTGGACAGCCCGGTAGGTAAGTTCGGCAGTGTCCCTGGACATTGACAGGGAGGTGGGAATAAGCGTTCTCACCTCCCTGTGAATAATACAAATACATTTTAGGTACTTAAAAATGCTGGTTTAGTGTCCCCTTAAATATCTGCTTAGTAATGCAAATATTAAAGTGGAAAATATATCAGGATTTGGGGTAGCTGACAATTGACCAGTGTTTTGTTTTGTTTTAAGGGTGCACATGCACTTTAATTATGCTTGTTGGAGTATGTGTAAGATTTGATGAATTCCACATTTCATATCACTTGCATATTTTCTATTTCAACATGGTTGCCTTTTAATTTTAGCTATTCTTTAGATTCTTCAGATCTAGTTGCAAATAAACAGTCTATATATTAATTACACAATAGTTTTAAGTGTTAGGTTTCTCATCTTGTGCATTTTTTTCATTCTTGGTTTTGGAAATATTTTCTTTGTTTTATTATTGGGTGGATTTGCATAGTCTGCACATTGGTCACCTGTATACCACCATTAAAGCTTGATGAATGAATCTTGACTTTGATTGATTATAACACTTGAACTTTAATCATTATACTGTTTCAGTTTTCTCCTATCTTCTGATATGTGTGTCATCTTTAGCCTCAGGCAATCATCTGAAATTATTGGTACATAAAACATAAAAGAACAAGAAACAGAAAAGTGCAGAATAGATGAAATATGTAACACCCCCCCCCCCAAAAAAAAAAAACCACACTCATTATACTTAATTGCCATTGTTTTCAGAATTTCAGATTTTTACAAATTGTTTATTTATTTTTAAGCCTCAAAAACAATGCAACACACTTTATATTTCAATTTGTGAAATGGGTATTAATAGTTTAGACTTTATTTCTAAAAATATTGGTCATTGTTATATAGAATGTATGAAATATTAATATTTAAACTCCATTGTAGTAGTTATGTACAGCCTCTTGGTAATATTTCTCAGGGAGAATGGTGTAACAATCCAAACTCCCACCATGTGCCATGAATCCACTCAAGGTAATATGGCTGCACAACCAATCAGATGTTAGCTTTCAAAAGTTAAATAAGATCTGATTGGTTGGGGCAAAATTAGCACCATTTTAAACTTTTATTGAATCTCCTTGTTTGTATCATAATCCCGTGTCCCTAGAGCACTAGAGGCCAGTATATTTTTAAAAAATATTGAAAAATATACTGGCCCCTAGTGCTCTAGGGACACATAGTACTATGGAGGCAGAGCTTATGATGCAGCTGATGATAAAAGTGGGCATGCTCAAACCGGAGACTTAGGGGCAGACTAGTGGTGCTGGTGATGTTACTGCTCACGGTGCTGGCAAGAAAAAAAAAAACCAATCCTTTATACTGCTTGAACCTTGGATTGCAGCTAGAAGCATGATTCTTTTAGTCAATTTAAAGGTAGGAGTTTGGTCTTTTTAATAAAGGCCACTTGTATAGATATCACAGTTCCCCTTTAAGTACAGTAGTTATAAAAATAAGTTATGTAACGTAATGTTTTGTACCTTTTTGGTTTCTTTTATTTGTTAGAAAAACTAGAAAAACACAATTGCTAGAAATTGAGCAACTTAGAGCAAATATGTATTAGTTACCTAAAACCTTATAAGGTTTTTTTTTTTGTGCAAATAGCACAGCTGAGAAAGAAGATAATTGTAAATGTATAAACACCTGCGTGCCTTTATTTTACATTTTTTGTTTTCAAGTATGCAGTGTTCTACTTTTTACATAAATTAATTTATTGCTGTTGTAAGTAAGTAAGCAGTCCATCAAACCAACTACAGATTCCTACTTAACATAGAATTTTTTATCTTACATAGTCATTGTTTGGTGTAGCACTAGAGCTTTTAAAGGTACAGTGTCTCATTACTTTTTTTAAATGTAGTTTTCCTTACAGAACATTGAAGCAATATTTTGTGTTAAATTGATTTATTAAAAATAATGTACCAGTGACCCTATTTTAAAAGTTATCTTTTAGTTATCTGTATAGTAGCTAAAAAGATGAACTCGGAGCTGCAAATCTGAAAGCTTGCACATTGTATCCAGTCCATTAAAACAAGAAGAAATGGAAAAGATACTTTGATAAGTGTTCTGCCTCTGGTAACCTTGATGGCTATTATCGAGAGGATGATACTATATCTATTTCATTGGTCTACGCTTTTTTCCATGCTGAGGAAAATCAATACTTTCAGGCACAGGATGACAGGCACATCACTTCAGAATTGAGCGTGCCTGACAGACATTGTCATTGGTTGACTTTTGTTTGCTTTTGTGGTTTCAAGCTTTTAGCCATCTAGGGTTTAGTCAAGCGTTTTTTGCAGGATTTCCCTAGGTAGAATCTAAAAATCAGAGGTCAAGTGCACAGATAGTAACAGGTAGACAATGTCTTATTCATTTTGCCGCCATGTAATTTTAGATGTGTTGATTGGTGAGCTTTGATTTTATTTGTTGTCTTGTGAGTGGCAGCCTCCTAGTTAAGAAGTTGGGTTACTTATGTGTCATTTCTGAAAAGATGCACAAGGACTTAAATACACATACAGAGCTCTGTTCACTGTCATGTTGCTCTTTATTGTTCTTAGTGCAGTCTTATTAACACTTTTACTTACCCCCACCTTTTTTTAAAGTGATGTTCCTTCTTTAATTTTGAATTCAAATTAAATGAAACGTTTTATTGAAGCAGTTTTTCTATTCCATTATTTTGCAATGTGCTTCTAAATATTAGACAAAAAGAAAATGTATTGGTACCCCTGATACGCCTCCTTTTCAAATTAAACTATTCCCATATTACATTCTTTATTCATGCTTTAGCTTTTAGTATTCTATTCAAACTGCTATTTCCACTGATGACTATGAGGCAGCAGCAAAATGATATAAATGACACAAGAACAAGGGATCTGTAAATGTATATTCAGTCTAACTGCCTTTTAAATTATTTACAACAGATTTTCTTGTGCTGCTACATTAATGCTTTCAGATCATTAAATCATTACTCCCTGATCAGGGAGCAGGCATTTTCAAAATAATGTATGTTTAGCTGTGTGCTTTCCCTTTTTATATGCTTTCAGATTTACAGATGTATATAGGAGAAGAAATTAAGTTTAATGCTTTTACATTGCTGTTGCTTTGGATAAACTGCAGCTAGAATCCTGATCCTGGAGTAGTTTTAAATGGAGTGTGCTCTTTTTAATAAATGCCACTTGTATGAAGACCACTGTAGCCATATATATATTTTTTTTTTACCTATGCCCCTCCAGAGCCTAGCTTTGTGCCTTGGAAGTTGCTGACATCTTGTTACTGGTTTGCTGAATGTTAAGCTCTGCCCCTCTGAGATTTCCTCTGCTTTCTCCTGCTTGAGTCTCAAACAGTAATGCTTGTGAGTTTCGTGCACACGCACGTGCACGGAACTCACAGGCATTACTGTTTGAGGCTCAGGCAGGAGAGTGCACGGAACTCACAGGCATTACTCTTTGAGGCTCAAGCAGGTGAAAGCAGGAAATCTCAGAGGGGCGGAGCTTAACATTCAGAAAACCAGTAACAAGATGTCAGCAACTTTCAAGGCACAAAGCTAGGCTCTGGAGGGACATAGGTAAAAAAAAAAAAAAAAAATATGGCAACTATATTTTTAAAGCTGCAGCTTCCAAATGAACATAACTTGATTTTACAGTGCACTTATCCTTTAATCTATGGATGTAAACATTTATAGGCAAATTATAGGCATATTTTTTAAAATATGCTAGGGATGCGCTTTTTCTATGATTGTGATTCCTGTGGTAGTTTTTAAGTTAATGACTCAAAATAAATCTAGCATTTATGATCTTTGTGCAGTCTTAAAGGAAATCTACAATTGGGGTACAACAGCTTCTCATGTTAAATATTTTTTTAGGGTACACGCCCAAACCTTATTTGCCCCAAATTTTGTACATTGTGCAATATCCCCTTAGTAGTGACTATGTTGCATAACAATAACCCCTACTTTTAAAAATGGAAAAAACACTTTTTTCACAGCAACATTTCAAAAGGTTAACCACATATACAAAAACTATCTGGGGCATTGTTCACCAATAGTGCATGTCAGAGGACACGAGGACATCCCTTAAGACTTGAAGAGAAAAGGTTTAGGCTTCAAGTTCGGAAAGGGTTTTTCACTGTGAGAACGGTAAAGCTATGGAACTGTCTTCCAGTGGACGTTGTTATGGCAGGTTCATTGGTCAGTTTAAAAAAAAAAAGCTGGATGAGTTTCTGTAAACAAGGAATGTTGCAAGTTACTGGTATTGATACATAAAGTAGAGTTGATCCAGGGAAATTTCCGATTGCCACTTGAAGTCAGGAAGGAATTTTTTCCCCCTTCATAAATTTGGTGGGTTTTTTTTGCCTTCCTGCAGATCAACAGTTAGGCAGGGAATGAGGATATTGCTAGATGGGTTGGACTGGATGGACATGTGTCTTTATTAAACCTCAAATACTATATATATAGTTACACATTGATAGATGACTGCAACTCAATACCCCAAACCTAAATTTGCCAGTGTTAGCCCTTTAAACATTGTTGCATTATATATATTATATATATATTAGGACGCCCAGGGGACCTAGAACTTACCTTACCGCCGCTCCACTGCAAGACGCTCCTTCACCGACAGCTGCTCTGTCCCGACCATGTGCCCTATCTTAGGTGCATGCGCACCAATACAAAAGATAGGGCGCGCAATCGGGACAGAACAGCTGTCCCCCGAGCGTCCTATTATTCACAGGGAGGTGAGAATAAGCGTTCTCACCTCCCTGTGAATAATAGAAACAGATGGCAAAAATAATATTTATGGATTTAGTGTTTCTTTAATATTCAGTGACCTTTAATTATAAATCTTAACTTTTTTTTCTAGGTTAAGTAAAAATGTATTCTAATCGCATAAAAATATATAATGTATATTTACAAACATATAGTAAGACTTGACCAATATTATATTTCCACTTTTCATTGTATCATGTATTAAGGTCAAATGCTACCTTTAAGTTTTACAAAGAGACAGAGATAGATATTCAGTAAAGAACAGGCCTCTAATGTGATTTATATCTATGGATTTTATGTCAGATATGAAAAGTTGTTGTTCAAATTGTAAAGACTGATCCATTAGACCATTAGCAAGCACTTTAAACCATTTACTACTTTAGAAGGTTTCTACACTTAGAATTTTGCAATTTTGCTTGAATTGAAATTGTTTGCATGCTGTACATTCCCATTATTTAAAACAGGTCACGATTTAAGTAGTTAAATCTTTGAATACCGTAATACTCACTCCTAAATGAAACCTAAGAAGCACCATGATTTTTGCTCAGTCATACATAAAATGGAAAGTTAGTGTTTGTAGTAGTTAGTGGCTTCACCCAATAAGTCAAATATCTAGAAGGCCCTACATGGACAATTTATTGGTAGATTCAACCAGAATACACCAGGGGTTTTTGATACTGGCATACACATCTTAATGAACCTATCTCCTGTAAACTTTAGTAGGATACACAATGTCAATAGAAATACTGGATCCAAAATAATGTGTCCTGTGATCAACTGGTGGTGCAAGATTGCTTTGTTTGGAAATATACACAAGCTACTATCTGAAGAAAATAAGTTTCATCTTCAGGTTAGGAAAGGTTTCCTTACAGTGTGAACAGTGAAACTGGAAAGGTCTTCCAGCAGATGTGGTAATGGAAAGTTCATAACCTTAAAAGTGGATTGGATAAGTTCCTAAAACTAAAAAATATTGAGAATTACTGGTATTAATACATAATGGAGTCTGGTGGGAATTTCCCCCCACTTTTTTGCTTTTTTTTTTTGTGTTGCCTTTCTTTGGATCAACTGTTAGGTAGCGTTAAAGAGGACAGTATGAAGGGGTGTACTATATGAATGTAAAGGTGGCCATACATCTATAAGATTTTACTTACCCGACCGAGCGCTCACGCGATGTTCATCGACATGCGATCGCAAAATCCCATTCATTTTGCGATCCCATGTCGGTCGAATGTAAGATCGGGAGAAGCGGTTCCGGCAGGATCGAAGGAACATTGCGTGAGCGCTCGTTCGGGTAAGTAATATCTCATAGATGTATGGCCACCTTTAGTCTTTATTCAACTTCAATTACTATTATACTTAAGAATCTATTGTATAAACATTTATGCAACTCAACCTATACAGTGACTTTCTCTACTTTAAACCTGTATCATCTCATGAATGATGTTTGGGATTTTCAGGAAGTACCTCTTCATAAAAGTTAAATATATTTCCAATTTTTATTTTGTAAGAAATATGCCAGCGGTTATTTCATCTGAGCTTTGTGTTATTGTTCTAACGATACAACTGGATGTAGTGTGAGTAGTTTGTTTTAGAATCTAACTAATACTTGCATTAGTAAGCTGTGACAAACCAAGTAACTTTTTTTTTTTACATCTGAATCTTCCCAGCCACTGACTTTTCCTGCATGCTAAATTAATCGAACCGTTTAATACTAATGCAGCAAACCATTACTAGTTAAAAGTTTATCAGAATGGAAATTGACTAATGTTTATTTCTAGATTCAAGTTCAATTTAAAATAGTTTAAGTTAAAAAAAAAAACCCAAAAAAACTTTTATATCTAACTTTTTAAAGAACATTTTAACAGTTTGTAAAAAAAAAATAGTAATTGATTAAATCGAATCTCCCTAATTTTGCTATTTAATTTTACTCCCTAATCAATTCTGTACCTGCCACACTAACTCCTGCAAAGTAATATCTTTAAAAAAAAATTTGATTTTGTAAGTTTAAAGCATGGTAATTTAAAAGTGCAGTAGTTAAAAATGTACATAACCAATGTATGAATATTGTCACAGTAAAGCCTCGTACAAACGACCCCCGAGCACGCAGGCACACAGGTCGAACTGCTGTTCCAGGCAATAATCACACGTGTATGCGTTCAGCTGTGCATCGCTCGTTAATCCACCATAAGGAAGGTTGAATATATTACTTATCAGGGATTTCACTTTTATTTTCTAGTCACAGTGTGCACAGTATTCGGCAGACAAAAGAGAAGAAGAAAAGATGTGTGACCATTTGATAAGGGCTGCCAAGTACAGAGATCATGTAACTGCAACCCAGCTAGTACAGAAAATCATCAATATTCTCACAGACAAGCATGGAGCATGGGGTGGCTCTTCTGTAAGGTATGGACTTGTCAGTATAAAATCTTCCGTTTTACACTGTAATGTATTAACCATAATATATATCATTCTCTTTAACTTTGCTTATGTTTTTCCCATTAACAATACCTCTGCTGACAAATATAGAAATATAGGTAAAAGCATTTATTGATGCAAAGGCAAGCAACGCCAGGTGTGTTTTGTAATTTGCTGTAATAAAAAGGTGTCATAAAAGCAAGAATTAAACGCTGAAAATAAAAGCTTACTATAAATTTACTAGTGCATTTAAGCTGTGATTAATTGTGAAACTCCCCTCCTCTTTTAGCTGAGACAAGTGTTACCACTATGACGGCAGCCAAATAGACTGGGTTAAATTGCCTGTGACTGAAATGACAGTCTAGCAAAGAGGGCAAGGGTGCATTAATAGATTGTATGTACAGAGAAGGATTTTTATAAATGATGTTTTCAGATAGGAAAAGACCTCACTAATACCTTTCAAACAAGCCTAGGATGATGTCTCTAGCTTCTCTAGTTCTTAAGTTATAGGCTTGTAAACATACACTCAAGAAAGTCAGGACAAATCCGGGGTGTGTGACAATCAGATGATGTGCTATGTAAGAAGACCCACCCCCTAAAAAAACAATGGTTTCTGAAGACAGTTACAGCAGTAGGATGCAACTGGGCATGCTCGTTCCAATGGCATGGGTCGGAACAATGGTGCTGGTGATTTCACAGCACACAGTCCTATTTGGAAACACCACCATTTATACTGCTGCACGTTTGCATAGATTGCAGCTAGAAGCAGGATCCGGGTGTCGTTTTAAAGGTAGGAATGTGCTCTTTAATAAATGGTGCTTGTATGAAGACAGTTACCCTCTAAGTACTCTTTGCCCTTTAAGTAGTCAACTTTTTGTTTTAAACTTATAACTATTTTAAACTATCTTTGTATTCCTGTGATACTGTACTTATGGTAGCAGATCAGTATCTGTTGTTGACAGCATTTTTAAATAAATAACACACATACAGTAAGCAAGTAATCCAATAAATGAAGAAGGTAAGAGGAGCACACTACTGGTGGGATTTCACGATTTATTCTGGAAAAACATCAATTAAAGTTTCGTGGAGCTTAGTGCCACTTTCCTCAGGTATAGGAGGAAGGGAGCAGTAAGCTCTCCGAAAAACGTTGTTTGATGTTGTTGCACAATAAATCGTGAAATCACACCAGTAGTTTGCTCCTCTTACTTTCAGCATTTATTGGATTACCTTAACCCTCTGGGGAAGAAGTGTGGATGATTGCCCCTACCAAGTGTCTGGCCAAGGCCAACAACAGTGTGCTAGAGAGAATCTGGACTGCACAGTAAGCAAGTAATTTATACAGACAAAAATACCTTCCTCCTGACTGCCTCTCAGCCAATCAAGCAGAGGGCCTGGATTAGAACGCAGAGGGAACAAAGCAATGTGAGTACTTTCCTGCTGCTTTTTTAACAAAACGAACTTGGGGGTGGGCAAGGGTGCCCTAAGCTACAGCAAAACTTTTTTTTTTTCTGGGTGGAGATACCCTTTAAAGGTATCTCCACTAGTTTTTATAAGTTTTGGTAATCCAGTTCTATTGAGAACGGAGAGGTAAAGCTGTGCCTTACCTTCCGTTCTTCAATAGAACACACAGGAGCCAGGAGAGAAGGTAAGAACTTACCCGCTCGCTCACTCCCCCGGCGCTTGGTCTGACAGGTCCCGACGGACCTTGTCTTCTATGCGCATAGATCGCGCATGCACACGAAGACAAGGTCTGTCGGACCTGTCAGACTACGCGCCGGGAGCGACGAGCAGGTAAGTTTCTTACCTTCTTTCCTGGCTCCTGTGTGTTCTATTGAAGAACGGAAAGTAAGGCGCAGCTCCTTTACCTCCCGTTCTTCAATAGAACTGGATTCCCAGGAGTTGTATTGTATGATGTGATTGATTTTCCTCTAACCTTCGCCCAGACAGGACGATTATATACTCTCCCCTTGCTTGTCTCTTATGCTGCAAACCAGTGTGATCCAACAATTTAAACAGGGATATTAAAGTTATTATTACTATTATAATAATACATTTATATAGCGCCAACATCTTCTGTAGTGCTTTACAATTACATGGATACATTCACATCAAGCCCTGCCCCAAAGAGCTTACAAGCTTAGCACATTTTTATAGTGCTATAGGTTTCTTCCTTATTCAATAATAAGAGTTTTAATGAAACCTAAGATCTTGTATCCCCTTAACTTTGCTATTGATAAAGATATCTGTGATGCTGCAAGATTGTCCTTTTTTAAAACCTTTATTTGTCACTATAAGCTGGATGTGTCAAGATGGTGAAACACTTTTGGTTGTAAAGTTTTGCAAGCAGATGTACCTAAAAAGTATATATTTGGTTGCATTCTGTTTGTGTTAAGCCTTTATACTTGCCTTTAGCTTGGGTATTTGATACATGGTAGATAGCTGCCATGATGACTCAAGAAAACAGGGCATTTTTTTAACTTAATATAATTTCTGTTTTCTAGTTATTTACATGGAAGCATTCACTAAGGTCCTCACATTTAGCTTGGCAATTTAGTGAAATGAGATATAGACATATAAATGTGTGAGGTTAGTTAAACTTTCACTGCAGCAATCTCCTGCCGTAACTTCCGTTAAGGAACTTAAAGGGTTATTTTGTTAAAAATGAATAGCACCAAGCTATTTGGTACAATTAAGTTTATTCAGTTTTCATTTTTTTTGTCCTTTGGAATCCATATTGCTTGCTTGTTGCCAAGGCTCTGAAGCCTAATACTTTCCCATTAATGTCATTTATTTTGTTCTAGTATTGATGTCTTTCCTAATGCCTCCCGATCAGTAGGCTGCACTGCTGGCAGCTGGCCTAAGATCGGCAGTGGTTTTAATAAATCACAATCAGGCCTGTGCCATTACATCAATATTTTTAGTCAATTATAAAGAAGGTCAGGTGCTTGCATGGAGCAACGAAGCTTCAGAATGTGGCATTTTAAAAAACATCTGGTACTGTAATAGCAATACAAGCTGCATAAGGAAAAAATTCAATTTTGTCCATTTAAGAAGAATCAAATGAAATCTGGGGCATTGTGGGTAACCTCTGATGATTACATCCTTTTGACCATGGAATACTTATTAAATCTAATACTGTTATACTGAAAGAGATTCCCAATTTCCAATTCAATAAAAAAGACAAAAATGAAAATATTTTCTCCAAAGCAGATGGGATTTGCTGTTCTCTCACAGCAGGCATCTAATATCTTTTGACACCTAGTGACCTGTCTGAATGCAATTTGTGTCTTAATATGAAGCTTGCACAAGCTGCTGCCACAGGAGAGAAAGCTTGTTCCCTATTTCAAAAGCTTTCTAGTTTACCTTGGCATTCTCACAAAATATTCAATTCACATAGTTTTATGAATGTTTGCCCTCTACTGTCCTTGTTTTTTTCCCTTTCCTTTTTAAATTCTGTGTGTGTATCTCTTGAAAAATGTTGTGGAGCATTACCTGTTCATTAACACATTAATGTCACTTAATGAGAGGCTCAGGTGACTAGCAGGAGTGTCGTGCAGGCAACAACAGCAAGATAGGTCTCCCCAAATGGAGAGAGTGGCAGAAGTAATTTTTCCCCCCACTGTGCACTGAGCAGGCATTGTGTTTATTTGGGTCAGGAGACAAATCATCTTTCATGTAGATGACACCTGGTAAAGTGGCTGAATGTAAGAAGGATGAGGAGAGATGATGGAGAACAGTGGAAGAAATTCTCGGAGGACAGACTACCCTTTTCTCATCGTGTCCTTCATTGCATTCTAATAGGCTGACTAATGTACCATGGAAATTCACTTCAGGCCTAAGGATAGGATGAAAAAGAAAAGTGGCACTATCATCATAGGCAAAAATGCATAGGTAAAATTGCAGACATAAATTATTGTAGGCAAAGCAATAAGGCTTAGGAATTTTTAAGTGGTGTTTTTTCTGTCTTGAAGGCTGAATAGCTTTAGTTACTAGATAGAAACAGATTTGGTTGCAGCTGCTTCTGAAAAGCTATTTAAAACTGCCAGGGATATTTTCTAATGGATGCCCTTAAGCTAGAGGCATCTTTCCCTGTTAAACATTCATCTTTCGCCCCCTTTTTTCCCCCCCTCCCCCCCAACGGCAGCATGTCAAATGGCTTGCTGGTGAAATCTTTGTATGCTCTCTCCAATTTTTCTTCAGTAAATCAAATCTTCCTCCTTTCAGAAAGATGAATGCTAGAAGATGTGGGTATTACAAAAGAAAAAAAGGAGAAAAATCAATGCAAGCAAAATTGAAACAGTATGCCTTCGTATTGATTGGCCTTGTGAAATCGAAACTAACAGCTCTGTAACTGTTCCAGTGGACAGTTAGCTGACCTGTAATGGACAAACTATCAATATTAGCATTACTATTTTATCTTGTAGGATGTCATTTCAGAACAGGGAACCAACAAAGAGGTGGAGGTCTGTGCTGAGATTTTATGCCAAATGAACAAACAATAGGTCTATTTTATTTTTGTTTATATTTGAACAGGAAACACATGAAATGGAGGTTCTCCCATTAAGTATGCAGTGCGAAGGGATTTTTTAGGAAAAGTAATTTTTAGTAGAGGATAGTAACACATGATTACTATTTTGTGGCATCCCCCCACCCACTTAAGCTTATGGCTGTAATTATTGCTGTTGACCTTCACTTCTGCCCTCTAACCCTCCCAAATTTTTCTTACGGTCTTTGTCTGCAACTGCTTGAAGACTCTTCTGCACTAAAGGAGTTAAATAATTTCTGTTTTGCTTTGTGTTTATTACTTTAGTGGCTAGATTTCACTTAGCATTTTTATAATGAATGAAAATTGGTACCTTGTAGTATTGGAATCCTATTACACTGCAGTGCAGTGAAATGTGAAATGCATTCAAGGAGAATATATGCAGAGTAGAAATGTAAAGGATTTCTCCCCCTTGTTCTTGAATCTCCTGAATGTTTTGCTTTCACCTTTTCCCGACTGTGCAGTTATTGTACTTGACATTGGTGAGTAACATATATTGCTCTCTGGAGCTCTGATGAATCTTACATTTATTTTTATTTATTTATTTTTATTGCCCGCATTGGTCTGTGAAGCAATAATCCAAAATTGCTTAATAATGCTAACAATTCATTATAGGTCAGCAGAACATTTGTTCAACACGTTCCATATTTATTTCTTGGTAAAAGTCAATGATTAATACTATAATACAAAGTCACTTCCAAATAACAAGGCTGTATTTTTAAACATCTCTTACATTTATTGGAAAAGTGAAATGGCAAAGTGGTGGTTTATGTAAATTTGTTTTGCATGCTGAAAAAAGACTAATATTTAACCAACGAAGTTTAAAAATATATTTATTGCTCTGCATACCAAAAAAATCATGTTTATTTCAACATACCCTGCTAGCAAAAAAGGAGACTGACATTATTATATATGATATATATATATATATATATATATATATATATATATATATATATATATATATAAAGTAGGAGGAGGTTGATTGCATTCTGCTTCAGCCTCATCCACCAGGGTGCTTACTCCGGGGTTAACAGATAAATATTTAGATATATATATATATCACTCTTGTGTGTTTGTGACTGCAAAGGGAACACCACTATCTTTTTCTAAAAGGCCATGGCTTTAATTTTTCCCTCTGAAAGCAATTTATCCCTTCTGCATTCCTTTGGACAGCAAAGTAAGGGAGGTGCCCACAATAGTAAAGGGCAGAACAGAAGGAGAAAATGGAAGGGGGCTTTCAATACAGGGGGATTCGGCAAGAGTAAGGGGAAGATTCATACCTGGATGCAACGTTGTGGTCTGCTGCAAAACAATTTTGGGCTTAATATTATTCTTTGTTGTCAGATGGAAGAAAAAGTGTTATAATAGGTCAGAGCCATTTTGTAAAGTTAGTCAACTGCAGATAAAATGGTGGGCCAGTTTAATATGTTGAATATGATGCTGTTATTAGTTGATATGTTTCAAATAAGACTTTTTGTTTTTTTCCTACTTTTTGAGGCCATTTTGTGGTCCAAAGGCCAAACTATAAAATCTGTCCCTTAATGAGGTTGGTTGTAGAATTTGAAACCATACTTACCATATTGTCCGCGTACCTCTACTGTTCTTTCACATGTTTTGTGCAGTCGTAGGCAGCATTATTATTGTTTTTGATACTTTCACATTTTTATCACACCTGGTTTGCCTATAGTCACCCTTATCATTATTGTGGTGAAAGATTAAGTTAATATGTTATTCACATTGTCTTTTCATTTGTTTTAGTTTCTGTCAAAACATGAAGAGCTAATCTTTTTTTAATGTGATTATGTGGTCTATGTCAGCAGCAATGAGCTTTTTATTTTTTATTTTTAATTCTGGTGAATTTCCAGTGAAAAACTTCCTTGAAACTGCAGACACAGATTTTTAAGATGTTGTGCAATGCAACAAACACAAATTAACAATGAATAAATCCACATGACATTCTTAACCCTTTCAGTGCTGTGCCCTGCTATACTTCACTGTCATTTTAAGCTGTGCGAAAAAGCCAACACATTTTACACTAAACAGAGAAGCCACGCTGCTTTTTTTGCCAAAGGAAAATTAATGTGTTTTGTACCAGACAGGATTTAAAAGAATTTAGCTAGAAAATCATTTACGATAACATTTACCTTTTGGAATATAAACATGAGAGTTGTTGAGATTAAAAAGAATACCAACAAGATGTCAAGTGCATAGCAAGCTTTTGGATATATAACTGATAAAGCTTTCCATATGGTGTTTTACTTTTCCCAGAGATATATCAAAACATCCTCACTTTGGTCCCTATTTGGATAGAGGTTAAAGACTAGGATAAACATCCTCAAAAATTCTAAATGTTTTCAGTGTCTTTCATTTAATCAAACTAATGTTTTTGTAATATTTTTTAGAACTAGTGTACATTTTTATTCTGTATATTAAATCAAATTGGACATATTTTCTTCTTATTTACCCAAGCCTGGATAAAAACCCCAAACTAGCTTTAAAACGTAAAAGGTGTTTAAAAGTCATGGAAAGAAAGAGTTGTTGTAATTTGTAAAGGCAATCTTCATGAATGCCAACCTGCCAAACTTTATATCCAAAGGACATTTTTCTGTCCTAGCAAGGGAGACAGGCTTAAAGCAAGGTTCTTTGGGAGAAGTTTGTAATGCTTGCTTGTTGGAGCCCTAGGAATGCACCTTATACTTACTATGTTACAGGAGAGAGGAAAGCCATGGTGATTGCCGATTAGTCTATAAATTTGTTTAGATAGGTATATAGCTTGGTTTATTGTTCGCATACCATTATATTAACCATATTGGTTATTAAAATTCAGGATTTATTAGTGTCAACCTCTCTATCATGTGTAAAACATGTATTTTTCTGAGTAGTATTTGTAGCCATGCTTTATGCATTCACGTGTATGTGTTTCAGTTTGTACTTCCACCATTACCTAGATCTTCTCATTGTCCTTATGCTATTATAGTTTAAATTCTGTATTGTAAGCACCTCATATAAGGAATAAAAGAACATTTTCCAGGGTAGGATTCTTGAAAGGGGTTTCACAGACAGTGGTGAGCTCAGCACACCAGCATTATAGACACACCCTGTTTAATTGGTCACTTTCACTTGCTTCATGAATAATTCTCCAATTTATTTTAATATAGAAGGATATTAGAAGTCACTGGAGTTCCATGACCATATTAAGTATGACCATATTTGTGCTATTGTGTGGCCAGTCACTGTTTGTGTGATGCATTTCACAACTGTCCCCTAACAAGTAACACTTAATTTTCATGTCAGCTACTTGGCTCCCATTGTAATCCCCTTTTACACTTTCTAGTAACTTCAAGGTGCCAGAACTGCTAACAAGTATAAACCAGCAAAATATAAAATCATGCATGGTTTATTTTTCAGCCAGCCTGAATGGCACAAAGAAAGATTTTTTTTTTTATTTTCAGGAAAATTACAGACACCCTGGCAGGAACAATACCGTATATACTCGAGTATAAACCGACCCGAGTATAAACCGAGGTACCCAATTTCAGCAAAAATCCTAATAAAAGTTGTTGACCCGAGTATAAACCGAGTGTAAAAATGCAACTCACTTGGCATTCAAGATGTTTGGAAACTACAACTCCCAGCATGCTTTATTAGCTGGGAGTTGCAGTTTCCAAACATCTTGAATGCCAAGTGAGGGTGGCATTCAAGATGTTTGAAAACTACAACTCCCAGCATGCTTTATTAGCTGGGAGTTGCAGTTTCCAAACATCTTGAATGCCAAGTGAGGGTGGCATTCAAGATGTTTGGAAACTACAACTCCCAGCATGCTTTATTAGCTGGGAGTTGTAGTTTCCAAACATCTTGAATGCCACCCTCACTTGGCATTCAAGATGTTTGAACTGCAACTCCCAGCTAATAAAGCATGCTGGGAGTTGTAGTTTCCAAACATTTGAATGCCCCCCTCCCACCCAGTTCAGTTTGTACCTGGGCTCTCGTCCCCTGTGGGCTCTCTTCTCCCTGTGGGCTCTCTTCTCCCTGTGGGCTCTCTTCTCCCGTGGGCTCTCTTCTCCTGTGGGCTCTCTTCTCCCTCTGGGCTCTCTTCTCCCTCTGGGCTCTCTTCTCCCTCTGGGCTCTCTTCTCCCTCTGGGCTCTCTTCTCCTCAGGGCTCTCCTCGCATTCTGGCAGGCATTCCGGCAGCCGCGCGCGCATTCCTGTACTGGCGCACGCGCTGACATCACTGCCCGCGCCGGGCAGTGACGTCAGACCGGCGCGCCAGTACAGAAAAAGATCGCGCGCTGCCGGAATGCCCAGGTAAGTGGTTGACTCGAGTATAAACAGAGTCCGAGTTTTCAGGCTGATTTTTCAGCCTGAAAAACTCGGTTTATACTCGAGTATATACGGTACTTAATTGTCAGCTGTTTTTAATGCCTTTTTATTTTTGTCTGGTGGAGTAGTGGGCTAATACTTTACTTTTACAGGTTCAAATCCTCTGATTTACTGAAAATAAATTTTGGGTGGGTTAAGGAGAAAACAGACAAGTTTTTTTTATAGTGTACTTAAATGGTATCAATATATAAAGCCCTTCCAATAAAGTAACGGGGTAATAGTCCGGATCCCACCAATACCATAAATCGTATTCCTTCCGGAACACCTAAAACGGTATCAAATTATAGCCCACAAATAAATAGTTAAAAGGGGAATTCAGTTTTATTCATAGACTGTCAATTGAATAAAACTGCGTTTCCTATTTAACTATTAATTTTGTGTGCAACATTTTTAGTTACCGAGAGGCAGGATCTCTGTAATGTAACATGATTGAGTATCTGCTTCTATGTGCTCTGTTTGTTCGGACAGACGGGTAGAGCAGCTAATTTAAAAAAAAAATTTTTATACAGAACAATCATTTTAATAATCGGACAGGTTTTAAAATCATTGGTTTGTATTGGGATAGAAAATAAGGGGTTTCTACACGTTTTTTTCTCATGTCCTTGAAATATTTTCAATCAATAAAAATTGCAGCAGACCATTTCACTACACACTGTTTAGATTGACAGCCATTAGTTTTAACAAACCTATAATGGACACCCCCTATTTCTTGTCAACTGTTGCAGAACTAAAATGGTTGTAACAAATGCTTGTGCGGTTTTACACCGTTGAGGATACTGGAATCGATTCATTTCTATCCTTAGTATTTTAAATCAATGCATTTCCTTTTTCTAAAAATGTAGTTAGATTTGCATACCCAGTCAAAAAGTTTTTTTGAGACATAGAGCCATATTATGGCCTTTGTTTATAATCACTGTATACTTTTATTTATGTTGCATTTGTTCTTTAGAATTTTTGGGGGGGATACTTTACGCAGATTGTTATTATTATAGATTCCAAAGAGTGTTAAAACACTCTGATACAAATAATTTTATAGAGTTTGGAAGAGTAAGGTCAATTCGAAAGATTTTAATCAGTGACTTAGAGAAAATAAAACCCATTTTTATTCCTTCCTTTCAGTTGTCTGCTAGAATACAATATCTGTATGGTATTGATTGTCTAGGTCCAGTAGTTCGTCAAAGGCTATCTCTTCTGACTAACCCTTTAGCACAGTGTCATCCTCTTCCTGGTGATAGATTGTTACAATCTCAACCAGTGTAATTACACACTAACCAAGTGGGTCATTTATTTCTGTACCTTCACCATTTACCAAAAATCTCCTTTATCTTTAGAAGCCAGCTCTTTCTATTGCAGTAAAAGTAGAATATTACTAACATAAAACATCACTGTGTATATCTGAAAGTTAACTAAAATGTGTACAAAATCAAATTTTACTTACTGTACTTACTATAAAATCATTCAAATGAAGTGGTTTGTGAACCTCTTTCTTTAATGTTAATCTATCTTTTATTTGCTTGCTAATATTTTAGTTTTTTTAAAAAAAAGTCAGATTTCAGTGGCATCTATTGTCTCTTCCTCTTCCCTGGAATTGTGAAATGTGACTTTTTATAGTAAAAATAAGAATATCACTATAGATGCCTTTAAATTGGAATCATAATTGAAAAGTAACTTTGTCTTGGCTTCTAGGTCTTTATGCTTTGCTAGGTATTTGAAGACTTGCAGCATTTTAAATACATTGGAATATAACCGCAAAAAAGATAACTTAAGAATGCCATACAATACATTTTATTCATTAATTACAAAGACTCCTCTGGGATGCGTTTCTGTATTGAATGATGTGTTTATAAACTAGCTCTACCAAGCCCACTGACAAAAGCATGCCCAGAATCTTACTTTACAGATTGCTTTACAATAATGGAGGTCTTTTTTTTTTCTAAAATAAACTTGCAATATGGTAGAAGTTTTATTTCAGTAGCTGAAACAAAATGTAAATGGAGTTTAATTGTAGAAATGTCAGAGTAGAGTTGTTTTAGTTCATGCCACCAAACATTCATATTGAATCTATTCACAAAATATATGTCCAGCTAAAACCCTGTTTTAACAGTTAACTATTATTGTGATGGTTTTCCAGCTGATAAATTATGTAGCTCCCTTCATTAACCTTGTAACCCAGAAGAGTTTACTTGAAGATAATCCATTCTATTAAAAAAATAAAATAAAATTCTCCTCCTGGAAAATGTATTTTGTTTAATTTCTTTTTTATTTCTCCCACCAATACAGTTAGTTTAAGCTGCATTATCTTATGGCTGAGGATAACTCCTCAGTAGAATAATTACCCTATAACACTTTCTTTGTTTTTGTTATGTACCTTTTTGTATACACATTTACATCACCCCCCCCCCTCCAACTCTTTCTATGTTGAGAACATTAAAGCAAACTCAGTCGAAATCTGTTTATTTAGGGGTGTTTTTAAAGAGTCGATTGTTTCGATAAAGTAAAAATAAAATGACCCCACAAGTCATTTGTTTGGTTTTTTTTTTTAATAAGATTTTAAAATTTTCAATAGCAAAGATATCTCTATTTCCTGATGCAGCATAACACCTGTGCACCTTAAAGGATAAGTGCAGTGTAAAATCAAGTTATGTTTATTTGGAAGCTACAGCTTTAAAAATACTGTTGCCATATTTTTTTTTCCCCTATGCCCCTCCAGAGCCTATCTTTGTGCCTTGAAAATTGCTGACATCTTGTTACTGGTTTTCTGGAGGTTAAGCTCCACTCCTCTGAGATTTCCTCTGCTTTCTCCTACTTGAGGCTCAAACGGTAATTTCTGGGAGTTCCGTGCATCCTCCTGCTTGAGCCTCAAACAATAATGCACATTTGCGTGTGCACGGAACTCGCAGGCATAATCGATTTAAGGCTCAAGCAGGTGAAAGCTGAGGAAATCTCAGAGGGGCGGGGCTTAACATTCAGCAAACCAGTAACAAGATGTCCGCAACTTCCAAGGCACAAAGGTAGGCTCTGGAGGGGCATAGGTAAAAAAAAATATGGCAACAGTATTTTTAAAGCTGCAGCTTCCAAATGAACATAACTTGATTTAACAGTGCACTTATCCTTTAAATGAAGCAAAACTGTTTAGTGCACTGTGTAATAAACATTGAAATCTGTCATGTTTGTTAACATAGTGTTTTTTTGGAAAGCATTTATTTTACCTGTATTAATACAAACAGTTTATAATGAAAAGCATGGAAGGCGAACATGCAAGAGAATATGTCCTTTTAATAATTGTGTAGCTGTCTTGGTACTTCACCCTGAACATTATGAATAGCTGTTTGCCCATAAGGAAGTGACTCGCTTTGGAATGATGTATGAAATAATATGCATTTTACATGTCCTGTTTGAAATGCTAAAGGTCATGTAGTATCATTTACATAATCTCAGAGGGAGAAAATGAAGTATTTGCTGGCTTTACTGTAGCAAATATACATTATACCAGAAATAAGCTGCTCATTATTCATCAAAAGTTAATTCTACAGTAGGTGTGATTGAGCTCTTATAGTTGTTTTTTCCTTCTGTTGTATGAAATAATGTATATCAAACCCTGTGCAAATAATACACACCAGTAAGGAGTGATACATTTGCATGACTCTCCATGTACTCGATTGGATCTTGATTGATGGCAATCGTTTGTCTTTGTCAAAAAAGGAGAAAAATGCAGACATTGAAATAAGAGGGCTATCAAACTTTATACAATACCATGAAAACCCTATTAATTTGACTTTAGGCTTTTCTGGTGTGTGTGAAAATGATAAGAATGTGAATTTTGTTCCTCTCTTCTAAACCTAATGTAATCAAAATCTAACCTTTATTTCTAGCAGTATTTGTTTTTGAATAGATGTTTTGTTTTTAACATTCTTGTGCTTCTATACTCATAGCTAAAATTAAATGATGCCTGAGTTGACTTTTTATTTTGTTTTTTTGTTATATTTCTACACCTTTCTTTGTGTACTTATCACATATATATGGGTTATCAGTCGGTAGTCTCTCATAAGAAAATATTAGCCCAGGGTTGGCCTACGTACCCAGTATAGCACAAAGGCAGGGAAATCTTCTAAAATATGCAATATGTTAGTTTTGTAAATCATTTTGGAGATCTGGGAAACAAATGTAAAAACTTTTGGGAAAATTTGATACATTTAAAAATAAACAAAAAAAATCACAGCAAAAATAAATGCAGTTAGGGTGGCTGTTAATTTGTGTGTGTTGGCATGGTGTTAATTAAAGGTATTTCCTTAATATGCTCCGACCTGCATACAGAAATTCCTTCCGGACTCCAAATGGCAATTGGAATGTATCCCCGGATCAACCACAACTACAGTATGTGTTAATACCAGGAATTCTCAATATTATTTAGTTTTAGAAACTTATCCAGTCCAATTTTAAAGGTATTCAATGAATTTGCCATTACCACATCTGCTGGAAGACAGTTCAACAGTTTCACTATTCTCACTGAAAATAAACCTTTCCTAACCTCATGTTTTTCTTTTCTAACTTCTTTGCTTCCATTCTTAAAGGATGTCCACGGGTCCTCTGATATGAAATATTAGTGAACAATGCACCAGAGAGTTTATTATATGGCCCATTAATATATTTATATAAAGTTTAGTTGCCTTTCTCTGAACTGCTTTTATTTCCAAGATGTGCTTTTTGTATATGGGATTCTAAAACTGCAGTGCATATTCCAATTGAGGCGACTCTGCTGCCCATTTCAATAATCAATCTAGGTCTGCTTGCAGTTTCCAAAGTTCTGCATAGTTTAGTGTCATCAGCAAAGACTAAGTCATTTATAAACAGATTAGAAAAGATCTGTCCCCAGTACAGAACACTGAGGTACTCCACTTAGAACTTTAGCCCACATGGATATAGCTCCATTGACCAGTACTCTCTGTTTGTGATCCAACAACCAATTCCCTATCCATAAACAAATATTTTTGTTTTGGCCAGCTGTCCTCAATTTATACATAGCCGCCTATGTGGCACAGTATCAAAAGCTTTAGCAAATTCCAAGTACTATATCAACTGCTATGCCACAATCTAAATTCTTACTTCTTTTATAAAAACCAAGTAGATTTGTCTGACACAATCTATTTCTCATAAATCCGTGCAGACTACTACTAATAAGAATAGTTCTGGAGACAGTCAAGGATTTCATCCCGTAACTAACAAAGTTTCCAGCACCTTCCCTACCACTGATGTTAGGCTTACAGGTCTATAGTTACCAGACTTGAACGACTATCCTTTTTGAATATTGAACCCATTGGCAACCTGTATATATACCAATACCACATGTAAAATATATATATGGCTCAGAGAAAATCCCTGAGTAAACAGTTTATTGTATAAATAGCACCAATAATCAATCTATAGGCTGGCCAGCCTTAATACTTATAAAAACCATGTATCATAAATCATTGCTAAAAAGTATATAAATATATATAAAGATAGATCAGTTATATAAAAGTCCCAAAAAAGTACAGCCCAGTACAGTTCCTGATATAGGATAAAACCGGTATAGTTCCAAATAGCAGGGTAGGATCCCGGTAAAGATATATCCCAAAAGTGATCCGTAATCAAGTAAGGTTCTCCGGACTTGATCACACTAGTAATTACAGTGTTCTCCCCAGAATTTTTTTCCTGCCGGGTGGCATGAAAAAGTAGCCGGGTGGGGTAGGACGGGGAAATTTGGTGGTAAGGGAAAATGTGCACTGCATCATGCTCATTATATAGGTAGCATGTAGAATGCAGGGAGTTGTATTTTGTGAACATCTGCAGGTAACCCATGTAACATAGCAGCACAAGCACATGTGACCACCTTTTGTGCCTTGGAGATCTTGGAAAAGCTAGTTAAAGTGCTAAAGTTTAGCTAGTTAAAGTGCTAAAGTTACTGAACTATGGCGCACACCTATTAAACCTACTTCTAAATTCTTTTAAATCACAAGTGTTCTCTCAAGAATTTTTTTCCAGCGGGTGGCATGACAAGTAAGCCGGGTGGGCCACCCGGCTAAAAGACCCTAGGGAGAACACTGAATTATATCCAGTGAGTCAGTAATCCATCTCCATGAATGTATAAAAGAGATTAGGTTAAAAATAATTGTGTATGACTGAAAATAGCATCTCACCATGCTCCAGCCCCACATATGAGTCCCTGGTACGCTGTTCCCTAGATCCCCGGACCGCAATTACAGAGCAGTCCGTGGCACTTGGGATTCCTCCTCAGGGTAAGTTCCACGATCTCAGTTTGCAGTAGGGCCGTCATACAAAACCACGTGGTGCACTCACTAGTCCTGGAAAGATGACCGAGCTTCCTCAGGCAATGATGTATATCCGGGATTTCCATCTTTTAAGTCCTGGTCTTTTGAATAATGTAACTTTATTTAGCCCAGTGATCCAAGTCCTGGCCATATCTGCCAAGAGCAAATACAGTACGGAGCTTCCATATGTTACAGCTGGCACGCCCACAAGCCAAAGCAGGCACGCCCACAAGTTGTAATCCCTTCGGTACTGGCTGATTCAGTAGTGGGAAATCATTCACCTTGACCTCTGTTTACATAAAACATCCGTTCCAATAATAAAGATGATGACTCCAGTAATAGGTATACGGGCTACAAAGGGCTAAATCTTATGCCTGGTACATCAATCAATACATGATTAAACAAGCTTATCATTTAGTAAATATTCTAGTAATTCAGAATTATTTTTTGTTTATAAAAACAGTGGCAACTCTATATGGTCATTTAACCCCGTTGGTGTCATACTTTGACACATAAATATAAACCTTTTTTCCAATTTTAATAGCTCTATGTTCAAATCCCCACCTCTCACCAGATGTGCTTTATTTATTCCCCCAAATGCCACAAACGTGCTAACTTCAAACAAGGAGCAGTGATGCTCCAAAAAGTGCCTATAAATACAAGGGTAAGTTACCCCCTCCTTATTCCATAAAGTGCTCATCTTAGAAACCATCCTACGGTGCTCTCATATTCTCAGATTAAGCTTTCAGGATGGTTTTACCGATGTACCATTTATCGCAGGTACATTTAATGCCATAAATGACATTATTAGATTTACAGTTGTACATATTATCCCATGTATGTTCCGTGGCCACGGACTGCTCTGTAATTGTGGTCCAGGGGATCTAGGGAACAGCATACTGGAGACTCATGTGGGGTTGTGGCATGGTGAGATGTTATTTTCATTCATACGCAATTATTTTTAAAGGGCATGTCCACCCCCAAAACTATAATCCCCCCAACTACTGGCCCCACCATGTAGTGTAGTTTAATCCTTACCTCACATCCCAGCTCCATAGGGTTCTCCTGTAGTCCCCCCCCAAAGTCCCAAAAAATGACTACCAGGAGGCTAGCAGAGTCCATATAGGACACTGCCTGCTAGCTGGCCTCAGGTAGATTTTTGCCATGCGTACTGCAGCCCTTCTCCCCCCTCCCTCCCCCCTCCCTCTCCCTCCCTCTCCCCTCCCGTCCTACTATCCCTCCCCCTAGCATAAAACCCCTTCAGTAATGATTTCCCCATGTCTCCAGCCCCACCGATATTTTTTTTTTTTTAGAAAGCTCCCCAAACTCTTACTTACCTCTCCTCTTCCCTCCGGCGATAGTGAGCTGCCGGCAGCCCGCTCTGTGATTGGCTGCCGCTCAGCCAATCACAGACGCGGCTGCCGGTCCCCGCCCTCTCTTGCATTTCCTTGCAAGCAGAGGGCCGGGAGCGCGGCGGAGGATCGAGGGAGGTGAGTAGAGTTTGGGGGGCTTTCTAAAAAAAAAAGTTGGGGCTGGGAGCCCAGGGGGGATCTATATGAAAATAAAATTTTAGGGTGGACATAGCCTTTAACCTAATCTTTTATACATTCAATGGAGACTGATTACTGACTCACTTGATATTATTACTAGTGTGATCAAGTCTGAATAACTTCCTTGATTACGGATCACTTTGGGGGTGAATCTTAAGCGATGATTTATGATGCATGGTTTTTATACTGTTAGTATTAAGGCTGGCCATATATATATATATTATATATTTTCCATAGTGGTATTAGTATATATACAGGTTGCCAGTGGGTTTTATTTTCTGTCATCTAGTTAGCATGTCAGTGCTCCTAGCCATTTTTTACTGAGGGAGGATCTCAAGGGCTCCTGTATTTCAGGGTTTTTTGTTTTACGCAATCTCTTTTAATTCTTTTTGAATATTGGTATTACCTTGGCTGTTTTCCAGTTGAACGGCACATCGCCAGACAAAAGTGAATCTGAGAAGATGAGACAGTGGTTTATATAAAACTCTACTAAGCTCTTAAGATCCATGGATGTATTCCATCCGGTCCTGAGGTTTTATGGATATTAACTTTGTCTTCTTGTTTCTCTACCATATCCTCTGTCAACCAAAGTGAATATTCCTCATTTATACCCTTCATATTATTAGTCCCTGCTACAAGGACTAGGATTCTCTATAGTGAATACTGAGGGGAAAAAATGATTTAGCACATTAGCCTTTTCGGCAATTTTATATACATATAACAATTTTAGCCCCATTATTTAATGGTCCCATTTCCTATTTTAGCTTGTCTAATTGCTTTCTTGCACATCTTATTACAGCTTTTATACTCCCTGTAAGCATGTTCTGTTCCCTCTGAGTTTTTTAAAAGCCATTTTCTTTTTTTCCATTTCCCTTTTTTACCTGAGCATTAAGCACGGCAGGAGTTGAAATCGTATAGTTTAATACCCCTAAGTTAAATATTGTTGTTAACCCAGTGCATTTTAATGACACTATATCATGATCACTATTTCCTAAGCTTCCTATAAACTACCTCTCCAAAATGAGCTCAGGGTTGTTAGATATTACCAGATTTAACAGCACATCAGGTCTAGTAGGAACTTCTTCAATCTGTGAAAGGAAATGCTCATGTAGGACATTTAAGAACTTGATACCTTTTCAACTGCTAGCAGTTCCCTTACTCCAATCTCTGTCAGGGTAATTAAAATCCCCTATAACTAGAACATGCCCCATACCAGCAGCAGTTGCCAACTGCATATGGAGATTAATTTCCACCTTCTCACTGTCATTTGGCAGCTTATAACATACACTAATTAATTTACCCACCTTCTTGCTTGATATACACAGATCCACCCATATTGTTTCTGCCTTTATTGTTTATACGCCCATCAATTCCATCTCTTAGATTTGGTTTCAATCTTTGCTTAACATACATACTCCCCCCTACTTTGTCATGTCTTCTGAAAATCAATTTTCTCTAATGTGACTGTTAACATTTTTATCTGCACACTAATAAGGGGAATTCTTTCCATTTTAGTATAGTATAGTATTTGCGGTTGAATAAAGACATATGTCCATCTTGTCCAACCCATCTAGCAATATCCTCATTTCCTGCCTAACTATTGATCCAGAGGAAGGCAAAAAAACCAACCAAATTTATGAAGGGGGAAAAAATTCCTTCCTGACTCCAAGTGGCAATCGGAAATTTCCCTGGATCAACTCTACTTTATGTATCAATACCAGTAACTTGCAACATTCCTTGTTTGCAGAAACTCATTCAGCTTTTTTTTAAACTGACCAATGAACCTGCCATAACAACGTCCACTGGAAGACGGTTCCATAGCTTTACCGTTCTCACCGTGAAAAACCCTTTCCCAACTTGAAGCCTAAACCTTTTCTCTTCAAGTCTTAAGGGATGGCCACCTGTCCTCTGACATGCTCTATTGGTGAACAATGCCCCAGTTTATTGTATAGCCCGTTAATGTATTTATACACAGTAATCATATCCCCACGCAAGCGCCTTTTCTCCAGTGTACATAATTGTAACTTTTCCAGTCTCTCTTCATATTCAAGCTTGCCCAATCCCCTTATTCATTTAGTTGCCCTTCTCTGAACCCTTTTCATTTCAAAGATGTCCTTTTTGTACACAGGATTCCGAAATTGCACTGCATATTCCAAATGAGGCCTTACCAATGTTTTGTAAAGAGGGAGAAAAACATTTTCCTCCCTTGAATCCATACCTCTCCTTATACAAGACAATACCATGCTGGCTCTGGCTGTTGCTGCTTGGCACTGCTTGCTTCCTTTAAGTTTATCCACCAAAACTCCAAGATCCCTTTCCAACAGGGATTCACTTAACACAGCCATTTATAGTATAAGCCGCACAAGGATTTTTAAGTCCAAAATGCATCACCTTACATTTATCAACATTGAATCTCATCTGCCACTTAGCAGCCCAATGTGACAATCTATCTAGATCCCCCTTGCACATCCTCTAAAGTTTTTAAAATGGTTGACACTTTTGTGTCGTCAGCAAACACAGAAACCTTGATGACAATACCCACTTCCAAATCATTAATAAATAGATTAAATCGAAGCGGCCCCAACACAGAACCCTGTGGCACCCCACTTAGCACTTTAGTCCATAATAATGAAGCCCCATTAACAACTCTCTGCATCCTATTCGTTAACCAATTTTCTATCCATGTACAAATTTGCCTCCCCAGATGAACAGACCTTAACTTATGCCAGAGTCTAAATTTCTACTCACTTCCTCATAAAAGCCAAGCAAGTTAGTTTGACAAGATCTATTCCTCCTAAATCCATGCTGGTTACTACTTATGTCAGTCCTTGAAATATACTCTAGAACCTGTTCCCTTATTAAACTTTCCAGTATCTTCCCCACCACTGAAGTTAAACTTACAGGCCTGTAATTACCTGTGAACGACTACCCTGTTTCAATATTGGAATAACATCAACCTTTTTCTAATCCAGAGGCACACATCAGGTCATCAGGGAATCTGCAAAAATAAGAAACCATGGCCTAGATAAAACTGAACTTAGCTCCCTAAGTACCCGAGGATGTATTTTATCCAGTCCAGGAGATTTATTAATATTAACCTTATTTAGTTCTTTCTGTACCATATCCTCGGTTAACCAAAGTGCATCCTCCGTAACTAACTTGTCCCCATTAATTAATGGTGCCACATTCTCAGTCTTTATCTTCTTACTATTAATATACTTTTAAAAAAAATGTAGGATTAGTGATGCTTTGTTCAGCTATCTAGCTAACTTCATTATTAATTTTAGCTAGTTTGATTGCTTTCTTACACTCCTTGTCATTGGCACTAATGTGAACCAAGACCGCCGGGTCACACCCGGCCCCACCCAATAATCTGTCTACACGATCCACCACATGCCGAACCCTAGCACCAGGCAGGCAACACACAGTTCGGACTTTTCATACAGCCCTTTTGCTGATTGAGGGGGACTACTCAGCTTGGTACAAACTTCTACCAGTGTGAAGAAACAAAGCCACACAAAGTAGATAAAGTTAAGGTGGCCATACACCAGCACGATATTACTTACCCGACCGACCCTCACACACGTTCCTGCGATCCTGCCGGAACCACCTCTCCCGATCTTATATACGACCGGCATGCGATCGCAAAATCCCATTCATTTTGCGATCGCATGTCGATCGCATATAAGATCGGAAGAGGTGGTTCCGGCAGGATCGCAGGAACGTCGCGTGAGCGGTCGGTCGGGTAAGTAATATCGTGCTGGTGTATGGCCACCTTAAGGCAGCTTATGCCTAAGTAATCTGTATATTATATCTGTTGTATTCAATTAGATCAACTGGACTGGACTAGTTCTTGAAGACGTTTCTCTAGTCATCCGACTGGCTTTCTCAATTCAGAATGACTTGTACAAGAATCTGTGGCAATTATGTACCTTGGAAAATCCCAATTAGCATATCACAGCCAGGTGTTAAGGGTGTGATTAGATAGTGGACTTCTTGTACAAGTCATTCTGAATTGAGAAAGCCAGTCGGATGACTAGCGAAACGTCTTCAAGAACTACATTTCAAGTACAGTTGATCTAATAGAATACAACAGATATACCATGACCTGGATGAATGAGAACCTTCACAAGCATAATCTGTACATTGTATATAGACAGTTTTTTTCCCCCCACTATAGTTGCCCTTAAATAAACAAATGTCCCAGTGTACATACTGTAGCCTTTAACAGGTAGATGGTTTTCAAGGGGTTGGTAGTTTAATGGGATGTTTACCATGATAAGAAACAGGAATTGAATTAAAATAACATATAAAGGCACCGATTATTAACAGTAATCAAATTAGAATTTTGAGTTATAGTCACCATTTTAAAGGCCTCTGTTTTTTATGGCTGTTTTTTTGTTTTTGTTTCTGAAACTTGTTTTTTTTTTTTTAAAGTGAACATTTTTCTGTGATTTGCTAAATATATTTTTTCCGGTCACCCCTGGTAGTCATTCACCAGCATGGAAGAAGCTCCCTAGGTGTAAACAGGAAATGTCTCACTATAAAACTCTGCCTCCCCTCTTGCTCCTTTTTTGCATTTCCTGTCAAGTCTGAGCAGGCATAGAGCTTACCTTATTTACTTGCCAGGCTGTTGTTCTTCCTCTTTTTCTGCAGACCTATGCTCCCCTGGTGTCGCATTCCTACGTGGCAGTGGCATTTCTTCGTTAATATTTTGAAACATACACGCCATTTAGTCAGAGATGGGAAGTGAAGTGGTTGAACTTCCATTTCCGATTCTTGATCCGTGGAGGTGTTAATGGTGTTGATTTTTTTTTTGTTGGTTCAAGTTGCCCTGTATGTATCTTTCTCTGACTGAGTCCCTGAACTATTGGCAGTAATTTCTGGGGGATTCCTGCTGTGCAGTGGCTACAGATTGAGTGTCATTTTGTCTGTAAAATAAGTTCAAATGCTTGAAGACTCTCTACCTCTGCCAGGTTATCCAAGGCAGATGATGTGGAGGCTAAAAGGAAAATAGAAGAGGTTAATTTGACTGCTGGTGGAACATACACTTTGTCAGCCCAAATTAATTCACTAATGGAGTTTAAGTGGCCATAGCTAAAAGTGTGCAGGGAGCCTCTGCAACAAAGAAAAGGCATATGAGGTCTTAGTCAGAATTCTCAGATATAGAAGCATCAGTATACTCTTAGAAATCTTCCGTACTCCAGTTGGAGCAAAAGGAAGAGCTGGAAGTGGAAACTTCTTTTTAAACTAATATAAACGATCCGCTCATTAAGGTGGTGAAGACTACCCTATCTTTAAGTGCGGGGGAGACTTGAACAGCTATTACATTCTTTCCGGTTTATTCATCAAGATTTAATTGCAAATGAATAGAAGAAGACTAAAAAGAAAGTGGTGTTGGCAAGAAGATTCATGGAAACATATCTCTTTAGGGAAGCTGATTGGGACTCCCTGCTCAAATTTGATGCAGCTGTTGTTAGATTGGGCTTCCTGTAGACAAAGCTGCTGGGTACAGAGATCCCCTGGATCTGTGCACAGAATATAATTAAAGACCTACATAGCTGAAGAGCAGCATGCTATCCGGTGGTGGCTTTAACTTCAGTCTCTCTGGCTCCTAAAAAAGCAGTTGAATAACATCCAGGACACGGTGGAGAATAATGTGAATGGATCGAAGGTGATAACAGTGTTGGAAAATTGTCCCTGGCAGTAATTTCTAAAAGAGCATTATGGCAAGCTCCTGGTTGGCTGATGTGGCACCTAAGAATACTTTTTAAGCTGCCATTTGAAGGCTCGATGTTCTTTTGGGAGAAGTTTTTATACTTTGGTTATGAGACTGTGCAACTATCCATATCCAGCTATCTACAGCCAGTATCCAGCTTTTCAGCTACTTGCCATCATAACCATCACAGTTAGCAGATAATGATATCACCTTTAATTTTGTTTAAAAGTATGTTCATTTAGGTTTTGTTTTACTAAGAAAATAGCATTTGTGCTACATTTTCTTCAGTGTCTTTTATAGGCAGAGCTATGACAAGGCAGATCTGACAGGATTTGCTGAATATTGATGGTAACTGGACCTATCGGGCAAAGCAAAAAATTTCCATTACCAGCTTCCTTTGTTACAGTAGAGAAAGGCAAAAACATATGACCATGTATGGGCATATCGAAAACATTTTTGTATGAAGAATATTCTGAACCATTGCTCCTATGTATATTTAATATATATAATATAATGACATGTTACCAATCGGCTATACAACCACCTCATGGATTTCCTAATGTTCCTTCTTCTTGCTCTCTAAGTTCTATCACGGTGTAGTAGGTACAGTAAGTACTGTATATAAACCTAGTCTCTACAATCACCTCAGGCAGCTGCAGGGTTAATGTTAAATAACGGTAAAAAAGTCTTGGGACAGATGTCAGCAGCAATTTGGATGAGTCATTGCAGTTGTACCTTCTATCTAAAATAAGAATCCCTCAACACAATTCTTGCAGATAAGAAGGCAAGGTGGTCAAGACTTTCAAATCTCTCAGAAAGAAAGTCCACTGGAAGATCCTCTATAGGTTTCTCTAACCATGGACGCTACACCAGTAGGTTGGGCCTACTGAAGACACTCATCTTTGGCTATTGGTAGTGCAAGGTTCTAATTGCCTTAGAGGAAAGACTGAAAGGAACCTATGTAAAAATTATTTCCTCCAACTCCACGGCAGTTGCTCACAAAAAATATAAAGGAGTAAAAGTCTAAATGCAGTAACAGACAATATATTGGGATGGGTGTAACTGCAAGGGGTCAAACTCTGAGAAGAGAAAATGTGAAGGCCAATTTCCTGAGTTGATAGTAACCGTGGCCAGGAGAAAGGGTTTTATATCCAGACATATTTAATGATACCCAGCTGAAAGTGTAAAGATTCCTTTTCAAGGGGTATCATATTTGTATTCCCTCCACTTCCACTCATTTGGGTGTTCCTCAAGAAAATAAAAAGAGAATAGGCATCTGTGATTGCAGTAGTCCCATGCTTGCCAGAAGACTGTGGCTTCCCTTGTTGATGACAGTGACAGTAGTAGTAGCCAGTAAAGATAGAGATATTCTTGTGTTGGTGCGATTCAGATGCATCTATTATTGATGGCTTAAAATCTGAATTGTTAGGCCTTGCATCCAGAGGATTTGATATAGAATTGGTATTTTGTCTATACTATAGATTTTGGGAATAATTTGTGACGGTTGCCTAGAAAAAGGGAGAACGCCTGAAGAAAGGGAGCACAATTTAACTCCAGTTTCAAAATTGATTGGAAGGCATTAGACTCTTAACTCTGAAGATAGTTTTCCTTGTGGCAGTTGCATCTGCTTGTGGAGGGGGAGAGCTGTCGGAATTAGCAGCAAAAGAACCTGACCGTTCTTTAGTTTTCCATGATAGTGGGGTTGAGACCAACCTTAAGTTATTTGACAAAGGTCTTTTCAAGATACCATATTAATTTAGAGATTAACTGAAGTCAAATTGTAAAAAGCAGTGGCATACTTGCATTCTTGTGCAAACTATTATATGCTAATTGAACAGAATAACAGCTTTAAGAAAGTCGGTCAGGTTGTTAACCCTAATATGAAAGCTTTTCTCCCCAGAACATCTATACATTGTAAGATTTTTCTCTAGTAAGTTGCATTTAGTAAATGTAAGAAATACATTATATAACTAGGAAGGCTTCCATGTTGCTGATAGTACAACCAACATCCCATGATGTCATCAAAGAGCCCTGACCTCATATTCACTTTCTCTATGCACAGTGTTTTCTATACAGATATTTGCACACCAATATTGAAGTCCCTGATAAGACTTTAAAAGCTGCTTTTACCCTGCAGTCAGTAATAGTTGTTGGTAAATAAACTTCAGGGCAACAAGCAGCTTTCAAAGTCTTCTCAGGGACTTCCATATAGATGTGGAGACATCTGTATGACATTTACATTTATTTTGTTCCTAGCAAAAGATAAGGCTTCTAAAGATACCTGGTTCACCACTTATGCAATGGTGGCACATCTGGTATATGTGGTTTTAGAAACACACAGAAGGTCACAAGTTCAAATCCCCAGACTTACCTTTTTTTGTTTCCATTATGTACCTAGCAAAAGCTAAAGATTCTACATGTACTAGTATTCTACATAGAATCTATCATAAGCTAGATGAGAGCTCTAGGAGTTCAATTCCCCAGTAATTTTTACTAAAAAAGTTGGCATTCTATTTCTAACGTTCATGCTAGCTATGAAATGCACTGTAAATATTACTTTTCTTTTTTGTAAGAACAGTAAAGGGAATATATCATTGTTATAAAAGGAGCATTGAATGTGTTTTATAAAGGGCTATTATGTGATTGGTTTTCAGCTTTTAGGAAGCAAGGCAGCAACTTCCTTGTTTTGATCTGTTGAGAACTACTGAGTATGTGCATTTACGGCGACACTTAGCTGGGGGTTTACTCGGCTAAGGTGGATAGGAGCTGACCCTAGTACCTACAGGTTACTTTCATAAATCACCTAGCAGCCACAGCAAAGGGAGACACAGCTTGTTCTAGGTTTGTGAATATGCTCTGCTCTTGTCTGGAGACTTTAGAGAGATTGTTAGTATAGACAATTTTGAAGAAATTGAATAATATTTAATAATATATTTAAACACATTGTTTTTTCCTTATTAATGCATAAGCACGTATTTATCAGTTATATTAATAATTTTTTAAATTACGGTTTAGTTTTCAAGTTTGCAGCAGCTTAAAGGGCAAGTCCAGCCCTCATATAAACAGTTAAATACAGGTAAATCACTCCAAAAAACCCTAAACTGTAATAGTTTAAAATCTGAAATATGTAAGTCTAACCTGAAATCCTGCACAATGTCCTGTTGCCCCTGTTTCTGCTTCCTGGTTCCAATTAGCAACTGTCCGTTATGAATTTAATATCGGAGCCAATGACTGAATGCAAATCCACTAGCTGCCTCATTTGAGCATGCTCAAGCTCAGAACTAGGTCCCTAAATGACCCTGTCATTTCCACGGGGCATCCAGATGCATAGCAGGCATAATCAGTAATTATTCCAGAGGACAAAGGATATATCCACATATTTTAAAGAGGCTATTCTTTCCAAATAATGTCACTATGAGGGTGGAGTTATCATTTAAATGACACAACTGCTGTGCTACAAGCCCTTACAGATAGCTATACACCATACCAATAATATGTGAAATGAGAAAACTCCAGTGCTACATACTTATTCACACCCATGAACATTTCCCAAACTATATGTTACCATAGTTAAAGGACAACAATATCAAACAAATATCACCCCGTTAAATGTCCACACTTTCAGTACCTGAAATTGCTTTCTCGCATTTACAACCGTGCTGCCCTCAGATATCACACAGCAAAGATGAGTGCTAAAAACCCACCTCCTAGACTGCCCAGGGCCATGATGAACATAACACTTGTCATTGGCTGGTGGGAATGTTTGTTACAACCTCTTTCCTCCTCCTCTGCCAGTCAAACAAACTTGAAATGCCCTGTTGCTAGGATACAGCCTACATAATCAAGGTGATCAAGGATGGGTGGAGGAGTGTTTTCTCACATACTAGCTTTATGTGACAGTTAGAGGCAGACAGATTTGTTACGCCCCCTTTACAGCATGGCTAATTGAAGGCTGAGAGAGACTCAAAATCAGGAAAAAATTATAAGGGGGGCTGTACACCTTTACTCTTTTTAAAGAAATGTTTTTAAAAATTCATTGAGGCAATAGTTATCCTTCAAAAACAACTTATCTATATAAGCATATACTATAACCATGCTGTGTGGTTTGCTAGTACTTTATAAAAGCATCCAGTCATCCATTTTACTTGAGCACCCTTAGGGCTAGGCCACACTGCTGCGCTTTTTTTGCGTTTGCGCATGCATTTGAAATCGCATGTGTTTTTCAATAGTTAATGAAAAAACGCATTCGCAAACGCAACCAAATCGCAAATGAAATCACGGACACGGCTGCTAGCTGCACAGAACACCAGGGTAGAGAGGTAAGTTAAGTAGAGTTCAGGGGGAGTTTCTGGAAAATCTATTATAGCAGTTGGGGCTGGGGGAGGAAGACCTATTGTATATCAAAGGGAATTGTAGCGGGGGGAGGGCTGCTCTGAGCAAGCCAAAAACCTCTGAGAGGACGTTCCTCCCTGACAGGCTCCTGGTGGCCAGTTTTCTGGACTTTGGAGGGATATTACAGGAGAACCATTTGGAGCTGGGATGTAAGGTAATGATTTTTATGCACTACACAGTGGGGCCAGTAGTGGGTGAAATAAGTTTTCGGGGTGGACGTGCCCTTTAATGCTCTTCACTGGTACATCTACATAGAAAGTTCTAAAACTTGTAGTTATCATAGACTTAGTTTATTTTGTATAAATGTAGATCACATAAGGGACTATGGACACCAATAATAAAGCAGCAGGATAGGATTACATTTTTATTTAACGGTTAGGGAATTTCTGCTTATACAACCGTGATAAAATTGAAAGTGAAACAAAAATGAATTAAAAAAATTGAATTGTAAGAAATACCAATGTCCCAAATGGCAAGTACACAGTGCGCTGATTGGAGAATCCTGTGTTTATTTTAAATACCTATAGCTATAGACCATTAGGGAGTTGGAAATGTAACTGCATTATTAAAACAGGAACTATGCAGAATGTTGTGAAGAAACTAACCAGAACGTATTATATTTGGAGATGAAACATCCCCTTTAAGGCATATTTTATATTTTTTAATATATTAGGTTTACACAAATTTTGCAGCTTCTATTAACCTTCTTTCTCTTTTTCTGTCTGAGGCTAAAATGAGCTTTGCAGGATAGCCCAGTCTAGGGAACTAATTACTTGTGCCATTTCCCGTTCTGATGAATAGACCCACATTGTATCATTCCCCATAGACTGAAAACAGTCTGTGATTCACAAGTGCAGCTTGCCTGATATTTGATAATAATTTTAACAGATAAACATAAAAAGGCAGAATGATGAAGTGCCCAAGCAGTCTATTCTTACTATCATAGAAATACACATAGCCAGCTGTGCTCACCCAATTTTTTCTCTGAACTAATGGAAAATTCAGTTATTAATGGTGCTTGACAAAGAGTTGTAGCCTTCATTGTCTGTCAGGCTTTTATTTCAAAAGCTCATGTACCATTCTAATTTCCTTTTAAATTCTAGATTTGGTTTTCATGCATGTTAAATCTGAAGATGAAAAATCTGTCTCAACTTCCTAACCAGGAATTCATAAATTGGTGGTATGTACATCATTATGGTCCACATACCTGCATACTAGTAAAATATGCATTGCAAGGCATTGCACTCAATCCATATGTGCCTTTTTATAACCCGACAATATGCTAAAAATATATTTTTATCCATATTCATTCCAATAATATACTAATACAATTTACAATATCCCAGTTTGCCAGCTTCAAAAATGCAATACTTATTTTTATAAACTTTCAGGAGAGTAATTGGCAACAGTTGTGAAAAGTCTGTCTTGTAAATTTTATATTAAAAAAATTATCCCTAATGTCTAGCTTATTTGTAGTTTAAAATACAATGTAGGTAGAATGCTGTGTGAAAGCTTAAGTAATTTTTAAAGAACTGTATTCCTGTAAAAAATGAATCTATATCAAACATGCAGTAATATGAGATTACAAATTATTAACAGTCTTAAACCCACGCCAATCCTTTGTTGTTTGTAAACCAAATGCTGCTAAATATACTGTAAACCCCTTGGTGGAAGTTTAAACTACAGAGAGTGCCTAATTACAAAGGATTGGCATGGCTTTAACAACAGTTTTGGTTGCAGCTACGTTGGTTTGGATGAAAGTTGTTCATTTAATTTTTGCAATTTTTGGGGGTTTGTAAAGGGAAGAGACATCCTCTTTTTTTTTTATGGTGTGATTTGTCTTATGAGTGGTGCTAATATAATGTCTTGCCCTTCATGCCATTACTTTCACAATTTTTCATTCTAACTCTATCTAAAGATAGCTACTGAAGTTCTACATTTTTTAAGGAACTTGCAGGGAGATTCAATAAAAGTTCTTATCGTTTAAAATGGTGCTATATTTGCCCCAACCAATCAGATGTTAGCTTTCAAATGTTAAATAAGATCTGATTGGTTGGGGCAAATTTAGCACCATTTTAAACGATAAGAACTGTTATTGAATAACCCCCTTGTTTTGTAATAGACAATAGTAATTTGTTTTGTGGACACTGACTGACACTATCAATTGTTACTTACTTTTTTTGTCTAAAACTGCTTATAAATAATCTACACACCTAAAGGAATAGGAAATGGGATAAATTAGATCATTTTCATTATATCCACTTACTGGTACACCTAACCGCGACAGGTCTCTACTGAAAGAGTTTTGTTAATTTAATATCTGTTTATATAAATACAATGGTGTTTTGTTTTTTTGAAGCAAGGAAGGTAAATGTTCTGAATATTTTAAAAGGTGATTTTAATTAAATTCCTGCACATCTAAACAGAGTAATATTTTATCACTACACCTCCACAAACATGATTTTCATTAAAGTTAACACTTTCGAGGCAAATAGTATTCCACGTGATTTACTGACCTTGCTAGCAAGCAGCACAAATTAGAAAGAAAAATGATGAAAAGAGACAGACTTTGATTAATATAGGTAATGCTATCCCATATTTATAATAGCCTGTTCCCTATTCTGTTTTATAAATGCAGTCACTGAGAGAGGTGCCCTGCTGAGGCTGAAATGAGGCTGAAATCTGAGCGCATGCCACTTGAGTGTAGAGAAGCTGATCACACTGTCAGCAATTCATTTCAGAATGATGTATTTACTGCTTATTTCACCTTCCTCAGAATAGAGGAATTCCTTGCACTAAAAATGATATTGTTATTTTCAAGGGCATTCCTAAAGAACAAAAATTCTAGACAGGGATAAAATGGTGAAAAACTCCACGAGCAGGTCCAGTTATTCTATTATTTAGTGCATGTAAGGAAACATTCTGAATTTCTTCCAGTATTGGCATTGGAAGATTTGTAAAATGTTCTAGAAATGCCACCTTGAAAACAGAAAAACATGTAAATGAAGAGCTTTGACCATGCACCCCTCAATTTTTAGAAATAGTTAGAAATCCCAAATCCACTGACAGAAATTAGCTTGGAAGATAGCTTTTGTTGTTCAATAATGACTTAATATTCCAAATGAAATGTAAATATGCATGACTATTCACTTTTTAGCCAAGTGACCCATCTATTGCTCATATCAGGCTCAGATTTTTTCTCAGAATTGTAACATTTATTTTTTTCTGTGCATAAATAACTTTGCAATTGGAAAGCAATCTAAAGCTAGAACATTATAATGTTATTTTCAATTGGCAAACATCATGACCTGCATTTCTTTTTATATCTTCCTTTTTAAAATATCATTCTGTTAAGTTAACATGTTTGTTTAAGCTTGAAGTCGTATAAAATTCATAATGGATATATAGCAGCTTAATTGTAATGCAACCCTTTTATAAGTTGTATCCTTCTAATGTTGTCTGCTTGAAGTACTATATTTTATCATAATGAGTTCTCTCCCTGAGTTAAGCAGCCAAATGCATGCATAATGGATCTGGTTTGCACTTAAGCTTGCTTATGCAATAAGGTATGGCATAATATGGTGGTAAAATATCAGTTAATCGAGAATAATTTAGGAAATGATTAAAAACTATAGGAAATTTAGTTGCAAACCTCTGTGCCCAATCATCAGAGCTGACAAAATATACAGGGGAATTCAATAAAAGTTCTTATCATTAAAAATGGTGCAAATTTTGCCCCAACCAATCAGATCTTATTTAAAGGGCATGTCCAGCCCTTTTTTGAACTTTTAATATATTATACATATTGATCCCCCAGCCCCAACCACCGTAATAAAATTCTTAGAAAGTGCCCCGATAGTTACTTACCTTCCCTCCGCGGCATTCTCCAGGCCCTCTGCTTGCACGGAAATGCAAGCAGGGGTCGGGACCGGCAGCCGCGTCCCTGATTGGCTGAGAGGCAGAAAAGAAAACGGGAGGGAGGGGGGGGGAGGACTCTCCTGCGCATGCTTCAGACCTTGTCGAGGTTGAGGCTGAGACAGGTGCAGGATAAGTCACCCAGACCTTCTACACTACACTTTCCTGGACTTTGGAGAGGCACAGCATGGAAACCATAAGGAGCTGGGATGTAAGGTAAGGGTTTTTGTACACTACAGAGTGGGGCCAGTATGGGTTTAAATTTGAGTTTTGGGGGTGGACATGCCCTTTAACATTTGAAACCTAACATCTGATTGGTTGGGGCAAAATAAGCACTTTTTTTGATAAGAATGTTTATTGAATCTCCCCGTAAGTTTTTATGCAACTTTGTAGTTCCCATTAATGCTATCGGCCTTCCTGGTTGTTTTGCTCTTAACATAAGATTGAGTTTAGTCCTCTTAAACTGGACATATTATTTATAGCTGCTATAGCTGTTCAGTAATTACTGTTGTTAATAGAATGAAATGTGTCATACATTAACAGCTCAACCAAAAGGTGCAAGGCCAGACAAGCTAATTAGACATGGATAAGATGTATAATGAAAATGATACATTCATAACCAAATTTCTTTATGCCTTTAGAAGCGAAATTAATGTAAGAACTGTTTGTCCCAATAGACAGAGCACATTCAGAAACAAACAAGCTGTGTCTCACCTCTTCAAAGCTGTGAATTACGAAGTTAACCTGTGGGTTTGAGTCTGCTCCCATAATCAATCCACGTTATTGTATAGGTGTTCTGGGGAGTTTTTATATTAGGATTTAAAGTACAACTCCACTCTCATAATAACATCTTTTAGAAAGAATGGTCCCTTTAAAATGTGTTGATATACGCTACCCTGTCTTCTGGTATCAGTAGCATTTGCCTGCTATGCACCTAGATGCCTCAGAGGTACTGTGTGTTAAGGGCTAAATTGGTACACGCATCCTTCAGCAATTCAGTGAGCTGGTTATGAGATTGAGCATGCTCAGAGAAAACAAAGTCCTGCAGGCTCTTGTGGCACCTCCCCCACTCTTACCTCAGACCCATACACACACAAACACACCCCACAGAAAACGGTGGGAAAACAGGCTTTTTATGCCGAGGCAGAATCGGACAACTTCTGATTCTGCCTGAAAAGGCTGTTTTCACACCATTAGGGGGGGGGGGGTTTATGGGTCTACGAGTGGGGGAGGGCCCACGAGTGTGAGGGGCCATGGGGCCCATAAGTGGGAGGGGGCCAAGCGAGTCTGCAAGGGAAGGGGCCAAAGGCACCCGACAAGGACAGGGGCCAAGGGGGGACTGCAAAGAAAGGGGACAAGGGGGTGCACATGGAAACTGATTAGATCACCCCTTTAACTGGGGCTACATAAAAACACAGTAATTTATGTATATATACAGAGTGCGGAGGTAGTCTTGCCAGCATTTGTATATGTGATTTTAAGGAAGTCTTTTTACCTCAAAGGCCAGAAAATGCTGATTAAAATTATATCACTTTTTTTCTATGGGATTTTGTCACAAAAACATAGAGAAACAATATATTTTTTTAATTAAATGGTCCAAACAGCTTCTTACTACCCCTTTAGCAAAAAAGAGGATATTAAATAGCTAATTGGAAAGCTGATCTCTGTTTATCTGGATAAAGTATAATAAGTATACATGAACAGTAAAACAGATGAGGGGGGAAAAGCCAGGGCCCAATAAGAAGAAAGATACATGTTATAATGCTATTTTTTGTACTGAAAATAGGAAATCTTCTGTAAAGAAAAATGACTGTAAATGTTGCCATTAATACGGTCAGTATTCTCAAATGGAACCTAACTAAGCTAAAAGAAGGGGATGAAAGCAAAAAATATTTTTTAGAAAGAGATTTTCAGCTCAAAAATGTATCCAGTATAGTACATCTGTAATAAAGTATTCATAAAAGGCACTAGCTACCTTTAAGATTGATAACATATGTAAAATATATGAGGAGAAGTTAATAAATGAATGCATAAATGTGTCAATTTTTATTTCCAAAATTCACACATGATCAGATCGCAGTATATCTGTACTCATCAAACATTTCATGATCACTGGGTACTTCCAATAAGGTCATGTCCTGTATTTTGAGTGAGTGGCTTTATTAAATACAAAATGGCACAGGTTGCTTGTAATAATTGCTACATAACGCAGTCACGTTTTTATAATTTTTATTTAGGGTGTTGATATTAAAATTAAAAAAATAAAAAAGTTAACATACTTCCAAAATTACTTGGGGAAAAAAAGGTTTGGGGTTTTTGTATACAGTATCCTTATGATCAGTTTCACTAAATGTCAGTCACTTTATATAGAAAGTGTCCCAATGAATAAGATATCATTATGTTTTGGTATGTTTTAAACCATTCTTTAGCTGAATACTCTTTTTAGTAATTGAAATACTGAAGGGTTTTAGGAAATTCTTTGTTACTGGCATTCACTGTTACTGGCATTACTGTTTTAAGAAAACAAGAAAGGCTTTCTATAAAAGTGACAGGTATCATGCTGTTAAATAATAGTTAACATGTGTGATTCCTGTATTTTGTTGTAGTCGACCTTGTGAGTTCTGGCGCCTTGACTACTGGGAAGATGACTTGAGGCGCCGACGACGATTTGTACGGAACCCCCTTGGATCGACACATCCTGGAGCAACCCTCAAATCTGCCCAAGAGCATGGTGGGTAGAATTGTCTCTTTTACAGATCGTTTTGTTTTTAAGTCTTAATAATGCTTTGAAGAGCTAAGAATTTTAACAGTCTTGTATCATGTTCCTTTGCTCTTCAGAGATTAAAACGAATTTAACTGTTTCAGTAATTAAAGAAGGGATAAGTTTCTTTTAAAGGGCATGTCCACCCCCAAAACTATAATTTCCCCCACTACTGGCCCCACTGTGTAGTGTATAAAAATCCTTACCTTACATCCCAGCGCCAAATTGTTCTCCGGTTATGTCCCTCCAAAGTCCAAAAAAACTGACCACCAGGAGCCTAGCAGGGAGGGAATTTGTTTCTGCCTCTGATGTGTCCTCTCAGAGGGTTTTGGCTTGCTTAGAGCAGCCCCCCTCCCCCTAGTGTAATTCCCTTTTGTCATATTGTAGGGCTTCCTCCCCCAGCCCCAACCGCATTATTCTTATTTAAGTCCCCCGATCTTTACTTCCTTTCCCTCTCTCCTCCGGCATTCTGAACTGCCAGCAGCCGTAATTGTCTGCCTCTCAGCCAGTTTCATGCAAGCAGAAGGCCGGGCAGTTTGCCGGAGGAGAGAGGGATTTAAACTATGCTTTTCATTTTTAGATTACGGTACTTCATTTTTATTTGTTTTTTCTTTAAGTAATGCAGTTATTCTTTGTAGTTTACATCTTTTAATGTAATAACTTTTTTAAAAAGAGGACTTGGGATTTGATTTGGAAACATAACTCAAAAGCCTGAAAATGGCAGTCTACACTAACAGGTCAATGTTAAAAATAACATACATTCAGTGTTCTCCCGCAGCATCTTTCCCAGGACTCATAGACATTAATTGAGTGTATCCTTTAGCAACAAACCAGCAATGTATTGGGTAGCATGCTGTGCGTGTTTGTTGCTGTCACAGAAACCAATTGAGGCAAGGTGAAATATTTAGAATCTAACTAGACTTCAAGGATATTTTTTTAAATCCATCCAAAGTAAAACAGAAGAATGTATTCTAGATATAATAGCTACAAATTTTAATGATGTCTAAATGTAAATAGTTCAGTGATCAGTCAGATTATCTCTTTCTTTGAGAGTATATTGATTTCATCTTTGCTGAGGCTATTTCCCTCAGCTTTAATGGCAGATTTAGATCTATGCTAGTTTTACAAGTTTCTTATAGAATATTAAAACTTGAGAACATAAATTATACACTATAAAGGTAAAAAAACTAATTAGAAATGGTTAAAGGTATTTAAAAGTACCCAGGTTGAGTACCCAAACTGCTAGGTCCTTACACCTGGGTTAAGGTTCTAACTTCTGAATTTAACTTACTAAATTTGCAAACACCAACTAGCTGTTCTTCCCTTCCCACTTCCGTGCTGTGAGCAGACCAGTCGGAAGACACTCGGTTTAAGAATATTGATATTGTCCTGGGCCGGGAGTGGGAGATGAAGAACAGCATGCTGGCAAAGTTTAAAAGTGTAGAAGTTAGAAACTTAACACAAGGGTTAGAATCAAGATTTAGGTCCTCATTCTGGGTACTTTCAAATAGGACACTCTTGTTATAAGTTATGAGGGTGAATATGCCTTTTAAAGAAGATTTTTCTGAAAAAGTCCAGGTATGAATACTCCTTTCTAGCTTCCCTATAACTAGGAATCCGTTAACTTTGCTATGAAAATAATAAATAATCAACTAAAATTCTTTGAAGAAGGTAAAACTGATAGTTTCCCCTTATATAGCAATGGGTTTCCCAGACAAAATAACTACTGTATCTAAACCCTGTCTTCGCAATCACCTCAGGCAGCTGCAGTGTAATGCTGTTCTCTTTGCTGCTGTCAATCACAGGGCAGGTTTGAATACATTTTTAAAGCCAAAAAAAAAGTTTCTCACAGCTCAATTAACAATGTAAAGCTGGGTACACGCGGGCAGTTCCTTCGTCCTGGCCAACAGGTTGGCCAGGACGAAGGACTGTCAGTCAGAGCAAAAGTAGCTGCAGCTGTCAGTTCGCCATGACGGGGCATATAGTCCATAGAGGCAGACGAAAACCCATGCAGAGTATCGGTCAATCGGGCTGACAAATTTGCATGAGTACACAGCCTAAAAATCTATGTAACAAGTAGACTGAAACTTTTCACTTCGCAAGCAGAAGTAGGATTATGTGCTCTGTTGATTCCCACTAAACACGCCACTAGTATCAATGACAATATTCATCATGTTAAAATTTTCGCACACAACCTTGGTAGCTTGTTGTTGTTTTTATGGAGCCTGGTGAAGAGAGAAGATATAATTTGCTGAGCGGAGGTTGTGCCTGGGATGGTATCAGTGGATCAGCTCTGAGATATATGGAGGGGCTGTGTTGGATAGTGCTTTGTAGGACAGGGTAAACAGCTTGAACTGGATCTTTTGCATAATGGGCAGACAGTGGAGAGACAGAGAGGAGAGGCGTTAGAGATGCGAGAAGAGAAATGGATGAGCTGGGCAGCAGAGTTTAGGATAGATTGAAGTGGTGTCAGGCGGTAGATTGGTTAACTACGCAGGAGTGTGTTGCAGTAGTCTAGCCAGGATATGATTTGGGCATGGACTAGGATTTTGTAGCTACTTTCGAAAGGAAGGGACAAATGTGGGAGATGTTTTTGAGTTGGAGCCAACAGGATTTGGCAAGCAAATCAACATGGGGATTAAAGGAAGGATCTGAATCTATCGTTAATCCCAGGCAACGTGATTTAGATATAGAGTATTTGTGTCATTAATGTTAATAGTAATTCTAGGGAGGGGAACAGATTGTGAGGGTAGGAAGAGGACAAGTTCAGTCTTGTCCATGTTTGGTTTGAGGAAGCAGGAGGACATGAAGGCAGAGATGGCATTAAGGCAGTTGAGGACCTGGGATGGTCAGTGTAGGGAGATCGAGGCAGAGATGTGAATTTGAGTATCACCTGCATACAGGTGATACTGAAATCCAAATGATCTAATGAGTTGTCCAAGGCCATTGGTGTCAATGTAGAAATGAAGATGACCAAGTACTTAGCCTTACGGTACCCCCACAGGGAGGGGCGAGGAGTGTAGCTAATTCCAGGGTGGAAAACACTAAAGGTTCTATCTACCATTGAGATAGGAAGATATTCAAGAAAGTGCAGTATCCTGGATGTAGAGGGTGATCAACAGTATCAAAAGCAGAGGACAGATCAAGAAAAATTAGCAAAGAGTAGTGACCTTTAGATTAAGTAAATCATTTGTCACTTTAGTGAGAGCAGTTTCTGTTAAGTGGTTAAGTCGGAAGCCTGACTGGAGGTGGTCAAAGAGAGTTAGCAGACAGGTGAGAAATCAGGTTACCATAGATGTCTTTTCAGTAGTTTGGAAGCAAAAAAAGGAAAAGGGAGACAGGCCGGTAGCTGGAAAGAGCGGATGGGTCCAGGGAAGGTTTTTTTTAAGTATAGGGGATATCAAGGCATGTTTAAATGAGGAGGGACAAATACCAGTGGCTAGGGACAAGTTTGAGAGGTTAGGGCTGGTATGAAGGAAGAGGAGAGGTGGGGAATAAGATAAGAGGGGATAGGGTCGAGATAAAAGTCCCTATTCTGTAATAATGGAACACAGTGGAATAGTAGAAGCTTGTAAGGGGGCAAGTAGAGGGAGTAGCTAATGAAGGGAAGCTAGTCAGTGCAGTGGTAGGGGTAAAGTTGGGGGGGATAAACAATGAAGGGAGGTGTGGTAGTGGTTGGAAGCTGTGGGGGGAGCTACAGTATGCAGGCCATTTCTGATGTTTATTTTTTTTCTGTGAAATATGAGGCTATTTCATCAGGGACTGGGTGGAGGAGGTGATGGAGGGAGCGGGGAGTTAAAAGAGCTATTTGAAGAAATGTTATAGTTATGAGATTGTGTGGATATTAGGGAAGAGAAGTAGTTTTGTTTGGCTAAGGGTAAAGCACTTCTGATCCAATAAAGGGCACTTTTAAATACCAGCAAGTCTTTTCATCTTTTTTATCTGGCACGTAAGCAATGGATGAGGGTTTTTACAATGGGTAAAAAGGGGAGCAACAGAATCTAGAGCATTGGAAACCATGTTTTGGTAAAAGACAGCTGTAATGTCAGGGTCAGAGAAGGAGGGCATGAAGACAAGTTGTTGGAGGGGCCCAGAAAGTGAATATGGGTTGAGATTACGCAGATTCCTACATCTGTAAGTTTGTTTATTAGGGGTCATTGTTGGGACAGATGACATGATTAAATTTGAGTAGATTTTGATCAGATAAAGGAAAGGGAGAGTTGAAGAAGTTGGATATAGAGCAGGGGCGAGTGAAGACCAGTTTAAGTGTATGCCCATTACAATGGGTCTGTGCAGGGGACCACTGATAAAGGCTAAGGTAGGAGGTAAGAGGTTTAGTGGCAGTAGAGCTGTTACTATTGACGGGGATGTTGAAATCTCCTAAGATAACGGAGGGGGTGTCTGAAGATAAAGTGGGATAACCAAGCTGAGAAGTGATCAAAGAAAGTAGTGGTTTGTCCGGGTGGTCGGTAAATAACCGCAATCTGTATGGATGTGGGTGAGTAAATATAGATTGAGTGGGACTCAAAAGATAAACAGGAGTGGGCTGGTAAGGGTGCAATAGGTTGAAAAGAACATCGCTCAGAAAGAAGAATACCAACTCTACCTCTACGATGCTTCTTATCTGGCCTAGGAGTATGGCTGAAATGTAGGCCACCATATGAGAGTGCGGCAGGTGAGACAGAGTCAGAGGGTGACAGCCATGTTTCGGTTAGACCAAGAAAAGTAAACGAGTTTAAAATAAATAGGTCATCTATGTGCACAAGTTTGTTACAAACAGACCTTGCGTTTCATAATGCCCCAGATATGGGAGCAGGAGTAAGGGAAAGAAGAGGTAAATTTTTGATATTGTATTGTAAAGGTACTAATGGATAAAGGAGCGTGATGGGCAGTGGGCTTTAAGGTGAGGACGAATCGATTATGCACATGCGGTATGGGAGAGGGGCCTGGATTTGGGGAGATATCGCCGGCTGCAAGTAGAAGAGAGAGTGAAAGGAGGTGAGAGTGTGATTTAAATGAACCATACGTTTGGAAAAAGAATGGAATAGTAAGACAATGGGAAGGTAGGTGGTATAATCCACGTGAGCAGATTTCTGTCAGGATACTGATATAATTCTTTGGTAATTAAGCCCTACACTTGGAAAGAAGGCTGCATAAGTAGAGCTCTTACAGATATAACTGCGCTAATTACAACTACAGTTGGGAATACTGTTCAGCTGAGGTGTAGGTGGGGACAGACAGACAAATCAAATGAAAACGGAGTGAGAATCAAACATGGGTGAATGCCCCAATACACAACCAGACTAGTCTATGAGATAAGACAGCAGATGCATACCAGGCAAATATTATTGTGAAGCACAGGAAGGGATGCGTTGTGGAGAGTGACGAGTAGGGCAGTACAGCAGATTCATACCAGGCAAAAATTACAGGGGAGCACAGGAAGGGATGCACATTGGCGAGTGATGAGTAGGTTAGCACAGCAGATTCATACTTGTAAGGGCAACAAGATGGTGTCAGGAAAAGATGGAGAGTGATCCTGATGGTGCACTAGTTAATTCTGGTGTTAATTCAGCCCTACACAGAAATAGTAAATTTGGAAAGAAGGCTTTATGCATCAATATTAGCAACATTGGTAGTTTTTAGAATCTCATTTTGCTTCTTTTTTTTTTTTTCCAACTATCCAATGAACCTGCCATGTCCAATGGAAAACAGTTCCATAGTTTAACGTTCTCATGGTGAAAACCCTTTTCTTCCAGTCTTAAGTGATGTCCGTGTGTCCTTTTAAAATAGAATACCTTGTATACAGTTAAGGAGGGCCCAACTAACAACTGTCCCTTAAATCCCATTTGGTCATAATCCAGCTATGTAAGTATAAAAGTAGAAGTGATGGCTAGTCAATATGTAAGTTCATATGCTTGTCCCAAACCCCTTTATCCTAAAGTGCCATTTTTGCACAGATTTTTGATGATCACTACTTCTAGTACTTCCTTCCAAGCAACAGTTAGAAAGAAAGTTTTCTTAGGCAGTTTAGACTTCCAAGTTTGTATCTCTACCCGATCTGCTGGTCTTATAGAACATAATTTACCTCTCACCTGGACTTTAACCCTATTTCATATGCAATACATACATAAGACCGCTAAACAGGTTATAGATCTTGACCAAAATAACCTTGAAGACAAGGCACAGAAATTTATAGAGGGATAAACAAGGCCATAAAATTCCTACTCCAAGATCTCAATTGGATTGGACAAGTGGTCTTGTTACATTTAAATGATGAACCCAGGCCACATATTAAAAGCCTTTTAAACCTCTCTAACTTTTCTAGATTTCATGATGTGTGGTAAAATGATGTTGTAAATCACGCATGCAGAGCCTACATGTAGCAGATATGCACAGAGGCTTACGGTTGCAATGCCTTGGATGCCATTTTGATAGATCTTATCTGTTAGAGAAAAGTTAGCAACTTTTATACCTTATTTGTTGCCTGTTCCTATATTAGTTGTAGTTTGCACACAGCCACAGCGGAAGCCATCATAGATGGAGAAAAGGAAATTCATTGGGCGGGGGGGGGGGGGGGGGGCTTTTATGTTTTTTTTTTAAAAAAAAAAACAGTGTTTTAGAAATCAAAACTTTTCTATGTAGGTTCCCCCCCCATTATTTTTTTTTGTATTTGTACAGAATAAATTGAATGTCATTTTTTGCAGCTCAGGCTTGGAAATTTACTTGCATAGTATGCACTAATTCACTCACTTTTGACAAGGTCCTCTCTTCCTTGGAGGATGAATTCTATATCTTCCTTATTGTCATCACATATCCTATGATATATAGGAATACTGCAGAAAGTTATATACCTGCACACACTTCACCATTGATACTAAATCTTTCTGCTTGGAATCTTTTTCAGCGAGAGAGATATAACATCTCTGGAAAGTAAAATATTACCATATTGGCAATATGTTGTTTTTCATTATTTGAATCTGATAGTTTTCCCTATGCCTAAATACCATGAAAATAAATCTTAAATAAATCTGCACATTAGGTTTCATGAATAGTACATCCACCTGAAATGTTACGATATGCTGTAAATCGAATAGCAACCTTTTCCCTTTAAAGTATTTATTTAAATTGGAAGGTGGATTTTTTTTTTTTTTTACATTGTGTTGTGGCTGTTTCCAGAAATTCAGCCATGGCTTGTAATTTCTTTGAAATGTGGTTTAGATGGAATATTTAGCATAACTTTTCAGTATATAACAGAACATGTTATTGTTTTATTCTTAACTAGTATAAAGTGAAGGAATTGGTAACTGTAATTTAGTTTTAAGAATAGACAGAATACAGACTGACCTAATACTAAGCTAGGGTGTCATAGAAACTTGGGATGAGCATAAGAATAAGACAAACTATACAAAATAAACTATATCATTATGTTTCTGTAAACAGACGCAGCTCACACTGTTTTATCTGTTTTATTTTGTTACTGACAGCCTTTTGCACAACACAATTTTTGGTGGTGGACTTGGGATTTGATATTGTAAATTTACAAATGCTTTACTAATACTTGCAGTACCCAATTTATTGTTATTTGTCCTGCCTTGTGGGACATCATTAGAGTTTATTTAAATCCCTTCATTTTAGATATAGGCAGTTGAATCTGTATTAGGCAATTATAGGAGATTTCTATCCACATTAGACCATTGTATATTCACTTGCACTACTTTGTATTTAATGTTGATATAAATGGGATATGTTGTTGGATGGCTATGTGCCACTGGTTAAGGTTATAAGTGCCTGTTGTAGGTGTTCCTGGACGAACTGCAGCACACAAGCAATTATTGTCTGAAACGGGCATTCGAGGCACGCGTTTTGCCCAATTGCTTGTTGGGTGTTGTGTAGCAAATTGCCATGTGTATGGAGCTTAAGAAGCCAGAGGGAAATACGAGAAGCACTCATATGCAAGTACACAAAGATACATATTTGGGGGGATCTTTTTTTCTTTTTAATGTCATGAAAGATTACCCAGAAGCAATAGATGATCAGCATATTCAAAATGTCAAAACCATCACCAGGTACCCAGGAGACGTCAAGGGACTACATTGGTTGAATTGATGTTTCAAACCAAAATGGCAGTTTACTGCACTTTGGATTGTTTAAGTTTCTATTATTTTAGAATCATAAATGAACATGTCTTAGACTGGGTACCCTCTGTGTATCTAGAACAACTTTAGAGGTCAGCCGCTCCGGAAACGGGACTCCAATCTCAGTTATGTGACCACATGAATCTTTATTGGAACAGAGTAAATTGTATAACTTCACAAATGTGCACAAACAGCAACCAAAGCAAGGGAGAGACATTCAACCAGATGCATCTGGTCTGTGATGAAGCGGTGTTTCCACCGTGAAACACGTCAGACTGGTTGAATGTCTCCCCCTTGCTTTGGTTGCTGTTTGTGCACATTTTTGAAGTTATACAATTTACTCTGTTCCAATAAAGATTGATGTGGTCACATGACTGAGATTGGTGTCCCGTTTCCGGAGTGGCCAACCTCTATAGTGGTTCTAGTTTGAATAGATATTGTGGGACTGGCTTGATCTCGCTTGAAAGGGAGGACACAGGACACCAGGCATTATGGACAGAGGCACATGGGTAGCGCTCCCGCATCGGAACTTGGTATGTTAATTTTGATTTACCCTCCTTGTATCAGTCGGTGGGACAAATATTTGCAGCAAATGATGTTGGATCAGACAAATGGGTGATTGGACATGTAAATTACTGCGCATTGTGCAGTCTTCTATGGACTGCACGATTGGTTGTGGCAAACTGACGACTGGGGCTAATTTCGACGAGATTGACTGATTCGCCTTTCCCGCGCTATTCGTCCGTGTGTACCCAGCCTTAATTAATTGTATAGATGAGACGTCAATATGCCACAGAGAAAATGTTAATAAAGCACCTGAAATTTTTATGCTTCCATTAAAGAGTACCTCCACCCCTAACATTAACTTTTAATATTGTGTAGGGCACCCCATCCCCAACCACCAACTTACTTTTGCAAAGAAAGCCCCAGAAAGATACTTACAGACCATCGTTCCTCCAGCTCTCTGCTAGCCTGGAAGCAGCAGGGAGGGGCGGGACCAGCAGCAGAGTATGTGAATGGCTAGCCGGCTGCCAATCACTGCTGGCTATGCAGAGCACCGGGTAGAATGAAGGTCTGTAAGTATCTTTCTTGGGCTTTCTTTGCAAAAGTAACACAGTACAAACAATTTGTAGCTAGAGGATGCAGCAGACAGAAGGGATCCAGAGGGAGGGGTTGGAGGGCTCCCCTGTGCATGCCACAGTCCTTACTGGGGGGTAAATCTCCACTGGGATCAGATGACTCACACTAACCTCCTACTCTTCAGTTTTTTTTAACTTTGGACAGACACTACAGAAGAACCATAAGGAGCAGAGATGTAAAGTAAGAAATTTTAAACTACACGGCCAGTATGGGGTTAAACTTTAGCTTTGGGGGAGGACATGAAATTGGTTTGCACCTTTTTACAGCCATAGGCTGTTATGTAATGTCTCTTAAGCATTTCGAATGTGGTATAATGAACACTGCATGAAATGTTGTGGTCTGCCCCCAGCCTAAACTTTCTCTCCTTTCATAAATAGCCTGAGCCATTTGAAGCTAGCAAATTCATTTAAAATTAGAGCTAAATGAATTACTGATCTCCTTGCGTGGGCTCTTTATTTTTATATGTAGACATTTATATTTTTTGTTTATATAGCGCCACTTTGTTAAATGCCTTAAAAATGCCCCTTTAACGTATCACATGCCTTTTTTTTTTTTTTTTTTTTTGATGCCTTAGTGTCTGTCTTACAGCAGGTTCATGATAAAAAAAACTGTCACCTTGTACTTCACAGCTGATGCCTTGGATACATGTATGGCAATAAGTTACACCTCTTTCTTTCACTTTTTGTGCATTGGTAGTGGTTTTCTGGTATTTCCCTTTATCCTGCAATCCTGCAATAGAGTTCTGGGTCTCGTGTTATACAATAACAGGTGATCAAATAGAAGGTTGCTCTCATTTTATTTAATAGCATAGACAGTAGGGAAAGGACAATGTTTCAGCTCCATAGGCCTTTGGTGTACTCCTTAGCAGCTGTTTCTTGTCGTTTTTTTTATCTAGAGTCTAAACATTATTAGAGGATTATTAGCTCAATTGACTACACATTTATAGTTGTCTTAAGCCAGGGATTTATTTAAACACAATGCTGTAGCTCTATTCACAATCTATGATCCCTCTGTGGAAAAAAAAAGCCCTAAGGGTATTTAAATCTTAAACTTTATTTACTACTATTCAGTTGTCTGCGCATGGCAACAATTTTAATGTTTGCTCACAATAAATAGCATGTATGAATGTTTGTTGCAGTCAGACACAGTATATTGGAGCTCAAATAATTGATATATAGGTCAATGTCTTCATTATACATCTTAAAAGCATTGTAGTGGCATTGTACTTCTAGGATCTTAGCTTTTAGGATGCAACAGTATTTTATTATTATTGTTATTGATATGGTATACATTTACTAATATATGCCTGGATACATTTCTAAAACTACAAAATATTGAGAATTACTTTTATTAATACATACACTGTAGATCTGGTTGATCCAGGGATACTTTCAGGAAGGAATTTCCCCCCCCCCCCCCCCCCCCCTTTTAGCTGGGTCTCGGAAATGTTTTTTTTTGCCTTCCTCTGGATCAACTGTTAGGAAGGGTTTAAAAAAAAGTTTGGACTAGATGGACGTATGTCTTTATTCAACCTCAATTACTATGTTACTATGCTTCCACTGCTTATCCCAATGCATCAATCCTACGTAGACTTGCACAAAAACATTTTTCTCATATTGTCTATATATTTTCTTTGTCCAGTTTACTGGAACTACCTTTTTAAAACAGGCTAGAAGTGTCAGAGTATGATTGGTTGTAGAAAAGGGGAGGTTTAAATTTGAAATAAATGAAAGATGTTGGATGATTTTAAACACTAGTTTAAAAAAGTAAATAGACAAAAAGCAAACAACATATGAGATCAACAGTATAACTGTCCTGGTAATATTAGTTTGCCTGTTTTTATTTTAATGGGGAAAAAGTCCACTGCCAGGATTGATTTGGTCTAAAGCAGCCTCTAATGGGAAGGTGGCAGTGTAAATACCTGAAGATGAATGTTTTCTGTGCTAACGATCAATACAAGCCCCTAGACTATACTTCTGGCTATCTTCTTGTTAAAAACAAATTTGTTAATTCTGACAATTTAATTGCCCTTCCCAAGTTCACATTAGCTAGCTTGAGTAAGAGCAAGTCATTTTTCAAGGAGCTAACCTTGTTTGAAGTTATTTATAGAAGGCATACAGTGTTTTTTTTAGTCTTTGTTCAAAAAGATGACAATTATTAATTCAAACAAATCTAGTCAAATTTCTGCGGATCAATGCATTTTTGTGCGCATACATTTTATGGAAAAACTGTACAGCATAATTTGTAGGGTAGTATTTTAGTATAGCTGACTTTTCCCACTCAACTATGGAGGAAGGTCACCAAGCTGAGGATCTCTGTCCTTTCCTATGGATAGCAAAACAATATTGTCCTTTTTATCTGTTGTATTCAATTAGATCAACTGGACTTGAAATGTAGTTCTTGAAGATGTTTCACTAGTCATCCGACTGGCTTTCTCAATTCAGAATGACTTGTACAAGAATCTGTGGCAATTATGTACCCTGGAAAATCCCAATTAGCATATCACAGCCAGGTGTTAAGGGTGTGATTGGATAGTGGCGAAGAGGTGTTATAGGAACGCCCAGACTAAGGTGTTAAAACAGCATTGTACAGTTGGTGTCGAACCCCCCCACCTCTATTTAGGCTTGGTTTCTTTATTTTCACATAAATGGCCTCCTTAACACCTCTCTTGAACCAGTCACGTTCCTTTGCCAATATGTTAACATTACAATCTTCAAAGGTATGTCCTTTATCCTTAAGATGCAGGTACACGGCTGAGTCCTGACCCGAGGAATTGGCTCTTCTGTGCTGGGCCATACGTTGATGCAGTTGCTGTTTGGTCTCCCCCACATACAAATCAGAGCATTCTTCACTGCACTGCACTGCATATATGATGTCGCTTTTCTTGTGTTTTGGTATTGGGTCTTTCGGATGTACCAATTGTTGCCTCAGTGTGTTGTTCAGTTTAAAGCAGACAGGGATACGATGTTTTTTGAAAATTCTTCTTAATTTCTCGGAGACCCCTGCTACATTTTTGTTTTTAACCGTGTTGCTACAGAGGGTCTTTTGCATAACCAACATAGCAGAATTCCAGGATAGAGTTTTTCTCTGTTGTATCTGAGGGGAAAGCTTGGGTGACTGGCTAAAGTTTAGTTTTCCTTGCAGCTGTGCTTTCTAATAGCAATCTTTGTTTCTCTAGAATGGCTGCAGTGTTGCAGTTCATTACTAGTTTGTTTTATCTCGCTGGATTTCCAGCCTCTAAACAGACTTGCAGACGTGGGTGTTTTTCTGCATTTTTGTCTTGTTTGCTGCATTTTGTTGTCTTGTTTGCAGCAAAGGTATGTCCTTTTATCTTAAAGGGCAAGTCCAGCCCTGAAATGGAAACTTACATACAGGTAAATCACCCCTGAAAACCCTAAACGGTAATAGTTTGAAACCTGAAATCTTGCACAGTGTCCTGTTGCCCCTGTTTCTGCTTCCTAGTTCTTCCAGTTAGCAACTGACAGTTATGGATTTGAAGCCAACGACTGAATGTTAATCCATTATCTGCCTCTTCTGAGCATGCCCAGGCTCAGTACAGGTTTTAAAATTGCTCAGTTTCCCTGAGGCATCCAGAAGCATAGCAGGCATACAGTAATGAATTAATAGGACAAAGTATAATATATCAACATTTTAGGAGGCCATTTGTTTCTAAAAGAGTTGTCCTTTAAGGTTTGTCTTTGCACCTTAAAGGACACCTATACCGAAAAATAGGTTATTTTAAATTGACCATTACTGGAAACTATAATTCTTCCCAACCACCACTGTATCATTTTTTTGTTGATCTGTCCCCTATTTCTTTAGATATTCAATCTAAAACTTCTTATATTTCAGCGGTCAATCATGTTCCTTGCTCTCATAAACTATTCTTCTGTGAGTAGTTTTACTGTAGCTGGAATGGTGACAGAGTTTTGACAGTTGGAATGCTGTGTGCAGGCTTGACAGTTGGTTTGTGGGGAAAAAAGTCAGGTCGGATGGAAGTGGTTAAAAGAGGGAGAGGGGATACTGCTCCTAAACAAAATATGTGCTAGATTGAAGGCATGCAGGAACACAAGCAAGAGTAAGGGTGAGGCCACACTAGTGCGTTTTTCGCACATTTGTGCCACGTTTCGCGATTGCGCCTGTGATTTTTGGTAAAATGGAAATCGCGGGAACGCAAAAATCCCTGCAATTTCTGATGCGCATGCGATTGCGCGTCCGCTCGCATTTTGGTAAAATTTTTGGTGCGTTAACGCGTACGTTTCCATAACGCAAAACGAACACGCAAACGCAAAATGCATAAGAATCGCGCACAAAATCGCGTGCGATAATGCTCGCGATTTTGTGTACGATTCCTGTGCGTTGCAGTGTGGCCCCAAACTAAGTGCTAATTACATGTATTCAATTATAGATTAAGATGAGGCAAAGTCATTTTTTCAGTATAGTGTCCCTTTAAGGAAAAAGGACATACCTTTTGAAGATTGTAATGTCAACATCTTGGCAAAGGAACACGACTGGTTCAAGAGAAGTGTCATGGTGGCCATTTGCGTGAAAATAAAAAAGCCTGAATAGAGAGGTGTGTGTTTTCAACATCAATTGTCTACCATGTACAATGCTGTTTTGACACCTTACTCTGGGCAGTTAGACAGCACCTCTTGCGAAACGTCTTCAAGAAGATCAAGTCCAGTCTAACTGAATATAAACAGCCGTAATTTGTCTAATCTTCCTGCAAAGTCAAGCCCTTCCATTCTCCTTGTTATTTTATTTGACCTTCTCAGAACTTCTTCCATTTACAAGATGTCCCTTTTGTATATGGGTTTTGAAAACTGCACCACACATTCCAAATGAGGCCTTACCAGTGCTTTGTAAAAGAGTAGAATAATATTTTTCTCCCTTGAATTTATTCTACTCTTTATACAAGACAATAACTTGCTAGCTGTTGCTGTTGGGCACTGCTTGTTACAGATTAAAGGGTATGTCCACCCTTAAAAAAATGTTTTGATATAGTATTCCCCCTGTCCCCCCAGCCCCAACCTCTCTATTTATTTTATTAGAAAGTTCCCCAAACTTTACTTACCTGCCCTCTTTCCTCCGCCGCACTGCCAGGCCCTCTGCTTGCGAGATAATGCGGGACCGGCAGTCGCGTCTGTGATTGGCTGAGCTGCAGCCAATCACGGACGCGGCTGCCGGGAGTTCAATGCGGCAGAGGAAAGAGGGCAGATAAGTAAAGTTTGGGGAACTTCTAATAAAATAAATAGAGCGGTTGGGGCTGGGGGGACAGGGGGAATGATTTACATAAAGGTTTTTATGGTAGGGGGAAGGAATGCTAATCGGGAGGGAGGGGGAGAAGGGCTGCAGTACGCATGCCAAACTTCTCCCAGAGGCCAGGTAGGAGGCAGTGTCCTATATGGACTCTGCTATCCTCCTAGTGGGCAGTTTTTGGGACTTTGGGGGGGAGACTACAGGAGAACCTTATGGAGCTGGGATGTAAGGTAAGGATTAAACTACACTACACAATGGGGCCAGTAGTGGGGGGGATTATAGTTTTGGGGGTGGACATGCCCTTTAAAGGACAACAATACCCAAAAAAACATCTCCCTCATTACATGTCCACACTTCCAGCAGCTGAAATCTCTTACGCTCATTTACAACCGTGCTGCCTTCCCTTAGATATCACACAGCAAAGATGAGTGCTAAAAGCTCGCCTCATAGACGGCCCAGGCCCATGATTAACATATCACTTGTCATTGGCTATTGGGAATGTCTGTTACAACCTCTCTCCTCCTTCTCTGCCAGTCAAACAAACATGAACTGTTCGGTTGCTAGTTTTGAGTTACAGGCAGACAGAATTGTTACGCCCCCTTCACAGTGTGGCTAATTGAAGGCAGAGAGAAGCTCGAAATCAGGAAAAAACATATGGGGAGGGCTACATACCATTATTCTTTTGAAAGCAGTTTTAAAAAAAAAAAATGCATTGAGGCAATTCAGTTATCCTTTAAGTCTTATCTACTAGAACCCCCAAATCTTTTTGCAACAAAGATTCACTTAGCACAGAGCTATTTATAGTGTAGGTGGTACAAAAATTGTTAAACCCAAATGCATCTACTTACATTTATCAACATTGAATCTCATCTGCCATTCTGATTCCCATTTTGATAATCTATCTTGGTCTGCTTGCAGCAATTGCAAATCATTTGATGTTCCTGCTTAGTTTTGTGTTATCAGAAACCGCAGAGACCTTGCTCTAAATACCCACTTCTAAGTCATTTATAATCAGATTAAATAGCAGTTACCCTAGTAATGAACCCTGAGGCATTTCCATTAGAACTTTTGCCCACATAGATGTAGCCCCGTTGACAACTAATCTCTGTAACTAACCAAACAACCAATTCTCTATTCATGTACTAATGTTTTTTTCTAGGCCAACAGTGCTCAGATTATACATTAGTCACCTGTGTGGCACAGTATTAAAAGCTTATGTACACTGGGAAATTTGTTTTTTTTTTGGAAACTATAATTCTTCCCAACTATCACTGTAACATTTTTTGATCTGTCCCCAATTTCTTTAGATAACCAGTCTGGAACATCTTATTGTTCAGCTGTCAATCAAGAGCCTTGGTATCATAAACTATTCTGTTATGTATAGTTTTGCTGTAGCTGGAATGGTGACAGTTGGTAGGTAAACTAAATGATGGAAAATTCCCTCTCCTAATGCTGCCTCATAGGGATTACTGAGCATGCTTGCCCTCAGAGAGGCTAGCAGGAGGGCTGAGTTTAAGCGGAATAGATTCTGTATTATATTAATTCATGCAGCAACACAAACCCATCAGAGTAAGGGCTACTTATATGTTTTGATTTATAGACTGAAATGAGCCAAACTAATTTTATTCAGTGTACAGTTCCTTTTAAAGCGTAATGGGGAACTAAAGTCTCCAGACCACATTCCCCAATAGAAAGAGCACATTCACAAAGATACAAAAAGCTGTCTCACCTCTCCCTTGGGTACTTGGGGTCAGTTCTCATAATTCACTTCAGCTGGGAAAACCCGGTGAAGTGTACACAGTACACTTCACAGATAGCTGCAGCCTTGTGTCCTGGAAGCTGACAGACAATCGTGTTATAGCCCTCCTACTGACAGCACACATATTTCACTGCAGTTTTTGTGTTAACACATTATAAATGCTTCTGTCCCTAACAATGATGATAAAAAAAAAAGAATCATAATCTTTGCAGTAAAAAATTAAAGTAACCCTAAGGGAATCGAACCTGCAACCTTTTATACTGTGTCTTGCTAAAAAGAAAGCTTTGTACCACTATCCCACAAGGGCTAATAGGTGGGATAAAAGTACATATAGAATCTTTATCATTTGATATAGAAAAAAACCCCAGCACATTAACAGTGTGCCAACACTGCACATGCAGAAGAAGCAACAGGTTCACTGTTTTGTATTGCTCCAGGAAGGCTGTCAGCAATTCATGCTGGTTGGTAAATAAAAAACAGAGCTGCTATATATATAAAGTTTGTACAGATGTAGAAGTTTTATATTTGTACTCGCAACAAAATAGAACCCTTCTTAGTTACAGAATCTATTACCTATATGTACTAAATGCAGCTTACTAGAGAATGTTTCTATGTTTAGGTGTTCTGGGGAGAATACCTTTCATATAAGGATTAGAAAAATGTAAGTTTAGTTTTTCTTTAAGCAAAATCCAAGCATGCTACATTGCTATGCCTGAATGTAAATTCTTACTCCCCAAGAAAGTTAGTCTAACTAGTCTTCCTATAAATCGTTGCTGACTACTACTTATAATATCCGTTCTGGAGATGTAGTTCAGAATATGATCCTGTTACAATTTCCGGTTTCTTCCCTACTACAGCTATAGTTACCAGGCTGTGAACGACTATCTTTTTTAAATATTGGTATTGCATCAGCTTTTTTTCCAATCCAGAGGCACATTGCCAAACAAAAGTGAATCTGAAATAAAAACCAAAACAGTGGTCTAGATAAAACTGGACTAAGCTCTCTTAAGATCCAAGGATGTATTTCATGAGTTTCTGGGGCTTTATTGATATTATATTTGTCTAATTAGGTCCATACTGTACTTAGCCAGAGTTAATATTTATCATTTATACAATTCATATTATTACTGCCTCTGCTATAAGGACTCGAATTCTCTCTATTGTATACAGTGCAAAAAGAACTCTTGCATCCCCTATAACCATCTTAGCCCCATTATTTAATGGTCCCACATTCTCTTGATATACTTAAATAACATTTTGTGTTTGGTCTTAATTTATTCAGCTATCTAAATTTCTTTTTCTGTTTTATCTAGTTTAATTGCTTCCTTGCTCTCCTTATTACAGCTTTAATACTTTATGTAGGATTTTTAATTTTAAGCGCTATTTTCTTTCTTTCCATTTCCCTTTTTACCTGAGCATTAAGCCACGCAGGAGCAGACCTAATTTTTTTACACTTGTTCCCTAAAGTTCTAAATTTAGTAGTGTAATAGTTGATTACCACTTTAATAGCAGTCCATTTCTGTTCAGGATCTTTACCTAAGAATATATAACCCCAATCAATAAACAGGAATGATTCCTTTAAAATTAGCTTTCATAAAGTTGAATGTTTTTGTTACCCCAATGCACTATTGTTTTTTACAACCTATATTAAATGACACTATACCATGATCACTATTCCATAAGCTTCCTATTACCTTCATCTCCTTAATGAGCTGGGGTTATTAGATATTACCAGATCCAACAAAGCATTCTTTAAGGTGGCCATACACTATTACGATCGTAATTACGATCTTAAACCGACCGATACTTTGATAGACAGATGTACAATGTTAATTGTACCAAGATGTACAATAAATATTGTTCGACATTCAATTTGATTTGTGATTAATGTCGAATGTCGTCCATTGTGAGATTACATTACATTAACATTTAATCGGAACTTTAGAAAACACTACAATCATTTTACCAATCGACTTAAAAACCGACTTTCCCGATCGTTATTACGATCGATTTTACGATCTAATGTCGTGTGGTAAGAATGGGAAAATGTACAATTTTTCTGCCAATCGATGGAAATGTCTGATTGTATGTTGGATTGTACATAAAATCGGCCTAATGTATGGTCACCTTTATAGTATATACTATCAGAAAAAGCAACAAAGGGCTGCAGCACCACTGATGAGTCTGTTAAAAGTCCAAACTTTATTACATATTGGTTAAAAAATATCTTAGCAGATGGTGTCGAAGCAAACAACAAATGTAGAAAAAAATAGGGTTTACCCTGACGCGTTTCGGACTTTTCCCCTTTTTAACATCCTAACCACCAATTAAAACCAAGTGTATAGCCACTCCCTATCTCTCTCTTAACCCCTTCCTCCATACTTTATTAGAGACTTCATTAACACATATTCTTATCAATCTTTACGATGTTATAATGGTCTAGCTTACAAAACCCCAACATATGCCTTAAATGTAACATCTAGATCAGTATATTTAATCCATTATATCCCACTAATCTTTCTTCAAACAATGTGACATATCCCATTTATACAATCTTTGCAATGTTATAATGGTCTAGGTTATAAAACCCCAACATATCCCTTTAAATGTAACATCTAGATCAGTATATTTAATCCATAATATCCCACTAAAAACATTTCTTCAGACAATAAGTGACATATCCCATTTATACAATCTTTACAATGTTATAATGGTAAAGGTTATAAAACACCAACATATCCCTTTAAATGTAAAGTTTTCGAAAGTCCAAAACGCGTCTGGGTAAACCCTATTTTTTTTCTACATTTGTTTTTTGCTTAGACACAATCTGCTAATATATTTTTTAACCAATATGTAATAAAGTTTGGACTTTTAACAGACTCACCAGTGGTGCTGTAGCCCGTTGTTGTTTTTTCTGATAGTATTCTTGGAGGAGGGGCATTTCCCAGGCTGAACAGCACATGTGGTGAGCCCAGGAGAAAGGCTGAGGTAAGGAAGCAGAGCCGCCATTACCTTTTCATGTTTACAAATTCTTTATAGTATGAACTTTAACAATCTGTGTAAGAAAATGCTCATATAGCAAATGTGGGAACTTTTTTCTTAACCTTTTAAGTGCTGGAAGTGCTATGTCAGGATAATTTGAATCCCAGATAACCAGTGTCAATGATGTGCCTTTTACCAGCATTCTTCGCCAACTGCATATGGAGGTCAATTTCTACCTCCTCATTGGCATTTGGTGGTTTATAACAAATCTACAATTATTTACGGACCTTCTTGCTTCCCGTACCCCTATCTATTTCATATCTTAGATTTGGCTTTAATTCTTGTTTCTCCTTTTTTTACTTTACTTTATCATGTCTAAGCAAATAGTATCCTTCATAATTCACCAACCAGTCAAGCTTATCATGTTTCTGCTATAACGATCACATCGTACTTTTCTTTTGAAACTATTAGTTCATGTTCCCTAGTTTTTCCAGACAGTCTTCTTGAATTTGTAAACATATGTTTTAGTATTAAAATTTAAATAAAATATATATATATATTTTTTATGTGCATGCCTCCTTATACTCAATGCTCCCACTCTTCTCCCTCCATTATTTTATCAGCTCCCTGATTCCTTACCTCTCTATATGCCCTAAAGTAGTCCAAAATACCCTCCCCCCATACCTAGTTTAAAAATGTCTTCCTCAAAACAGCTGCACATAATCATCTGTAAGGAGAAAAGTCTTTTTGTTGTCTCCCTAGCATAGCACAGGGCAGCGGTAGTATTTCTGGAAATACTAACCTGGAAGTCTTCACTTTAAACTTTTTAACTCCTCCTTCTCTAACTTTTTTCTCTACGAGGGGAGGTACGTAGAGTTTGGGGGGCTTTCTAAAAATAAAAATAATGCGGTTGGGGCTGGGGGACCAGGGGGAAGGCTATATTAAAAAATAGGTTTAAGGGTAGACATACCCTTTAAGCAAGAATGTAGCTTGACGTGGTGGCAGGCTTACAAATGATTTGGCCAACATAAAGTATGGAAGGGATTTCTGAAGTATTGTACCACTTGCACCAACAAGTTTTTGTGTGTCATAACAACTTTATAAATGTGTATTCAAATACAAAAATATCAAACGTTTTACCACGCCCACACACTAAGCCATGCCTACACACCAAGCCACACCCACTTTGTTGCGGCATTCAAAAGTTATAGGCAGCGTTCAAAAGTTGTTTCAGGTGCCAAAAACCCTAGGGACACCCCTGACAGAGGGCTGCAATTGCCAATACTAGGTCTGATACAAGCGGTTCAATCCATTTTATTATCTTACAGCAAACAATCAGATGTTTTCTTTTTGCTGTGTTACTGTAGTTCAGGGAGGCCCAACCTGGCCCATAAGTGTGTAGCCCTTCGCCCGGTCTGTCCTGTTACGCCCACACCATGCCATTGTCCAGCCCACCTGCGTGGTCGGGCGGCGGGTTTGGTATCACTGCTGTTGTTAGATAACATCTAATTGATTTCTTCAGATTAATAGCATGGCCACACTTTTCCACCTTGTGTTGCATCGACCCTTTAGCGTATTGGTGGTTAATATGGCTTTTAGATGAGATTTATGGCAGTTGCTGCAATAAAATTTAAAATAGCCACTCTTAGTGAAACAAGACTCTAGCATGATCTTTTTAATGGAAGATTGCTGGTGTTAGTCAGTTAGTCAAGCATTATGACAGATTAGGAATGTACTGAGAGCTGTTAGGACTTTGTTAAATCTGGATAGCGAGGGCAAAGCTTAGGAATGGGCATACTTTCCAACTTGTCCAGGGCCCGGAAGCGGTATGAGGGTGATTCTACTGATGATAGCTCCACCCTGGAACAGAGTGTAATACTGTGACTGTGGGGCGGGCCCTTTAAATTGGTTCTGTCTGGTTGAAACCATGGAATTTTGGGGGTATGATAGTGGTTGTCAATATATTGCCCCACTTTCTATTATTAATTTTGAAGGAATTGAAATGATGCAAAGTATTTTTTCAGTGTACTATGAATTAATACATGTAAGCAGCACTTACCCTGATGTGTTTGTGTTGCTACATGACTTCAATCCAGTATTTGTTTTGCTCAAGCTCCGTCCCCCCGCACGCTGCCAGACTATCTGACTCTCTGTGAGGGCAAGCATGCTCAGTAATCCCTATGAGGCAGCATTGGGAGAGGGAATTTCCAACCATGCAGTTCACTTACCAACTGTCACCATTCCAGCTATAGCAATACTTAACATAACAGAAGATTTTAGGATACTAAGGCACTTGATTGACAGCTGTAATGTAAGATGTTTTAGACTGGATATCTAAAGAAATAGGGGACAGATCAACAAAAAATTATAGAAGAATTATAGTTTCCAGTAATGGGCAATTTTAAAAACTTAATTTGCCAATGTACTTTCCCTTTAAATGAACTGTAGATGTATTGTCCATGTTTAGCTTATTCAAACAGGGTATTACTTGGCTTTATATTCCATCTTGTACAGTAGATACAGTCTGCCACATTTGGAAAAATCTTCTAGTAGAACGAGCTGCTGACATCATTTTAGTAGATCAATTTACATATCCAGCTTTACGTGTTCTCTCCCAATAGACAAGGCAGCTAGAAAGCTTAGGGAGAAGGGGGCCAACAGGAGCAAAAAGCCCTCCACTGAGCATAAAAACGGAGAAACACCTTCCTATAACAGAAGGCATCTTGCAGTCTCATGCTATATGAATAGCATTGCCCACAAAATCTAAGAAACAAGAAGTAATTTCTTACTCTTAGGTTCCCCAGAGTAAGGTGCGGAGATATGCAAAATACTCCTTTATGTCCCTTCGCTTTTGTATGTGTCCAGAACCGCTGGCTTAATAAAGGAGTATTTTGCATATCTCCGCGCCTTACTCTGGGGAACCTGGGAGTAAGAAATTACTTCTTGTTTCTTAGATTTTGTGGGCAATGCTATTCATATAGCATGAGACTGCAAGATGCCTTCTGTTATAAGAAGGTGTTTCTCCATTTCTCTGCCCTAAACCCTCAAATTATTTCTGGGGGAAAAATGAAACTAAGCAAGAGTGTGATCCCACAAGACATTGTCTTGTGCATTGCAGCAAACTAATCAGTATTAGTTGCGCCCTTTTTTTTTGTTTTTTGCAACTTTTAACATCAGGTTAAATCCCACAGCCACAAAGATTTACCCACAGCCACAAAGTTGGTATTGGACCCAGAGTAAATCTCCCTGAATGTGCTTTGCAGACTGGCAGTGGCTTTGAAGTAATGTCGATAGAATTTTGTCCTGCCTTTTAGCCCAGAAACTGATGATTAAAAAAATGTCTGTGTTGAGACAATTTTTTACTACAGCAGGAGTGCCCAACCAAACAGCAAGTTTTAGGGCTTTAAGGTTGGATACAATGTAATTCAGAAAATACAGTAGATATAAAAAGCCTTTGCAGAATAGCAGTTTTTTTTATTTTTCTTAATAAAAAAAAGATTAATCCGGTCCAAATGTATTCTACCTGTATGCAAAGAATTAAAAAACAAAGCAATCTGGTATGCATTATACTGGCCATGCACTGGCTCGATGCTACATCAATTTGACATTTAATCCAACATGAAAGTCGAATCCATCATATCGTCGACCAGAGCGCTGGTTTTACCTTCCGACGTTCCAGTGATGTATCCCTGCTGGACCATGATTTCTGATCAAGATTGAAATCTTAACATAGATTGTGAAATGATCGGATTAGACGGTTTTTAAAAAGTTACGAAAATATTAGGAGGCATCTTATATAATGTATGGCCATTGTCTGCATTCAAAATCAGACACAGTGAGTCTCAAATAGTAGTTAATATACCACCTGATATCAATTAAAGGGGCTCTGCTTGAGCCCAGATAAAGTTTGCCTGTTGCAGTTGTGTTTCTTCTGCTTTTCTTGGAAGAATCTGGAAATCTTGAACTGTTGGGTACACACCGTACATTTTTTTTAAAAGGTATTTAAAACAGACAAACATACTTTACCCATACACTTGGCAAAACTATTCAATCAGATTCCAACCGTATTTCTAAACTTAGAAACCTAAGCTTCAAACCTTCTAAAATAACTAACCAACTGACGCTAGTAAAATGCTTGGCACACAGAGAGTAGTAAAATGCTTTGTATATAACCACTGGTAAAATAGTTGGCACAAAGACTGGTTAAATGCTTGGCATGCAGACACTGATAAACTGGTTGGGAAACTGGCACTGCAAACAGCCAGGCACTGGTTAAATGCTTGGCACACAGACAATCGTAAAAATGTTTTGTACACAGACCACTGGTAAAACAATTGGCACACAGACTGGTAGTTTTGGAACCTTGGTGCGGTCGCATCCCCTGCACCCATGGTAGCTACGTCCCAGAGGTTTTGCAATGAGAAGCGCCTATAGACAGATGTCATTAATAGATTAAGTGAGATAGGGAGAGTATAAGGCATAATAGCTCCCCTTCAGAATATGCAAATAAGGAACGGAAACATCTGGGTAATTTTTGTTTCCATGGTAGCTCTATACCAGGCTAGAAATCTGCTCACTAATGAATTTTCGCCTCATGCCTTAGACTTGGCAATTTTTCTTGGTAACTCTGGTCTCCAAACAAGTTGGGGGTAAAGGGTAAAGATTTCCTGTAATACAAATGTTAAGGTACTTCATTTAGATAAACCGGCTACTCCACCACAGTTAGCAGATGGATGTGAGCACATGTTCAGTATTGTCCCTTTAATTACAGTGATACTCTGATAAATCAGGAATGCTTTTCTCTTTGTACAGCAAATCTTTAAAGTAGTTCAGGCTAAAACACATTTTTTTCCTTTACTTATAGCCTAGAAACCTCTAATTAAAAGTATGTATTAACAGCCTTTCTAAGTAACCCTGACCAACAATATACCTTCTTTTAATACATTAAATCCTTTCACTTTAACAACCCCCGCAGTTACTTTCAGTAATAACTGCATTGAGGAAAATGTTGGTAATGCTATGCATACATGTATTTTTTTCTTATGATGACTCAATTATGTGGTTTCCCTGGTGATTGTTCTATCCAATCAAACGTCTGCAATGCTTGATTTGGTAAAACAAACTATAATGGTGATAGATGATTCGGTATTGGTATGTGGTAATGTGATCAACCTTAAGGTTGACCTACTGGTCCCTTGATCATTTATGTGATTGGTGCTATCACTGCAATTTGGGAATTAATGTGCCTGGCCAAATTGTACAATTTTCTGAATTTGGGGGTGGCCATAGACATGGCAGATGATGTTTCTCTGCCACAATCTTGATCCTCCAACATTACAAACCTGGGAGGCAATCAGTAGACAGGCATTTTATTAAATGGGTATTTGTAGTCCCCTTGAGATGCCCATACATATGCGACTAAGATTGCAATTCTAATAGTGAATTTGCCCTTATTCGCACACACACACGAACAGTCATTCCTATATATATATTTTTGTGATCTGCTGTAGTTAGTTAATGATTAAACGGACATTTTCTGTCTGGAACGATTGTCCACATAGTTGGCTGTAATTTTCGACATGCTGATTCTCGCCAAATCCCTTCAGATCTGACAGGATTTGAAGACTATCGCTCATGTGTATGGCTACCTTAAGGTGACTATATCTGCAAGCACCCAGTACTGGCGTTAGGAAAAATAGCACCCTAGTGCCATACAGCCCTACTAAGTGCCCATAGAATAAGCAATAGTTGTCAGAAAAAGATTTTGGGAAGACACTGGTGCGTCACGATCGCATGTGTGTACAGCACTTTATTTGAGATTGTGATCATAAGGGAAGGGAAATGGTTTTGAACTCACTGAGCATGTGCAACAGCAGTAACAATGTCTTGTTGAAGCTGTGATAGTGGCCAGTTGGTATGTGTTGTTAGGGGAGGTTGTTAGGAGGGAGATATACTTGGAGGTCTGTGACAGAGGGATTTAATTATTTTAACACTCCCCTGCGCAACACATGCATTTAATGTGGCCTCGGCCATAGTCTATTATTTTGAGGAGTTTAGTAGTGAAAACATTCCCAAGCCCCTATAGTTTATTATATATAACAAGCTGATGGTTTTGGTAAAACTGAGATTGTATCCCTGTCAAATAGAAAAGTTAAGGGTTTTCTATATAATTAAAATTAATAATTTGGGGTGAGAAGCAAAGTTCCCAAAATAACAAAAGTTAACTTGCCATTTGTTAAAACTTCCTGGGATTCTTCATATTGTTTTTACTTTGCTTTAAATGTAAAGGATTATATTTATTTATTTGTGTGAAAATAGAAGATTTACTGTGTAGATTCTGAAAGCAATGCTCTATACTTTTCCCTGGGTGCTTTTAGAACTCTTTTATAATGCATGGAGTTAATTATGTTAATTAAGTAATTCTATTATACCAATGCATTACTGCAAGGATGGTAGAGGTTAGTATTTTTATTATTTACAGTAACGCTTCATACTGCTAAAGCTGATAACAGTTTGAGAAGAAATGCTTCTAACCCAAGAAGAGGAAATGCTGACTTTTTGTTTAAATGATGATTAAATCTATAAACACTAGCCTTAGTTTATAAACTGCTTATAGTTTATGGCTGCTTCTAAACACAATCATTATCCTTTAATTTGTGTTCAGGGTAGCTGTGCTCTAATTACTGAAGGAAAGTAAAGAAACTTCTGTAGCAGAATGCCATTAGGCCGATGCGATTTGCAAGAGGCCCCAGCCCATGTGGTGTGTATTAGAATACTGTTGGTAATTTCACTGCTGCAAACTAGAAATCCTCCTGGGGGAGTTAATTACAGGAAAACCATTCCAAATATCAATAAGCTACATATTTTCCATGACAAGCGGTTTCTCAGCTCAGGTTGACCAGCTGCATAGCAATGCCAATACTGAAAAACTAAAATTATGTTTAACTGCTAGGTTTCTGCTCGTGTAGAAAAGCACTGATCAATTTGAGAGTTTTGTTCTTAACAAATGTTCTTGAGATATGGGTTTCTTCGTACCAACCTTAAATTTGGGAATAAATAGCAAATACCTTCCTTGCACTGCAGGATATAGCCAGAGCATATTTTTCAATTTTAATTTGTTCTTTCCATGCTGGGAACAGCAGAATAATATCATCAAACTTTACCACTATATGCATACAATAGCTCTATAGAATGACATAACTTATTCTAACCTTATTTAGATCAGAATGCATAAAAACATTTTATTAATGCCATTTATTTGACTGTTTGCCGTAAACTGTATTCTAGAGCACAAAAAGTCCTAATGTGTACATAAGTGGTTTTATAATCTACATTATTCTAGGTATCTGAGAATACTCTTTTTTTTAAGGTAGGGAACAGTCTGCTATTCAGTACAGCCAATCATTTGCTTCATAGAAATAATTATAATTGTCAGGGAGATGTAATAAAAGTTCTTCTCGTTAAAAATGGTGCTAATTTTGCCCCAGCCAATCAGATATTAACCTTCATATGGTAGCTAACATGTGATTTGTTGGAGCAAAATTAGCACCATTTTTAATAAGAACTTTTATTACATCTCCCTTTAAGATTTTCTAGAATGTCTAAATATTCTTAAGCAACTAATAAGAGACAAATTTTTTTAAATGATCCTTCAATTCATTGTGAATCAGATAATCGAATCTGGATAATAATGGTTTTTATTTCCATGTGTATAACAAACCTATGGCCACCAATAAAACAAATGGATTTGGTGTTCTGTTGGGTAACAATACATTTGCTTGTTTTCTGGCTCTTGTCCCTTCAGCTGTCATTTGAACCCAGAACTTTATCCAGCAATAACTTTGAGACTACTTTGGGAAGCTAATTTTTCCTCTTTCAGATCTTTTGAAAGACTTGCCAAAATTTTTAAGATGTATTCCCCTAACTTCCAAAGATACTGTAATTATACAGTGGGAATTTTCATAACTGTTTAAACTGGATTTTTAATCAATGTGAAATACGTGTTTTCAGCAATTGTCGTTCCACTATATTGATTATCTTTAGAGAGCTGGTTTTGTAAAGTAGAATCTGTTTGAATGTCTAATTTATCTTCCTGTTAGGAACACTTTTATAGGTAGTAATCCACTCTTGGCTTTAGACACATTTGTATGAAAGCAAACATAACTCGCTAGTGTAAAAGTTGAGCATTTATTGTGCACATACTTTTATTGTGAAGACTCAATGGTCTTGATGAACATTGTGAGTAATAACCCTTAATATTTACCAAATGAAACACACTTTTTTTTAACTAGTATATAGTGGGAATAATGATGGTGACTATTTTGAGTACCTACTTAATACATGTCAGAAAATGTTAGTGTAGGAGAACAGTGCAAGTGGTGTTGGAACTAAAGCAGTGGGATTCTGACAGGCTATTGTGGCCTGCTTCATTCACTTGAAATGTTAATAGAACATTTCACTTGCTTTTACACCTCTGTGATGATCACATTACTTCCCTCCAGAATTTCCTCCTCTTTTTCTGAGGAATCAAAATTATCTTAAAAGTTATACTTCCTATTGAAGTGCTAGACAGACCTGTACGAATATATTTCCTGTATATAGTATATGAATATAATCTAAGTGAATTGTATTAAAGGGAATGTCCACCCCTTTCTTCAAAAATGTATATATATAGTAGAATACCCCCCAAAACCTAGAGATAGTTTTATCCTAAAGCTGTAAATCTGCTCCCAGACTGAGCTATTATACTTACATACTCCTCCTCGCTCCACCGCCGTGGCTCTGCACTTCTGGGGAAGGCAGTTAGTGTCGGCCGTGACAGTGACGTCACGGCCAATTACTGACTGCCATTCCTGGAACAGTCTCCACTGCGGCTGCTCGGGAACCCCAAAAAAACAGAGCAGCCACAGTGGAGACTGACTGAGGAACCCGGAAGCGGCGGTGGAGCGAGGAGCATGTAAGTATAATAACTCAACGTGGGAGCCGATTTAAAGCTTTAGGATAAAACGATCTCTAGGTTTTCGGGGGTAATCTACAATACAGTAATTTTTGAAAAGAGGGGTGGACAGTCCATTTAATTAAAGAATTGAGTAAATTGTTATTTTGTGTTGAAAAAAAGGCAAAAGTCCAGCCACCTTCACCCACCGTCACCATGCCTCTCACATGCCCACAAACACCAATCTGCACAAGGACAGAACAAATCACATATGTATGCCTATGAACGCAGTGAATAAACTGTAGACCAGTGTATTCAGCATCTAATTTTACTTTCATATGTTTCTTGCAGATCCAGAAGAAGATGCACTTGTAAAAGGAAAACAGTCAATAAAAGTTGTTGGAGGACAGAACTCTGATGGTGATAGTTTGTTGGATGGAGAAGACGACAACTTGTCATCCTTAGAAGAAAAGGACCTTGAAAATCTGACAGGTAACTCTAGTAAAGTATCTTTAGCTAGCAATCACCATAGTACCACTAACACTGTACTTACCTCACCGTTTTTTGTGCCCTTCTTCCCAGAAATACAGACTGGTCTTTTAGCTTTCATATCTTTACCCAAAAATCATCACTTTTATTAAATAGACATTTATGATTAAATAGACATTTCTCATGTTTCTGTGAGCTACAATTCTGAGATATTTGCAGAAAATGCAGTGTTTTGTTTGGGTTTAGGTTTACTCCCCTTTTTCGCCCAGTAGGCCAATTGCTTTTTAAAGTGCTTTTCCTACCAGTGAAACATATTCCAAGGTTCAGTAAATATAAAAGCCTGGTAAAGGAGCTGGTACAGAGTAATGTTTTCAGTGTGATTTGATTAATGAATATGCAATCAGTGCTAAAGTCTGATTGGTCAGTAGTGTAAATAGGTGGGGCATTTATTATCAACAACATACACTTTTCTGCAAATATCTCCAGATCACATAGAACTGTTTGAGATGGCTTATTTTAATTAACTATTTGTGATCTAGCCATATGAGGTTTTTTTTTGGGGTGAACTTCAATTTATGTCCCTGTATGCAAAGATTGACTTGCACCAAAAAAGAGGTAACCCTGATATTTCAGCCTGATCAGTCTTGCAATACATTAAAGACCACAGGGTTGGATGTGATTTTCCAACATGCCTAATTACATGGGCTGTTTGATTTTGCATTAGAATCAGTCAGAAGCGACCAAATCACATTGAAAATAATGGCCTGATCAATAAAAATATCGTGACTGGGCCAAACTATCCACCTGGGTGTTCCAGCCCTATCTCATTTTTACTGTATGCATTGTTTTATTTGTGTATGCTGTGTCTTAACGACATGTTCTACCCATGTAACCAAAACATGCCTATTTGCCATTAATTCTTTGTAATCTTTCACATGGCTTACCTTTTCTCTTTGATGTAAGCAATGTTTTGTCAGGGAATTAGTGAATTCTAAACACTTTTTTTTGCAATTTTTACATATGACCAGTGATGAACGTGCACCAACCGAATGGCCATTCTATGCGATAATTGTATGTGCATGACAAATTGGTCAGTCTAAAATATTGACATGCGTTTTCGCACATGACCAGCAATGAAAGAGTGTCTGACTGAACAGCAGTACCGCACAATAATCACTTGGTCGGGTATCAGTTGATCCGCCAGGTCAGACCAACAACAATGCTGGCTGAAGCGGCAGAAACATATGATTATAGTGCGGTATGGCTGCTGGTCATGTACAAAACCGGACATCTATACTTGGCATTAGATTGTAAAAGCTTTTTATAAATCAGAGTTTATAACTTAACTATTAACATAACAACTATTTCCCTAAGCAATTTTAAAATCATCTCTATTTTATGCTTTATATTTTCTATTTTGTGTATCTATTATGTATGTATGTGTAGTATATTTGACTTGACACAAGACTTGGATTAAGTAACTTGCTTTGTATGTATGTATGCCTGCTTACCATTTTAAAGGGGAAGTTCAGTGCAAATACATATACTTTTCAGAAAATAGAGCAGTAGTTTTTCATCCCAATGACCTTAATCTGCCAATTCAGCATTTTGTCTGTGTATAAATAAATACTTCCGAAATACTGACTTCCTGTTTGCAGGACCACTAGTAGAGACCGGTATGGTCTTGCCCTTGAACCAGCGCCTGGGTTGATTCAGTTGCTCAGTAGAGATCTGAGCATCTTTGACCCATCCAACAGCCAATCAGTAGAAATTACTGTTAGGAACATTCCAAGGATGTGGTGCATCCTAGGAAGATGGACCGTTAGAACTTGAAATGTCAACTCACTAATGTCAACAGCAGGGAACAGCAAAGGGTATGAAATCAACAGATTTTTCAAAATGGGGGAGAATATGTAGAATAGCTAAGAATGCATTACACAAACCAACAATTTAACAAATATTTATCATTTCCACTGAACTGTCACTTTAATTCACACTATTTTGAAGAAAAAAGAGCATAGGTTTCCAGTGAACTATTGTAACTACACTCCATTTACTCTTTTGTCGTTTAGTATGGTCTCCTTTAGCACTCTGCTCTTTCTCTGTTTACTGGGGATAATACTATCTGGATATTTTTATGGTGATCATTATCACTTGCTATACCTAGTGTATTATTTTCTTTTAATTGACAGGTTTTTTTGTACTTAAAAGCAGTGAGAGCACATCTAAGTCTGTTTTGGTATTTGAAACACTAGTTTTTCCCCCTCTTTTTTACCCTAATGGATCTAACCAGTAAACAACATGTAATATTTTACATTCTATGTAGATAGATAGATAGATAGATAGATAGATAGATAGATAGATAGATAGATAGATAGATAGATAGATAGATGATTTTAAATACTTCACATGCAAGCACAAACATGATTCCAGCTGTTCTTGAATTCCCTAAGATTCCATGGATCTATATTCTCTCCCAATTATCCAGCTACATGTAAGCATTTTATGTTGATTTTGAGACAAATAGAGGTTTATTATTAGTGGCCTTGTCATGTAGACTATGCTTTTGGTGTTGGCAACTCATCTATCTATTATGTCACAGGATTAGGAGTCTTGGGGCATCAGCACACAGAAAACTGTCCCCAGAATTTTAAAATTCACACTGGGTGTACCCCAAATATTATATAACTAAACTGCAGAGCACCCATTTTCCTCTGCATTACTTAAACTTTCCATAAGCATGTTTCAATAAATGGAAAGTGTGGGGTGTGTATCTATATACACAAAATGTGAAAAAAATGTATTGATGCCCACAGATGGAAATAAAAATATTTGATTATTGAATGTAGAACTAAACTGGTCTGTTGCATTGTAGTATGCCTACATGTGGTCTCTTTTCTAAAATGCCATCCAATTATTGATGTTTTTGGTTCTCTTTTTTTCCTCCCCTATAGTTTGGCCTATGTTAAGTGAAATAAGGCTCTGTCTCCTTTCTGACCTTCTGCATACATGCACTCAGACAGGAATGCTGAAATACTGAAATAGAGGTGATAGGGGTTTAATTATATAATCCTAACAATGGCAATAGGATTAAGAGGTAATCCTCTATAATAAAGTGGTGTAGGTTTGAAATGAAGTGCAAATTGTCAGAGAGCCCTCTAGTACTGAGCTGCCCCTGCTTCTTGCAGCTACCCTTTCCTTCTTGTAATTGAATGTCAGGTAGTGATTGTGAAAATGTTATTTTTGCCTTTCCAATCCATGCAAATATGTTGGGTTCAAGGGACACTATGCTGCTTATTTCATTCATTTGTAGGGATGAGCACTGGGAAATCACAGCATCTCTGCAGCTATCTGCAAGCCCATCTGCAAACACAATGTATCAGTACTCTGGGAATAGGGGCAGAGCCTACTCTAATCTCAGCAGAGCATCTCTCTCATTGTCCAAATGGCACACATGAAGATTGATAGCAGATTAAAGACACTCGCCCTTCTGACAATCGATGGAAATGATAATTCATCAGAATATTTTGGCAGTAATTCACAAAAATGATTACCTGTCCCCCTCTCATTTCTGCACACTATATTAATACAGAATTTCCTTGTCAGTCAAATATTGCTGACCCCACTAGGTCCACCAAAAAGAAGCATATTGTCTTTCCATCTAGATGATCTCACTGTGATGTGTGTGGATCAATAAGGAGTGGGACTTTAGCTCTATGGCAGAATGTTATTAGATGTGACTATAGAATAGGACAGATACACCAGGGATCTCCATTCTGCAGCTGTTATTTGTATTGAATTTCTGGACCCACCATTGGTCGCATAGAGAAGATTAGAATTATAGTTCAGTGACATTTGGGGTCTAGCTGGATGCCAAATGCTGTCTTCTGACTATAGATCACACATACTATAGTGCAGTGCCATGTGGTTATGGGATTATTTAAAGGTAAAGCGCAGTGGTTTGGAAAGGCAAACCTAAAATTTACCCTCTCAGACCTTTAGTACCTCCACCTCTCCCACCCCTGTCCAACTACAAGCCTCTGCCTCTAGGAGAATAAATGCCTAGAGCAGTATGTCAGTTCCCGTTGTTGGCATACATATATAGCAGCTTTGCTGTTTTCCCTTCTTTTTTTCATTATGGCTGGCAGGCCTGATTCTCCCTAATCGTAAAGTGACCAGGAGTGTGTGGTCGGCTGTAGAAAGCTCGGTAAGGGATTCAAGGGAACCATTAAAAGGCAGATGAAATGTTCAGTGCTAGTGTCATTATCTATAAAGTCCTACAGGGCTGTTGTGTGTGATTGGTCCCTTAAACTGTTCACTGCCCTGTCTAAGGAGTCTCCTTGCTTATCTCTTACCAGGTCCAGTTAACCTCAGCACCCCTGCCCATCTAGTGGCTCCTTATGTGGTGCTAAAGGGCACCGTGTCTGTCACCTCCTCTGAGCTGTACTTTGAGGTGGATGAGGATGATCCTGGCTTCAAGAAAACGGATCCCAAGGTAAGACCGTGACACCACTTTCCTCCTACGGATGTCCCATAGCCCCCATTCCCCTGGTAAACCGCCTCACATCTCAAAGTGACTGACCTGTCCCTATATACCCTGTGTGTGTATTGTAGCCCAGCACGGACTCCTTTCATTCTACATCCGCCAGCACTGGTCTATGTGTCTATATGGGGAGGTGATGGCAGGATTTCCCCCCTCTGTGCACTGGGCTATAGCCACGCGTGGGAAGATCTCTGTCCCTTTCAGTGGTAGGACACGAGGCCTCTGCCCATTATAACCCCTGTTATGAGGTTACATACTAACAAACCACTTTACTATCCAGGCCAGTTCTATAGTAAATTCGATCGATTCCAGTGTTCTAGATAACCATCTGAATAATATTTATATAATGATATATATGTGGATTCCATAAAGTCCCTCGATATAAGGAACAGGTCTATCGTTGCTACTTATGTATTACTGCCATTCCTAAAGTTGTCAAAAATAAATAAATCTCCTGCTAAGAAACTGCTACAAATATTCTAGTTCTCTGGCGATCTAAACGGTTCTGTGTTATTCGGGAAATTCGAACAGAACACTAAGGGAATTGACAGGTTTGGGCTGGAAAAATAACGATCTAGATAACATCTACAATGATAACACCCAATTTTAGATTCACACTTATGGTTTGTTTTTACAAAGAAACAGTAGCCTCCAACCCAGAGCTTTCTCTCTCTCTCTGTATATAGGTATAGAGGGAATAGAATAGAGAGAGAATAGAATATATATATAGAGCGAGAGAATATATAGAGAATAGAATATATATATAGAGAGAAACCAGACTCTATATAGAGAGAGAATATATAGAGAATAGAATATATATATATAGAGAGAGAGACTAGAATATATAGAGAATAGAATATATATAGAGAGAATAGACTATATATAGAGACTAGAATATATATAGAGAGAGAATAGAATATATATAGAGAGAGAATAGAATATATATATAGAAAGAATAGAATATATATAGAGAGAATAGAATCTATATATCTAGAGAGAGGGAATAGAATATATATAGAGTAGAATATATAGAGAATAAAATCTATATAGAGAATAAAATCTATATAGAGAATAGAGTGTATGTGTATATATATATATATATATATAGAGAGAGAGAGAGAATAGAATATTTATAGAGATAGAGAATAGAATATATATAAGAATAAATATAGAGAGAGAATAGAATATATATATAGATAGAATAAAATATAAATATATATATATAGAGAAAATAAAATATATATAGAGTGAGAATAGAATATATATATATATATATATATAGAGAGAATAGTTAATAATATATCCATAATTATATACTACAATATATATATAGAGAGAGAATAGAATATATATATATAGAGAGAGAGAGAGAAAATGATATTTATATATCTGTATTTAGAGAATAGAATATATATTCTACACAAACTACATGGTTTCAATACCTCTAACAAGACCGTTGCATACTACAACATCTGTATGAGATTCTGTTTTTATCGATTTTATTTTAATAGAACTATTCCTGGGGTAAAATGCTTCAATAATTACTGTTTATTTATATTTACTATTTTTAAGTAATACATTTCCAATAATCCTTCATTAAAAAAAAAGATGCAAATAATAACGAAATGTTTTGTTTCACTTGCACTTAACTATTTTTATTTTACTTTTTTTAATGTAAAATACGATTGCTTTGTTTTTTTGGGTTTTTTTTACTAGTATCTGTTCCTATTTATTTTTTCAATTTCTATTATTACTTTAAAGTTGCAAAGCCCCTTGAGTGTAGATAAATAGTAAATTACATTAATCCTGCTATGTTCAATATTACAGTGACTTCTTTTTCAAATCTGTTTTGCTGTGTTAGTAAATCCTATGCAATTGTTACATGTTGGAGTTTCTCTGTGATGAAAACTCTTATCAAATGTAGCACAATGTTCACACAGTGTTGGATAACAACTTGTTATGGGGGAGATACCAAGTACTATACATGAAAACAGATCACTTGCCATAAAGTTTTAATTCAACATTTTTTTTTTATTAATTCTTTCTCATGTTTCAAAGAGTCCACCGTGGGCTACAGTGTGACATTGGCACTATAATACATTTAACATCAGTAAACTTTCAAGAGATTTTTTTTTTTACATATAGTTAAATAATTTTTTGTTCACTTGGTGACAAACATTCAGGCAAAGTAAGAAAAGAAAACAAAACAACGAAAATGATTACATTTCTTGTGAAAATGTACCTTTAGTGTTCCTTTAATTTAAGTCCGATTGCTTCTCTTGTGACTTGTTCACATTGTTTGGAAGGAGAAGTTCCCTCTCCTCCTGTGCAAGAAAAAATGCTTTTCATTCCAAATGTATAGAAAAGTGCCCTCTTTGGGCTTGGTCCACTCACCCCCAGCCATGGCGCTGCCACACAGGAAAACTGGTTAAGCTATTGCTTAGTGCCCTTATTAGTTAATGGGTCCGATTCAGACGCTGTCTCTGGTTTTCTTAAGATTAACGACAGTGCTTTATCAATGGCTAAACTGGCTGGGCTGATACAGAAAGTTCCAGAGGAATTGTGTAAAAGTCGTGGGCAGGGATTGCAGCTAACAGCCCCCTTGAATGGGTGCAGATCCATAGCTATAGGGCTGCCAGCAATAAATAGAGAAAAGAATTCACTTTTGTGGGATTTTACACTATTAGCTGCGGTGCCTGTAATACTGTGTGTGCTAGTAAAACTGCAATTCCTAACAACAGATGATCAGGGGGAAGATGGCTGGCAGTGCTGTCTGTGTTGCTGTGTGTGAATGAATTTGCTCTGTCAATTGGGAGAAACGAGAAAACTTGGAACTTTTTGGCACGATCCTTCCTTCTCCCGGTGCAGCCACATTAGATTTAGCATTTCTATAACAATGTGGTTAATATAATGAGGTTATTACTTCTCTGTGAATGGGAAGAAACCAGCAATAAGACTATTGAGGTTTCACTATTGCCAGCCCTCCGTCTGTTCTGGAACTGCGACTTGTAGCAACTGGAGACACCATAAGGTGCTGGGTGAGATGAAGTTCAATAAAACAGCCGGAGGGGCGAACACACTGGGCTTGAAATTGAACCATAAGATAGATTTCTTGTGGGCCCAAGTACCACCCTATAGGCATGTGCTCTGTCTTGGGGTTTGGATCTGTTAAGTGAAAAAAGCTCTGTCTGCCCTCTGTCCCCCTGTATTAGCCATAAAGTCCCAGCAGTCTCTCGCAGCTCATAGCTTGTCCAGGCTCTTGGGGTTAGTGAGGATCTCCCGGGCCAACCTCCAGGTCTGCTTGGCTGCGCTCTCCAGTGCTGAGTGCGGTTTGCCCTGAAAAAGGTCCAAGTTGGGCAAAAAGTAGTGCGGGCACCTGCGACACTGGAGACAGGAGATGAGCTGTAAGAGGATCCCATTCAGTCGGTCCCCCAGGCAAGCCTCGTCCCAGTCGGTCTCTCTGGGATGTTTTTCACATTCGTACAGTAATAGGGTCTTCATGTGATAGTTGTTCAGGGGCTGCCCTGGGAGCTCTAAGTGCCGGTCCCGCAGGGTCTTAAGCACAGACAGACACTTACTCCTACATCCTCCCAGTAACAAGCGGTTCTCCGCCTCTGCGAACTGCAGCACCCAGGCATCGCTCTCTGCGGAGCTCTGCTTCCCAGTTAGGGAATAACATTCCTTGGACAACAAGTTGAACCCTTCTGCCTTGACCTCCGCCACCCTGTTGGGCCCCGGCCATGGGATGTGCGGTAAGGGCCACTGAGCAGCACTGCGGGGCCAGATCCCTGTGCACTTGAAGGCCGGAGTTATCTGTACCACGTAGCGCTCCCTGATCCGCAGCCTCACCTCACTGGTGTCGGCAATCATCTTCACTACGTCCCGGTAGCTGCACTTGTCGACCGCCTGGGCCACCAGAGTCTGAAACCTAGATCGGATCTTACGGGCTGAGAGGTAACCAGAGGCGGTGATGAACTCCACCCACAGGGACATGCTGCGCTTCCTTCCATCGCTTAGCTTGAGCACCGCGCAGCCCGGCAGGGAGCCGTCATCCACGAAGTTAAAGACCCCCATCTGGTTCAGGTACAGAACCACCTCAAACTCTGTGGGAGAAACCACCTCCAGGCCTTCATACCGGGCGTCTATCTCGGTCAGAGAGCTGATGAACCGGGGCTCCTGCACCTCCACCTCTTTCAGCACGTCGGACACCACTTTACACACCTCCCGGATGGTCTTGGCAATGGCCGCTTTCCTGGCCTGGCAGCGCTCAGTGTAGTATTTGTTCAGCTGGTAGACCAGCTTAGCCTGGGCGGCGATCATGTTCGGGCACAGGTCCGGGCTGTACACCGGGGGGTCGCAGTAAGTTGAGGGATCCAATGTTTTGCCCCAGTCAGTGCAGTAACCAGTTTGCCAGTTTATAGAAAACTGCTAGTCAGTTGGCAGGCACCGTGTGTATGTGTGTAAACCTGTGCCAGGGTAACATCAACTACTAGTAATGGCACATCCAGTCTGCTCAGGCCTTCTACTGCTACAAGAGGTCACTGTTAGGAATTAACTTCACTCACAGACTCATCATTGGTTACTGAGGTTCTTTTCCCCTTTTCCAGGGAGGCGTAGCCAGTGGACTTTCAACAGCCAATCAGCCAATCCTTCTTTAGTGCTGGGGAGAAACTCTCACTCTCTGTGGCTGTACCACACAAATGATGGTGGTAGTTGTGATACAACATCCAGTCTGGCAGGGAAGTGGATAGAATAGGACTTGCTGTGTATCCACCCAAACTAAGTCTCAAGGCATTTGCTAAACTTGCTTTAGTTTTTATGAATGGTCCCATGGCCCTGACGGGAGGGGGCGGGGTCTCTCTCCCAACAATAGAACGCTGAGCTGTCAGCAACAGCCAATGAAAGGCCTCGGCGATTACAGTGAGCGCAGAGCTTGAGGCAGCACATAGATAGTGAGGCTGTAGAAAGGAAAACAGGCACCGACCTACATTCTACACTCTCCACATCTGTTTGGTGTTCAAGGGCGACTCGCGGCTCCTCCCGTGGTTCACGGACTGCTAGATAGTATTGCAGGGGAACAGGCACGCTGGGTTAGCTTTAACCAACTCAGGTCTTATAGGGAATTGATAACTAGGTGAAGTGCGATGTACAGTCCTATGTAGGTATGGATTGGGTGGTGTTGGCAGGGTGAGATATCTGTACCAGGATGGTTTACACGTAAGACCTGGGCAGTGACTTGGGTTACTGTTCCATTATCTCCATCTCCTGTTCTTTTCACAGTTTATTCCCTGTCCACTTAACCCTTCATGTTGGGGCGATTGTCTAAAACCATAGAGCCCAGTGTAGCGATGTTTAGTAATAAATAGTCTGTTTCTAGCATACTGTTCTTACTAGTCTCTATCCATTCAATAACCACTAGCAATGGAACGCTCTCTGCTTTTTCATCTATCTATCTGTCTGTCTATCTACCCATCTCTCCGCCAGTCTGTCTGTCTGTCTCTGTCTGTCTGTCTATGGATTTTTCATCTGTCTGTCTACCTATGTATCTATTATCCGTCTATCTGTCTGTCTATCACTATCTATCTATCTATCTATCTATCTATCTGTCTGTCTGTCTGTCTGTCTGTCTGTCTATCAATCCTTCGTATGCCCCGGGATAGTTTGTTAGTGATCTGAGCCTTTGCATGGCTGTGTGACTATTGGATTTATGTGGACCATGTTCAATATGTGTAGAGCCGTGAAAATAAAACCCGAACTTGTCATTCCCACAGTCTCTGTATGTCTAATTGTACTTTGCTCCCTCCCCCTTTGTGGACAGTAATTTGTACAGATTTGTCATCCTCGTGCAGTAGAATGAGAACACTCGGGACTGTGAGATCGTTGGTGCCTTTGCGACTATCTTCAGACTGTTGTGGACCATTCCATGATTCCATACTGGATGATGACACCATTTGATGGACGATCTTTCTCATTTCAATCACCCTATAGACCACTTGCTGTCTGGAAAACAATGGGAATCTTGTGTGGGGACTGGGCACCTGAGGTGGTTAGGGGAGGGATGTCACCTGGAACCTGGCATCACTCTACCAAACTTCTCTGGGAAACTTCCTTTCAAATGAAATTAAGAATTTAGTATGGTTAACAATACACACAGTACATACAGTATATGCATTGAGATAAAGAAACATACAGTATATACAGGGAGATACAAGGACATACTGTATATAGTGTATATATACAGGGAGATACAGGAACATACACTATATACAGGAAAATACAGACACTTACAGTATATGCAGTGAGATACACAAACATACAGTATATACAGTGAGATTGTCACATAGTTTATACAGTAATATATTGTCATACAGTATATAAAGTGAGATACAGAAACACAGTATATACAGTGAGATATTGTCCTACAGTATATAAAATGAGATACAGAAACAGTATATACAGTGAGATATTGTCCTACAGTATATAAAGTGAGATACAGAAACACAGTATATACAGTGAGATTGTCTACGTACATAACGTGAGATACAAAACACAGTATATACAGTGAGATATTGTCATACAGTATATAAGTGAGATACAGAAACAGTATATACAGTGAGATATTGTCATACAGTATATAAGTGAGATACGAAACGATATAGACTGAGTATTGTCATACAGTAATAACATGAATATACAGAAACACAGTATATACAGTGAGATATTGTCATACAGTATTAAAGGGAGATACAGAAACACAGTATATACAGTGAAGATTTGTCATACAGTATAAAAGTGAGATACAGAAACAGTATATAGACTGAGATATTGTCATACAGTATATAACATGAGATACAGAAACACAGTATATACAGTGAGATATTGTCATACAGTATATAGTGAGATACAGTATATACAGTGAGATATTGTCATACAGTATATAGTGAGATACAGAAACACAGTATATACAGTGAGATATTGTCATACAGTATATACGGAGATACAGAAACACAGTATATACAGTGAGATACTGAAGCATACAGTATATACAGTGAGCTATTGTAACATACATTATATACAGTGCGATATTGTCAGAGTATATAAAGTGAGATAATAAACATATAGTATATACAGTGAGCCCCATGCAGTATATACAGGGATATATAGCCCCATGCAGTATATACAGGGAGATATTGCCCCATGCAGTATATACAGTGACTATACAGTAACGGGTTAAAAATCTGTCAATAACTGTCGGGGTGGGGAAGCAGCATTAATATAATGACGAATAGTAAATTTTCCGTGTGTTTGTGTCTATATGTATGTTTTCCCAGGAATTGGAATTTACCTACATACACTGTATTCATATTGTATTGAATAGGATTGTAGCAAGGTAGTTCCGATGGTTATACATTGTATCCATTCTCCAGTTGTTGTTAGTTGGGATCCCTAATCCCAATCTGTCCGGTTCGAACCAATGGGATTGAATGTAGTGAAAGGGATTATCCGTAGTTATCAGAGATCCGAATCCACACGGCGGGTCCCCTGCTATTTACCGCATTGGATTCGTTTTAAGGGAATAAAGGAAAAGTTTTATAGTGATTGTATGGAACGTACGGATGCCTTTTGCCTGTCATATTCCTGCATTCCTGCACTGCCGGTGATATGGGAGAGGCTGTGGGAATCCATCAGGGAGACACGCTGACGTCTTGTTGCAATCTTTTCATGGATGTCGCAGTGTTAATCTTTGTGTTTTTCTTTAGTGTTTGTATAATTTGTTTTTACTAGCAAAGTAGCGGGCAATATGTTACTGCTTCATTTTATACTTTATACAATGTATTGCATTACTCTTATTATTGGAGACTGGTGTGGGAATGTAATATTGGGTGTCAGCTCTTTGTAAATACCGTGCCTTTGGTAAAAAGAAGGGGGGAAGAGAGAACGCTCTTTAATGGCTGAAATCATATGGAGCTTCCAAATCAAGTCGGTCCGAGTCTGTCAGACTATATGGAAATATTAGTAGATTGAAAACTGGAAAATATTCTTTTATAAATCTTTATTTTTATTTCTTTATTGAAGGTTTCTCATGTACTGTCAGCAGTTTTGTGCATATTAGTGCAATTTACTGTGTCAAATATCAATCGGAAATAGGGAGGTTTAAACAGCTTGTGATGCCTCACTACTTAAACCCTTAACACTCACACAAGTTACTTAACATTGTTAGTGTTTCAACACAATTCATTTTAGAGCAAAGTATACATTTTTGTAACGATACAATTTTAAGATGTGTATGACATGGAATTAGCAACTTCAGTTTTGTCCTTTTCATTGTTAGCAAAATAAGATTACTTTTTATTATGGGAAACTATGTACAATCTTACACATTATCAGGGGTTTTACATTCAAAGTATGTTAAAGTAGCAGTTAGTGTTTCCAAATAAATTGTAATGATCCTAATATTGATTAAAGGTGATTTTTGTTATTTTGTTTATCTAAATCTCCTGTCCCTGTATACCATTTTCATATGTATTTGCTAACACACAGTATAAAGATTTTCTTTGCAGCATGAAAAATTATTTTCACCCACCCATTTGTATTCCCTGTTGTTTTAGCTCCCTAATTGCAGTCTTTACTTGGAATTTTGAATAAGGGCTATTATTAAATATTAAAGCATTTACTGAGTTAGTTTACAGATGTCAAGGTCTGTACTATTACTATATGAAAATGTTCTAGTTCAGTAACTGGCTCAACAACACCTAGGCATTTACTCTGTTGCTTTGTAGCAGTGAGCAGTTTTTAACTGCAAAGGCAGCACAGTCCAGCATTTGTGGCACTCTAGACAATAGATTTTGTACCGGTATATTGTTTAATATACATTTCCAAATTGTCCTTTCATTCATTACCTTGTATTAAAAAAGCTAAGATCTTCAAATACATTTATCTGTGCATCAGTGATTTTAAGACCTTACCCATGAACAGCCATACTTACCAATTAAAAGATCTTTCCAATGGTCATTTCTATTACAGAATTATTGGTAGTATGATCATATATTTAGAGATGACAGTCAATGTAGGTGTTTCTTTTCATATTGGGATATCATCGTCTGGCATAGGCATACTTTAAATAGTCTTATCTAAAAATGCATAGTAATTCTATGGACAACACAGTGGCTCAGTTGTTAGCATTACTGCGTGGATTCAAATCCACCCATGGCCACATTTGTAAGGAGTTTGTATGCAGGGTCAGTCTTTGATATGGGCGACCTGTGTGACCGTACAGGTTGCATTACCAGGAGGGGCACCAGGAGGGAATCTTAAGTCACGGACCTGTAGGTCAAAGTAGTGCATCAGTGCCACAGCCCCCCCAGTTATAGTCCTGCAGATAAAATATATGTATCAGTAGCACCCCACAGACAAAACACCAACACACGTAAGCCTTACTTAAAACGTCTGTATGCTGTGCTGTTCTGTCTGTGCATTTAGTGCGTTACGTGATATGCAATGTTGTACGCAATATATGTAATCACACAATACAGATATTGAAAGACATTAAGTGCAGGTGGCACATTAAGTGCAGCCCCCCCCCCACACACACACAACTGGTATGTATGTGGGGGTATGGCGCTTAGATTGGAATCTCATTAGGGAAGGACCTGATGTAAATAAAATAATTGCAAAGCATAGTATTAATGTGTTTGCTTCATACATGAAAATTATTTTGGTGCCACAGTATTTGCAAGTGCTATTAAGTACTACTTTCTGGATTGTCCTAGGCGCCACTGTGTGTAAAAACTTTCCTGCTGTTAGCCAAATCAGGCTTGTGGGATTTGCTTGATTATACAGTAGCATCATGTTATATCTTATTTAGAGTAATTTAAAGGGGAAGGGCATTACAAATACATATGCTTTAAAAAAAAATAAAAAAAAACGCAGAATTTACCCATCCCAATGGCCTTAACCTGCCCATTTAGCATTTTGTTTGTGCATAAATAAATGCTTCCGAAACACTGACTTCTTGTTTGCAGGACCCCTAATAGTGTCTGGGTAGATTTAGTTACTCAGTAGAGATCTGAGCAGAGCAAGTTTGACCCAACCAACAGCCAATCACTAGAAATTCAGGGGAGAATAATTGTTACAGAACCAGAAATGGCAGCTTTCTAATGACAGCAGGGCATAGCAAAGGGTATGAAATCATAATAAAAATAAAAAAAATGAAATATGTAGAATAGCTAGATATGTGTAATATAAACCATAAAAGAATTAAAAAAATTCCACTGAAATTTCCTTTTATATTTTTGCTCTCTTAGAAAGTGTAAAGAGAAAATAAGAAACAATAGTTTGCCCATAGTTGTTTTGGAATTATTAAAATACCATAGTCTAACAGTTGTTCCATCACAGTAACTTACAGTAATCAAATGTAAGAATAATAGAATGTGATGTAAAAAAAAGATCAGTACACTTTCACTGCTATGCATAGTATGTGGACAGCCCTTTAGTTAAGTTTTCAAAATACAGATTTTTAAAAGGTTTTTTCTTTTTTCCTTTCTTTTTTTACTGACTAGAAGATAATTATTTAGAATAATTATAGATTTTTTAGATTTTTTTAATTAATTATAATTTTGAGATCTTCAAATTAACACTAACAAAAAGGAAAAAAATGGAGACCGAAATATGCAAAGGTAAGCCAGGGGATAGAAAAGTTGTATCATAGAATATAAAATAGAAGGAATTGTGGTTGAAAGTCTAGCAGGTTGTACCAAGGGCTTAAATTATTATTAGATAGTGAACTAAAAGTAGATGAGGAAAACACAATTGTCCTATATAATGCCAAGGAATCAGCTGTCCCAAATCATGGTCCATGTCCAAGTCTGCTTATTCTAAGTATATCTGAATTGGTGTCTTTCTCAAACAGTTTAGGCATAAGGTAAAAGGCTCCAGAGGAATTAGCCTTATGATCAGCGACTCTCCATTATATGCCCCATTACCTGTAAGGAGCCTCTACAAGGCTTTAAGTAAGGTTAAACAACATTGTACAGGTCCCATCTGACCCCCACCTTCACAAGCCAGTTACTAATGTTGTTTAGGAGGGAAGTCAAATATTTCATGTTTCTGACTACCCCAATATTATTTAGACATCTGTCCGCATGAGGGGAAAATTTACTTTTATGAACAAGACAACACCCGTTTAGCAGTAAGGATGTGTGTGGCTAGCATAGCTGTAGGACCTGTTAAGGATACAAATGGGAGACTTAATGGGCGAGTGGTGGAGTGGAGGTTGGTTTGGGTGCAATATACATTTAACTGATTTTTTTTTCCTAGAAGCTGGCTGTAATGTATAAAAGCTTATATATACTTTTATTTTATAAGCCACATATATGGTAATAGTATGTAAATATATATGTATAAAAGTGTTTTATACATGTACATACATGTATAAAGTATGTTTGCGCTTTATCGTTGGTTATTTATAGGCATGGGAGTGATTTTGTGTGCATAAAAATTTTAGACAATGCCATTTATTTACTCATTTTCAGTTTTAATTGCCTTTTTTGTTCTGAGCATTTAGAGCAAAGTAAATTTACTAAGTAGTATGCTCACTTTTGCTCGGATGTAAAGATAAAACTGAATGAATATTTATACCTTTTTGCTTCCTTAAAATGTAGAAAACTTTATATTATGGTATGTTCTCTTTTTATCTAATAAATAATTATTGTACAATATAATGAAGTATTCATAAAAATTCTTAAACATGTATTCATTTACATTTTAATTAAAAAGTTTAAGGGGGGATATGCAATAACATTTCCTATCGCTACTTACCTGCATTTGTTCCCATTAATATATCATGGGAAGATCTGCAGTAAGTGGCAATCATAAATGTCTGCACTAACAGTGCAAAGATTAGCACTAAATTTATTGCTTCAATTGTGAAAATACCAAAAACCCTTGGAAATGGCACAGGCACCACAAAATGAATGCAAAACCTTCACTAATCTAATACATTGGGTAGCGAGGGTTTTATAGTCATTTAGGGAATAGCACACCACACAGCAAATCTAGAATTTTTTTTGTATTCTAATCCTAGGGCATAGAATGATTTTTTATATAAAATATTATTTTCAAGATTATAAAAGCATTCAGAATGCACATTAATACTGTAACTATTTTTTTTTTATGTTAATATGGTTCACCAGGAGATTAATTCCTATCCACATGTCAAAAGACATGAAAACAGACAGTAAATTGTGTATGACATACTAAACTACAAAAAAGGAGATACGGGTGTATCAAATGTAATTTGCTTGAAAGGGTTATCTTCAATGTAAGAAATATTCTCAACTCTCAGCCAATCATAGACGCGGTTGCCGGTCCGGCCCCTGTTCAACTTCAGACAGGCAGGGAGTCGGGTGCAGGGAGCAGAGGGAACAAACAGAAGTCTGTTTCTGGTGCTTGCTTTAAAAATTACATGGCGGTTGGAGGTGGGCTGGGGTACCTTACACGGAAAATTTTAGTTTAGGGGGTGGAGACGCCTTTAAAAAGAGTTTCTAATTTGAGAATAAAATGGACTGTAGGCCCACCTGGTATCTTGGTGGTGGGGCCAGTCTGACCCTGCATATTCCCAAAAATAATGCCCTTCAGCAAGCAAATTTATACTGAGTAAAACAAAAAGCATTATATTAGTCAATTTGTTAAATAGGCTCTTGTGTTATTAATATTGTACATTGTGTCAGTGAAGTGTGTGTATGCTGTTTGGCGTACTTTGGAGACACCTGTAGAGCAAGAACAGAAAGTCAAACATCCTACCAGCAGTTTAAAAAGTTGTGCATGTACAGGAAATATGCAGCTTATATAGACATTAAGGTGTATTTAAGCATAGTGAATACAACTCTCACATGCACCAAAGAACTTTAGTCCTAAGGTTAAAAATAACCCTTGTGTTTTGTTTTTTTTTGTTTTTTTTAACTCCCTTCAGCATATCAGGACATTTTTTTTTTTTTTGAAGATCAATAGGAAACCAACTGTTTTTAAACAAAAATCACAATATGAAACAGCTGACTTTGTCTATGTGTATCAAAATATGGCCAATCTGTTTTTTCTCCCCAACTCCCTTCTGTCTCCTATCATTATCTCTGGATCCAACGGAGACTTCAGGATTTTCCAACTAGTTTGTCTGCTAGAGAGGACTGGCATTTTTTGGTTGACATTAGCTCTGGATAAAGTAGAAATCTTTGATCTATAGCTCTGCCTGCTTTTAAAATGATTTGCTTTCTGGATCTGGACACTGTCCATGCCCTTTCACTTCCCTATCTGATAGGAACTCAGAATGACTAGAGGTGCTACTAGACATACAGTTAATCATTGGATCAGGCCTGTGCAAATATCCATCAAGACTTGATCATGCCTTCTTATTCCCAGCTGTTGTTGATCCTCCATTTCAGTAAAAACAGGAACATCCTTTAGTATTATTACATATGCTGGAACAACTGAGGCAGGTTTTTGGAAACAAAAATTTATTATTTTTCCTGCAGACCAACTAATCATTTTTGACTTATCAGTATGTTACATAGACTAGAAACACAGCACTGTTCATGCATGCAGGGTGAATCTATAGCTTTCTGTATATCTGCTTTTTTAATTCTAGTGTAAATTTTCTCGTTTTTGTTAACTTGTGTTTTGCTTTTTTTGGGGGGGCGGAGGGTTATAAATACTATGGTACATTAGTGGAAACCATGGATGGGAAATGCAGAACATACCGGTAAGCAGGGCTGTTTTTATTTTTTGTTTATATGTTTTTGTACATACATAAAAAAAGGTTAGTTTAAGATGGTTTCTTTAATATACAAAATATGTACCCTACTTTGTTATTAATAAATGATTGCTCAAGCATGGACACCATTTCCTTCAGCAGCAAATTGTAATTGTCTTAATATCCATGTTTTATGGGTGCGTTTTGAGCTTCTTTTTTGTCTTGTAATTGCAACACTGCTGAACAGAGGATTTTAATGCAGTCTTAATACTGGAAATGCTAAATTGTAAGTATACAAAGATCGGAATGTGCTTTTAATTAAAATAAAAAATGGAATAAAGCATGGATATAAATATTTTAAGGGGAAATACGTGTTTACCCGACTGCCTTTGTAAAGTCAGACCTGTTTATTTTCATTCATTTTTAGATTAAGTTGGTTGAGGGAGGGAATACGTTTTTTTGGGGTTTCAGTAATTCTGTAATTACTTCAGTAATTTCAGTAATTCTGAATATATTTTATCAGCTTGAAAAGGTAAAGTTTCATTTGCATTCCATGCCTAAAAATGTATATGTTTAAATCCTAAATCAGTCATAGCCAATTTATGTTATGGATGCAAACATTTAGCAATTAATCATTAGTCATAGATGTGCTTTATACACATGTTTCAAAAATGTTTTATGGCAGCCTATTGCTTTCTATATTTTTATTTACAACTCTGTCTTGCTTTGAATGCATTTTTGCTAAATATTAAGAATACAACCAAATGTCACCCAAGAAAAAAATGTAGAGATTTTTATCTCTATCTACATTATCATTACGTTGTCCACAGTTGACAGTAAAAACAAATGTTAGAATAGCAACCCTTTGTATTAATATTATATTTTTCCCTTATACAAGTTGTATTTTACAGTTTTTATTGCAACAAGATTGTTGGTTGAAAACTAATATGTCTTTGAAGGGCATGCCCACCATCTGCTGGGTCTTCTGGACTACGTGACAGCCAATGACTAGCACTTCTACCGGGATGTGTGCCCACTGAGTGCAGTGAAAGCTCTCACTTTTACTGCAATCAGTGAAGCCGTGAGATGGTGGGCAGGCATCAGGCTGAATAACTCTTTGGTGTGGTTATGGGCTCTGTGATTATAATGGCTATAGGGGTTTGGAGGTTTTCTACCCAAATATATAATAAGATTTTTGAGTGGACATGCTCTTTAAACTATTTTATTCTCTGATGAAAGAAATTTATATGCTAATAAATTATAACGTTTTTTTGGTTAATAATACAAGGTTTAAGAATGAAGACTAGTTTTACTTTTGCATCTGGAAGTATTATATACTAGTATTTGCATTTGCTACTTCCTGTGCACTTTAGTTATTTTAACAGCTTGGATTTCTAAAGGCAAACTCTATCTGTTTGGGATATGTTGAACAACACGCAGAAATTCATATGCTGCAAAATAACACACAAAGTTGTTGATAGGTACTTTAAAGGGAAAATTGCTTTAAAATGCATTACTTGGTGAATCTGTGATTATCTGACTTCACATAGGAATTTACTGTGAGGGTGACTTAAGGGTTCTTGAGTTGTGTGTTCTAGGGCTTGCCCCGACTGATAACTCCTTTGTTGGCGTGAAAGTGCACTGCAAATTATGACAGTTACAACCTTCTGTTTTGTTTAACTTGTCAGTGGATTTCCTGGCTCAGAGCCTCTGCAATGCTCTTTCCATCTACCCTATATTCACCCTATACTCAAAAGGTCACATTTATACAGGCAGTCTTAGGCAGGGCTTAATTGATGAGGAGGGCAGAGTCAGAATTTACTGTTCTGCTGGTTAGTTTTATATTGTGATCCTGAAAGCATTAAGAAGTCAGAGCCCTTTTTCATGTAAAGGCTGACCTTAGTCAGAAGCTGGCAGTCAAAGGAAGCAGTCATAGGAACCCAGTGCACAGAAGCTATTGATTTTTCTGTTAGGTCTAAAGACTTTGCTGGATGGGTAATGGGTGACAAAGGCATATGTCATTAATGATGAGTTCTAGAATACATTGACATGTCAAACCTATAATTTTTTTTCAAAAGTGACATTATGCTCTGAATTAAATTAATAAATCTGGGTAAAAACTACTGGCAAATAATTGCTGACTAAATACTGATGTGCTTCAGTGGAAAACATTTGCTACTGTTCTATGTTAAATGTGCTTACAAATATCGGTTGTTTCAGGGACAAACATTTCTTTCAGTTGACCATTAAGCCAGTCATACTAGCAGCTTTAGGAATTTTTAGGAGTTTTAAGTTTAATGATTTTAGGTTTACGTTCTGTAGATAAAAAACAGCAGCTGCTTTTGTGAAACCTAGACACAAAAGATGTTTGTGTTCCACATAAACAAAGCATATATAAACAGGTAGGAGAAGGTTAAGTTACCACTGAATGATTTGGGTTTGACTTCAACATGTTGCTCTGCATTTAATCAGTGTGTACTGCCACAGTCATGAGCCAATCACAGGCTGCCATTCCTAATCCACTTTTAATTCCTGGTTTCCTTTTTCCTGATTTTCATGCTTTAAATAAGAGACTATAAAATGGCTCTTGTAAGATTTTTTTTAATATATATAAATCACAGTTTTCTTTAGTGCCTCATATGCAGACTTGCTTCTGCAAATACCGGTCTACTGGTGAAACATTCCTTCTACAGCAATAACATATCTTGGTTAATTAGAGTTTATTATGTTAGGATAATAAAAATTCATTTATAGATAGCATGTTTCAGAATTATAGCTTAGTTTGACATTTAAATTGAAGTAGAACTGATTTACGTTTATAAAGTGCAGACTTCATAAAAAGTAAATATCTGTGTAGAAAACATATATGCGTCTAAAAACATACGTGTCTATAGTATCGTTTATATGTATTAATGTTTTAATATGTATGTGTATATTTCATACACATATAAACATATTTCCTCAGCGTTGTGCAATAACATGATTATTCTAGCTATGTACCCAACAAAAAAAGTCCTACTAACTTTTGATAAACTTTTGTTTATAATATGTTCATAAACTCCTTTCAATATGTTATCATTTGTTATGAACTTTACTGATATTTAAAATTAAATTTAACAATAAAGAAATAGCACATGGTTTTAATTAAGACTGAAAGTAAAATCCTTGAACAAGCTCATATGAAGTACAAGGGTAAATGTTTTGAAAAACTTCCTCAAGTAACATCAAAGTTTGTGATGCTATACAGAACAGGATGGCAACTTTAGCAGAAACTGTTGAGTGTCTAATGTAGTGTTTTATTCCTCCGTGGCCAGTAAAATAATTACATTTCTTTTGACTTCTAAGCATCTTTTTAGTTTTCAGACTTGTGAAGCAGAATAAATGATTTGTAACTTTAAAAGCTCTGTTATTTTGTAGAGTTAAAATATGGAAGAGTTCTTATTTCAAAGAGTTAAAATATGTATCGTCCCACATATCCATAAAGAGTAGGTTACATTTTAAAGCAAAATACTTGAATTTGTTTTTGTCATTTTAACTGAAATAATTTGTTTTTATACAGTTTATAAATCTGTATATATGCATATACAATACATAAATACTTTCAAACAAATCCTCCACTAGAATAAAACAATAAGTTTAGATTGTTAGCCCATTTCCTGATTTAATCTGTAGTTGCCTTTTCAGGATTTCATGTTAGTTACTTAAGACACCCTGTTATTCTGACAGTCTGCTGGCTTCTGCCTTCCAGGTCCTGACATCACAAACCTTAGTCTCTTTGGCTGCTGGACTGTTAATGCAGGAGCTTTTCTTTGAAATCTAAAAAAAAATAAAACATGATAAATTGAGAAAGCTTCTTTTGATTAAACAACAGTTTCAATAATAAAATAACTTTTTTTTTTTTTTTAGCACTTACTCTGCGATGTGTATTGCTGCATGCCTTCAATCCAGTACTTGCTTTTGCCCTGGCTCAGTATCCCCCCTCCCTCTTTTAACCCCTTTGTCACCATTCCAGCTACAGCAAAACTGTTCCCAGCAGAAGAATTTATGGTAATAAGGCACTGGATTGACAGCTGAAATGCAAGATACTTTAGATTAGATAGCTAAAGAAATAGGGGACAGAGCAACAACACAAAATGAAGCAATAAGCAGTGGTTGTTTGGAAGAATTATTTTTTCCAGTAATGGTCAATTGTATTTTTTTTTTCCTTTGCAAAAATGCCCTTTATGGTGTTCTCACCTTTCCTGTAACTCATAATATAAGCATCACCCATCTCTGTGTATGTACATTATGTACACACAAATATATGTATGTATGTATATAGCTCAAACTGGATAATAATCACAATAGTAAGGACATCTGTATGAAAATCTTACCTCCCCCTCCCCTCAAAAATAGTCAGGGTGTAAATCTAAAGCATTGGGTTTTGCCTCTAACCCATGTACCACTCTATAGAAGTTCTTACCAATGTTCTTGTCCGCCTCTACCCCCTCTCTCTGCCCAGGGCCAGACCAATGGGAAGATGCTTTTTTGGTAGAAGTTGGTTTAAGTCCTTGACTGAGGGTAATTTTAAGGGAAGGGCGAGGTTTTAAAATTAAATATAGAATCTATACAATACATAACGCTCTGCATAGTTCGAGTTGGGAAGCTAGTGGACAATTGTTTTTTAATTTTCATCGGCAATTAGTTTAACATTCATTTACAGGCAATTATTATTAATATTAAGTGCATTGCCCCTGCCATATAAGATTTCTATATTTTGTTTATAGACCATAACTGATATTTATTGTCCTGCAACAAAGTTAGTTATTCCATTTAAAAGCAAGTAAAACCAAAAAGTGAATAGTGGATAGAACTATTGTATTTGATGTAAAATTGTTACTTTAACGGATAAAAGTCATACAGGGCAATGAACCAAGAGTCACACTGCTTCTGTTGTGGAGTTTAAGTCACGCTAACGGATGTTATATCTGCTTCATTGCTGTGGCTGCGTAGCTAACAAGGAAGTTAACCGCGTAGCCGCTGCAAGAGCTATATGCCGAAACGGCATTCTATTGCTGCACTTTAAGCGGCAAAATATATATCAGCACTTGGCAATGCACCGAGAGCCACTATCGGCATATAGCATCACCAGTGTGTTTGCACCGGGTTGCTGGCTCTCGGTACTTCGGGCTGTTAGTTTTCTTATGACATGTTATATTTCTGTGCTTTTCAAGGTTCCTACTGATTTGTCTACATTTAATTTTAATTCTTAAACTAATTTTAGAAATATTTTTACATTATATAATAATGTAATATAATTTTTTTTTATATTTATTGTTTTTATATTATTGTTATTAGACATACTGGAACAGTTTAAGCACAAAATATGGGCCCCTGTAGACTGCCATGTTTTATTATTATTATTATTGTGGATTTGTATTGGGCCTACATCTTCCGTAGCTATTTGCTATTACAGAAATACATTCAGATCAGACCCTGCCCCAAAGAGCTTACAATCTAAGCACATTTATTTGACACAATACAACCTGTCAGAATGTCATTGATTGTGGAGAACATAAAAACTCCTTGCAGATGTGTCAAAGGGTGGATTCAAACTGAGGACTTAAGCGCTGCAAGGCATCAGTGCTAACCAAATTCAATTGACACACCATGTATAATATATTTATATTAATGTACACGAAAGATTGTAAAGTAAGGATCACCCCTGTTTCTGAACTAAAAAGCTGTCCAGTTTAAATGGCATTGCACCGAAATATTCTTTTTTTTTTCAAATACACACATAAAATCCATGGCCTGGGATGGTGGTTATTAATTAGCTACATCTCTTTGCTGTACAGAACAGTTTGCAGATATTATCAGAGTTGCTCAGTGTCAGCCCTGAAGATTGATTTGTTTTTCCTGCTGTTTTAACGTGTTTAGTTACATGTTACAAATCGGAGCATGTGCGGTATTTCAAACCTAAAAGGGTTGCTTTTCAGAAAGATGATTCCCACCTAAAGACAATTCATAGCCATTGGGCTGCTTAGCTTAGGTCTGCATCTGGCAATCACCAAAGATGGCCAAACACTCAAACGATAATGGGTAAGTCCCGTCAGGGAATGACAGGATTTACCTATTAGCACCAGTGTGTAGGGGCTGTTCCTGACTGACCGGAGTGCTGACGAGCGACCGTAGTCGGCATTGCTGTCGGAAACACCAGGAAATTTCTGACGGTCGAAATCTGCTACCTTCACTTTAAGTTTCATCGTACTGTGTATAGCTGCACGTCCGACCGATCCCGTGTATGGGGGTCAGTTGGATCCGCGTGAGCGGTTTCCACAGCATGTGTGTCGATACATACCAATGTGATCTCTCGGCACACATGCATGTGTATGGTCACCTTAAGAAGGCCACAAATAATTTGGGCATTTTGGTAATATCATAAATAATTAGATACAGTGTATTATGTATGACATTTTCCTAATTTATCACCTATGTTTTCTAGATGAACTGTTACAAAAAGAACATTTTAGAAAATATTCTTTAGCAAAGTACATTTTTTGTTTTCTGTATATTTATATATTTTTTTATAATGCAATGTAAATGTCATTACCGCATAATGAACGGTTGATTTGTATCTTGATCTCTTTACAGTATTCTAATACATTCGTGCAGCATCAAAAAATGTTTTCCTTATCACCGAATTTACAGAACAGTCTCTAGTTCTGAAATAATTTTAAATATCAAAAATTATACATGTTATATAAGAGGGTGAAATAAAGGTTAAAAGATTCAAATTTCACCATTTGTTTTCATGAGCACACATCATTGATACACACTAAAGCATTTGTTTCAGTGTTTGGGCTGATCTACATAAAAATATTTTTTGGGAAATTTCATTCATGAAAGACTAATACGGTATCTGGTTTGTGTGTCAGTAGTCTAAAATCTTAGCTCAGATTCTGCGTTGGAAATGTGCCCTTACACAAACATATGCACACACTTTTTTATATCTTCTAGCAGTAAGGTTTTATATGTATACACTGAATAATGAGCAGTTTTATTATTATTTCTAATGGCATATTCTTCAACTAGAAAGAGCAAAGCACATTACTGTTTTAGGGAATGTGTCCACATTTATTTGTCAATGTGATTCTTGCAAATTATACTGCCAAAAATACTTAAAAGGACTGTGCATGAACCAGCTAGATGCTTACCTTTAATTCGGGTGTTTCTTGTCTCTCGGGATCAATACATCAATTTTGTTCTTTTTTAGTGTCCAAATGAATTGGTGCAGCAATTTGCCATTTTGTTGTACATATACTTAAAAATAATCTATTGTTCTGCTATTGAAGGTTAACAAAATGTTGGCTTTACAACAAAATGCTCAATTTTTTTTATAGCAATACTGTCAATGACTTTCAGTCAAAAACCTTATATTCTTTAAAAAATACTTCCACATAGCACTATTTACAGACACTGTCGCTTACACTATTGTCTTGCAAATAATAGAGAGTATAGTAGTTATATGCAATGAAACAAGAAAGAGGCAAATCATATTTTTTGTGAAAGAAAATCCTAATCAGCATTGACAGTGCAAAGGAAATGTGACTGCCACATGGTCATTGTGTAGAAGCACTTACTGTAGATGTGGTGTCAGAGCTCCTGTTAATGATGAATAATGTCTTTCTCTGAGTAAGTGCCCTCTGCGGCTGCTGCGGAGGGAGTCAGCACATGGATGGGAGAGAAGAAGAAAAACCTTCTGACCTAAAACAAAAGCACTGCGTCGTTAGAGCACTGACATCTTTACAATTTGTGATACCTCTTATTAGACCTGTTACTGCTTCCTATAACCAGTATTTTGGAACGATCAAGAACACAGAGAGAAAACCACACTGGCAATATTGATAAACTGATTTTTTGCAAAATAATTCTATAATAAAGTTCATTACCACCTAGCAACAGCAGTGTAAGACATAGCTCATTATTGTAAATCACAAACATTTTATATTATTATAAATTGGAAACATAAGGAACTGTATCACTCAAACCAAAAGTAATGTCTGTTACCCATTCACTCACCATTGTTTGTGCGTTTGTGTAAATTGAGTTGATACTGTATATGCTTTTTTCCTTTATGTAAAATTGCATCCCATTGGGCATATAAATTCTCTTTATACAGATCTTTTTGTTTGTTTCTTTGTGCAGTATGCACTGTAGTGAACTACACACTCCACCCATAAACCCATTTCATTTTATTGGAATTTGGCACCTACTCTGAACATGGGAATAAGCACATATATTTTCATTTGACTTCCTGGATAAAGATTCAGAGGAAATATGCTTGTGTTTAAAATACTACAAAAAAACCCACATTTTTATGTTAAAGCTGTGGCCTGTATTTTTCTTGACTGTCACTTTTTATTCTCCTATCTTTCAGTGTGACATTTAGGGAAGTCTATAAGAACACAGATGTCACTGTAGGCAAATAATATCTTCATTTGATTTTTTTTTTTGCCTTACATTTGTCTGTCTATATCTATCGACCTTTTACACCCAGAGCTTTTTTAAACATTGTTAAAATATTGCTGTGAACACCCAGCCTCCCTGTATTTATGTATATTCTTTACTATACTTTTAGCATTATTCTATATGGATGAATTAGTTAATTTGATAGTACTATAAACCTAAAATATTAGGCAAAAGAAGAAGCAATAATGTTAGATTTTAAATGCTAATAAAGAAGATATAGAAGCAGGTTAAACAAAATGTATGATGAGCTAGAGTTACCGTCTCTGCTGTGCAGTTAAAGTAATAAAGACTAATGAACCGTCCAGTCTGGATAAAATGGCATGCCCACAGGGAAGGTGTCCACTCAGTTGTGACTTATACAAACTGAATAGAACACTGATGCTGCTCCAGATTTGATAACCTAGCAGAGGAGAGAGTGAGAGAGAGAGAGAGTGTAAATTTGTTGTTTTGTCTGGGTGTACATTTACTACGCCTGAGCAAAATTGCATGGTTATTACAGACTGATTCAAACCACCATTTCATTTATTCATAATCCATGTTAAGTGGATATTGTGTGTGTATGTATGTGTATATATGCATGCATGCATGCAGCTCTGGTGCATTCTAAATACATAAATTAATAGAAGCAGTCCAACTAGAAGCAGACTAAAAAAATCTCAAAATCTAGTAACTTTATTTTGACTTGTTTTCACCCATTTACTTTGTGATGTGTACCTTTTAATAAATAATATAATTTATTTTATATATATAATATAATCAATTCTAAATGTTTAATATATATCTACATTAACCAATGTATCTGTATTGTCAGTAAGTATTAATGTGAAAATGACAGGAAAAGATACTTCAAGCTGAAGGCTGTGTTGTTTTATATAACCCGTGAATGTTATAAACTCTGATGTCAAACACTTAACATGTTTGTGTCCTAAATATTTTAGTCTGCACATAGGAAGCCATAAAACATATATCCAACTTTCCCATATGAATAAAGGCAACCTTGTCTATTATGACAGTACAAAAAATAATACATTTCTATAAAGCCTATATTTAAAAATCATATTTATGGACTCTAACCTGTCGTGCAAGGCTGAGTGGGTATTTTAGAATGTATGATGTTCACCATTACTGCTTAATGACAGTGAACCCAGTCACTTTCCAAGGCTTAGCATTTAATGGGCTGCGGTGAGCTGGTGGTAAAGCGGAGAACACACAGGGGGCAGCTATATAGAGTGATAGTTGCAATTCAAATATTTCACAAAAAATTCTGCATTTTTGCATTACGGCTAACATTTGATGCAAAGTATGACATTTTTTAATAAAAACAAAAAACTACTGATCAAACTGGACTATTACTTGCATTTCTAAATCCTTCAACCAGTGCATTCAATACAGTCAATTTATTTTTGATCCTACACATTAAACAGGGACTAGGTGACTTCAATGGAGAGCACTTCAGTCTCCCACCTGGCAAAAGACAGAGTCAGGCAAGAATTGACTTGAAGGCATATTGCAGGGACCCACTATGCCCAAAATGTGGGCGGTGCTATCTGCCAGATTGCATGGACACTGCAATAGGAGTGTCCATGCCCCACTATGCTGTGCTTCTTTTCCCAACGAATGCAAACACCATTTTTGACGTGCATCACATGCATTGTTGATTAACTAAATTACGGGGAAACAGAAGAAGCACATGCATTAACGTGCAATTTCATGTGTTCCTACAAAAAAAAAAATATTAGTGGGGCCTAAAATATTAATATTGAAAATATTAATAGATATGCTTATTTGTTTTCCAAATGCGCAATGCAATATCAAATATACATAAGATATAAGGCTACTTAAGTGTGCAATTTAACAGTGACCTTTATTTTTAAGTAAACCAGGTTTTTTCTATTCCCAATTGTCACAAAGCATTGTTTTGCTAAATGCAATTAGGCAATGCTGGATGTATCCAGCATGCTAGACGTATATAACTCTTCCCTTTATTTTTATTTTTTTAAATAACTTTTTAAAGAAGTACTAAATCTGAGAAAGCTTATTCCCAAGCTTCTGACGACCACCTTGCAAAGTCTTAGTTTTCTGGGAATGATATATATACAGAAAATTAAAAATTGCAACTGCTCAGGAAGTCTGGAAATTCAATTGACTCTGTAATATATTTATTCAGCATTGCAACTCAAGCTGCTTTACGTAAGCACAATTTATTGAAAATTCTACAGCTGTCTACATATTTCAGTTTATATTTTGCAAATTTTCCTGCTTACTTATTAACTCCTGCATGAAACCATGTGCCCGTTATTAACATATCTGAAAACAATAAGTGTATATTGAAAGACCGCCGTACCATTACCATTGCTCCAATTCCTACATCTCCTTATACATTACTTGCAAAGATGTGGGCAGTAAAACTTTGCTTGCAACTGTTAAATTTGCTTCTTTGTATTTAAGCACTATTGCACAGCAGATGCGTAAGCTGATCCCAACTTTTTGCTGCAAATAATGGAAAGTTTTACTCAAATGCACAAAGGGTTTGAGACTAGGAGCTCCTAAATCCCACGTAATTATACGTTATATGAGGAAATTTTCTAAAAACCTAATTGTTAAAATCATGTTAGAGCCCTTAAACCCAGTTAGCAAGACACTGGAATGAGTTGGAATTCTGTGGAAATAAAGATCCACTTCAAGCCCAACTGAATACTTTTTTTTTCCATTTTACGTCATCAAAATATGGCACTGACTTCAGAATTTTGACTTTTCAACACAGAACTTGTTGGTTTTCACAAGTTCTGTTGGATATGTGGTATTTTAAAACCAGGTTTATTTCAAAATTGGGACTTAAATCCCACAGGTGGTCAACAGTTCTGTAGATTCTGACTTCTGTGTACTGGATAAACGTTCTAATAATGTTATAGAAATAGTATTGTATAAACATAATAGCAGGCAAGCTTGAGAAAGCTATATGCAAACAAAATTGTTCATACACCACCGTCTCCCTGTAGATGGGTCAAAGTTGCTTAAAAGCCTTTATTAAGGTTGGGTACACACAAAGGGACTATTTGTCCTGACCGAGCGTAAGCGACAAACGAACCATCAAGGTCGGTCGCGGCCGGCCGCCCCACACCAGCAGATATTTTCGTCCGACGGACAAAAGTAAGTAAAACACAACAGTACATGCAAAAGTAAAACACAACAGTACATGCAAAAGTAAAACACAACAGTACATGCGAAAGTAAAACACATAGCAGTACATGCAAAAGTAAAACACCTAGCAGTACATGCAAAAGTAAAACACATAGCTTTACATGCAACAGTAAAACACATAGCTGTACATGCAAAAGTAAAACACATAGCAGTACATGCAAAAGTAAAACACTTACAGGGAGATTCAATAAAAGTTCTTATCGTTAAAAATGGTGCTAATTTTGCCCCAACCAATCAGATCTTATTTAACATTTGAAAGCTTACATCTGATTGGTTGGGGCAACATTAGCACCATTTTTAACGATAAGAACTTTTATTGAGTAACCCTGTTAGTTGTACATGCAAAAGTAAGTAAAAAAAAAAGTTAAACATATCCATCTTAAACAATGCAAGATTTTGATTCCTATCATATTCTCTCCATGCAGTTTTCCCACCTTAAAAGATAAGTACAGTCAAAAAACAAATAAAGTTTAAATAGAAGCTGTATACCTAGTAACCATTTTCTCCTTTTTTTTTTGTTAGGTTTCTCCAGAGCCTAACTGTGCCCTTGTAAAGTGCTGGCCATCTTGCATACTGTGTGCTGTCAGGTAAGCTCCGCCCCCGAGACTTGCTGGACCTCGTTTCTGCCTGTGTCCAAATATGCAGTGTAAGTTCCCTCCGTGCGAGCGTGCGGCAAGCGCGCGCGAGTAACGTCACAATGCACGTGACGTGACGTCAGCGCTCGCAGTCGTGACGTTGTGCTTGCTCGCACAGAGGGAACTTACACTGCTTATTTGGACACAGGTAGGGCGGAGGACGGAGCTTACCTGACAGCACACAGTATCCAAGATGGCCAGCAATTTACAAGGGCACAGTTAGGCTCTGGAGAGACCTAAAAATAAAAAAAAATAAAAAACGGAAAAAGGTTAGTTCGGGATACAGCTTCTATTTAAACTTTATTAGTTTTTTGACTGTACTTATCTTTTAAATGTTTTTTTTTATTTCTCTGATCAATTCAAGTGTATGTATCTGCATATTTGAAATATTAGATTGTAACATATCTCTACAGACCAATATATATATATATATATATAATAAAATATCTATATATATATATATATATATATATATATTTGTTTAGTTACAAAATTAAATTACAATATATTTTTAAAGCTAAAGCAGCTCTGGTAGGACTAAATGCCTGTGGAAAATGTTGGTACTGAAGTTGCTATGGATATTAAGTTAACAACATGATCTATCATTGCTTTGCCACCTATTATTTTTTTCTCTGGGTGAATATCAACACTTCAAAATAAATATTGATTAGCACAGTGTAGGATGATTTAAAACCAGCAAAGTTAGACTTTTACTGTGAAGCTTTAAATCCCTATTTTGGAAACATAATTCTCAAAGTTTGGATGCCTGACACTTGTGAACAATGAGAATAAAAAGAATAAATTTAGAATTGACACTGCTTGCTTTAGACTAAAGGCTCATACACACATGTGATTCGACCCGTGACACACGGTGCGTATGCACGGCCATTTTCTGCAACAATCGTGCCGTTTATAGTTGATTTGTTGGCCAATACAGTCGGTCGGGCTCGTTAATGATCCGCCTGGCGAATTGGGCAGCGAGCACTGGACAAACTTCCATCTTGGTTGACAAAGCGTCCATACACTGCATAATTGTTGCCCAGAAACGGCAGTTCATGCACATTGTCGGCCCCCGCGTTCGTAGGTTTGTATGCACCTTTAGTGTTATTTATATGATGTTTTCTGTGCTGTAGGTTTTATGTGTTTTTACTCCCTAAAGCAGTCGGGCATGAAATGTGCTTTATCTTTAAAGCAGCTAATACCACACTGTAAGCAGTCATGGAAAAAATGTCTCTACTGATCAACCCCAGTGGTCACCTTCGCTCCGATTCTTAGTTGTATATAAATTATTTAAAGATGATCTCCAGATTATAAGAACATTTCCATGTGTTACACGTGTGCTCCCATTTAATGAAAACAGATCCCTAGGCAAATAGTGAGGCATTGGACACGTCAGTTCCCATGTTTAGCAGTGTACACATTTTAATAAAAAAAAAAAATAAAAGATTGAAAGAATTCTGCCAGTGACTTTTTTTAAAAAAAAATAATCCTTCAATTTTGCCTATCCTATAACCTCTTTCCAGTGCTGTATTTTCTCACTTTACAGCTTTATGGTTATTTTTCTCTTACCAAAGAATTGAAGAGAGTTTGTGTAAAATAAGCTTCATTTATTATTGCAGGAGAGTCTTTAGAACAGTGAAAGGAGGCTATTTTATACACCACCCTGCTCCAAATCCAATTATGGGCTCAATAATAGAAGGATTAAGGGAAGTTTACTCCTTAGCAGAGGGAAAGCTTTGTAACCAACGTATGTTAAATAGCAAAAGGGTATTTGGGGAAAGCAGAAAGAATTATCGAGATAATGGTCACTAATCTTGAGTTGTCTGATGTTTACGCTGCTCACAATGTAGCGTACTTTCATAGTAACAAGGACAGCCATTCACCTTCTTTAACTGGTTTGTTTCTAAGTGTTGCCTTTTTGTGCATGTATTTTGGATGGCAAATGTTTGACAAATTACAACCTGGTCTATATTTAAATTGTGATTTTTCCTTCATATTAATTTTGCTTCTAGTTCTGAATAAAATAGAGAAGCTATGGTTTGTGCCAGTTAGAACATGCACCTGCCATTTAGTTTGACAATTTTTTTGTAAAAGTTCTAAAGTGACATTACATGAGTAGGCAGGTGTAGGTAGAAACAGAAGGGCATATGTGGAAGCAAACACCTATTTATAATATTTGCATAATTTCTTGACAGACTCTACAAAAAAAGGTTAAAAAGAAATATAATAGAAACCGTTAGTAAAGCTGCATTTAAATACAATGTCTTGGCTTTCCTGTATGAGAAAGGGCAAAGACTTGCCCGAAATGTTGCCATTTATTGTATTCAAGATGAGCGAATAAAGTTTCTTAACATTCTTCAATGTTGTATCCCTACTGATTTATTTGGATTTTGAGACAATTTTTGGGCCATGGGCAGTGTGGTCTGCAGCAGGACTTGGCAGTGAGTTACAGGTACACATTTGGGCTACATTGTTTGTGAAAGCTTATTATGATTACATCATTCCTTCTTGGCACATTTGGTTTTACCGTAGTGTACAGGAGCTTTTTTTTAATCAGTGCATAATTGACAGTATTGTACATATTTTGCCACAATCCATTACCAGGTAATATGTATAATCATGTGTAGTGGTTTTCTGACTGCCCCTTATTAGGTATTTGTAATGTATATTTATAAATGTTGCCCCTTTTCGTCTCTTTAAATGGTTTAACCTTTGTAAAATGTAAAATACTGCTGTAATAGTAGGGTATAGATGGGCCATGAACATGTTGAACCTTTTCTCAACCAGAGCTTTTAACTACTTTGTCTTTCCTTTTCCTTGCTTTTTTTGAATGATGTGCAATCCAGATGTCCACACTAATCAGCCCATTGAATGGCCCATTAATTACCCTAAATTTTACAGTCAATTTGCAATGCTTGTGCACAGCCAGACAATATCAGAGAAGTGTAATGATGCTACTTAGCATAAGCAAAATATAATGGGCTGTGTTATTTTGCCATTAATATCTGCATTTGCTTACTGCAATTCCTTAACAAATGAGCCGCAATATGTCTGTTGAGAAGATAAGCAATATGGTATCTTATTGTTGTATGATTTTATGGAAATACATGGAACACAGAATGAACATTTTCACTGGAACAATCTGCTGTATTTCCTTACCATTTGTGGGCGGAGGGTGAATGTATTTTATTTATGGTTCAATGTAACTTAGCAATTGGAAAAATATGATTTTAGGGATGTGTTATATACATATTTAGTTAGAGATGGAGGCTTCTTTGCTATGAGTACATCTATTTCAATAACTAAAATAGCAGATTGTGGGGAATGGTTAGGCACTTTTCCTTGTCAAGTGTTACAATTGCTGAGTGTCTTTATGCAATTAACATTATTTGTCTGACAAATGAAGCCCACTTCATTTGTAAACCAACCAGCCATCATTATTTTCAACCTCTTCTCTACCTTATTATTGTTCATATCTTTGCAGAGCTGTCTTTCTTCTTTGCTTAGTATGTAGTGGGCTAAATCTTTAATGAGTCAATGCATTAAAGGCTTCAGTTTACTTCCAATTAACCTCAAGACCACGCTGGCATTTTTATAAATCCACAGAAGTATTTTGTGAGGCCTAAAGGGTAAGCTGCAGGCAGGCTGCGAAGAATGTAAAAAGACTAACCTGCTAACAAACACTGAGCTATGGGACAAAAAGAGCTTAATCCGTATTATGGTAAATGCAGACTTAGTGTCTCAAAAAGGCTTTGCCAAAGAGGGCAAAACAAAGAGGCAGCGCTTATAAAAACCCAGTGCTTTTATTTTGGCTTCAGAAATTGTCCCAGATGAATAACGCGTAACACATAGAAAAGTTACCTTTTAAAGTAATGCTAAGATTTAAGATTATCGGCAAAGAAATAGTTCTTTAGTGACTGAGTTTCTTTAGTGAGAATCGAAATGTTACATTTTCACATGTTTAACACACAAGATTTCAAAAGTAGAATAGTATGAACCTGCCATAATGTGCATGTGAACATACAAAAATGTTCTTGTGTTCAGTATTCAAATGGGCTGGTTTCATTTTCATTTATTTTTATCAGCAATCTCCTTTTGTAGCATTAATGAAATCCTATTTCTGATAGTAACATTTTTCTTACTAGCTATTAAATGCAATGTTTTTCCGGTCAACTTTCATTCATGTATTATTTTATGCAGCCAGTTGGTGACACAGTGCTTGTAGAAACAATATGAAACTGTAAGCAAAATATCTATGTATACAGAGCATTGTCCAAGTAAGAGCACTCGGGTGGACTTGATACAGCAAACCATTTATTACCATGTATTGGTGAGTGCACTGTTATGTTATCCAACACTTTATACTCTGATTAAAACGGTAGCACCAGGGCATGTGAAGCGAGTGCCTTCATATGCTCTTTTCTTTGCATTTATATATATATATATATATATATATATATATATATATATATATATATATATATACACACACACACTTTAGGAATTTTACTTTTTAAAGAGGGCAGGGCACAGCTAGTGAGTAAAGAAGTATCAACCATCAAGATCAGAAAAGGTAATAAGCATTGTCTGTTGCTCTGTGCTCTTTCTGTGCAGATAACCCAATCCTGCAGTTAGCTGCTGTCTGTTAATTAAATCCCAATGTAGCAGTGCAGCTAAAGAAATCAGTCACCTCCCCCCCCCCCCCCCCCCCCCCCCACACACACACATTCAAACTCCTACAGCTAAAAGAAAATCTCCTAGTGCAATCCACATCTTAATTGTAAAGTATTTTTTAATCCTGAATATGAAATTTAATTGTAATAAATTAAATATGCTCTTTTTACAGACCTGCTACAAATTCCCAATCATCTATTTAGTTATTTTTAAAATGTCAACCTACTAACACGATATACTATTTTTCCCCAATTAGTTTCCAGGGTAATATGTATCTAAATGATGCTTAATTATACAGGCTTTCCTTGCTTGGGTAGTCACCATGTTTCACATGATGTTAAGGAGTAGCTTACATTTTAAAGGTAGATAAAATAAAGCTGTGGTGACTTGTGATATTATTTACAAATTTTTAAATTTAGAGCGAGGTATAGCCTGCAACACATAATTGGCCAGGTGATTTTATATCTATTTATTTTTTTTGTGACGTTTATTTTAATTCGCCTTTGCATAAGGAAAATAGTTGTAAAATAGTTAATAATTTCCCCATGGTTCGTAGTTTATATGTCAATGAGAATTTGGATGTGACCACACGTTAAAAAGTGCACACTAGTACTGGGCAATTGCTCTGGCCACTTAAAAAATGACAGATGGAATCTTACAAATCCTGTCAATTTTTTGAGATTGGTACTTTGTGTACCCAGCTTAATCCAAGAGGTGGCTGGGGGAAGTTTCAGTTGGGAAGGATCAACAGGGAAGACTTGCTTAAGGCACCAAAATGGCTAGAATCTGCCCTGATGTAAATACAGTCTGGTAAAAAGATTTTTAATAAATGTCTCTGTATGTTGAGAAGGACATACACATGCAATTACAATCGCATTTGTGTGGAATCTGTCAGCAACATGTGGTGGTAACAGCATACATAGACCCGACCAATCTTTAACCAATGGAGATCTGTCAGCCATTTACCCATACATGGGCTTAAAGTAAAGGGAGCTGATACCAATTTTCCTTTGTTCCCGACCAACTCCTATGCCAACATCACTAGTTCATCAGCATCGTGGGCAGCCATTTTTAGCTTCCACACCTTGCCCTGCTACACCATCCCTTTAAATCTGATGAGCTTTAATATCAGCAATGTGTAGGCCAGCCATAAAGAGCAAGATCTACCCTCAAATGCAAAATATAAGTAAATCAGCCTCCAAAACTGCAACAGTTAGAAAGCTGAGAGATGTAAATCTAAACTTCTCTTTCTGCTTTCTGGTTCTTCAAGTTAGCAGCAGCTGTCAGTCATGCATATGTAAGCAGATGAGATCACAGCCAAAGTATGAATGCTATTCCCCTAAAAAAGCTTAGAGAGCTTAAAGAGGGAGACGGAAGGAAAGGGGGAGAGCATCATTTTGCTGCAGAACAGATTAGACAAATGTCCCTGCCCGTACCCTCCGCTCATCACAGAACCATCTCTTATACAGACCCCCACTCACACTGCCTCCTCTCGCCTTAAACCTTTTTCTCTTTTGGCTCCCATCCTCTGGAATTCTATTCCCCTCCCTCTCTCTACGTCAAGAAACCTCAATAAACAAGTTTAAATCTAACCTCTCATCCTATGTCTCTGAGCATAGCATAACATAGGACTGTTGATACGGCACCAGTTATTACTTTAGCACCTCCATCCTTTCCTATGTATCTGTAAGTAGATTGTAAGCTCTACGGGGCAGGGACCTCTTTCCTCATGTTACATGTTTTAAGTACTTGTATATTTCGTGATGCTAATATTTATATATTTATGTATTTATTTACTATCCCCCTTTTAAGACTTTTTTTTTTGTATTCTATATTGTACAGTGCTGCATCACCTAGTGGTACTATATATATAAACATATACCTACATGCATACAATTATCTGTCAGCTTTTGGATTGGGGGGGGGGTACCTATTTATGATTTTTCATTTGATGGGTGAACATGCCCTTTAATTCTCAGTCTGCTCACCTGTTTCTTTGGTGGAACAATGAACAATATGGTGTTGCTGATATAATGATGATATATGTGTCAATAGCAGATTAGCATGCGCAAACCTTTCATTTTTGTGAGGATAGAGAGGTCACAAAGTTTTTGCTCTGTGTTAAATAGTGTATTTTTATTTATAATAAGTAAATAGAAAAGTTTACAAAGAGAATCCTTTTTTTTGTCAAATGGCTTTTCTTAATCATATCTAAACTAGAACTAAAATAGTATTCCAGAAACCATATACCCTGCAAAATATAAAAGTTTTAAAACTGATTAAAAGCAGTTCTTCCAAAACCAAATAGGCATAGCTGTGTTCATTAGGGTGCTTGAGGGACCCTATTTATACATCCCTGTCAACTTGATGTTATCAGCAATGGAGCAGAACCTTGGCTACGTTCATGAAAGCTCTCATTAAGCAGACGATTTGTCCAAATCCTCATTAATTTGATAAACTCATTTGCTAATGAGCAAAGACAGGAATCTAAGAGAAAACCTGGGTAGTCTAATTTAGGTATCCTATTGATCTATGCTGCATGCACTGTATGTGTGTGTGTGTATATATTATATTACGTCAATGTCATAGGCAGTTCCCTTGTATTATCCCTGTTTGTAAGTTGTATTCATTTTAGATCTTAGCTCTGCTCTGTGTGTGGTTACATAAAATGTGTTAGGATATAAATCCCCTGTATACTATACAAACAGTTAAATCTATTTAAAAAGAGAAACCTCTTTGGAAGAATTTGAGATAAGCCTATTTTAGTTTGACATACCTCTTTCAATTATAACTAATGAGGACACATTTTAAATAAAATTAAATGTAGACGTTTTGTTTTGACTTTTTTTCTCAAAAGCTCTGTACTTTATAAGTACATTAATATCAGGCATGTAAGGGAGATACTTCCAGATAAAAGAATTTTGAAGAATTATAAACATTTTAAACAAAATTAAATTATTAAAGATAAGTTTGCATTACTCCACATATCTGTGTGCCTCCAGCATCAAAGGGGAGTCTATTTCAAAGGGCTGGACTTTAAGAACATGCATTTTCTATACTTTAAAAAATAAATAAAGATTCCAAAACTGTAGATTCTGAGAAATCATCATTTGAAATCACAGCATTTACAGGGAAAGACCGGTCACTCCAGAAGCAGAAATTATAATGTTTCCCATTCCTGACCCCTTACTAGGATCTTTGACTGCCTGCCTGCCTGCCTGCCAGCACACGTTCTGCAACATGTAAGAGAATCGGCAGAAAAAAGAAGGCGGGGGAGGGAGGGGGAGATGTGTAAGCAGAGCAGTGTCCATGGTGAGGCTGTGCAGAAGTTATAAATGTCGCAGACACTTAAGTTCTGCACAGGGAGGGTGAGGGGAAGCAAGCACAGATAAATATGTGACTACCACCATTTTTCTTCTCTCAAATTGTAATTTCTGATAATGTAAAATTTTTTAAGAAAGTATAGTGACCCTTTCACAGAACAGATTATGTGCATAACTAACCGGATATTTAAGAATAATTATTGCCTCTGTTCTGGAAGTGTAAGCTGGCTCCTCCTTCCAATGCAGTCAATCAAGGCTGTGACTGCTGATTCCCCTCTACATGCTCAAGCTTATAAAACACTCATTGAGCAGAAAGGAGACCGATACCTTTGCCAGAAAGGAGTGGAACCTATTAAATATCTGGTTACAAATGCACATAATAAACAGGTAAAAAAAAGAAAAAGTAGTTGGGATTGCAGGCAGATAACTAACAAGTCACCAGTTTTTAGTTTTAAGGATGGACGTGTCCTTTAAATTCAATTTAAAAAAAGATGGAAATGTAAGGATAACACTAAGATGAAGTGCAGAATTGTAATGTACTGTAGAGCAACAGTAGACTTTTTGTCTAGGTCAGTGTGATTGTTTAAAAAATGCAATGCTTTTATCATTTGTAAAATATCTTGTTTTGGACTGTCTCCCTACAAATCCAAATCGATTATTATGAAGCTGCTAAATTGATTTGCTTAAAAAATACATGCATGGACAATCAATACACTGCATATCACGCATGCTCAAAACTAGTTTGTTTGCATGGACCAGAAGAATTGTACATTGCTTTATGATCACAGGGACATTTTTTAATCGGTTTGGGCATTACAACGGTCCATACACGTGTGTTGCGGGTCGGGTCTGTGTTTGTACGAGTGTGTTTCAAACTCACTTCAGAGTACAGCACTGAAAACAGTAATTTGTCACCTCACAGACATGAAATTAAACAGACTTCTATCACTAACGCTTCCTTGAAATGGTTTATAAACAGGAGTATTCACTGCATGTATCTCATGAACTATATCGCACAAAGAAGAGCTTTTAAAAGGCCCAGGCCCCACACGTGATTTGGATCACATGTTGCGTTACGCATGCCAATCCACTGACTGCCTTGGGTTCTTGTCTGAAAAGCAATGCGTGCAATTTAGGATTGTTGTAAGATACGCAAGCCCAGGTTTAAAAAGCAAATAGAATGCACACAAATGCATTGCAAAAATCCCAATGTGTTTTTTGTGTGATGCAGAGTGGGGACTCAGCCTTAATAAGGTTTTTATGCTGTCTTGTGGGTTTTAATGATTTCCTTTTAAACCTAATTTATCTCTTTTCAAAAAATGTTGCAACATAAAAAGCCAAGATATTGGGGAAAAGATTTTCACTTGAAATAATAAATTATTAGCTTACGTAAGCGGTTTATTTACCAATGAACACCAAAAGATCAACAGTTAGGCAGGAAATGTGGGTATTGCTGAGTAGGTTGGACTAGATGAACGTATGTCTTTCGTACGTATTCAACCTCAAATACTATACTATAATATAGACTGAGGTTCCAGTGCAATGCACAAAAAAGTGTGCGTTACTGTGCGCTTTTTCCATGTGCTTGTATCCATTCGTATCTGCTCTCATTGCATTTGTGCTTGTTTTTTTCACTCCGATTATGGGTTAATATAAAACAGTGTGGGTTATTCAATAAAAGTTCTTATTGTTTAAAATGGTGCTAATTTTGCCCCAACCAATCAGATGTTTGCTTTCAAATGTTACATAAGTTCTGATTGGTTGGGGCAAAATTAGCACCATTTTAAACGATAAGAACTTTTATTGAATAACCCCCTGTATGTCCTATTGATTTGTCTCTGCATGTGTCTGCTTTTTCATATGTTTCAATGGGGCAATTTTTACAGAAACGGTAGTCACATGCGCTAGTAAATCACATTGGTTTGCAAGTGAAATAAAATGTCATTGTTGATTGTAGATGGAATACAAAATCTTGGCTTTAGATTTTGTGACGGCCCAAGTTTAAAATAAATTCAGAATATAGTTCTGGAGAAGCAACAATCACAGTTTAGGTAAAGTCAAGCACAGATTATTACATTTTTAAATCATGGAAAGGAAAAGTCACAGCCACTAGCCTTAAAGGGTATGTCCATTAACAAAAAGCAAAAAAAAAAATATTAGGGACTTTAATGTAGTTTCCAGATCCACAACCTTTAGCAACCTGCAGCAGCCTCCAGAAGTTCTGGTCATTTTTGGTGGTGTGTCCATAACACTTTTTGCATCTCAAAAGCGGTGGGAACGTATCTCTTGCACACCCAATGGCTCTGCATGTGGAGAATGAACTAGCAGGCCTACTGGACTACAGGGGAGTCAGTCACAACTTCAATTAAGAGAGCTGTATCTTGTAAACTAGGAAGCAGTGGGCAGATATACTCAGGTACATGTTCCTTACTTAAATGCCAAACTTTCTAATTACACCATGTTACTTTAGTGAGTGGACATACCCTTTAAGCCTTGCACACACTTTGGATTATTCTCATTTAGAGTGATTGCTCTAAATGGGATTTATCACCTAGTTTCCATACAGGCAGGCTGCTTGTCACTTGTACTGCTATATGGGGATGGGAGAGGAGATCTCACACAGTTCCACACTGTAATGTGTGTATGGAGAATAACCAGAGGCTGTTTGAAAAAAAAAAACATACGGTACTATTGGTACATGTAGTTTATTTGAGCAATTGTAAATGAAAAAAAAGGATAACTACCAATGTGTTAAAATTGTGCAGTACCAGATGTTTGCCGCTAGAGAAACGCTAGCATGTAGCGTTTCTCTAGCATCAGCTGTTGGGCTTCAGTAAACCTTAAGTAAACGCCAACCTGCTGTTCATCTGAAAGTAGCTTTATTGCTTAAATAATGAGCAGCAATATTGTGTGTATATGTGTTTAAATTAAAATTACTTTTTTTGTTCATATTTATTTTTAAGTCTGGAAGCAGATATTAACTGTTAACCTTAAAACTGTGTTTGCGCATGTGTTTTTAATACGTTTTTATACATTAATACAAATTGAAGACGGCATACTATGTTTCATAGCTGTACCTTTGCACAAACCATTTTATTCAAGCAACAGATTACCTATTGCTAAAACTCTTAAATCAATCTTTTATCTGTGTTAATATTCCCCTGTTTTTTTACCTTAATTCACTAAGCTTGACAGTTATGAACATGACTCCTAATAGCTCTGGCATATAAAGATAAGCCAGCTTGTAAATACAATGACTATTTTTTTAAAGTGGTGGCAATTTCACCCACAATATTAACAATTCATGGACCAACTATCACAACCAAAAATTTGAAAACAAGACAAATGATCAATTGTGTAATACTTACTATTAGACTGACTTTATGTCCCTGTGTTCTGTAAGATAAGGCTCTTGTATTATTAAACTGTAATATGTGATAGTGTTTTCCTACAACAGATAAAGAAGATGGGTCTTTTTAATAGTAGGCTCCAAATACTTAATGTCAGTTGGCAATGGAAACACAGCACACTTTTCTGTAAAACAAATTATGCATTCAGTATTTTTTCTAAGTATATTTGATTAAAAAAAATCAAAGAACATTAGGTGATTGAGATTCAATTTGTAACTGCAGTTATTAACTATTTCCACATGACTAGATCAGTAAAAGGATAATATATGAGGGTTTTATTAGAATGGTTTAGCTAAACTGAAGCAGTACCATAGATAAGGTTATGAAAATAATGAACATTGAAATCACACTAATCAATCATGTTACTTCACGTGTAGCTTGGCATTTATATAAAATCTTCTTATTTTGAATTAATACATTTTTCTAATTGGTTAAAGACCAAATATTAAATGTTTGTTATCCTTTTAATCTATGAATATTAAGTGGTACCATTTACTTAATTGAGCTGAAGAAAATATTTTGTACCTTTTAGTACAACTATGTAAACTTTGTGCTAGTTCAATCATCTAAAAGTAAGGTTATTTGTTTAAAAATATATATACATCAACTGAAATTTCATCTGTTACCTCTGTACTCTTGTAATTACAAATGTTTTATGGATATTCAAATAAAACAAGTTTAAAAAATAAATATATATAAATAAATATAAATTAAAAGTGCTATACACAGGTCTGTTTTTTTTAATTGGATTGGTCAAAAAATACATTTGTCAATTGTCAATATCAAGAAGTTTAACAAACTTAAACTGATCAGACCAGCTGGCACAAACCAGCACCCTCCACTGCCAGCTAGTATGGATCTCCAATTGATCTGTCATAGTTTGGATCTCTGTCACAGTATGATTCTCCAATGGAGAATGCAGATCTCCAATCAAGTTGGAGTAATGAGGCATTACTGCCTGCTCCTCTAGGTCATTTTTAAGGGGATAAAGCTTTTACTCTCTTAAAACAAGCTGCTTGTCAAGAATTTTATTTTGCCTACAAGAAATGAAAAGTTTTACAAATTCCCCTGTTTCCAATAATGAATTCAGGCAGATTTTGTCAGTCTCATTGTCAAGAGAAATGGTTATGGGATGATTGTCAGACTGCATATTGGCTAATAAAATTGCTACATGTATGGCCAGCATAACCATGCACGTAGCAATTTTATTAGCAACACAACAGGCTCAGGATAATTTAGAAAGCATGGTCACTAATTAAAACTAGTGTGATGTTCTACATATATAAGATCTATAAGCAATATAGAAGCATTTTGTATGTATACAATTATTCAAACATATCTTCATGGATGGGTAGATATCCTAGTGCTTTTCTCCAAGAGAAGGTCCAATAATAGACTTGTTTGCTTGTAATTTGAGCCCATTAGTTAAGTATAAAAGAGACTTTAGTGGAGTACTATTTTCATTGGATACTTTCTTTGAAGATGGGGTTGTTTTAGGCTTTTCTTAGTGCCTTGGGTCACTCTTAGCAGCTTTTTCTCTTGAAATAAAAATAACACACACTGATTGGAGTGGGTTGATACTGAACTATTTGCAAACTAGTCTTTTAATATTTTAATACCTTATCTCATCCTTGATTTTGCAGGAATCCCAAATCTTTGCTTTAATTTGTGTTCCTTTGTTTATTGTGCATTCCCCTGCAAAACTTACCCCTGATACCTTTATTTGCCAATCTGTTTTTGCATCGTCCCTTATCATATTCTTATACCACTTTTGCGTGTTACTGCACTTTGTGCCTTTACTTGTTGCTTATTATCAGCCTTTGCCACTTTCTGCTTTGTTCCTCTTGTTGCTTTTTATGCCTCCTGCAGATGATGCTTTCTTAGCCCCATGCATCATGTGATTACTGCTTTCTCTTCTCCTGATGCTTCATGCTTTCTGGTGTTGATCCTTTGGTGTCTGTGCTTTTAATGTTTTCTTGTCTCCTATGCCTTAGGCTTTCACATATTTAAAGGGTATGTTCACCAATTTTTAAAGTGTGTTTTATTCAGTTTAACCTCCCAATTCTTCAGTAAAACCTGCAGGAGAGAAGAAGAAACTTACCGCAGATCGCTCCAGCGAGTGTGAATGCGTTGGGACTAGTGATGGCCCAGTTCGCGGATCCGAACCCGGATCCGCGGCGGATTTACCTCGTTCGCAATCGGCGGATATTGCGGGTTTTCCGGTTTTCCGCCTTCCGAACTTTCCCAAACCGCTTTTTCGAAAATTTTCGAAATTACGAGGATTTTTCGTATTTTCGAAAATGCATGAAAATACGTATTTTCGAAAATTTACGAAATTATGAGGATTTCTTGATTTTCGAAAATGCGTGAAATCAGTATTTTCAAAAATTTTCGAAATTACGAGGATTTTTCGTATTTTCGAGGATTTTTTTCATTTTAATGGGTCCGCTCGCGGATTTTCGAATTTTCGAATTTTTTTGAAAATTCACGGATCCTCGAGCGGACCGGATTTTGCGAAGTTCGGACATCTCTAGTTGGGACCGTTTAATAAGAAGCAGGGGCTGAGGTGATCTCCAGTTTCTTCTTCTCTCCTGCAAGTTTTACAAAAATTGGTTGATATACCCTTCTTTTATTTCCTTTCATTAACTTTATTAGTATTACTGGTGTGGTTGATATTTTTCTCTGTAGACTATATACCCCATCTTTTCGTATGTGGGTATACTTTCACAATTTACTTCTGTATCTTTTGATTACATTGCCATATTTTATAAACATACTGTTTTGGTGTTTTCAATGTAACTTAGACCATCTTGTTGATAGATTTGTACTATCAAGATTTGAAATAAAACAGCACATTCCAACTTAAGACAGCTTAAATTATTTACAGGCCTAACCCTCTATGGCAAATTCTCCCTGCACAAATATTACGTAATAAAATAGGAATTTCACTTGCTGTAAATCTGTCCGCCACATAAACTATCAATAAATAGTTATGCCCAGTTGATGTAGCATCAATTTGCTATTCTCTTCTCTATGCATCAAATGGCATTTCAGGAAAATATCAATACCATTGGATAATATAAATGAAATTAATTTTTAAAGCTACACTAAAGGTTGACATCTGAAATATTACATTGCCTTGCAGAAGAGGAATTTCTGTCCTCTTGCGAAATTTCAGGTCAAGAGGTCAAGTAATTTCCCCAGTCTTCAATGGGATTCAGTGAAATATGAACTTCATTGTCACCCAGCCCCACAGCGATAAGATAAAATGAGCTGATACATCATTTGCTGTGGTTTTATCATCTCCTGCAGTAATCGGAAGAGAAAACATGAGGTGTTTGAGCTCCTTTTCCAGCTTTTATGGTCATCCGTTCTAGATTAATTTAAATATCATGCTGAATTACCTTGTTCAATCCATGTTTTTAGTAGTAATCACAATTTGCTTTTGGTCAACTATTTGTAAATATTTATTTACCCTCTCAGTCTCTCCCACACGTATGACACCCTATTCATTTTGATGCCTGAGTTTTAGGTTCAGTACAAATAGGAAATTTCATGACCGATTGATATAAAATATGGGTGCAATATTTTGGTTGAAATGCAATATTTTGTTGTGTCCAGCTGATCAGATTTATATGAAAATTCTATTGGGCATATCGATAAATTTTGACCGATCATGTGGACTTCAGTAGGCTCACCAAAATATTACCCGTGCATTTTTTTTAATCCAGCAAACTACTGATCAGATTTTTGATTGGTAGTCTGTTGGTGGGAAAGATAGGGTAAAAAAATTGACCTGTGTGACCTTACTTGGGCTTTTTCGTTTGGTGATGGTTGTTTTTTATAGTCTGAAAAATATGAAAATAATCACTGTTCCATACTATAGCTTCATTCACCTTGCATACAGGTCATAAACTCATTAACCAATAACTGTATATTGAGTTTTTTCAACTCTGTGCTTAAAGGGCATATCCACCCCCAGAACCTTCAAGAACCCAAAATCATTATAGTACCAGCCAGTGGTGTAACAAGGAATCATCTGGCCCTCCAGCAAAACTATGATGGGGCCCCTATCCATGCTTCATCCATAGTGATTTTCTGCGAGGTGGCTATATTTGGAATAGGAAAAATTAGAAGATGGGCTCCTTTGGCTCCCGCCCCCCCCCCCTCATAATAATCTCATAATCTTAACCTTTCTCCATCATGTTGTGTTGGTGGACATACCATTTAAAAATGTAAGCGGTAAATAGATGAACAATATCAAGTTACTTTATCTTTAATACTTTTTCCCAAGGGGAAATTAGGGAAGTGAGTTAGGTTTCCATTCACCTTGTATTAGTCATAATCTCATAAACCAACAACTGTATATTAAGCATAGAAGTATGTTTAACTTGTTTTCAATGTGTTTAAAGGGCATGGTCACCCCCAGAGCACAAACCTATACTTACCACTAGAGATGGTCCATCTTCGAACATTTGATCTTCAGTAAAAGTTTGAAAGTTTGGAAATGGACCCATTAAAGTCAATGGAGAGTGATAGTTTGAAAAGTTTGGATGATATACAGATAACCTAACAGTGGTAACTTACTGTAAATGGTTGTGGCACCTGGGAAATGGTCTGGGGAACATGTCACTATCACCAAAACCTGTTTAAACACTTCTTACTTTATGAACAGGCAATTGTAGGGTTTGCGCAAGCTACATTCGAAGGTTACGGAAAATTTGAGGGTTACTGAACGATACTTTCGAGGGTTACCCGAAAATCAAAGGCTACAATCAAGGGTTAACGAATGATACATTCTAGGGTTAGCCAAAAAGGATCCATACATTTTAGGGTTACCGAAAACGAATGATACTTTTGAAGGTTAGCAAACAGTTCGTGAATACGATAATTATCGATTTATTTTAGATAACCAATTAACTAGTTCGAGCCCGAACTAGTTCGAATAGTTTGAGTTTATCCGAACTCCTAAAGTTCCTTCCAAACTCGGGTTTGAGTTCGGTTTTGTGTCCATCACTACTTATCACACACCCTAAACCTCCAAATCTTTATCTCCCCATGGCCCCTAAAGCTCATAATCCTTACCTTTCTCCACTGTGTTCTGTTTGTGGATTAGGGTAAACGCTAATCCTAGTTTTTGTTTCTGCATTCTGTTGAAATCTAGGTTTTTTTTTTGGTTTTTTTTTAAACTGTCTGTAAAACTTCGAACTTGAAAAAATGAAATAATCATAGAAATGTGGACAAGAGCTCACTTTGGGGCAGAGAGGACAATTCTGCAGCACATTTCCCGGTTGCAATTCTATGCTGCATGCGGCTTCCTGTTTGCAGGAAGTGTCAAATATATCTTTCCAAGGATGCTTTAGGGCAGCAGACTGGATCAACTGTGTCCTTTCTCTCATATTATTAATAGTTAAATCTATTTTTATTTCAAATTGATGCATCTTTTTAGGATACACTAACAGGGTTATTCAATAAAATTTCTTATCTTTTAAAATGGTGCTAATTTTGCCCCAACCAATCAGATGTTAGCTTTCAAATGTTAAATAAGATCTGATTGGTTTGGGCAAAATTAGCACCATTTGAAACGATAAGAACTTTTATTGAATCTCCCTGTAAATAGGTTATGCACCCATAGGACTTACTAAATATAATTTTATTTATTACACTGCACATCATTTGTCAATGATTTTTTCCTTTATCGATAAAAAATTGACTTGAAAAGAATTCCCAAGCACTAAAATCTCCAATACATTTAAACCTTTACATTTAAACTAATCCTTGAGGTGACTTTTGTAGCATACAAAATTATGCAGGTTCCATTGGAAATGTTTAATTTTGAGTGAAAATTCTGTACATTTTTTTTAAAACTTGTATACTTGATGTGATCACTATTGAGGATAGGTAGTGATGTAGTTTCCATGGTGATGGGTTTATTTAAGGGCTAGACCACTGTCATTGCCTGTAACAAAGTCCCACAGAAGGCATTCTTCTGTCTAATCCAAACGTAATTGAACTCCAGAGACTTTGAAGTGGTTGAGAGGTTGGTGATTATGCTGAATTTGTCCAAATACTTTTCATGAGCTTGTTTTTAATAACTGGATGTTCGACTATACCATATTTTGTGTAACACACACTTTTTGTGGAGAGGGAATGATAGGTTTTATTATCCATAATACAATTAAAAGTGTAGTATATTGTTTAGCTGTCTTTCAGATATGTTAAAGATGGTGTGTTAAAAAATTGCTTAATTAGATCTAAACCTTACCCAGCTTGACATTGACGTTTGTAATACTGATTCACACTAATGCCTCATTCACAGTAGCTATATTATATACACGTGTGTTCTAACCCTGGATACTGTGTAAATTATCCAGGGGTCATGGAAAAGGGGTCTGAAATATGTAAGTAACCGAAAAAGAGAAAAAAGTAGTTTTCCCAAAACTCACCCACAAAGGATGGAGAGAATACATCAAAAAATAAAAGTAATATGTGCCACTAAAAAGGCAGGAAAGATCAGATGCAATTAGATACCATTTATTATATAACATAAACAATTTCAGTGCATGCATTATTTTGTATTGCCTAAATCGGTGGTAAGCAATGCAATTGGTTGTAGTGGAAATTTTGGTTAATATTTTTGCCAGATCGTCAAAAATATTGTCGTGTGTATCGGTATAGATACCCGACTCACGAGCAATCCCCAGATATCAGCTTCCTCGACTCAAGGTAAGGGGAGCTAATACTGACCGGTGGTAATTTTAATTTGGAACAACCAACTATGATTCTGGTAGTGGTAGATTGTCTGCATCTTTTTGTTAGTTTTCAAACCTTGCTGATACTTGGATTCACCTTTAGACCTTTAAGTTGCTTTAAAATTCCATTGAGAAGAATATTATAATTACGTGCAATATATTAAACCATTTATGTGTTTGGGTACAAACAGTGATTATGTAGCATTTTGCACATTTTATTTTAGATTCTTGTCTACACCGAAGGATTACATGGAAAGTGGCTTTTCACCGAGATCCGTGGCATTTTTTCACGCCGCTATCTTCTGCAAAACACAGCGTTAGAGATTTTCATGGCTAACCGAGGTAATTATATTTCTTTTGTGGGAATCTGTCATTTACCTTTGTTATTTAGTGAATGTTAGGCTGGATACACACCAGCTGATATTTTCTGACCGATTCATGGCACTTTTGGTCTGCCGAAAATATCGGCTGTTATGGGGCGGCTGGCCGCGAACGACCTTGATCGTTCGTTCGTCCGGATCGGACGAAAGAATGATCGGACGTGTCGAAAAATTACGATCGATCGTGCGGTTCTCTGTGAGAATGCTCGATCGATTGTTCGCATTTTCGGCCGCAGCTGAATTTGCCACGACCGACGGACATTTGTCCCCGCGGAGCGCTCGCTTGGGACAAATAGTCCCTCAGTGTGTACCCAGCCTTACTTGTTGGAAAAGTCACCAGTAACTTACTGTTTATGTAGAATATGCTAATATAATGCCCCATGGTTTCTAATTGCAGGTTTATATTAGATATTCGATTCATTGTTATTACACAAACGTTACCCTAGACAATCAAATTTTAGTAGAAAAAGGCACTGGAATAATATGTGCCAACATTTTACTACATCTGTTTTTTTATTTTTTTGGGGGGGAAGCTTAATAACTTCATCGCATCGTTTGGTGAAAATTAAATATTACGTGGTTTTTGCATTATTTATATTGTTCAAATATGAAGTGATTAATATCAAATAATGTTAATTTTAACCCTGCCTTGATTTATTATTGCTCTTCTTTATATGCACCCACTAAAAATCAGTGGATTTACAAAAAGTGTGTATAGAAGTCTGACTATTGGGTGTAAGGCTTGTGACATATTAGGAGTTATCATCACTTGCATTGCACCAGGGGCTAGGCAAAAAGAAGACCTGCTAGCAATGAATAGCAAAATAAAATGAAACTTTTGACTTCATTGTCGTGTCACATACAGCAGGAAATGCTCATGGTATTGATTTAAAATATCATTAACATAGTATTGCAATAACTTGAATTTTCTATAACAGCCCCAAGTATGTGACACCACCCCAGGAAGCAGGAATAGCTTGAGGGGCAGAAGTTCAATAGAATGGAGGGTTAACCTCAAAACAGGGTGAAGGGTGACATTTATAAGATGACTTCATTAAGCTGGTTCTTAAGAATATTTCATTGATAGGATTGACAAAAATAACTCCAAAAATATCACAGGGAACAAGATTTCACTGTAGGATTTCTTGTTCATTAAAACAAAACATTTTGTTCACTCTGCTATTGGTAGGCGCTGTATTTTCATCAATTAGAATTTACAAACATTCATTAAAATATACTCAATGTGTTTATAAAACACTAAATTACATCTCATGCTGCATTTTTGCTTGTTTGTATTAAGCAACAGATGTTTCTCCATGAATAATCCATTCTTTATGCAAGTTATAGGAAAGAATAATTCTATTTTATTATCTAAATGATGATTGTTTAGAGTGAAAGGCTTGGAATATGGCCAACTCTCTGTTTCCTTTAAGTAATATGTTCAACCAGTTGTTAAGAGAAAATAATTCACAGATAACATCAAACCGGGAACACTTATTAGATATTCAGAACACAAATGTTTTTTAACAACTTTTTGTTATGTTTCCGCTCACAAATTCTTCTTAAAGCTGCAGAATATGCTTAACAGGACACTGTAGTAATAAGTGTAAGTAATGAATTGTAACTGTGGAATAGCTGAGGTCCTGCTGCTTGTTTTTGTGAAAAACCTCAAAATAAATAATTTTCAGTTACATTAGTTACATCAGTTATTTTGTGTTGGAAAAGGACAGCTGTCATGTTTTACCCTACTTTGAAAACCTATATTCTTTATCCAGGCAATCGGAGAAAACCTAATTATTTACACATGCAACCCTCCTAATAGTATACAACAAGCTGCTCCAAACAAAAGTTATCGAACGTGTCTGCCTACTTTTACTCAAGGTCATTTATAAGCAAAGTAAAGGTTATTTATGAACAAATTAAAATGCACTGGCCCAAGGACAGATCCTTAGGGGAAAAAATGGAAAACTGCAAATTTATAACCTCAAGAAAACTGTTACATTTTAATAAATACATTTGTATGAGCATTACAAATGTGGTATATTGTAAGACTGACCTCCCAAGATTTGGATTACAGCTTACCTCCTAATACAGATTGGATTGGCTGGATCTATAATGCATAAAACCATGCTGGCACGTTCTTAATGTTTTAATCTAAAATGTATTTAGATTAAACAACTAGGAATTCTAAAATATGAAATAGAGGTCTGGAAACAATATGGTTTTTACAAGAAATGTAGCCTTTTAGTGCCAGTCATGTTAGCTAGAGTTATAACAGAATTTTGACCAGAACCTAGTTTTGGGTTAAAATTACATTGCCAGGTCTATATTCATCAGTCAAAACACCCAATGAAATTATGATGCAGCATTACTAATATATATTGGTCTTAACATTGTAATGTCATATTTTTTAGCTCTGTAATTACCAACCAAAATTGTTGGCTTTTCCCCAAACCCACTGGCAGGATGTGCCTTTATGGCATTGGTGCATCCTTAATTCTGGCCATACAATACACATTGGTGTATTTGTGACATTCCACCAACTACCAAGGCTTATCAATTTGCAATCAGTAATATGCTATTAAGTTAATAACAAATTAACGCTGTTGAATGAGTCTGTGGAACAAATTGATATTTTCATGTATGCAATGATTTGAACATTGAATAAATTTTATATTGGGCCAGTGAAAGACCAGCTTTCGTACAAATAAAAAGGATCTTTAGCAAGTTGTATGTTGAATGCAGGAAGTCCATTCAAGTATTTGCACATGTTAACAAACAGTGGTTCTAATCTAATAGTGGTTCTAATCTAATAGTTTGTTGTTACTACATGTATTTATATTACAATATCAACAAAGTACCCAGCTAAAATCATATTTAATATATTTTTTCTTTACAGTATCGGTTATGTTTAACTTCCCTGACCAGTCTACTGTTAAAAAGGTTGTCCATTGTCTACCCAGAGTTGGAATTGGTACTAATTTTGGATTGCCTCAAACAAGGTATTGTTAATTTTAAATAACTTTCTTATAGATTGTTCTTGGCGTTTTTAAATGCATTATTGTCTATCAATAATTCGGAAATGATTTGTGAATTGGCTTTGCCACAATATATGAAGTTGCAGTGAATTTGTGTACACATACATTCATGCATAGATATTTTTTGCCTCACTGGTATTTCTTTATAAAATCCCAGACGATAGTTTGTATAACTACTCTGTGTTCCACATAAATAATTGATAACTCATAATATCCTCAATTCAATAGACTCCAGTAGTTCCAGTGAAACAAGGTCTACTAACAGATATTTACTGTATGAGTGAAATGTGTATAAAGTCCCTTGCCCTAAAGGACCTTGATCTCAAGGGCATAGAAAAAGGGCATTTAATCATTTGATGGTTGTATGGTGAGTGTGAAAGTTTGAAAATAAGGATTGTTTGTCTGTGTTAAGGACTGTGTGTGCAGGACTATGTATGCAGTAAGCAGATTAATCTTTCTTTCTTCTAGTTAAAGGGGTGCACTGGGCTTCTATATTCTAGTATTGCACCTGTTGTAATCGCAAACAGGTTGTGAAGGGGTTAATAAGTGTTTTGTTTTTTCCCCTCTCTTCCTGGCTCTTGAACTAATTGGTGTGGGGCTGGAGCCTATCCGTTAAATAGGATTCACATTGGTTGGACCTGTGATTTGGACCTAACAAAAGAAAGTTTCATGAGTGAAATGTGTATAAAGTCCCTTGCTCTAAAGGACCTTGATCTCAAGTACATAGAAAAAGAAGGTCATTGAAACAAGATGGATGGAAGGTTAGGGTTGGGTTGCTTCTTCCTAGATTGCCCATCCCAACAGATTTGCCGCCTTAGGTGATGAAATGGAGGAGGACAGCTTCGAATTAGCAGGTATGGAGGGGCTAGTCCCTTGAGCAACCAGGGGACTGCCATCTCTGATACAAGGGAAGAGGAAAAAAATCAGAAATGCTAGGCAGGTGGTAGTTGTAGGGGACTTAATTATAAGGAAGGTATGTAGGGTAATCTGCCGCCAAAACCCTACATGCCGAACTGTGTGTTGCCTACCTGGTGCTAGGGTTTGGCATGTGGTGGATCGTGTAGACAGATTATTGGATGGCACCTGGTGTGACCCGGCGGTCTTGGTTGGCACATTGGTGCCAATGACAAAGTTAGAAGAGGAGATGAGGTCCTTAAACATGATTTCTGAGAGCTAGGGGCCAAGTTAAACGCAAGGACCTCCATGGTAGTGTTTTCTTAAATACTACTGCAGCCACGTGCTAAGCCAGGGAGACAGCGGGAGCTTAGGAGCATTAATGCATGGCTAAGAGGGTGGTGTAAGGTAGAAGGGTTTGGGTTTATAGAGAACTGGGCAGACTTTGCTGTCGGCTACAGACTCTTTAGTAGGGATGGGTTGCACCTCACTGATGGTGCAGCTGTTTTAGGGGAGGAGATTTTAAACTAGGTTGGGGGGGGGGTATTAGCAGTCTCACTGGGATAGATAGCCCAGGAGGAAAGCAGGGTGTAGGTAGGCCAGTGGCGGGTGGAAAGGAGGGGGGGCTAGCATAGGGGATAGGGAGGAATGTGTATTAAAGTGTATGAATAAATTACAGGGTTATAATCTAAAATGTATGTTTGCAAAGGCAAGAAGCCTGGCTGACAAAATGGGTGAATTGGAAATTATTGCGTTGAATGAAAAGTATGATGTAATAGGTATAGCAGAAACATGGTTAAACTGTTCTCATGACTGGGCTGTAAATTTAGAAGGATATGCATTGTTTAGGCAGGACAGTGAAAAAAGGAAATGGGGAGGAGTGTGTTTATGTTAAAAAAGAATTGAAGCCAAATTTTAAAGAAGAAATAACTGGCGATATGGATGTTAAAGTGGAGGCAATATGGGTGGAATTAGGCAACAGGAAAGGGGGTAATGTCATTGTTGGTGTCTGCTATAAGCCACCAAATGCTAGCAGAGAGGAAGTGAGTCCGCTTCATATGCAGTTGGCAAGGGCTGTTGGGGAGTGTGCTCATTATGGGGGACTTTAATTACCCTGACATTAATTGGTGTAGTGGAACTGCCATTACAGAAAAAGACGATGAGTTCCTGAATTTGCTGCAGGATAATTTTCTCTCACAGGTTCCTACTAGAAAGGAGCTCTGGTTGGATCTGGTAATATCTAACATCGTGGAGCGTATTATAGATATAAAGGTAACTGGAGGGAATAGTGACCATGAAATAGTGTTGTTTGGACTATGTTATCGAAAGGAAGAGTGCGCTGGGTTAACAAAGATTTTTAATTTCGGGAAGGCAAATTTTCCCAGGTTAAAAGCAGCTCTACAGAATGTCAACTGGGATAATGTATTATCAGGTAAAGGTACTGAACAGAAGTGGACTGTGTTTTAAGGGGATTTTAAGCCAGTTCACATCTAAATTTATACCCTTGGGAAATAAATGTAAAAAAAATAAATCCGCGCCCATGTTGCTGAATTCTGATGTAAAGAGGCAAATGGAAAGGAAGAAAAAGGCAAAGGAAAAGAAGGAACGGAAAGGGCCTTTAGGCATTATAAAAACTGTAACATTGAGTGTAAGAAAGCAATCAAACTAGCTGAAATTAATAATGAAGTTAGGATAGCTGAACAAAGCATCAATAAACCTAAAAATTTTTTTAAGTATATTAATAGTAAGAAGATGACTGAGAATGTGGCACCATTAATTAATGGGGATAAGTTAGTTACGGAGGATGGTGATAAAGCAAATGTCTTGAATATTTTTTTTCCTTCTGTATACACTATAGAAGATCCAAGCACAGATATAGAGTATAGTAGCAATAATGGTATAAAAGATTCAAGTGCACTTTGGTTAAACGAGGATATGGTACAGAAAGAACTAAATAAGGTTAATAATAATAATAAATCTCCTGGACCGGATAAAATACAACCTCGGATACTTAGGGAGCTAAGCTCAGTTTTATCTAGGCCATTGCTTCTTATTTTTGCAGATTCCCTCATGTCCGGAGGTGTACCTCTGGATTGGAAAAAGGCTGATGTTATTCCAATATTCAAAAAGGGTAGTCGTTCACAGCCAGGTAATTACAGGCCTATAAGTTTAACTTCAGTGGTGGGGAAGATACTGGAAGGTTTAATAAGGGAACATGTTTTAGTGTATCTTTCAAGGACTGACATTATAAATAGTAACCAGCATGGATTTAGGAGGAGTATTTGTCAAACTAACTTGCTTGGCTTTTATGAGGAAGTGAGTAGAAATTTAGACTCTGGCATAGCAGTAGATGTAGTTTACTTGGATTTTGCAAAGGCTTTTGATACAGCCCCCATAGGCGACTAATGTATAAGCTGAGGTCTGTTGGTCTGGGGAGGCATATTTGTACATGGATAGAAAATTGGTTAATGAATAGGATGCAGAGAGTAGTTGTAAATGGGGCTTCATCATTATGGACTAAAGTGCTAAGTGGGGTGCCACAGGGTTCTGAGTTGGGGCCGCTTCTATTTAATGTATTTATTAATGATTTGGAAGTGAGTATTGTCAGCAAGGTTTCTGTGTTTGCTGACACAAAACTTTGTCGACCATTAAAAACTTCAGAGAATGTGCAATCATTGCAGGGGGATCTAGATAGATTGTCACATTGGGCTGCTAATTGGCAGATGAGATTCAATGTTGATAAATGTAAGGTGATGCATTTTTTACTTACAAATCCTTGTGCTGCTTATACTATAAATGGTTCTGTGTTAAGTGAATCCCTGTTGGAAAGGGATCTTGGAGTTTTGGTGGATAACAAACTTAAAGGAAGCAAGCAGTGCCAGGCAACAACAGCCAAAGCCAGCATGGTATTGTCTTGTGTAAAGAGAGGTATGGATTCAAGGGAGGAACAACTAAATTAATAGAAGGGCAACTAAATTAATAAGGGGATTAGGGGAGCTTGAATATGAAGAGAGACTGGAAAAGTTACAATTATGTACGCTAGAGAAAAGGCGCTTGTGTAGGGATATGATTACTGTGTATAAATACATTAACAGGCCATAAAATAAACAATAGAACATGTCAGAGGACACGTGGCCATCCCTTAAGACTTGAAGAAAAAAGTTTTTTCCAGTGGACGTTATGGCAGGTTCATTGGTCAGTTTCCAAAAAAAGCTGGATGAGTTTCTGCAAACAAGGAATGTTGCAAGTTCCTGCTATTGATACATAAAGTTGAGTTGATCCAGGGAAATATCTGATTGCCACTTGGAATTTTTCCCCCTTCATAAATTTGGTGGGGGTTTTTTGCCTTCATCTGGATCAACAGTTAGGCAGGAAATGAGGATATTGCTAGATGGGTTGGACTGGATGACCGTATGTCTTTATTCAACCTCAAATACTCTAACTATAACTATAAACTTCTCTGCCTGCATTGATAGCCATACATCCTCAACTGTTTGTTTTTTTTTTTTTGTCTGTAAATAACCATTAGGCTGGATATATAGACGGCAGATTTTTTTTCGGACCAATTGACCGATACTTTTGTGTATTGGTCGGTCAGTGTGAAAATTCTGCGCTGGTTTCGGCTGCCACCAATGTCGGTAGCCCGTTCGTCTGGATCAAATGAACGGGCGATCAGACATGCTGGTAAATTATGGGCACAATAACTGATTTGTCCTGGCTGAGTAGCAAACGTCTGTGCGAGAGAAAAAATCCCTTTGTGTGTACCCAGCCTGGGTCTGGGGGCCAGGCACTAATGAACTCACACATCAGTTGCCTGTGCAGGCTTCCTGTCTTTCCCAGCATTACTTTTTTTTTTTTGAATGCTCAGATCCTGGTTACAGGGAGATTCAGAGATTGCAGGTGATGTCACTTAAGGTGGATACACACAGTCCAGATCTTTAAAAGATGACGGTCAGAATTTTTAAGATTCTGTCTGTCATTTTTTAAAGATCCCAGAACAAACAGTACTGAGCGTTCTCCCTATTTAACGAATAGGGAGAACATTCGGGACTGCACATTTGCTTCACCCGTGGCCAACACCTTATATTTTAGTACATGGAGACAACTGCAGCCGAAGGAAAATCTCATCCAATACCGAGCTGAGACAGACGGTGAACATTCGTAAACCTCAGGAATGCTCAGAACTGTGGAACATACATTACCGTTGGTACTGACGATAATTTATCGGTTGTGTCGCTTAAGGCGACTGGAGACAGGAAGTGTTAATAGCGATATAACTTCAAAAAGTGCAAAAGTGCGATACAGAGCTTGTTTTAAATGCAAGACAGCAGGCTTTTATTTTTTACCCTAATATGTTTGGAAACCACAGTTCCCCTTTAAGGACTTCATATAGTTGTCAGTTGGTCTAGAAAGTATATTTTCCCCCTGAAGGTAGGTATAATCAAGGATTGTATTCAATTAATTTAAAACCTTTAATGAGGTCAGGTACACAATATTTCAGCACAATAGACCAACTTGTGCAGTATTTGTTCTTGTTCTTGTTTTTATTTCTTGATTCTTTTAGAAAGTTGGACACTTAGATATGTAAAAAAAAAATTTTTTAAAAATGTATTTGTTTTTTTAGGGTATCAAATAAAAAAAACTTTTGAAACCGTAATTGTTATGAAATGCTAACTAGGCCTTTTACAAATTTTGATAGGCGGATCTCTTTGGCAACACCTAAACAGATTTTTAAAGCATCGAATATGATGCAACGTTGGCAGCACAGAGAAATATCAAACTTTGAATATTTGATGTTTCTTAACACAATAGCTGGTAAGTAACAATCTGAAAAGGAAACACCAAGAAAATTGTAGAGAAGTTAAGCTGAAAAAAGTTAACCAGATCATTGTTACTTATTATTGATTGCACTACTATAAAATTACTCAAAAGAAATCATTGGTAACGCATGCCTTGTTTAAAATGTTTGACTTTTGTTATTAGGTTACACAATCCAAAAGTTGTTTTGTTTGTGTAAATTAGTAACATTATAAACATATTTTTGCAGTTGTACTTTACTGGGTTACTGCAGTTAGATAACGTGATTGGCTGCTGCAGATTAATAGCACTTACAAATTTTACCATCTTTATTAAGGTTCGTACACATGTGCGTTCGCGGATGCCGACCCGGGATGCACAAGGTCCATACAGACATGTGATCACGGGGCCAACGTATATTATTTAATGTATGGGCATTTAGCCCGACCAAGTGCCCATACACAAAATAATAGTCGGCCGAAACACCCATTCCTCATGCCGTGGGTCAGCCCCATGATTGCATGTCTTTAGGGAAATTTAGACTTTACAACAGAAGTAATTGAAAATTGTCAATTTTCTGTGGTTAATAAAAAATAGAATTTTAAGAGCTAATTTTACAATTTAGGGTTTCCAAGGCCCCATTTCTTGTTTTGTGATTCCTTGAAATATTTTTTTTCTGGTTAATTTGATACTAATAATTATACATACCTCAACCCCACTCCTCTTACATCCCACATAAGTAGTACCTACGGTGAAGACCTAAACCGCTAGGTCCTCACCCCGGGGTTTAGCCTGCAGAAAGCAAGCAAAGCTTTAATAAATACTTACATTTGAGCACTCACCTCACTCTACTTTCTGGTATAGATCCACGTCCTGACAAATAGGAAGAGGCGCTGTGCAAGAAGCGCTTTTTCCTATTGGGGGTCTGGCCCCAGGCCGAGCAGGGGGTGGATTGAGGCTGTTGTGAGAAGGTAAGTATTAAAGCTCTGTTTGCATTCTGCAGGCTAAACTCAGGGGTGAGGACCTAGCATTTTAGGTCCTCAACCTGGATCCTTTCATTGAAATGGAGTGGGAAAGGAATAGTTTTACTTTAATACACATGATTTGACTTTGCGTTTATTTAGGCTGGGTACACACAGGCTTATATTTTGACTAGTTTGCCAGTTGCTGCATTAGATTGGTCGGCCAAATTGAAATATCAGATGAATGCGAACATACTGCAGCAAAAACTTTGGATCGACAGAGTGTGCTGTCCAGGATTAGACAAAACTTACCACACTTGTTAGTCCGATCGATTGTGTGCAAGAATTACCCCCAATATTTTGGGCTAATCAATAAAAATGTATGTATTCTTAGGCTGTATACAGCCTAAGAAAGCTGTGAAATCTATACAAGACATTTTAAACCTCATTCCCTTCAGTCTTCATTGGTATTGAGGAAGATCATTAGACACCCAGCGTAGCAGATTATTATGAAGACTGGTTGTGTTTTGAGCCTTAATTATTTCAGCCAGAATGGTGTGATATCTCAGCTGATTTTGCTGAATTATTGCCCACAATTACCATCAAAACCACATTTTTTTGACATACAGTATCAATATATCTGTCTTTAGAAAAGATTAGGCCAGGGTTGGCCTGTGTGTACCAGCCCTAAGAATTTATAAGAATTGGGCAGTCTTACATCTGGTTTAATTTTTAATTGTGTCTATTTCACAGTCAATACTAAATGTCTTTATTTCTTAGGAACAAACATGTGTATGATTATGGAATAGATTTGAATTTGTCAACTCATGCACAACTTAGTTTTATCCTCCAGCCCCACCCCAAAAAAATCACTCTTTAAAAAATGGTCATACATCACCCATTACACGGCAGATTCTGATAAAATCTGCTGGTATTCTTACGCACTGTTTGTGTAATTATCATAACCCTATTAAGTTTGTGTCAATCCATTAAAATAGTACTCATGCATGTAGCATGGTTTCATTAAACCAACCCAGGGAGAAAGGTTGAGACATACTGTATATGCCCTCCCATGGAGGAACTTTATTTATGTAGGTCATGGAAGAATGTTACATATAATCAACAGTACATTGTAGTGTACAGATAAAATAAGGTTTAACAATGCATGGTATCTGTGTGGATATTTAACTAGGTTGTCAGTTTTTTATATATATTATACACTCTATTGTGGCACAACCTAGCATTGTGGCTCATCATATATATATATCCATTATGGAAGGGTAAGTACAACTGCAAATAGATCAATATATCTAGTGCAAGCAGACTAGAACATAATGTTTGGTAGTTATTGGTGGCTACAATGTTAATATTGCCCATAAAAAGAAAATGCAACTCAGATCCCTTTTAGGGTAATTGAAGGTTTCACAAACACAGTAAATGTCTCTGAAACGCCCAAAAGTGAGCCAATCTTTGTACCTGCTGGCCACTAAATCTGACCTATGAAACACAATGGTCACAGCTTAGTGAATGCTGATGTTTCATTCCCTGAGGCATGACTGCCACATGTACCAGGTTAGAGAGTCATTGTGTAAGTAAATTGCCTTCGCTTTGATTGTTTCAGCAGTGGTTTTCCATTGAAAACTTATTTACATTTGGTTCATGATTTTCATAACTTTTAAACATAAGGTTTATATTTACATTTTTATGGATTGTTACATTTCTGATTCAACAGGAAGATCTTTCAATGATTTAAATCAGTATCCAGTTTTTCCTTGGGTTGTCACCAATTATGAATCAGAAGAGCTGGACCTTACACTTCCTAGCAACTTTAGGGATTTATCCAAGGTATGTATTTCCTGATTCTTTTTTTGCAGGAATATTTAACCAAGAGCCACCAGCTGCTTAAGTCCAGTGAAAGAAGAATCACTGTATATGTTCAACATTGGGCCAACAAACTTTTAACAAAAAAATAAATAAAATGGACATTTATATTTCTACCATCATCCTGTTTGTGCCGTTAAATACTATCCATTTATAAGCTCACTTCTTTATTCAAACTATTGCGTTCTGAAAGCTGTTCCATTATTGGCACACTTATCTGACCCCATGTACATTCTTCATGATATGCATGGGAGAGCTCATTTACTCTAGATGTAATCTAGACCATATAGCCATGAATGTTCCGTAAAAGTTTTCTGAACATTATTAAATCTTTGAAACTATCTTGCTTGCGTTTGGGGGTATGGATAAGGGAAGGGTTAAAACAAAAATTAAAAAATAAATAGGTTAAGATCAAAATCTCTGTTAAAAATCTATTTAAAATGACACTTTCATATATTAAAATTCTTAAAACACTCACTTGTGCCTATCCACCACTAGGGGAACTGCAGGGTTTACTTTGTGCTGTTTTGATGCTTGCTTGATCTGTGTATCTCCCAAAAACCTCTGCACACAGGAATAAGGTTGCCAACAAACTTTGTTATAGCAAATAAAATCAATTAAAAGCACTAAAAACGGGATTCTAAAAACTCAAGGCATACAAGGCCTCATATCGCAAATTTATACCAGACTGATCGCAGTAAAAGCTACCCAACAGGGAGAACTAATCCTGCAATCCTGAAAGAAAACAATTCCTAGCATAAATGAAGAAGACTGGGATGAGATAGGTGCAGCACATATACAAGCCTCCCCTTCTGCCAACAACAAATTGATTCAGCTATATATCACCCACCAAGCCTATCTCACACCTAAAAGACTAAACCGTATTTCCCCTACCTCCTCATATAGATGCCCCAAATGCAATCAACAGTCAGCAAATTTTGGCACGTGATCTAGGACTGCCTGCTAATACAATTAGAAACTGTAAAAAGAAATTTAAAAAGATCTGGACCCCTTGGCTGAACTCCACCCTAACAACTGGAACTTTATCTTAAACAACTCTATCAAATCCCCCTATATCTAATGAAACGAACAGGTTCTGGGCAAACCTCGCACCCTCCCCCATTTCTCTAAAGAGTATTTGATACATAAATCTTTGTACACAGTGCTAAGCTACCTGATGGAAGAAATGCAATTGCCAAACAAAAGTTCTAGAAAAGTTAAAGTTTTATTAGTCACATTACAACAATACTGTATAATGTTACAGAAAATTTTTAGTATACAATGTCCTCTGTATATGCTGTACACGTTTTCTTATTCAAAAAAAACCCACTAAAAACCTAGCAGAAATAGTCAATTAGCAGTTGTTGAAGTTGCACCTCGCTGCTATCATGTGGCCCCTTTAAATCGTAGTGGTCTTGTGGTTAGGTAGTTCCTACATATTTTGCTCTTTTAATCCTTACAGCTTCATCAGGGATTTTCTGAACATTAGGTTCCAGTCATCTCTGGAATTCTATATTGTTAAATAAAATGTTAAATGAGAAATGGAAACCCATAGGTCTAAAACCACATTGTACTGGCTAGAAAGACTTAAATAAGGTGCAATATTTGTAAGCTAATTTTCATTTTTCTAGGATGGCTGAGACTTGGCCCATGTAATGACTACATTTACATAACTTTAGGACTTAGGTACATATGGTTCAAATTTAATGCCTAATTAACCATCTGGGCCGACATTTTGGTCATATGAACCATGTGATCAATGGTGATTTGCCACAGTCTTTTTCTGTTGGTAAATTATGACCAATCATGCTACCTTCAATAGGCTATACTATTGATTAGCCAGATATATGGGCCATATTTTAATTTAAACACAATTTGGCCTGAGTGTACCAGCCTCTATGTTCAGGCAACTTATAAACACTGGCAGGGCCATACATAGTGTTCATTCCCTACGTGTGAAATTATTTGCTGTTATTGATTTGATGGTGCACTATAAAATTCACCAATAATGTCCTTCAATATTTGTGGCAATTTGCCATTCAAGTTCTGGACTATAGCATATTTACTTGCTGTAATGACCCGCAGCTCCCACCCTGCATCCTTGATTTAAATTAACTTTGCTGTTTGTGTTTTCATGTTTACTAAAGTAGCCTTTCTACAGACGTGGAAATCATATGGCTTAATCATCATCCTGGAAGGCAGCTCCCTTTAACCGATGCTTTGCTTCTTTGATAATATTATAAACTCAAGAACAGTTACTAAAGAAGAAAAAAATAACAGTACATCTGGGAGATTATTTTTTTGTAGCTGATGTCTTTTTTTATAGTCCATTACAAAGATATCTTCTTCTTTGAGTCATAACTCATTTTCATTGCAAGGCCGGTTAATGCATGTGTTTTCTCTCGACCTTAAAAGTAGTATAATGTTGTACCATTATTCTCACTACTTTCCACTTAGCGGGCACAGTATTTACTGGTGTGTTTCTAACAGAAGAATGTGGCCATTGAATATAGAACAAAAATGGACAAAATAACATGTGGCTACAGTTTATATGCTTCCCTGATAAATAGGGGATTATAGTAAGAAATGTTGCATTCATTGGTGTTCGTTTTGTCTTGCTTTTCCCTTGTTTGATGGTTGTTTAATGCTTTCTGTAAACCAGAGACTGAAGCTAGGTACTCACTTGTGCTCTGTATACATGCTGAATTTTGCTCAGCCGGAAAGCCAGAGGGATGTCTGAGTGTTCCCTACAAGAATTGCATGTGTATGGAAGCTTGGTCAGCAGTCATTCGTTGATCCATACCCGGGCGATTCTCGGGCTGCGGTTGATCCTCAGGAGCTTTATGATTGCAGCCATGGCCTGCTTTGTTTTCTGGCAACTATGGGCTACTTTTTTTTTTTTTTTTTTGCATAACTTCAAGGAATTTATAACAGAAATTGGGAAAGTTTAACTTGAATATATGTGACTACCAAACATATGAGGTAGGGGTATTTTTGATCACAGTAGCTGTGTGTGTATATGTATATATTATTATTTTTTGCAGGGTCAGTGAACAATCAGACATACTTCACTCTTCCAACATGGGCTGTGCATGCAGTTCTGCATTCATCCTGTATGTATTTAGTTATTAGGCATTGTGTTAGCTAGGGTGATTTTAGCTAGGGTGATTTTCTCTATGCTCTTAAAACCCAGTAATATCAGGGCACTGCAATTAGAGATCCTTGGGGGATAAAGTTATTGTGTCTCGCACAGGGAAAGGGAAAAAAAATTACAGTAATTATGTTTCTCAGACTAACTTTTTGTAGATTTTTTAAAAATTGACTTTATGCTTTGTTGGTGACTTTGATTCAGTGGGATTTTGATAGTAGCATTTTAAATGCCCCTGTTTTACATTATTACGGATTATCGGGGGGTTGTTATATGAGATTCTGCTACTTTATGATGCATTATACTCCCCCCTACCTTAAAAGGAAGGAACTTATGAACTACTAGCTTATCAGACCTAAAAAAACAATTAAAATACAAAGTAGCTAAATGGCTATTACTTAGTTGCAAAATGTCACATTGTGTTTGCATTGCTTAATCACAATAGAAGCCTCACTTTTTAACTATTCACTAGAAGACTATAATCTCATAGAACAAATTGCATAGTCAATGGGATGAGTATTCATTATATTAGGTTAATTAAGCCTAAGATATTTCTGGGATATACTTTTCCTTTAAGTAAAAACCACAACAAAAAAGATTCAATAGGAGCTGTGAGTCTATGTAATCTTATTCTTGCCAGTCTGTGTTGTTCATTGGTCTGTGCTATATGTCTGGCTGGTGTGTTGTTATAATGGACTAGGCCCATTGTGTTTATATAGTCTTTCTGCTTTTAAACACATTTCTTCTGTAGATAAGAAATAGCAATGCTTGTTTCCCCATGTTTTTGGAAACCCCCATTGAGAAGACCTTACTATTGATGTTCTGCTACCATGCTGTGTTTTTCTTGCTACTCTAATTTTATCTGGAGGACATTGTTTTCTTTTACAGTTGGTTTGATAAATGTGTTTATAAAAGTGTTTGTAAATCAAATTATTTGTTTGAAGCGCATAAAAGCTTTTTTTGTCACATCGTGTCTTATTCTGCTTATTAGAGACTGGGATTTGGATTTGTTAACCAATTCAGATGACATTTATTTATTTGAATCTAACAGTAACAAGTGTAATGAAAATTTACAGCCCTCTTCATCCGGCAAAACTAAATTAGGGCACCCTCTCTGCTTTATATACAGCGGCTGCCTGTGGTATGTATCTGTTGAAGGATAAGTTGGATGTCAGGGACACACCTGGCCCTCTTGCCCCCTTTTGGTCACAGGAGCTGCTCCCCAGTAATTAAGGCATCTTAAATTAAAATCTAGTTGCTAAATCTGAATATGAACCTGTAAAAGTTCTGTTTAGGTTAAACCAGTTAAATATGCTCCCAGCATGAGAAATTCTACTTACAAGGTTCTAATCCACCGCCGCAGCTCCCTTTCACTTCCTGGTAAGGTTGTCAGTCACTGCCGTGACAGTGATGTCATGGCCAATGGCTGACTGCCATTACCAGATGAGCCTCCACTGCTGCTGCTCGTGAACGGAAAAGACACGTAGCAACAGCAGTGGAGAGGGAGAAGGAGGCGGTGGATTGTGAACTTGTTAGTATAATTTCTCTTTCTGGGAGAATATTTAACAAGTTTAACCAAAATGGAAACAACGTTTTGGTGGGGGGGCCTTCTTAACATATTACATTTTTTTCCTAAGGGGTGTATATACCCTTTAATATGAATATAATATAATATGAAAATATATTATTAATTGCAAACTGCAGCTTCCCCAGCAAACTTCTGTAAATTGGCAAGTGGTTTATGTAGCACTTTGTGGCTGTCAATAAAATAATGATGGCATTCGGCTAAATAAATCCTAATATGAGACTTTCCTCCCCAGAAGACCTACACAGTTAATTTGCCAGTCAGTGTTATTTACATACAGCCTTCCTGGGGCAATACAGATTATTTAGCCATTTTTACTAACTAATATGCTAATAAAATACACTTTTCTTTTTTTGTATCAAAAGTAAAGGATTATATCATTGTTAGGACAGGGGAAAAAAAACTGAAATCCCTGTTCTGTGTCAAGGCTGCAACTTCATTGCTTTAATTAGTTGAGCACTACAGAGCATGTGAAGTGTACTTTGTACACTTAGCTAGGTGTCAACCAGCTAAGGTGGATTATGGGAGCGGACCCCTATAACCCACAGGTTAATTTCAGAAATTACCCAGCAGCGAAATGGAGAGGTGAGATGCAGCTTTTTGTGTGTTTACAAATGATTTGTTTATTGTGACAATGTTGTCTGAAGACTTTAGTTCCCCTTTAAGATACATTTCAATGACTAGTAGAGAAAATCAGACCAGATATATACAATATCTTTTTTTTTTTTTAATGGCAGGACAGTTTTAATGCTTCATTCAGTATAATATAGTGATTATTCAGTCTAAAAAAATTAAGTTAATACCTAAAATAGCTCTGAATATAGAAATTATATTGACACTCATAAATGGAAAATGGCATTTGTCACCGGGGCTCAATATTCTTTGACCAAATTAGTCTTGGAGATTTGAAAATCTTAAGGGGGCAGGGCTAAGAATGTGATTTCCCTGAAGGAGATAGGCCAGCAACATTCAAGCACAAAGGTGAGGTCTGGAAGGTTAGTAGGGGGAAAAAAAATATCACATTTATATTTAAAGGCACAAGATATACTTATTACAATGTACATACCCTTTAAGGATTATTTGTTGGTACATTTATTTCTAACTAGCAGAATACCCAACTCGCATTGCTGGTCAGTTCCATAACTGCACCTGACCCAACCTGCAAGTAGCTAGACCCACAACCCAGCCTGCACCTGAATATAAACAGACCTGCAAGCTGAACCACACACGCTATATGATCTGACAGTCACCTGCAGCAACCCGCACCCAACAGACCAGCAACCCATACCTGCTACCTGTCATGACCAGCTTTCTAACGGCACCTGCTACCGCAGCTTTGTAACCCAACCTGACCCGCACCAATTTATACTCCCTGTGGTTTCACCCAAACCCCATATAGTGAATACTCAAAAATAGGGGTATATGTGTACAGTTAAGGTACAATCAGTACTGGTGCAGCTAAAGGAAAGATACAAATCAAATAACCAAAGGTGTCCCACTAGGGGACCAGTTTATCAAATAATGTGCAAGTCTATGGATCAAAGAAAAAAGTTAAGTCTGTGGACACCTATATCAAAAGTTACTGAATACAGTAAACGGCAGTAAAATCAGGCTGTGTCTAGCCTATACCACCCAACCCTTCACGATCAGTGTGCCTCACAAGCAGATGAACAGCTGACTCCAAACTTCGAGAAGAGGAATTTCTCTTCGGTCCGGCAGTATGTGACCGTCTAGGGGCATGGTCTGAGTGCAATCCCAATCTACTCACCAACAATATATCCCAAACTAGGTGGCACTCCCACCTCCCGCTCCAGGCTTGTGACACCAAGCAGGGGACCTCCACGTCCAACAAGGTTCCAGGTCCGGTTAGTACTTGTCAGTAACAAAAAAGGCAACATAGATACCAAGGCACAAACACTGGCTACATGTGTTCCAAATGACCATTTGACTTGCCCCTACTTCTGGGTCACCGGCAAGAGGCCCCCGAAATGTACATTGTTTGAAACACGTGTAGCCATTGTTTGTGCCTTGATATCTATGTTGCCTTTTTTGTTACTGACAAGTACTAACCGGACCTGGGATTTTTATTGTAATTACTAATAAAGCTGAGCATTTTTATCCACCACTGACTAGATTAAGCTATTATGCTATTGGTCCAATGATTTATTGGTCCATCAGGGTTATTCAGTAAAAGTTCTTATCGTTTAAAATGGTGCTAATTTTGCCCCAACCAATCAGATCTTATTTAACATTTGAAAGCTAACATCTGATTGGTTGGGGCAAAATTAGCACCATTTTAAACAATAAGAACTTTTATTGAATAACCCTGCATATAACTTAATTAGTTTGAGTGCCCATGTCCAAATCGGGACATACCTGAGGAAGGGGAAGTCACATCCCCCGAAACGTTGTATGTTTTTTGCCTGAATAAACACTGGAAATGAAATAGTGTGCTCCTCCAACTTTTTTACATTTGCCGTATTGCTGTGGCCCTTGAGGTGGAGGGCTGGGAGGATTGCACCTATCAATTGGAGGCCGTGCCAAAGGAGGTGTGCTGGGGTGTACTTTCTTGAGAACTCCAAATCGGACATGGCAGAATGATGGAACTTTAGGTACCCTAGTGGGACACTTTTGGTTATTCGGTTTACCCAAGTCACAAATTGTCACTAAAAACTGACTGCAATTAACCGCATTAATTGTGACTCACAAGAAATACAGTTAATTTTTAATTAGAATGCAATCGGTGCCCTATTACATTTTGACTAAAGGGCTGGCTGTAACACTAGGTGATTTGTAAACTGGAGGGGGGAGGAGACAGTGTCTTGGGGGTATGCCCTGGATATCAACATTGATAGGGTGTATGTGTATTAAGCAGATAAATAAAGTACAATCATGAGACCTTGCCTCTGGCCTGAGTTAGATGTGGTTTTTGCCCTGTGTGTCCTATCCTCGTACTTTACTTAAATTAAAGGTATTCTTCTTGGCTTGAGATGTTTCGTGCCATTCCTGTCTGTATTTTCATTGACACGACTTAACGCTCTATTTAAGACAGGTCCAGGGTACCTTCTCTGTGTCAACTTTATGTAAATTTCTACATCTGAATTTTCCTGACCTGGGCATCAATGACCATCCTGTGTACACTGGAAAACTGACCTACCGGAATAGCCCTCTTCATATGAGCTGGGTGAAAACTCCCATATAGTTGCTGATTCCGGTTAGTCGGCTTCAATTATTGTTTGGGTGTCAGCCCATTCTTAATCTTAACACACCAATCAATATAACATATTGTATGCTAATCAAATTCGTGGAAAACCCAATTGTTGGGTGCATATATTCTAATTGGTCATAGAAGAACTGGAGGGATGTAACGTCACTCCATCATACCAGGAAAACGTTGTCTATATATCTCCATCAGGCTAAACAGTGCCTGGTGAAGGATGATAACTTATAGATGTACTCTTCCTCCAGGCATGCCATGAAGGCATTGGCATATAACAGAGCAACATTGGAACAAATCACAGTTCCTCTGCACTGGATATAGAAATCCTTATCATATTTCAAACTTTGTCAATATTAGCCGACAACAGCCAATAAAAAATTTCTTCTGAAATATATTTCCCTCCCCTTTTCAAGGAGTCTATATGTCCCTTGGATCCCATCCTCATGAGGAATGGACATGTAAAGAGATTACACGCAGAGATGGATTCATATCATGTGGGGCCCTAGGCAGGGCCATAATTTAGGGCCCCTTTTTTATTAAATATATTGTATAGACTATAATTGTTACTGCTTTTGAAGCTGGGCCCCCAGAAGTTTCCTGGGCCCTAGGCAGTTGCCTAGGGTTGCCTTGTGCTCTGATTACACGTCCAATGTCACGAGGATGACAACCTCCCACTTTAATGCATTTAAATTTTCAAAAAAAATGTGACGTGCCCTTTATATTCCAAGGTATGCCTTGTACTAGAAACTTAGTTGCCATTCTCTGAACCCTTTCCATTTCCAAGATGTCCTTTTTAATACAGGGTTCATAAATTGCACTGCATATTCCAATTACCAATGCTTTATAAGGAGGAAGAATAACATTTTCTCCCTTGAATCCATACCTCTTATTATACAAGACAATACCATGCTGGCTCTGGCTGTTGCCGCCTGGCACTGCTTGTAACTTTAAGTTTGTTATCCACAAGAACTCGAAAATCCTTTTTTAACATGGATTCACTTAACACAGAGCCATTTATAGTATAAGCAGCCTAAGGATTTTTAACTTCAAAATGCATCACTATGCATTATCTTGATGTGTGTGTTAAAGTTAAGTATGGACTGACAACCAAACTATGCATTGAAGCTGAACGACCAGAATCAGCTATTGTTATATGGGAGTTTTCATCCAGCTCATGTCTAGAGGGCTATTCCAGTCAGTCAGTTTCCCAGGGTACATAGGATTTTCGATTCCAAGGTTAGAAACAGATTAAAGAAATGTACACAGAGAAGTTACCCTGGACCTGTCTTAGATGAGATGGAGCATTGAGTCTCGTCCATGAAAATACAGATAGGAGTGGCATGAAACAGCTCAAGCCAACAAGATTCTAAACTACGCAGAAGTAGCAAAGAAGAAAAGATTTGAAAGAACTGTCTGTTATTAAAAAGAGGGTATCCTGAAATTAAGGAATTTATCCCCCCCCCCCCCCCCCAAAGTATCTTACAGAAGAGGTACTACAATTGGTAGATCTGTCTGGTGGATTGGACAGCTAAGTACTTAAGCTGTCCTGGTGTAAACAGGCATTACAATTTATATCAGGAATGAGTATTTTCTCTCAAAACCTGTCTTCTTAATACAAGGCTAAGTTTTCTATACACAGAATACCGCTAAGTTACAAGGGGTTAAATATGTCGGTGTGTAAATGGTCAATCTTTGAAATCATTTCCTGCAAATGTTCGTTAAAAGAGAGTGACTTACTATGATGTGTGATTGCCATTTTTGTCCTGCCTGAGGAAGGGGAAATTGTACACTCTCAAAACGTTGCATTGTACATTCAGACATATGCAAGATAAATAGAAGCCAAATTAATGAACGTAAACTGTAAACTGTGTGCAGTATATACCGGCACCAGGAACAAGAAAGGTGTTGTGGCACCAGGAACAAGAAAAGTGGTGTGCTATATATATATCCGGATGGTAATCAGTGGAAATTGTGTGTATGTTTTGCTATGTTATGTGTAGATACAGCCTATAAAATCTTTATAGGGATATTTTAGACTGTTATTCAATCAGTCTTTAGCTTCCAGGGGAACTTCCAGGAAAACCAAGAATAAACCCAGGCAATCCTGCCACAATGTGCAGTTTAACCTAAACCACACCATTTATTTATTGAAAGCTTGGGGTTGCCCTTTGTGATACCAACACCAAGTGTACAAACATGCAAGTGGTTCAGGATCTGTCTGCCTCTCCCTTATGGGTATAGCTGTGAAGCCTTAGTGCTAGAGAGAAACTACTTGGGTTCTTTCAGCAGGGGGTAGGAACCTTTCCAAATTTGCCATTTTCAGAATGCTGAAAAATTTAGTTTTCATACGTTCTGGAATAAAGCCATCTTTCTGACACACAGACATTAAAAACCCATAGTCATGCTTAGCGATTCCTACCCAAGGACTTAAACATGCATGTGATCCATCTGCCCTTCCCTTACATCCATAGATATTACACTATTGGAATAGGAAAGCATAATTTAGGTTACTTTATGCAGTAGGATTCATGAACCTTTCTATACTTTCCCTCCCTTGCCTGTTCCACCTGCCTGCCAGCCAGCTAGAATCTAGAGGGTCTAAGTGGAATGAACCTGCAGGTCTGAGAATAGATCCAGGTAATTGGCAACAATATTCAGTTCAAGCTTAACAGCACAATTGGGCATCATCAGACCCTGTACAGGATCCAGATTTACATGCTAGGTTAATATTTATTTGTATTTACCACAGTAAGTTTCACATTTACAGTCACTATAGTGTTAGGACAGCACAGTATGCTGATTGGCTATATAGGTTAAGGAGAGGTGGGGGTAAAAGGAGATAAAAGCTCCCCACAGAGTATAAAGTGAAATAGAGCCTTCTTATAACAGAAGGTACCACACAGCCTCATGTTGTTATAATAGCATTGCCCTAATAATCTAACGTATAAACACATTTCTCTCATTCAAGTTACCTAGAGAAACATACAAAGTATCATACTTTATATCCTCTTTCCTACATACATATCACTTCCTGTGTAGCATACAGAAAGTTTTTTTTTATCGGCTAAGACTGTCACATGTTTTACAACCAGCACATCATTGGATGTTATACTGACATTACTACTACCTTTCAGTATTCACATGGAGACCCCTTAGCAGTCACAGGGGTGTGGTTTAACCTCCCATTTTGACTATCCCATAATAAAATAGGAATCTCGGCTCTGTAAGTAAGTTTATATATTTTGTATAAGTTGAATATTTTGTCTTGTACCTAATATGTCATTGTCATACTTTATATACATTTATAGGATATTATACCATGAAAAGAAGCAATTTCTAGGTCATTTTCTAAACTTACCATGTTCAATTATTTTGGATAAAAAAAGAATTTTAGGACATTAGGGAAAATTTTCATGCATTGCCATATCTGTTAATAAAACAGTCAACGTAATTAGGCAATGATATATACATTTCTCATAGATATTATGCTTAAAGCCACTCTGTACACATACAGTAGCCTTTGACCATAATGCAACTATTTTTAGCACATGAAACAAAGTACAGAGTTTACACATGAGCTCCCTGGTAGTTAGGATCACAAGTACAGGGCCTGTTAGAACCCTGTTTTGGTAAAAGGTAAAAAAGAACATGCATAAGCATATCGGTAGTTGGGTGAGAAAGGAACCAGCAGATTTTATGTATATTGCGAAGGAAAAAGTGTCAGGTATTTGCAACATAGTTAATGTGGAAAAAGAGCAGTCAATAATCACCCCTAGATTAATAGCGCACTGTTAGGAAAATGGGGTTTTGTCAACAGTAGTAGAGAAACCTGATTTAGGTGGGAAAATTATCAGTTCAGTTTTAGAAAAATTCAATTTAGGGAGTGTTGTGACATCCAGGAGGACATGGCAAGGAGACAATTAGAGACACGTGATTGGATGTCGGAAGTTAGTGCAGGGGTGGACAAGTAGATTTGTGTATGATTTGCATTACTTGAATCCAAAAGAGTGAATTGCATCTCCTAAGGAAATCATTTTGAGGGAGAATAATAAGGGTCCAATAACAGACCTCCGCAGCACCCATTTGGTAATTGCCTTGGCAGACAAGAGTTACATTTCAGATTTTTATTTTATAGTATCAGTCTTCTTTCAAACATGGTAAATATGAAAAAGCCCCATTGTAGCGGATTTAATGAAAAGTGAAGAGCTGTCATGATTTTTTTTTCGTGTCAATGAGATAAAGTAACTGCTGTTGTCTCAAAATGTGTCCTCCACACCCTAAACTAGCAGAATAGCTCTTAAATAAGCTCACTAGAGACCATTTAATTCTGATCTTCTCAGAAATAACCAGAAGAGACTTAGAACAAATGGATTTCAGGTCTAGTTCTGCGGTATTACCAAAATAGGATAATTACTAAAATTTTCCACAGCCACTTTGGTATGAAAGTGCAGTCTTTATAATGGTGTAACATAATATATGAATTATATTTTTAGAGAGTTTAGATGTAATCTTTTTCTTCCTGTAATCAAAACAAGTAATATCTGTATTTAGCCCAGTACCAAACATTACCGGTATTTACCTTATTTTGCCACCTTGGGTTTCAAGGTGGAAACTTTTTTTTTTTTTAAATTAGATTTGTATTTACAGAGGTGGCTTTAGCATAACTTTTCTTCCAGTCTGATTAAGGGCCTGCGTCTGAAACGCGTAAGACTTCTAGCCACCATTTCTCTGACTAAGGCATGTTTTTAAATATTACTAATAAAATGTGAAGTTGTTTTAAGTAGCAAGGAGACCTGTACCGTTTTGCTACTATTAACTCTTTAGCTGTGCAGCGATTTTGCACTTTTTTCTGATCTAACTTTATTCTAAAAATGATTTTAAAAAGGCAAAAATGATTGATTTTCAATCTAAAGTAATTATGCCAATAACTTCTGAATGCTAATTAATATTTTTAATTTAAAAATAAATCTGTTTGATTTCTGTTTTATATTGTCATTGATGTGTAAATACGATCAATTGTAAAGGAAAATCACAACATATATGTCTAAAGGTTCGTACACATGTTCAATTTGCGAGCGAGCCACAAACCCTGATGCCGAGCACTGCACACGGCGAACGGCTGCTTCAGGCCGAGAATCGTCTTTGTGTATGCGTTCGGTTGGGGGCTTGACCTCGGACCGAACGCATACACACGGACGATTCTCGGCCAAAACGCCCGTTCGTCATGTGTATCGCTCGGTGTCTGGGGTCGTGAATCTTTGGCAAAATTGTACGTGTGTACAAACCTTTAGCTGGGAGCATAGAGTCCATTGAAATGGTGATGAGACACATGACAGCCTACAATTGTTACCTATCTCTTCCTGTAAATGCCAAAGAAAGATGTAGATTAATTTAAGGCATTTGTGCAAAGTTTTTAAATGGCTGACATTTTTATGCACCCTAGCATTTCAAGCACAATATAAGATAATCTCTTTTGGCCCTAGCTCAATTATTTTTCCACTCTTTCCTGCTTCGTCTGCTAATGCAAACCATGAATATATTTTAATTTTCAGGTTGGTTTACAAGTTCAGATATGAAATGATTGTTATTAATAATGTATTTTCATAAAGACAAGTATGTATAGTGCATCTTATACGAACATGTGATATTTAGACTGGACTTTAGTCTAGATCATTTCCAATATGACTTTTCATATCTGTTTTGAAGGATTTTTTTCATTGAAGAACTTTGAATTTTTGCCTTGTGTTTATACATTGGTGTTGGTAGTATACTCTTGTTGCATTGGATCTAATTGACCATACATTTTTAAGATTTAAAATAGATTTCCTATTTTAGGTGCATATGCATATCTTGCATAGGATTAATGCTATCAATATGTGACATTTTGTCAACCACCTGTGCCAGTCATATTATTATTGTTACTTAGCAATCAGATGGGCCATAAAAAGAAAATCAAAGAAAGAAATCAAAGAAAAATCATTTAGATTGATTCTATGTCAATTTAATCTTAAATCTGTGCAATTTAGAATTAGAATTTCTGAGCAGCTTCTTAGGCAGGTACCTATAAATATACCTGTAAATACCTGTATTAATTCAATTTTATGCAAACATTTAATAATATTTGCAGCATAGGAATAAAGAATTTAAATTCCTTCATTTGAAAATACCAGTTGATGAGCTTTTCAAATCTTCAGTGCCCTGATTTTGTTTCTCTAATTAAACAAAAAGTTTAATTAAGTGGTCTAAAATATTTATAGTGTGGTGCGATTCCATCTCCAATCCACTAGCTTAGTAAACTGCTTTTATGGTGTATTAAAACAGTCGAATAGCCTCATCTTTTATAGCAGTTGTCAGAAAAATATAGGCCAGCACAGTAAAACGTATTAGCCCAATACATTGTCTCCGTTTTATTACGAGGAAGCTATGATCTACAGCTCTGTCATTGCAGATGTATTGTTCGAGGGTTTCCACAATTTTCTGTGCTCTGCCATTAATTTATAGCAGTAAACAATATGTAGCTCTCCAACTGCAGCAGAGCAGAATCTTTTAATGAGGTGGATGTTATTACCACAATAAATCAGCACATTCATGTAATGTATAATTCAAAGTGTGTATTCCCACTGTAACTTCACTGAGTAAGCTGATAGTGTATCATTGTCAGAGCACAGCTATACATTTTTATTCTTTTATTTCGAAACTGGCTACAAAAATGTGTATTTTATTTTACTTATTCAATTGCAAATGAGTATACAATAATCTTCCAGCAAGCAACAGAAACAGAACGTGAACAATTATACCTGGAATCAATAGGGCATCGATCTCTGCATGCTGCTGTTTTAACAAAAGGCAGTAGACTCTTTCCTAATTGGTTTTAGTAGTATATCCAAAGAAGTTAATTCCATAACCATTGATTGGTTAGACATGTGCTCCATAGAAATGCATAAAGGCAGATAAAATGGGTTGTTAAAAATACAGTAGACTTCTCTGTAGAAACTGAAGGCCATGACAGGCTTTTAGGGCCCCCATTTACTGAAAGATTTATTTTTTTTACCCCCTGAAAAAAATGTATACTGGTTGTACATGCAATTTTTTTTTCAGAAATGTTATTAGATTAATTAACGTTCAGGCCATTAATTCAGATATAGCAGTCATTATATGCTGGGACATTATCTGGTATAATAATACTTTGGGTATTCAATCTTGATTTTATATACTGTACATGCCATGAAAACAGATTTTGTATAACAGTAGCTAGCTGTGCATGTATTGTTACCTTTACCTTAGGCTAGGTAAATGGTAAACATGTAATGCAAATTAACTTTTTATTTAATAAAATGGAAGCATAGGTGATCTGGCACACATGATGGTCAACAGGTAAAGCACCACCATTAAACACAGTCACCATTTCAGTAAACAAAGTGGCTTTACACTGTTTCTTTCTTCACTGATTCCCATTGTGAAAAGATTTTAGTTCATGTTTTATGCAATGTTTAAGGAACAAGTCTGGCTCTCTGAAGGCACAACCTTTGTAGCTAGGTGCACACAAATAGATCCTTAGTCCTTCCTCGGTCGACTGTTTGGCACTTCAGACCGGTCAGCCAGGACGAATGACTGTCAGTCGCAGCAAAAGTAGTGGCGGATGTCAGTTCGCCATGATAGAGGACTTTTCGGGCGTGATCACCCATTTGTCTGATTTGAATGAACGGTCAGTTGCTGTCGAAAACCTATGCAATTTTTTGGGCCCCGATCGGCTGATACACTAAACTATTGGTCGATTGGGCCTAAAAATTGCATGGTGTGTACACAGCTTAACAGCCCTTTCTTGTTCTGCAGTTTTATTAGTTCATACATGGAGAGCAATTAATGGCACATTGATGGCAAAACTCAGGCTACTATTAGTGCAAGATGAGAGAGCCCCACGTGGTAATGCACAGAAAATATAAATTTGGCTGATTTGAAATAATGTCTGTGCTAATGGTGGCAGGATTATCAGTGGAAAAGAAGCTGCAGTTTTATCTTTTCAATTGTTTAATATACCATATTGATAATGGAAGGTATTATATTTTCCTCTCTATGATACTGATCACATAGGTTAGCATTAGAAACAGTGTGAAGCAAAAATAGAATGCATGAGTTTGACCTATGCAAGAACATGTTTCAGAACTCAAAGGAACTATGATCACTCTTAGAAACATAGCATCTCTTGATTCATAAGAAAATATTACACTCTGCAATAAATGAGGGCTTGGTGGTAGCATATGAAATGTTAATTCCCCTATTAGATTTACTGCAGTGTAAGTTGTTAGAATTGTGGTTCTGTTATTGGCAAGTTCCACACGTGGCTGTTCTATGTTTGTGAAATATTTGTCAGAAACACTCGATTGTTGTTGTCACTAGATGAAAACTGCTCTTTCAGCACATAAGATATTTACAGGGAGATGTAATAAAAGTTATTATCGTTAAAAATTGTGCTAATTTTGCCGCAACCATTTAGATGTTACCTTATTTACCATTTGAAAGCTAACATCTGATTGGTTGGGGCTAAATTAGCACCATTTTTAACGATGAGATCTTTTATTACATCTCCCTGGGTTTTACATTTCTCCAATGAGGGATGCTATAAGACTGCTACTAACCCTTTCTGTGTGGCGTTGATCTGCATTGCCTAGAAAAATGTTTAATTCCCCCCCCCCCCTTCCCCTCTGCTCTATATGTTTGTCCTTTTGCTGGGCATATGCCTTTATGTGGGTAGGAACCACCACAATTCTTACAGGTGTTTGTGCTTCCAGAAAATTGGGTTGCAAAACAAGCTTCAGTAGAGCTGTATGCAGCAAACTGTGAGAGGTTTCCAGAGCTCTCCCATAATATAGCAAGCTTTATATGGTAAGGTCAAACTGCCTTAATGCATATATTCTTAGTTTGGATGATTTACAGTGTTGAATAATTTTGTGTTTTTAGCAAGCATTATCTTGTATGAAATGCTTCCTGCTGTTAGACTGTTGGGCTATTTTTCTGAGCATATAGATTGCATACTGTGTTCCTTTTAGAGTTAAAATAGGCAGTAGGTTTGTCTTTAACATCATCATATGTGTCAAAAGGAATCCGGTAAGCCATTTTTACCCAGGTTGGGCCAGCTGATATACAGTAGTAATTAATTGCAGAAAAATGTATTCATTGTGTTCAGCCATGTTGGATTAAAAGTCACTAAGTTGTATTCTCGTTACTAGAGTTGACACCGGTGAGTTTTGTTCTGTTTCTGGATTTTTGGAATTCTGAGAAAGTTCAAAATCTGAAAGTTTGAAATTGGACCTATAGAAGTCAATGGAGTAAAAAAAATCTGAAAGATCTGAGTAAAATAAGGCTAGTAAAAGCATGGTAAATTACTTTAGATGTCTCAAGGACCTTGGAAATGGTCACTGTTTGTCCCTATGTGTCCTGAATAAAGGACTTTGTTTAATTAATTCTTGGAGCCAGTAACTTTGAGTGGCTTCAGCGCTTCACCCACTATTGATTGTTGTATTTGACACCACCAACAAAGAGGGGTGAGTGGTTCTTTTTGTTTCACAGTACATTATATCTGAGGTGACACGATGGATCGCTTGGGTCCACATAACAGAGTAAGTATCATTCTAAAAATGACAGTGTTTTAAGATGCTGATAAGCTGACCTGGGAATTTCTAGTTAATATAAGTGTGATCTAATGCTCCAGCCCATTATTTGGAACTTTGTTGCCTCATAGACTGGATGCAACTGTTGCACACTTGAGGCATCTTGTTTAATACAATATAGTATATATGGCCTACTCTCCTGCTCTTATATGTTGGTGGTTATAACAAAGACTTTATTCGTATATTCAATAACTTTCGAAAGTAGCAGCGAATGTTTACTCTTAAGGGTTACCGAATAAACAAGGTTACTTTCGAGGGAACTCAAAAGTAGTTCCATACTTACAAGGGTTATCAAAAATACAGAACATTCTGCGATCCAAAAGTTACAATAGGTTCGGTTTGGCCACAGATTCCATCTCTACTTGTCACCAGTTGCAGTGTTAAAGCTCTGACAAAACAGTAGCTTGGTTTATTAGCTGCAACAATAGCACTTTACCTCTAGAGCTCAAATATTAGTAGTAAAGTCAGGGCCAGATTAATAATTTTTAATCCCCTAGGCCAGTTATCTCAAACACACGCACACCACGGATAAAAAAATGTGACCTATTATTCCCATAAAATCATAACTCTATGTATGTGTGTAGATCCGTAGCACCCAGGTTTGAAAAACTGAAACAGTGTGCACAATAATGCCTATTTTCACAATACATAGCAAGAATATAACTATTATACCATCTGCAATTGGAGAGATGTCCTGAGACAGAATTCTGAATGGTCACATAGGGAAAATTGCTACACATATGCATACATTGACACTTGATGCAAAATAGGCGTTCACACAAACTTTGCTATACAAACAATCGCATGCACAAACTACTACATGCATTTACTCCCATATATTTGCTACTACACTTTCTAACATACACAACATTCCCTCACCAGTCAAGGGGCAGACTAAAACTGGTGCAGGTAGCAGCAGTCTGTATCATACATACACACATTTAGGGGAATTTACTGTGAGCTGGAGTCTCTGGCCTCCTTGTGGATCTGGGTAAATTTCAATTGGGCTCTGCCTAATGTGCGACTCAAAAGCATTTATACATTCTTTCAAACACACATGCATAGTCTGACACACACTTTTTCTATTTGTACAGTGGCATAAATAATCAAAATAATTTTCCGACAATCAGTTGGTATATATTTACTCCAATGACCTTACATGGGAAATTAAAAGGGAAAAAAAAAATAATAAAGATGGATGCAATAGTTTCCAGCCAGGCAGCACTCTTAAGTCACAGTGCACTTCAAACTGTTAAACAGCGGACTGAAAGAGTTATAGCAAGGTAATCTTCTACGCGGTTAGACCCTAAGGGGAAGGAACCAGCCTGCTTAGTTCCTCCTCGTTTGTGTTACTTATATTACATAGGAGGAGAAATACGGTTTTGATTGTCTTTCATTGCTTTTCCGGTTCTGCTTAACAATACGAGGGATAGCCCTTGGGGGGCTACCTTACTCGTGCTGCCCCTGGTTGCTATGGTGCCCTAGGCAGTAGCCTAGTTGCCCTGTCCAGAAATCCAGTCCTGACTAAACTTACTTCAATGGCTGACCCATGTGACCAGTATCATAGAGAAGATACTTGAGCTCCCATTAGCAATAGAGTATACTAACAATTGAAATAATAACAGCAGTATAATACTACTTTTACATAGTATACAACTTACACGGCAATACCCACATTTCCCGACTAACAGTTGAGCCAAAGGAAGGCAAAAAAAAGGATGAAGGGGAAAAAAACTCCTTCCTGGATCAACTCCAACTTTATGTATCAATACCAGTAACATGCAACATTCTTTGGGGGTTATTCAATAAAAGTTCTTATCGCTTAAAATGGTGCTAATTTTGCCCCATCCAATCAGATGTTAGCTTTCAAATGTTAAATAAGATCTGATTGGTTGGGGCAACATTAGCACCATTTTTAACGATAAGAACATTTATGGAATCTCCTTGTTTGTTTTAGAAACCTATTCATCTTTTTTTTTTTACCATCACCATGTAGAATGGTTTCCATAGATTAACATGCTTTCACTTTTCTTTAAATCCATGCATTTTACAAAGTAATGTATTGTTTTGTGCATACTGATCCCCTACGTTTCTATTTTAGCCTATTGGAGCTCTAAATCCAAAGCGAGCTATCTTCTTTGATGAGAGGTATAAAACCTGGGAGGATGACCAAGTTCCCAAATTTCACTATGGCACACATTATTCAACTGCAAGTTTTGTACTTGGCTGGCTTCTCAGAATCGTAAGTACTTGTGATTACATAGCTCAATTGGAATTTTTTTCAGCATTTTTAAATAGTTTTCTGCCTAAAAATGTTTAGTGAAGCTATATCTGTTGTATTCAATTAGATCTGAATTGAGAAAGCCAGTCGGATGACTAGCAAAACGTTTTCAAGAACTAAACTTCAAGTCCAGTTGATCTGGATGAATGAGAACCTTCAGAAGCACGTTTAGTGAAGTGCTAAAACTATTAAGACACAACCACACAGCTAACTTCTCAATAGAGATGGTCGAACTATTGAAAGTTCGGTCCGTTTTTGAATTTTCGAACTATTGGGAAAGTTCATGAGAGGCAAATAGTTCGAAAAGTTCGAGTCAAATACAACCAAAATATTAATGGTAACTTAATGTAAATGGCTGTGGGACCTGGGAAATGGTCTGAGTAGCATGTTCCAATATCCAGGACTTTCGTAAAATCGATTTTACTCTCACGGGAGCTACTTTCGCGCTCTCGTGTTCGAGGTAACATGGACATTTTACTCGCGGATTCGATACTCGCGTATAGGCTGTAATGGACCCTTTACTCGCGGATTCGCGTTCGCACCTAGATACCATGTACATTTTACTCGCAGATTCGATACTCGCGTATAGGCTGTAATGGAGACTTCACTCGCGGATTCGCATCCACGCCTAGATACCATGTACATTTTACTTGCGGATTCGATGCTCGCGTATAGGTTTCAATGGACCCTTTACTTGCGGATTCGATGTTCGAACGGTCGAACATTCGATAAATCATCGAAAGTCCGGGAAATATCGAAAGTCCGCGTCCAAGATAGTTCGAAAAGTCCGGGTTCAAGTTCTATGCCATCCCTACTTCTCAAAATAATAATAATTATTGATTATAATTAATTAATATTCTAAATACTTATTTTGTGACATTCCTGGAAGGGTAGAACTGTAAAAATTACATTTTCAGACTGGTCCTTTAATTTAGTGCAGTGAACATTAAAACAAAACAAATTTTAAAAATATTATTTAAGTAAACAGCATCTTCATGATATACTTTATATATAGCCAGTAAATCTCTTTCTTTTTAATCACCTACTAAGCCTGTAATACCTTCTGGGGAACCTAATGCCTAAGGCCCAAATGACTGATGATGATTAATAGCATTAGCAACAATTATGGCCTTTTTTTCTGCTCAAAGTAATTTAGCAATATTTTCAGGTATAGTAAGCTCTGCCCAGTTCAGGATGGAATTTATACTGCTGTGTAATTATAGTTTCAATATAATTCTCTCTCTAGCCCTTTTCTGTCTTTTATTACCCAAACGTAGTGACTTCTATGCATTATTAACAGACACTGCAAATTTTCCGGAGCAGCTGTTTTTGGAAAATATAGATTGGTGGTGGCTAGACGTTAAGGAGAGGCAGGACTTAAATATTTTAGTTGTACATAACAGGACAACTTAATCTAAAGATTAAAGGGCATGTCCACCCCCAAAACTATAATCCCCCCCCACTGCTGGCCCCGCCATGTAGTGTAGTTTAATCCTTACCTCACATCCCAGCTCCATCTGGTTCTCCTGTAGTCCCCCCCCCAAAGTCCCCAAAACTGCCCACCAGGAGGATAGCAGAGTCCATATAGGCCTCCTACCTGGCCTCCGGGAGAAGTTTGGCATGCGTACTGCAGCCCTTCTCCCCCTCCCTCCCCCTACCATAAGACCCCTTCCCCATATAATAAAATATGTTCCCCCAGCCCCTCTCAGCCAATCACGGCTGCCGTTCCCGCCCCCTGCTTGCAGTGTCTCGCAAGCAGAAGGCCGGGCGTCGGAGGAGAGAGGGAAGGTAAGTAAACATCTGGGCACTTTCTGAAATTATTTTTATAGCGGTTGGGGCTGGGGGGCAGTATTCTAATTAAGGGTGGACATACCCTTTTAATGCTGTTTTTATTCCAGAGGCAGATTATCCACAATGCATCATAGGATTCTGCTTATTTATTTATTAATGTTAAATAATGATCATTATATTTATAAACATGTCATGAAAACCACCCGTAAACTATTGCATGTAATGTGATGTTTCAATAGTCTCTCAAGTTACTGTTAAATGTTAAAACCATATAAAGAAAAAAAACAGGTTGGGGGCGAACACCAGACTGGTTTCGTCCTAGGCGGACTTCCTCAGTGGTGAGGACTATGCAAACTCATGGCAGCTTAATACAGGCTCCAAAGTCATGTCATTATGACAACATTGTTAATCAATGTGGTGGTGTGGCCGTGACAGCAATATCTGGGGGCATGGTCACATTCCAGGAGGCTCTGCTTTAAATTTCTTAGCATGACCGCAAATAACAGCAAATGTGGTTCATATAACCAATAGTAACATAGTCTTTCCAGGGTTTATATTTGTATATAAATGTGATTCATATCACCAATAGTAACATAGTCTTTCCAGAGTTAATATTTGTATATAAACATGATTCATATCACCAATAGTAACATAGTCTTTTCAGGGTTTATATTTTATAAAAATGTCATTCATATCACCAATAGTAACATAGTCTTTCGAGGGTTTATATTTGTATATAAATGTGGTTCATATCACCAATAGTAACATAGTCTTTCAAGGGTTTGTATTTGTATATAAATGTCATTCATATCACCAATAGTAACATAGTCTTTCCAGGGTTAATATTTGAAACCTTCCAAGAGCAAATTGTAATGTATTACAGACCTTAAGGGAAATGTCTGGTTCCCTCTGTTATATAAGTTGTTGTTCTGTGTGTGCAGCTCTCTGAGTTGTGTAGCCGTACATTACACTGTTGTTGTGTCACTGAAGTGGACTCTGTGTCTGTGTTGTCTGGGAGCACACAGAGCCCAGACCCTTCATCTGAGTTACTAAATTGGGGAATCACACTCAGCAAGTGACGTGCAGGATTTTATTGGTCAAACTGGATTTCACGGGCGTCTGGCCTTTCAGAGGGCGTCGCCATGTGAAAGTGGATTCATTCAGGGGTGTGGCTGTGAAGTGAGCGCATACATACATACCAGACATCCCACCCTTCCCTTTTAGGCTTCCGGGCAGGGCAGAGAAGGGGGTATGGCGTGATGTCATGCTGAGGCGGGGCCATCATTCTAGGGGTGGTGGGAGGCGGGGTTAGGGGGTGTTCCTGGGGATTGTGGAGGCATGGCCACTTAAAGGGGGCGTGACTTGGAAGTCTCCTCTCAAGTCCGGTAGTCTGGGGTGTGCGGCAGAATGAGGGAGACTCCTGCGAGATGCGGGAGGGGTGGGATACCTGAGATTCCACTACCTGAGACCTGAGAACTGGGGTGATATTTACAAGATGATTGTTATTTATGCTGTTTCTGATTCCTCTGTGAGTATTTATATGATATCCTTGCCATGCTATGTCACCTCAATTGTGCTACTTGTGTTTGGATACTGTTTATTTGGTAGTGAGGATAGTGGAGGCCTTGCTCTGCTATGAAGGATGTGATTATCCAGCCTGTCTCTGCCGCAATAATATTTCTAGGACCTTAGTGGATACACCGGGACTCGTAGGAGGGCGACCATTACGGAGGAATGCCATCATCATGAAAGAGGACAGCGTCCACAGTGTTGGGTAAAGAGGCCCGGTACAGTAAGTCACGATTTTTTTTTGGATACAGTTTCCATGGCCTTTTTTCCATAGCAGGATGTACTCCCATAGTTTCTCTATATGATTGGCATACCCAACAGGATTGTGGGGATTCCCACCTTTAAATGTGATATTTACCTTTTTCGTACTTATCAGTCACAAGTTGGTTTTATTTAGTATCAGCAGTTGTCAGCGAGATTTTGATAAGGGGACTAGTTATGAGGCCCATTGATTGTGAATTACTGTAAATGTGTGCTGTGCAATATTACCAACAATTTCTTTCATGTCTCTGTCTGTGGAGATGCGGGTATTTTTTGTTAGGCCTATGGTATGGTTGCTTTGCACTACTTGACATAAGTAAGACACACTGGAGGTATTAATATTTGTGCTACTCCTTATGCGTTTTTTGTTTTACACCTCTATTGTACTACTTGCAATGCTTTATTAATATTGTTGTGTTAATATAGTGGATAATGCCTCTCTAACTGTAAATTATAAGGATATTAGAAGTCAGTGAGCATATAAAAGCACTAGGCCACAGGCCGAGTGCCTTTTATACAGGGCATGGAACTCCAAGGTAATTACAGTATGTATAGATTTAATTTCCTGTTTTCCCTATCACACGTGGCCAGTCACGTGTGAATAGGTTGGACTTGATGGACGTATGTCTTATTCAACCTTAATTACTATGTATGTTACTATGTATGTACTAGGAAAAACTACTTTTAAGGTTAGAAACCAGTCTGTCCAAAATCTTCAGTAAAGTACACTCCAGCACACCTCAAATGGCACGGCCTTTGGTTGGTAGGTGCAACCCTCTCAGCCCTCCACCTCAAGGGCCACAGCAATATGGCAACTGCAAAGAAGTTGGAGGAGCACCTACTACTTTTCAGTTTTTCAAAATGCAAACATACAACGTTTCGGGGGATACAAATTCCCCTGAGGAAGGGGAATTTGTATCCCCCGAAACGTTGTATGTTTGCATTTTGCTGAAATAAACACTGAAAACGTAGTAGTGTGCTCCTCCAACTTCTTTGTAGAAACCAGTCTGACATCTTTGATAGTTCAAAAGGAGATTCTGTTAGAACTTAAGAATGAGAGGGAGATCCATGGTGGTAATGATGATGGCATTTTAGGCTTAATCTTATCAGTGCATTGAAGAACCTAATATCTAGTGGATCTTTGACCATACCATTCCCGTCATTGCTGAAAGTGCTGATATTTGTCTCTTAGTGTACATTTTGTGAGGTTGATCTTGAAACCAGAAAATAAGAAATTTAGCACTTAGTTGCCATCTGGAACCACTGGGTCCTTCCCTTTCATGTTAGCAAACCTTACAAACTGTTCCCAGATTCTATAATACTGTCGGACGTCGAGTCTTCCTTGATGCTAAAACGAAGTTAACCAAGTCATCCTCTCCAAACCTTCAGACTTCAGTCTTAACCTTTCAGTAGCAAGGCCATCAGTGATAAATGATGATCCTCCTCCATCTGCAACTGGATCATGGGACAGCCATCCTGGAAATGTCCGAATCTTTAATGGTCTCTCCATTGACATGATTTTCAACAAGGGAAACCAAGGTCTGCGAGGCCAATTGGTAATAATCGCAATGACCAAAGCTTTTCTTTCTGAATTTTATTCAAAACTCTCCAATAGGGGAATTGGAGGAATACATACAGGAGTCCCTCCGTCCAGTGTTGGATAAAGCATCTGAGGCTACCGCCTGCGGACTATGGAATCTCGAATAAAACTTTTGCATTTCAGTTCTGTAGGGTTGCCATCAATCTAGGACTGGAAAACCCTACTTGCACAACTCCTGGAAGATATCTTGATGCAGACTCCCTTCCCCTGGAGCAAGCCGATATCTGCTTAATAATCCACCATCACATTTTCTCTCCCTGAGTGAGTACTGCTGTTAGGTCTTTTAGATGTCTTGATGCCCATCCGAATATTCTGTTTGCTAACAGATTTAGAGTCTTGATCTTTGTGCCACCTGGTTTTTTACGTAGAAACAGCTGTTGAATTGTCTGAGATGACTTCAAATAATTTCCCTCTATGCGGTCTTGAAAGCTTTTCACTGCCCTTGTAAAAAGACACTTTTCCTCCAGACGCCCTTTGAATAAATGCATCAAGCTTTTCAGCAAAAGCATACTACCCGTCAAAGTGTAACTAGCATAGGTTGTTCTTTGAGGCCATATCAGCTGTCCAAGATCTAGCCATAAAGCTATTCTAGTCGCCACTGTCAGGGACATACTTCTGGCTGAGAGACATACTAAGTTCACTGAGGCCTCGCTACAAATCCCGATGCTAATTTGCAATCTTTTAACATATTAATGAGTTTTGATCTCTTAACATTTTTCTCCACTGCCTCTTGTGATTCAAAGAAGTTTCTTGCCTCTTTCTAGTTTTCTTAAGGGCTTTTCTAGAAGTTGAAGCTTCCTGTAACTCCTTTGGCAATTGCTGTTTTACATACTCCATAAAAGAACTCATCTGGCTTAAAAGACATTGCTGGACTTGGAGTGGTTAACTCTACTTCCTTCACTTTCTCTCACATTTGAATGCTTATCAGAGGTTGAAACACTAAGGAAAGAAACAAAAGGGATAATAGCTTTTAGCTATATGCCCCATACTCAGCTCTTTTAGAAAAAATAAAATATACTTACTTAACGCTTACCTACTACCTTTAGGGTTGTGACCTTTGCTCTAAGCTCCCTGAATCCATACTAAAAGTAAGTATAGACTGGTAAGCAGTGGCACTTAAACAAAAATTCAAAAGCAGTGTTCAAAATTGAAACATATAGCAGAAATAAAAACAAGGAGTAGACTTACATTTATCCTCAGGTACAGAGCTTGCTACTGCACAGCCAGAAAATGCTAGCTTCACACAGAACGCCGGTCCTGAGGTCTGCCAAAACAACAGCCATGTGTGCCACAAACTACAACTCCCATAATGCCTAAAACCGGAAGTCGCACCTTCGTGACATCACTTCCGTCGCACGCAAGGTCCGAACCAGATTGAATAGAGAACCATGCGGCAGAGGCAAGAGACCGGCATCTAACCCCGGTCACCTTTGTTTCTTCCCCTCTGGCACTCGAAGGTGCAACTCATAGGGGAGCATCAGGCCAAAGAGAGCAAGGGAGAACTCCGCATGGAAGAGGTAAGCAGGACCACCTGTTCACTTGACAGGAAACGCCATAAGGATTCAGTGCAAAACGATCAGAAATGCAAAAGTTGCAAATGGTAATGAAGTAAAGAAGGTTAAAAGTTAGGAACTTCCAGACTGGGGTTACTTGACGTGGTTGGAAGGCTTTTCATTTATGTGATCACAGTATGTATGCTAAAACCCCTTTGTTTATAAAGTATGCCAGTGTGCGATAATTGATATTGTATGGGCCTAGGAATGCGCATTGATTATCTTTTCTATGGTTTGGAAAAACTGGGGAACTAGAACGAATAGCTTACCCTCACATTATCTGCCAGGAGAATTCATTTTTTTTGGCGTTAACTGCCAGAAGAATTTTCAGGATTTGCCCTTAATCGCTTTAGACTAATTTTACAGTAGGAAACCTGCAGTTAAATCAGGAATATTGTACAGTGTTTTTTCAGCACAAAGTGTACTTTAACGTGGTACAGAATTTTGTAACTTTTCTGGAAATTTTGCTGGAATTCTGGGTAAAATATGTAAAAAAAAAATGAAAAATTTGCAAATTTTCATGATGATTTTCCCATTTTTACTTTAGTTATCTTAAGGTTACACACAAAAATCTTACTGTTTCAAAGCTCTGATACTCCCAGTACAACAGTACCAGATATATGTAGGTACCCCACTTTTCCTGTACAGGAGACCCCCCCAAACTAAAACTGCACCTTCTAGAATATTATAACCAAATTAAAATGTATAACCACTACTGACAGTTAACATAGACTATCTACCAAATTAACTAAAATATATCCCACAAGTGAGATATTTTTAGAAACTACACAACCGCAGGATTTTACGAGTGAGGTTAGTTTCGATCAAAATGCAGATACCTGGACGCAGCTCCCAATTGTAAGTTTTTTCCACATTTTCCTTTTTTTCCTCAACTGTAAAATCAGAGACCAACAAATCAAATGCGAATTCAGCTAAAAATACTGTGGAGGAAAGTTCAAACACATCTCAAATATGAAAGCCTAACCCCTCCAATAAAACGGTATGCCACATTCATGGGTGGTACCCAGAGACATGGCTACCAACTAACCCAGAGCGTGACCAGTGCCAAATGTCAGTAGCAGCAAAAAAAAATTAGCCAGTTTGTATTTGAACAGTCTGCAGTTTTTCCACAAAACGCCCCCCCAACTCAGAAATAACTATATATTCCTGAAATCTGCACACCTTTAGCTATGTACGCGTGTAGTTTTTCTCATTCCTACCATCAATGGTGTGGGCGCCGTTCTTCGTAGAGTTTGCACTTTTTACCAGATTTTCCAAAAAAATTAAACATCAACAACATCAAAAAGGTAGAATCATGCCAAAAACCCCACTGGAATGTAAAAAAAAAGTTACTAAATCAATCTCCCAAAGTGTCCTGATCAAACGGTATGCCATATGTGTGGTTACACACGCGGACGTGGAAGCGAAAAGCACAAAGTGAGACAATGCATGCGATGGCTCAGAAAACAGCGAAATATTTCGCCAACTCCAAATTTGGACAGTCTACAGTTTTTTTCCACAAAACCCCCCGTAACTTAGAAATAACCCCACAAACTATACATTCCTGAAATTTACACACATTCAGCTAGTGTAACAACGTAGTTTGTCATTCATACCATTCAATGGTGTGGGCGCAGTTCTTCGTAGAAGTTCGCATTGTCTGAAAAATGAACAAAAACAACTCAAAAGGTAGAAATCATGCCAAAAACCTCATGGAATGTAAAAAAAATTACTAAATATCAATCTCCCAAATGTCCTGAATCAACGGTAATGCCATATGTGTGGTTACACACGTAGACGTGGAAGCCAAAAGCCACAAAGTGAAACAATGCACAATGGCTCAAAACAGCAAAAATACTCAGCCAAATCTGAATTTGAACAGTCTGCAATTTTTCCCAAAAAAAACAACCCACAAACCATATATTTCTCGAATCCACACACCTTTATCTACAAAATTCTGTAGTTTGCTATTCGTACATCAATGGTGTGGGCGCAGTTCTTCGTAGAAGTTCACAGTTTTGCAGATTTTCTAAAAAAAATTGAAAAAAAAAAACACTCTCAAGGTAAAGCATGCCAAAATCCCAAGTAATGTAAAAAAAAGTTACCAAATATCAATCTCCCAATGTCCTGAATCAAACGGTATGCCTATGTATGGTTACAAACACGCAAACGTGGAATCAACTAGCCACAAATGAGCCAATGAACAATGGCCCAATTACAGCAACTTTTCAGATTTGGTCAGACTAACACACCCTCTATATTAGAAATACCCCCAAACTATATATTCTTGGAATCTACCCACCTTCAGCTACAAACTGGTGTGATTCCTGTATGCATACCACACATGGTGTGGGGCGCAGTTTTCATGTAAAATTTCGCTTTTTTTTATACCAGATTTTCAGGAAAACATTTATAAAATACAATTCAAAGTTAAAAATCATGGCAAATTTCCATGTCATGTAAAAAAAACTTGTCAAATATCAATCTCCCACATGTTCTGAATCAACGGTATGCCATATGCGTGGATGTACACAGGGACATGGCCACCAATAGCTCAAATGGACGCATACACAAATGCAATTACAAGAAAGTGCTCTGTAATTTTGAACAACCTACCACTTTTTCTAAGGAAACCGTCCCGAACATGGAAATCCCCCCACAAACTATTATTTTGGAATCTAACACACCTTCAGCTACGTTACGATGCCATGCTTTCATACATACATGAAGAATTCCAGACCCACTGATCCAAAGAAGTCCGTGTTTTTTAGGAGGTTTAGTTAATAAAATTAAAATAAGATGATTCAAAGGGTTGAACATCCACCTAAACCCACTTGGCAAGTAAAAACCCCACTAAATGGCAATCTACCACTGTCCTGAATCAAACGGTATGCCATAAGGGTGGTGCAAACAGAGACGGGCCACCAACTAGCTAAATGGGATCCATGCGCAATTGCAATTACAAAGAAAAAATTTAAAAACGCCACAACCCACCCCCCAACCCTATCCCCACTCCCCTTTTAGTGGTCATATTAGTGAAAAAAAGTTATAACAGCGAGTCACACAATTTTTGCACACTTTACTGATCCTAAAATTCAATACGGTTTTTTTGGTACCTCTGCAAAATGTCCTACTAAAATAGGCTTAGTTTCCTTGAAATCCAACAAATAATGATCCGCGTTTACTTTTCGATATCACCAGGGACTTGGGAAGCTTGCAGAGACAAAGTTTTTGGCTAATTTATAGTTTTAGGTTTAAAAAAAAAAAAAAAAAAAAAAGTGTGTGTATCACTAAGATTTTTTTTGTGTGGCATTTCCCCTTTTTTTTTGGATCATTCCCAAAGATGATCATCAAATCATCTTAGGGAATGAATACCGAACTTGGAATACGGGCATAAATGCCCGTTTTCCAATTCGAAATCCGATCGGAAAAATCCCTTCCGGAAACATTTTCCAGGAAGTGATTTTTCATTCATTGGCAAGATCAATAATTGGTGATCAGAAGTGATCACCAAATTTTGATCTCTGTCCCATTTTTTTTTCTAAGTCTTCGCTAAGTAGCACCAAAATGATAGGTAAGGCTGTCAAGCATGACAGCTTGTACTATACAGGTACTGCAGCATGATCTATATGGAGATCACACTGCAGTACCTCCACTAGACCACCAGGGGCAGCATGGTACACTTCTTAGGGAAGACCCCGTGAGGAGGAAGTTGTGAGTCACGGGGTCTCCTTTCCGTTTTTGAAGAGCTCCACTCACCGCCTCTCGTGGGACCGGCTGATGGATCATAAGGTACTGTTATCTCCCGATCCCCCCCTCGGATTGGCCGAAACCGAGGGGGATTGAGGGTGGGGGTGGGGTGTGTTTCCGGTCACCTTTCCTGGACAGCATTCACCAGATTTACTTCCCTCCCATTATTGTTTTGAATTTATTTGACAAGACTTTAGAAAGAAGAGGGTTTGCCAGGGGAGGAGCAGAAGCTTTTATTCAGCTTTTCCTGTTAGCATCCGGGGGCCTAGCCCAGTCTGGTGAATGCTGTCCAGGAAAGGTGTCCGGAAACAGAAATTATGGTATGTATAGATTTAATTTCCCATTTTTCTCAATTCCCCTAGCCCTTTTTAAAATGAGGGAAAAGGCCATCCATCCAGTGCTTTATATTAAAGGCATATGACCTCCCATAAAAGGGGCATGTTGGAGGTGCTATTACTACATGGAAGCTTGACCAGGCTTCCCAATAAATACATACAATACAAGGATTGTGGAAGTACTTCAATTAGGCTAATTTACAACTACGTTTAAAGGAAGTGCTACTGATCTGGTCAAACATAGAAAAGATAATCAATGCACATTCCTAGGCCCCATACAATATCATATTATCTGCACACTGGCATACTTTATAAACAAGGGGTTTTAGCATACATTACTTGTGATCACATAATGAAAAGCCTTCAATCACTAAGGTAAACCCCGTCTAGAAGGACCCAGTTTTTCCAGCCAGACTTCTTGCATTTGTAAACATACATTTTAAATTATCCTTCAATTTACTCCATACTTGCTACCCGTGAACCTTAATGTACTCTTCCCCCCCCCATACCTAGTTTAAAATCTCCTCCTTCAACCCCTAGCCATCTTCTCCCCCAAAATAGCTGCCCAGTAGTGTGTGACACTGCAGTTCCTATGGACTCACCTCTAGAGGGAGAGTCTCTGCAGTTCCTATTGACTCACCACTAGAGGGAATCTCTACATTTCCTATTGACTCACCACTAGAGGGAGAGTGTCTGCAGTTCCTATTGACCTCACCACTAGAGGGAGAAACACGAAACACACAGAGGGAACAGCAATTACACAGAACTTCCAAACCAATGTAGTTATAGAATGCAGACTGTGTCACGACTATTGATCCACTATTAAAGAGAAAAATCAGAAAGAAAATGGTATTAGAATGCTATTATTTTAGAGACTCTAAAACATTTAAAATCACTTTTCAACTCATTTAAATTGCACGGACTTCTGGGTGTAGGAGCCCGGCACTAAAGGTTATAAAAGAGAACAGTTGTTATATACCATTGAAATGTTGGGAGCTGCCTCACATTCCTACAATGTTTCACATTATCTTTCCTAAATTGGTGATGGATGGCTCCAGCAAAAAGATGGATGCAATGAAGAAGAAGCAGAGGAATCTGTTAGTTTTAGATGCTATATCGGTATTGCAAACATACTTATCAAAACCACGAACTGTTCATGGCTACCATAGTGCAACATACCTTTTGTTGCCCCCTCCTCTATTGGCAAGTATAACACTTCAGATTTCCACTTATGTCGAAAAAACTATGCAAAACATGCAGAAAAAGGATTTGATAGAATTACATTAAATATAGATATCATTATGCAAATATTCTATTCACAACTACAAGCCCTGGCACTCGTTAGGTTTAAGGCAAATAATTTCATGGCCAAGTCGCTATGATGATAAAACTTACATACTGTTCCAAGCCATACTAATGAGGGGGCTCTTTCGATGACACAGGCCTACTGGTGGCAATACATTCATAGTGTTACTAGATATCACATGAATAGAACATGAATAAAGAACAACCAATGAAATTATATATTTGGTATTACTAAGAACAGAAAGGAGCGATAAACACAAGAACAACCAACCATCCTCCCCTACCTATATACTCAAGTTTAAACCCACCACAATATAAACCGTTGATACTTACTTTTAACTGAGATAACTGGGAAAGCTGCTTGGACTCGAGTTATAATCGAGGTTGACTTTCTCCATGGAAATAATGTATCGATTCCCACAGAAGTTTCTAAGAGACCACAGCCCCATACGAAAAGTCCCATACACACAGCCACTCTAGAAAGTCCACATACACAGCCACCTTAGGACACACAGTCCCAGTAACACCAGCCCAATAAAGGTCCATATTCACTGGTTAGCGACGGGTTACAGTGCTTTCAAGAAAGCCACTCTTGTGTTCCACAGAGGGTCCCGATACGGAGTTGCATCGTAGTTATACATCATCAGATGGACATGGCAACAGTCTAGTTAATATATTCGCTGGACACACAACTATCATCATCATAGTGATCAGAGACACACAATATTGCGTATAATAACTATATACTTGTCTATATGTATATCACCCTACGTCTAAGTCCAATCGTATTGCCATCCATTTATTGTTAATATTATGTACAGTCACTATGATTACCATGTTTTACAGAGTATTTTACCTAATATACGACATATTGACACAATCTGTATTTGTCTAAAACTAATATATTAAAGAAACATTGGTTAGGAGCAAGGATGCAATGTTTTTAAAAAACTAATTAATACTGCTAACAAAAATTACAAATATGGAAAGAAACGACAACTTTAATGGTATCTGTGTGTGTGAATAAAAGCGGTGCTGCGATGATTTTCATTATAGCCACAAATAAGGATTTTCGGCATTCAATCAATTAATCTCACAGGACTCACAATTATTGATTATGCTGAAATATCCGCTTGTGTGCACTCCCTGCGCTAAGTGCGTCTCCAAAGGATACTGAGAGGAATGGAATGTCAGTTATACACATCCAATAAGTTCTTACCAATCAAAAAAAACTTTCTGTTGCCTACACAGGAGTGATGTGATTAGGAAAGAGGATTATAAACATGAACTTTGCGCATGTCCCCGCCCATTTTTATCTCCAGGAAGCTGCGTAGGGAGCAATAGTGTTTATATGTTAGATGATTTTAGGGATGTGCTATTATAATAACTGAGCGCTTGTGAGGTACCTACTGTTTATAAGAAGGCTCAATTTAATTGTGATACTCTGTTGGGGAGCGTTAAGCCTACCTTAACCCCACCTCCCTTTACTATAAAGCTATCCTGTGCCTCCAAGTCCAACCCATAGCAAAACCGTAAATCTGGAACTAGCGTGGTTATACTAATTAGTGAACATCAGCATGTTACATCGGGAGTCTGTTTAGGGTCTAGGCCAACCAATAGTGTTGTTTAGATTGATAGCAGGAAGGTCTGGCGTCTATTCTCAGACCTTGCAGGTTTCTAATTTAGTTCCCACTGGAGATGACTGATACTGAGTAACAGGTTTTGAAATAAGCCCTTTTTATAGATTTATGATATCCCAATTATCATACATAGCAAAACAAAACAAACACAATAGTACCACTGTGCCACCCAGCGTGCACACTTTTGCTACTATATATATTACTATAATATATATATATATATAATAATATAGTATTATCTATACCCCGAACCCGTTGGAAATGGATTTTTTGCTGATACATAAATATATTGCCACCAAGACACAGAAGTGCTTCCATCGTTCAACTTAAACTACTATTGTTCTTTTGGTTGAGCACGCAGGCAGCATCGAAGTCAGGAATTTAGTCCTTGCCGGCCCCCGCCCAACAATATATAATTTTTTTCCCCCTGGGTTGTGACTAGGAGCTACTGCTGTAATGTTTCGCAGGCCCTTATGTTACTACATTATTTTTAATAGTTCAGTGCGGGATTCTACAAAACGTGTACGTTAATCAAGGTTGCGTGGGATGTTTACACATTGCCGCTGAACATTTTTTTTAATGCCGAATAGTTTTAGAAATACGTCTAGTTCGCCATACCTTAACCATGCATCGCAAAATTTTTGCAATTATGAATAAAGTAGGACGCCATACAGTTTTGTAGACTATACACTTGTTAGGTATAAAAGCAAGGTACTAAAGAAGTAAAGCAACTTTGTGCATACAAACCTAAACTTACTATTAGTCAGTATACTGAAGTCTGTTCTGATTATTATCAAATTGGATAACAAAATTGTACCCTTTAAACTTAATGCCATACAAACCTATAAACCTCTTGCTGATTAGCTCTACAATGCAGTAAAATCCAACACACCTGCAATCCTGTATTAGAGTGATAATTAAACGCCCAAAGGAATGAGCAGTTTTATTCTGCACATAAATACATTAGGAATACTCTTATCTTGGCCAGACTGATTAGTTTAAAAGATGCAAGTTTACAATTTACCGCTTTTGAATATGGCCGCACAATGCAAGGAGGAAACGTACTCAAACTGGACATTGGTTTCAGTCCCTAAGCCAACTATAGTGTACAACCTACTTGTTATTGGCTGTGTTGTATTCTGCTAGAAAGTGCAGCCTTATAAATATCCCCAACAAAGATGGATTTCTAGAAGACCGGCATTGATATACGGATATATGAAACACAAAGCAGGTACTAAACAAAATCTACTATGAAATAATACTTGGGAGGACAAATGTTTTTAACTGACCACTGTTGAGTAACTATAAACTAATTGAAGATATACAAGTGAACAGAAAAGGGTTTATGCAAACTTTGGTGATTCCATTTGGGAGTCAGGAAGATAATCAGTTTCCCGTTTCTCAAACTGTTAGTTTGAGTTTGTTTTGCTTTATCTGGATCAGTCTTGTTTAAGTCAAGGAATCATGAGGAGGCCTAAACGTTGGATAGATTGACGTTGATGTCCTTTTATTCAACCTCTTCATACTATTTAGAAAACGCTTGCATAATTCCCTAAACTTCCTAGTTTAAGGGGAATGTGAGGATCCCAATGCAAGCAACTATAACAGTGTCTGTTCCAAAAGACCACCATTTAGTTCAAAGTGGAATAAAATAGCCTAAAGCGAGACCTGCAAAACAATTATTCCTTTCAGTTGATAACTAAACATTCCCTTTTTTCAGTCCATCATCTTGAACGAAAAATGACAATGAAGGGGAAAAGTCTGCAATTTGCCCACGTGAAAGTGATTTGAAACATGCCTCAGAAATTACTTTACTTTAGTCCTATTTGTACAATCACTTAACTACTGTCGAAAACACCAGCTAACTATTGAGCCTAGCACTGAAATCTGTTTTCTTAGGCTAAGATTTCACAGCGTAACATAGGATCATTATTCGCATTGCAGCACCTTAAAGCACTTGGAGGCTCACTTTTTTGCCCCAAGTCGAAATTACTCATGACATTATACCTTAAAAGGTCAATCCCTAAAATTTGTTCAATAATTGGTACCTGCTCAAAACAAGGAGAAATACTTACATATCTAAATTAATTCTCAGTTTTGCACATTCTGCCTTGTAATTCTAATAGTTATAAAATGCATATTAAACATTATAGAATAGTCATTAAAATGATATTGCACTTTGATTTGCATTTCTTCAACACAATCAGAGTTACAGTCCTAGATGTCAGCATGACTGCCTGCAAAGAGTTTGTGTGGCCTAAGAAATTATACTTCATTGCATGGTCCTAGGGTGGGGTGAAATTGCCATTACGCCTCAGTTAATGTCTAACACATGTGAACTAAAATGACTAATTAGCTTTTATTGCTTAACACTCCATTAACCATACAGTACCAGGATAAACATGGTTGCCCATGCATAGAAAAATTGCTGCGATATGCAGCAGCCTGAAGTTTTCCTAAGTTGTCTGTAATCCAATGAAGCAATAAAATTATCTTCGAGTATAGCAGGACAGGACAGGGCACAAATAGTTAAACAACTCTTCTAATCAACAAATTCCCCACCCCTCCCAATAATAAAGCTAGTAGTACCAACTTAAATAATAAGACATTTGGCAACTTCAAAGAAGAACACTAAACTTGGGAAAATATTGATATTTATGAGGGTTGACTTTTCCTTTAAAGACATGACATTTTGTTTTGTGCCCTGTCCTGACTATAAGTCAAGACAATACATTTTATTCAATTGCCCGCCTTCTGGTAACGCCAATCAATCATTGCTCTGACGTGACCCTAAACATCACTGAAAATGAAAACTGGTTTACCTGCCCTGCCTCTGCACATTTTCAAACTCATAAAGATCTTGTACAGCTTCAAGCAGTAGGCTGACAACCTTTTCATAAGGGGGACAGAGATTGCGGCTGCATACCATATTATGTCAAGTATTGGATCTTTGAGCTGATAATTCATGCAGTTTGAAGGGTGGACTGTTTAAGCAGATTGCTCACATGAGAGGTTTCTTAAAATAAAAATGTTGCTTGTTTTACAAAGCTGTTTCGGTCATTTTTTATGGGGGTTATGCTGCCTTTCAAGACACTTATTTAACTGTTAAGCATCATGGTTGCAAAATGTAAGCATTCACGAATGGAATGGTTGGTACTGACCAAAACTTTTTTCTCAGTTACAATAGGCTCCTGTACTGCAGTACAGGTTACTGATGTGGATCGGTAAGTGTTTGTGGTACCCACAAATAAATTCCCTATGCTCGTAGTACTGTGTTCTAGGCCATCCATCGTTTAGACAGATAAAGAGAGAAAACTCTACAGGTTTAAAATTTGCGTAGCCAGTTTAGGTTAAAACTTAGGAAGAAAAAAAAAGGAAACTTAATAGATACACCTCTTGCCTGTCCTGCCCTAGTGTTTGGGCCTGTACTGAATGGAGAAAGAACTGGAAGCATAAGAACTGCAGGTGGTGTCCCGCTGCTCTTCTATGGTAGGAGAGAGAAAGTGAAAGTGGGTTTGGTGTGTGGTTATGGAGTGATATTAACTGCAACACAAATCCTGTAATAAAGACCCTGTGTATAGATCTGTTACCACCCTGTTTGGGAGGACAGATTATTGGACAGACAAATTTACCACTTATTGGATACAACTATACGGCCAACAGATAAGTGTAAACCAACTTCAAGCGACACACAATATACAGAGACCTGGTCAATATTCAAATGGTCACCATAGACAGTGCCAAACTGATTACGCCACATGTTATGTGGGGACCTGTTTTGTGTCACGTCTGCTTTGTGCCAGAGCACCAGAGGAACCAACTGTGGTGCACATGCATACCCATAATCGCTCCATAAAGCATGATCTGGTCCACAAATTGTGGGGCGCGGTGACTGGTACTAACCAGTATCTCTTCTCCACAGTTTTCTTTGTATGTTTGTTCTCGTATTAAGCTATGGAGGCTGCTACTTTTCTTGTACCTGCAGTATGAATTCCCACATTGACTCATGCTCTACCAGACCAATTGCCACCCTATTTTAAACCTGATCCATTTAGAGGGTAACTAGGGAGTGGACTGATTGTTAGACACAATTTGAATTGGAAGCCACTATAATGGTTGCTCGTTGCAGTCCTTAGCCCCCTTTTTTGCTTAGTGGTAAGCGAATAAAAGCGTTTTCAGTATTAAAAATTGCTCTGAAGCAATGGAATGGATAACTGGGAAGAGCAATGGTTGTTTAAGGTAGATTTTAGGCAATGACTATTATAATTAACCATGATGCCTGTGAGGTACCTTCTGTTGTAATAATAGTTGAGTACCATCACCACTTCCCATGCGTGATAATATAAGTAGTTTAACCTAAGCATGTTTCATGTTTCAACCACACAGTAGCAGGAGTGCCTGGGTGCCGTTCTCCTTTTCTTTTTTTGTAATAGGAGGCGTTTGCCGAAGTCTCTGATTGGACTTCAAACAAAATATGTTAAAGAGCTACTATATTTCTATCTATAAAGGATTGCCCACAGCTTCGACAAAGAGCAATAGAGTCTTAATGTTTGCTGCTGTGTATGTGTGGCGACCAATTATTAAGGGACACACGATTGTTTTATATTGTGAATACAGTTGTCAGTGCAAATCTGTCTTGGCTTACTGAAGTCAGAAATAACCTTCATAAAAGACAGAGAGATCTAATTCTCTTACCGTAGTCTGGTGCACAGTTTTTATTACATTTCTTAGACGGTTTTCTTGTTTTGCAGTTACAGAGCAAGCGCAGATCAGCTGTAATACTTTTATTTACTAATTAGAACATATTCAAGTACAACTATATTAAAAAAAAACTTAAATCTTGAAAATTTTTCTTTAAAATAATGTATGTCCCCTTTAAAAGCAATAAAAATGTTAGGGTTGTAATATGAAGTGGAGCAATTTTAATGATATATTTATATTTTGTTGAAAACCATCTTTTACCTTGAATTTGCATATAAGCATATAAACAAGAAGGCTACTTTTGCGTGCACTAGTTACAAGACATGTTGATTTTAAATGACTTTGATTTGTGTGTATTTTATTTCTTTAGCATTTAATTATATTGCTAAGCCACCTTTCCCAACTGTATTTAAATTTGTAAATTTTAACTCACAAGGGTGGGGGGTTCTCCTTCCACTTATCTTAAAGTGAATCTCCACCCACAAAGTTAACTTTTTGCTATAATGTAGGGGACCCTCTCCCAAACCCAAACCCATCATGTTTAAACGTTAAAAAAGGAGCAGAGGAAACTTAACTTACCAGCTTCGTTCCCTCTGCCCAAATGCTTCTGCATTCTGATTAGCGCGAGGGTAAGTAAGTCTTCTGCCATGCCAGAGAGCCAGGAGGACAGGAATAGGAGAACCTATTACACACAGGAAGGTTTCAACTCTTCACTTTCCTGATTTTAGAAGACACTGCAGGAAAAACCTTATGAATTTTATACTAAAAACAGTGGGGCTAGCAGTGGTTTAAAATTTAGTTTTGGGGATGACATGCCATTTAACATCTCCAGCGATTTGCTGTGTCATAAACTAAATGCTTTCAAAAAACAATATTTGCCGCCAAGAGGGAGGCAATGGTTTTAATGGCTATGCACAAAAAGAGTAAAACACACCCCATGCATACCACGATGTAGAATATTAGGTTAGCATATTTGTTTATCCTACAAAGGGAATATTGGTGGCTATTATCGGTACATAGACGACCTGATTATCATCTGGAGGAGAGAGAGAAAGAGAAAGGAGGAAGACAACAGAAAGAAGAAGAGAAGATTGTTAGGCTTTGTTTCAATATTGTTGAATTCCCAATGATTGGGTTTTGATATTCCACATATTCTATGAATGAGGAAGAAATAACCTTTTCTGGATATATTGTTTCAATCTAAGTCGGGTACAGAGTTACTAGTGATGTATACCAAAAAACCTCATATCTAGAAATACTTGTTTAAGAATGATAGCAGTCACCTAACCATTATTGAAAGTATCCGCATAATCGTTTTATCCGCATCAGAAGTAATCTGTTCTGGTTGGAATTGTTTCAACCAACATGGCCCATGATCCCTATGGGATAAATTATAGATCGTGGGTTTTAATACAATGGTAATCCAAAAAGCCTATGATCATGCGATCAGTTTAGATCGCGAACGGTTACTCAAACACAAAAAAGGCCAGATAGAGAACATTCCTTAAAAAATAAAGAACGATGCCGATAAAAAAATTTTTCCATGAATTTTATCACTTACGTACAGTAAAGAATCCAAGCGAATATATGATGTAAAATAAAGAAGATTCTGGCCGTATTGATGGTGGATCCAGTCTTGGGCCTGAGATTCTTCCTAATAAACCTGGCATTACCTATCGCAGATCGAGAACATTATCTAATTATTGGCACCCAGTATGTTTAAGTTAAAAACCAACAACAATTGGTCACAGCGTATGGGATGTTTAGATGTGGAAAGGCAGATGCAGGTGTTGTACATTTGGTATCTTCTGCATCGTTTTTTTCATCTCTGTCAACCAGAAAACATATAAAGTGAGAGATACTAAACGGCGGGTCCCAATATTGATCTATGTTGATCACAGTTGGTGTGGGCTTCACACTACTAGGAAGACAAACACGAAAATTGAACTGCGCTTATATGAAACATTCCAACTCTATTGAGCAGAGATAACCCGTACACGCTCTGGGTATACCCATAAGTCTTACTTTCAATAGAACAAAACAGTTGTAATCATATGGGAATAGAGCAGGTTGTGGTAGGATGTAGAGGTGGCGAGAGATTCTGCTCTTGTCACAAAAGGGAACGTGTGGATTTATTTTTGGAATAAAAAACTAATATCAACGAAGGGTTGAATAACGAAATGGGAGTTCACTTTTTGTATACAATGCTCTTGTGTATGTAGTTTTCAGGGTTAGTATCAGCACATATGGAGCTCCATAGTTTCCTTACTCCTAAGTGATATATTTGTTGTTTAAATAAATGTATTCATAGCAGTTATTAGATCATATACACTATTGAGAGCTATAGTATATATACATATTTTAGATTATGTGATCTGTGTTTTTTTTTCATCCATATAGAGTAATATTTATATTTGGCGCAACATTGTAATAAGTTGGACAATAATACTTGTGACATTATTTAATCATGGTGTTTGTGAAAGTATGGTTCTATCTTTTATATTGCCACTGTTCACATTCTTTGCGGGGTATTTCATACATCATTTTTCTACCCTTTTTGCTGTTGCCACCTGGGTAAATTAGCAACAAATCTGTGTTGTCTTTAAGTTGTATATATATATTTTAATGACATTATTCTTTTTTGTATTTGTTTTATGCATCTTTACAACCTGTGGTATAATTACTACCCCGATATACACCTTTTTTTTTCAGCACTGCTATTAACCCTCAGCATGCACCTGGTGTGGTAGGATGTGTTAGTCTCTACTCCTAAGTTGATAGGTTACAGGTGATGCTGTTTATTGTTGGGTATATATGGTTATTTTCAAGGTGGGGGAGTATCCCTCTGATGAAGTGACGGGGTGTGTTGTCACGAAGCGTCAGGTACTGTGTTTGTCTCCCTTGTGAAGTATATGCTCGTTCGGCAAAATAAAAGCTAAGTTTTATCTGTAGCGGTTGGCAGTCCATCCAATTTTTTTTTTTGCTACAATCTTTATTGGATAGAGGCGGAACGCCAGGTGATTGGACTCCCCCCTACAGGAGTGAAGTAGAAGAAACCGACGCTGTGACCAACTGGTAATGGTTCATATTTATAGCAATATTTGTTGTATTCAATTAGATCAACAGTCTTAAGACGTTTCGCTAGTATCCAAATGGCTTCCTCAATTCAGAATGACTTGTACAAGAATAAGTATGTACTTGGAAAATCCCAATTAGCATATCACAGCCAGGTTGTGGGGACTGAATGCCAGGAGTTGATTGCATTGTGGCCAAGAGGTGTTATAGAACGCCCAGAGTAAGGTGTCAAACAGCATTGTACATGGCAGACAGTTGGGTGTCGAACCCCCCATATTTAGGCTTGTTTGTTTATTTTCACATAAAATGGCCTCCTTGACACCTCTTTTGAACCAGTCACGTTCGTTGCCAATATGTTAACTATTGGCCATCTTCAAAGTATGTCCTTTACCTAAAGATGCAGGTACACGCTGAGTCCTGACACCGAATTGGTTCTTCGTGCTGGGCCATATGTTGATGCAGTGCTTCAACATCAAATCAGAGCATTCTTCACATGCACTGCACTGCCTATATAATGTTGTTTCTTGTTTTCGGTATTGGGTCTTTCGGATTGTTACCAATTGCTGCCTCAGTGTGTTGTTGGTTTTAAAGCAGACAGGGATACAGTGTTGTTTTGAAAAAAATTCTCTTTATTTCTCGGAGACCCCTGCTACATATGGACTGACCATGTTCTTTCTCCTGTCTTGCTTTCCCTCACTGTTGGTATACTGCTTCTTTTCTTTCCTTCTGCTTCTTTTGACAAAGGCCCAGTTGGATAACACAAGTTTATGGGCTCCTGAGATGTTTCATTTCTGAGGAGCCCTTACCTGCAGTGTACCTGGCATCTAAGGATAAGGACATACCTTTGAAGATTATAATGTCAACATATTGGCAAAGGAACATGTCTGGTTCAAGAGAGGTGTCAAGGAGGCCATTTATGTGAAATAAAGAAACCAAGCCTAAATAGAGGTGGGGGGTTCGACACAACGTCTGCCATGTACAATGCTGTTTGAAACCTTACCCTGGGCGTTCCTATAACACCTCTTAGCCACTATGCAATCACGCCCTTAACACCTGGCGTAATATGCTAAATGGGATTTTCCAGGGTACTATTGCCACAGATTCTTGTACAAGTCATTCTGAATTGAGGAAAGCCAGTCGGATGACTATTGAAACGTCTTCAAGAAACTAAACTTAAGTTCATTTAAGTCTAATTGAACAAGAATAACAGAAGTACATACCGGACATGTATGACAATATGACCTCACAAGCATTGGGTTAGCATTTTTTTCTAATTTAGCAGGGGCCTGCATGTTCTAAAATAATTTACAAAATGGTGCAAATGAAGAAATTTTTTTTTCTTCCACTGAACATTTCGTTTAATTTAATTTTACCAATGAATTATGAGAAAGCTAAAGTTCATTTTTAAAACTTCTTTAACTAAAAGGCTGTATAGCACAATACTTAGGTGCATATAAAAAAGGGCATTAACTTTCTGCCACCGTTTTTCCTGCCGTTTTTGGCAAAAACGGAATTACGGGATCCTCTCCCCCCAGCGCGCCCTCTTTCCCCACCCGCGAGCGTGCGAGTCAGAGAACTGAGAGGGGATAGGGAAGTGGTCGGCATCCGCGCAAGGGGGGGGCAGCGGGGTGGTGTACTTTCCCCCTTCCCAGCAGCCCCCTGCCCCGTATGTCGGGATTGAGCCCTTTGCGCGATAACTATACCTTACAATATCACAATATCGCAGCGAAAGATATGGCGGTTGTTGTTGCTTTTTGCCACGATAATGATCGCCTTAGTAAAAAATGGCGGTAAATAGCGATTTTTTCCGTGGCGATTGTGCGGCAGTAATTTAAGTCCGAAAAAATAACGGACTTTTATAAATATGCCCCTTTGTATGACATATGTTAAGTTTTTGTTTGTTAATAAAACAAAAATTATACACCATTTTGGGGGAAAAGAATTGGAAGATAATTTATGGGAATGTTCCACTTTCAAAGTAATTCCTTACAAAAATACTGCCTTGTAAGACAGGAAAATCTATAAATTGACAAAAAGTCCAGTCACTTCTCAATCACACTAAGCTATTTGGGAAAAAGGGGTTAAGTATACCCAGGGGCAAAAACATAACACTCCTACTGATGCCCATGATATAAACAAAATATGCACAACAGTTTCAAACAACACAGATATCAGCACCTAAAAATAATGTGCAGCATAATTTCATGGTGAGTGGGTTAAGGGGTGCGGTCGTGGGGCCAACACAAAGGTATAGAGCCATTTAGGGTATCGTGTACTAGATTTGGCTTCATTCACATTCATTATTTGTCCCCACTCCCAGCAGACATTTTTAAATATGCTTGTGTGTGTGAAGCCCCCAAGCAAAACCACAGTTCCACACAAGCAGCCAATTTGTTGCAATGTGTTAAGAGCTACACTGAAAAGGTGATACAAAGCCTACCTACTGCAGTGCCATATACTGTTAAAAAAAAACATGATTTATAAAATATTTTGCCCATTTGTGCATGTACCTTGTGCCATTTTCAAGACTTAAAGCTATTTGTCCACATTAATACTGCCATTAGCCTTTGAAATGAACTGGTAATTTGCAATCTTTCTCCATTATGATTTTTTTTTGATATTCAGGAAAACTACCATCCATGCAGTGTGGTATTTTACAGTCAATATACAGTATTAGAATGGTCCATGAAAGATTAACCATTAGTTCCAGGAGGGAGGGAGAGAGAGAGAAAGAGAGGGGGAAGAGAGGAGGAGGAGAGAGTGAAAGGAAAAGAGGGGTGAGAAAGGAGGGGGAAAGAAGGGAAAGCGAGAGCAAGAGGGGAGAGAGGTCTTTAATGCAGGGTTGCACGATTCTTTAAAGAATCTGGGGCTTGCTAGTACTAGATAACTGAACAAGCAATCAACACATGCCTCTAAATGTAAAGAGGCATGTGTTGCCCCTGAACCACCACCCTCCACAGAGGTCCACAATCAGTGTTTTTTAAACAGCTGATGCAAAATTGAGGAAAACATACGCACAAACAGCTGTTTAAAGACTGGACCAAAACTTTGCACATATGTTTTCTTCATACGTGTGATCAGCTGTTTAAGACAGAGATGCAGAGGTTTTCCAGGGCCCTCTTACCTTCCTTATCCTTACCTTTATTAGGTATCGAGATGGGCCGAGTTCAGAAAATGCTTAATTTTATTACTTGGTTAGTAGGTTAAATGAAGCTGTTGAATACTAAAACTTTCTATTGCCCAGGTAAATTTGTATATTCAAAAACTCTTAATTTAGTATTAAATACCTGGAGACATAAGGAGTTTGCATGTACTCCCTGTGATTGCATGGGTTCCTCCATGCCCCCCATCATAAAGACACCTGATTGGTTGAATGTGTGAGATAAAGATTAGATTCTAAGCTTTTGGGCCTGAAGTGAACAGATTAAATCATTGTAAAGCATTGTGTAATATGTAGTGCCATACATGAAATATAATAATACATAAAACATAACATTGTGCAAGTTCTGCAACACTGTTGTTTTAGTAGTTAAAACTAAACCTATTCAGCCAGTCACCCAATAATTATGAACAAAAATACATTTGTTCTCACTAAGACTTTTCTTTTAATCAGTATGAACTTACCAATCTATTTATGCGAACAAATTCTTCAGGGGATTTAGCCCATGGTGGAAGATCAACATCAGACACTACAGTGCCATCATCCATCATACCAAGCTTGTAATTATTGGAGTTCACAAAACATTTCAGAAAGGTAGAAGAATTCAGGAATAAGTTCCTGTGGGGGCAAAAGCACACACCTATTTAAATGTTTCATGTAAATATATTTGTTTCAGGAACAAGCTATGTATTTAAACAATAAAGACTGCCCTATTAGTAACAATTTCTCTGGGATACACAGAGAATTAATGTCTGTCTATTCATCTTCATGCTGTTTTTGTCCCCACTAGGTAAGAAATTTTGTGGGTAAGGAGAAGACCCTGACCATAAACTCAACCAATACCTTAAGGGCCAACACTGGATCAACAGTGGCAATACCACACAAATTAATGAACCACACAACTATTATAGTGGACACTTATCAAGCACACAAGCCATAAGCAATGAAACCAGAATAAGACTGTGATACATTACCCTGTGCTCCTTTTGAAATATCTGTAATAAATGTGGTTTTTATAAACCCAAATGCACTTTGAAATAAATGATTTCATGGGGTAAATTCAACACCTCCTTGGGAGGGAACTGTTAAAAGTTACGGGAAAAAGATTGGAATACTTAAATAAAATATGCATGTGATAAACTTTTTTGAGTTTAGTTTAGGAATAGACCGCAATAAAAAGGTCCTTTTAGGAATTACATAAAAATATATGCAAATCAAAAACAAGATCATTAGTAGCCTATGATTTTCTTTATTAAAGTTTATTTAAACTTGACATTTCTTGTAAATAATGCAACATCAACTAGGTATCAAAGTACCATTACACCAAGTAGTTTATAGAGAAATGGTAAACTAAAATGTTTTTCAGTAAAGGCTGGGAAATGTATGTTATTCAAATAAATAATAAAAAAAATGTAAGACAATAAAGCATATTTTCATTTCAGGTGAAAAATTATTGGAATAACCAGATCTTGGTTTGTCAGTGTCAGGTTCATACCTACAATAATTATGCATATAGGAATCACCGGGCACACCAGTCTTAGGTGCAAAACTAAATTTATTTGTGACGTTCGGGATCACATGCGGTCCCTCTTCAGACAAAAATTTCACCTAAGACTGGTGTGCCCGGTGATTCCTATATGCATATATGGACTGTTGGCTACAGTAACTGGAGCACCCAGCATGTGAATAATTTGCAGTTTTTACTGCGTACATTGGTTTAGGAGTGCAGAGGGTGCAGGGTACATAATTATGGGTCCGCAGAGGACTACCGACTCCCCTGATGGTAAACATTATCAAAAAGTTCTAGGATCCAACAGCAAAAGAAAGGTCATAAGAACAAGGACATAGCCATTCAAGTGCAGTCATGGTTAAAGCAGCCAGGATCAACCAGGAATTAAGCCATTATTTCATATAGTGCAAAAAAAAAAAAGAGAAGAAATTCAAGCTTTGCAGTTCTTTTGTTTCTGTAAGCCTAATTATCAAGCAGGGAACACAAAGGCCAATCTATAAAATGCATGGCATATTTCTGGTAACTGATTTCTAGCCTTTCCAAATGTGAAACATTTTAGCATATATTGATATTTTAAACTTGCCATCAATAGAATTGTTAGTTCAATACAAGCAGTATTCATGGGCACATTATCTGGGTCTCTGACAACCATTTAATAGATCTTTTCAAAATAATCTTGGCTCTTGTTCTCTGCTTTTCTAACAGCGGGCCAGCATGGCAATCAATGATAACAGTAACAAGCCACACTTCTCAGAAATTTATTTTATTAACACTTTACACAGCAGTAGATGTATTACCCAGCTGTTCATTAATATGATGAGAGTATTAAGAAACAAGAATTGTAAAAATGTACATTTAATTATAGGAAAATACAACACAGACGTGACTAAGGAATCAAGTAAGATAGTAAGAAATTAGCATAAGAGCTCATATGCAAATAATGAACTGATTGAGGTAGTTCAATGTTACTAAGGCAGCCTTTAAAAAAAAAGAAAAGAAAAAGGCTTTAAACAATTTCTGAGCTAAATGCAAAAACAGAGTGCCTGTAAATGCTGTTTCAGAGCAATTAAACCTACCCCCCCTCAGCACCCAGGTGTAGAGATATCACAAGGTCCTCACCCCTGGGTCTTTCCTTATAGCTACAAACGAGACCCACAAGTCAGCTCCGGAATCCACATGAAGACCTCCCTTGACATAGACCACCACATATGGCAAGGCTGATCATTAGGAAGAATTCCGGGAAGTGAAGGGGGCATGTATGGAACTGGCTTTCAGAAGCCAGCTTTGGGGGCTTCTTTTGCAACAAGAAGGTAAGACTCAGCTTATAGCTGGCTTTAACTTGTAACGCACAGGTAAATTATGGTGATTTACCCAGAGCCATACAGCTGCTGTAAAAATATATTTGAGGAAACCTGGTATTTAAGAAGTTTAAAAGTCTATACAAAATAATGGGCAAAAAAGCAGTACATGCAAAGATGGTAAAATCATAAAACAGAACAAGCAAAGCTTTAGCATTCTACACCTGCATTGTGCTTTAGAATTGTTACTACAATGTTTAAATTAAACAAAGTTGCCAGTGGCCTACATTTTCAAAGAATAATGGCACAGCAATGAATAGTACAGCTTACATTAAGTTACTTGAATCAGAAGTATCTCGCTGGCAATTACGCCCTGCTTGAGATGATGAAAATACGATCTGCATGATCAAATTTGCCACCTTGCAAATTCAGGAAAAAACGGTGTGAACGGCTCCTAAAAAAAGACAACGGCTTGAAGTCAAGCAAAAGTTTAAACACAATAAAACTCTGGCAATGTGTATATAACTGTATATGCCAAATATCTTTAAACAAAAACAACTGTGTTTCTTTTTATACAAAGTTGGGATAAACAAGTAATTTTTTACTTCAGGAGCCACTTTGCTTTTTTGTAACCAGAAATCAATAGAAAACCATTTAAACAGTTAAGGACAACTCCACCCCCATAAGAACATCTTTAGAAAGAATGGCCTCTTTAAAATATGTGATATATCATAGTTTTGTCCTATGAATTAATTACTGTATGTCTGCTATGCTTCGGGAGGCCTCATGTAAATTGAGCAATTTAGACCTGTACTGAGCCTTTACTGAGCCTGAGCATGTCGAAGAGGCAGACAGGGGATTAACATTCAGTCATTAGCTGTGATGTCAACTGTCAATCCATAAACTGACAGTTTCTAACTGGAAGAACAAGGAAGCAGAAAACAGAGGGAACAGGACATTGTGCAGGATTTCAGGTTAGACTACACCTTTCAGATTTAACTATTACCATTTAGGGTTTTGGAGGGGGTGATTTACCTATATGTAACTTTTCATTTTGGGGCTGGACTTGCCCTTTAAGCTGTGTACACACATTAACAATAAAGGGATGATTCCTTCAGAATTATCCTTTAGCAGCAAAGTATGACCATGTAAATTAATGTCCCTGACGAACAATCGTCTGTATCGGAAAGATGTTACCTACTGGAAACTTTCCTTGCCGCCCCCACTATCATAGTGGATGTGCCAATCCCAAGTCTCTATCTAATGTATATGGGGAACGTTTGAGTGTAGGAAACATCAAATTTAAGACTAATATTACAGTTTCTCTCAGTCATCTTTCAAAGATTGGTACTTGGCTCCAGGAATTGCCCAGCTTTGTTTTAAGAATTAAAACTCACAAAGTGCAATCATGCAGTTTTAAACATCTATAATGAGAGTTACAAAACACCCCACTAAAGTCTAGTGTGTTATTTTGTCCCTTAAAAACACAAATACAGAGGCCACAAGGAATGACTTATACTAATGGCAAGTTACTCAGTGTCAAGTACTTAGTTACTCAGTTATGATTTTGTGTAAACCACTGCATAATGAGCTAAAAAGTATGGCCCAGTATGCTTCTTGGATGCTTTCAGACATTAAAATCAAACTAAAGTCTATCTGGAAAGGGGCATGCAGGGTTTCTGTGGACTCTTATGTAACTCACTTGCACCACGCACAGCTGAACTTAACAAGATGAAATTTAATAATTTAATCTCTGTAATGTCGTTTTTTTGTCCAATAAGCCTCATTCAGTGGCCACCTGTAGTGAGTTTTCACTCATTAATTACCCTTTGTCTGTTCTATATATGTAAATTTGGGGACATAAATGACATCTAATGTTTATGCTTAAGTTGTAAAAATAAATGTAACTGAGGATTCGGTTATTCAATAACAGTTCTTTTTACAATGGTGCTAATTTTGCCCCAACCAATCAGAGGTTAGCTTTCAAATGTTAAATAAGATCTGATTGGTTGGGGCAAAATTAGCACCATTTTAAGATAAGAAACTTTATTGAATAACCCTGATTGTCTTTAAACATTGAGGTACCAAGTGAACATCATTTGTAAGTTATGAATAGATGTAGCAATTCAATTTCAATATTTTTATTTCTTGGCTAGAATTTTGAAAGAGAATGTGTGCAAATACTGCCTGTGATTGTTATTCAGGTGGAACTTAGTATGGCAATGTTAAAAAGATTTAAAAACCTCATCTTAAAGAACACTTAAGCCATATTAGTACATAATTGCCTAAAATTAGAAGGCATCATAAATTTATCAAGGATTTAGTTCTGCTTGTACCATTTTAACAAAGCTTTAATTAATGGCATGCGCTAATGCCTTCCCAAAGAAATTACTTTCTAGTAGATGAATTAGCTCTCAGGTTTAGAGAAACATCAACTATTGTAAACGAATGTGTTATCAATAAACAGTTTTTCCGATTAATCCACAAAATGCCAGTATTTCAAGAGGATCCTATGATAGTCATTAAACATTATTAGCAATAGATAAATAACTTGTTATACACTTCAATGTAAATGAGAATTTAAAGAAGAATGCAGAGAAACAGGACTTTGTAAAATTAACTATCCTGATTGTTTAACATTGGACTTTTTTTTAAATACTCTGTATTAGGCAATTATTACAAATAAATAATATAAAATAAATGTGTACATGCTTGTGTGATCTAACTAACTAGATTTCTCTGCAAACTTAAAGCTGGGCCACAAGGGATTATTTCTATGTATTAAGGGGAGATTCAAAAAAGTTCTTATCGTGTAAAAATGGTGCTAATTTTGCCCCAACCAATCAGGTGTTTTTATACATTTGAAAGCTAAATCTGATTGGTTGGGGCAAAATTAGCACCATTTTAAATAAAGAACTTTTATGAATACCGTATATACTCGAGTATAAACCGACCCGAGATATAAACGAGGTACCCAATTTCAGCTAAAAATCCTAATAAAAGTTGTTGACTCGAGTATAAAACGAGGGTAGAAACTTGGCATTCAAGATGTTTGGAAACTACAACTCCCAGCTAATAAAGCATGCGGGAGTTGTAGTTCCAAAAAATCTTGAATGCCACCCTGACTTGGCAATTCAAGATTTTTGGAAACACAACTCCCAGCTAATAAAGCATGCTGGGAGTTGTAGTTTCCAAACATCTTGAATGCCACCCTGACTTGGCATTCAAGATGTTTGGAAACTACAACTCCCAGCTAATGCTATAGCTGGGAGTTGTAGTTTCCAAACATCTTGAATGCCACCCTCACTTGGCATTCAAGATGTTTGGAAACTACAACTCCCAGCTAATAAAGCTGCTGGGAGTTGTAGTTCCCAAACTTCTTGAATGCCCCCCTCACCCTCCCACCCCCAGTTCAGTTTGTACCTGTGGGCTCTTCCCCTGTGGGCTCTCCTCCATCCAAGGGCTTCCTCCATCCAAGGGCTTCCTGGCAGGTAAGGTATCCTTAGCGGTATCCTGAGCATTCCGGCAGCCGCACGCTCATTCCAGTACTGGCGCGCCGGCTGACGTCACTGCCCGGCGCCCGGCTTGGCGCCGGGCAGTGACGTCAGGCCGGCGCGCCAGTACACAGAAAGATCGTGCGGCTGCCGAAATGCTCAGGTAAGCTACTGACTCGAGTATAAACCGAGTCCGAGTTTTCAGGTGATTTTAAACTCGGTTTATACTCGAGTATATACGGTACCCTGCAAATGTTTCCCCTTTAGCTGCAGACAAAGTTACCTGGCAATTTACCCAATAACAGGGATGTCCTAACCTTCAGAGGCCACTTATTTAACATTCCAGGCCTATAATAATGCCATGCAATGACACCAGGCGTTATTTTCAGAGGATTCAGTATAGTGCATGAAATCTCAAAATGACCTATGGCTGTTTCAGGTCTCCAACATATAATCTCTTTCTCACAAAATCAACAGTGCTCCCCCGGTGTTGTTTTTAGCCAAATATTAACATGAATGCAGAATATTAATTCATCATTATGTGCATATTACTGTGCACACATGGTGTAACTGCAATCTGGGCCTTCTACATGTGTATGGTATGTTATTTATTACAGACTTTGGCTCCCTCTGGTCTAAATAATGAGTGTCATCTTAGTCTATATATATATATATAAGCATATACTATACTATATATAGTATAGTATATAAGTAGAAATCTTGTATGTATATTGTAGGTCTGTCAGGTATCCCACCCCTCCCGCATCTCGCAGGAGTCTCCCTCATTCTGCCGCACACCCCAGACTACCGGACTTGAGAGGAGACTTCCAAGTCACCCCCCTTTAATGGCCAGGCCTCCACATCCCAGGAACACCCCCTAACCCCGCCTCCCACCACCCCTAGAATGATGCCCCCCGCCTCGCATGACATCACGCCATACCCCCTTCTCTGCCCTGCCGGAAGCCTAAAAGGGAAGGGTGGGATGTCTGGTAGGTATGTATGCGCTCACTTCACAGCCACCCCTGAATGAATCCACTTTCACATGGCGACGCCCTCTGAAAGGCCAGACGCCCGTGAAATCCAGTTTGACCAATAAAATCCTGCACGTCACTTGCTGAGTGTGATTCCCCAATTTAGTAACTCAGATGAAGGGTCTGGGCTCTGTGTGCTCCCAGACAACACAGACACAGAGTCCACTTCAGTGACACAACAACAGTGTAATGTACGGCTACACAACTCAGAGAGCTGCACCACAGAACAACAACTTATATAACAGAGGGAACCAGACATTCCCTTAAGGTCTGTAATACATTACAATTTGCTCTTGGAAGGTTTCAAATATTAACCCTGGAAAGACTATTTTACTATTGGTGATATGAATGACATTTATATACAATCCAACCCTTGAAAGACTATGTTACTATGGTGATATGAACCACATTTTATACAATATAAACCCTCGAAAGACTATGTTACTATTGGTGATATGAATGACATTTTATAAATATAAACCCTGAAAAGACTATGTTACTATTGGTGATATGAATCATGTTTATATACAATATTAACTCTGGAAAGACTATGTTACTATTGGTGATATGAATCACATTTATATACAAATATAAACCCTGGAAAGACTATGTTACTATTGGTTATATGAACCACATTTGCTGTTATTTGCGGTCATGCTAAGAAATTTAAAGCAGAGCCCCTGGAATGTGACCCCCCCGATATATTGCTGTCACGGCCACACCACCACATTGATTAACAATGTTGTCATAATGACATGACTTTGGAGCCTGTATATAAGCTGCCATGAGTTTGCATAGTCCTCACCACTGAGGAAGTCCGCCAGGACGACACCAGTCTGGTGTTCGCCCCCAACCTGTTTTTTTTTCTTTATATGGTTTTAACATTTACAGTAACTTGAGAGACTATTGAACTCACACTTACATGCAATAGTTAACGGGTGGTTTTCATGACATGTTTATAAATATAATGATCATTATTTAACATTAATAAATAATAAGCAAATCCTATGATGCATGTGGATAATCTGCCTCTGAATAAAAACAGCATTAAAAGGGTATGTCCACCCTTAATTAGAATACTGCCCCCCAGCCCCAACCGCTATAAAAATAATTTCAGAAAGTGCCCAGATGTTTACTTACCTTCCCTCTCTCCTCCGACCCCGGCCTTCTGCTTGCGAGACACTGCAAGCAGGGCGGGAACGGCAGCCGTGATTGGCTGAGAGGGCTGGGGGAACATATTTTATTATATGGGGAAGGGTCTTATGGTAGGGGAGGGAGGGGGAGAAGGGCTGCAGTACGCATGCCAAACTTCTCCCGGAGGCCAGGTAGGAGGCCTATATGGACTCTGCTATCCTCCTGGTGGGCAGTTTTGGGGACTTTGGGGGGGGGACTACAGGAGAACCAGATGGAGCTGGGATGTGAGGTAAGGATTAAACTACACTACATGGCGGGCCAGCAGTGGGGGGGGATTATAGTTTTGGGGGTGGACATGCCCTTTAATCTTTAGATTAAGTTGTCCTGTTATGTTACAACTAAAATATTTAAGTCCTGCCTCTCCTTAACGTCTACCCACCACCAATCTATATTTTCCAAAACAGCTGCTCCGGAAAATTTGCAGTGTCTGTTATATGCATAGAAGTCACTACGTTTGGGTAATAAAACAAAAAGGGCTAGAGGAGAATTATATTGAAACTATAATTACACAGCATTATAAATTCCATCCTGAACTGGGCAGAGCTTACTATACCTGAAAATATTGCTAAATTACTTTGAGCAGAAAAAAAGGCCATAATTGTTGCTAATGCTATTAATCATCATCAGTCATTTGGCCTTAGGCATTAGTTCCCCAGAAGGTATTACAGGCTTAGTAGGTGATTAAAAAGAAAGAGATTTACTGGCTATATATAAAGTATATCATGAAGATGCTGTTTACTTAAATAATATTTTTAAAATTTGTTTTGTTTTAATGTTCACTGCACTAAATTAAAGGACCAGTCTGAAAATGTAATTTTTACAGTTCTACCCTTCCAGGAATGTCACAAATAATGTATTTAGAATATTAATTAATTATAATCAATAATTATTATTATTTTGAGAAGTAGGGATGGCATAGAACTTGAACCCGGACTTTTCGAACTATCTTGGACGCGGACTTTCGATATTTCCCGGACTTTCGATGATTTATCGAATGTTCGACCGTTCGAACATCGAATCCGCAAGTAAAGGGTCCATTGAAACCTATACGCGAGCATCGAATCCGCAAGTAAAATGTACATGGTACTAGGCGTGGATGCGAATCCGCGAGTGAAGTCTCCATTACAGCCTATACGCGAGTATCGAATCTGCGAGTAAAATGTACATGGTATCTAGGTGCGAACGCGAATCCGCGAGTAAAGGGTCCATTACAGCCTATACGCGAGTATCGAATCCGCGAGTAAAATGTCCATGTTACCTCGAACACGAGAGCGCGAAAGTAGCTCCCGTGAGAGTAAATCGATTTTACGAAAGTCCTGGATATTGGAACATGCTACTCAGACCATTTCCCAGGTCCCACAGCCATTTACATTAAGTTACCATTAATATTTTGGTTGTATTTGACTCGAACTTTTCGAACTATTTGCCTCTCATGAACTTTCCCAATAGTTCGAAAATTCAAAAACGGACCGAACTTTCAATAGTTCGACCATCTCTATTGAGAAGTTAGCTGTGTGGTTGTGTCTTAATAGTTTTAGCACTTCACTAAACGTGCTTCTGAAGGTTCTCATTCATCCAGATCAACTGGACTTGAAGTTTAGTTCTTGAAAACGTTTTGCTAGTCATCCGACTGGCTTTCTCAATTCAGATCTAATTGAATACAACAGATATAGCTTCACTAAACATTTTTAGGCAGAAAACTATTTAAAAATGCTGAAAAAATTCCAATTGAGCTATGTAATCACAAGTACTTACGATTCTGAGAAGCCAGCCAAGTACAAAACTTGCAGTTGAATAATGTGTGCCATAGTGAAATTTGGGAACTTGGTCATCCTCCCAGGTTTTATACCTCTCATCAAGAATAGCTCGCTTTGGATTTAGAGCTCCAATAGGCTAAAATAGAAACGTAGGGGATCAGTATGCACAAACAATACATTACTTTGTAAAATGCATGGATTTAAAGAAAAGTGAAAGCATGTAATCTATGAAACCATTCTACATGGTGATGGTAAAAAAAAAAGATGATAGGTTTCTAAAACAACAAGGAGATTCCATAAATGTTCTTATCGTTAAAAATGGTGCTAATGTTGCCCCCCCCAATCAGATCTTATTTAACATTGAAAGCTAACATCTGATTGGATGGGGCAAAATTAGCACCATTTTAAGCGATAAGAACTTTTATTGAATAACCCCCAAAGAATGTTGCATGTTACTGGTATTGATACATAAAGTTGGAGTTGATCCAGGAAGGAGTTTTTTTCCCCTTCATCCTTTTTTTTGCCTTCCTTTGGCTCAACTGTTAGTCGGGAAATGTGGGTATTGCCGTGTAAGTTGTATACTATGTAAAAGTAGTATTATACTGCTTTTATTATTTCAATTGTTAGTATACTCTATTGCTAATGGGACTCAAGTACTTCTCTATGATACTGGTCACATGGGTCAGCCATGAAGTAAGTTTAGTCAGGACTGGATTTCTGGACAGGGCAACTAGGCTACTGCCTAGGCACCATAGCAACCAGGGGCAGCACAGTAAGGTAGCCCCCCAAGGGCTATCCCTCGTATTGTTAAGCAGAACCGAAAAGCAATGAAAGACAATCAAAACCGTATTTCTCCTCCTATGTAATATAAGTAACACAACGAGGAGGAACTAAGCAGGCTGGTTCCTTCCCCTTAGGGTCTAACCGCGTAGAAGATTACCTTGCTATAACTCTTTCAGTCCGCTGTTTAACAGTTTGAGTGCACTGTGACTTAAGAGTGCTGCCGGCTGGAAACTATTGCATCCATCTTTATTATTTTTTTTTTCCCTTTTAATTTCCCATGTAAGGTCATTGGAGTAAATATATACCAACTGATTGTCGGAAAATTATTTTGATTATTTATGCCACTGTACAAATAGAAAAGTGTGTGTCAGACTATGCATGTGTGTTTGAAAGAATGTATAAATGCTTTTGAGTCGCACATTAGGCAGAGCCCAATTGAATTTTACCCAGATCCACAAGGAGGCCAGAGACTCCAGCTCACAGTAAATTCCCCTAAATGTGTGTATGTATGATACACTGCTGCTACCTGCACCAGTTTTAGTCTGCCCCTTGACTGGTGAGGGAATGTGTGTATGTTAGAAAGTGTAGTAGCAAATATATGGGAGTAAATGCATGTAGTAGTTTGTGCATGCGATTGTTTGTATAGCAAAGTTTGTTGTGAACGCCTATTTTTGCATCAAGTGTCAATGTATGCAATGTGTAGCAATTTTCCCTATGTGACCATTCAGAATTCTGTCTCAGAGACATCTCTCCAATTGCAGATGGTATAATAGTTATATTTGCTATGTTTGTGAAAATAGGCATTATTGTGCACACGTTTTTCAGTTTTTCAAACCTGGGTGCTACGGATCTACACACATACATAGAGTTATGATTTTATGGGAATAATAGGTCACATTTTTTTATCCGTGGTGTGCGTGTGTTTTGAGATAACTGGCCTAGGGGATTAAATTATAATCTGGCCCTGACTTTACTACTAATATTTGAGCTCTAGAGGTAAAGTGCTATTGTTGCACTAATACCCAAGCTACTGTTTTGTCAGAGCTTAAACACTGCAACTGGTGACAAGTAGAGATGGAATCTGTGGCCAAACCGAACCTATTGTAACTTTGGATCGCAGAATGTTCTGTATTTTTGATAACCCTTGTAAGTATGGAACTACTTTTGAGTTCCCTCGAAAGTAACCTTGTTTATTCGGTAACCCTTAAGAGTAAACATTCGCTGCTACTTTCGAAAGTTATTGAATATACGAATAAAGTCTTGTTATAAACCACCAACATATAAAGGCAGGAGAGTAGGCCATATATACTATATGTATTAAACAAGATGCCCAAGTGTGCAACAGTTGCATCCAGTCTATGAGGCAACAAAGTTCCAAATAATGGGCTGGAGCATTAGATCACACTTATATTAACTAGAAATTCCCAGGTCAGCTTATCAGCATCTTAAAACACTGTCATTTTTAGAATGATACTTACTCTGTTATGTGGACCCAAGCGATCCATCGTGTCACCTCAGATATAATGTACTGTGAAACAAAAAGAACCACTCACCCCTCTTTGTTGGTGGTGTCAAATACAACAATCAATGTGGGTGAAGCGCTGAAGCCACTCAAAGTACTGGCTCCAAGATTAATTAAACAAAGTCCTTTATTCAGGACACATAGGGACAAACAGTGACCATTTCCAAGGTCCTTGAGACTCTAAAGTAATTTACCATGCTTTTACTAGCCTTATTTTACTCAGATCTTTCAGATTTTTTTTACTCCATTGACTTCTATAGGTCCAATTTCAAACTTTCAGATTTTGACTTCTCTCAGAATTCCAAAAATCCAGAAACAGAACAAACTCACCGGTGTCAACTCTAGTAACGAGAATACAACTTAGTGACTTTTAATCCAACATGGCTGAACACAATGAATACATTTTTCTGCAATTAATTACTACTGTATATCAGCTGGCCCAACCTGGGTAAAAATGGCTTACCGGATTCCTTTTGACACATATGATGATGTTAAAGACAAACCTACTGCCTATTTTAACTCTAAAAGGAACACAGTATGCAATCTATATGCTCAGAAAAATAGCCCAACAGTCTAACAGCAGGAAGCATTTCATACAGATAATGCTTGCTAAAAACACAAAATATTCAACACTGTAAATCATCCAAACTAAGAATATATGCATTAAGGCAGTTTGACCTTACCATATAAAGCTTGCTATATTATGGGAGAGCTCTGGAAACCTCTCACGTTTGCTGCATACAGCTCTACTGAAGCTTGTTTTGCAACCCAATTTTCTGGAAGCCAAACACCTGTAAGAATTGTGGTGGTTCCTACCCACATAAAGGCATATGCCCAGCAAAAGGCAAACATATAGAGCAGAGGGGAAGGGGGGGGGGAATTAACATTTTTCTAGGCAATGCACGATAAACACAGAGGAGTTAGTAGCAGTCTTATAGCATCCCTCATTGGAGAAATGTAAAACCCAGGGAGATGTAATAAAAGATCTCATCGTTAAAAATGGTGCTAATTTAGCCCCAACCAATCAGATGTTAGCTTTCAAATGGTAAATAAGGTAACATCTAAATGGTTGCGGCAAAATTAGCACAATTTTTAACGATAATAACTTTTATTACATCTCCCTGTAAATATCTTATGTGCTGAAAGAGCAGTTTTCATCTAGTGACAACAACAATCGAGTGTTTCTGACAAATATTTCACAAACATAGAACAGCCCACGTGTGGAACTTGCCAATAACAGAACCACAATTCTAACTACATACACTGCAGTAAATCTAATAGGGGAATTAACATTTCATATGCTACCACCAAGCCCTCATTTATTGCAGAGTGTAATATTTCTTATGAATCAAGAGATGCTATGTTTCTAAGAGTGATCATAGTTCCTTTGAGTTCTGAAACTGTTCTTGCATAGGTCAAACTCATGCATTCTATTTTTGCTTCACACTGTTTTCTAATGCTAACCTATGTGATCAGTATCATAGAGAGAAAATATAATACCTTCCATTATCAATATGGTATTAAACAATTGAAAAGATAAACTGCAGCTTCTTTTCCACTGAAATCCTGCCACCATTAGCACAGACATTTTCATTCAAATCAGCCAAATTTATATTTTCTGTGCATTACCACGTGGGGCTCTCTCATCTTGCACTAATAGTAGCCTGAGTTTTGCCATCAATGTGCCATTAATTGCTCTCCATGTATGAACTAATAAAACTGCAGAACAAGAAAGGGCTGTTAAGCTGTGTACACACCAGCAATTTTTAGGCCCAATCGACCAATAGTTTAGTGTATCAGCCGATCGGGGCCCAAAAAATTGCATAGGTTTTCGACAGCAACTGACCGTTCATTCAAATCAGACAAATGGGTGATCACGCCCGAAAAGTCCTCTATCATGGCGAACTGACATCCGCCCCTACTTTTGCTGCGACTGACATTCATTCGTCCTGGCTGACCGGTCTGAAGTGCCAAACAGTCGACCGAGGAAGGACTAAGGATCTATTTGTGTGCACCTAGCTACAAAGGTTGTGCCTTCAGAGAGCCAGACTTGTTCCTTAAACATTGCATAAAACATAACTAAAATCTTTTCACAATGGGAATCAGTGAAGAAAGAACAGTGTAAAGCCACTTTGTTTACTGAAATGGTGACTGTGTTTAATGGTGGTGCTTTACCTTTTGACCATCATGTGTGCCAGATCACCTATGCTTCCATTTTATTAAATAAAAAGTTAATTTGCATTACATGTTTACCATTTACCTAGCCTAAGGTAAAGGTAACAATACATGCCAGCTAGCTACTGTTATACAAAATCTGTTTTCATGGCATGTACAGTATATAAATCAAGATTGAATACCCAAAGTATATTATACCAGATAATGTCCCAGCATATAATGACTGCTATATCTGAATTAATGGCCTGAACGTTAATTATCTAATAACATTTCTGAAAAAAAAATTGCATGTACAACCAGTATACATTTTTTTCAGGGGTAAAAAAAATAAATCTTTCAGTAAATGGGGGCCCTAAAAGCCTGTCATGGCCTTCATTTTCTACAGAGAAGTCTACTGTATTTTTAACAACCCATTTTATCTGCCTTTATGCATTTTATGGAGCACATGTCTAACCAATCAATGGTTATGGAATTAACTTCTTTGGATATACTACTAAAACCAATTAGGAAAGAGTCTACTGCCTTTTGTTAAAACAGCAGCATGCAGAGATCGATGCCCTATTGATTCCAGGTATAATTGTTCACGTTCTGTTTCTGTTGCTTGCTGGAAGATTATTGTATACTCATTTGCAATTGAATAAGTAAAATAAAATACACATTTTTGTAGCCATTTTTTCGAAATAAAAGAATAAAAATGTATAGCTGTGCTCTGACAATGATACACTATCAGCTTACTCAGTGAAGTTACAGTGGGAATACACCTTTGAATTATACTTACATGAATGTGCTGATTTATTGTGGTAAATAACATCCACCTCATTAAAAGATTCTGCTCTGCTGCAGTTGGAGAGCTACATATTGTTTACTTGCTATAAATTAATGGCAGAGCACAGAAAATTGTGGAAACCCTCGACAATACATCTGCAATGACAGAGCTGTAGATCATAGCTTCCTCGTAATAAAACGGAGACAATGTATTGGGCTAATACGTTTTACTGTGCTGGCCTAATTTTTCTGACAACTGCTATAAAAGATGAGGCTATTCGACTGTTTTAATACACCATAAAGCAGTTTACTAAGCTAGTGGATTGGAGATGGAATCGCACCACACTATAAATATTTTAGACCACTTAATTAAACTTTTGTGTTTAATTAGAGAAACAAAATCAGGGCACTGAAGATTTGAAAAGCTCATCAACTGGTATTTTCAAATGAAGGAATTTAAATTCTTTATTCCTATGCTGCAAATATTATTAAATGTTTGCATAAAATTGAATTAATACGGTATTTACGGTATATTTATAGGTACCTGCCTAAGAAGCTGCTCAGAAATTCTAATCTAAATTGCACAGATTTAAGATTAAATTGACATAGAATCAATCTAAATGATTTTTCTTTGATTTCTTTCTTTGATTTTCTTTTTATGGCCCATCTGATTGCTAAGTACACATAAATAATATGACTGGCACAGGTGGTTGACAAATGTCACATATTGATAGCATTAATCCTATGCAAGAATAGCATATGCACCTAAAATGGAAATCTATTTTAAATCTTAAAAATGTATGGTCAATTAGATCCAATGCACAAGAGTATACTACCAACACCAATGTATAAACACAAGGCAAAAATTCAAAGTTCTTCAATGAAAAAATCCTTCAAAACAGATATGAAAAGTCAATTGGAAATGATCTAGACTAAGTCCAGTCTAAATATCACATGTTCGTATAAGATGCACTATACATACTTGTCTTTATGAAAATACATTATTAATAACAATCATTTCATATCTGAACTTGTAAACCAACCTGAAAATTAAAATATATTCATGGTTTGCATTAGCAGACGAAGCAGGAAAGAGTGGAAAAATAATTGAGCTAGGGCCAAAAGAGATTATCTTATATTGTGCTTGAAATGCTAGGGTGCATAAAAATGTCAGCCATTTAAAAACTTTGCACAAATGCCTTAAATTAATCTACATCTTTCTTTGGCTTTACAGAAGAGATAGGTAACAATTGTAGGCTGTCATGTGTCATCACCATTTCAATGGACTCTATGCTCCCAGCTAAAGGTTTGTACACACGTCAATTTTGCCAAAGATTCACGACCCCAGACACCGAGCGATACACATGACGAACGGCGTTTTGGCCGAGAATCGTCCGTGTGTATGCGTTCGGTCCGAGGTCAGCCCCAACCGAACGCATACACAAAGACGATTCTCGGCCTGAAGCAGCCGTTCGCCGTGTGCAGTGCTCGGCATCAGGGTTTGTGGCTCGCTCGCAAATTGAACATGTGTACGAACCTTTAGACATATATGTTGTGATTTTCCTTTACAACTTGATCGTATTTACACATCAATGACAATATAAAACAGAAATCAAACAGATTTATTTTTAAATTAAAAATATTATTAGCATTCAAGTTATTGGCATAATTACTTTAGATTGAAATCAATCATTTTTTGCCTTTTTAAAATCATTTTTAGAATAAAGTTAGATCAGAAAAAAGTGCAAAATCGCTGCACAGCTAAAGAGTTAATAGTAGCAAAACGGTACAGGTCTCCTTGCTACTTAAAACAACTTCACATTTTATTAGTAATATTTAAAACATGCCTTAGTCGAGAAATGGTGGCTAGAAGTCTTACGCGTTTCAGACGCAGGCCCTTAATCAGACGGAAAAAAGTTATGCTAAAGCCACCTCTGTAAATACAAATCTAATTTAAAAAAAAAAAAGTTTCCCACTTGAAACCCAAGTGGCAAAATAAGGTAAATACCGGTAATGTTTGGTACTGGGCTAAATACAGATATTACTTGTTTTGATTACAGGAAGAAAAAGATTACATCTAAACTCTCTAAAAATATAATTCATATATTATGTTACAACACACATTATAAGACTGCACTTTCATACCAAAGTGGCTGTGGAAAATTTTAGTAATTATCCTATTTTGGTAATACCGCAGAACTAGACCTGAAATCCATTTGTTCTAAGTCTCTTCTGGTTATTTCTGAGAAGATCAGAATTAAATGGTCTCTAGTGAGCTTATTTAAGAGCTATTCTGCTAGTTTAGGGTGTGGAGGACACATTTTGAGACAACAGCAGTTACTTTATCTCATTGACACAAAAAAAATCATGACAGCTCTTCACTTTTCATTAAATCCGCTACAATGGGGCTTTTTCATATTTACCATGTTTGAAAGAAGACTGATCTATAAAATAAAAATCTGAAATGTAACTCTTGTCTGCCAAGGCAATTACCAAATGGGTGCTGCGGAGGTCTGTTATTGGACCCTTATTATTCTCCCTCAAAATGATTTCCTTAGGAGATGCAATTCACTCTTTTGGATTCAAGTAATGCAAATCATACACAAATCTACTTGTCCACCCCTGCACTAACTTCCGACATCCAATCACGTGTCTCTAATTGTCTCCTTGCCATGTCCTCCTGGATGTCACAACACTCCCTAAATTGAATTTTTCTAAAACTGAACTGATAATTTTCCCACCTAAATCAGGTTTCTCTACTACTGTTGACAAAACCCCATTTTCCTAACAGTGGCCTATTATCTGGGGTGATTATGATGCTCTCTCTTTTTCCACATTAACTATGTTGCAATAACCTGACACTTTTTCCTTCGCAATATACATAAAATCTGCTGGTTCCTTTCTCACCCAACTACCGATATGCTTATGCATGTTCTTTTTTACCTTTTACCAAAACAGGGTTCTAACAGGCCCTGTACTGTGATCCTAACTACCAGGGAGCTCATGTGTAAACTCTGTACTTGTTTCATGTGCTAAAAATAGTTGCATTATGGTCAAGGCTACTGTATGTGTACAGATGGCTTTAAGCATAATATCTATGAGAAATGTATATATCATTGCCTAATTACGTTGACTGTTTTTATTAACAGATATGGCAATGCATGAAAATTTTCCCTATGTCCTAAAATTCTTTTTTTATTCCAAAATAATTGAACATGGTAAGTTTAAGAAATGACCTAGAAATTGCTTCTTTTCATGGTATAATATCCTTATAAATGTATTAAAGTATGACAATGACTATTAGTGTACAGACAAAATATTCACCTTATACAAATATATAAACTTACTTACAGAGCCGAGATCCTATTTTTATTATGGGATAGTCAAAATGGGAGGTTAAACCACCACCCCTGTGACTGCTAAGGGGTCTCCATGTGAATACTGAAAGGTAGTAGTAATGTCAGTATAACATCCAATGATGTGCTGGTTGTAAACATGTGACAGTCTTAGCCGAATAAAAAAAACTTTCTGTATGCTACACAGGAAGTGATTGTATGTAGGAAAGAGGATATAAAGTATGATACTTTGTATGTTCTCTAGGTAACTTGAATGAGAGAAATGTGTTTATACGTTAGATTATTAGGGCAATGCTATTATACAACATGAGGCTGTGTGGTACCTTCTGTTATAAGAAGGCTCTATTTCACTTTATACTCTGTGGGGAGCTTTATCTCCTTTTACCCCCCACCACCTCTCCTTAACCTATATAGCCAATCAGCATACTGTGGCTGTCCTAACACTATAGTGACTGTAAATGTGAAACTTACTGTGGTAAATACAATAAATATTAACCTAGCATGTAAATCTGGATCCTGTACAGGTCTGATGATGCCCAATTGTGCTGTTAAGCTTGAACTGAATATTGTTGCCAATTACCTGGATCTATTCTCAGACCTGCAGGTTCATTCCACTTGAACCCTCTAGATTCTAGCTGGCTGGCAGGCAGGTGGAACAGGCAAGGGAGGGAAAGTATAGAAAGGTTCATGAATCCTACTGCATAAGTAACCTAAATTATGCTTTCCTATTCCAATAGTGTATATCTATGGATGTAAGGGAGGGCAGATTGGATCACATGCATGTTTAAGTCCTTGGGTAGGAATCGCTAAGCATGACTATGGGTTTTTAATGTCTGTGTGTCAGAAAGATGGCTTTATATCCAGAACGTATGAAAACTAAATTTTTCAGCATTCTGAAAATGGCAAATTTGGAAAGGTTCCTACCCCTGCTGAAAGAACCCAAGTAGTTTTCTCTCTAGCACTAAGGCTTCACAGCTATACCCATAAGGAGAGGCAGACAGATCCTGAACCACTTGCATGTTTTGTACACTTGGTGTTGGTATCACAAAGGGCAACCCCAAGCTTTCATAAATAAATGGTGTGGTTTAGGTTAACTGCACATTGTGGCAGGATTGCCTGGGTTTATTCTTGGTTTTCCTGGAAGTTCCCCTGGAAGCTAAAGACTGATTGAATAACAGTCTAAAATATCCCTATAAAGATTTTATAGGCTGTATCTACATAACATAGCAAAAACATACACACAATTTCCACTGATTACCATCCGGATTATATATAGCACACCACTTTTCTTGTTCCTGGTGCCACAACACCTTTCTTGTTCCTGGTGCCGGTATATACTGCACACAGTTTACAGTTTACGTTCATTAATTTGGCTTCTATTTATCTTGCATATGTCTGAATGTACAATGCAACGTTTTGAGAGTGTACAATTTCCCCTTCCTCAGGCAGGACAAAAATGGCAATCACACATCATAGTAAGTCACTCTCTTTTAACGAACATTTGCAGAAATGATTTCAAAGATTGACCATTTCACACCGACATATTTAACCCTTGTAACTTAGCGGTATTCTGTGTATAGAAAAACTTAGCCTTGTATTAAGAAGACAGGTTTTGAGAGAAAATACTCATTCCTGATATAAATTGTAATGCCTGTTTACACCAGGACAGCTTAAGTACTTAGCTGTCCAATCCACCAGACAGATCTACCAATTGTAGTACCTCTTCTGTAAGATACTTGGGGGGGGGGGGTGGATAAATTCCTTAATTTCAGGATACCCTCTTTTTAATAACAGACAGTTCTTTCAAATCTTTTCTTCTTTGCTACTTCTGCGTAGTTTAGAATCTTGTTGGCTTGAGCTGTTTCATGCCACTCCTATCTGTTTTTCATGGACGAGACTCAATGCTCCATCTCATCTAAGACAGGTCCAGGGAACTTCTCTGTGTACATTTCTTTAATCTGTTTCTAACCTTGGAATCGAAATCCTATGTACCCTGGGAAACTGACTGACTGGAATAGCCCTCTAGACATGAGCTGGATGAAAACTCCCATAACAATAGCTGATTCTGGTCGTTCAGCTTCAATGCATAGTTTTGGTTGTCAGTCCATACTTAACTTTAACACACACATCAAGATAATGCATAGTGATGCATTTTGAAGTTAAAAATCCTTAGGCTGCTTATACTATAAATGGCTCTTGTTAAGTGAATCCATGTTAAAAAAGGATTTTCGAGTTCTTGTGGAAACAAACTTAAAGTTACAAGCAGTGCCAGGCGGCAACAGCCAGAGCCGCATGGTATTGTCTTGTATAATAAGAGGTATGGATTCAAGGAGAAAATGTTATTCTTCCTCCTTATAAAGCATTGGTAATTGGAATATGCAGTGCAATTTATGAACCCTGTATTAAAAAGGACATCTTGGAAATGGAAAGGGTTCAGAGAATGGCAACTAAGTTTCTAGTACAAGGCATACCTTGGAATATAAAGGGCACGTCACATTTTTTTTGAAAATTTAAATGCATTAAATGGGGAGGTTGTCATCCTCGTGACATTGGACGTGTAATCAGAGCACAAGGCAACCCTAGCAACTGCCTAGGGCCCAGGAAACTTCTGGGGGCCCAGCTTCAAAAGCAGTAACAATTATAGTCTATACATATAATTTAATAAAAAGGGGCCCTAAATTATGGCCCTGCCTAGGGCCCACATGATATGAATCCATCTCTGCGTGTAATCTCTTTACATGTCCATTCCTCATGAGGATGGGATCCAAGGGACATATAGACTCCTTGAAAAGGGGAGGGAATATATTTCAGAAGAAATTTTTTATTGGCTGTTGTCGGCTAATATTGACAAAGTTTGAAATATGATAAGGATTTCTATATCCAGTGCAGAGGAACTGTGATTTTTCCAATGTTGCTCTGTTTATATGCCATGCCTTCATGGCATGCCTGGAGGAAGAGTACATCTATAAGTTATCATCCTTCACCAGGCACTGTTTAGCCTGATGGAATAATAGACAACGTTTTCCTGGTATGATGGAGTGACGTTACATCCCTCCAGTTCTTCTATGACCAATTAGAATATATGCACCCAACAATTGGGTTTTCCACGAATTTGATTAGCATACAATATGTTATATTGATTGGTGTGTTAAGATTAAGAATGGGCTGACACCCAACAATAATTGAAGCCGACTAACCGGAATCAGCAACTATGTGGCATTCAAGATGTTTGGAAACTACAACTCCCAGCATGCTTTATTAGCTGGGAGTTGTAGTTTCCAAACATCTTGAATGCCAAGTTTCTACCCTCGGTTTATACTCGAGTCAACAACTTTTATTAGGATTTTTAGCTGAAATTGGGTACCTCGGTTTATACTCGGGTCGGTTTATACTCGAGTATATACGGTATTCAATAAAAGTTCTTATTTAAAATGGTGCTAATTTTGCCCCAACCAATCAGATGTTAGCTTTCAAATGTTAAATAACACCTGATTGGTTGGGGCAAAATTAGCACCATTTTTAACGATAAGAACTTTTATTGAATCTCCCCTTAAATACAATAGAAATAATCCCTTGTGGTCCCAGCTTTAAGTTTGCAGAGAAAATCTAGTTAGTTAGATCACACAAGCATGTACACATTTATTTTATATTATTTATTTGTAATAATTGCCTAATACAGAGTATTTAAAAAAAAAAGTCCAATGTTAAACAGATCAGGATAGTTAATTTTACAAAGTCCTGTTTCTCTGCATTCTTCTTTAAATTCTCATTTACATTGAAGTGTATAACAAGTGTAATTTATCTATTGCTAATAATGTTTAATGACTATCATAAGGATCCTCTTTGAAATACTGGCATTTTGTGGATTAATCGGAAAAACTGTTTATTGATAACACATTCGTTTACAATAGTTGATGTTTCTCTAAACCTGAGAGCTAATTCATCTACTAGAAAGTAATTTCTTTGGGAAGGCATTAGCAGCATGCCATTAATTAAAGCTTGTTAAAATGGTACAAGCAGACATAAATCCTTGATATAATTTATGATGCCTTGCTAATTTTAGGCAATTATGTACTAATATGGGCTTAAGTGTTCTTTAAGATGAGGCTTTTAAATCTTTTTAACATTGCTCATACATAAGTTCCACCTGAATAACAATCACAGGCAGTATTTGCACACATTCTCTTTCAAAATTCTAGCCAAGAAATAAAAATATTGAAATATGAATTGCTACAATTCTATTCATGAACTTACAAATGATGTTCACTTGGTAACTCTAATGTTTAAAGACAATCAGGGTTATTCAATAAAAGTTCTTATCGTTTAAAATGGTGCTAATTTTGCCCCAACCAATCAGATCTTATTTAACATTTGAAAGCTAACCTCTGATTGGTTGGGGCAAAATTAGCACCATTGTAAATAAGAACTGTTATTGAATAACCGAAAAGTCCTCAGTTACATTTATTTTTACAACTTAAGCATAAACATTAGAATGTCACTTTATGTCCCCAAATATTACATATATAGAACAGACAAAAGGGTAATTAATGAGTGAAAACTCACTACAAGGTGGGCAACTGAATGAGGCTTATTGGACAAAAAAACGACATTACAGAGATTAAATTATTAAATTTCATCTTGTTAAGTTACAGCTGTGGCTGTTGCAAGTGAGTTACATAAGAGTCCACAGAAACCCTGCATGCCCCTTTCCAGATAGACTTTAGTTTGATATTTAATGGTCTGAAAGCATCCAAGAAGCATAGCTGAGGCCATACTTTTTAGCTCATTATGCAGTGGTTTACACAAAATCATAACTGAGTAACTAAGTACTTGACAACTGAGTAACTTGACATTAGTATAAGTCATTCCTTGTGCCTCTGTATTTGTTTTTAAGGGACAAAATAACACACTAGACTTTAGTGGGGTGTTTTGTAACTCTCATTATATGATGTTAAAACTGCATGATTGCACTTTGTGAGTTTTAATTCTTAAAACAAAGCTGGGCAAATTCCTGGAGCCAAGTACCAATCTTTGAAAGATGACTGAGAGAAACTGTAATATTATGTCTTAAATTTGATGTTGCTACACTCAAAACGTTCCCCATATACATTAGATAGAGACTTGGGATTGGCACATCCACTATGATAGTGGGCGGCAAGGAAAGTTTCCAGTAGGTAACAATCATTTCCGATACAGACGATTGTTCGTCAGGGAACATTAATTTACATGGTACATACTTTGCTGCTAAAAGGATAATTCTGAAGGAATCATCCCTTTATTGTTAATGTGTGTACACAGCTTAAAGGGCAAGTCCAGCCCCAAAATGAAAAGTTACATATAGGTAAATCACCCCCTCCAAAACCCTAAATGGTAATAGTTTAAAATCTGAAAGGTGTATGTCTAACCTGAAATCCTGCACAATGTCCTGTTTCCCCTGTTTCTGCTTCCTTGTTCTTCCAGTTAGAAACTGTCAGTTATGGATTTGACAGTTGACATCACAGCTAATGACTGAATGTTAATCCCCTGTCTGCCTCTTCTGAGCATGCTCAGGCTCAGTAAAGGCTCAGTACAGGTTTCTAAATTGCTCAATTTACATGAGGCCTCCCGAAGCATAGCAGACATACAGTAATTAATTCATAGGACAAACTATGATATATCAACATATTTTAAAGAGGCCATTCTTTCTAAAAGATGTTCTTATGGGGGTGGAGTTGTCCTTTAACTGTTTAAATGGTTTTCTATTGATTTCTGGTTACAAAAAAGCAACAGTGGCTCCTGAAGTAAAAAAATTACTTGTTTATCCCAACTTTGTATAAAAAGAAACAAACAGTTGTTTTTGTTTAAAGATTATTGTGCATATACAGTATATACACATTGCCAGAGTTTTATTGTGTTTAAACTTTTGCTTGACTTCAAGCCGTTGTCTTTTTTTAGGAGCCGTTCACAACGTTTTTCCTGAATTTGCAAGGTGGCAAATTTGATCATGCAGATCGTACATTTTCATCCATCTCAAGAGCATGGCGTAATTGCCAGCGAGATACTTCTGATATCAAGGTAAACTTAATGTGAAGCTGTACTAATTCATTGCTGTGCCATTATTCTTTGAAAATGTAGGCCACTGGCAACTTTGTTTAATTTAAACATTGTAGTAACAATTCTAAAGCACAATGCAGGTAGTAAATGCTAAAGCTTTGCTTGTTCTGTTTTATGATTTTACCATCTTTGCATGTACATGCTTTTTGCCCATTATCTTTGATATAGACTTTTAAACTTCTTAAATACCATGTTTCCTCAAAATATAATTTTACAGCAGCTGTATGGCTCTGGGTAAATCACCATAATTTACCTGTGCGTTACAAGTTAAAGCCAGCTATAAGCTGGAGTCTTACCTTCTTGTTGCAAAAGAAGCCCCCAAAGCTGGCTTCTGAAAGCCAGTTCCATACATGCCCCCTTCACTTCCCGGAATTCTTCCTAATGATCAGCCTTGCCATAGTGTGGGTCTATGTCAAGGGAGGTCTTCATGTGGATTCCCGGAGCTGACTTTGTGGGTCTCGTTTGTAGCTATAAGGGAAAGACCCAGGGGTGAGGACCTTGTGGTATATCTCTACAGCCTGGGTGCTGAGGGGGGGTAGGTTTAATTGCTCTGAAACAGCATTTACAGGCACTCTGTTTTTGCATTTAGCTCAGGAAATTTTGTTAAAGCCTTTTTCTTTTCTTTTTTTTTTAAAGGCTGCCTTAGTAACATTGAAACTACCTCAATCAGTTCATTATTTGCATATGAGCTCTTATGCTTAATTTCTTACTATCTTACTTGATTCCTTAGTCACGTCTGTGTTGTATTTTTCCTTATAATTAAATGTACATTTTTACAATTCTTTGTTTCTTAATACTCTCATCATATTAATGAACAGCTGGGGTAATACATTCTACTGCTGTGTAAAGTGTTAATAAAATAAATTTCTGAGAAGTGTGGCTTGTTACTGTTATCATTGATTGCCATGCTGGCCCGCTGTTAAGAAAAGCAGAGAACAAGAGCCAAGATTATTTTGAAAAGATCTATTAAAATGGTTGTCAGAGACCCAGATAATTAGCCCATGAATACTGCTTGTATTGAACTAACAAGTCTATTGATGGCAAGTTTAAATATGCAATATATGCTAAAATGTTTCACATTTGGAAAGGCTAGAAATCAGTTACCAGAAATATGCCATGCATTTTATAGATTGGCCTTTGTGTTCCCTGCTTGGATAATTAGGCTTACTAGAAACAAAAGAACTGCAAAGCCTTGAATTTCTTTCTCTTTTTTTGTTTTTTGCACTATTATGAAATAATGGCTTAATTCCTGGTTGATCCTGGCTGCTTTAACCATGACTGCACTTGAATGGCTATGTCCTTGTTCTTATGACCTTTCTTTTGCTGTTGGATGCCTAGAAACTTTTTGATAATGTTTACCATCAGGGGAGTCGGTAGTCCTCTGCGGACCCATAATTATTGTACCCTGCACCCTCTGCACTCCTAAACCAATGTACGCAGTAAAAACTGCAAATTATTCACATGCTGGGTGCTCCAGTTACTGTAGCCAACAGTCCATATATGCATATAGAGAATCACCGGGCACACCAGTCTTAGGTGAAATTTTTGTCTGAAGAAGGGACCGCATGTGATCCCGAAACGTCACAAATAAATTTAGTTTTGCACCTAAGACTGGTGTGCCCGGTGATTCTCTATATGCATAATTATTGTAGGTATGAACCTGACACTGACAAACCAAGATCTGGTTATTCCAATAATTTTTCACCTGAAATGAAAATATGCTTTATTGTCTTACATTTTTTTTATTATTTATTTGAATAACTATACATTTCCCAGCCTTTACTGAAAAACATTTTAGTTTACCATTTCTCTATAAACTACTTGGTGTAATGGTACTTTGATACCTAGTTGATGTTGCATTATTTACAAGAAATGTCAAGTTTAAATAAACTTTAAATAAAGAAAATCATAGGCTACTAATGATCTTGTTTTTGATTTTGCATATATTTTAATGTAATTCCTAAAAGGACCTTTTTATTGCAGTCTATTCCTAAACTAAACTCAAGAAAGTTTATCACCATGCATATTTTATTTAAGTATTCCAATCTTTTTCCCAGTAACTTTTAACAGTTCCCTCCCAAGGAGGTGTTGAATTTACCCCATGAAATCATTTATTTCAAAGTGCATTTGGGCTTTATTAAAACCACATTTATTACAGATATTTCAAAAAGGAGCACAGGGTAATGTATCACAGTCTTATTCTGGTTTCATTGCTTATGGCTTGTGTGCTTGATAAGTGTCCACTATAATAGTTGTGTGGTTCATTAATTTGTGTGGTATTGCCACTGTTGATCCAGTGTTGGCCCTTAAGGTATTGGTTGAGTTTATGGTCAGGGTCTTCTCCTTACCCACAAAATTTCTTACCTAGTGGGGACAAAAACAGCAGATGAAGATGAATAGACAGACATTAATTCTCTGTGTATCCCAGAGAAATTGTTACTAATAGTGGCAGTCTTTATTGTTTAAATACATAAAGCATTGTTCCTGAAACAAATATATTTACATGAAACATTTAAATATGTGTGCTTTTGCCCCCACAGGAACTTATTCCTGAATTCTTCTACCTTTCTGAAATGTTTGTGAACTCCAATAATTACAAGCTTGGTATGATGGATGATGGCACTGTAGTGTCTGATGTTGATCTTCCACCATGGGCTAAATCCCCTGAAGAATTTGTTCGCATAAATAGATTGGTAAGTTCATACTGATTAAAAGAAAAGTCTTAGTGTAGAACAAATGTATTTTTGTTCATAATTATTGAGTGACTGGCTGAATAGGTTTAGTTTTAACTACTAAAACAACAGTGTTGCAGAACTTGCACAATGTTATGTATTTATGTATGTATTTTATTTCATGTATGGCACTACATATTACACAATGCTTTACAATGATTTAATCTGTTCACTTCAGGCCCAAAAGCTTAGAATCTAATCTTTATCTCACACATTCAACCAATCAGTGTGTCTTTATGATGGGGGGCATGGAGGAAACCCATGCAATCACAGGGAGTACATGCAAACTCCTTATGTCTCCAGGTATTTAAATACTAAATTAAGAGTTATTTGAATATACAAATTTACCTGGGCAATAGAAAGGTTTAGTATTCAACAGCTTCATTTAACCTACCTAACCAAGTAATAAAATTAAGCATTTTCTGAACTCGGCCCATCTCGATACCTAATAGAAAAGGTAAGGAAGGTAAGGAAGGTAAGAGGGCCCGTGAAAACCTCTGCATCTCTGTCTTTAAACAGCTGATCACACGTATGAAGAAAACATATGTGCAAAAGTTTGGGTCCAGTCTTTTAAACAGCTGTTTGTGCGTATGTTTCCTTCATATTTGCGATCAGCTGTTTAAAAAACACTGATTGTGGACCTCTGTGGAGGGTGGTGGTTCAGGGGCAACACATGCCTCTTTACATTTAGAGGCATGTGTTGATTGCTTGTTCAGTTATCTAGTACTAGCAAGCCCCAGATTCTTTAAAGAATCGTGCAACCCTGCATTTAAAGACCTCTCTCCCCTCTTGCTCTCGCTTTCCCTTCTTTCCCCCCTCCTTTCTCCCCCTCTTTCTCCTTTCACTCTCTCCTCCTCCTCTCTTCCCCCTCTCTTTCTCTCTCTCTCCCTCCCTCCTGGAAACTAAATGGTTAATCTTTCATGGACCATTCTAATACTGTATATTGACTTGTAAAATACCAACACTGCATGGAAATGGTAGTTTTCCTGAATATAACAAAAAAAATCATAATTGAGAAAGATTGCAAAATTACCAGATTCATTTCAAAGGCTAATGGCAGTATTAAATGTGGACAAATAGCTTTAAGTCTTGAAAATGGCACAAGGTACATGCACAAATGGGCAAAATATTTTATAAAATCATGTTTTTTTTTAACAGTATATGGCACTGCAGTAGGTAGGCTTTGTATCACCTTTTTTTCAGCTGTAAGCTCTTAACACATTGCAACAAATTGGCTGCTGGTGTAGGAACTGTGGTTTTTGCTTGGGGGCTTCAACACACACAAGCAATATTTAAAAAATGTCTGCTGGGAGTGGGGACAAATAATGAATGTGAATGAAGCCTAAATCTTAGTACACGATACCCTAAATGGCTGCTCATACATCTTTGTGTTGGCCCCACGATCGCACTCCCTTAACTCACTCAACAGTGAAATTATGCTGCACATTATTTTTAGGTGCTGATATCTGTGTGTTTGAAACTGTTGTGCATATATTTGTTTATATCATGGGCATCAGTAGGAGTGTTATGTTTTGCCCCTGGGTATACTTTACCCCTTTTTCCCAGAATAGCTTAGTGTGATTGAGAAAGTGACTGGACTTTTTGTCAAATTTATAGATTTTCCTGTCTTACAATGCAGTATTTTTGTGAAGGAATTACTTTGAAAGTGGAACATTCCCATAAATTATCTTCCAATTTCTTTTCCCCACAAAATGGTGTATAATTTTTGTTTTATTTAACAAACAAAAACTTAACATATGTCATTACAAAGGGGCATATTTATAAAAGTCCGTTATTTTCGGACTTAAATTACTGCCGCACATCGCCACGGAAAAAAATCGCTATTACCGCCATTTTTACTAAGGCGATCATTATCGTGGCAAAAAGCAACACCGCCGATATCTTCGCTGCGATATTGTGATATTGTAAGTATAGTATCGCGGCAAAGGGCTCAAATCCCGACATACGGGGCAGGGGGCTGCTGGGAAGGGGGAAGTACACCCACCCCGCTGCCCCCCCTTGCGGCGGATGCGACCACTTCCTATCCCCTCTCAGTTCTCTGACTCGCACGCTCGCGGGGGTGGGGAAAGAGGGGCGCGCTGGGGGGAGAGGATCCCGTAATTCCGTTTTTGCCAAAAACGGCAGGAAAAACGGTGGCAGAAAGTTAATGCCCTTTTTTAAATATGCACCTAAGTATTGTGCTATACAGCCTTTTAGTTAAAGAAGTTTTTAAAAATGAACATTTAGCTTTCTCATAATTCATTGGTAAAATTAAATTAAACGAAATGTTCAGTGGAAGAAAAAAAAATTTCTTCATTTTGCACCATTTGTAAATTATTTTTAGAAACCATGCAGGCCCTGCTAAATTAGAAAAAATGCTAACCCAATGCTTGTGAAGGTTCATATTCATCCAGGTCATGGTATATCTGTTGTTCAATTAGATTAAATGAACTTGAAGTTTAGTTCTTGAAGACGTTTCAATAGTCATCCGACTGGCTTTCTCAATTCAGAATGACTTGTACAAGAATCTGTGGCAATTATGTACCCTGGAAAATCCCAATTAGCATATTACAGCCAGGTGTTAAGGGCGTGATTGCATAGTGGCTAAGAGGTGTTATAGGAACGCCCAGGGTAAGGTTTCAAAACAGCATTGTACATGGCAGACAGTTGGTGTCGAACCCCCCCACCTCTATTTAGGCTTGGTTTCTTTATTTTCACATAAATGGCCTCCTTGACACCTCTCTTGAACCAGACATGTTCCTTTGCCAATATGTTGACATTATAATCTTCAAAGGTATGTCCTTTATCCTTAAGATGCAGGTACACTGCAGGTAAGGGCTCCTCAGAAATGAAACATCTCAGAGGAGCCCATAAAACTTGTGTATATCCAGACTGGGCCTTTGTCAAAAGAAGCAGAAGGAAAGAAAAGAACATGTATACCAACAGTGAAGGGGAAAAGCAAGACAGGAGAAAGAACATGGTCATGCCATATGTAGCAGGGGTCTCCGAGAAATAAAGAAGAATTTTCAAAAAACACTGTATCCCTGTCTGCTTTAAACCGAACAACACACTGAGGCAGCAATTGGTACATCCGAAAGACCCAATACCGAAACACAAGAAAAGCAACATTATATAGGCAGTGCAGTGCAGTGAAGAATGCTCTGATTTGAATGTTGAAGCAACTGCATCAACATATGGCCCAGCACAGAAGAACCAATTCGTGTCAGGACTCAGCCGTGTACCTGCATCTTTAGGATAAAGGACATACCTTTGAAGATTGCCAATATGTTAACATATTGGCAAACGAACGTGACTGGTTCAAGAGAGGTGTCAAGGAGGCCATTTATGTGAAAATAAACAAACCAAGCCTAAATATAGGGGGGTTCGACACCCAACTGTCTGCCATGTACAATGCTGTTTTGACACCTTACTCTGGGCGTTCCTATAACACCTCTTGGCCACAATGCAATCAACTCCTGGCATTCAGGTCCCCAACACCTGGCTGTGATATGCTAATTGGGATTTTCCAGAGTACATAATTATTCTTGTACAAGTCATTCTGAATTGAGGAAGCCATTTGGATGACTAGCGAAACGTCTTCAAGAACTGTTGATCTAATTGAATACAACAAATATGCTATAAATATGAACACATTACCAGTTGGTCACAGCGTCGGTTTCTTCTACTTCAACTCCTGTAGTGGGAGTCCAATCACCTGGCGTTCCGGAACTCTATCCAATAAAGATTGTAGCAAAAAAGAAAAAAATGGGATGGACTGCCAACAGCTACAGATAAAACTTAGCTTTTATTTGCCGAACTGAGCATACTTCACAGAGGGAGACAAACACAGTACCCTGACGCGTTTCGTGACGAACACCCCGTCACTTCATCAGAGGGATACTCCCCCACCTTGAAAATAACCATATATACCCAACAATAAACAAGCATCACCTGTAACCTATCAACTTAATGAGATAGAGACTAATCACATCCTACCACACAGGTGCATGCTGAGGGTTAATGCAGTGCTGAAAAAAAATGGTGTATATCGGGGGGAGTAATTACTACACAGGTTGTAAAGATGCATAAAAACAATACAAAAAAGAATAATTGCATTAAAATATATATATACAATTAAAAGACAACCACAGATTTGTAGCTAATTTACAGCAACATGTAAAAAATGATGTATAAATACCGCAAAGAATGTGAACAGTGGAAATATAAAAAGATAAGAACCATACTTTCACAAACACATGATTAAATAATGTCACAAGTATTATTGCAACTTATTACAATGTATGCGCAAATATAAATATTACTCTATATGGATGCAAAAAACACAGATCACATATCTAAAATATGTATAATACTATCAGCGTCTCAATAGTGATATGATCTAATACTGCTATGAATAAATTTATTTAAAACAACAATATATATCACTTAGGAGTAAGAAAACCTATGGCTCCATATGTGCATATACTACCCTGAAACTACATTACACAAGATCATTTTATACAAAAAGGGAAACCTCCCATTCTTTATTCAACCCTTTAGGATATTTAGTTTTTAATTCCAAAATCCACCAAAGTTCCCTTTTTGAAAGAGCAGAATCTCTATCGCCACCTCTACATCCTACCACAACCTGCTCTATTCCCATATATTTACACTGTTTTGTATATTGACAAGTAAGACTATGGGTACCTAGAGCTGTACGGTTATCTCTGCTTGCAATAGAGTTGGAATGTTCATATAAGCGCAGTTTCAATTTTCGTGTTGTCTTGCCTACGTATTGTAGCCCACATCCACATGTGATCAAATAGATCACATATTGGGACCCGCAGTTTATGTATCTCTTCACTTTATATGTTTTCTTGGTGACAGTAGATGAAAAAACAGATGCAGAAGATACAAATGTACAACACCTGCATCTGCCCTTTCCACATCTAAACATCCCCATACGTGTGAGCCAATTGTTGTTGGTTTTAACACTTAACATACTGGGTGCCACATAATTAGATAATGTTCTCGATCTGCGATAGGTAATGCCAGGTTTATTAGGAAGAATCTCAGCCAAGACTGGATCAACCATCAATACGGGCCAGAATTTCTTTATTACATCATATATGCGCTTGGATTCTTTACTGTACGTAGTGATAAAATTCATGGAAAAATCTTTTTTATCTGCTCGTTCTTTATTTTTTAAGGAATGTTCTCTAAATCTGGCCTTTTTTGGTTTGAGTAACTGTTCGCGATCTAAACTGATCGCATGATCATAGGCTTTTTTGATTACCTCTGTATTATAACCACGATCTATAAATTTATCCCATAGGATCATGGCCTGTTGGTTGAAACAATCCCAACCAGAACAGATTCTTCTGATGCGGATAAACTGGCTTATCGGGATACTTTTCAATAATGGTTGAGGATGACTGCTATCATATCTTAACAGAGTATTTCTAGATAGAGGTTTTTTGTATACATCACTAGTAACTGTACCCGACTTAGATTGAAACAATATATCCAGAAAAGGTATTTCTTCCTCATTCATAGAATATGTGAAATTCAAACCCAAATCATTGGAATTCAAATATTGAACAAAGCTAACAATCTTATCTTTGTCTCCCTTCCAGATGATAATCAGGTCGTCTATGTACCGATAATAGCACACAATATTCCCTTTGTATGGATAACAAATATGCTAACCTAATATTACATCGGGTAGCATGGGGTGTTTTACTTTTTTGTGCATTAATGCCCATTATAACATTGCCTCCTTTGGCGGCATAATATTGTTTTTTGGAAGCATTTATTTATGCACAGCAAAATCGCTGGATGATGTTAAAGGGCATGTCCATCCCCAAAACTAAAATTTAAACCACTGCTAGCCCCACTGTTTAGTATTAAAAATTCCATAAGGTTTTCCTGCAGTGTCTATCTAAAATCCAGGAAAGTGAAGAGTAGGAACCTTCCTGTGTGTAATAAGGTTTCTGCCTCTTCCCTGTCCTCCTGGCTCTGGCATGCGCAGAAACTTACTTACCCTCGGCTAAATCAGAATGCAGAAGCATTTGAGGCAGAGGGAACGAAGCTTGGTAAGTAAGTTTCTCTGCTCTTTTTTAACGTTTAAACATGATGGTTTGGGTTGGGAGAGGGTCCCCTACATTATAGCAAAAAGTTAACTTTGGGGTGGAGATTCACTTTAAGATTAGTGAATGGAGAACCCCCCACCCCTTGTGAGTTAAAATTTACAAATTTAAATACAAGTTGGGAAAGGTGGCTTAGCAATATAATTAAATGCTAAAGAAATAATAAATACACACAAATAAAGTCATTTAATAACAACATTGTCTTGTAACTAGTGCAGCAAAAAGTAAACCTTCTTGTTTATATGCTTTATGCAAATTCAAGGTAAAAATGAGTTTTCAACAAAATATAAATATAGCATAAAATTGCTCCACTCATATTACACCTTAACATTTTATTGCTATTTAAAGGGGACATACATTATTTTAAAGTAACAAATTTCAAGATTTAAAGTTTTAATATAGTGTACTTGTATATGTTCCTAATTAGAAATAAAGTATTAACAAGCTGATTCTTTCTTGCTTCCTGTAACTGCAAAACAAGAAAACCAGTCTAAGAATGTAATAAAAGACGTGCACCAGACTACTGGTAAAGAGAATTAGATCTCTCTGTCTTTTATGAAGGTTATTTCTGACTTCAGTAAGCCAAGAAGATTTGCCTGAAACTGTATTCACATATAGAAAATATGTGTGTTCACTTAAATAATTGGTCACATACACAGCAGCAACATTTAGAGACTCTAATTGTCTCTTTTTGTCAAGCTGTGAGCATCCTTTATAGATAGAAATATAGTAGCTCTTTAACATATTTTGTTCTGAAGTCCAATCAGAGAGCTATCCAAACCCTCCTAATACAAAAAAAGAAAAGGGAGACGCACCCAGGCAATCCTGCTACACTGTGTGGTTGAAACTAAACATGCTAGGTTAATACTTATTAGTATTCACCATGGGAAGTGGTGATGGTACCTCATATATTACAACAGAAGGTACCTCACAGCATCATGTTATTATAATAGCATTGCCCTAATAATCTAACCTATAAACAACCATTTCTCATTCCCAGTTTACCATTCCCATTGCTTCAGAGCAATTTTTAATAACTGATAACTGCTTTTTATTTCGGCTTTACCACTAAGCAAAAGGCTAAGGACTTGCAAGCGAGCAACCATTAATAGTGGCTTCCAATTCAAATTGTTCTAACCAATCAGTCCACTCCCTAGTTACCCCATCAAATGGATCAGGTTTAAAAATAGGTTTGGCAATTGGTCCTGGTAGAGCTACTGAGTCTAATTGGGGAATTTCATCTGCAGGTACAAGAACAGTAGCAGCCTCCATAGCTTAATACAGAGAACAAACATACAAAGAAAACTGGGAGAATAAATGGTATTACCAGCACCGCTGCCACCAATTTGGACCAGATCACTGCTTTATGGAGCGATTATGGGTAGCATGGCACACAGTGGGTTACTCTGGTGGTCTGGCACAAAGCAGACAGTGCACATAAACAGGTTCCCCACATAACATGTGCAGTAATCAGGTTTGCCACTGTCTATGGTGCACCACTTTGAATATTGACCAGGCCTGTATATTGTGTGTCCTTGTAAGTTGGTTTACACTTATCTGTTGCCTCATAGTTTGTATCCAATAAGGTAAATTTGTCTGTCCAATAATCTGTCCTCCCAACAGGTGGTAACAGGATCTTATACACAGGGTCTTATACACAGGATCTTGTGTTGCAGTTAATATCACTCCATAACCACACCACAACCCACTTTCACTTTCTCTCCTCCTACCATAGAGAGCAGGGACACCACCTGCAGTTCTTCCTGCTTCCCATCTTTCTCCACTTCAGTACAGGCCCGAATTACTAGGGCAGGGACAGGCAAGAGGTGTAATTCTCATTTACAGTTCCTTTTTTTTTTCTTCCTCAGTTTAACCTAAAGCTGGCTACGCAAATTTTAAACCTGTAAGGTTTTCTCTTTTATCTGCTAAAGATGAGGCTAGACACAGTCCTATCGAGCATAGGGAATATTATTTGTGGGTTACCACACACTTACCGATCTCAATCAGTAACCTGTACTACAGTACAGTGAGCCTATTGTAACTGAGAAAAAGTTTTGGTCAGTACCAACCATTCCCATTCTCGTGAATGCTTTACATTTGCAAGCCATGATCTTAAAGTTAAAAAAGTGTCTGAAAGGCAGCATAACCCCCATAAAAATGACCGAAACAGCTTTGTAAAACAAGCAACATTTTTATTTTTATAGAACCTTCAGGTGAGCAATCTGCTTCACAGTCCACCCCAAACTGCATGAATTATCTAGCTCAAAGATCCAATACTTTACACTAATATGTTATGCAGCCCAATCTTCTGCTCCCCCCTTATGAAAAGGTTGCAGCCTCTGCTTGAAGCTGTACAAGATCTTTATGAGTTTAAAATGTGCAGAGGAGGGCAGTAACACCAGTTTTCATTTTCAGTGATGTTAGGTCACGTCAGAGCAATGATTGATTGCCGTTACCTAGAAGGCAGCAATTGAATTAAATGTATTGTCTTGAACTTATAGCAGGACAGGGCACAAAAAAATGTCATTCTTTAAAGGAAAAGTCAACCCCATAAATAATAAATATTTCCCAACAGTTTAGTGTTTCTTCTTTGAGTTTGCAAATGTACTTATTATTTAAAGTTGGTAACTATCTTTATTATTTGAGGGGTGGAATTTGTATTAGAAGAGTTTTACTTATTTGTGCCCTGTCCTGCTATGCATTCAAGATAATTTTATGCTTTCATTGGATTACAGACAACTTCTGGACAACTTCAGCTGCTGCATAGCGCAGCAATTTTTTAATATGCTGGGCAGACATGTTTACTGTGTACTGTATGGTTTATGAGTGTTACAATAAATGAGCTAATTAAGCATTTTAGTTCCATGTGTTAAACATTACATGAGCTAATGCAATTTCACCCACCCAGGAACCATGCAATGAAGTATATTTCATTTAGGCCACAAACTCTTTTGCAGGCATTCATGCTGACAGCTAGGAACTGTTACCTGATTGTGTTGAAGAAAAATGCAAATCAAAGTGCAATTCATTTTATGACTATTACTAGTAATGTTTAATATGGCATTTTATACAATATTAGAAATTACAAGGCAGAATGTGCAAAACTGAAGAAATTATTTAGATATGTAAGTATTTCTCCTTGTTTTGAGGTACCAATTATTGAAAAATTATGGATTTGACCTTTAAGGTATAATGTCATGAGTAATTTCGCCTGGGGCAAAAAAGTGAGCCTCCAAGGCTTTATAGGTGATGCAATGCGGAATATGAGCCTATGTTACAGCTGTGAAATCTTAGCCTAAGAAAACAAGATTTCAGCTAGCTCAAATAGGTTAGCTGGTGTTTCTGAAGTAGTTAGTGATTTTACAAATAGGAATAATAGTCAAAGTATTTCTGAGGCTAGCAAATCACTTTCACCTGGGCAAAATCTGCAGGACATTTTCCTTCATAGGTCAGTTTTTTCTTCAAGATGATGGACTGAAAAAAGGAATGTTTAGTTATCAAACTGAAAGAATAATTGTTTGCAGGTCTTGCTTTAGGCTATTTTATTCCACTTTGAAACCTAAATTGGTGGTCTTTGTGAACAGACACTGTTAATTAGTTGCTTTGCATTGATCCCTACACACCTTAACTAGGAAGTTTAGGGAATTACAGCGTTTTCTAACATAGTATGAAAGGTTGAATAAAGACATACGTCCATCTAGTCCAACCTTTTTAGCCTCCTCATGATTCCTGCTTAACAACTGATCCAGATAAAGGCAAAAAAACTCAAACTAAACAGTTTGAACGGGAAAAGATTTCCTTCCTGACTCCAAATGGGAATACCAAAGTTTGCATAAACCCTTTTTCTGTTCACTTGTATTACTTCAATTAGTTTATAGTTACTCAACAGTGGTAGTTAAACATTTGTCCTCCCAATATTATTTCATAGAGATTTTTGTTTAGTACCTTCTTTTGTTTCAAATATCGTATATCAATGCAGTCTTCTAGAAATCCATCTTTGTTGGGGATATGTATAGGCTCCCTTTCTAGGCAGAAATACAAACAGCCAATCAGTAGGTCTGTACACTTAGTGGCTTAGGGACTGAAACACAATGTCCAGTTCTGAGTACTTTTCCGTGCATTGTGCGACCATATTCAAAAATCGGTAAATTGTAAACTTGCATCTTTTAACTAATCATATGCAAGATAAAGATATTTCCTAATGTATTTATGTGCAGAATATAAATGCTCATCCATTTGGGCGTTTAATTAATCACTTCTAATACAGATTGCAGGCTGTGTTGGATTTTATGCATTGTAGAGCCAATCAGCCAAGAGGTTTATAGGTTTTGTATGCATTAAGTTTAAAGGGACACTCTTCTGTTTATCCATTTGATAATAATTCAGAACAGATTCAGTATACTGACTAATAAGTAAGTTTAGGTTTGTATGCACAAAGTTGCTTTACTCTTTATACCTTGCTTTATACCTTAACAAAGTGTAGTCTACAAACTGTATGCGTCCTACTTTATTCATAATTAGCAAATTTGCATGCATGTGTTAAGGTATGCGAACTAGACTTATTTCTAACAACTATTTCGGGCATTAAAAAAATATGTTCAGGGCAATGTTAAACATCCCAGCAACCTTGAATTAAGTACACTGTTTTTAGAATTCCCCACTGACTATTAAAATAATGAGTAACATAAGGGCCTGCGAACATTACAGCAGAGCTCAGCACAACCCTAGGGGGAAAAAAATATATATATGTGGCGGGGGCGGCAAGGACAAATAATCCTGCTTCGATGCCCGGGTGCTCACCAAAGAAGCATAGATAGTTATAAGTGAAAGATGGAAGCACTTCTGTGTCTTGGTGCAAAATATATTTATTGTATCACAAAAAATCCATTATCAACGGGTTTCGGGTATATATATATATATATATATATATATATATATATATATATATATATATATAGTAGCAAAAGTGTGCACGTGGGTGCACAGTGGTAATTATTTGTGTTTGTTTTGTTTTGCTATGTATGGATACAGTGGATATAATATCTATAAAAAGGGATTTTTCAAACTGTTACTCAGTCATCAGCATCCAGGGGAACTAAATTAGAAACCTGCAGGTCTGAGAATAGACCCAGACATTCCTGCATTCAATCTAAACAACACTATTGGTTGGCCTTAGACCCTAAACAAGACCCAGATTAACATGCTATGTTCATACTAATTAGTATTAACCACAGCTAGTTCCAGATTTACGGTTGCTATGGGGTTAGGACTTGGGAGCACAGGATACTTTATAGGTTAAGGTGAGGTGGGGTTAAAGGAGCTTAACGCTCCCCACAGAGTATACAATTAAATTGAGCCTTCTTATAACAGTAGGTACCTCACAGCCTCATGTTATTATAATAGCAATCCCCTAATAATCTAACATATAAACACATATTTCTCCCTACCAGCTTTCCTGGAGAAATGGGCGGGGACATGCAAAGTATCATGCTTTATATCCTCTTTCCTACATACACATCACTTCCTGTGTAGCATACAGAAAGTTTTTTTTGATTGGCTAAGAACATTATTGGATGTTATACTGACATTACCACTTCCTCTCAGTATCCTCTTGGAGACCACTTAGCAGTCAGGGATGTGCACACAAGCGGATATTTCAGCCATAATCAATAATTTTGAGCCTGTGATGATTAATTGATTGACATGCCGAAAATCCTTACTTTGTGCTATTAATGAAAAATCAGCAGCACCGCTTTTATTCACACCACACAGACTACCAATTAAAGTTGTCTTTTTCTTTCATATTTGTACATTTTGTTACAGTATTAATTAGTTTTTACACTATTGCATCCTTGCTCCCTTAACAAAATGTCTTTAATAATAATAGTTTTAGACAAACTTACAGATTGTGTCAATATGCATATACTTTATGTAAAAATACCTCTGTAAAACCATGCGTACATCATAGTGACTTTGTCAATATATAACAATAAAATAAAACATGGAACCTAGACGGGAAAAAAATAACAAGTATATAGTATGACTAGTCTATATAAAATAGTTTTAAAAAATCTGATGTGATGACTGATGTGATGATATATAGTGATACCGTATATCTGGATGCTGCTGGACAAAATCACATAGCCCTGGGAAAACAAAAGCTGTACCCTGTAACACAGGGCTGTATATGGGACCTTTTATTGGGCTGTGTTTGGGACTTTCTAAGGGGCTGTGTATGGGACTTTCTAAGGGGCTGTGTATGGGACTTTTTATGGGGCTGTGTTAAGACTGTCTGTGGAATCTATAATTATTCCTATGGGAGAAAGTCAACCCTCGGTTTATACTCGAGTCAAGCAGCTTTCCCAGTTTATCAGTTAAAAGTAAGTACATCGGTTTATATTCTGGGTGGTTTATACTTGAGTATATACGGTAGGGGGAGATGGTTGGTTGTCTTGTGTTTATCCCTTTCTGGTTCTTAGTAATAAAAATATATTAATTATCAGTGGTTGTTCTTTATATCATTTTCTATTCATGTGATATCTAGTAAATCTATGATTATGTTGCCACCAGTAGGCCTGTGTCATCAAAGAGCCCCCTCATTAGTACTTGCTTGGAATTCAGTAGTGTAAGTTTTATCATCATAGCGACTTTGGCATGAAATTATGTATTGCCTTAAACCTTAAGAGTGCCAGGGCTATGTATTGTGAATAGTAATATTTGCAAAATGATTTATATTGTAATGTAATTTATCAAACTCTTTTTTCTGCATGTTTTGCATAGTTTTATTCCACATAAGTGGACATGAAGTGTTTAATACTGCCAATAGCAAACAAAAGGTATTTATGCACTTATGTTACCATGAACAGTCTGGTTTTGTATAAGTCTGTTCAATTACCTGATATATGCATCTAAAACCTAAACAGATTCTCTTCTTCTTCATTCATCCATCTTTTGCTGGAGCCATCCTCCCAAGTTAAGGAAAGATAAATGTGAACATTGTATGGGAATGTGAGGCAGCTCCCAAACATTTCAAATGGTATATAAACAACTGTTCTCTTTTACCTTTAGCCGGGCTCCTACACAGAAGCCGTGCAATTTAAATTGAGTTGAAAAGTGGATTTTAAATGTTTTAGTCTCTTAAATAGCATTCTAATACCATTTTCTTTCTGTTTTTCTTTAATGTGGACAATAGTCGTGTACACAGTCTGCAGCTATAATACATTGTTTGGATTAGGAATATTTTGTAAAAGAGTTTGAAGCACTTTCTGCAAAATTTTTGCAAGCAAAGTCATTTGTATCTGGCTCTGATTGGAAAAAGTCTGCAGTTTAAACCAGTAATTTGTTTAACGTATGTAATGCTGAACTTTTTGGTCTGCGTTTTAAACAGTCGTTTTAAGATTTTTAAGCTTTTCTGTCAGTGTTCCTTTAGTATATTATATTTTTACATTTTATCATGTTTTGTTTTAATTTTTAAAGATTGACAAATACAACATTTCTTTTTAGTGCAACCATATGGCATGTATTTAATGCAAGAGAACTTGGCATGCTGCAGTGCTAATTTCATATGCATTAAATGCAAAGGTGGCAACCTTAGTACAATTTTAAGAGTGATCCCTTTATAAGGTAAATTTATAAAATCAACATACAGGGCTATGTATCAATATCTTCTATTGCAGAAAGTATGAGCAACATGCGTTTGATTTGTGTATGTAGCAAAGAGTTGCTTCTGAAGGTTCTCATTCATGCAGGTCATGGTATATCTGTTGTATATCTGTTGTATTCAGTTAGATCAACTGGACTTGAAGTTTAGTTCTTTCACAGAAGACATTTTGCTAGTCATCTGTCTGGTTTGGAAAGTCCCAATCAGCATATAACAGCAAGGTGTTGGGGACCTTCTAAGGGCAGCTTCATCTCTATAACATACAAGGTGGCGAAATACCTATCAAACATCCTAGGGCCTTTGGTTGGAAGTTCCAAGCATCACATCCAGAACTCCCAGGATTGCATGATCAACATTCAAGATATAGTACTCGGTGCAAAAGAAACTATGGTATCCTATGATGCAACATCTCTCTTCAACTGTATACCCACCAAGGAGGCTGTTGAAATGGTGAGAAAATGGCTATGCCAAGACGAGACCCAACAGAACAGATCTTAGCCCAGAACAGGGGTGTTCCCTACTGGACTTATGGTTAAATACAAGATATTTCAAATGTAGGGGTAAGTTCTACTAACATAAACATGGATGTGCTTTGAGATCTCAAGTTTCACCCATTATGATACTTTACATGATAGGAATGGAAACATAGGCTCTTAAGGGCCTTCAAAGACATAGCTCCCAGCCATTGGTTCAGATTAGTGGATAACAGTTGGGTTAAAATCCACCAGAAGCAAGTACAAACCTTCACAAAACACATCAATTCTGTGAACCAAAACATCAGATTAATATGGCTCTCCAACTCCACTGACACTTTCTGACGCATCCACAGTCCTTTGCATTGTGTGCGCATGCCACAAGAGAAAAAGGGTTTAAGGCAAGAGGAGGCAGTGTGAGGCACAAGAGAAGAAATAGAAAAAGAAGCAGCAGAGTGAAGGGATTTAAATGTTAAGAGTAGGATTTTATAAATAATGCATTCTTTAATGGGGAGCCAGGTAGATGTGCAGCACAGAGGAGATTTAATTTCCCGATTTGTTAGAGAGCAAAACAATGCGTGCGGCAAGAGTTAAGTATGGACTGAAGTGGAGAAAGATAGGAGGCAGCAAGTCTGGAAAGCAGAAGGTTACAATAGTCCAGGCATGATAGGATGAGAGCATGGATAAGCATAGCAGTAGTTTAAAGAGAGAGAGGAATCAACGGATTTTCGCAATGTTACGGGAAAAAATCGTCCAGTTTTAGCAACATAGTTAATGTGAAGTGTGAAAAGGAGAGAGAGGAATCTATTTAAAAAAAACCTAAGCAACGTGCCGACCTAATTGGGTAAATAGGGGTGTTGTCCACAGAAATGAAAAAAAGTGGGATAGGACCAGGTTTTGGTGAAAAGTTCCGTTTCAGGTTTAGTTTGAGACATTGGTGCGCCATCCTTGAGGAGACAGTTGGAGATGCATGATTGGGTGTCAGGACTGAGCGTGGGGGTGGAAAAATATATTTGAGTATCACCAGCATACGGATAGTAGTTAAAACCAAATGAGTTGATGACATCTCCCAGGGAAATAGTATAGAGGTAGAACAATAGGGGTTCAAGAACAGAGCCCTACGGAACTCCTACACTAAGAGGAACCAGAGAGGATGTTTTATTATCATATGAACATTATTATATGGACATACCCTTTAATGAGTGTAATGCCAACAGGATTAATTCAAAAGAGGTGTCAAGGAGGCCATTTATGTCAAAATAAAGAAACCAAGCCTAAATACAATAGATCACACCTTTTAGCCACAATGCAATCAACACCTGGCATTCAGAAGGTCCCCAACACCTGGCTGTTATATGCTTATGGGGACTTTCCAGGGTACTTAATTGCCAACAGATTCTTGTACAAGTCATTCTGAATTGAGAAAGCCAGTCGGATGACTAGCAAAACATCTTCAAAACTATACTTCAAGTCTAGCTGATCTAACTGAATAAAAAAGATATTGCAAATTGTCAGTGTATTGGGTTTTGTGTTGTTTTTCATGTTAATATGGTTTACAGGATTTCATGCAACAAATACATTGCTTTATGTTATAAATGTGTGTTACTGATGTGTTTTAACCATCTACTTCAAATTGGCACAGTGTATTGCTAGAACTATAGCAGTGTATTACTTAGTAGCAAGGAGATGTGAGCAAAAATGTGAAAACATTTCTCAATGCATCAAAATTAGACCACAAATTTCATGGTGTAGAGAAATTGTCTAAAACCTAATACATTGCTTGCGGCTCTTACTCGGGCATAAACTAAAAACTGCCCAACTAAGTTTGAACCTCACGCAAACCAATCATATCATTGTGCAAAATTTTAAGATGTAAATGATATGTAGTGTCCAATGATACTTATCCCTGAAAGTGCAGAGCTGCAGCATAATGAAGTGAACATGATCTTGGCACTGCAATATATTATTCAATGGTGTACCTGTTTAAAGGGTAATAAAAAATGTTGGAGGCAGTATTTCTTCAAAAGAAAAAAAAATGCCAGAGATACTACAAAAATGCAAATAAGGGAAACAAGTGTTTATTCACGAATTTACAAGATAAAAACTTCAAGCTTCATAAAGGATGTGCTGCCTGAAACACTCTGGCAGTTTTTCTTTTGTTTTCCTTTGGCTGGGCGGTAGTACAGCCTGAAATGAGATACTCATTATAGAGGAGTGATTTGTAATATCCCATCATCGTGTTTACGTTGGAGGAAGGGTTGCCAGATCAGATAAACATATAGGGACACCTAGACCCTCCTGCTAAACCAATTTTATTAGAATATGTATGCATACCCTCCAAAATTACCCCTAGTTAATTAACTTATAGATGTAACATTGTGCACAGATGCAAGTGCCATACCCTGCAATATTCCCCTTTATTAGGTAACCAACGTTATGCACAGCTGCAATTAGATACAAATATTCACCTGGTCTTAGCACATTTCAGTGCAATGCTTTTTTCATTTTTGTATCTATTTAAAGGTGAATGTAGAAAGTAAGAAGTGGAAGATAATTAATTGAACCTGATCTCACCACAGCTCTGTGCAATGCATATTTAACAGTGTACCTATTTAAAATGGAATGTTGGAGGGTATGACAAACACACTGTCCAACATTCCCCTTTTATATAGTACACTAATACAAACAACATTGAGCAGAGCTGCAGGGGGGTGGGGTGTAGGTGAGCCCAATTGCAGCAAAGCTTTACAAATTTTGTATAAACAAATCACGCTTTTCCTACTCTCAACATTACCATCTCAACATTACCTTTAAGAAGGCACACTTTACCTTTAAGAAAAGTAATATTTCTGCAACTGACTGGAAGAACTTCACACTACAACACTGCTACTAGGTGTATGTGCAAATCTGTAAAGCTGTATGCAACACCCAGCGTGCTCTGCGATTTGAATAATTTTGATTTAATATATTCATGCATCACAGGGGTTAAAGGGCATGTCCACCCCCAAAACTATAATCCCCCCAACTACTGGCCCCACCATGTAGTGTAGTTTAATCCTTACCTCACATCCCAGCTCCATAGGGTTCTCCTGTAGTCCCCCCCCAAAGTCCCAAAAAATGACTACCAGGAGGCTAGCAGAGTCCATATAGGACACTGCCTGCTAGCTGGCCTCAGGTAGATTTTTGCCATGCGTTACTGCAGCCCTTCTCCCCCCTCCCTCCCCCTCCCCTCCCTCCCTCTCCTCCGTTCTACTACCCTCCCCCTAGCATAAAACCCATTAATATCCTGCTCCCCATGTCCCCCACCCCAACCGGTATTTTTTATTTTTAGAAAGCTCCCAACTCTTACTTACCTCTCCTCTTTCCTCCGGCGAAGTGAGCTGCCGGCAGCGCGTCTGTGATTGGCTGCCGCTCAGCCAATCACAGACGCGGCTGCCGTCCCGCCCCTCTGCTTGCATTTCCTTGCAAGCAGAGGGCCGGGAGCGCGGCGGAGGATCGAGGGGAGGTAAGTAGAGTTTGGGGGGCTTTCAAAAAAAAAATTATAGCGGTTGGGGCTGGGAGCCCCGGGGGGACCTTATATAAAAAAAAATTTTTTAGGGTGGACATAGCCTTTAAGATTTGGGGGTTGGGAGCAAACGTGCAGAAAATGCAATGAAGTTGAATAAGCTACTGGCGAACAACAATAGGAAGCTTCAAGAAGAACCTAAAGTGAGCTCAAAGCTGAGTAGGTTGTAGAATTTTGAAAGGTAGCTAAATGACAGTCTTTAAAAAATAGGGAGGAACCAAGTAAATGTTACTAACTATATAAAAAATTCAAACTCCAATTGCCAGAATTATAACTATTGCCCCACAATATCTATTTATTTTACAAATGTGGGACTAATTTCCCAACACTATTTTGCAGCCACAAAAAAAAAAAATTTAGTTTGAGATTGTTACAAACTTAAATAAACACATGAAAAATAGTATAAATGGATTGTTTTTCTATATAAAGTGTAGCATTTTTATTGCTGTTACACATAAACATTGAATGAAACTGCTTGGCTCTGCGTGATTAAAAATGTTTGTGTGTGGGGGGGGGGGGGGGATTTGAGGTAGAATTCTTAGTAAATGTTCTGCAGTAAATGTTCTGAATTTAGCTAGCTAATGGTTAGTTGCCCCAACTAAAGCTCCCTGTGTATCCTTAATATACAGCCTATGTTTTACTGGAATGCACAAGGGTTCGTGTCACGGTACTGCCTGAAATGGTTTCCATCATTTTGAGTTTGGATATTGTAACTTTTAACAGTTTTTAGATTTATATAGTTTTTATTTGGCTGTCAAAACAATTAATTATATCATGTTCCAAAGGTGTAAAGCTGTCAAATAAATCTGAATTTTTGCATAAACATTTAGTTAGCTGCATGTGCTACTACCAGGCTGCAGACAATGGGCATGCCCAATTTTTCCAACCTCTTCTGAGTCAGAATGCTTCCAAGTTTCCATGGCTTATTTTTGCATGTGTATCCCCATCATCCCCTGTGGGATTTTAATTCATTATATTTATCTCCCATTTTATTGGCTCATTTTATACAACCAAGAATAAAATATTTTGTTTTTGAGTCCTTCCTTCTATTAATGCTACAGTATTCAGTCTTAAAAGAACTAGTATACCAAAGTTATATTTTTAATAATTTATTGTGTAAATATAACAGATTTTCAGCATACCATTATTTTTAATGTTGTTGTCCATATGGTTACTTTTGCCTTTAAGCAGAATGAAAATAAAATACAGAAAAATCGCTTATTGTGGAAAGCTGTTTAGATTTTTTTTTACTCAAAAGAAAAAAAAATCCAATCTGCTACAACTTTCTTGCAACAGAAATATTTTAAAGTTTTTTTTCCCATAGCCTAAAATTAGACATGTCAGGCAGAATCCCCAACTTGTTTATAATTGAATTCATTTGTCATAAAATTCTGTCTTTCTTTACTGTCTAAATATATAGTTTTTATATATACAACCATGAAATATTTATGCAATGTGGCTTTAAAGGCACACGGATGGGATCTGATGAGATTTGCTTAATATTGCCAAGGTGTGTGTGTGTGGGGGGGGGAGAAACTACTACTGGCAAGCTACTTTGTATGTCTGCATAATTCACATACCACATATAGGATGGGGGAGGGGTGTCAGGCAGTTCTATGTATGCAGTTCTCCAGATGGGGGAAAAAATTCATAAGGGTTCAAGGTTGACCTGCTCTGAAGGTTTCAATCCCCTTCAAATAGTGAAGGTTTTTATTTACTTTCAGATACACTATTGAGAAATGCATTGCAGAGAGCTGTGCTAAGATCAGGTTTACTTCTTTATCCTCCCTCTTATGCTTTGTATGTTGCTGTTTCTATAAATTTAATTATTAAATGGGTCATTTTAAAGGGTTTGCAAATGGAATGCAGCATGTGAGCTACTGGCCTGGCCTTTTCTTCTTCTGCCAGTGCATAGAAATGGCACAAAGCAGCAGCAGAAAAGAGGCAAGTGAGCAAGCTCTAGGTTTTGAGGGGTAATAAGCCTAAGGTAAAATTTTAGTTTGGGTGGTGGTGATGACCTTTAAGTGTGAACCTTTTATACCAAATAACCTGCCAATGCAGTTGTCACCTTTCCCTTAAAGCTAGGTAAACAATAGTACCGATAAAGCCCCAATTCCGTCCGATATGTTGTGGCAACTTTCCCGAACGTGTGCGTGGCCGCTGAACATTCGGGCGGACGAAAGGTCGGTTGGGGGAAAAGTGTACATTTTCCTCAGCCACGGTAGACTCCTTATAGTGGGAGTCGGTCGTGGTCGAAAGAAACACACACTCCCAAATGTCCTCCCTATGCACAGGACTGTGTGTATCCTGATCTTTGAAAAATGAAATTGTAATTTTTCAAAAAATTGTGATTTGTACCTAGCTGTTTGGTTTTTACATTAGAAGCATGATGCAGGCTGCGTTGGTTTCAATGTAACCATAAGTCATAATGAACTGCTACCTAGCCTTGTAATATGTAGATTTCATATGTGTTTAAGCTCAATCTGTCACAAGATCCACAAGATTAATATTTTTTTAGTTCAATGATTTTTTTTTATTAAAACATAACATTTAATAACATTGTTTTCAGTTCTGTTAACATTTATATTATATTAATTTTAGCAGTATACAAAAATAACAATTTTTTGACTTTTGTTTTACGTTGGGGTTCTCATTTTTTCTCTGTTTTCCCTATTAAGAGTTGCTATACATTGCTTTTCTTATCGATACTGCCATTTCTCATGTATCTATAGTTTATTATATCCTGTATCAAAACACAAGATTACTTTTATTCTGCCACAGTTTTCCTAGTTTTTTTTTTAATCTGACCAAATATCCTAAAAATTGCCTTAAATCTGCCAGTATCTCATAGATTGCATTCCATATGCATACCATTCAACATTTCCTCTTGAATAGTTACACAGTACAGAGCTGCAGGAGGAGGATCTGTTGTATTTTTCAATAGTGCAAATATGTGAATAAAACCTTCACTATCTAAAGGTGAATTAAACCTTCAGAGCATTAAACCTGTTAATATTCGAATCAAGCTCCTTGGACACTGGCACACTGGACTGAAATCCAGTGTGGTAAAACTCCTTACTATATGAGGAAGCCCTCACTGACTAACCGCTGAACCCTTGATAATTGGCTGACCGGCGGTGCCATTTTTAGGCATAAGCCACCTAGGCAAAGTTCTAGGGCATCTATATTAAACCAGGGCACCCAGTGTTCTCCTTATCAGCTTTTCCTTTCAGTTTCAGAACTGCTCTCCTTGTTCTGCTACTGTAATTTGCAATATTGTATTTAGTAGAGAGCCTGAACTCCACACACTCTATTTAGCAACAAATGTTGCAAATGAACTGAAGGTGAAGGAAGGAGGGGGAGGATGAGCTCAACTAATAGTACTGAGGAGAACCGTTCTAAAATGCCAGGTAAAAGGTGCTGCAGACTTTTTATGACAGTGGCCCCTGTGACTAGCAGCCATGAGATCCCTATCCCTGCCTCTTTCTTCCTCCAATTAGAACTTAGAGTAGGTGAGGAGGGAATAATTCAATGGAGGAGACATGGAAAGCAGGTACATACTGTATATCATGTCAATGCTTGCAGCTGAAAGGGTTAAAGGTAATAATACTCTTTTGGTACTGAAAATATTAATAGCAATAGTCTATTAAAGTGCTAGCACTAAGGGTTTAATGGCAATACTCTGGGTCAGTGCTGGCACTGAAATTACTAGTAGGAAAGTGTGCTGGCACTGAAGGGTTAAATGTAATACTCTGCTGACACTGAAGGGTTAATAGCAATACTCTGGAGAAGGGCCGGCACTAAAAATGGTAATGCCTATACTCTTGGAGGGATAGGCAACACTACTGCACTTTTAATTGCGATAGGATTGCGTTCTGATCATGCTAGGGCACCAAAATGGCTAGAAACGGCCCTGCTGACCAGAAACCATGGAGAGGTGGTGATAGTGGCCATTCTCAAGAAAAGGAAACAATGTGGATGAAATGGTTGAACACACTGCATCCTAATTGCCCTAATAGGGACTATTATTTATATTTATTCATGTAGACTGGATGCATGGAGTTGATTAATTTCCAGGCATTATTTAATATGTTATGTAAGTTTGGATATCAATATGTTACTATCAGAAGAGAAGGGGTAATAAGTGGTATGAGAACATGTATTCTTTACATATATCACCACAATAGATATGGAAATGTATATTACATCCTAATCATCTTAATAGAGACTATTATTTCTGTTTATTCCTGTGGACTGGATGGAGTTATGATTAATTTCCCACCATTGTTTAATAAGTGTGGATATCAATATGTTACAATCAGAAGAGAAGGGGTAATAAGGGGTATGAGAACATGTATTTTTTACAAATATCACCACAACAGTTATGCAGATGTATATTATATATGTAAAGGGAAAAGAAAATATCCTGTGAACATGTTTAAAAAAGAGAGACATGAAATTGATAGTGTTGGCGAATCAAAACTGTTTCTGAGTGATAGTAGGAAGTTACAAGGCTTATATGTCGCTTCCTTTGTAAAACATGCGACAGTCTTAGCAAAGTAAAGTAAAACTTTCTTCTCACTCTCACCTCACCCCTCCCCTCTCAATATAAAAAAAAGGAGAGCTGCTTTTTGCTGGACAGGAAGTAATATCTATATCTGATAGGGGACTGAAAGGAAAAACTTTCCATGCCCATTTCTCTGAGACAATGAAGTGAGTTTGTTAATCGCTTAATACATTATTTAATAAATAGAGCCCATAGAAGCCATGAACCTGAACTGATAAAATGTAATAAGATTGAAACATGACAGGATAGTCTAGGATCTTTATAGGACCTCAGATTTACCAATAGTGATCCCTGTCTAACAGAATCCCTGATAACAGCTGTGAGTTAATGAGGAGGAGTACTGAAAGACCGATTAATAACTTAAGTTATAGAATGATCCAATGGATCTCCTATTGATCTATTATTGGTTGGAAATTTAAGGGGGAAGATTGATTCAAGCTCTGCACAACAGTTGTTTTTCATTGGGGTGTTTCTACTAAACTATAATACTCTATACAATGTTACTTTAATAGCTCAAAAATAGAGATGGACCGGATTGCGGATCTGAATCCGGTTTCATAACGGATTTCCGTGAGTCGCGGATTTTGCAGGAATTCCGATTTGCAGGTTTTTTCGAGATGTGTTTGAAAAATTTTTTTTCATTGTGAACCTTTAGGCTGCATTTTATATTTATTTAACATGTATTTCTAAAGCACTGACACTTCCAGTACAATCCAAAAGATACCTATTGGGGTACATCCAATAGGTTCCCTTCTGCCTCTGTATATTGTGTAAAACATTCCTTTATGGGATGTGACTATAATAGAATCACGATTTTATAGGATTTTTATTTTTAACATCTTGCCTTTCTTTTTCTTTTTTTTTTTTTTTACTGTACAAATCCCTGAAATTTTATAGTAGTGTGTATAAAGATTTTATCATATCTATCCACATATAAAGAATGCATTAATATTTGGGAAGGGTTACCTGTATGCATTGAGCCCTCTTGTTATGTTTTATATCAATTCTGATGATCTTTTAGTTAATCTGTTTCAATTGTGATTTTTACTTTTTTTTTTTTTTATTGATCTACTGAAATCAAAATAAATGAAGCTATGTACAACACATTTTTACTATATGTTAAATAGTTTAGTCCCAAAGCTTAGTGGATCTCATTAAAGAACCAGCTATCACTTGAAGACAGTTTGTCAACGCTAATATGGGACCCTTGGGATTGTAATGACAATTTGAGCACTGCTACACAGGACAGCCTATTCAAAGTTCGATTTGATTCTTAGCAATTGGTATACAGGCTCTGATTTACTCTTCAATAAATCTGCCACGTTGCATAACATTGTTTTTCCATTCGAGATTTTAGTGGATTTTTTTTGTAAATTTTCCTCGGCACACACATTGGACATAATTGATGCAGCTTTGGGAGCACTAACAACTGATTGACTTTTTTTCCCTCAAAGTAGCATGGAGGATGGAATGTTAGTGGCCCATTACAGTGCACATATTTAATGAGACTTAATGAGACAATTCCTTTGTGTAGGGGAAAGGTAAATTTAAGATGCAGATCATTTTCATATCCCCACAGAATATAATCTGGAGGTTACTATGTTATTGTTGACATTCTCCTGCTTCAGAATGAAACTACCCCATATGTATCTATTTTCTGTGGGAGAATTAAAATAAAATCCCTAGCAAAAGGATTTGAAACAGCAACTTTGTTATGATGTGTATTATATATTATGAAGGGTAACAGGTCTGGCACATTTATTTAGGGTTTTTTTTACTATGCAAAAAAGTTAAAAAAAAAAAAGTTTAAAAAAGTCCGTTTCTATAGAATGTGATTTATTACAGTTATCTTTAAGTTGTTTTCTCGTCAGACCTTCTGTGAATATATCTCTATTACTCTTGGGTATAATTTACTGTTACCGTACATCCCATTTCACATTAAAAATGTAGCTTATTAGTTTAACAGAGCGGGAATAACTAAAAATTGCTCTCCTTCTGCTCACATTATCCTTTGATTACTTGTGAATCCCCTTTTCCCCCTTGACTGTATTATGTGTATTTGAAATCTGAGTTTGTCACAGGTCAAGTCTTGCATAGCTTATTTGAATAAAATAGAAGGTAAAATTGGAACCTTATTGGTGTTTGTATTACTGTACACGTCTGTTGGTTCATTCATCGGACCAATGAGTAAATAATTGTTCTATTTTTCTAAGAAATAAAAATGTTTCCCCTTAAATATAGCTAATTTTTTTAAATATCCAGTATGTAAGGAAAGTTTTTACAGTAAAATTGTCTAGCAAATGCATCCATAACAAACATTTTAGATAAGTCCAAATATATTTTAACTAAAAGTATAAAATAAGAGGTTGGGCTACAAACAAATCCCATGGCCCTGTTCTAATCTACAGATATATTTTTTCCCCATACAAGGTATTCAAAAAAATCCCACAGGCACCTTAAAACAGGGCATTATCTTGTGAATTCTAGGCTGTTTTTGGCTAGGGGTGTTTTGCCTGGATGACATAGCACTCCTTTAGGCCAAGAACAGAGGAGTTTACTTGATGCTAACAAAGCACCAAATGGCAGTATCTACATTAAGTACCTATATGTTTACCTGGTCATAGAGTTACCTTGCCCCATATATATATTTGACAATCTTCCCTGAGATTTATGTATAGATTTTTGTATAATGTAATGTACCTTGGCCTTTTTAGAAAAAGGTTTGTGGTAGATTACAACTAAATAGCATTATGTGGCATATAGTATAAATAATTAAAATGAAGCTGAAATTGCTTTTCTCTGCCATATAAAGAATGTTACTATTTTTTTCATTTTTTTGTTAGTAATATTGCATTTCTTGGTCATTCTGTTTTGTAGCTGTGCGATATTTGAGTACCTTGAAGGACAGGACAAGGAAGATTACATTATGCTTGAAATTCTGCTTCTTGTGCACTTTTATAAAAGTTTAGTGCACACAGGGTTTTGAAAAACTTAAAAAAACCTTACTTTTAAATGTTACCTCCATCCCAAAATTTAATGTAGGGAACCCCCTATAACCTAGACCTTGCTAGGTTTAAAATCCCAAAAATGCTCCCAAAAGATACTTACCAGCCTTTGTTCTCTCTTTGCGCACTCTAATGCTGTTCTTCCACACGGAACAGCATAAAAGGCCAGACCAGCAGCCACATCTGTGATTGGCTGAGAATCATCAAATCACTGACGCGGCTGCCAGTCCAGACCCTCTGCTTTACAGCACAGAAGAACAGCAGAGGTTAGCCCAGGGAGCATAATTATCTTTTGGGGGTTGATTTTTTTTCAATTTAAACATAGTGCGCAGTGTGGGGTTTTCCCCTAACTAAGCCATATAGGAATTTTGCCTCAGTTGTGAGGCTGTAGTAAAAGGGACTGCAGGGAGGGGCGGTGGGGGTGGGAAAAGAGAGAGGTCCCCTTTGCATGCCAGAGTCCTCTAAGAAGGACAAGGAAGAGGCAGATACCTTTTTCACACAGGCAGGCTCCTACTCTTCAGTTTCCTGGACTTTGAATAAGCAGGACAACCATAAGGAGCAGAGGGAAAAGGTATGGATCATTTAACAATATACAGTGGAGCAAATTTTATTTGGGGGATGGACATGCCATTTAATTTATTGTATCCATTTCAGCAACTTAAAACTGCGTTATCCCAAATACTAGTGTATTGTTTTTATGATTGGTTTTAAGCTCTGTCCAACAGACCTTTTATGCAGCGAAGAAGTCACTTAATTTCTAAGTTGAATTGCAATATAAAATCTTAATACAATTGCTACAGACCTATGAGATTCAAAACGTATTTATTTTCATTTGCTTGTAACTTCAGAGAATTTTCATCCTGTGTTAGTACAATTCCTAACAAGTCCTCCCCTCTGTACATTATTGGTTTGACTATAGTAACATAACAATGTTTTGTTTTGTTTTTTTTACTTTGGTGGCTTTTCAAAGCTACCCACAATATGTTAGACCAAAGAGATGTTTGATTGAAAGTTCCAATTAAACGAATCTCGGAAAATTAGCTGAAATTAGCTGTCACAAAGTCACATTTAAATGAGTGATGAGATGGTATGGCAGTAAACATTTAAATAATATAAATTGCCATTTAAGTGTATGGTTTAATGTTTGTCATACATTAATGTGACATGAGACAGCAGTGACAATCAAGTTGCGTGCTGTAATTTGAACATATTTAGGGCTTTTGTGTGAAGTGCCACACACAAATGAAGACAGTTGTAGTTTTAATGTTTTGATTCTGCCTGTGATTTTTTTTTTTTTTTTTTGTTTTTTAGTTACCCATAGTTTATGAATTGTGCCTTTCATTTCAGTGGGCTAAAATGGAAAGCTTTCAGTTCTCATGTTAACATAGAATTTTTATTTTACTGATCATCTAGTATATTTTGTAAATGGCTTGTACATCTACAGCATGTAGGTATACTTGCGAAAGTTGGTCTATTGGTGCATGTTTAGTTATGTGTTTATATATATGTATGTTTGTGACTGCATGTTGAATGTTTGTGATCATGTTTGTTTATACACAGATATATGTATGTGGTTGTCATTTCATTTATGAAATATTATTTTCAATTATTTTAGAACATTTAACAGGATGTATTACATTAAGCAAATAATCCAGTATATTTATTGGTTATTTCATTATACACTTTAGACAGCAGAGGTTTAGTTGACTGCCAATGCAAATGGACACATCCATCATTACTTAATAGTGGGCACAGTAATATTATTTTAAAGGTTGTCAATACATTTACATGTATTAAAGGAGTACAATGTTATCATTTATTTCTAACCCATTTTGTAAATGATTCCAAATTAATTACCCAGATGAGGACCATGGTGACATAGCGGCTTAATTAGACTTATAATTATATATATACAAAGTATGTGTATATATATATTTAGGTGTGTGTGTATAGATCTTTGACTGTAGATTGTGTCTAAACTTAAATGTATTTTTTATTTTAGGCCTTGGAAAGTGAATTTGTTTCTTGTCAGCTCCACCAATGGATTGATCTTATTTTTGGCTACAAGCAGCAAGGCCCAGAAGCAGAAAGGGCTCTTAATATGTTCTACTATCTGACCTATGAAGGAACTGTTAATCTAAATTCTATTACTGATCCAGTTTTACGAGAGGTAAGGGCTGTTTCTCAAATGCTAATTTGTCAAAACTGCTCAAGAAAAATCCTGGAATTTGTACACCAATACATTTTCTTAATATCAGTTTACAATCTGTTATTTACTGTTTATCACTCCAAATACGATAACCCCCTGATACATGTAGTAGAACAGTTGTGTAATTTTGTAAAATTGCAATTCATAACATTGATTATCTCAATTGTATGTGTGTTCCTGGATGTTTCCTATTATTTTTTTTTAATCTGTCTTCACACCGGTTATGTGATCCCTACATTTTGTTTTGAGAAAAATATGTGCTAACACATGTAGCAATGGTCAAACAATATGAATGTGGTAAAGAAACTCTCAGATGCTGTTTCTATATTTCTTTCTATAGTTTGTTATAAATATGTAAAGTGTTAAAACAACCAAAGGAATAAGAATGTATGAGCTTTGTGACTATTAAGTCAGTGGGGTGTAGTTAAAGGGGAACTGTGGTCTCCATACAAGTGCCCTCTGTTGTAAAGAACACACCCGAGTTATTCGGTTACAGCTGTTTAAAGGCTGTTGGCTCCTGCTTACACAGGGAGCTGTGACACCACCAGCAAGTCCCTATCATGAGCATGCCCACTTGTATCCTACTGCTGGGACAGAGCATTATCTGCTGCATCATAGGCCCTGCCCCTATGATACTAATTTATCATTTAAAGAAGCTAACCACCAAAATTGTATATACACTGCTCCAATCCCCATAGCCCCTCACTTTAAATAATTGGAAATAGTGGTGACAAATCCACCACAGAAGTTATATTCGCTGAATATCTGTCTGTTTTTAGACTATACCTTCCCAAAAATGCAAGCTTGGAGATATGTCCCTCTTAATTCATGGGGCTGGATTCAGTTGGTTAAAACCCTTCTTATTCTCATAGTAATGACTATACAACACTCCCTCGCTTACATCCTGTACGCCTTCTTAAAAAAACAGCCTTCTACTCTTCTATATAGAATAACCAAGATTCAACCTTACCAAGCTTCAACCCTAAATCATTGAACGCCTTGCCCTCCCCAATATACAACATATATTAGCTGGATGTGGAGGAAGCCCACTGTGTGTTGGGACGAAACGTGTCCAGCTGAGAATAATGTAAACCCATCCAGGGACATCACAGCAGACCTCCTGAGTATACCTCTCTTTATGTTTCCCTAAGTGTGCACTTTCTCGATATGTATTTATATATTTACTCATATTAACATACTGATCGTATTTTGACTATAGGATGTGGTTTTCTTAGGCATTATGTGCTTTTAATGTACACTCGTCACTTTATATTGGTTTGCACTTCTATGTAATAAAACCATTTATTACATATTATTCTATTATTGATATATGTATTGAACATTGAGCACCTCACCCTTACTAGAGGCTTTATGAAGGTATTACGCTAGTTGCCCCTGTATCTATTTTATATGTATGGCGCGGGTCCTGCACATCTGGGTAGGTATAAACCGCATACTTCGAACTACGGGTAGCTTATAAAGACCAATCGCCAATGATATAGTTTTGTAAGTTGATATAGATTTCAGGTAAATACATTGGCAAGTACCGTATATATCTAGTTCTGTATAAATGCAATATCTATGATGTATTTTAACTCTCCTTTAATTTTATGTACAACATGCATTGTTGGCTGGACGTTCGGGAAGTGCCTTTGTGGCCCTAACAAGGGACCTTTGGGGCTTAAGGGGTCCCACAGCTCAAACCAATGCTTGAAATCATATGATCACAAATTAACCAATCATATTTGTATCTTTTATTTCAATATGATTGGTAAATGTGTGATCAAATCATATGATTTTTAAGCATTGAAATCTTAACCAATCACAATTGGATTTGGTCCTTCTGCAAACCTATATAAAGAAATAGGTTGGCAGAAGAAAGAAGACTTCGGATCAAGAGATCCGCAACACCAGCGACGTTGAGGTCACTGGTGGCTGCAGTGACATTGCCCCGGCGTTGACGACATCAGCGGAGTTGGTGTCGCCGACAAGAAAAAGCCGAGTTGTTTTTTAGGTCGGGGGGGGACTGGTTTCAAGCTGCAGGACCCCCCCCCCCCCCACACACACAGAGGCACTTGTCGGCAATCTGCGAACTGCCGATTTCGGGAATCTCCAGCCATTTGGGGATTTTCAGAAGCGGGTGCGTTCGAGTTTTACCAAATGTTCGGAAATCCTCGAACGTTCAAGGATTACCGTAAGTATTGAATGGAAACCGGAAGTAGCCCGCGTGTGCGCTACGTCCGGGGTTTTTGCTGTTCCCCGCGCATGGACATTTTCCCCAGACCATCTCTCAGGTCCCAGAGGCCTGTAAGGTAAGTTTACACTGCAATATTTTGGAAAGTTCATTCGAACTTTCCAAACTATTTACCCCCCGTTAACTTTAATGGGTCCGTTTTCGGACTTTCTAACTTTCAAACTTTTGTAGAAGTTCTAAAACAGACCGAACTTTATGAAGTTCGGCCATCTATACTTAACATCTATACTTAACACTTATACATAACACATGTCTTTCACAGAGACTGTGCTAGGAAGAGAGACTTTACAAGCCTTTAACTTTTCATCCTAGGCTTGTTTTGAAAGGTATGAGACCGCTCTTTTCAATAAAGGGCTATTGTATAGAGTTCACAGTTCTCCTTAAAGGCTAAGTAAGCTGTAAAATAAAGTTAAGTTTAGTTGGAAGCTGCAGCTTTAAAAAAACTGTTGGCATTCTATGTCCCTCCAGAGCCTACCTTTCCAGCTTTCCAGCTTCAAAGTTGCGGACATCTTGATTCTGCCTAGTTGAATGTTTAGCTCTGCCCCTCTGCTGTGCAAGGATGTGTGTGTGCGTGACATCATCTCAGAACCTACCTGGAAAGGTAGGCTCTGGAGGAGCATAGGAAAAGAAAGGGCAAAAATTTTTTAGTCTTCAATACATTTTTATTGGTTTTTCAATATGTATGTATGTATATGTTTATTTATATAGCGCCACTTGGGGACGCAGCGCTCAATATTGTTGTTATCTCTTTTATACAAATTACATAAGATACATTGAAAAATAATACATTATTGTATATACTAATATAAATGGAATAGAATATTGTATGAACATGTAACAACCAAAATGCCATTAAACATTAGATCTGTATATCAGTTTACATCTTACGGCACAGTGTGTTCAGGTAGGTGGGTTAAATATCTTTGGGTAACAAATTCGATTGTTATACATATTATATTGGGAGGTCTACTGTGTATGGTAATTGGTATGCTAATTGTCCATAGTTGCCAGGGTTGCCAACAATTTTTTAAAGCTACAGTTTCCAACTAAACTTAACTTTATTTTACAGCATACTTACCCTTTAACAGCATAGTGCATGCTGGCTTATCTAGAACTTTGTAGGCAAATAATACTTCACATGGGTAATTGGGTTTGCTTAATGTAATAGGATAAAAACTATAGTTATTTTCTCTAGCTCTTTATTGCTCATTGTTTTGATATGTTTTCATGTCATTTTTTTGGCTGATGCAATTAAAGTGCAAAAGTTAGCTCATGCTATTAATATGCAGCGAGTTACAACCAATCAGATGCTATCTATTTACTGGATTACTGCAGTTCATCAGCCCTTTAGTATTTTATCATCCATTCTCTGTGCTGTGTGACATTTAATATAAGCAGTAGTTGTATTCAATATTCATTTCATTACCATGTTGGTGAAATCTAGGACATGCTGGGTATTTTCATTTTACTTTTGATCAGCAAAGTGCAAATTAAATCCGATGCAAATTTTCTCACTTTACAATTGCTTAAGAATTTGATAATTCCAATAAATTGGCAACTTCATCTTTCCAATGTCCCTATAGACAACCATACTTTTGTTTCTGCAAAATAGCAGTCTACATTTCAAATATATATGTTTATTTGTGAATTTTTATAGGGTTTATCAAAGGCATTATAAATAGTGCATTATGTGAAAATATGTTTTAAGGGTTACAGATTTGATTGGCACAAATGTTATGCACCCTGAGACATTGAATTAAGAGACTGTTTATCCATCGAAGATTTCATCAATTTATTGTGAAGTCCTTACTATCATAATGGAAAATGAGTCTCCACAGTGAATGTCTTTCCTTTTTTGCTGTCCTACTTTTTGTGTTGCCCACTGATCATTGTATAAACAACCACAGTATTGCAAACTATTTTTAATCACTTTCTTTATAAATAAATACATTTTAAAAATAATTAATTCTAGATCTTTAAAGTGCAGGTCCACATCCAAAACTATAATTTAACCCACTACCGGCCCCACTGTGTAGTGTTCGAAAATCCTTACCTTACGTCTCTGCTCCAAATGGTTCTCCTTCAGTGTCTGTTCAAAGTTAGAGTAGGACTTCTACTGAAGAGTAGGAGCTGCCTGTGAGTCTTCCAGATTCCGGCTATTTCCTTGTCCTGGTTGAGGTTTTGGCATGCACAGGGGATCTCTTCCCCCCTGTTCATCCCTCAGGGTCTATCTTTTGTGTAGAGTTTAGTCCATCTTTTGTGTCAGTTTTCTGTAGTGTAGGGCACCCTAGCCCACCCCTAACCGCCATGTTTGTTTAACTAAGCAGACAGCAGAACTCTACCTACATCACTTCATTCCCCAGGCGTTCTGCAATGCTGGCAGCCACGTCTGTGATTGGCTGCCTCTCAGACAATTACAGACGCATCCTTCCCCTTTCTTGTAGTTCCGGCAAGCAGAAGGCCTGAATCAGAGCACCAGGAGATCGAAGCAGAGTTCTGCTGCTATTTTAACCAGACAAATATGATGCTTGAGGGTGGGCTAGAATACCCTACACTACAGAATTTTTTTTTTCTTTTTGGGTGGAGCTATTACCCTTTAAAGTTTGTACAAAAAACTGAATTTCCAATCTTCTAACTATTATTTCCTCTCCCAATTTTAGAAAGCTGTGTTTGGCTTTATATTTCAGTAGCGTCTCTGATATATAAAGCTTTTTTTCTTCAATGTTATATTCCGTTTCATATGAGAAGTTAATGGCTTAGTTAAATCCTAACATTTTTCTAGAGCAGCGCCTAGCCATGAATCTTTCATAAAGTATAAACAACATCACTCTTTATAGCATTGTTAACATTTGCTAGACACTTTACCAAATAGGCAACATGACTTTACTTTACAGGTTGTTGAGTGATCTTCTGTGTAAATACAACAGATTTTAAACATGCAAACACTTCTTACATGGTTATAAATAAAGTAAGTGTTTTATTAAAAATGTATGGTAGTATGGAAGTATGATTATCATTATCTTGATAAAAAATACAAATATAGTGAGATGTATGTTCCATATTGGTGCCTAAAGTCTAGTACATCTTAAATGTATCTTTAAACAGGAGAGGTAAAGGCTAACCTATTTTGTTCTACACCATAATTGATCACATGGATCACCTTCCCAGATGTTTTTATACAACATATGTACTGTACCTCTGAATTTAGTAAGCTATTTCACTACATACTTCATTTTGCCCTCTCACCCTTGCTCAGGCATGATCATTGTAGTTCACCCAGTAATAATAAAAAAGGAGCTCTTAAGTTATCCACTTTATTAGGGGAGTTAGAAAATTGTTGCACAGCATAATGTATATTTAACTGGCAGAGGCATATATTTGCATTACCCAGTGTACTAATAACCATGAACTGTAAAAGTCAAATTAACATGCAATCTTTAAAAGGTATCAAGTCCTAGACCAAATTCTCGTGTTTCTCTCCTTTACCAAATAACATTTTTTCCAATGGAATGAAAGAAATACTTTATTAAGTGCCTATGATATAATATAGATACTTCATAATAGTAAAAATAGAAACATGTTGTTTACCATTTCTATTTAATTTACAAAATTATACGAACATGTCTAATAAATGTTGCCCCTGAAAAAGATTAATAGCAGAATCCCATATCCCTCTATATCTCAATTCACAATGTAGTCCAGTGTTTGGTAGCTGTTCCTCCCCATGATGTCGTTTAAAGGGCAACTATGGTTTCTAAACAGGTTGGGTTTAAATAAATTCACTTCTGTCATACCTTTAAAGTTAACCCTGAATCACATCTCTAGGTTAAACACAACTGTTTTCCCCAGCATTAAGTATTAAGTGAGCATGCTCAGCTGATATTTATAAGAATAATCTAAAATTATTTTTTTTACATTTTTGTTAAGAGGAAAAGTTATGTTCAAAAAAGTATTTTAATCTCTCTTATGGTTATACTATTTGAAAATATCCATTGCCTCTGGCATTTGTTTCTATTGTTCATGCCTGTCTTAAAGAGCTGGTTTGTCTCAGATTGGCAGTTGGGATTATATTTCAGCAGATGAAAGAATAAAGCTTTTCTAGGTATTTTATTCAACTGTATCTTATCTCATAGGGGATGGTGTATATTTTTCTCAGATGTAATTTATTCCAATATAGTTGTCTTTAAACAGTGGTTAACAAAATATTTTAGACTATTTGAATTTTTCTCTCAGTGGCTAGTTTGAAATAGATTTAGAGTTTGCGGTTAAATGCTCTAGGTTTATTCTCGGTTGATTATATATATGTCATTCTAATACCACAGATAATATGCTTTAGTAATAACAAATCCTTGTAAAACAACAATATTCCATTCCTTTAACAAATCACTGGACACTGTAGTGCTGTCCCCTTTCAATTGTTTTTGCTTATGCACCTAACTGCATGGAAACTAGAATTCACTGTGCAGATTTTCCTTTACATGGCAGATTTACAGTATATACTTGAGTATAAGTCGAATTTTTCAGGCTTTAAAGTTAGCCTGAAAACCTAACCTCGACTTATACTCGGGTCAAGTCCTAATTTAGATCCAAATTCTGCAATTGCGCAGAGTAACCAGTAGGTGGCGCTGTGTTAACCTGCATAGAAAGTTACAGGAGTTGCCTTTAAACTTGGTGCTTCCTGTAGTCTGGCTGCTGGCCTCACTCAGCACTGTCACTGCTCATCTGGATGCTGTAAATCTGATGGGTCTCCTCAGTTTGGGGCAAAAAACAGCTGCTAGTTCAGTGCAAATTACAGCTTGAAACTACAACTCTCAGGTGAAATTTTTTACTATTGGGGTCAGAGGGGCCTTTACTATATGGGGTCAGAGGGGCCTTTACTATATGGGGTCAGAGGGGCCTTTACTATATGGGGGTCAGAGGGCCCTTTACTATATGGGGGTCAGAGGGCCCTTTACTAAATGGGGGTCAGAGGGCCCTTTACTATATGGGGGTCAGAGGGCCCTTTACTATATGGGGGTCAGAGGGCCCTTTACTATATGGGGTCAGAGGACCCTTTACTATATGGGGTCAGAGGGCCCTTTACTATATGGGTGTCAGGAGAATTGTAAATGATGGTAAGTTTAATTAAAAGTTTACTGAACCTTGCCACTCCACATGTTTAGAAACTGAAACTCCCAGCAACAAAGCATGCTGGGATTTGTAGTTTCAAAACATCTGGAGTGCCAAGTAATTGGGGGTTACTGGTACTGGATTTGGCTATTACTGTATGGGATTCATGTATGGGAATTCTGCTGTCCATTTAAAGGGCAACTAATTTCTACCCACGGCTTATACTCAAGTCAATGAGTTTTTACAAATTTTTCAGGTAAAAATAGGTACCTCGACTTATACTCGTATTGACTTATACTCGAGTATATACGGTATATGGTATTCCCATTATAGTCCATATTGGAGAGATGATAAATCGGCAATTCTTCCCATAGCAGAAATCTGAAATTGTCTGCCTGCAGCTTTTTTGCATCACAGTTCCTTTCATCCCCTATGAATAGATTCTGTAAATGGTGAGGTCATAACAGAGGTAAAGGTGATGTTCAAATTATCTACAACTGAATGTTTTTACCAGTAATCAGAGGCTTATTTTCTTTTTGTCATTCCACCCCCCTCTACTTTTTAGTGGCTGTTTATAAAATGTGAGTAGGCCTATACCTTGTATGGATAATGATGGCTATTAAAAGCCAGCACAGCATGCTGCTCTTTCCAATTATAAAAGTTCTGCTTTGCTTTCTCCATTCATACCTATAGGTCTATCATACACATTCATGAAAAAGATCAATTTCAGTCTTGCTTTGTCTGCAAAGAAAAAAGTAACAAACATCTGTTTTTACCTTAACTGCATCCATATGTGTGTCATGAATTTTCCCAGTCCTCTTTTTTCCCCAAATGCAACTGTTAGTCTGGTAGGAGTCATGTATTTTTTAAATAAATATGAAAGCTCTTTTACTATGTATTATTCTGTAGTTTACAGAAAGACACAATTTACTCTTCTCTAAATTTCTTTATTAACTTCTTATTAATATGTGTATTAAAGGATAACTGTATTGCCTCAATGCATTTTTTTCTTTTAATTCCTTAGGAAAGAGTAAAGGTATGCAGCCCTCCCCATACATTTTTCCCTGATTTTGAGCCCCTCTCTGCCTTCAATCAGCCATGCTGTGAAGGGGGTGTAACAATTCTGTCTGCCTCTAACTGTCACTCAAAGCTAACATGTGAGAAAACACTCCTCCACCCACCCTGGATCAGCTTGATTATGAAAGCTGTTTCCTAGCAACAGGGCATTTCAAGTTTGTTTGACTGGCATAGGAGGAGGAGAGAGGTTGTAACAGACATTCCCACCAGCCAATGACAAGTGTTATGTTAACCACGGCCCTGGGCCGTTTAGGAGGTCGGCTTTTAGCGTTCATCTTTGCTGTGTGATATCAAATGGAGGGCAGCACGGCTGTAAATGTGAGAAAGCGGGTTCAGCTGCTGGAAGTGTGGACATGTAATGGGGGTGATGTTGTTTTTTTTTATATTGTTATCCTTTAAGAATTGTTCAGTTACTGGTCCTTAAATATCTAGGACTATCTGGTAATGGTAATATGTAAGCAATAATTTTATTATACTACATTAAGGTGTAGACTTGAGAACATCACAGCTTCAAGGCATATGGCAAGTTTTGCTTAAATTATAAAATAAACCTGTAAAAAGTGCACAGATTATTTATATGAATTCAGTTTTCCAATTTGTGTGCCATGTCTATTAAATGAAGCCAAATACCAAAGATGCAATCATACAAAACCAAAGACCAAAAGTAGGTCCTCATACCTGGGGGTACAAAATAGATTTGTTAAATAGCTGTTAGGCTTAAATTTTCTTAAATCTTAAATTTTGCATTATGTTAATATTCATATGGGCAGGAACTTCCCACAGAGTAAATTACTCTACTCTAACCCGCAATAAAAAAATCAGGAGGCACAGGACTTCAGATATTCAACTATATCATATGACAGCTCTCCCCCCCTCATCCTAGACTAAAAGCATAACATATTTACAAAAATATGGGTTGAGATGGAGCACACAAACCTATGCCTCCACCTTCATACCCTCTATTGGATACGGACCAGCAAAAGACCCCACAATATTTTATTTGAATATTTATTCCCTCAATTCTGTCACAATCCTTTGTTTCCAACAGGAAAGGAGTACGTCATCTGGACAAATATGGACACTCCTACCATTCAAGCCTGTTTGAACAACAAACAAAATCTTTACCCCAAATTATGGATTCAAATATACTTAGCCTCTCACAATACAAGTACACACTTTTTACATTTACTATTGAAAGGTCAGGAGTGCTCTTATGAACTGACAGGTTTCGACAAACTATGTACATCAAATACTCCTCCCTTTCATGCAATATGAAAAATGTACTCAATATTGGAATCACAACGATGTACAGAATTACCCTCTTTTATGAAAAAATGGGAAACCGAATTATAAACAAAATGCACACAAGAAAAGTGGAATGCCTTCTTTATATTTTCACACACTTTCACTGGCCTGTAAAGCACAGGAGACTACAAAATCTTGACCCCATGGTACAGATTCCTGGATATCCTCCACAAACTATTTTCCAATGTCCCAGACACTTGTTGGAGGTGTAAATAAGGAACCATGACACATCTGGTACAGCTGGTCATAGCATCCAACCCTTTTTGGAAATCCATAACCCAAAGCTATAATCGTATTACAGCCCAATCAATGGTATAAAGTAGCCCAAGCCTCTCAATACTACCTGGAACCTAGAGTACCAAAAGAAAAATATACTTAGACACTTCCTAAATGCATGTTCAGTACTTGCAGTGATTTTTTTCAGTGATGATTTCTTTTAAATTTAGCAATGATTTTTTTGTAATTTAGTAAAATACAATGTGTTTTTACTAAATGTTACAAATTTTTCTATTTGCCTTCAGGACTACTGGTTTAACTAATCAATCTGATTTAACTAATCAATTCAAATATAGAATAACAAAATATTTGCATTATTACCCTGGTAAATAATTTCTCCTGATATATTTTGGTCATTTATTAATTGCATAATTATCTGCAGCCCTATGGCTGGATTGCATTTGCATGCAATAATCTCCTGCTGCGGGCTACTTAACAAGATTCCCATAATATTCAGTGTGAAGTTAACTTCTATAGTTAATATGGCTCCATACAGAGGCGCTGGGATTACTTTCTTTCAAGCCTTTAAAAATTTTTTTTTTTACTTTAAGGGAGTGGAAGCACAAATCCGAAGTTTTGGACAGACACCTTCCCAACTTTTAATCGAGCCACACCCTCCCAGGAGTTCAGCCATGCAAGTGGTAAGTATGTTTGTACCATAAGCTGTACTTGCTATAAAGAAAGTGAAATTTTAACATCAATTGAATGATGAGTCTTCTTTCTCTAGCAGGATATACTACTTATGTTTATTTAAAGGAATTAAAAGGAAATTATGTTCTCATTCCTTCAAAAGCACTATTATTATATAAGAATATAGAATTTTTTAGATTCTTATATAATCTATATTCTCTACAAAAATAGTCGATTTCCTTATTTACAGATACAATATAAATAACAACGAAATTCCCCTGTGTACTAATTATTTAAATTCCTCATTATATTCAGGCAAACAGTCAACATAGAAATAATTTTTAAATATTGAAAAAATAAATCAGTGTTGGAGACTGTAAAAGAAAATTCAATGAAAAACTGAAAATTCCATTTAAAAATATCTTAAACCTCCAGATGCAAGTGAATAGTGCCTCTTTTTTACACAGCATTTATAGTGCCTTACTTTATACAACGTCTAGTACCTCGTTTCACATAGTGGATAGTGTTTTATTTTACACAGTGTATAGTGCCTCCTTTTACACAGTGGATAGTGCCTTGTTTTACACAGTGGGTAGTGCCTCGTTTTACACAGTCGATAGTGCCTCGTTTTACACAGTGGATAGTGCTTCCTTTTACCTAGTGTATAGTGCCTCCTTCTACAGAGTGTATAGTGCCTCCTTCTGCAGAGTGTGTAGTGCCTCATTTTACACAGTGTAGTGCCTCATTTTACAGTGTGTAGTGCTTCGTTTTACACAGTGTGAAGTGCCTCATTTTACAGTGTGTAGTGCTTCATTTTACACAGTGTGTAGTGCCTCGTTTTACACAGTGTATAGTGCCTCATTTTGCACAGTGTATAGTGCCTCGTTTTGCACAGTGAATAGTGCCTCGTTTTGCACAGTGGATAGTGCCTCGTTTTGCACAGTGGATAGTGCTTCCTTTTACCTAGTGTATAGTGCCTCCTTCTACAGAGTGTATAGTGCCTCCTTCTGCAGAGTGTGTAGTGCCTCATTTTACAGTGTGTAGTGCCTCATTTTACACAGTGTAGTGCCTCATTTTACAGTGTGTAGTGCTTTGTTTTACACAGTGTGTAGTGCCTCGTTTTACACAGTGTGTAGTGCCTCGTTTTACACAGTGTGTAGTGCCTCATTTTACACAGTGTATAGTGACTTGTTTTGCACAGTGTATAGTGCCTCATTTTACAAAGTTAATATTGCCTTGTTTTTAAACAGTGTATAGTGCCTCAGTTTGCACAGTGTATAGCAGTGATGGCAAACCTATGGCATGTGTGCCAGAGGTGGCACTTGGAGCCCTCTCATGCACAGCAGAGTTTACCAGAAAGCCAGAGAGAATGTTTAGCAGTTGTCTGTAGCAGAAAGAGGTCACATGCTAGAACAATCAGCTCTGCTTGAGTCCCTGTTTTGGATCTCACTCAGTGTACTAATGGACTCCAGTCTAATTAATGGTCACTGTTTTAGGTTTCAAACTCCCATTTGGTAATGTAGAGGTTAATGGGTAATCTATAATCGATTCTATCCACTATATTGGTCTTTGTTTTTTCTAAAGTAAAAACACCTCGTATTCAGGTTAAATGATGCAATAAAAAGTGGGGTTTTGGGGTGCAGTTTGGGCACTTAGCCTCTAAAAGGTTCACCATCACTGTTGTATAGTGCCATGTTTTACACAGAGGATAGTGCCTCGCTTTACACAGTGGATAGCACCTCTCAATTTTCTGACTAAACTTTGCAAGTCTTAAAGGCTTGTCATCTGCGATGGAAGAAGAAAAAAAAAGTCCTGAAAAACACAGCTTTTTTGGTCTTAAATCTTGTGACATTACTTACACAGTGAAATATTTTTATTTTATATATATTTTTTTGATACTAAGAAACACAACCTAACACCTAACGTAATTCCCCACACATTCCCTAAAATCTCATGCTAACTTATTTGCAGTTAAGCATGCATCCTAACAATTCTCCTTTGCCTGAGACAGACACAGGCTGTCCTGTTATTCTGGTCTGCCAAGCCATGTCCTTGAATGGGCACAGCTTTAACAGTCCAGGGGAATGGTCAGCGTGGTCAAGGATCGGATAAGGTTTGGTTTTATGGGGATTTACTAAATGTTAGAGACAGGGAACAAACAGTGGCTCTTAAATAGCCTTGGTTGATGCAGAAGTCACTCAAAATTATGAAAACAAAAAAAATGTCCCTAACTTTCTCCAGGTTTTTAAAGCATATGTTGACTATTGAATTTGAATTTGGTAACCCTCAAATGTATAATTCGATTTTGTTAACCCTCGAATGTATTATTCAATTTCGGTAACACTCGAATGTTGCAGTCAATTTTGGCAACCATTGAATGTAGGGTTCAAGTTCAGTAACCCTCGAATACAGTGGTCGATTTCGGTATCCCTCAGTATACTGGTTTGGAACCCTCTAAAGTATCATTCGGTAAACCTTGAATTGGCCATAACTTTACAATGTAGCGTCAATTGCCAATCGTGGGGAAACAAGTTATGGTGGTGGGTATGTGTTCCCAGACCATTTCCCGGGTGCCACAGCCATTTACAGTTAGTTACCATTGCTATTTTATCTGTAATTTATCCAAACTTTATGAACTATTTCCTCCCATTAACTTTAATGGATTAGTTTCTGAACTTTTACTGAAATTCTGAACTTCGGAAATGGCCATCTCTAGTGTTAACAAACTTAAAATTTGGCACTTCTATTGCCGACATATGTCTTAAAATATTGGAGACCCTGATGTAGTTTGCGTGAGAATTGTGGCAAACGAAACATGCGTCTGAGTAGGAGGCTGAGACGGGAGTTTGGATACAGAGACACAGAGCTTGTTACCGGCCAGCATTGATTGGTAGGCAGGGGGAGCGGAAGACTGTTTGCTAAGTACCGGGTGAAGTACGGTACACAGCATCACTCCAGTGCTAAGGAGCCGTCCGACTTCTTAACTTTTGGAATAATCAGTTGGAAGCGAAGTCTCAATATTGCAAGTACTGCTAGACATCCCGGGTAAGACTGTTCATATTTATTTAGATGGATACTCCCCGCTGCTACCATGTTGCAGGTAGCCATTAATTGGTAACATCAAATGTACTGTGTATCATCTGTTTGCATTGGACACTTTCTATTTTTCTGCATTGGACACTTTCAGGGTTATTCAATAAAAGTTCTTATTGTTTAAAATGGTGCTAATTTTGCCCCAACCAATCAGATGTTAGCTTTCAAATGTTACATAAATACTGATTGGTTGGGGCAAAATTAGCACCATTTTAAACAATAGAAAAAGAACTTTTATTGAATCTCCCGGTTTATTTACTATTCCAAAAGAAATACCTATTCTTCCCGTCTTAGACCGTGATTGAGACCTATTTTCCATTTTTAGACTGGGGACGCCCAGTGTTTCCAGTGATATTTATATAGTTTGTATTTTTATGGGGTGGGTGTGTTATATTTCAGGTGATTTGGATTCTATATTTCTGTGCCAATAAATTGCCATTTATGAAACAGGATGATAAGTGCGTGAGTGCTTAAAGGGATACTGGGGCCTTTCGCTGTTTTTTCTGTATAATATATATGTTTGATCCTTAGCACCATCTATTGAGATAGATAGCACACATCCAGTCTTATAGTAGTGCATCCTCTGCTAACCTTATAGCACTTCTATTGCCGACATATGTCGTAAGATATTGTTTATATGAAAACAATATCCAAGCAAAAATAAGAAGAGAATTCTCCAAGTATATGTGAAAACAGTGTTATATCATTTATTCACTCCTCTGTACACAATACGGCAACGTTTCGGGCCCGTTGCAGTGGAGTCAGAAGGCAAAGGACCTCCATATAATAGTGAGTGGTGATTTGGATTCAGCTTTTTTCTTATATGAAAACAATATTCAGATCGCAACAGTCTATAAATAGTTATTTCTGCAGAAAATGTTGCCATTGGTGGAAAACTCTTTAAGGAAAACCATAGATGACAAAATCCCAGAAAATCTGTAATGCTATTCATAAATAGCTTTAAAATCAATTTTGGCATTTATTATCCCTTTATTAAAGGGCAATTATAGTGAGAAAATAGTTTTTTTAAAATTCTAATTCTAATGTATCCTATAAGTCATCCCAACCACCAGGGTACCTTTAGTTTCTTTAAATTCTTCATAGTTCCCGAGATATAAGCCTTTGAATATGCTGTGATTTGTAGGAGCTGCCACACCTCATCTGTCACTCAAAGGCACACACCCACACAATCCAAAGCTCCCATGCAGTACTGTCACATACTCCTTCACCCACACTGTAAGTACCATGTGCAACACATAGTCAAATTCTGTAGTGCTAAACACAATCAATAAACCATTAACCCAGCAATTCTGAGCATAACACACTATAAAACAGCCCCTCCCCCCAAAAAAAATCTTATATACATACAAAACCAGTGACTCAAATGGAACACTAATACAGTATATGTAATAATACAGTAATACAGACTATATACCAAACAAGACATACAGTGCAATCTATGAAATATATAGACTAAAGCAAATGAAATGCATGAGGATAACAAGCAGTTTCACTGTGTTTGTGAAGGTCTCACTACAGCTGCTTTTACACTGACTGTCTTCAGTGATTATGATCTCAGCTAAGCAGGGGAAGAGATATGATCTTTAGGTGCAAAAATAAATAACAATTAGCAAACTTAGAGAACAGGCAGAGTTCAGTAACTTACTTGTAAAGAATCTCAGCACCACTTGTCCTCCTCTCTCCCCCTCTGCCCCTCCCTTCAGCATATTGCTACTTTCTCCCACACTTTGCTTGCTTGCAGTCTAGCTCTGGAATGGAGGGGTCAACAGGATGTCAGCACTTCATTTAAAGTCCTTTCAACTGAGCATGCCCGGACTTTTCATACAGCCCTTTACTGCTTGAGGGGGACTAGACAGAGAGGGGAGGGGGACTACACAGCTTGGTACAAACTTCTGTGAAGAAACAAAGCCACACAGCAACATGAAAGTAAGGCAGCTTATACTAAACTAAGTGATCTGTACATTGTATATAGACAAAGTTTTTTTTTCACTATAGTTGCCCTTTAACATGCCCTGTGTTTCAATATATCTCTAAATTAACTTTATGGAACCCCTTGTGTGATTTTTCTTCAGTCTCCTTCAGTCTCCTCTCAACTATTAGCCTATAAGAACCTTTTTATCTTGGTGTTTAACATTTTCAGGAAGATTCAATAAAAGTTCTTATTGTTAAAAGTGGTGCTAATGTTGCCCCAACCAATCAGATGTTAGCTTTCAAATGTTAAGTAAGATATGATTGGTTGGGGCAAAATTAGCACCACTTTTAACGATAAGAACTTTTATTGAATAACCCTGTTTTGTCTTTTAAATTGACGGTAAGTTCTCTAATTTATTTTATTCACAATGCTTCTTTTTTTGCATTTTGTTTTGATTCATTTAAAGGCAAGTTGCCATGTTGCTTGATTTGGCAGAAACAAACTTGAAAATTCTCTTCTAACAGGACATGAATAGGCCATAAATACAAATGACATAGCAACTCACCCTCACGTGTAAATGCCTTTATGTAAAGCAGGCATATCCTGCACATAAAGCTATTACTTTATATTTACTGCTTATTTAAGGAAAGAAATAAAAGATAAACCCAGTGTATTTTTCTGGAAAACAGATGTGAAAGGTTCAATCTTTAAGAAACAGCATAACATGTAATTGTAGGAAAAACCATTGAGCATGTGTGCATGAATATGTTCTGAATATCTATGATAAATCCTTACTGCAAGATAGTACCCTACAACTATTACCCTATGAAGTCCCTCAGCACCAGAGTACTCAAAGCAGAAAATTCAAAATGGATTTAAAAATACTTGCAAAGTCATGGCATACCTTTTGTCTCTAATTTTCTTTCTGCAAAAAGGAATACTGAAGAGCTTTATCTTAAGTGATTGAGAAAAACATCTTTTAAAAATATGCTCTGCATTCTGCTATTGTTTAGCATTCCATAGTAGCTCATAATGTATTTTTTGGGGGGGACCTATGATGCACACAGTTTTATTTTCACAGCAGAAATTAAAACCACATCGTACTGCGTTAAGTGCCCAAGCTATAATATACACCAGGTGTAGTAATTAGCAGCCACGCGAAGGCTGCCTATTAGTCTGATTCGGCTGCTGTTACTGTATCCCCTTGTGTCTTCACACTATCAGATAGCTGGATTTAATTGAGGCCACATCAGATGAGGCATTACTGACACCTTTAATTGAATGAGCATCCAGGGAGGATTAACTCATAATATTGATTGGCTTTAAGCCACTTGCTCAGAAGGTGTCTGGGTTGCTTATTACTTGCTTTTATTTACACCTTTGTGCAAAGAGTACACACTGAAATTCATAGCACAATATGCTTTTGTAAGTACTCTTAATAACTTTTTAAATAGATTTGATAATAAAAATGCAAATAGAGTTTTAATAGCATTTTTGTAAAAAAAAAAAAAAAAATATTACAGATTTAAAACCGAATAATAAAAAGGTTTAATGTTATGCATTATACAATCACACAAATATTAAAACGGAAGAATGTACATGACCAAATTCTTATTAAAGAAACAAACTAATCAAATAACTATCTCACCATTGTCTTGCTCTGACATAGATTATTTTTTTGAATATCTTAACATGTTAAAGAACATCTCAATGTTGTGCTTAATACAATAGATACAATCAAGGCTTGAGTCTTAATTTCACAGGGTTTTGAAATACATTCTTGTTTTTAAGTTATATATTAATGATTAAATAGTAACTTTAGTTAGATTAAATAATAGAGCATAAAACGAAACAAAAAACAAAACAAATCATTTAAAACAATTACTAATGTAAGTACTTAGAGACAGTGGTTCTTCATTCTATCTTGTTTGGGTAATATAATCTTGATTTTATAATAGGGTAATAGGGTATTGGTTAGTGAATATGACTACCATCGCTCTTACTTAATTCTTATTTGTGGTGGCGTCATCTGACATGGCATAAATCCAAGCACTTCAAATTGTGTCATATTGTTTGAAGGATCCGCTCAGCCTACCCAGGTGGGAGATTAGGTTGTTTCCAGGTTAGGGCTATTAAGGTTCTTGCAGCAGCACATATTCTATGTATTAATTTGTTTGCTGGAAAGGAGATTGATACTATTGGTCTATCAAATAAAGCCACCCATGCTGTAAGAGTTATTTGTGTAATTAGTGCTTTTGAGGCTAGTGTATCACAATATGACCATTCCTTTTTTTACTTCAGAGCAGTCCCACAAACAATGTTTAAGATCTCCCTGTGTGGGGCATCCTCTGTAGCACATAGGGGAGGCACCTGAGTAGATTCGGGCTTTTTTGGTTGGGGAAATATACCAGTGATGGAGGATCTGAAAATTTTAAAAAAATTTTCACAAATTTTAACTTTTTAAATATATATATTAAACAAAAGTAAGGCAGACTCCATAATATTAATATATATTAAGATGTAAGAAACATGAAGGGGAAGAACAACTTCCCATCATAAAGACACACTAAACCATTTATCCACTAGGCAACTGTGGCATCTGCGTGGGTTTAGCAAACGTCATCTAACCAGTCACGGCAATGTATTCAATATTGTGCTTGCGGAATGGCGAGCTATTGAGTATTTTGATTAATAGCCCCTTATGTAATTTGTTAAAGGAAATCTTAACCATAAAAATGACATAATAGTTGTAATATAGTTTGAATATTTATTTTGCAATCACAAAGGGTTTTTAGATCTTAAAGGAAACACATTGCTGCAAAAAGACATGTCTTAAAGGTACAGTATTTGCAGATTATCGCCCATATGTTTGATGAAAAGTTGCCGACCATGTATCGGTCACGGTCAGCTACCTGTATCGATCTTCCCTATGCTTTAGTATAGAGAGAACGATTGGGACTGTGTGTAGCTATAGAAAGCTTTGACAGATACCTGTACATTAGAACTCACCTTCTGATGTTCCCACAACATTCAAGCAATGTTAAAGAAAACACCTGACCTGTTTTTGAGACTGACTTGCGATTGCGTACTGAACGGATCCTATAACCACCAGCGCTATAGATATGTCTATAGACGAATGTCTAATATTCTAATATTCTGGATAGACTTTATAAGCAGAAATGTGTTATAAATTAAATGAGTATGACATAAGTGGTGTAAATTATTATTTATATCATTATAAATGACCTCTGATGAGTCAGTACCTGCTGTATAGGCAAGGAACCCTTATAGACATTTATTTCTTTATTTTATTTTTTTATTTTTTGGTGTCTCTTTTTCTTATTTTTTTTTCGCATTGCCAACACAATTTAGGCAGCACTTTATTTTTTTATTTACGGTTATTGTCAGGCACATTAAAAAGAATCTAAGGGAAATGCTAAACATTTTAGGTTTTCAGTAGCATTCCTTTCCCCTTCCCTGAAGACTAGTATGGCCTCAAGAAGCTGGTCCAAGTTTGTTCAAGCTACCAAAACCCACTCCAGTCTTTAAGGTGTGGCACAGTTATAAACCTTGAGAGGGAAATAGATGTTAGAATGGGATTAATAAAGGATTTGTGGCCATTTTAAAAATGTCTTTTTGTCTCAAGAGAATGTACCAAAGGATATCAAATTCCAGCAAAGTTAAAAAGGATATGAAACAAGGAAGTTGCCATTAATTTCATTGTGATCAAACTGCTAATATAATTTTACTCTTCACTTTTCTGCGCCTTCTCTATTGTAATCAGCTCTTCTTATTCTGCTTTTCTTTGCACTTTTGCTTTCCTCCTTTTTTTCCACTCAACTTTCCTCTTGTGTCTGGGTTTTGTGGTGCCCACTCAACAGTATCTCCTCCTGCAGACTCCTCTGATGTTTACAGACCAGGCTCAGCATGATGTAATTATGGTACTGAAGTTCCCCTCCAACTCTCCCGTCACTCATGTTGCCGCCAACACCCAGCCTGGGCTTGCTAGTGCCGCAGTAATTACCGTCACTGCTAACAGACTCTTTGCTGTAAATAAGTGGCATGGCCTCCCTGGTAAGTTAACAGATTATAATAATGATTTCTAATGTGTGAACATACAAATAATATACCATATTGTTTTTAAATAACCAATCCTGTTGCAAGAACTTCTTTAACTATGCTGATCCCCCTGTCCTTATCATGGGATCCCTCTGTATTGCATATGTCTGTTATACTGCTGTGTAATATTTAAGTCACAACAATGTAATGAGAATGGTTTTGATAACAAATTAGTTTAGTGCGTGTGTAACATTATCATCTAGACTGTTATTTGTAATATCTGCCTTAAGAAATGTTTTTTAAAGAAGTCTTGGTACATGTTGATTTCTCCATATTTGAACCATCTTTTTCCATTTGAAATAAAAGCTATTAAGAGAAATCTGTGCAACTTGAGAAAAAATCTAGAGAATGAATTCTCTGTCTGGTTTCTGCAATACACTAGTAACAGAAACACTATAGTGACTGCACAAACCTTATTGTCCCACTTGCTGCAAGCAGCAGATGGTTGTCCCTTTAAGATCAAACTGCTCCTTGTGGATTCATTTACATTGTGACAAGGAAGCTTCTGCCAGTCAAGCATCTGCTACAGCTTCTGTAACAGGAAAGCACCTTCACCGACATTGACACGTAGCCCTGGATACAGCCCCTTCTTTATAACAGTAAAATAGTTGAAAATATCCACTTCATTAGAATTAAGCCGTACTTTCTATACAATCACCCATTAAAGCTTATTTAACAATGTACACAGAGTGTATCACTTTTTTTAGTGCAGTATTAAAGCACATATGCAGATGCATTATGTACTTATGTATGTATACTGTTGCAATAAATCTTAACTATAATGTCTCTTTTAAACCTTCTTTTTCTAATCATTTTTTCCTTCCCTTTAGCCCATCAGGGTGCTGTGCAGGACCAGCCATACCAGCTGCCCGTGGAAATCGATCCTCTTATAGGTCTGTCACTTCTTCCTTTCTCTGCGATTCATTAAGCTCTGTATGGTAGCCCTGAAGTGTAGATTACTGTTGTTTTTCACTTGCCAGTTGCCTGGAATGGAATTCTCCTGATAAACCATTTGCATGCAAATTGGAATGCAATGAGCTGTGGCTTTGCTGGTATTTCATCAACTCCCCCTCGTTGGCTTGCCTAATTTGAACAGGCCTAGGATGTGTGTCACCGAAAATTAATATGGATGCCGTAATAATGTGTGATTGAGAATGGCGCGTGAAGTACTGTCAGGATAATATTGGATCTTTTCATCACTCAGACTTGTTGATGAGCAGGAGCGAGGCCCTGTTATGATGAATTGGCATTCAGTAATGTGCTGGAGCTGCAGTTTTTTTTTCTCCCAGGGAAATTTTCATAATAACAGCAGGGATCTTCACCGTGTAGTCTTGAGATGTAAAACCTTGGTACCTAGTGCTCTATCATTAAAAAGATCTATCCTTTTTTCATAGACCCGATGAGCCGGCATCAGAGATTAATGTGCAGTATGCAATAGATAGTAATGCAAATGTATGCAGTGGAAAGTTATTCATACAGAAAATGCTTCTGAACATTGTGTAAAATAAGGCATATACATTCAAAATATAAAAACATACAAACACAGAAATAACATAGTTGTTTACATATACAGATTACATACACTATGCTTCCCATGTGGTTTGAACAGAGAAGATAAGCCGTAATATGATTTTATTGTGCACAAAAGAAATGACTATTTTCTGACTTTTGCTGTGGAAAATGGATTGAGGCTGAGTTTGCCCTCTTCCTATATTGAATTTTCCCTTTATAATGAGGGCTCAGAATACCTGGCTGAAAAAGGAAGACTCTTTATATTGTAAAATGCTTTTTGAATGACAAAGAACTGTTTGTTTGTTTCTCGCACTTAGATTAAGGGCATGATTTTTTATAAAATTAACTTTGTAACTTAAAAGCATGTGCGGAAAAACTACACATCACAGCATAACTCCCATGTCCGTTCAGGAATTAATTGGCTTAAAATACATTGCTGCTATTTTTAAAAGGAATATATTTTCTTAAACTACTTGGAAGGTATAATAAGATTGTTGTACATTTTTGCACAGAATATTTAGATTTTTTTATAGATAAAGCTATGATGATCCTAATGTGGGGTTTAGGCATTTGGCAAGACTTAAATGACTATATTTGCATATTTCATTGTATATAATTTTAGTTGCAGGCTGTCTTTCCCGTCCCTTTAAAATATTTTTTAAACTTAAATTCTGTTATATTAATTCACAGTAACTGTGACCCAGAATCCTTGCTACCACTCCTCATACATATTTAATCGCAAAGTGGCCATTTTTTGAAAGCAAGTGAAAATAAATTACATTTATTCATTCCCAAAGAGTAATTTGTACCTAGAAGATCTGCAAATATATATATCATAGGATTCCCAGCATACACTGAATGCTGCAAATTTACAAGGAATGCTTTAAGTTGTTCAGATACAAACCGTATTAGGTGCTTGTGTCTAGACAGGCACTGAACAGAGATAGCTTTATTTTTTTGTTCAGTGCCCAAATTCCTTTACCTATTGAATGTTTACATAAGTAAATGGTGTGGTTCTCTTGGATACATTTTAAGATAGTCTTAGCTTCTTTTCCTTTTTTACTGTAATCAGTTTTTGGCAAGCTGGAGCTTACCTCATGATTACGACCTCAAACACAGCAGCTGCAAAGCTTAGAATGGCCAGAGACATTTAACATCACCAATGAAAACACTGTTGTGCAGTGCTTCATAGATTCATGTAACCTACTTTCTTTAACAGCTGTGTTAATCCATATGCTCTTCATAAAAGATATTTATACATACTTATATGTATATAATGAAAATATGCAGCATGTTTGCTATGGGTTATCAACTAATATTCTCTGATCCTTCCGTGAAATACAAGGTGGGTTCCCCTTGAACTCTGCAGTTCTTTTATTTTAGCTAAGTGGGAACTACTATGGAATGGCATTTGTCAACCCTGACGCAGTTTTAGAGAAAGGCAGATGTTGAAGATGGGAAAAGAGAATAGCGACAAGCCAGTGTCATGAGGAAACTCTTTTTATGTAGTCAGTCAAGATGTAAATCAGTAGAAGCAGTTCTGGAAAATAACAAGCATGATGGCACCCGCAGAGAAGAGAAGCAGTCCGCTACTAAAGAATTTTATTCTCAAGTAAATGGAATGAAGGAGTATTGATGTTGCAGCCACTTTCATTTTTCTAGAGTATAAACATGCTTTTTATATTTAATTTATGTCTGCCATGCTGTCTCTCTTTCATCTCTTATAAAGCTTATTAACCTCAGGAATGAAAGAACTGGACAGGTTTTCACATATGTATGCCCACTGCTACTTGATAAACTCCAAAATGATGAAACACAGGAGTTCACAGCATTTTTTTTTTTAAGCAATGCAGCTTTCTGGTTGTAATGCTAAATAAAAGCCACACTAGGAAGCACGGAAGAAAATTGAACCCTTTTGGAGCGCATTCAATACGCACCAAAAATGGTGATCGCTTGCTTTACAAAAATGGCTTGAAGCTTAGTGCATGTAGTGGAGCTGCTCCCATGGGGTTACATAACGATTGGATCGCCAAACGCATTCCGAATCACGCCAGTGTGGCCTAGACCATAATGGGTTTTTATGATCTGTGTGTCATCAAAGAATCACTAAAAAGTCTTTTAGAGTTTTTTTTTTAAAGGATTTGTAGTTTAAAGGGCAACTGTGGTCTAAAAACAAGTTAGGGTTAAATGAAAGCCAAGCCTGCAGTATTTCCTTTAAAATTAACCAACAATCACATTTCTGGCTGGAGCCTGTGAGACATAACATTGGGGTGAATGTTCAAACTTCCTGCTTCCAGTAGGTTGAGTGACATCACCTGAACTCTGCCCCGCTTGTCCACCTTGGGGGGAGAAGCATGCTCACTTAAGACTTAATGCTGGGGAAATCAGGAAATACCTGGGGGAAAAGTTGACAGTTGAGAAAGAGAGCCTATTAATACAGGCAGAGGCTAGTAACATGGCTACAAGCTGGACACATGGCTGAAAACAGGAAGTGTTCAAGCAGTAAATAATATTACTGAACCTTTCCAGCAATAGCTTCTCACAAATTTTATCTAGAGATCGGATTTAGGTTTTATTTTAAGGTACGTTGGAAGGCTTTTTATATAATTCTTACTAGTTTGGAAGTATTTGAGACCACAGTTACCCTTTAATACAGGTTGCTGATTAAAATGATTTAACAATATAAATACAAATATTATACAAATAATTCCTAAACAAAGATACACCTGTAAAAATGTTTAAATTGTTAAATTCTTTACTTACTCACTCCAACTCTCCCAGGTATAACAGACATCCTCAGTGTGCTTACCTACTGTGAGTGGGTGGCAGCTGTACAGTAACCTACTTAGTATCTCTATGAGCAAAAGGGAGATGAAAAAAGCAAGTATCTTTAGTAAAGTATTGTTTCGATTTTACATGGTATGTTTTTGTATAGGAATTGCTTAGAAAAGAGGTTAATAACTTTAATCAACAGATTCTGCTGATTGTTTAGACCCGCTTGCTTTTAAATTAATTTTTAAAATATAGCCAAGACCTAGGTAGTGTAAAAGAAAAAAGTTATTATTTTATCATTTCAATTAGCGCAGCGCTCCGTTGTAACAGCTATTTTTCCATGTTCTATAGTAATGTACATATAGTAAAACCTAAAAAGACAAAAACACCCACACACATAATTCCACATGCAGGTAATTTGATTCTTCATTGCTATTACTATTTTGCAAACAGAAAACAGGCATGTATTCAATAGTAAGAATAGTATCGTCATATGTCATCCAAGCTATGCCAAAAAACAACAATCTATTTCTGGACAGTATAACGGCCCATTACATCAAGGCAGCCTCAGAGCAATAAATGGAGCATAGAAAATGTAATGGTAATCTTGGATGAATCCGTTTTATAAATTATCCTTAATAATTCTTAGAAATCATAATCACTCAAAGGATTATTTAATATTTATATTCTAAATATATTATTTTAACATTTTAAGGTTTTATTTAGATTAGCCTGATACTTGGTTTAAAATTACAATTCTGACCTGTTTAAATGCCAAGGTTCAATTCAGTTTTAGACCCTAATATTTATAAAGCAAAATGGAACTATATATTGCTTACTAATGCTGGCTATACAATGTTAAAGGGTTTGTCCACCCTTAAAGTTACCTGCCCCCAATTGATATATTTTGCACTTTATTACTTGCATTGCTAACCAGATATTTAAGGATAATAATTGCCTCTATTCTGTCAGAATAGTCCACTCCCTCCATGCAGGTGATAACTGACATCTCAGTCAATGACTGACTGCTTTTTCACCTGCTGCCACCTCTGTACATGCTTAATCTTATAAAAACCTTATTGAACAGAGGGGAGGCAAATACCTTAACCAGAATAAGAACTTATTATTAATATCTGGTTGCATAAAATACATTTTTAAAAATATCAGTTGGGACTGCGGGCAGATAACTGACACTAGTTTCTTTGTTTTGAGGGTGGACGTGCCTTTTAAGACATTTGAAAAAGTATGACCGAAACTATCAAACGTCTTTTGCAAAATGGATTTGACTGACAGGTATAACCTTCTAACCTTATGTCCCTTCCTGACCCATTCATTTTTTATAATAGTGAATCATAAAAATTATCATGCCAGGTGGTTCTTCGTATGTCGGAAAACTGTCAAAAAATGTAAGAAATAAATGTTAGGCTTCCATATCCTATCAATGAATTTTTTAAGTGCTTGTTTAGCCTAACTAGGTTTACAACCCAACCTTATCCCAACTATTTTGCACAGTATTCATACTGTGGGCAGCGGGTGCCATGCATACAGTGGGAAGTGGGCGCCATGCATACTGCGGGCAGCCTTGAATAAAGCTGGTGGGCTACTTACTGTTTTATTTTGGCCTACATGCCAGCTAAACATAAACAGCAGTATTATTAAATTAAAAAAAACATTTATTATATTGATTTTCAATTCATTCCTACATTAGCTGTAAACTAGTGCTTTTTTATTTAAATATTTTCCAGTTTTTTTGTGCACATATTTAATTGTATTGCTATTGTAGTTTGTCATTTTATCATGATGAGGGACTCCAGCCAAGTAACTCATTTTCAAAATGTCATTTACTTACAATAGCTTAGTTTGGAAAGCTGGTGGAATTCAATGTTGAGGTAGAATTACATACTTAATCCGTGGCTTCTGAACATATTTGATAGATTTTTTAAATATGGGGGTGTAACATTCTTGTCAGTATTTGCTTTATTAAAGTGATGGATATTAAGATTTGTAAATAAAATGCATGTGTAATTATTTATCATAAAGAAATACACCGATTTCCCCTTATCAGAAATTTTCATGTGGTTCTCCAACCTTGAACTGTAAGTGCTCGTTCACACTACATCAGTTTGTATCCGTTTTTCAAACGCAAATGCGTTTAAGAAAATGGACAGATAGTAAAACCCCATAGGATTTCATATTGTTCACACCTGCTGCATTATAATCAGTTTAGTTAAAAAACGCACTGCATGCAGCATTTCTGTCCGTTTTTTCATGCATTTTCTATATAAATTTATGAAATACACATTGTGAAAAAATGGATACAAATGTATGCAAAAATGTATACAAATGGACAGAAACGCATACTGTGCGTTTGTCAGTTTCTAGTGTGAACTAGAGATGTAATGTGGGTTTGAATCCAATCCGATGGTTTCAAAGTCCCGACGAAACTTTCGGACCTTTCAAACTTAACGGAACCTGGATTTTTCGAATTTTACATTTTTCGAGAGTAGACGAAAATAGTCTACTTTCGATTTCCGAAAAGTAGTGTGAACGAGCCCTAACTTTCACCAAGAAAGGGAGATTGGAATTTGTTAATAAAAGGGGAACTGCAGGTTGGACACCACTTTAAAGTGGAGCCAAAGGCCTTAAAATACTGTTTGCTTATGAGCAGAAATGTAACCTATCAATTCCTTATTTACAGCCAGCAATACGGGGATGCACAGAAGGCAAATCTCTGACCTTTTAGACCAGAGCATCCATGTACACTCACAGTGTTTTGTAATCACAGCTGATAATCGTTTTATTCTTGTGTGTGGTTTTTGGGACAAAAGCTTCCGTATATATTCTACAGACACAGGTAATTCTACTATAGACTATTTCTATTTGTGTATAGGAACAATTCACTTTCAGTATGTCTTTTGAAGGAGAAATGAATACATATACATTTTGTCAAGGTTGGTGATACAATTCCCCATTTATTCTCCTGTTAAAATAAACATTTAAGGTGACTGAAGTCCACCACTGCTGGGAGCATTTTTTAGGAAGCTAATATTCATCCTAGCCAAACATTGATATCTGATTAATACCCGATTCAAACTTGACTTGTGTTCTGCCTGTGCTCTTATTTACAACCTTCAGTAGGTACTTATAGAAACATCAACAACACTAACTGGTTTTTGTGAAGTTTGCAAAAAGGATACCTAAGGACTTAAAGGGCAAGTCCACCCCTCAAATGGAAAAAATTATATGGGTGCACAGCTCAAACCTCAGAAAGATGAAAGATATAAGACTAAAGACAAGAGATATGACTAACCTCAAATGCTGCAGATTGTCCTGTTACTCTTAGTGTTTACTGGTTCTTCCAGTAACCATCTGTTATGAATATGACATCACAGCCAATGACTGATTGCTATTCCCCTATCTGCCTCCTCTGAGCATGAACAAGCTCATAATGAGCTCAGAAAGCTTGAGAGTAGGCAAAAACCTTTCAAGAGGTAGGGAGAGGGGAGAAGAACATTTTGCTGCGTAACAGGTTACTCCTACGTCTACAATTTTTCATTTGAGGGGTTGAATTTTCATTTAAGGAAATTAAAAAATGCAAGGTTTATTATAAAAAGCCACACTACGCAGTGGGTAGAAGTGAAGAACAGGACATAGCTAGTTTACCTCCCGTTCTTCGATTAAAAGCCAACGTTCACTTTGAGAGTGAACTAACCCTTTAAAACAACCTTTGCACTAAAAAGAATGTTGCGGTTTTGCAGATATTCAAGATTGTTTTTTGTGAAAATATTTTCAATTCAGTGATTATCACTATGTTTCCAATGTGTGAACAACAATGGGTTTCATAGTAATAATAAGCCATCTGGGTAAAGGCTCTAGAGAGATGCTTCCTGCCATCATTAAATGTTACTGAGGGAAACAAAAAGAGTGCTCTTTGTAATATACGGTTATCCCTGGCAATGCAAATATCATTGTTAAACTCTAAGCTTAAAGTGTTGTTATGGTATATTTTTCTACCTATTTCTCTTACTTTTTGAAGGGTTTTAACATATTTGTTCTGACATGTGGGACATAGGATTAACACGTCTCTGAAAGCTGTTAGAAATGAAATTCTAGCGTGTGTGTCTGATTGTTTAATAGCCTGAAGTCTTTTTACCATTTTTCGTTTTCCTTAACAGTTTTCAAAGGCTTTACGTGCTTTCATTGTTTACTGATAGCCAAGTTACCATCCTTGGAGATCACTTAGAAGGAAAACTGTATTTCTCTTCCTTTTTGAGCCCAGCCACCATGACAAACACATGTGATCTCAAGTTAATGTATTGCAGCAAGCCACAATAAGTGTTCTGCTCAATTATATTTTATCACTTCTAGAAGAAAATGGAGCCTTTTTCATTTTGGCATGCCCTGTTTTGTTTTTTTACTTGTAACAGGAAATTCTTGTGGTGTAAATCATTTTTTAAGTAAAGTGAATGCAGAAAAGGCATCATAAACCCTCTTCTGGCAATGAAAATTATTTTCAGACGGCCTTATATATCTAACAGAGCTTGAGGTCTGGGACTGTTTTCTTTTTTTCGCCTCTTAATACTTGTAGCCATGCTGCTAAGTTATTAGTATTTGCATTAAACGTGTCTCTATTTTTTAGTAAATATAGACATAAAAATCTAACTAGGAAAAGCAAAATTTAAAGTTTATCTAGTACAATGTAAGCTTACTCTTATGTTTTTGATATCTGCTTTTCTATGGAGAATATGGGAATTATTGGTAAGATCAACTGGAAAAGTCCAAAAAAGTAGTTCCTGTGTCTGGCGTCCAGTAGTAGATTTATTTAATTCACACAACATATCCATAAATCCCTAGTATCTGATATTATAAAATAATAAATCTATATTTCCTACACAAAATAAGGTGGGCTGTAAATAAAGAAAGTGACAAATAGAGGACTAGATATATTTATCTGTCTATAACAATAAATGTAGCTTATTAGTAAAAATAGGGGGGGAAAGAATATTAACGATTTTCTTGTATTTAACCTTTAGTTGATCTATAAAATTATAATCTATGACAATGGGGGTTGGAACTAATGTGTATAGAATGCTTATTCCTATTACTGCTGAATTATTGGCTTTGTTAATCTACAGTATATCTTGAAATATCATAGTTTTTGGCCTTTATCATTGCAGGAAAACTGACTCAGGTAATTTTTGGTCACTGGGATGTTGTCACCTGCTTATCCCGTTCTGAATCGTACATTGGAGGAGACTGCTATGTGTTGTCAGGATCAAGAGATGCTACCTTGTTGCTCTGGTATTGGAATGGCAAAAGTAATGGGATTGGAGACAGCCCTGGAAGTGAGTGAAATATGCAGACATGCTACTGTACTACTGTCTTATCGAATTTTAATAATGGCAGGTGTTTTCAATTCTGAAATAGTCATGATAATCATAACACATCTGTATTGTGCTTATATTTAAATGTTATACCACCCCCACCAAAAGTAAGCCTTTTTACTTTTTTCTTTAGCAAGATTCCTTATATTAATCGCTAAAATAATCTCTTTCCTATTAACTCTTCATAAAAAGGAGCTTTCAGGTGTTTTTTTCCCTCTGCATGCTTTTATACCAAAACAGATAAAATATCTAAAATTGATTGCTTTGATTGCAGTGTTGGACTGGCTCTTTGGGCCCCACCAGCGAATATAAGATAAGGGCCCACTAGGGAGAATAAAGGTGCTCACTAAACATTTCATCTCTCGTTTGTTTATCTGTCTCCATCTACTTGATTCATAATATTTATTAACTTGCCATTTCATACTGAAAATATTTTCTCAGTTTGCATGGCTGAGTGGACCCTCCGGGACTTTCCTTGGTACGGTATGCTGTTTGGCCAGTCTGTTTTGGGTTCCACCCCTTAATCATAGGCAATTTATTTTTTATTTACTTTACAAATACAGTATCCACTTTGTTTGTTGCAATATTATTTGATTGTTACCATGCCACTACAAAGCTAATAGCCTGGGGGGAAATACATGCTACATCATAAAGCAAAAGTAATATGGGTCTAACATGCATTTACATGAACAGGTGCCCCCATGCCCAGCTAGGACAGATAGGTACACATAAAATGCAAATGTCCAAAAAGTGATAGAGAGATGCACACTACGTATATATGCTGAATGCTTTTATTCGTAAATCACATAGTGTTCCTTGAAACGTTGTGTGGGATTCACGAATAAAAGCATTCAGCATATATACGTAGTGATATATACATAGTGTGCATCTCTCTATCACTTTTTGGACCTTTGCATAATATATGGTCCCATGGTAGAGGACATTGGAGATCTGCATTTACTAAATTTCTAATAAACCTGGTGTGGCTAGGCCCCTACAAATAGTGTGATTTACACCTAAGATGCCCTTATGCCCAGCTCACACAGATAGGTACATATAAGATGCCCTCAGCTCAGCTCACACAGACCATGTTAAAGGGTTAGTTCACTGGGAAATAAAGCAGCGTTCTAACAGCATTAAGTGAAGAACGGGAGGTAAACTATGTCTTAGCTCCCATTCTTCACTTAATGCACCAGAAGAGAGGAGCAAACTTACCCGCATCACAATCCACCGCTGGAACCTCTGACAGGTAACAACTGCTTCCATCTGTAAGTAAACTATAGCACGCGTTCGCACATGCACACTATAGATTACTTACAGCTGGAAGTGGTCTGGACCTGTTAAGAGCCAGCTGTGGATTGTGCTGCAGTGTAAGTTCACCAACCTCTACTGGTTCATTAATTGTAGAATGGGAGGTAAGACATAGCTAGTTTACCTCCCATTCTTCACTTAATGCTGTTAGAACGCTGCTTTATTTCCCAGTAAACTAACTCTTTAATGAAATGTGCCTAGCACTGCCAGCACAGACAGTCACTTACCCCATGATGAGCAGAGCAGGGCCTGAGTATCTGCATCAGCACAGAATTAGATGTTCTAGTGAAACTTTAGTGACATTTACCTTCTTTCAGTTTTAATTGCTGTAAAAGCATACCTTTTAGCAAGGACAGAGGTGTGGCTAAACCTTCCATTTTGACTATTCCATTTTTAAATAGGGCTCTCTCTCTTCTTACACAGCAAACAGTGTTACTGTTGCACAATTCCTTGTTCATCCTTACTGCCTGAGTGTAATTTTAAAAACCTGTAACTTATTAACCAGAGAAGCTAGAGACATTTGATTGGCTTGATTGAAAGGTGTAAAAGAACTATTGTATGGAGACCACAGTTACCCTTTAACAATATACTGATAACCTTTAAGATATAATTATTATACCATTACATTTGCTAAAAGAAATTATATTAGTGTTGACATTGATCTTTTATTACAATTTGAACTTTATTAGGCATGCTTTTCCCTTCTCGTTTAATTTTGTGGGAAATCAAAACTATAAAGGTTGTGAGATGTAGAATCAGTATGTAAGTAAATATTTCACACTTTTTACAATAACAAAGTAAGCGACTTTAGGCATAGTATTTTGTGTGTATGTATGTGTGTGAATATATTTTACAAGTTGTAAAGAACCAAGATAAATGTCTTGCACATGTTGCAAACTATACTTTCCAGCCTTTCATTTCCTTCTCAGTGTAGATTTTTGTGGTACACAATCCCAACCCTTTCCTTATCCATTGCTGGCTTTTTCGAAGCACATTTGCTTCAGGAAGTGTGGGGCCCCACTATAAATGTCTCTATTATATCAAAGCCAGAAAGTAATATTTACAAGTACCAGAACTCATTGTTAAAAAATCATTAAATATATACTTTATTAGTAATAATCTGTACAAGACGAATTCAGTTTATGGACCCTGCCTTTACTGGTCTGCCATTAGGTTTATACTTTGTCAAGGAACATAAACCTGTTTGGTAACAGTCATCCAGGAAACACGTTATAAACAGTGTTCTACTGATGGAAAGATCACAAAACAAAAATCTGTTTATAATAATCTTAAGGCAAATTCAGTGCACAGATAAAAAAACAAATAACCAGAAGAGTCTGCAAGGTTTGTGTTTCTCTTTTAGATGTACATAGGCAGGATTTTATGATAGGTTAAGGATTGTATTTACTGTATAATGTCATTAGTAACAGATTTTTTAAAAATATATTAATGTTTAGAAACAAGGATGAACGTTATAACGTATCAGGAAGATTTAGCATGCATTTAGATTTAGAAATAGATTTCAGCATCTTACTGATTCTATAAAGTTGAGGATAGGTGTGGTGTGAATAGTAGTGTAACAAAAGACTGCTTGTTGGATATCACACATTTAAATATATATTGTTTCCCCATATTGTTATGTCACTGTAAAGAGCATGACAGGTTAGCACAGTTTTGGAGGTCTTTACTTGCTTCTATGTGTCATTAATATTCCCACCAGCACTCGTGCTATCTGTCTTAAATAATTCAATGATTTCTGGCAACATTCACAATGGTGTCCACTCACATTTACAATGATATCAACTCATGCTGATCTTCCATATTTCACCTTTTTCTTTTTTATGAACAGTGCCTAGAGTTGAAATGCTTATTGGACAAGTTTAAACTTGCAGTCTGGTCAAAGCCAAATTAGTGCATTAATAGCAAATCTGTTGATACAAACAGGAAGCTTCCATCAATTACTTAAGGCATGTGTATATGTGGCCATTTCATCCAACAATCGTGCCGTATATATGCGCTTTGTCGGCCAAAATGGGCATTCATTGATCTGATGGCACGGCTATGCATACACATTGCGCGTCACTGGCCAGGCCCTGCGATCGCATGTGTGTATGAACCTTAACTGTCGGACATTGGTGCATTCACCCGACTCTTGCCGCTATTTTGGAACTAATGCTCACGTTGCTTATGAATCTGTATAGGGAACAATTATGTTTTATCAAATCTTGTCTAGAATAGAAATAAGGAAAAAATAAAATGTGAAAACTTAAAATTAATGAATTGTGGTTTGTTAGAAATGATGAGCTGCAGTCGTTGCAGACTGTAAAATATATAATGTATGTATGTATAATTTATTTAAAAGCACCACTTGGGGACACAGAGCTGTACAGTAATAAAATACAATAAAGCCAAGGGGGATAAATACATAGATAATTCAGTACATAAATATATAAATTATATAAATAGAAGTGCTAGAGCTTTGCCACAAGAGGTCCCTGCTCCGTAGAGCTTACAATCTAGTTAGGTGGGAAACATACAGATACAATGGAGTGGGTATAAGTGCCGGGGTGAGACGTATGCAGTGCAAATTAAACAATCGTATAGTGTGCTGGTTTCCAGATAGGTAGGATGTAAGGCTAGAGATTTCTTGACTTAAAGAGAGGGGAATATAATTCCAGAGTATGGAAGCCGCAAGAGAGAAAGAAGCAGTACGAGTGGGGGATCTGTACAGGAGCTGGTTCTGCGATAAGCGGAGGGTACGGGCTGGAACATATGGGGACACTATAGAAGAAATAAAAGGAGGAGCAGCAGAGCGAAGGGCTTTAAAAGTTAAGGAGAAGGATTTTGTATACAACACTGTTTAACGGGGAGCCAGGTTGTTGTACGTTACAGAGGAGATTTGGGATCCTGTTTATTAGAGAGCGAAACAATACATGTGGCAGAGTCAAGTATAGACTGAAGGGGAGAGAGGTGGGAAGCAGGAAGACCACAAAGGTTGCAATAGTCCAGGTGCGATTATATGAGAGCATGCATAAGCATAGCGGTGGTCGGGAGAGACCTGCGGATTTTGGCTATATCGCAAAGGGAAAAACGGTAAATAAGACATAAGTATTCCTATATGTTGTTCAACATCTGTAAATATATATTATGGTGCACATAGCAACTAATCCATTAAGCTCAACTCTTTTTAAGAGAATGTTCCTTGTTCATGATTTCTTAAATTAATCCTTTAATTCCTCTTCTTGAAGTAGCGTTCTGTACTCAATTATCCAATTATTACTCCTATTGTTATATTAAAAATTTTAAAGAGTTAACAATGATCACAACAACCATTTTGATCAGGGCATGGCTGTTGGGTGTTATCCTTCCAGTATTTTTTTTTTTACATGTGAACACAGGTGTAAGATTTTATATAACATTCCATATAAAATTTAAGCTTAGAATTTTGTTTACAGTAGCAATCTAAGACAAACTGATCCTCCTGATTAATCTATACATATTACATTTTAAATTAATGTTTAATTCGTATTATCAGTGCATCCTAAATGAATAAAGTATGAGAGAACATAGAAGGGATTTTTTTTTTAATACAGAGTAGAAATTCATTCATGTCCCATGGCAATAGTAGAGCAGTTTTATTACAGATTGCAAATGGGTAACTCCAGAAAAGCTTATCATATACCAAAACACCCAAGGTCCAAGGTTGCTTGCTTTTGCTTACACATAGCTAACAAACTTTCATATGATTCTCCCTATAATAAAAAAAAAAGCTGTAAAGTACATTTTAATACAAATGCTATTCACGCTGAAATTAAATACTTCATTCTAATTTCTTTTTGAGCATTGTATTTATGTGAACTTGAGTTTTACAAAATACTCAGCTGGTTTAAATGATTATTCAGTGTGTAGACTTCTAATTTATATCTGGTAAACATTAGTGGTTTTGTAGCTGCAACAAAATTAACAGTAGGCTTTATTGTTCTATATGTGTCTAAAAAAAACACTAAATGGGGCTTCACTGCAACTAGTCTCTACTGCAGTGATGTTGCCTTTCTTTGTATTCCTCTTTACTTTGCAATCTTTTGATCTCCGGGGGAAGAGGTTGGTGGATCTATTGTGATGTTCTTGTTTTAACCACTAAGGAGCTAGGGAGCATCTTACTTTACTAATCACAAGGGAGCATTCGTGGGACGTCATCAATAACATCCTGGTGGTTACACCTCCTTGTGTCAGTGTTTAATTGCTGTACAGTTTTAACAGAATCTCTTCCCATCTCCTGCTGCTTTAATGTATAGAAGCTGTATTCTAGGATTGCAGGATGTTTAGCAAAGATAGAATTGATAAAAACACAAATAAAATATTTTTTCTTCAAAAAATGCAAATACTGAAAGAAATACATTAATATCTATATGTATATTGCACATTTGTGAGAGCTTAGACATGTTTCAAAAGGAACAGGATTGTGATTTAGTAATATTTTTTCTGTCAAACTGATATAAAAAAGCTTGTTTCCTTTGATATATTATTTGATGTATTTTATGCTCTGTTTAGTTGCAGAAACAAGTTAAATCTTTATGCAAAGTATGCAATATATATTCTTTAACCCCAAAAATGTGCTTTCTTATGAAATGCATAGAACTATGGAGAGAAAAACGCAGTGTGAAAACTTATTTTATAGATGTAATGTTTATTAAGCAGTTAACAAAACATAACTGTTAACATTTCAATATGTTCCAATAAAGACGTGCATCTTCTTTGCACTCTTTAAAGTATAATCTTGCACATTCTTATCACTTCTAATTTAGTAGTGTATGGCAAAATTATTTGATCACCTTAAAGTTAAAGCAAATAACATATATAGATGCAGTCCAGATTTATCTGTTTAGGCTCCAGTTCAGTAAGTTAGTATGAGATGTTTCAATGATTATGCAAATTAGATTGAAAGAACAATTTGCAGGAATAATAATTCACCCAGGGTTTACATATTTCCTCTTATTCAGTTGCCTGTCTGAACTTAATCTGAATCTTATTTGTGCAAACACAAGTAACTATTGCATCAAAATATTTCCCAGCTCCGACGCTATACGCTGACTCTACTTTTTTTGTCTTTCCTGTTATGTTTACTGAAAATCTTAATAATGTAATACATATTTAAAATATTTATTTGTTAAGTAGGATTATTTTGTTGATTTAATTCTACGTTTTTTCTTTAACTTGTAATTGTTTTGTATTTTTTCCATACCATTAATGTCTTTTGATTCATAGCAGAATTTTAGACATAGGCCTTGATCAAATGGCTCAAAGTTTCCTTTCTAGCGGCCATTAAAGGTTTAGTATTAATATCCTTCATACAACGGTTAAAATGAATAAATATGAGGGGCTTTTTTTTTTTCTTAGGCATAAACCATCTAAAAAGTTCCTTTGTGTATATTCAGTAAGTATATTAATGCAGGTTACCAGTCTGTGGCGCATAAATTGAATGCCGTGCATAGTACAGCATTTGTTGAAAAGAACTATTTTGCATCTTGTCAAATTTAGTAGAATGTAGCTTTTGAAAGGTAATTAAAAGTGATTTAAAAACTTCATTATTTAAATAATATTATGCTGGTGCTGTTTGGATCCCTTGAGCGACACATTGTAAAATGGAACAATATAGAGACTTATATAGGTTTATTATTTCACCACAATTAGAAATTTGATTATGAACATAATCAAAATTGAGATTTTACCAATATTTTTATATATTACATGAACATACAATAATGCAAAGTTTCAATGGCTATTGTTAAATATCATCTTTACATTTTTCATTTGCAAAATGTGATCTGTATGAATAGGGTAAACAAAAATTTTGATCAATTCAAATAATGCAATGATAGCAGGACATATGACTTTTGTATAAATATATTCTAGTCCATTTAAATACATTTTATTTTTTTACATTTTAAATTGACTTTACTGTGTAAAGAATGAGCTACAGACGCTGGCAAGCTTGTACCATAAGCCCAACCCTACTACTCAGATTCACTTGCTTATCTGTTTTACAGTATGTCACTTAAGGGATTCAAACTGCACCACCACAATATTCTTTTCATAATGAAGATCTTAAATCATTTTAATTACCTTTTGAAAGTCACACTCTGCTTCCATACTTAACAAAATGCAGACTAGTTGCTCTCTACAAATGCTGTACTACGCTTTCATTTTATAGGGCATTTATTATATGTTTAGAGATCCTTCCATGTTGCATAGCATCGAGGCACTAGAATAATTATATTTAAATTTATTATTTTAATAATTACTGTAATTGTAACATGGGTATCCTAAACAACTTAATAAATGTGTCCTTATGAAATATGATTTAATACATTATCTAAGAACCCATATTTTCTTTAGACTATCACTACATCTAAATTGTTTATTTTGTTTTGTAAAACACTGGCCACTGTGCAGTTTAATTATTCAGAAGGGACATCTCAGAAACAGCAAATTGGACTTTTAAAATTATGTGTTATATTGCCAGTGCTGTCAATTTGTATATATGTGAGTGACAGAGGTGGAAGTTTTTCCTTCCTCTCAACTGTGCACTTTACACGAGCAGACTGGGAGTAATTACAACAGAGATTGCAGGCCTTCCAGATCTTGCCTGGTAGATTATTTATATAATGTTTGTTTTTATATTGAGGAGTCAATCCATCTAAATCCACAGGTACTTGTGTAAAGAAAACAAATAATAACCCACAGCCTCTCCTCAATGAATTGTAGGCTGCAATGAGATAAGTAGAATACATTCAGTTAACCAGGCAGGTTTTCATAAAATAATTCTCCATTAATAGAATGTGAGCACATAATACATTCTGCTGGTGGGATTGGAAGTCATCTAAAATATTCATCCTCTAATCCAATCATATTTTTTTGTTTTTTTAAATTACATCTGTGGTATCTAATTTGTATATTGTCTTATAATATAATTTAATTATGTACATCTATAGCAAAAACATTTTAACAAAAAATTCCCATTTGTTGGTCTGAAGAGTTTTAATTTAATACTGACTATGATAAAAAAAAAAAGGTAATTAACCTCAAGTGTGTTTTTAGTTAGTGTCAGTTGCACATTTCCTTTGGAACATACATTGCAGTGTAGTTCGAAATAAGGTCTTGCATAGACACCTGCATTTGATGGTTCATAAGAAACTCAGCTGATACAAAAGTTGTTTTGTTTTTGAGTTATTCCTAAAGCTGGCCATACACATAGCTGATGTTCCGCAAATCTTGTTGCATCCGAAGGGAACATGTGAAACATCACCATTTGTATGGATAGGTCACAAAGCTAACAAGCTACCACTATCGAATCAAAAAGTAGTTATGGGCTCCTTTTACTTCCCTTGTATTTGCGAATCTGCCAAATTCACAATTAGATTATGAGAGAAACTAATTGTGAATTTGTGCCTGAAGTTGCAAGTGTATGACCAGGTTTAGGTGTTTAGGTTCAGAAAATTCTGAATTACAAAAGCAAAAACTAAATTTTATCTGTTATCTGTATTGATATCGCAATTTACTCTTTAATTTGTTTTTTATTGTAAACATTTTTATATTATTCACATTCCTAAACATCTGCATTCACTTAGCTAATCGTTGCCTTTAGTAACACTATATGCATCAGAATTCCTCTGCATTTTGCAAAATAAATGCATTATGGAATGTGTACAATAACAATTTGTATGTATATATGTGCATATTTACACTGTAAGCAAACTCAGTAAAATGATAAATAGAATTAGTGCAGCAGAATACCAGAGTGCAGCTTTTGCTGTTAATAATTTTTTGCAAAGCACAATTGCAAAACAAGGGCACCACCTAATGGTAACCATTGTATTTCTTTTTCTTTTCATGCACAGCAGCATTTCAATAGAACATATACAGAATGAAGATACTTTATTCCAAACAAAAATTGGAACAAGGACCTAAAAATGCTTTGGGGTTTTGTGACTTAGAAATCGATTAATTTGTTTCTACGTATATTCCTATTATTCCCAAGCTTTTCTGCTCCTTGTAAAAAAATTTGTAGGAGAATATTGCAAAGTTAGTGATAGGCTCCAAAACTAAATCTAACTTTGTTAACATTGAAGCATTTAAAAGTTTCCTGTGGGCCATAAAGCAAAATGTAATTTTATACTATTGTGAGCATTGTAAGCTGGAGTCCAAGCAAGTTGTTAAGAAATGCTCCCACATTGTTTGCTGATGGATACTCAATTATGGTATAAATGATATGGGAGGAATCCATCCAAAAATTTGAAGTGCAAATCAGAAGGAAAGTTAATCAAGGTGAGTTATGGGCTGAGGCACCACTGAAATGCACAAAAAGGCACTGTGCATCTGTGCACTTTTGTTCACTTGTATCTACTTTTTCATATATGTTTGCGTTTCCCTGGGTATTATAAGTAAAATTACACCTTTAAAAATTGTGTTCATTAAGACTTACATTAAGTGCGATTTTGACAGAAACAGACCAAATGATTACATCCATTAGAAAAATGCAACAGATTGCAACGCATGCAGTAAGGCCTGCTTCCTGTGATTTACATTATATTTAAAAATGTCATTACGAATCATAAAATGCAAAACGCATTAAAATCGGTGGTGCTTAGGCTTATAGTTGAATAACGAATATTTGCTTAGAACACAATTTCCAGCCTGTTAATGAAAATTGGCTTATTTTTTTTTGTCCCATTTAATTAAAGGTCTGCACACGCAATCTGATTATTGTACTAAAATATAAATTAACATCTGGCATTGTAATGCAGATTTTACATGCTTACGGGGTATATGCAATCCACTAATGCTGGCCATTACACTAGGAAACATAAATCTTGATTTCAAAATGTATAAGCCAGGATTGGGAAATTCGTGAGTTATTAGATAGACTAAATGATAGACAATTGTGCATAACAACATGTTTGATTAAAGCAGAATGCATAGATTGATACCCTTAAAGGCAGCAGTATCATCTATTTTAAGGTGTTGGCCAGAACCTGGGTGATCCTGTTGCAAAGACCTATATTTTAATATATGCCTTTTTATTAGTTATTAAAGACCGTCTCAATGTAAGCTTTCTTTGCCTGTACTTGAGCAAAGCTTGTGTGTTTGGGGATTGCTTTCATTGTTGTGATTAACACAGAATAAAATCACCATGGCTTTTGGTAGTGAGAAGAAAACAGGTTTCTTTGTTTTTGTTAGAGATCAGTCAAGCATTTAGTTTGCTTCAAGAAAAGCAATGAAATCATTATTAGCTTATTGCATGTAGTATACTCCACAATTGTTGTATAATTTAACCTTAATTGAACTATTTTGTCAGCCTTACAACAAATAATCACATGTAGCATGTAAGTTAAAGATGGCTCCACAAATAAGTAAACTTTTGCTTTACATTTAGTTTTTTTCTTTTTTGAATTTACTTCCAGAACTAATTTGTGGGTCCAATACAGAACATAAAGAAAGTCTAACAATTGGTTGCTTTGTTAAGGGAAGGTTAGACATTATTATTTCTGTATATATTTTTTGTGAATTCTAAATTGTCAATTCTAGAATCTGTATTTTCCCTTCTGGGATACTATCTATCCCCAGACAAAAAAGTTTTTAATCTAAAAGCATTTTTCTCTGTTTTGTTACATTTATAAGCTCATTGAAAACCTTACATATTCTGCTCACCACCAGCAATTGTTTTTGTTATTATAATTTTGCTTTATGGTTTAATTTAAAATGAGTTCCAGAGCAGGTGGTCAGGAAATGTACAGTCTCTCATACGTGGCAATATATTTGCTTAATTTACCAGCCTTACATAGCTCAGTGTATTTCTAGCCTTTGCTGACAGATTCCTATGTTTGTTCTCACAATTTTAGAGTGAGCCTAAAGAAGCACGCTTTGTTTACCTTATTCCTGTACGGAGGTTCTGCTATACCTGTCTAATTAAAATGTTTCTTTAATAGTGCAACAGAATTTCCATTCAGGTAATGGCTCAATACAAGAGGGATATTTTCTTTAAAAAAAAAAAATAGTAGCAAGGGATTATTAATACCTTTAAAATTAAAGCATTTCTGAGAATTAGTATTGTGTAGACATGCCTATAATACACCAAGATAGTAGAATGTACTTATAATTTCCTTTTGTGTGTTTAAAAATTAGGACTTCATGGGGCATCATGGATTTTGTGGTGTTTGTCTTTTTGAGTAGACCATCAAGGTAAAACTGTATAGAAAGCCTGGTAGGCATCCCAGGTTTTACCATCATCAATAGATTGTCTGTGCCCCACATGCACTTTAGTTCTGATAGTGCTGATCAGCCAGATCTAGGACACATTGCCAAAAGAATGGTTGATCTGGTCACTGAACTAATCCTTGGATGCAGTAAAAATAGCTGATGTTTGGTGCACTGATCTGCTTGTCTGTAAGGTAAATAAGGCAACTTTAAAGTATGTTTAGGTTTTGTTTCTCCTTTAAAGGATATCTATCCTAAAATTTATGACCATATCTATAAATGAATGTATGTAAACAGCACATACTCTGTGCGTTTGCTGCATGTAAATTCAGTTTTTGTCTTGCTCGGGTTCAGTTTCCCATCTCCCTATCTCTTAATCCATTACTTTTCTCTCCTACTCTCCTATATAACTGTTAAGCTTAGTAGTTACTTTCAGACAGTACTGGGAAATGATAATAGCTAACAATGCAGTTTACACATACCAGATCCTCTTGCTGTAACTCATTCAGCCATATTGTTATAATAGAATGGCACAGAACTGTAAAGTTGTTGTAATAATTGAGAAGATGAATGTCAGCTCAAATCTAAGAAGTTTGAGATTGGAAACCAAAAGCCAACCAATATATTAATGACCAATTACATTTTTCTCAATGTAGACACCAATTAAAACAGTATATTGATGTAACCTATTACTCTTTTAGTCTGACAATTTTATTAAAGTTAAAGGTAAGACCTTCTTTTACACTTCTGTTTGGTACAAGGAGTACAGCCGATACCGTGAAGCCACTCCTATACCTACTATTTTAAGTACTTGATTTTTTTTTGTATGTTTTATCAAAGGTATTTAAAAGAGTTAATGTTCAGTCTAACACAAATTTTTCCTCACATGTAGTCCATAAAATGCTAATAAAAATTATATATTGCTATGTGCTTGTGAAGGTTCTCATTCATCCAGGTCATGGTAAATCTGTTGGTCAATTAGATTAACTGGACTTGAAGTTTAGTTCTTGAAGACACTTCTCAATTCAGAATGACTTGTACAAGAATCTGTTGGCAATTATGTACCCTGGAAAATCCCAATTAGCATATCACAGCCAGGTGTTAAGGGCGTGATTGTATAGTGTAAGAGGTATATCTGTTGTATTCAATTAGATCAACTGGACTTGAAATGTAGTTCTTGAAGACGTTTCGCTAGTCATCCGACTGGCTTTCTCAATTCAGAATGACTTGTACAAGAATCTGTGGCAATTATGTACCTGGAAAATCCCAATTAGCATATCACAGCCAGGTGTTAAGGGTGTGATTAGATAGTGGCTAGAGGTGTTATAGGAACGCCCAGAGTAAGGTGTTAAAACAGCATTGTACATGGCAGACATTTGGTGTCGAACCCCCCCCCTCTATTAGGCTTGGTTTCTTTTTTTTCACATAAATGGCCTCCTTAACACCTCTCTTGACCCAGTCACGTTCCTTCGCCAGTATGTTAACATTACAATCTTCAAAGGTATGTCCTTTATCCTTAAGATGCAGATACACGGCTGATTCCTGACCCGAGGAATTGGCTCTTCTGTGCTGGGCCATACGTTGATGCATTTGCTGTTTGGTCTCCCCCACATACAAATCAGAGCATTCTTCACTGCACTGCACTGCATATATGATGTCGCTTTTCTTGTGTTTTGGTATTGGGTCTTTCGGATGTACCAATTGCTGCCTCAGTGTGTTGTTCGGTTAAAGCAGACAGGGATACGATGTTTTTTGAAAATTCTTCTTATTTCTCGGAGACCCCTGCTACATATGGGATGACCAGTTTCTTCCTCCTGTCCTGTCTTGCTTTTCCCCTTCACTGTTGTTATTCGTGTTCTTTTCTTTCCTTCTACTTCTTTTGACAAAGGCCCAGTCTGGATATCCACAAGTTTTAAGGGCTCCTCTGAGATGTTTCATTTCTTTAGCCTTCGCCTCTGTGCTAGTGGGGATGTTCTGGCTCTGTGTTGCAGGGTTCTGATGACCCCCAGCTTGTGATCTAAAGGGTGGGTGGGTCAAACATCAAATACTGATCTGTGTGTGTTGGTTTTCTTGTAACCCTCTACTTCCAGTTTACCATTTTCCTTAACTTCTACCAAGCAGTCCAAGAAAGCCAGTTTGTTGTTTTGTACCTCTTCCCTTGTGAATTTAATGTTTTGGTCCACCGCATTAATGTGTTCTGTGAAAGCTTGTACTTCCTTCTGGTGGATTTTAACCCAGGTGTCATCAACATATCTGAACCAGTGGCTGGGTGCTATGCCCTTAAAGGTATTAAGCGCCTGTGTTTCTACCTCCTCCATGTAAAGGTTGGCCACAATATGAAACTGGAGATCCCATAGCACATCCATTTTTGCTTATAGAACTTATCCCTGTATTGAAATAGGTGGTATTCAGGCACAAGTCCAACAAGGAACACACCTGTTTCTGGTTGAGATCATTTCTGCTGGTAGAGTGCTGTCTTGGCCCCCCGTTTTCCACCATGTCAACACCTCCTTGGGGGTATACAAGTGAAGAGAGATGTCACATACATAGGACACCATAGTTTCTTCTACACCGAGTACTATATCTTCAATCTTGTTGGGGAAATCCTGAGAGTTCGGGATGTGATGCTTAGAACTTCCCACCAAAGGTCCAAATGTTAGCTAGTATTTTGCCACCTTGTATGTTACCGATTGATGCTGCTGACTATAGGTCTTAGTGGGGCCCCTTCCTTATGTATCTTTGGGAGTCCATATATGCATGGATTGCCCCACGTAGAGGCATGATACATTGCTCGGTCAATGGCTTTATCCCTTTGAAGCTGTTGTAGTAAGTCTATGATCTTTTCTGTAACGGCTGGTGGGATCCCTTGTTAAAGCCTCATATGTGTTGTTATCGGCCAGGAGCATGGTCACCTTATCATGGTAGTCTGAGGTGTTGAGTACCACTGTGCATCTTCCTTTATCTGCCGGTAGAATGGTGATACTGGAATCTTTCTGAGGGATGTTAAGGCTCTTCTTTCCTGGTAGTCAGGTTAGATGAAGGAGTTTTACACTGGCTAAGGCTCAGATACCTTAAGGCGAAGTTGTTCTGCCTCACTCTGTGATACCTTATTACTGTGGATAGAGGCTTCTGTGGCTGCTATAATACCACCACAGGGATGGCTTTAGGGGTGATGCAAAATTCAAGCCCTTACCAAGGACTTCCATTTCTGGCTGGTCGGGTCCTGTTAAACAGTTTCTCACCCATTCCTCCTTGTTTGATGAAGTGACACTTCCCTCCTTTTGTATCCAAGTAGTTGTTTCTCCTTTGGGCTGTTCTGGGATAACAAATAGAGACTTGTTCTGTTGCCTTTGTTTGCCCTTACAGTGCTGAAAGCTGTGCTTGTTTGGTGAACTCCATCACTCTTTCCCAGATGGACACGGTAGCTGTGAGGCCAGGTTCTGTTCTAGTTGACAATGTGTGTCATTAAAGCATCGACTGTAAAATGTGTCTGTCGTACCCGTTCACTGGGAGCTTCATATTGCTCAAACTTGTACGGCAATATGAAAAACAGAAGGAAATTGGCAACTACAGAAACCCACCTGCGATTTACCCTCCGTGCAGACACAAAGGCTAGTACCATGCAGTATACGTCTGGATTCCACGTTAAGGCATCAGAGCCAAACAGATACTGCGAAAGGCTCAAACACAGCTCCTAAGTGAATGGGTACGACAGACACATTTTACAGTCGATGCTTTATGCACAACATTAGTCAACTAGAACAGAACCTGGCCTCACAGCTACCTGTGTCCATCTGGGAAAGAGTGATGGAGTTCACCAAACAACACAGCTTTCTCAGCACTGTAAGGGCAAACAAAGCAACAGAACAAGTTCTCTATTCGTGTCATCCCAGAACAGCCCCAAAGGAGAACAACTACCTTGGATACAAAAGGAGGGAAGTGTCACTTCATCAAACAAGGAGGAATGGGTGAGAAACTTGTCTAACAGGACCCTGACCCAGCCAGAAATGGAGTCCTTGGTAAGGGCTTGAATTTTGCCATCACCCCTAAAGCCATCCCTGTGGTGGATATTATAGCAGCCACAGAAGCCTCTATCCACAGTAATAAGGTACACAGAGTGAGGCGAACAACTTCGCCTTAAGGTATCTGCAGCCTTAGCCAGTGCTAAAACTCCTCTTCTAACCTGACTACACAGGAAAGAAGAGCCTTAACATCCCTCAAGAAAGATTCCAGTATCACCATTCTACCGGCAGATCAAGGAAATGCACAGTGGTACTCAACACCTCAGACTACCATGATAAGGTGACCATGCTCCTGGCCGATAACACAACATATGAGGCTTTAACAAGGATCCCACCAGCCTTTCAAGAAAAGAGTCATAGACTTACTACAACAGCTTCAAAAGGATAAAGCCATTGACCGAGCATGTTATCATCGCCTCTACCCTGGTGAGGCACATCCATGCATTAATGGACTCCCAAAGATACATAAGGAAGGGCGCCCACTAAGACCTATAGTCAGCAGCATCAACTCGGTAACATACAAGGTGGCAAAATATCTAGCTAACATCTTAGGACCTTTGGTGGGAAGTTCTAAGCATCACATCCAGAACTCTCAGGATTTCACCAACATGAAGATATAGTACTCGGTGTAGAAGAAACTATGGTGTCCTATGATGTCATCCTCTTCACTTGTATACCCACCAAGGAGGCTGTTGACATGGTGAGAAAACGGCTGGGCCAAGACAGCACTCTTACCAGCAGAACTGATCTCAACCCAGAACAGTGTGTTCCTTGTTGGCTTGTGCCTGAATACCACCTATTTCAAATACAGGGATAAGTTCTATAAGCAAAAACATGGATGTGCTATGGGATCTCCAGTTTCACCTATTGTGGCCAACCTTTACATGGAGGAGGTAGAAACACAGGCGCTTAATACCTTTAAGGGCATAGCACCCAGCCACTGGTTCAGATATGTTGATGACACCTGGGTTAAAATCCACCAGAAGGAAGTACAAGCTTTCACAGAACACATTAATGCGGTGGACAAAACATTAAATTCACAAGGAAGAGGTACAAACAACAAACTGGCTTTCTTGGACTGCTTGGTAGAAGTGGAAAATGGTAAACTGAAGTAGAGGTTTACAGAAAACCATCACACACAGATCAGTATTTGATGTTTGACTCCCACCACCCTTTAGATCACAAGCTGGGGGTCATCAGAACCCTGCAACACAGAGCCGAGAACATCCCCACTAGCACGAGCAAGCTAAAGAAATGAAACATCTCAGAGGAGCCCTTAAAACTTGTGGATTCCAGACTGGGCCTTTGTCAAGAAGTAGAGGAAAGAAAAGACACGAATACCAACATGAAGGGGAAAAGCAAGACAGAGGAAGAACATGGTCATCCCATATGTACAGGGGTCTCCGAGAAATTAAGAAGAATTTTCAAAAAACATCGTATCCCTGTCTGCTTTAAACCGAACAACACACTGAGGCAGCAATTGGTACATCCGAAAGACCCAATACCAAAACACAAGAAAAGCGACATCATATATGCAGTCATGCATGAAGAATGCTCTGATTTGTATGTGGGGGGAGACCAAACAACTGCATCAACGTATGGCCCAGCACAGAAGAGCCAATTCCTCGGGTCAGACTCAGCCGTGTATCTGCATCTTAAGGATAAGACATACCTTTGAGATTGTAATGTTAACATACTGGTGAAGGAACGTGACTGTTCAAGAGAGGTGTTAAGAGCCATTTATGTGAAAATAAAGAAACCAAGCCTAAATAGAGGTGGGGGGGTTCGACACCAACTGTCGCCATGTACAATGCTGTTTTGACACCTTACTCTGGGCGTTCCTATAACACCTCTTACCACTATCTAATCACACCCTTAACACCTGGCTGTGATATGCTAATTGGGATTTTCCAGGGTACATAATTGCCACAGATTCTTGTACAAGTCATTCTGAATTGAAAGCCAGTCGGATGACTAGCGAAACTTCTTCAAGAACTACATTCAAGTCCAGTTGATCTAATTGAATACAACAGATATACAATGACCTGGATGAATGAGAACCTTCACAAGTGTAAGAGGTGTTGTAGGAACTCTCAGGATAAGGTGTCAAAACAGCATTGTACATGGCAGACAGTTGGTGTCGACCCCCACCACCACCACGTCTATTTAGGCTTAGTTTCCTGCAGGAAGTGCAGGGGACCTAGTGATGCTGCTGCCATATCACACAGAAATGTAAATATCTTCAAAACTAAAAAAATAAACAATGGAAATAAATTGCAAAAACTCTCAGGAGAGCAATTCCTATTAATTTACATAAAGTCATTTTTGAACCACAGTTCCTCTTTAAGATGCAGGTACATGGCTGAGTCCTGACACGAGGAATTGGCTCTTCTGTGCTGTTGGTGCACTCTTCACTGCAATGCACTGTATATATGATGTCGCTTTTCTTGTGTTTCGGTGTTGGATCTTTCAGATGTACCAATTGCTGCCTCAGTGTGTTGTTTGGTTTAAAGCAGACAGGGATACGAAAGTTCTTCTTAATTTCTCGGAGACCCCTGCTACATATGGGATGACCATGTTCTTTCTCCTGTCTTGCTTTTCCCCTTCACTGTTGGTATACATGTTCTTTTCTTTCCTTCTACTTCTTTTGACAAAGGCCCACAAGTTTTAAGGGCTCCTCTGAGATGTTTCATTTCTTTATCCTTCGCCTCTGTGCTAGTGGGGATGTTCTCTGCTATGTGTTGCAGGGTCCTGATGACACCCAGCTTGTGATCTAAAGGGTAGCGGGAGTCAAACATCAAATACTGTTCTGTGTGGTGGCTTTCTGTAAACCTCTACTTCCAGTTTACCATTCTCAGAACACAATACACAAGATAAGCAACATCATAAATGCAGTGCAGTGAAGAGTGCTCTGATTTGTATGTGGGAGAGACCAAACAGCAACTGCACCAACATATGGCCCAGCACAGAAAAGCCAATTCCTCGGGTCGGGACTCAGCCGTGTATCTTAAGGATAAAGGAGATACCTTTGAAGATTGTAATGTTAACATATTGGCAAAGGAACGTGACTGGTTCAAGAGGTGTCAGGAGCCATTTATGTGAAAATAAAGAAACCAAGCCTAAATAGAGGTGGGGGGGTTCGACACCAACTGTCTGCCATGTACAATGCTGTTTTGACACCTTACTCTGGGCGTTCCTATAACACCTCTTAGCCACTATGCAATCACGCCCTTAACACCTGGCTGTGATATGCTAATTGAGATTTTCCAGGGTGCATAATTGCCAAGAGATTCTTGTACAAGTCATTCTGAATTGGGATGTCGGATGACTAGCGAAACGTCTTCAAGAACTAATTGAATACAACAGATATATATTGCTATGCCTTTTTAGTAATTCTTCTTCTATTGAAAGCCTAGTAATGTGCCCAACCATAAGTGCAGCTAGGGTGCTCTGCAAATGGTCGGGTAGCTCCATCTATCACTAAATAATGCAGGTGACCACCTCAAAACATTGCTCCCTCCTAAACTCCCAGTTAACTGGACATTTTTGAAGGAGGGTGCAGCTTTGAAAATCTGGAGGCCTTAAGAAAGGCTTAGACTACCCGGTACAAAATTTAAAAAACAAGAGAAATGGGACAATTAAAGTACTATGTGTTGTTGGGTAAGTGATGAAAAAATACATAGGGATAATTAAAAGTTTAAGGACTAAATCAGGTTCCAGGCCACCCTAGCAAGGCTTAAAAAGGGGCTTTAAAAGTGAGAAGTGATCGCAGGTTTTGAATTTATACAGTGTATCGCTAGTTAAGAATTACTGAAAAATGCAATTAATGCATTGTTTAAAACTGTAGTTTTGCTATTAAATGTTTAATTCTTATTAATGTGTATGTCTATATACTGTATCTATATACACATGATCAAAATATGTTAAAAATATGAGAAATATGAGACCACTTAAAGGGCATGTCCACCCTTAAAAATAACTTTTGATATGCTGCTCCTCCAAGTCTGGTAGCCCCAACCGCATGATTAGTATTTTGCAAAAGCTCCCCAAACTCTTACTTACCTCCCCTCGTTCCTCCGCTGCACTGCCGGCCCTCTGCTTGCGAGAATGCAAGCAGAGGGGCGGGACCGTCTGCTGAGCGGCAGCCAATCACGGACGCGGCTGCCGGTCATTCAGTGCAGCGGAGGAAAGAGGAGAGGTAAGTAAGAGTTTGGGGAGCTTTTGCAAAATACTAACCATGCGGTTGGGGCTACCAGACATGGGGGAGCAGCATATTAAAAGGATTTTACGCTAGGGGGAGGGAGAGTAGAACGGGAGGGAGGGGGAGTGAGGGGGAAGAAGGGCTGCAGTACGCATGACAAATATCACCGGATAGCAAGGTAGCAGGCAGAGCCCTGCTAGCCTCCTGGTGGACTGTTTTTGGGACTTTAGGGGGGGTCTACAGGAGAACCCTATGGAGCTGGGATGTGAGGTAAGGATTAAACTACACTACATGGTGGGGCCATTACTGGGGGGGATTATAGTTTTGTGGGTGGACATGCCCTTTAATGCTGGAATCATGACGTGTATACACAATTAAGAACACATTGCGCATACTGTAAATGGGAGCTAGGCTGCAGTTTTGATGCAGAAAGTTCTATACCTTTGTACATTTACTGTATATCCCCATATTTAGACATGTAATGAGTGCTATGTATCATTTGAACTGTTTGTCACATTCAGATACAAATAATAAAATCCTAATTCAATCACAGATACATTTTGTATGTGACTTTTGACTTATTAAGGGTGCATAATTGTAAATGAATCATATGGGCACTGTGCAGTTCGTTACACTACTTATATACAGTATATATTTCTGTATCTTACTAGAGAGTATATCTTACTGTATTGTACTGTTTTACTAGAGAGTATTAAGAAGTTTCAGCTTAAGCGATCTGTAATAAAAGCATTACTTCTTGTCTTCCTTTCAAATAATCTACTTATTACGAGACATAACTCCTACAGCTTGCACATGTATTTGTATGGTATAAAAGAAAAAACCCTTTTCAATGTTTTCTTTCTGAGAATGTAATGCCTGGTCTTTTCTACATGCCCTTTTCTTTCAGGAAACAGAATTTTTGCTGTAATTATTCACATTACAGGGATATAGATCATGGTTTGATGTCATTACTACAAAGATATGCTCTCAGTCCATAAAAATGCCACTTCAGATTTATGCTATGAAAATGTCCAAGCATTCCTAACGAGTGCTTTCTAGAAAATTGCATGGCCAGTTAGAATTCCACCCTGCCTTTTAAAGGAACACTCACATGGATTCTGAATGAATGTACTGAACTCTAGCAGTCTTTGCCTCTAACACCCAGTCAGACCGGTGCTGTAAATTAAACATTACTGTGTTGTTTAAAGCAATATTACACAGGATCTTTTGATGTTAACCTGCCAGAACAAAACTGTTGAACATTTTTTATATCAAGTAGTGCCCTGATGTTGATGCAGTTTATATCATATTTGAGAAGGGTTCTTTTTTAATTCTAATGATTTATATACAGTATATATATACCTTTAAATCACACACTATGCTACTCTTATTTTTCTAAGCCATTGGCAAAGCTTACCTTTCCCACTTTACTTGCTGGCTCTTCCTCCTCATCTGTAATCTGGTTCAATCCACTACAACTGTAGTTGAAGGCTGACGGTGAATCTCATTTGGTCAGTTAGTCAGGACGGCCTTGCTAGCTGTATATTGCATAGTGCTGCTTTTATGTATATAATACAATGAAGTTTAAAGGGCTAACACAGTGGCAAATGAATGTTTGGGGTATTGAGCAGCAGACATCTATCAACGTGTGACTATATAAGCGCTTAATCTTTCAAAATTATCCTGTGCACTTAAAATAGTAATTTTTTAAATTTTTTTTGCATAAATTTTATGCGAGTGTGGCATCTGAATTATTTTTCTGGGAGAAATTGTGTGTCAATAATTTAATTTGTTTGTCTGAGGAAGGTGCCACTATAGCACCGAAACGTCACTACAATAGTTTGTTGGTCAAGACTGTTTTGCCCAGTATTATTCAGTATAAATAATTTAATTTGAGTACTTTTAAATATAGGGTTTATTTTTGTGCAACATTGTCACTATTAAGGGGATAAATATCTACATTTTTGTTTACCCTAAAAAAAAAATAAATGAATGTGAGATGTTGTACCCCATTATTAAAGAAGTTGATATGACATGCTTTAAAGTTAAAGGTGAAGTTGTGATACGCTTTATAGGGGGAGTTGATGTGATATGCGTTGAAGGCGAATATAGTGTGATATGCTTTAAAGGGGAAGATGATGTGATAAACATTTAAGTGTATCATGTCAACTTCCCTTTTAACTTTAGAGTATATTATATGAATTTCCCCTTTAACTTTAAAGCATATCACATCAACATTCCCTATAACTTTAAAGATCAATAGATCTTGGAGTTTTGGTTGATAACACACTTAATGGTAGCAAGCAGTGCCAGGCAGCAACAGCCAGCATGGTAGTGTCTTGTATAAAGAGAGGTATAGATTCAAGGGAGAAGAATGTTATTCTCCCTCTTTACAAAGCATTGCTAAGGTTTCATTTGGAATATGAAGTGCAATTTTGGAATCCTGTGTACAAAAAGGACATTTTTGAAATGGAAAGGGTTCAGAGAAGTGCAACTAAATCAATAAGGGGATTGATAGAGCTTGAATATAAAAAGAGATTGGATAAGTAACAACTATGTACGCTAGAGAAAAGGTGCTTGCATGGGGATAATGATTACTGTGTATAAATACATTAACAGGCCATACAATAAACTATCTGGGGAACTGTTCACCAATAGAACATGTCAGAGGACACGTGGACATACCTTAAGACTTGAAGAGAGAAGTTAAGGCTTCAAGTTCGGAAAGGGTTTTTCACTGTGAGAACAATAAAGCTATGGAACTGTTTTCCAGTGGACGTTGTGATGGCAGGTTCATTGGACAGTTTAAAAAAAAAAAGCTGGATGAGTTTCTGCAAACAAGGAATGTTGCAAGTTACTGGTATTGATACATAAAGTAGAGTTGATCCAGGGATATTTTTGATTAACACTTTGAGTCAGGAAGAATTTTTTTCCCCCTTCATAAATTTGGTGGGTTTTTTTTCTACAGTTAGGCAGGAAATGAGGGTATTGCTAGATGGGTTGGACTGGATGGACTTATGTCTTTATTCAACCTCAAATACTATACTATACTTAAGCATATCAAATCAACATCCTCTTTAACTTCAAAGTGTATCATATCAACTTGCCCTTTAACAATGGGATACAACATCTACTTATATTAATGTATTTTTTTTATAGGGTAAACACCCAAACATAATTTGCCCAAAAGTGTGTACATTTTGCAATATCGCCTTAATACAGGCTATGTTGCACAACAATAACCCCTACATTTAAAAACACTTTTCAGATCACACTCACATAAAATTTATGCTTGCAAAAATAAAAAGACATACTTAAAAGAAAAACACTTTATTTGAAGTGTTCAAGGAAGTTCACAGGAACATTTTAGAAGATTAACCACATATGTAGTCACACACTGATAGATGACTTCTGCTCAGTGCCACCAATATTGATTTGCTACAATATTAGCCCTTTAAACATCATTGCATTATATACATAGAAGCGGAACGCTGCTAATCCAGTCCCCGTTTCAGTCCACATTTTACTTTAAGTGTAATATACAGCTAACAGGGCAGTCCTGACTATTCATCTTCAGTAAGTCTCACAGGAGTAGTGGATTGAACGAGATTACAGGTGAGCAGGAAGAGGCAGCAAGTAAAGTGGGAAAAGTAAGCTTTAAGGGCACAGCCACACTGCTCCACACACTGAATCGCATGTGATTCTGGTGCATTTGCGCATGCAAATTCTCCTTTTGAGATATGAAATCTTATCACATTTTCGTTGCGTTGCCACGATTCCTGTAGTCGGAGAAAAAATTGTGTAAAATCCCATGCGCAAACGCAGAAACATCACGCAACTGATGTGGACTGAACTTTGACTCACACTGTACATTCCCTTTAAGGGATAATGCTATGCATTGCTATAATGGCCACAAAATGGCTAAATCAATGTTAAAGGCATGCTACCCGATGCATTATCAGGTAAGCATGGGTTTAACACTGATTTTGCACTGTCTGTGCTATTTCCAAAACCTTTTTGTGGGGTCTCGGTAGGATAAGATGCTTATTACAGTGCCTGGTAAATGTATTAAATTGAGATATAAATATAGGGAGTTAATATAGTGTTAAAGTTACAGATGACAAAATGTAATGCTTAAAATTTAAATTTTTTCATGTAGAGTATGTGGGGTGTTGCAATGCTTGAAAGATATACTTATTGGTAAAAGGTATCAAACCTGGAAAGAAAAATTGGATAAGAAAATATTGAGGCAGCTCAGAGAAACAATGATAGTGTGCTAATGCATTTTGTGGTATTAATGGCAGGAATCACATGAACTTTAATCTCATTTGACTTGTTCATTTTACTTAAAGATACCCATGAAGATGCAGACAGAAGCCTTTTCAGTCCCTCCTTAGGATTTTTGCAACTGCTTATAAACCTGTTTAAGGGACAATGAATTGGGTTCCCTTTGAAGTTTCCTAGATTTTTTTTCCAGGCTGTTTTTTTTAACACAGCTAAGAAAGTTTTAAGTGGTGCTCTTGTAAATAGGCAACTGAGATAAAATGTTCCCCATACTTTATCGAAAACCATGACAATCTTCTGAAGCTACAGCCGACCCAAATCTTTTAAGAAGATCTGTTCTGCTTTAAAATCAGCTCTTAAATTGATCTTTGGCATTGAGAAAACCATCCTCTAAATCCCTGGAAATGTTGCACTTTTTATCTAAAGAATCACACCAGCTTTCAGAGTCAGTGAAGCTCATGTATAGTATGGCTCACATTGCATTAGATGCAAAACACATTTTCTTTGCAGTATCTAGTTTTATGTAGAGCAGTCTAACTGCTCCTAAGCCTTTTATTTTACAATGTCTTATCGAAATATCTGTATAATTTTTATGATATAGTGAAACACAATTCACTATTCACCCTCTGTACAAACATCCAGAATGCAATTGATGTTTAATTCTTCTATTCTATACCTTCAAACCATTGAATTTTCTTACAAACGTATTAAGCTCATACTAGTTATATTATTTTTTTTATTGTACAATTATACAAGAGATTGATGGCAGCCTTCTTTATGTTTTCATTTACAAGAGGTGCATATGATTACAAATACCTCAAGTTAATTAGAATATAATATTTGTGTTGTTGGAAAAATATTTAGCAAAATACACAAAATCCAAGTGATAAGAAATATATGGGGGGTTGCTTTTAAATTGAGCTTAGTTTTTACAATGGGATGAAGCTAAAATTAAACGTTTAACTTGTTGTATATTAACAAAAACACCAGTGCTAATTTTACAAATTATGGGCTCCATGAAACCGTTAATCAGAACTTGGGGGGTATCTTACAATGCTTTTTGAAAAGGTGGCAACATGTGTGGGGTTTCTGTTAATACTATTTTACAGCATTTATATTGCTTTAAAGGGTATGTCCATCAAAAAAGTTGGTTTCTATCTGATTTACTGAGGAACAGGAGGTAAATGCACTATCTCTTACCTTCCGTTCTTCAGTAAATCTTACAGATGAGGAGACACTTACCCACGGACCCGCTCCAGCACCGAATTCCCAGACGCCTCCGATGCATCTCCAGTCCTTTGCACTGTGCGTGCATGCGCACACAGTGCAAAGGAGCGAGGACACGTTAGAGACTGTCAGTGAAGTCGGCGCTGGAGCGGGTCCGAGGGTAAGTGTCTCCTCCTCTCCTGTAAGATTTACTGAAGAACGGGAGGTAAGAGTGCATTTACCTCCTGTTCTTCAGTAAATCAGATAGAAACCAACTTACCATTTAAAGGGTATGTCCATCAAAAAAGTATCACCTCCCCCCCCAAAAAAGTTCTGCTGTTGTGTAGGGCACCCGAGCCCACCCCCAACCGCCATGTTCGTTTAGTTAAAAAAGCAGCCGAAATGTACTTACCAGTGCTCTGAAACAGGCTGTCTGCTTGCCGGAACTGCTAGCAGGGGGTTGGACCGGCAGCCGGTCCAAACCCCTGCTGATTGGCTGTGATTGGCTGAGAGGCAGTGCCGGGTGAACGAAGCGATGTAAGTACATTTTTAGATGCTTTTTTAACTAAATAAACATGGAGGATGTGGATGGGCTAGGGTGCCCTACACTACAGAAACATAGGGGGAGATTCAATATGGCCCAATTCCGTCTAAAACCCACGTTCACCCGAAGAAATTTCAGGTTAATGTGGGTTTTAGATGGATTTTAGAGCACAGTGCCATTTTCAAATGTTTTTGGAAATAGAGCTGTACTAACGATCCAAAACCCCTATTGTTAAGTTTTGCGCTACTTCGTAGCGCGAAACTAAATGGTAAAGATTGTGGAGCGTTAAAGTCGCCCTCCTTACCTTAGCCCGATCCCGCAATGCAATACCTGACGTAATCTCGTTTACGTCCGTTATTGTATTGCGGGATCGGGATAAGGTAAGTAACGTGGCTTTAGATATTGGATCTCCCCGTTAGTTTAATGCTAGGGGAAGAAACAGATGGATGGAGAGGGGGGAGGGCTCCACTGCGCATGCCTGAGTACCTCCCAGAGGTCAAAGAGAAGGCAGAAACCTTTTCACAGGAAGACAGTTCCTACTCTTCAGTTTCCTGGACTTTGGACAAGCACTGCAGGAGAACCATTGGGAGCAGAGGAATAAGGTAAGAATTTTTTTAACACTACACAGTGCGGCCAGTATGGGGTTTAATTTTAGTTTTGGGGGTGGACATGCCCTTAAAATGCAAGATTGGTCTAATAGATGTATGTACAGTATTTATTTCTATTAATGCAGAACAAATTCTGCATTACTGTTGCAATGAGTATACCCATTCACAGAAGGCCCAACCTTGAAGAGTTTACAATACACACACACACATACACATCCCATCAGCATGTCTTACATCACTGTCTTACACTTTCTGCTAATGTTCAAGTTCAAATCACTATTTAGTTCTTTGAACCCATTTGGTTAGATAATTGTATCTCACCAATCTTGCCAACCTTCTTTAAGTTTTCCTTAAAAATATTTGCTTTCAAAGATTTCCCAAAAGATGTAAATGAAAAGAGCATATGTTTGAACTGTTGTTTGCAGCTGAAGTACGATGTAATACTTTTTTTTTGCTTAAACCTCATTTCTTACAGGAGTTTATAGTTTCATGTTTTTCTGGGGAAATAATATTTGGTTTGAGAATTTATATAGTTGCATACACATTTGATTACAAGTATGAATTACTAGTTTCAAGACTTAATGTGACTTGATTTCTCCTGGAGTGTTTATAGTGAGAGGTATTACTTTATTTGTACTCGGTGTGGTACGTAATGTTTTATTGCGTGTAGTTCTAGAGAAATGGCAAGGCTGGTAAAAATGTTTTTTATTGTAGATATGCTAGTTACATATACATTAATTTAATGCAGCAGTGCGTGGTGGTGTTTTCAAAAGCTTGATTTACAGTTGGATTTCTTTCCAAGAGTAAATGTGGCTATGAGTTCTGTGTGCAGCTGTAATGTTTTAATAGCAGTCAAATGTGATGTATAGATTGTCACAATCTGATTCCTCACAAGTTGTGCAGTAAATGGAGAGCAACTTAATTGATGCAGTGTATTACCTTTTTACCTTTACTTTTTTGGTAAGGCCAGTGGTGTAACAAGGAATGACTTGGCGCCCCTGCAAAACTATGATCATCTACAGTGGTTTTCTAGGGGAGGCTGAATGTTGCCCCCCCTTGCTTCTGGGCCCCCCTGCAGTCTGCTCCATTGGTAGTAATGCCTATGGGTAGAACCTTGTACACAGTTATCATTTGCATGCACACATACAATACATGGGAGTTAGTGTATAATCATGAATGTGGTTCATTAGGATGACAAATTACTAGTCTGATGAAATTCTTTACACATCTGGTGATATTTTTTATTCTCCACTGGCTAGTAGTGAAGGATGATGTTTGCAGCCCTATATAGTTTTTATCAACATGTTTGTTGTGGGGCTCAGTGTCTGTTTTATTTCTTATATTTATATAATTGATTAGTTCAGCTCTTATAATTAATCTCCCTCTCTTGATCCTTTCTTTCACAAATCAGCCATTTTATTTACAGATGGTAAAACGTGTGATTTTTTGTTACCGTGTTCTCAGAGCTTAATATTTTTCCTATATCTTACTTATCCAAATAATGGCAAATTCAGCAGATAAATTGTGTTGATTCTTTTGACATTTCCTAAGAAACTAAAGCTGTCTGTAACAATTTGAGACGAGAGAAAACATAACATTTAGAGTGTTGGACAAATTAAATAATTTTAAGATCATTAATAAATATTTTCTTAAAAAGAAAGTCTTGGGACCCATTTAGTGTAAGGGTGAGGCCACAATCGAGGGGTATATAAATACTAACAATCCAGATCTTTTGCGGTTTAGTACTGCTTTAATATTTAAACTTTTTTAAAATGGAAAGTACCTGGGGCAGGGAGGTAGGATTGATTATTCCTACCTCATAATGTATTTATGTATATGTTTATATAGCGCCACTTGGGGACGCAGCGCAGTACAGTATTAAAATACAATAAAGTCATACAAGGGGGATAAATACATAGATAGTTCAGTACATAAATATATAACTTATATAAATAGAAGTGCTAGGGCTTTGCCACAAGAGGTAATGAAGTCCCTTCCCCGTAGAGCTTACAAACATTTAGTTGTGGAGCTACATAACATACAGTTTTCATTTGCCAGGTTAGTCCTAGACTAATCCTTTATTAAAGGGTATGTCCACCCCAAATTTTTTTTTTGTTGATATTTTGTTTACTTGTTCACAAACCTGAACCGCCAAAATAGAATTAATAAAACCCATCTGCATATCAAGATAATCCACCCATTACATTTGAGGCCGCTTCAAGCCTGCATTTCCATTCCCTCGGCATGTACCTGCTACATTCCCTGACCCCGTGTATCCATTTTTCTTACAACAGTCACGCCCCCTTCTCGTCATCATTTATGCGCCAGCCAATCAAATAAAATCAATAGTGGACCTGCCGGGACATAGCATTAGAGGGTCAAGCCTCTGCTTTAACTCAAGTTAAATAATCATAAGGGACTTCCTTTGTCAGTGCTTTGTACACTAAACAGTCATGCGCGGGAACAGAAAAAGAACACTGTTGAAGTGACGTAACTTAGTTTTATGCTGGACTTCTCCGAGTTGTTGAAACATGCTGGCTTCAATGGTAAGTTACTCCTGAACCGCTAAACCATTTTACAAGCTGTAAGCTTGTTTGTGAAATGGAATATTGTTCATATTAAAAAATATTTTGGGGGATGGACATTCCCTTTAAAGATAGTGGTGAAGCCAGGAGGAAGACTGGCAGAATAAGTTTTCTTTGGGATGATGTTCCTCACAGAAACAATATTGGGAGGTAGGAATAACCAGTCCTATATTCCTATATATGTTCGCTTAAACCTATTTTCAGTGCAAATAGAATGAATTCTGTTCTGCTGCTTATTGTAGTGTCTCCAAGTGAAGTAATCATATAATTGTTCTATTGTGTGACGTCATTGTGCGCAAGTGCTTAAATCTTATGATTGGCCTCTTTCACATAAAGCTTGATATAATAAAATGACAAACTTTCCCTACACTCTCTATACATACATATTACTATTTTCATAGAAAGTGCCTAAATTACAGATATACAAACGTGTTATCACATGCATATGGAAATGTCCCAGGTTTCATCACTGAATTTCAGCCTTGTGACAAAACTGCAAAACTTCAACCTCTACCCCTAGGTTTCATGTGTTATTTTGACCAATGAAAATTCAACTTTGGAACCGATAGTTTTGACCTGAAACCAGGTCCGAGTTGGAATAAGGGTACATATGTGTATTAAGTTAGAGGGAGAATTATATTGATTGCAATAGGACATTGATTTATAGCATTTTGTTGTTGAACATAATTGTTTTATAGATATTTCTGCTTTATTGATAAGAAAACACCTTTAGGAGATTTCCAAGTTCCATCTCGTAAAATTGACAGTTGCGTAATGCAACCCTTCCTTTGTTCTTGTTAAACGTTGGTCTGCGTTCTTTCTGATCTATGTGCAAAACAGACATGTCTTGTTCAATTACACTGTCTCACATTTGTATTAAGGTCAAGATAAAGAACCTCTTGATCTTACTCAAACTATTAACATGCCAACAGTATAATTTCAAAAACCAACTTCCCTTCCCCCTCTTTCCTTTTGCAGGTTTAACTACTTGAAAAGAAAAACCCATGTGCTAAACATTATTGCCATTCTAATCTGTCTATCTGTGGCGACTGTGTTACCTCCTCCACTGATTATAGGCATTTGTTTTCCCCGTGCTTCAATTCCCAGGAACACTATCTTCCCAGAAGATTTAAAGAATGGCTCAAAGCCAGACACAATACATAGTTCATATAATTTATATATCGATCCCAAACTTGTTTCGTAAAAAATAAAATCTTTTAACCTTAGCTATAGGTACCACTGCACATTTTGCTATGTGGGTGCAGACCTTAAATTACCCTTATCCCAAGGGTTAATAGAATGCAATTTTTCCCATTCACCACCACCACCTTATCAAAATATAATAAGTGTAAATCACAGCACCCCAATTATATTGAAGATAAATAAGCATATATTTTATATTTTTTGTGTGTTTAAAGATTGAGCAGACTTTTTGTATGATTTCCATATAGTTTATGGGAAAGGAAGTGACTAGGATGTCCCGCCAAGAAAGAACAAAGGATGTTGCTTACTGGCATTGTATAGTGATCTAGAAGGACAGATCGCTAAATGATATTGGCAGGCTGCTCTACATATGCTAGATTGTAAGCCAAAGCATGTGGCAATTATTTAGCATGCATATGGTCCTTAAAGGGTAACTGTGGAGTCTCCATACAAGTGAGAGGAATAGCTCACAGTGCTACCTGGAAACACCAACCTTTATACTGCTAAAACGTAGCATAGATTGCTACACTCATGATCCTGGAGTTGTTTTAAAGGTAGGAATGGAGACCACAGTTACCATTTAAGACCTGGTATTTGGTGCCTTTTAAAATAAGTGTTTACCGTATATACTCGAGTATAAGTCGAATTTTTCAGGCTTTTAAGTTAGCCTGAAAACCTAACCTCGACTTATATTCGGGTCAAATTCTAATTTAGATCCAAATTCTGCAATTGCGGATAGTAACCACTCGGTGGAACTGTGTTAAACTGCATAGAAAGTTACAGGAGCTGATCTGCCTTTACACTTCCTGCTTCCTCTAGTCTGGTTGCTGGACTCGCTCAGCACTGCCACTGCTCATCTGGATGCTGTAAATCTGATGGGTCTCCTCAGTTTAGGGCAAAAAAACAGCTGCTAGTAAAGTGCAAATGACATCTTGAAACTACAACTCTCTTTTTAACTCTATTGGGATCAGAGTGTCCTTTACTATATGTGGTCAGAGGGCCCTTTACTATATGGGGTTCAGGAGAATTGTAAATGATGGTAAGCTTAATTTAAAGTTTACTGAACCTTTCCACTCCACATGTTTAGAAACTAAAACTCCTAGCAACAAAGCATGCTGGGAATTGTAGTTTCTAAACATCTGGAATGCCAAAGAATTGGGGGTTACTGGTACTGGATTTGGCTATTACTGTATGGGATTCATGTATGGAATTTCTGTCCATTTAAAGGGCAACCAATTTCTACCCTCGACTTATACACGAGTCAATCAGTTTTTACAAATTTTTCAGGTAAAAATAGGTACCTCGACTTATACTCGGATCGACTTATACTTGAGTATATACGGTAAGTCTTGCTTTTCCCTTTTTAAATTTTGCCATGAGGCGTCACTGATTTCCCCACAGAAACCTATAGTATCTCCACAAATGGATTATTGCAGGTTTTGCAGCTCTCCACAGTGGCACTTTTTCTCTTTAATTTGCATTAAGATGCATAGAAGCTGACATCTGAATAGATTTTTGTTGTTAGCTTTTTATCAACTTACTTGTGAAGAGAAATGTGCAAAACAGAAAACAATATTCACGCATTTACAGTCATACATACTGTGCCTTTACATTTCTGAATAGATATTTTACAGTGAATGCTGATTCATTAACAAAAACTGAATTCCCGTTGTATTATACCTAAATATTCATTATAAACAAAAACAAAAAAGAAAGTATGATAGGGTAAAGTCTCAAGGGACCTACAGTTTTACATCTGATGAAAACCTGTTGGCTAACCATTATTAAAGTTTTTATATATTTTGCTGGTTTTCTTACCTGTTGGATACAACAAACGTTGTTCTGAATCCAAATATAAAAATATTACAGTAGAAAAGCTGTGTATTTTTATCTATAACAAAAAATGTTATTATAATTGTTTGTTAGCAATTAAAAACATATCAATAAGCATATCATATTGTTTTATTTATCCAGGTTTCAGATATCTTTATTTATCTTCACAGGTGAGTTTGCTACACCTCGTGCAATTCTTACAGGACATGACTGTGAAATCACTTGTGCAACTGTTTGTGCAGAGCTTGGCTTGGTGATCAGTGGTTCTAAAGGTAGGAAGGGTCATGCATATCATGCACCACTTAATGGTTTATGTTTACGTGCAGATGTACAATATGTATTACAATTTATGTTTGCATTGTTATTAAGGCCCACACACAATGCCATCTTTTCAAGCTATTTCTCATGTGTTTTTCAGAGGGTCCATGTTTGATACATTCTATGAATGGAGACCTTTTAAGGACGTTGGAAGCTTCAGACAACTGCATAAGACCAAAACTAATACAAGTTTCAAGAGAAGGTCATTGTGTTGTATACTATGAAAAAGGCCTTTTCTGTGTATTTAGTGTGAATGGAAAACTTCAGACCACCATGGAAATCGAAGACAATACACGGGTAAGCAGGCAATGCTTTTATGTTTTGGAAAAATGGAAGCACGATTTTATTGGGTAATGTAATCCTATATATTTTGGAATATATAGTGATTAATGAACTATTTTTAAAATTTATGGTTATTAAAGGCCATAAAGGAATTCTATGGCAATGGGTGCACTATTTCCTATAATAGCTAATAGCTTAGCACTGTTTACAGGCATAGAATATAAATGGTATTCTTGGCTGGTGTGTATAAATGAAGCAAAAAAGATAAAAGGCAACTAAGTTCCAAACAATGGAGAAACTAGATACAAATAACATTTTATAAAACAGTTCCAAAGCCACATCACCCCAATGATATTGAAAATAAATATTCATTGCTACCCTCCTGGCTTTTGAGGCACTAGTCATGTAGAATTTAATATATAACATATAGAAAGTAAAAGGGTCTGATTGTAACACTTTTATAAACTGTATGTTTTAGTTAGATTTAAAAGATCTCAACAGATATCTATGGTATTCAGTTAGATCAACTGGACTATAATCATCCAACTGGCTTTTTCAATTCAGAATGACTTGTACAAGAATCTGTCGGCAATAAATAATTTGGAATGTTTCCCATTCTGCATATAACAGCAAATTGTCAGATCTGAATGCAAGGTGTTGAATGCATTCTGGCTAAGAGCTGTTATCAAAACTGCCCATGGTAAGGCATACATGGCAGACAAAAGTGTTGATTCCCCCCCCACACACACATACACCACCACGGCTATTCAAGCTCGGATTCTTTATTTTGACATATATTGGCCTCCTTGACACCTCTTTTAAACTAATCCTGTTGCTAGTCAAGATGTTGACATTACAATCTTCAACCATACTTAAGATGCAGGAACCAAAGCAAAAGCAGGAAGACACAGGCAAAACACAGTTCTGCAATCCAAAGTTATTCTTTATTGCTGCCTGAACAGGGTCACAACATGTTTCGAACATGCAAGCGTTATTGGTTCTTCTGTGCTGGGCCATACATTGGTGCAGCTGCTGATTGTCCCCACCAGATACAAATCAGAGCACATTTCTCTGCACTGCCTCAGTGTGTTGCTGGGGTTAAAGCAGGGAAACAGTGTCTCTTAAATTCTTCTTAATGTGGATTCTTCTGGATATTCACATGTTTTAAGGGCCTCTCTGAGGTGTTTCATTTCCTTAGCTTCTATACTAGTGGGGATGTTCTCTTGATGTTGTAGGGTTCTGATGACGTCCAGACTGTGACCTAAATGTTGGTGGGAGTAAAACATCAAATACTGTCCTGTATGGGTTGGTTTTCTGTAAACCTCTACCTCCAGTTAAACATACTTCCTGGCTTTTACCTAGAAGCCAGTGTGTTTTTGTACCCCTTTCCATGTGAATCTGATGTTTTGGTCCACATTATTGATGTGTTCTGTGGAGGCTTGTACTTCTTACTGGTAGATTTGAGGTATCATCCACATATCTAAACCAGTGGCTGGGTGCAATGACATTGAAGGTATGAAGAGCCAGTATTTACACTTCTTCCATGTAAAGGTTTACCATGGTGGGTGAAACTGGAGATCCCTTAGCACATCCATGAGTGTCATCAGAACCTACAACACTGAGCAGAAACAGCCCCACTAGCACAGAGGCTAAGGAAATTCAACACCTTTAGAGAAGCCCTTAAAACTTGTGGATATCTGGACTGGGCCTTGATCATAACTGGAAATAGGAAAGAAAAGAACACCTAAGCCACCAATGAAGCCAGAGTGTCAGAGTTCAAGACACACCCTATCCCTTTCTGTTTTAAATACAGCAACTGGTGCATCCAAAATATCAAATACAACATACAAGAAGAGCAACATTATATACCTAGTGCAGCGCAGTACAGTGAAGAGCTCTTATTTTTATGTGGGGGAGACAAAACAACAAATAGGACTCTGCAATATACCTGCATCTTAAGGAAAAGGACACATGTTTGAAGATTGTAATGTTATCATCTTGGTCAAGGAACATGATTGGTTTAAAAAGAGGTGTAAAGGAGGCAATTTGTCAAAGTAAAGAAACCAAGCCTGGAATAAAGGGGGTGTTTACACCCAATTGTTTGCCATGTAATGTACAAGTCATTCTGAATTGGGGAAAAACAGCCGAATGACTAGTGAAACTAAACTTCCAGTTCAGTTGCTCTAACTGAATACAACAGATATATCTCATGGGCGAAAAACTCTAAAAATGCTTTACATGTGTCACAGTCCCAGTGATATATTTTACAGTTTTTATTTTGTATTTGTACTGCCTTTTAAAAATATATATTACACATATGTTGGATGCAATTGGTATAGAATGTTATACTATACTAAAAGGGAAAAAATAGAATGCCAGTGCTTGCTGTCCTTATATACATACAGACAGATCACTACAATACAAATACATGAAAAATCAAATAGACAATTTGCTGAATACCAATGTATCAATTCTGCAATAATACTTTGTATTCAAAACCAGATTTGTACTTCACAAAAGAAAAGAGGAATAATCAATCCTAACTCTTTGAGAATTATAAATAAAAAATGTAAACTATTTTTGGAGGGGGGGGGAATTTATTCCCATTTCATACCATCCCCAAGCTGCTCTTATAATCCATGCCATTTAAAAACTGTACAACTCCCTCAAGATGAACTTGAACTTATCCCTGCTAGGCAAGTAGACAACACCTTCTATTATCACCTGATACATACATTGCTAGAATCATCAATTTATTGCACGCTAAGAATGCTTTTAAATGGAGCTTAAAGGGCATGTCCACCCACAAAACTATAATCCCCCCCAACTACTGGCCCCATCATGTAGTGTAGTTTAATCCTTACCTCACATCCCAGCTCCATAAGGTTCTCCTGTAGTCCCCCCTCAAAGTCCCAAAAACTGCCCACCAGGAGGATATCAGAGTCCATATAGGACTCTGCCTCCTACCTGGCCTCCGGGAGAATTTTGGCATGCGTACTGCAGCCCTTCTCCCCCTCCCTCTCCCTCCCTCTCAGGATTCCCTCCCCCTAGTGTAAATCCCTTAATAAATAAGATTCCTCCTGCCAGCCCAGCCCCAACCGCTATATTTATATGTTTAGAAAGCTCCCCAAACTTTACTTACCTCTCCTCTTTCCTCCGCCGAAATGAGCTGCCGGCAGCCGTGTCTGTGATTGGCTGCCGCTCAGCCAATCACAGACGCGACTGACGGTCCCGCCCCTCTGATTGCATTTTCTCGCAAGCAGAGGGGCCAGGAGCGCGGCGGAGGACAGAGGGGAGGTAAATAGAGTTTGGGGAGCTTTCTAAACATATAAATATAGCGGTTGGGGCTGGGCTGGCAGGGGGAATCTTATATTAAAAAATGAATCTTAGGGTGGACATACCCTTTAATGTTTTTTAGGTGATGTGTCAATATTTCTAAAAGAAGTTTACTTTGCATCTTTGACCTGATATTTTAAAGGATAACTGTATTGCCTCAATGCAATTTTTAAAAAATTGCCTTAAAAAGAGTAAAGGTATGCAGCCCTCCCCATACATTTTTTTCCTGATTTTGAGTCTCTCTCTGCGTTCAATTAGCCTTGCTGTGAAGGGGGTGTAACAATTCTGTCTGCCTCTAACTGTCATTCAAAACTAGCATGCGAGAAAACATTCTTCCATCCACCCTTGATCAGCTTGATTATGTAGGCTGTATACTAGCAACAGGGCATTTCAAGTTTGTTTGACTAGCAGAGGAGGAGGAGAGAGGTTGTAACAGACATTCACACCAGCCAATTACAAGTGTTATGTTAGCCATGGCCCTCGGCCATCTAGGAGGCAGGCTTTTAGCACTCATCTTTGCTGTGTGACATCTAAGGGAGAGCAGCACGGTTGTAAATGTGAGTACGCGATTTCAGCTGCTGGAAGTGAGGACATGTAATGGGGGTGATGTTTTTTTTTTTGATATTGTTGTCCTTTAACTTGTCTTAAGAGTAGCCACAATCAGTTTGGGAGGACTGTCCTATTCAGTTTGACCACAGACTTCATTGTAAATCTGGTATTAAATGTAGTTTAAATTTCACAACAGCACTGAGGCACATCTTCAAATTTAATTTTTTTCGGTTTAAAGGGACAGTTTAGTGGAAATAATCAATATTTGTTAAATTGTTAGTTTGTGTAATGCCTTAGTTATTCTACATATTCTCTCCCATTTTGAAAAATCAGTTGAATTTATACCCCTTTATATATTCCCTGCGGTTGACATTAGTGAACTGATATTTCAGGTTCTAACGGATGCACCACATCCTTGGAATGTTCCTAGCAGTAATTTCTACTGATTGGCTGTTGGATGGGTCAAACATGCTCAGATCTCTACTGAGCAACTGAATCAACCGAGGCGCTGGGTCAAGGGCAATACCATAATAGACTCTGCAAACAGGAAGTCAGTATTTTGGTTGCATTAATTTATAAACAGACAAAATGCTGAATTGGCAGATTAAGGTCATTGGGATGAAAAAATACTGCTCTTTTTTCTTAAAAGCATATGTATTTGCATTGAACTTCCCCTTTAAGGATATCCCTTTAAACAAGTATGCATGTTCTTTAACCGCTGTTTAGGAATGTCTAGTAAAATGTCTGTTTCCGGTACCCCTACTAAAATCCATTGGAGAGAATTTTTATCCTTTTCCATTCGCAGTTTTACCCCACTGGCTTTGCAAACTCACCCCACCCCTGTCTGGTGTTTGATAAAGCCACACATGTTTTCAATTTTGAGCTATGTTGTACTAGTTAAACTAGTTAAAATTTAAATTACATTTTTTTCGATCGGTTTGTATTTTATTAAGTTCTAGTATGTTCAGCTGGGAAAATACTATTTAAAAAGTTTTTTAGTTTTGAAAATGAATATTTGCACCTAACATGTTTATAAGCTGTGTTTTATGCATAATACCTTATCACCAAAACTCTCTAAGAATCGTATCAATACTGGTGATGTTTACAACTCGTTACAAATAACTGTAATAATGGTTGGTACAAAAGACAAATGTGTTTATTCAGTATGTGGCATATGGAAATGCCAGGCCAGTAACTTGCAAGTTGACTGAATTTTTATTCTTGGGATGTCCAACCAACTGTCATTGAAAGCCCTTTTGCTAAAACTTGACCATTTTCCTTTGAGAAAACAAACTTGTTTTATAGAGACGGACAATCGTCCTGCAACAACTTTCCCTTTTATCCTCTAATCACACCAGAGAGCAATTTGTCAGCTCTTCAGGAAAAAAATGACACCAGACTCTGTTTTCCCCATACTTTTCTTAATAGCAGACATCCAAATGGCAATAGGGAAAAGTATTTATTTTTTGATCATGTTACTTATATTGATCATTTTGGCTTTAAATATTTCCCTCTCATTTTTGCAATAGCATTGTTGATAATCTGTCACTTTCAGTTGTGATTATGTTGTCAGCCAAGCTAATAAATCTTGGAAATATCTTAAAATCCCTCGCTGGCTAAAACAATTTCTGTAGTGTTCTGGAAGCTGGGGTTTGATGCCTAAGGCAAGGGAAGTTCCATTCTTTGCTGTCCAGTAAAACACATGTGTACCTCAGCAGTGCTTAGCTTTTTTCTCCCTTTCAGACCATTCCCTGATGGGTTTTAGAATTAAACAATCCATAGACTCCCCCCCCCCCCCTCCAACTGCTTCTGCACTTTATCATACTAGCAGGCAAGTGGCAACTGTATGATTAAAGTCCAGCTCCCCCAGTGAGAAGTACCTGCCCATGGCTGTGCCAGACTGATTTTTTCACTATGCTGTTAAAGTAATAGGAAGGGGGAGGGTACAAAGGTGAAACTAAGGAAATCTGAAGGTCAACCCTGGCTGCCATTGACGGAATGAGGAGAACTAAACAGGTTGTGTTTCATGTGTCATGGTAGGCTTGAGCCACAGGATGTCGACAAAAGTAACAATTTACAATCATCAGACGCTGGACAGAATTCTAATTTACTTCCTTGTAGCCTGCGACATGAAGACTACCCAGAGACCTCCAGACTGCCTGGGGAAACTCAGAGCCTAATCAACATTATACACCTGTTTTTGTTTTAAATACTACATTGACCAGCAGAGCCCCAGCCAAACATATGTCAAATCACATCTAGCATGTGGTGTTTAGATGTCAAAATGAATAACTTGGATTGAAAAGGAAATCCACTTCTAAAATCATGTTGTGTTACCTGAGGCAAAGACACTAACCTAAACAACCCTAGGGATCCAATTATTTGCTTTGTTTCCAGACCAGAGGGCACAGTAGCCACATGTAACCCTACTATGGAAAAGAAAAAGTCATTGCTTTCTTTTTTAAAGCACCCTTTTTAAAAATAAACAACTTATAGTTGACAAGTTATTTTACTTTATATAGCTTTGTTAGTGCAGCACTTCTACAGATTACTATTTAGCTTTAGTTCTGCATTAGCTGAAACGCAAGACATTGCATGTCTCTTCCAAGGTCAATAAACTGAAAATAGAAATGGAAAAAATTGAGTTCATTGTTTCTTTCTTAAATTGTATTTCTTTCATAAATGTCATGGTGTTCTGTTGAAACTTTTTCTGTACCTGACTAAACTGACTAAAATTTTCATAAATCACTTTCCATTGTGGGAAAATGATTGCTGGGTTTATAGCATATGTAACCAATTACCACTAAGGTAAAAGGCAGTGTTGTAACTTTAAATGGAAATATGGACCTTTATAGCATGATAACAGCTTTAAAAAGTTTTAAATATTTTTTAATATCTACAAAACAATGCAGAACTACTTCCTACAAATAATCCTAAAAAAGAACTAAACTTCCTTCTAGAACACCAAATCTGCATTTATGTAAGAATGTAACATGTAAGAAGGCTTCCATGTTGTTTACAGTACATGTTGCCAGTGCATGTCAATGGCCATGTAGTCTTCAAACAATTTTGTAAACATGTGCACCTATTGGCCACACCCCTGACCCCAGTATTCACTTTCTTTAAGAATTTCTTTTCTTTTTCTCTCCACACCAATATAGTAGCCCCTGCATTTTATTTTACTGCCAGCACAAAGAACAGGAAAAAACTAAAGTTTCTAAATTTACTAACTTTTTATACAATAGCTTTGGTGGGATAGTGGTCGAATGCTCTGCTTTGAGAAATACAGAGTACATGAAGTTGCAGGGTCTAATCCCCAGACTTTTATTTATTATTAAAATTGTAATATTCTGTTTCTTATATCCATGCTGGATAATAAATTGCAAACATTACTTTTGTTAATCCCTATACTGTGTAAAAGATAGCAACTGAGTGGCGGCTCCCGTCCCTCCTGCACCAATTCTCGTCCACGTTAACCACATCAAAGGTGTGTGCCCGCAAACCCGAGGATCTCTGCTTGTTACTGTAGTAAATCACAAACAAGGAAAAGGGGAATGGTTCGCTGCACCGTACCACTCGTGATGTGTCCGGTCCGTGACTGGAAATCAGGAGTAATTTCTTCAATAAAAGATCATATTTATTTCCAAATCAACTTTAAAAACCAGGCTGGCACCAGGTATGGGAATAGAGGGTGGTCTAACGCGTTTCAGGTTTTACCCCTTACTCATAGACCTAATCCACATATCAAAATGTCAGTCCCTCTTATAAGAGGGAAACGACCAATTAAAAAGGCACATACCTCATAGTATAATCTTTAACCCTTCGCACCTAAATCGAAACTGATTGTTTCTTAAATTATCTTATATAAATCAAATCATTCATAAATATATGCAAAAACCTAAGAGAGACAAATTTACATAAATGACAACATCGATACATTTGTTTCTATGAATTATCTTGATAAGTCAAATCATATCATAAGTATTGCAACAACCCAAAGAGATGACTAACATCAATACATCTTGAAACAATAAGTGTTTAAATAGGCCACATGTTTAAAGCACGGACAACGTAAGGGAAGTCAAATCAATAACGATATGTCCCACCTTCTATTGAGACCCTTAGGGGATCTTGTTTCTAGTTCTAATATCCATAGGCCTCCCTCTGTTGAGGTGTCAAGTTGGTCACCTCCCCTGAGGTTTTCTAATACGTTCAAGGCCCTGGAAAGTACAAAAGGACAAATCACCATTGGAGCAATTTAAAAATGTCTACCTACTGGTGTTCTTATATTTTCTTTTTTTTAATGTAAATTGTCTCTCTTAGGTTGTTGCATATTTATGATATGATTTGATTATATAAGATAATTTATAGAAACATCCAGTTTCTGATTTAGGTGCAAAGGGTTAAAGATTATACTATGAGGTATGTGCCTTTTAATTGGTCGGTTTCCCTCTTATAAGGAGGGACTGACATTTGATATGTGGATTAGGTCTATGAGTAAGGGGTAAACCTGAAACGCGTTTAGACACCCCTCATTCCCATTACCTGGTGCCAGCCTGGTTTTTAAAGTTGATTTGGAAATAAATATGATCTTTTATTGAAAGAAATTACTGCCTGATTTCCAGTCACGGACCGGACACATCACGAGTGGTAGGTGCAGCGAACCATTCCCCTTTTCCTTGTTTGTGATTTACTACAGTAACGAGCAGAGATCCTCGGGTTTGCGGGCACACACCTTTGATGTGGTTAACGTGGACGAGAATTGGTGCAGGAGGGACGGGAGCCGCCACTCAGTTGCTTTCTTTTGTGCATTTGGATCTCGGCTTGAGCTCCGTCCGCCACAACGCCTTGGGGTAATCCGTGTGAGGCACGAGACCCACGTGGTCTGTTGCGGAATGGTGCAATCAGGTGATCTGTAACGGATTGGACCCCTTCGGCGTTCCTCCACCGAACAAACACCTCGCTACCTTGACGCTTATTCAATAGGAGGACTGTAGAAAACGGCCACAGAAATGCAGGCATCCACAGGTAAATCTACCAAAAGGACTGGCACCGGGAATGGTGAGTTGAACAGTGATACCACTACTTCTTTTTTCAAACGTACCTTTAAAGATATGAATGAGAGACTGTTTAATGAAGGGAACCCTATGAGTACAATAGAAGGGGACTCAGCAAAAACACAATTTGATAGTTTGCAACACTTAATGAAGAGGGAGACCTTTTTATATTATGATATCATAAGTTTTAAACAATATTTGGAATATAACATTATCCCCAGGGGTCTAAGATTATACAAAAGACCCACGTTTCAACCGGGAAACACAGACTTTATGGATCAATGGAATAAAACCTTAACCGAATGTTCCTTTGAATTAATGAGACAAATAATAAATTACAAGGAAAAGGAAATTACTCAGCTAAGGGAACAGATAAATGAATGTCAATTAAAAATAGAGGGGATTGAGAATAAAACGCTGTTTTCCCAGTTGGATGAACAACTTAAAGGGGAGGTACAACAGATAGAAAATGAGACATACGAACGGAAATTAAGGAAATTTGAACGAGACAAAGGTGACTATGAACATAACAAAGTTTACTCATGGAAAAATCTTAACAGCGCCAAGAGACAAAATAAAAGACCTAAATCGATATTAAAAACCGGTAAAAAATTTGTTTCCTTTTCAAGTGGGGAAGAATCAACATCAGACGGTGAATATAGTGATTATCATCCCAGATCGCCCAGGATCCCCCGTACTTATCACAATTCAACACATAAACGACCTCAGGAACATGAGTATGAGGGACAAAATAAATATGCACGTCATGATATTTCCCATTTTCCAAAAAAGGGACACGCTCGGGACAGACCAACACAGGGAACTTTATCCACAAGCGGATCAGACGGGGAGGAAGGAGCCGCTCAGGTCACAAAAGGTTACATGCTGAGGAGAAGGGACAATTGGCAAAAAAGGAACAAATAAACGTGATAGATTTGACTACAAACAAATTATCAAAAGCACAATTACATGTATTGTCCAAAGGTTTGACCTTTGTCCCAACTACACATTTCAACTTATTTAATACCCTATTGGATGTGAATCGCTTTATTCGCAACATTGTCCTAAAAAAACATTTTTTGAATTGTAATAATGTAAATGTGATAGAGGAAGCTGATGTTGTTTATGGTGATAATGTGGATATTAATACTATGGAAAAATTAAATTTTTTAGATCAGTGTTTCGTGCGCGACCTACAGGATCTACAGGACCACTCTAATAAATCTAATGAGCAACGGATAAACCGCCTAGAGAGCGGTCTTTTAAAGAAATCATCCTTCTATCCTGTAAGTTCGCGAACGGAAAGCATTGAGATCTTCCAACAGGTTGTAGAAGACGAATTGAGGAAGTTACAGAGTAAGGTTCGAACAACGAAAAGTAAATTACCTAATAACATATCCAAGAGTGAATGGATTGCATTGCAACAGATTATAAAAGATGAATCGATTACTATTAAAATGGCCGATAAGGGGGGTGCAGTGATAGCCCTAGATACAGTCCAATATATGAATGAAGCCTATAGACAATTGAAAGATCGTAATACATACACCGAACTAAGTATTGATCCCACTAAAATATTTAATGGGAAACTGAAATCACTCATAGATACATACTATGAACTGGGAGTTCTCTCAGAAAATGATAAAAAGTTTTTGACAACAGAGACCCCTAGGGTCCCGATTTTCCATCACTTGCCCAAAGTCCATAAGAATGCGGAGAGACCTGAGGGGAGACCTATTGTTTCCAGTATAGGCTCTCTGGGCGAGGGCTTATCTAAATTGGTAGATTTCTACCTGCAGCCCCTAGTGAAATCCTTGAAATCTTATCTAAAGGACACTAAGGATGTTTTACAAAAAATGGATCGACAGGTGTGGTTATCAAATAATTTATGGATAACCCTGGATGTTAAATCCCTGTATTCCATAATAAAACATGATCAAGGCTTATTAGCGATAGAATATTTTCTAAAATACCAATCTGCATATACTGATGACTTATGTGATTTTATTTTACAGTCAATTGAATTTTTATTAAAACACAATTATTTTTTCTTTGATGGTTCTTACTACCTCCAGAGATGTGGGACTGCTATGGGCGTGTCTTTTGCGCCCACCTTCGCCAACCTATTCATGGGTTGGTGGGAGGAGTCCCACATCTTTGGAGATACTAATCCATTCAGAGATAAAATAACTTGGTATGGGAGGTATATAGATGATCTACTCCTTATATGGAGTGGATCACTAGAATCTGCCCAAGGATTTGTGAATTATGTTAATATGAATGATAGAAGTCTGGAGTTCACAGCACAGATACACATTGATAAAGTCCACTTCTTGGACTTGGTACTATTTGGTAATACCAATACAGGTAAAATTGAGACAGACGTATATAGGAAATCCATTGCCCGCAACACTCTATTACAAGCTAAGAGCTGTCATCCTAAACATACCATCAGAGGGATCCCTATTGGGCAATTTACTAGGATTAAACGTAATTGCTCGGAAACTAGGGACTTCGAGAATGCAGCTCTGGATCTAAAAAATAGATTCATGGAACGGGGCTATAGGAGAAATAAGATAAATCAGGCCTATGACATTGTGAAGAGAAGGGATAGACAGCAGCTATTATATGGCAACAAAAGGAAAACAGTAATAAACAATGATACATTATCTCCCGTATATTTTGTCACTCAATATAGTGAAGAATTTAATGACATTAAACATATTATACATAGGAATCTACATATTCTTCGTAGAGACAGCAATTTGGAAAAAATTTTAGACACCGGTTTTAAATTTGTGGCGAGAAGAGCAAAATCTTTGGGAGATCTAACAGCTCCCAGTCTATGTTGGTCTGACCGGAAAAGAAATAAGCAAAAGACCTGGCTGTCTACAGCAGGCATGTTCAGATGTGGACATACACGTTGTAAGTCTTGCGATGTTGTAAAAATAGGCTCCACGTTTAAATCAGAAGTGACACAGAAGATGTATGAAATAAGGGACTACATTAATTGCTGCACTAAAGGGGTAGTGTATTTACTCACCTGTGAAAAGTGTAATAAACAGTATGTGGGTCGAACGGTGAGACCTTTAAAGGAGCGCATCCGGGAGCACCTTAATAGTATTATAAAAAAAGATATAAGAACACCAGTAGGTAGACATTTTTTAAATTGCTCCAATGGTGATTTGTCCTTTTGTACTTTCCAGGGCCTTGAACGTATTAGAAGGAACCTCAGGGGAGGTGACCAACTTGGACACCTCAACAAGAGGGAGGCCTACTGGATATTAGAACTAGAAACAAGATCCCCTAAGGGTCTCAATAGAAGGTGGGACATATCGTTATTGATTTGACTTCCCCTTAGCGTTGTCCGTGCTTTAAACATGTGGCCTATTTAAAAACACTTATTGTTTCACAGATGTATTGATGTTAGTCATCTCTTTCGGGTTGTTGCAATACTTATGATATGATTTGACTTATACAAGATAATTCATAGAAACAAATGTATCGATGTTAGTCATTTAATGTAAATTTGTCTCTCTTAGGTTGTTGCAATATTTATGATATGATTTGATTTATATAAGATAATTTATAGAAACAATCCAGTTTCTGATTTAGGTGCGAAGGGTTAAAGATTATACTATGAGGTATGTGCCTTTTTAATTGGTCGGTTTCCCTCTTATAAGGAGGGACTGACATTTTGATATGTGGATTAGGTCTATGAGTAAGGGGTAAAACCTGAAACGCGTTAGACCACCCTCTATTCCCATTACCTGGTGCCAGCCTGGTTTTTAAAGTTGATTTGGAAATAAATATGATCTTTTATTGAAAGAAATTACTGCCTGATTTCCAGTCACGGACCGGACACATCACGAGTGGTAGGTGCAGCGAACCATTCCCCTTTTCCTTGTTTGTGTAAAAGATAGGCAGGATCTCTGAGCTGTAACATGATTGGCTTTCACCTTCTAGGGTTTAAGGCTGCAGTTTCCTTGTTTTGATCTACTGTGTACTAGAGAGCATATGAAGTGTACTCTGTACACTTACAGGGAGATTCAATAAACATTTTTATCATTAAATATGGTGCTAATTTTGTCGCATCTTATTTAAAATTTGAAATCTAACATCTGATTGGTTGGGGCAAAATTAGCACAATTTTATTGAATCTCCCTGTTAGACTTCCACTAAAACAAAGTTCACAGTTATATTAATTGAGACAAGTGCATTGGGGTTTGGCTTAAGTATATAGTGCATATTTAGGGTGAGGCCACACTACAGCGTGTTCTTGCACACGTTTCTGGTGTGCGTTGCAAAAGCGCAATGTTGGGCAATGGGAACGCATGCATTTGCGCAAAAAAAGCAGAATACATGCACTCCGATTAATGGATCACATGTGCAGCGCACTAGTGTGGCCACATCATTTGGTCCACACTTGTATGCGCTTTTAAAAGCGTGATCGTAATGCGCTTAAAAGCGCAGTAATGTGGCCTAGCCCGTAGACAGTGAATTGAGTTATGCCTTAAAGGCAGGATAAAGCCTCTGTTGGAATTTATGTGAAGAAGTATTTTCGCTGCGATAATGTGCCTGAGAATGTTTGGTATGTAAGTTTTTTGTCACTTAAGCAAATTGTTATTGTCAGCAAATTTATAAACTGGATCATTTTCACCATGAAGACTATAACTTTGGCGATATGCGGTGGTAATATTGCCTGAAAGAGAAATTTCGCCATAACATCTATCAATACCAGTCCAGGGCTGTAACTGAGAATTTTTCCGTATTGCGGGGGGGGGGCTTTAGCAGATAAAACACTTATATATATATATATATGTAGGAACAAGACCCCTATTCGACTTAATTTTGAAAAGGTAAATTGGAAGCTCAAGAAGCAAACACCACAAAAGTGGCTAAAGAGTAAAATTGCTAGTTCGATTATTGTATTACAGTAAACGCTCAAGAATAGCTGCTAGACTGACTCAGCTGGCACAATACATTTATGGGATTGACACTATTGGTTAATTAGGAATAGAGAATACTTAACTCGCCTTTTTACAAGATTCTTCTTTTCTATGGACTACCCAGCAGGAAAGGCAGTTATATTCTTTAGAACTCCTACCATAATATCATTGTTCTCTCTCAAGCAGCTGTAGTTCACTAGTGACCATTTCATAAATCTCCATTTCTTTCACGTGTCCATCTTCCAACTACACATGCCTCAGTCATACACAACAAAAGAACATCAGTAGGATGAGAGATTTATTAAACTGTATGGGCCTTGTCTTGCCCTGGGAGACAGCACAGAACAAATTACATAGTGGTAAATTTGAACTCTTAGGTACACTTGAGTACACACCATACAATTTTTACACAGGCCAAATATATTGACCCGACTGACCGATATTTTGGGTGATCCGGTCAAAATATTTGCAGGCACTAACCTGCAAATACGTCTGTCCATATCGGCCAAAATTTCAGTCAATTTCAGGCAATCATGTAGTTTTCTATGGACCACAAAATCGGTTGTGCCAAAATATTTCCAGCACTTTTTGCCACAAATAACTATATCTCTGCCTGGCCAACTAGTTGATCGCGTTGAAGTATCCACCTGTGTACCTAGCCTTAAACTTGATCAGTAGTCTGGCCATTGCTGATACTTCAATTCAATCATTTGCATGGTCCTTTAAAACCACACAAACAGGCTTAAAGAGCAAGTCCAGCCCTTAAATGAAAACATACATACAGGTAAATCACCCCCCAAAACCCTAAACGGTAATGGTTTGAAATCTGAAATATATATAACTATAACCTGAAATTTTCTGTTGCCCCTGTTTCTTCTTCCTGGTTCTTCCAGTTAGCAACGGTCAGTTATGGATTTGACAGTTGACATCACAGCCAATGACTGAATGTTAATCCCCTGTCTGCCTCTTCTGAGCATGCCCAGGCTCAGTACAGGCTTCTAAATTGCTCAGTTTCCATGAGGCATCCAGAAGCATAGCAGGCATACAGTAATAAATTCATAGGACAAAGTATGATATATCAACATATTTTTAAAGAGGCCATTCTTTCTAAATGATGTTCTTATGATGATGGAGTTGTCCTTTAAATGTATGGTGAATATGAAGTGGCATCTTCTCTATAGATATTTAACTGTCATTTTACTACTATGTCCATAAAGAGATTAAATTGAACAGCACATGCTTAAATAGTTGACATCTGCATGTAAGCCTAGCCTCATGTAAGAAGTGTACTGGCTGATACCCCTTTAGAGCGACACTTAAATACTTTGCTCATACATTACAAAATAGCCTTTGTACATGGACAAAGACTTGGGGCATTTATGCCTAGAAGGTACATTTGCATTTACATTATTTTTCTTTTCTGAGGATGCGTTGTTTATTGTAGGAAAAGTTTATCACATTTAATCCCTTTGCTTTTGCTTTTTCCCACTGGGTCTTTAGCGCCATAACCCAATGGGAGACAGAGAGATGTGCTGGGTACTGCTTTTTGTCAGTGTTAATGTAGTTTGATGTGTCTCTCTACATCCCAAGGCACATGCCCTGCACTATTTGGGTAGAAAACAGACTATTCTTGCATTTTATCAATGTTATTGTATTTTTCGGCCGGGGGCAGTACAGCCAGGACCGGATTCCCCATAAGGCCACAGCCTAGGCCTAGGGTGCCCGGATCAATAGGGTTGATATTTCTGAAGGCCTCAGTTTTTACTCAAACATTAATTCCTTACTGAAGTTAAGCAGAGGGACAACCAGGACTATGTAATAATTGCATCTCTCAGTGCATAGCAAATAGGGTTTACCTATTCCGAATCTTGAAAGCCAGCTATCTGGGGGTGTTAAAGAGTCTGCATAAAGAGCCATTATCAGCTCGGTACATTGGCCGTTAGTTAACTTAACTTTAAGACACAAATAGGTGATAATGGCTCTCGGTACATAGCCCTAATTATATCTCTTAAATGTATCTCTGAAATCAGGGCAGCCAGCCAAGAAAAAGCAAAATTCATTTTGTATGAATTACACCTATTCATTGTTTTTATAATGCAGTGCTTACTGTTTAATAGAATCTATATGTATTCAGCTGAACATAACGGGACAGTGGTCCTGATTCCTCCTCCCTCTCAAAGTTTCCTTGTATATGGTGGGGTATTGTTGCTGGACACTAATTTTGCACTGTGTGCCATTTGATGCACTTTATGACAAGCCTGGCACGAGGCTCCAATCATATATAAACTTCACTGTACAAAAGCCTAAGGTAGTTACAGGGAAATGCACTGCTGGCTCCTACACTAAATACAACTAATAATGGTGTGCATGACTTTTTGCAGTGGCTGTATAGGAATGACAAAAGGCACAACAACGGAAGACTTTTTGTGTCCGCTAATGGATGGCTTTATGGTCATGCAGATGGTTTGCAGCAAATAACAATTCAAAAGGAAAGCTATCAGCTTATTACATTGGAGTTGCAATTCCCTCTCACACCATTAGACTGTACTGAGAAAGAAATAAAGGGGCAGTGACCAATGGCAGTCTAACTGAGCAGCCCTATAAACCCAATGTAGACCAGGGATTGGAGGACATTCTTATTAAATGTAATACTGATTTGCTTTTTTCAAACTTGCTGTTTATTTTAGGCTATTTTCGCACACATAATGTAGCATTTTCCGAGTGGATCCACATGTTAAGCGCCAGAAAAAAACGCTATGGGTAGCCTTTTGACAATGGTAACAGTTAAGAAAACACCTGGTAAATACTTAAAAAACATGACGCTCGTGTGAAGCTAGAGAGGAATTAAGCTGGCCTAGGGGAGAACAAAGTATAAATGCGGCTCTGAGTACAGCCGGCATAGAGATACTCCAATACAGAGGAAAGACCCAGTCAAGTTATATTCATTTTATGTTTATTTTATTTTTGTTTTAAAACATTTTTCACAGAATCATTCTGATAAAAATGGTTGTCACAGATTCTAATGTGCAAAATTGAGTTTCTCCTTTTTTCAGTCAGGAAAAAAACTAAACTCCCAAGCGTTTGATGTTATTTACATTATAAAATGTAGGCAATGTTTATTCCATGTTTTCCATCCATATCATACTTATCTGCTTTTTTCTATGCCATTTGCCGAATCTTATCTAAACATGTTTTTCTTTTGTGAATAATATAACAAAATAAGGGGAACTATATTGTTTTAAAAAATCTAAAAGCTGATATACATTAAAGTGCTCAGAATTTGTGAAATATTGTATTTTTACCACCACTATATCACTAATAGTGTAATGCCATGAACATCTCCCACTATAAGCCAACCTTTATTCAAGGCGGCAATGATCAAGACTATTTTTCCATTTTAATCCAGCAAAACAACATTAATTCTGTTCTTAATAATTTCTATATTGTAAGGGAGAACTTGATTATCTTAGCTTTATTTTTTTTTACCAACATGAGTAATTTGGATGTTTTTAATTTAATAAAGACATCAGAGAATTCACTTTGTCGGGTTCGGTAAGGGTTAAAGATTAATGACTTTAATTTGCCTCTTAGTATAGCATTTCTCTCATAAAAATCTCTGAGTATAAAACACAAGTGAACCGTGTCTGAAAGGTTAATGGATTTTCTTCAGATGAATTTTCTAAATGTAGCAAATAATTATTTGTCATGGCAATAATTGCAGTTTCAAAATAGCCTCGGGAGATTGGCAGCATTGCAAACCAGGGGGAAAAATGAGTATTGATTTAGTTTATGAACAAATAGGTTTGGCTTTGTGTTTCTGGATTTGGGTGCAAATTGTCATTTACTTGCTTTTTGTTGTTATATCACAGTTAATTGAAGATAATTGAGACCATATAGAATTACAATTCAGAGTTGTTGAAAAATATTTATCAGGATGCTATATATTTTAGTTTACTGGATATTCCTGTGTAAAATCCAGAGGTGGCCATACACTACAAAAAGTTATTATGATCGTAAGTGCTATCTTAAACCGACCGATCCTTTGATAGACAGATGTACAATGTTAATTGTACGTATATGTATCATACATATTGTTCGACAGTTTTGTGATTAATGTCAAATGTTGTCTATTGTGAGGTTACATTACATTAACATTTAATCAGAACTTCAGAAAACCCTACAATAATTTTACCAATCGACTTAAAAAACGATTTTCCCAATTGTAATTACAATCTAATGTCTCATAATAAGATTGGTAAAATGTAAATTTTTTTGGCCAATCAATGGAAATGTCTGATTGTTCATAAAATCTGCCTAATGTATGGTCACCTTTAGCCTTGGAAGGTTGTGTGTAAACTTCCTGAATTGCATGAATGGCAATATCTTTCCCAAAAAGCAAAATAAATTCCACAAGAACTTTTGTTTTTAGATGATTGCTTTAAACTTTATTTTGTGTTTTCTCTTTAAATGATGTTTTGCTTGTGAAGGTTCTCATTCATCCAGGTCATGGTATATCTGTTGTATTCAATTAGATCAACTGGACTTGAAATGTAGTTCTTGAAGACATTTCGCTAGTCATCCGACTGGCTTTCTCAATTCAGAATGACTTGTACAAGAATCTGTGGCAATTATGTACCCTGGAAAATCCCAATTAGCATATCACAGCCAGGTGTTAAGGGTGTGATTAGATAGTGGCTAAGAGGTGTTATAGGAACGCCCAGAGTAAGGTGTTAAAACAGCATTGTACATGGCAGACAGTTGAATGAGAACCTTCACAAGCATATTTCTAATCATTTTGGGGAGAAAACCCTCAAACTTGTACGGCAATATGAAAAGACAGCAAGGAAATTGGCAGACTACAGAAACCACCTGCGATTTAACCTCCGATGCAGACAACAAAGGCTAGTACCATGCAGTATACGTCTGGATTCCACGGTTAAAGGCATCAGAGCCAAACAGATACTGCGAAAGGCTCAAACACAGCTCCTAAGTGAATGGGTACGACAGACACATTTTACAGTCGATGCTTTAATGCACAACATTAGTCAACTAGAACAGAACCTGGCCTCACAGCTACCTGTGTCCATCTGGGAAAGAGTGATGGAGTTCACCAAACAAGCACAGCTTTCTCAGCACTGTAAGGGCAAACAAAGGCAACAGAACAAGTTCTCTATTCTGTCATCCCAGAACAGCCCCAAAGGAGAACAACTACCTTGGATACAAAAGGAGGGAAGTGTCACTTCATCAAACAAGGAGGAATGGGTGAGAAACTTGTCTAACAGGACCCTGACCCAGCCAGAAATGGAAGTCCTTGGTAAGGGCTTGAATTTTGCCATCACCCCTAAAGCCATCCCTGTGGTGGATATTATAGCAGCCACAGAAGCCTCTATCCACAGTAATAAGGTATCACAGAGTGAGGCAGAACAACTTCGCCTTAAGGTATCTGCAGCCTTAGCCAGTGCTAAAACTCCTTCATCTAACCTGACTACACAGGAAAGAAGAGCCTTAACATCCCTCCAGAAAGATTCCAGTATCACCATTCTACCGGCAGATCAAGGAAGATGCACAGTGGTACTCAACACCTCAGACTACCATGATAAGGTGACCATGCTCCTGGCCGATAACAACACATATGAGGCTTTAACAAGGGATCCCACCAGCCGTTACAAGAAAAGAGTCATAGACTTACTACAACAGCTTCAAAGGGATAAAGCCATTGACCGAGCAATGTATCATCGCCTCTACCCTGGTGAGGCACATCCATGCATATATGGACTCCCAAAGATACATAAGGAAGGGGCCCCACTAAGACCTATAGTCAGCAGCATCAACTCGGTAACATACAAGGTGGCAAAATATCTAGCTAACATCTTAGGACCTTTGGTGGGAAGTTCTAAGCATCACATCCAGAACTCTCAGGATTTCACCAACAAGATTGAAGATATAGTACTCGGTGTAGAAGAAACTATGGTGTCCTATGATGTGACATCTCTCTTCACTTGTATACCCACCAAGGAGGCTGTTGACATGGTGAGAAAACGGCTGGGCCAAGACAGCACTCTTACCAGCAGAACTGATCTCAACCCAGAACAGGTGTGTTCCTTGTTGGACTTGTGCCTGAATACCACCTATTTCAAATACAGGGATAAGTTCTATAAGCAAAAACATGGATGTGCTATGGGATCTCCAGTTTCACCTATTGTGGCCAACCTTTACATGGAGGAGGTAGAAACACAGGCGCTTAATACCTTTAAGGGCATAGCACCCAGCCACTGGTTCAGATATGTTGATGACACCTGGGTTAAAATCCACCAGAAGGAAGTACAAGCTTTCACAGAACACATTAATGCGGTGGACCAAAACATTAAATTCACAAGGGAAGAGGTACAAAACAACAAACTGGCTTTCTTGGACTGCTTGGTAGAAGTTAAGGAAAATGGTAAACTGGAAGTAGAGGTTTACAGAAAACCATCACACACAGATCAGTATTTGATGTTTGACTCCCACCACCCTTTAGATCACAAGCTGGGGGTCATCAGAACCCTGCAACACAGAGCCGAGAACATCCCCACTAGCACAGAGGCGAAGGCTAAAGAAATGAAACATCTCAGAGGAGCCCTTAAAACTTGTGGATATCCAGACTGGGCCTTTGTCAAAAGAAGTAGAAGGAAAGAAAAGAACACAAATACCAACAGTGAAGGGGAAAAGCAAGACAGGAGAAAGAACATGGTCATCCCATATGTAGCAGGGGTCTCCGAGAAATTAAGAAGAACTTTCGTATCCCTGTCTGCTTTAAACCAAACAACACACTGAGGCAGCAATTGGTACATCCGAAAGACCCAATACCAAAACACAAGAAAAGCGACATCATATATGCAGTGCAGTGCAGTGAAGAATGCTCTGATTTGTATGTGGGGGAGACCAAACAGCAACTGCATCAACGTATGGCCCAGCACAGAAGAGCCAATTCCTCGGGTCAGGACTCAGCCGTGTATCTGCATCTTAAGGATAAAGGACATACCTTTGAAGATTGTAATGTTAACATACTGGCGAAGGAACGTGACTGGTTCAAGAGAGGTGTTAAGGAGGCCATTTATGTGAAAATAAAGAAACCAAGCCTAAATAGAGGTGGGGGGGTTCGACACCAACTGTCTGCCATGTACAATCTGTTTTAAACACCTTACTCTGGGCGTTCCTATAACACCTCTTAGCCACTATCTAATCACACCCTTAACACCTGGCTGTGATATCTAATTGGGATTTTCCAGGGTACATAATTGCCACAGATTCTTGTACAAGTCATTCTGAATTGAGAAAGCCAGTCGGATGACTAGCGAAACGTCTTCAAGAACTACATTTCAAGTCCAGTTGATCTAATTGAATACAACAGATATAAATGATGTTTTATACATACATTTTAAGTACAATTTATATAAAGGATTGTTCTTTTCTTTCTCAAAGATTTTCAAAATAGTATAATTATAGTTCTGACTAGAATTTACCAGACCTGTATGTAGTCATTAAGACCCAGAAAAAAAAAATCTAATATATGTTAAATGTAATTTTCTGCTGCAAGAGCTAATATACAGTACTTTGTACTAAATGTTATAATTGTAATGAATATACCACATCACATTGTGTATGTATGTTAACTACCTGGAAAAAAATAGTCTGTGATCTGGCCTTTTTTATTATTCCTCAAAGCTTACTCCCCCCCACACACACACACACACTCTAGATATAGTCTTACAGTTTACGGCATGTACTACATAGTCACTATTATGACAGCTCATTAAATATATGGGTTTTTTTGCTACTTTTATTGTAATTCATCTGGTAGCTAAATTCTTTATTTTACAGGATAACAGCAGAAGCCAACATTTTTTTGTTTTCTGGTGGATTATATCTAATGTTTTGTGTTTTATTCTGCAGGCAATGTTGCTTAGTCGTGATGGACAATACTTACTAACAGGAGGAGACAATGGTGTGGTCATGGTGTGGCAGGTATCAGACCTCAAGCAGCTATTTGCTTATCCAGGCTGTGATGCAGGAATACGTTCTATGGCCATGTCATTTGATCAAAGGTGGGATTATTCACAAAACAAGAAATTAACTACTTTGTTTATTTTCTTAAAGGGAAAATTCAGTGGAAAATATCAATATTTTAAAAATTCTTGGTTTTTGTATTACCATATATACTCGAGTATAAACCGTCCCGAGTATAAACCGAGGACCTAGTTTTAGGGGAAAAAGTAGGAACCACACTGACCCGATTATAAACCGAGGGGGTATTATTTGCCACTAAAGATGTTTGGAAACTATAACTCCCAGCATGCTTATTGCTGGGATTTGTAGTTTTCAAACATCTTAAGTTGCAAATACATACAAATAAGAGTAAAACCTTCTTTATTGTGCATACTGTATGCACAAATATAGGAGTTTCCCCTATTTGCAAGTATTTGCCACTTAAGATGTTTGAAACCTACAACTCCCACAATAGCATGCTGGGAGTTGTAGTTTTCAAACATCTTAAGTGGCAAATACTTGCAAATAGGGGTAAATCCTCCTATATTTGTGCATACAGTATGCACAAATAAAGAAGGTTTACTCCTATTTGTATGTTGCCCCTTAAGTGTGTCCCTGTGTATGTTCCCTGTGTAAATAAAGTACCGGTAAATGTTTCTCTACCTTGTCAAGCGGCCGCCGATCCGCATCCTCTCTCACACCCTCTGCGCATCCGGATGATGTCACTACCCGGCGCCTCTCACTTGCGGCGCCAGGTAGTGACATCATCCGGATGCGCAGAAGCTGTGGAGCGAGGATGCGGATCGCGCGGCCGCCGGACAAGGTAGGGGAAACATTGACTCGAGTATAAACCGAGGTAAATTTTCAGGCTTTTTTTTAAAGCCTGAAAACCTCGGTTTATACTCGAGTATATACGGTATGCATACCTAGCTATTCTACATATGTGTCTCCCGTTTTGAAAAATCAGTTGATATCATACCCTTGCATTCCTCCTGTTGACATTAATTAGCTGCCATTTCAGGTTGCAATGGTCCTACTTCTTCCCAGGATGCACCACTTCCTTGGAATATTCATAACAGTAATTTCTACTGATTGGCTGTTGGATTAGGGATGGACTAGAACTCGAACACGAGTTCGAGCCGAACTTTGAGTTCGGACGAACTCGAATTATTCAAACTAGTTTGATTTTCCGGACTCGCTGGATTATTTTCGAAAATCCTCGAACATTCGAGAATTCTCGAATGTACAAGGACTTTCGGACGCTTGGCAGGCCTCGAACGGCCGCTTCCGAAAACCCCCAAATGGCCGGAAATTCCCGAAAACGTCCGCTTGCGGATTGCCGAATGGGCGACTGGGCAACAGTCCCACGACCGGACATTCGGGGATCCCGCAGCTCAAAACCGGGACCCCCTCCCAGGTCCTCACAAGTACCATTGCAGCCCTGACAAGGACCCTTTGCGGCTTATGGGGTCCTGCAGCTCTTCCATCTGGTGACACCAGCTCCTCTGAGGCCACCGACCCCGATAAGTACCCCTGCCGCTGCCAGGGGTACCTCCGGCGCCGGTGGCCTTACCGGGGTCTTGATCTGACATCTTCCTTCTTCTGACATCTACTGCGATGACTTCTGAGCTTCTAAGGTCTGATAAAGGGAGGAAGCTCCTGAAAGTTTAATATTTAAAGAAATTAAGAAATTGTTTGTGCAAATTTAGAATCACATACTAAAGTATGTTGTAACTAAAGTATCTTAAGTAGGACTAAAGACTATTTTAAATCAGTTCAGTGGTTAGGACACCGATTATGATAGGAAACTTTAACACAATTATAAGTAAGCACTTTTAAAATGATCACGATTAGGCTGAGGCACCAAATTGCGTTGTAGTGTGTGCATGTGTTTTTTTTATTTTAATATTATAAAAATGCATGCGTTTGCGTAAAAAAATGGTGCATGCAAAATGCATGTGCATCGGAAATCTCGTGAATTTTTGCGTTCCCTGATTTCCATGTTAACCAAAATTGCATGCGCAATCGCGTGCGCAAAGGCGATAAAAGCTAGTTAGTGTGGCCTAGTCCTTAGAGTAACTTCTCCTTTAAGTTAAGTATTGGTAACATTAGATGGTTTTCATGATGTAATAAAGCACTTGAAAGGACACCTAGAGATATCCATAAAAAATGTGTCCACTCCTGAGTAGTGCCCAACTCTAACATGTTGGAAAATCACAACAAGCCATACCTTTAAGGAGAAGTACTGCCCCTGTTTCCTCTCCTGCCATAGTACCCTCCTCTTGTAGCATGAGCAGACGCAGAGAAGGCATCAAGTGCAGGATGTGCAAGTTGTCTGTCGTGGCCGTAATTAACTATTGATCTTGCTTTCTCAATGCGATACATCAAGGGGCCATACTTTTCCTTAAAGTAATGGTTATCATTGTAGTTCCAAAGATAACTAGGGGTTGGGGTTTGCTAATTTACAAATGGACAGATTTTTGTTATGGGTGGGCATGCTCTTTAAAAACTTGCAGGGAGATTCAATAATAGTTCTTATCGTTAAAAATGGTGCTAATTTTGCCCCAACCAATCAAATATTATTTAACATTTGAAAGCTAATATCTGATTGGTTGGGGCAAAATTAGCACCATTTTTAACGATAAGAACTTTTATTGAATAACCCTTTTGGTGTTACTTAAACCATAGTTTGTCCAGATGAAAAAGGAATTGAATTTTATTCACAATAATTGAAGAGATTAAAGTAAAGAGGTTTAATGATGTAAAAAAAAGAGTAGTGTGGAAGTACAAGTCTTAAACACATATTGGATACATTTAGTTAACTTCGACTCTGTAAATTTAATGGCAAGTTGAAAGACATTGTTACCCACATATATAATTAATGAACAACTGTATTATACAAGCTCCACCCCCTTACTCTGGGATATCCCAAATGGAAAAAGGTGCTTCGGGTAGATTGTATCTTCCCATTGGTTAGGCCCAATGCCAGAAGTGGTGGAACAATAATACTACAGTTGTCCTTTACGGCTATTTTCACATGAGTGATATTGTAGCAGTTTCTGTGCAGACACAGATGTTTAGTTGTAGAAAAACGCTACATGTTGCTTTTCGTCAATGGTGACTGATCAACGTCTATTAACCACTAGGAAAATGCTATACAAGAAAAAACATGCCCCTCATCTAATAGTAATAATGATGGAAGGGATGTAGCCATAAACTTCCAGGCAATAAGTAAGGCAAACTTAAACCAAAAAATCTACAGGAATTTGGTTTTTTTTTTTTTGAGAATGCTAATTGTTTTTTTGTTTGTGTTGTAATATGTACATCTTCATTTTTGTTAGGTGCATAATGACTGGCATGGCATCTGGAAGTATTGTTCTCTTCTACAACGATTTTAATCGCTGGCATCATGAATATCAGACAAGATATTAAAACCAGCAGAAGTTTGTAAAACATACTGAAGCACTTGAATATTATTGCAAGAGATTAAAAATGTCTATTAAGCAATCTGTGACGTATTGATCCTTATAAATAGCTATATTACATCTGAATGTAATTTAAAAATGAGATTCTTATCAGCAAATTATTTTTAGAGTGAATAGCTATTTTTGTAGATCTTGCATTTTTCTTTTTTAATTATATAGATAAACCAAAAGAAGCAGAAGCCTATTGTCTGCTAAGGGTCTGTAGTACAACAAATATAAATATATATATATTTTTTAGTCCTAAGGAAAAGTCTATTTTCATCTCTCTGGAGAAAATAAGCTGTTAACTGGTGTCTAAAAAATGTTTTTTCTACATCTGTTGCAGTGCCTGGGTCTTGCATTCTGCGATCCTGCTTTTAAGTTGCTGAAGGACTACTAGTGGCATTTTTATATGTGCCAGCTTTAAAATAGTTTAGATAATACCACTGTATTTGTTGATTATTTTACTTTTTCAATCTAAATGATATTCCTGTAAATTTGAAGATCTTATGCTGGGTCAATTGTAATAATTTGATCTAATGAAAACCATTTTGTGCAAGAATCACTGTTTAACCACAATTTCATAGTTTGTTTTGGTAATTTGTTATCTTAAAATATTTTGGGGGAAAACAAAGTAGAGAAATCGGTTTAAATTTCAGTGGAAATGTTACTGCACTCGTAAATGTGTTTATTTACATTGTCTATTTGAAATGTTTTTTAACTATTCAGTAACAATTAGATAGTGTCCAAAGTATGATTTTTTTTTTTCTTTTTCATCATAAATCTTTGTATCCCTAGCAATTTAAATAAATTATAATTGGCTGTTGATACGGTCTCTTTTTTTTTCATTAGCAAACAAATTGTTCCCCAAAGAATTATGATCTAAAAAATTTTTTAATATAATCCGTGAATGTCGAAACAAACCTACATTTCTAATGGTACCTGATTACGATTTTATGAACTACTACTACTTTTTCTATAATATTGCTGTGTGAAATGAAGTAATCTCTACTAAAACCTGTATTGTTTTGTATGGTTGAATTTCATAAAAATTTGTTTCTAGATTGTAACCAGTTGTAAGGGTTGAACTGACATTCCTCCTTTTCTTGGGATTATGATGACTTTTTCTGGATATTTGCTAATGCAGACAATCCTTTTTACTCATTTAGTGACCATCTTTTCATTAGCTGAAGTGTGGGATGTAGCTCTGTTTGAGCAAGGTTAAAAAAAAATAAAAAAATAAAGTATTAATCTAAAATGGATTATTTGTTCTTATTTTGCAGAATCCGTCGTTATCATGCAACATAAATGAACACTTTCTACTTTGACTGTTTGATAGCAAAATCAGATATAACAGTAAAAAAATGTAATTGATTTCTAGTTAAAAATGACAAATGTCCATCAAGTTCAATCCTTTCATGTAAATTCTAACACCAGTGACTCTATTATCCACCCAACATTGACATTTGCCCTACCGAGTGCCACAATGTTTGCTAGACATTTAAAAAAAATGTATTCCTCTTACCAATTTGGTTGCATGTTTCAGTTAATTGGAAACAAAGATATTCATTTGGGGGGTTGGGGGGGGGTTATAGTTATAGCTTTTAGGGGCAAGCCCATAATTTCCAAGGAGAGATTCCAAAAAGGCATTTTAATTGCAGTATTACACTGTTAGCCATGGCCAAACCCTCTTGCCTTCTTAAAGTATGCTTTATCTGTAATATTTTTTCCTCTACTGATGCACATGTTCTAAATTTTTAACTGTGATAAAGCAGCCAATTGTAATGGAGAGATGACCTCATTTAAGAGGTTGTTTTCTAATCCTGCATGTCACAGGACTCCCTGCTGCTTTGCACTACCCCAAAAAATATATGACTGGGGAGTGATGTCCCTAGACTTTTTGCTGCATAAGGAGAATCTAACTTGTACAATCTTTTGATAACTAATAAATAGTGAATAACATGAATATTATACATTATGTATATTCTACATAATAAGATACTAATAGTCACCAAGGAGTTACATGACCATTTAAAAGTACAAGTTATATGTATCTCATAATTTAAACCTCATTGTAGTAAAAAATGATATCCTATGTATCCTTGTTCCTTTCTGCCCTTGTACAAATGCTTAGCACATTGAGCATTACTGTGGGCAGGTGCTGTACTAAATAGGTTACCTTAAATTTTGTATAAAGGCAGCAAGCTCCTATTTGTGACATCTTGTGGTCTATGTGGACAATTTCACACCTGCCCTCAAACTATTTACACTTGCATTTTCACCTTGCACCTGAAACCCCTTTCACTTTCTGATAACTCAGCAGGTGCTCTGCAATCTGCTACCAGTGTGAAGATAATTAGCATATCAATATTTGAAGTGCCAGAACTGCAGGTAACTTTTGACTGTTGACAATTGCTTAGTGTGACACATCCTCAAGTCCTCAGTAGAGATGTTCGAAATTGCTGAGTTTCGGCCCGTTTTCGAATTTAACTGTAAATTCGAACATTCAAAAATGGACCCATAGAATTCTATGGGAGAATTTTTTTTTTAAAGTTTCTATTGATTTTAAGGATGAAATAATAATAGTAGGTTACTGTAAATGACACAGAGACCTGGGGAATGGTCTGGGGAACCTGTAAATATAACCAAACTCATTTAATAATTATCTTTCCTCTCAATCAGGCTGTTTACGAGCTTCCGCATACTATTTTCGAGAGTTACCAAAATCGAACGCTACTTTCAAGGGTTACCAATATTACAAATTCGAGGGTTACCGATATCGGCTTGTACATTTGAGAGTTACTGAAATCGAACACTACTTTGGAGGGTTACCGATATCGGCTTGTACATTCGAGTGTTAACGAAATCGAACGCTACTTTCGAGGGTTACCAATATTACAAATTCGAGGGTTACCGATATCGGCTTGTACATTTGAGAGTTACTGAAATCGAACGCTACTTTCGAGGGTTACCGATATTACAAACTTTTTCTACTAATTTTTATTTTCGATAATCATCTACTTTCGATTTCGATAATCTACTTTCAATTTCGATAATTATCGCATTTTCGTTAAAAATTGAAAACTCAAAAAATTTGGGTTTAGTCCGGGAGTTCTGAAAGTTTGGTCGGGACTTCATTAGAACCCCACAGTACATCTCTAGTCCTCCGTTAAGGCTACTCCCTGCATTTTTCTATTTAGATAATAGCTACTGGTCCTGTTGTTTCTGCCCAAGTTAATATATTTGCATTTATCAATATTTATAGAAAACTAAACCCACAATATTAATTTTTGGCTTAGATTCGATAACTTAAACAATAACTATTGCCTCTAATGCATTTTTTAAAATTACTTTATAAAGAGTAAAGGTATGCAGCCCTCCCCATACATTTTTTCCTGATTTTGAGCCTCTCTTCCTTCAGTTAGCCTTCAATTAGATTATGTAGGCTGTATCCTAGCAACTGGACATTTCAAGTTTGTTTAACCAGCAGAGGAGGAGGATGGTTAGCCAGTGTAAGTCAGCCCTCTGGTTCATTAGCCAGTGTTTGTCAGCCCTCTAGTTTATTATTCAGTGTTTGCCAGCCCTCCAGTTCATTTGTTGGTGTTAGTCAGCCCTCCAGTTAATTAGGAACAAAGGAAATTTGGGTAAGTAAAACTTGACTTAGAAAGTGTACCCAGAAGTGAGGACTTGGTGATTCAGGTCCTCACCTTGGGTACTTGTAAGGGGGAAGATTTTAGGACAAAAATTGTTCTACACTTGCAACAATGTAAAATGTGAATAGTGGTCTTAAAAATGGGTGTAACTTAAACAAAGTGTGTGACCTTAGCAAAGTGGGCATGGTAAAAAAATGTTGCGATCTATCATAAAAGTGTCACTTGGTTGTATTTGCCTCCCAGGCCAAAAGGTCCCAGTCCTCCCCTGGACTTCTGGTCATGTAACTTACCTTCCTCCATGCACTCGCTCAGCAAGAACAAAGTTGCAGTAGGTATCTTCAAAAATAAGAACCCCTAAAGGGTATCTTCAGTGGTTAAAGGAGAACTAAACTTCAGTTTTTCAGATCCTAATGTGAAAGTTTTTCTCCCCAGAACACCTACACGTTGAAAGATTCTTCTCTAGTTATTTGCATTTAGTAGATATGAGTAATAGATTCTGTAACAAAGGAGGCTTCCATCTTGTTGCCAGTACAACTCATAGCCCATGTTGGCTTCAAAGAGCCACGCCCCCTGACCCCAGCATTCACTGTCTCTATGTGCAGAGTTTCTAGCATCTCTTTTTAGTGAAAGATAAAGCCTATAAATGTACCTGTATTCACAGTTGATTTGCTGGTGGCGCACCATGTAAATGCTGTGTGTTTAGAAACAATCAGACCAAGAAGTCGCAAGTTCAAATCCCCTAGTTTACTTATGAAACAATATAACATGGTCTACTGCCTGAGCTTAGTGCTTTTTTTGTTTGTTTGTTTCCATGTTTCTAGAAAAATATGAAGTTTCTACATATGTACAAACTTTATATATATAGCAGCTCTGTTATTTATTTACCAACCAGTGTGAATTGCTGACAGTCTTCCAGTAGCAATACAAAACAGTGTACTGATTTTACTGACATTTACTTCTATTGATTGAGAGCTCACCTGTGGCGTGCTCTGCTAAAGTGCTGGGTTAGGAAAAATATCAGATTATTGGGACACAGGTTTGATGTACTAGTCCATTACTTATTAGCCCTTGTGGCCTAGTGGTAGAAAGCTTTCTTTTTAGAAAGACACAGAATAGAAGGTTGCTGGTTCGATTCCCCATACTTACTTTTATTTTTTGCTGAAATGTTAAATGTTCTGTTTCTTTCATCCATGCTAGCAAAGACATACACTGCAAAGATTACTTTTCTTTTTTGTATGTAAAGCATAGGAATTTATCATTGTTAGGGACAGGAGCATTTCTAATGTGTTTACACAAAAACTGCACTGGTATCTGTGTTCTGTGTCAGAGGGAGGGAACTCTGAGCTGTAACATGATTGGCTGTCAGCTTCCAGGAAGCAAGACTGCAGTTTCCTGTGAAGTGTCCGGTGGACACTTAGATGGGTGTTCCCAGATAAGGTGAATTATGGGAGCTGACCCTTAGTACACACAGGTTATTTTCATAAATCACCCAGCATCCACAGCAAAGGGAGACATGAGACACAGCTTGTTGTTCGTTTGTGAATGTGCTCTCTCTATTGGGACAATATTGTCTTGGGACTTTAGTTCTCCTTTAAAACCAGTTTTTGCTACAGTATTCACTTTTATTGAAGGGTGGGGTGTAAAGGAGCTGTGTCTTGCCTCCTGTTCTTCAATAAAACGTTCAGGAGCCTGGAATGAAGTTAAGCAACTTATTTGTCTCTCGCTCTTTCGCCGCGTCCTCTGATGCGGCATCCCGGCTTCTGAATATTTTATTGAAGAATGGGAGGTCAAACACAGCTCCTTTACCTCCCGTTCCTCAATGAAAGTGAATAGCAAAAAATGGTTTTAACCACTCTTTAAATCCTGGATTGCTTCTGGTCTTACGCAAAAGTTAATATCTTTTACTTTTTTTTTTTTTTTTACTCATTTTGCTGTCCAGTCTTCAAAATTATAGATGTTACTATCATTGCCTACATAAAAAACTGTTAAAAAAAACATTTTTGAAATACTGGTCCCAGCTTAGACCTTTGAAGGTACCAATGACATATGTCCTTTGAAAATTGTGCATTTTTCCCCACTCTGTATTCTATCCTTCGTCCACTTCTCAATTGAAGTACAAATGGTATAACCCTTTTAACAATGATTTTAATAAGTAATCTTGCATGAGTTATCATCAAAGTTTCCTACCCCAAATATCAAGCTCAGACCTATTCCATTAGCCTTTTTACTAAATATGTTTTAATTACTTCTGATTTTAATAGGAATAAATAGTTTATATATTTGGTAAGAGGCAGGTATAGGTACCAAGTAGCTGTTCAGATGTTTGAAGACTACAACTACAACCGGCATTCTGCTACATGCACTCTGCAGCCATGGATTCTTGAGGCTACTTGTTGCTTATCCTGGATTTAGTGAATTAATTTCAATTAAGTGAATTTTGATATTTTTTTTTTTCAATTTATTATGCTGCAGAGATGCTGATTTTTTTATTCTGTTTTCCAGAGGTTACCATGTTATATTCACTATTCTGCAAATGTGTACAAATATTACCCAATTTTCGGGGTCAAACACCTGCAAGCATTCATGTCATGGATTCTATTTATAGTAAAATCAACATGTCTACTCTGAAAACAATAATCTGCCTACCTGTCAGCACTTTTACAGTAACCCCAACCACTCCATTTGCAGACATTTATAAACCATCATAAAGAAGAAATTTACATTATGGCCATACATTAACAGGCTTTTTGGTCTTCTCTGAACACACTGCTGTGGGGGTAAAAAGCAGTACAGTAAATGACTAAGATCCATGTGAATTGAAAAGGGGTAAACCCTTTGTAGAAACATGAGCATTTGCAGTTTTAACATTTTTTTAGGGTTGGTTGGTGTTGAATGGATCTGCATTTATGGTAAACCCCGTTAAACACCTGTTAAAAAAATATTTTAAAAAGATGTGTAAAATTTATGCATGAAGTTCTCATTAAATGCAGTATTACAAGTATTGTATAATACTTGATTTAAATTTGTTGGTACTGTAAGGCTACACACATTCTTATTTAAGATCAGCTGTTGCAGCCAAAGTTTTGGTTGATTGGGTCGAGATATCGGAATTAATTTTTGCCGGCAAAGAACAAATCAATGCGTTTCCAAAACCAATGGGAATACTTTTTAAAGGTGGCCATACACATGTGATTCACATGTGTGCCAATAGAATCTGCTATAATCTGTGTGCAATATGCGGTAGTACCCACATAAACAGCCCTGACCAGCCCCTTATTCATATGGCATGTGCACCCGTATATGTTTTCTTGTTATGGTATTAGCTCCCTCTACTTAAAGAAAAGGAGCCGACACCAACTGACAAAGTTTTCCACCAAGAACAAACCATGCCAATGATGGTAGCAGAGAAACATGTATCGCTGATGAACATGTTAGAATTATGAGTTATATAAGAGAATCAAGATTGAAAAGTCGAATATTATGGCGAAAGACTAAAATTTCTATTGAAAATCATGGTCAAAGAATCAAAAAATTAATCTTCAATTGGGTTTGAATTTAATTTTTAGTTTCAATACAAAATTTGCCAGTTTTGTTCATTCCTAGGGTCATTTACAGACAATTGTTTTTTCTGCCAAGTGATATATTTGTATTATAATACATGGGATCGTGGTGAAAAGTACATGTACATTCTAATTTTAAACTGATTTGCTGAGAAAATTGTACGACAATATTTTGGCCTGACTGACCAAAATAGTTTAATATGTGGTTATTTAGTCCAAAATATTGACCTTGTGTTAACCTAGTTTAAAGCTTGGTTAAAATTTCAAACAAGTCTTGTGTGTGTGTGTGTGTGTGTGTGTGTGTGTGTGTGTGTGTGTGTGTGTTAACCTAGTTTAAAGCTTGGTTAAAATTTCAAACAAGTCTTATCAGTGTGTGTGTGGCGCTTAGTTAATTTTTACTGCAACTGAAGATTTCTATTGCCCCTATACTTTAGGATAGGGAGCTGATAGTGGCTACTAGCCTACACGAACATTTTCTCTATACAAAGTAGCCAGTCTAATAGCTTTCAATGGAGCCTCTCATCTTTTATGTGTGTACCTAGCTTTAGGCCATAAAGTGGATGCTTTAAATGTCCCAAAGGAAAGAGAAACCAGAAGGGAAAGCAAGCAATAGATAAATTACCAAAGGCAAAGTGGAGATAAGTTTGCAGAATATTTTTTAACAAAGCTCTTAATTGAAAGGACCCATTAAAGTCAATGGGAGTCAAATAGTTTGATAAGTTTGAATGAAATACAATTAAAATATCAATGGTAACTTAATGTAAATGGCTGTGGGACCTGGGAAATGGTCTGGGGAACATGTTAGAATATCCAGGACTTTCGAAAAAATCGATTTTACTCTCACTCGCGCTACTTTCGAGCTCTCACATTTGATAATTTCGCCATGAACGACTCGATATACGATATTTACTCGCGTATAAGTATAATAGACATTTTACTCATGGATTCGATAGTTACTCGTATAATAGACATTTTACCTGCATAATCGCACGCCTCGAACATTCGATAATTATCGAAATTCCGTAAAATATCGAAAGTCCGAGTCTGTTCGAACTCGAATAGTTCGGCTCGAACTCTGGTTCGAGTTTTAGTCCATCTCTAGTAAGGAAGTGGATGTATGCAGACTGGACTTAGCAAGCTTAACTTTGGCTTTTTTTTTTTTAATAGACATGTCCACCCCTACACTAAATTCTATACTTACCCCAACTTCCCAAACCCTGGGATCGTGTGCCTCTGCTGCTTCCTCTGACAATTCCCGACTGAATCTGTGGTCCCCTACGTATATATAGTGCACATGTGCATATAATATATATCTATTGTGGATGCAGTCGAGAAAGTTTAACTAGGATACGACTATGATAGGATAGGACTAGGATAACCCATAAGGTGTTGCAAGTAGCTAAAATGCTTTATTGTCCATAAATTATATCTGTCACACTTGTTCATTCAGGAGCTGTCTTTAAGCTTTTCGTTGTGGCTCTAGGGCCTTTTATTTATACTATGACCTGAGTGAATGTGAACCTTCACAAAGATAGTCTTTATCTACATACCGTATATACTCGAGTTTAAGCTGAAACTGAATCTCGACTAATACTCGAGTCAGTAACTAACTTGTAAGAAGAATCCAGCCTCCGCATCTCCCGATCGTCGCATCCACTGACGTCACTACTCAGCCCCTGTCATACTTCCCGGCGCTGAGTAGTGACTCTAGTGGATGCGATGATCGGGTGATGTGGAGGCCGGATTCCTCTTACAAGTTACTGCAGTGAAAGTGCTGTTAAGAAATTCAAGGTGGAGCAGAAGAAACCACTGGTCTGGGACCAAAGAGTTGGATCAAGGATTTCTGAAGGAACCTTTTAATGACTCCACAGCCAGTGATATGAATGGACTAAAGTGCAGACACAGACCTTCAATCAAACAGGATCCTATTTACCGGTACAGCTCTTAGAAGCATACAAGTTAGGGAAAGTTAAATACTTAAAATGTTAAAATTATTCATATTTCAGTTATTCAGCTCTTCAGTAACTTGTGTGCTTATTTTTACTGGCAGGGAGGGTGGGGAAGGTTGGGTGGGTGGGTGGGGGGTTTGCAGTTCCACTGCAGATGTTTGTAAACTACAACTCCCAGCAACTAAAGCATGCTGGGAGTTGTAGTTTACAAACACCTGAAGTGCCAAAGAATTGGGGATTACTCTTAATGTAAAGGGCAACTAATGCCTGAAAACAATACAGAATCAGGAGGATGGCATCTATTGTAAGTAGTCCCATACAGTAATAGCCATACTGTATTTGGCTATTATTGTATGGGACTACTATATGAGAATTCTGCTGTCAATTTAAAGGGCAACTAAAGCCTCAAAATAATACAGTATCAGAAGGCAGTAGTGGTCATATTTTCTACCCTCGACTTCAATCACTTTTACAATTTTTTAGGTAAAAATAGGTACCTCGACTTATACTCTGATCGACTTATATTCGAATATATACGGGTAATCTATATTTGACAGTATTCCTAGAGAGCACCAACATACAGTATAAAGTGGCAACAATTCTATATTCATTTCACATACTGTACATAACTTGTGTTATACTGTTCAATAGACTGCCTCTGTGTGTGTATTAAGTTGTAATGTCCGTGTCATATGCATATTTTACTAAAACTGAATTCTAATGCAATCAGCCAATATGAGATGGCTGGACTCTACTACATATAATCATATAAAATCCTATGTAGTAAGTCTGAACCCTTGTAATAGGATACACTTGATGTTTCATTATAGTTTGTTTATGTGACATCATCAAAGGATGGTAAAACAAATGTCCTGGGTTCAGAAATCAGGCATATTCTTCCTGATGCTGTTTATCTTAATTGAAATGTTGCTGCAAATGACCCCAGGCTGTGCAATTTAAGAATCTCCAGTACTCCTGGGAAATTTCAGCTCAACTGGCAGAAACATGTAAGTAACTGTGATACAAAATATACATATAAAGGAAGTGTTTCATTATTATATGTACACAGTTCAACTGTAACTAAAATATACTTTGGATATTGGAAAGAGAGGGTTCTGGGGAATAATGGTATGAAGGGAATCACATTATCCTGTATTATTAAAGGGTCTTGACAGTAAAATACAAAAAGCTATTAGACGGAAGCAGGACATTTTTAAAGTATAATTTGTTTGTTTAGTGTTGTTACAGCAAACAAAATTAATCCAAATCAATTAGTTTAATAAATAAATCTTAAAATGTTTGTAAATTAAAAAAAATAAATGTCTACCCATGAAAGCCAATCATAGCAATTTACATATCTTTATATGATCTACTTCTAGTCAGTGCTTTTAGCTGCATGCATATAATATTAGATATTTCATGGCCAAAGTAGTGCCAATAATCTAACGTGTAGAAACTCCACCAAGAATGTTTAGCTATATGCTCTGCCAATTGCTCCCCCTCCCTCTCCAAAGGACACGACAAGCTGCTTGGCCTGGTTGTAGGAGGATAGTAGATAAAGATTGTGAGACTAATCACATACATAGGTACGTAGATTAACTAAGATGTAACCATGTATAAAATCTCTTTCTACTAAAGGGGCCAAGGACATCCATTTGTTACTGAAAAGTGTGTTTTGTTTTTTTTCTTTGTCCCAGTGCAGTTCACAACTTGAATTTTATGAATGTTCTGGGTATTTAACAATTTCTTCTGTTTATACGATTTAGGTATATTTATGAAGGCGCAATATTAGTGTCTCTATATTACCACCCGACATTGTGGCAAACTTTTTTGTTTTTATGAAGTGCCCAGTTTCCGCTGCAATTACTTTTGCTGTGTTGAAAAGGAACATTAAAAACACCAACAAATCTGCAAATGACCAGAACTTACCTAAATTAAATTACAAATCATGGCACAGTAATGGTAAATAGGTGACATTCAAGGGGGGATTTTTTAAGTTAATAAAATGAATGTCAAACATTCAGGAGACATTTCTGTATTTAAGGAAAATAGTCTGACACCTCCCTGGCGAATATTCAGCAAACATAAGGAAAATAGTCTAACACCCTTTATCTGCTGTTATGTTGGTAGGGAAACATGACATGGCGAATTGTCAGCAATATTAATACAATAACATAAACATTAAACAGAGCTTTATTCCAGGCTAGAAAAATCCTTAAAATGCAAAAATGTTAAGTTAGAGGGTTTTTTTAGCAATTTTTTTTGCCAACAATCTTTTCCTGCTCTATAAATACCACCGAGATTTTCAGGTGATCAGCTGCAGGACTCTAGTTACACAACAAAGACAAAAGGAGGGGTATATTAGTTTGAAAGGAAATACACTAATTAATTATAAGCAAACTATATTAGAGTTTAGCTAAATAAATGTTTTTCCCTGTGTGTGGTCATGAATCGCCTCTGTAACTTTTTTTGTATTACATAGTAAAAGGGGTACATTATCCTTTATAAGACAATCCAACCTCTACGAGGTACTGTATTAACAAAAATGATTCTGAGTACAATGCTGTCTTAACTTAGAATGAATTTAATAGAACTTATTCAACATTTGTGACATTCCAAGCTGGAAAACAATTTGTCACAAGGAGACATGACCTTGAAGACCTCCAATGTGCAGCTGGTTAAATTAGCCCCAGCAATGAAAAGGTTAATAAAACCAGATAGCATCTGAAAGAGGGCAGATTGGTTAAATGTTAAATTAGTAAAGACAAAGTCACTTTAATCCTGACAGCTGTAAGCTGAGTCATAGAATGAATGTTTCTCATTCTACAGTCTTAAAAGATCATGAAGGTGAACAGCCATATCTGATAATGTGTGGCCATTTTACACAAAGGTCACAGTAGAAGTTACATGGTTGAAATATATGGATGGTTCAGTGCAGGGGATGAAAAACAGCTGACCTTGACCATGAGTCACAGAGTAAATGTATTTGGTAAAAGTCCACATTCTGTGTTGTTTATGACACTACTGTATGTATAGAAATGTTACAAATTCTGTTTCATTTATTAGATCAGTTGCTCTCTAAGTGCACTACCCGCAAATGCAGGGATGGACAGGCCCACCAGAAAACTGGAGAAACCCCCTATGGGCTTACTGGCCATTCACTCACGAAAACCTAAGTTTTGATTTAGATATAGTCCATTTTTAAATTGGCATGGGGAATATAAGGAACGGAAAATTAAAGGACAATTATGCTTGTGAAGGTTCTCATTCATCCAGGTCATGGTATATCTGTTGTATTCAATTAGATCAACTGGACTTGAAATGTAGTTCTTGAAGACGTTTCGCTAGTCATCCGACTGGCTTTCTCAATTCAGAATGACTTGTACAAGAATCTGTGGCAATTATGTACCCTGGAAAATCCCAATTAGCATATCACAGCCACCAACTGTCTGCCATGTACAATGCTGTTTTAACACCTTACTCTGGGCGTTCCTATAACACCTCTTAGCCACTATCCAATCACGCCCTTAACACTTGGCTGTGATATGCTAATTGGGATTTTCCAGGGTACATAATTCCCAAAGATTCTTGTACAAGTCATTCTGAATTGAGAAAGCCAGTCGGATGACTAGCGAAACGTCTTCAAGAACTACATTTCAAGTCCAGTTGATCTAATTGAATACAACAGATAAAGGACAATTCCTTTATCGCCTCCCCCCTCACTCCTTTTAATCCACCTATTAATAGTAACCAGGGTGAGGATCTAAACCACCAAGTCCTCACCCCTGGGTACATTACAGATCAGCTGTAATACTTACAAAAAGTTTTCCTTGCCAATCCGGTCCTGTTCCTGGTTTTGTCTGCAGTCTATGTAAATGTAAACAATGGGAAAACACTCTCAGCAAAGAAGTGTGTCTTCCCATTGGTGAGATCATGGACAGTCAGGATGAGCAAGGCTCTCCATCCCACCGATCCAAGAAGCCACTGTAAACAACACAGAAAAGGGGCCCCATTCTTTCTAGTTATGCCTCTGGTAAGTGCATTGATTTATGCTTTTAAAAATTACATTAGTGCTATTAAATGGTTTATTTTTTGGATCACAGGGTGGGGGAGGTTGTCCAGGCCCTGAGTTGTTGAGTTGTGGGATCCCTGTTTATCAAGGTTTAGATGATCAGGGTGGCCCAGGCCTAATTGCAACATAATAATACAGATTGTTACTGATTCTCCTTAAAGGAGAACTATAGTGTGTATTATTATTATTTTTTTTTAAACTGTTAAAATGAAAAGTACTTGGGACAGGGATATAGGACTGGTAATTCTTACCTCCCAATATTGTTTCTGTGAGGAATACCAGCCCAAATAAAGCTATAATAAAATAATTCTGTTCAAACAACTGTCAGACTTGTTCTACAGAAATTATTTGGTGAACATTATAAGATTGTTGTGTTTTATATGCATAGGGGCCGATGCAGAACCAGAAGCAGCAGTACTTACCTTTGCGAGATTTACTGAATCGCGGGATCCCGGTCAGGTAAGATGCACTGCTCTGTGCCTCTGCCCTAAAGGAGTAAAGTTCTGTGCTACAAGGTGCAAAACTCAACGCTGCCTATATTACATAGGCTGTGCTGCTTTATTTTCAAGAATTTTTTGAAAATAGTGCAGTCAGGACAAAATTAGTGTAAAATCGATGCAAACCCAAGTACATCAGGTAGTATGGGTTTACGCCAATATTGGCGCCCAGTCCTCGGGTTTCTTCAAGGGAAATTTAACGCAAAACAACTCTAAAGTCAGGTATCCAACCCCTCCCGACAGTCGCAGAAGTCTCCCAGAAATCCCACTATTGCAAGCACTTGTATTCACCGCCCCCAAAATCCCCTTTTATGTCCGTAATACCCCCAGAATGCCCCATCTCCATTTGGCAGGGTGAGAAGTAAGGACTTAGGGCTAGGCCCCACTAGCCTATTTTGGTGTGCGCTGTGTATTGCACTCAGTGCACTCAAAGCGATGGAGATGGCCCCACTATCTTGATCTGACTTGATCATTGGTCAAAATGTGTTTTTTGACTATAACTACCCTTTAAGTATGCTGCCATGGAAATGGAAGTGTAAGTCAGTAGGTATATGTATCTGGGTAAGGTTGGGGATTAAAAAAACAACCTTTTTTGATGATTGGTCAAAATTGTTTTTTTTTACTTTAGCTACCCTTTAAGTATGGCTGCAACAGTAATGGAGATGTAGGTCAGTAAGTGTGTGTACCTATGCCAGGTTGGGGGTTAAAAAAAGCAATCTTCTTTAATGATTAGTCCAAATTTGTTTTTTGACTATAGTTACCCTTTAAGTATGGCTGCACAAGAATGAAAGGGTAGGTGTGTGTACCCATGTGAGGCTTGGGGTGTGTTTTTGCATATATGACTATGTAACTAACTTTTATTGATGATTGATCAAAATTATTTTTTCACTATAGTTACCCTTTAAGTATCGCTTCCATGAGAATAGTAAGGTAGGTTAGTAGGTGGGTGTACCTGTGTCTGTGTGGGGGGTTGGAGGTATCAGTGTTTGTGTTTATGACAAACTGTTTTGAAATATCCACATTTGAGAATTGTTACCATTATAGTCTACGGGAAAAAATGTCCGAAAACTCAGATAATGCCATAACACTTTAGCGCATTCCTTAGCTAGGTAATAGCTAGGGATGGCCGGTTCGCGGATCCGAACCCGGATCCGCCGCGGATTTATGCCGTTCGCGAACGGCGGATTTTTCCGGATTTTCCGCCTTCCGATTCGAGGATTTTTCATATTTTCGAAAATTTTCGAAATTACGGGTTTTCGCGTATTTTCGCGTATTTTCGAAAATACGCGAAAACCCGTAATTTCGAAAATTTTCTAAAATACGAAAAATCTAGTAATTTCAAGGGAATTTTTCATTTTAATGGGTCCGCTCGCGGATTTTTGAATTTTCGAATTTTTTCGAAAATTCGCGGATCCTCGAGCAGACCGGATTTTGCGAAGTTCGGACATCTCTAGTAATAGCACACTTCTCCTATATGCCCCGCACGTCTGTACCGAATTTCATGTCTATAGCTCAAAAACTGTGGGAGGAGATACAGTCCAAAAAAGCGGAAAAATAAAACAGAAGAAGAAATAGAAAAAACAGTAGTTTGGCTCTTCAAGCCAAATTAAATATAATATAAATGTTCAATTAATACATTTTATACATCACTCTTAGGGTGAGGCCACACTGCAACGCACAGGAATCGCGCACAAAATCGCGAGCGTTATCGCACGCGATTGTGTGCGCGATTCTTGCGCGTTTCGCGCTTGCGTTCGTGTTTTGCGCATGCGTTTTCGCCTTTTCACGTTATGGAAACGCATGCGTTAACGCACCAAAAATGGTGAACGCATGCGTTACCATAACGCGAACGGACGCGCAATCGCATGCGCATCGGAAATCGCGGGAATTTTTGCGTTCCCGCGATTTCCATTTTAGCGAAAATCGCGGGCGCAAACGCGAGCGTGAAACGCGGGCGCAAACGCGCGAAAAACGCGCTAGTGTGGCCTAGCCCTTACTGTGTAACTCCCTGTTGTATTGCTATGTATATAGTTTAATATGATAATTTAACATTAATTTAACCTATTCTCCCTTTCTTATTATCTGTGTATAAATATTTTCACCTGCTCTTATAATATGTAGGAAAAAAATATGCAAAATTATATATGCAAAAAATCTTGCTCGTTATTGGTTTAAAAACAATCTATCCTTTTACTACTCTATTTACACAAGTGGGAAAAACAGAAATCACAGTACGATAGTGATATTTCCTCTCTTAATATTAGCACTCAGAATTAAATTAGACGGAATTAGCCTCTATTAGATATGGCAAGTCACATGCCATATTGCATTTAAACCCCTAGGGATTGGTGTATCCATAAGACAAATCCATCTTGCCTCTACTTTCAATGAGGAAGTTTTACGATCTGTGCCCCTAATGTCTTTTTTGACTATCTCTACTCCTTGTATATGGAGTTTGGATGCATCTCCATTATTATATATATATAAAAATGTCTTCCCACTAGGCTTCTGTTTTTGTTATATAAGCTATATCCCTAATATGTTCCCTAGCTCTTGATTTTAGTAGTGTAGTGCATCCAATATGCTGTATTCTGCACATTTGGCATGTCAACAGTTATACAAAAAATGACTTGTTATAATTAATATTATAGTATTTTATATCTTGTTTCTGTTACACTGCTAGTGATGGAGGTCCACCCGAAGCGTTGCTGGAGAGACCTCACATATGGGTGAATAAACAAAACACTTTTCAAAGAACTTTGGAGCCTCCAGTTGCATTTGAATGTATTATTTGAGAATGAAGAGCAGTGCAGTCTGCAGTGTGACAGTCCTGGGAGGAGAGTGAGATCCAAGAACTTGTTTTTGATATCCCTTGATTGAGTCATACTAGAGCTTAGTATATCTCTCAAAGAATGTCTGTCTGTCAATAGCTTGATCCCCTCTCGGGATGCTTATGCATTTTTAAATAATTTTAACTACATCTTTAGGGGGCTATACAGGGTCAAAAAAAAATTTGGTTACATTCCATATCTTTGTTTTCTCTATTTTCACTAATACGTTTAACCCTTAAGGTGCTTTTTGAGATGCTTGGTCTGCCCTCTTGTAGCCTCTTTCTTTTAATCTGTCTTTCAGGATATTGGAAGCTACATTTGAGTCCCCTTCCATACTGCAATTTCTTCTTATAAGCACCCACTACCCATAAGGGATGTGCTTAATACAGTGCAGAAGATGGCATGAGTTTGCTCTTGAAGGAAAACTCAAAGCTCATAACAACATCTTTTAGGAAGAATGGCCTCATAAAAAATATGTTGATATATCCCACTTTGTACTCTGAATTCATTACTGTATGCCTGCTTTGCTTCTGGATGTCTCATGGAAACTGAGCAATTTAGTGACCTGTACTGAGCCTGAGCATGCTTAGAAGAGGCAGGTAGGGGATTAGAATTCAGTCATTGGCTGTGATGTCAACTGTCAAATCCATAACTGACAGTTACTATCTGGAAGAACCAGGAAGCAGAAACAGGGGCATCAGGATATTGTGCAGGATTTCAAGTGAATTATTCCTTTAATGTATTGATTGAAGCCCGGAAAGTTAAGGAGCTGTGCTTTACCTCCCATTCTTCAATCAATAGCTCAGGATCCGGTAATTAAGATTCAAGAAACTTACCTTTGCATGATCCACCACGGCATGATAATGCACGCTATAGTTAGAGCAAGGAATTTCACTGTGGCCATGGTAGATCACGCAAAAGGTAAGTTTCTTTATCTTTGTTCCTGGATCCTGAGCTACTGTTTGAAGAACAGGAGGTAAGGCATAGCTCCTTAACCTCTTGAGCTTCAATCAATACATTACTTTGGGAGTGAACTATTTCTTTCAGGTTAGACTTATATTTTTCAGCTTTCAAACTATTACATTGTAACATAGTAATTAAAGTTGAATAAAGATATACGTCCATCAAGTCCAACCTTTTCACCATCCTTTTTAACACTACCTAATGGTTGATCCAGAGGCAAAAAAGGCAAAAGAAAAAGAAAAAAATTCTTTCCTGACTCCAAATGGCAATCGGAAAGTATCCCTAGATCAACCAGAACTACAGTACATGTATTAATACCAGTAATTCTCAATATTTTTTAGTTTTAGAAACGTAGCCAGACAAATTTTAAAGCTATTCAATGAACTTGCCATTGCCACATCTGCTGGAAGTTCCAGTTTCACTGTTCTCACTTTTAAGAAACCTTTCCTAACCTGAAGATGAAATTTATTTTCTTCTAAACTTAAAGGATGTCTACAAGTCCTCTTGGTGAACATTGCAGAGAGTTTATTATATGGCCCATTAATATATTTGTATAAAGTGATCACATCCCTGAGTAAATGCTGGCTCTCCAATGTAAACAGTCCTAACTTGTCTAATCTGCCTGCATTGTTAAGCCCCTCCATTCCCCTTATTAATTTAGTTGCCCTTCTATGAACTGCTTTCATTTCCAGGAAGTCCCTTTTGTATATGGGATTCCAAAACTGCAGCGCATATCCCAAATAAGGCCTTACCAGTGCCTCATAAAGAGGGAGAATATTTTTTTCGAATCTATTTTCCTCTTTATACAAGAGCCGTTGCTGTCTGTCATTGTTTGCTACAGCTAATTCTTTTATCTACATGAACCCTCAAATCTTTTTCCATTAGAGATTCACTTGACACTTAAGTTATTTATGGTGTAGGTGTCACCAGGATTGTTAAACTCCAAATGCATCACCTTACATTTATCAACATTGAATCTCATCTGCCATTCTGCTGCCCATTTTGATAATCTATCTAGGTCAACTTGCAGCAATTGCACATCATTTGAAGTTTCCAAAGCTTAGTGTCATCAGCAAACACAGAGACCTTGCTCTCAATGCCCCCTTCTAAGTCATTTATAAACAGATTATAAAGAAGTAACCCAGAGGCACTCTACTTAAGATCTTAATCCCACATAGATGTAGCTCCATTGACCACCACTCTCTGTTTGCGATCCAATGACTAATTCTCTATCCATGTACAAATTATTTTTTCTAGGCCAACAGTCCTCAGTTTATACATTAGTTGCCTATGAGGCACAGTATCAAAAGCTTTAGCAAAATCCTAGTATACCACATCCACTGCTGTGCCTGAATCTAAATTCTTACTAACTTCTTCTTAAAAAAAAAAGTAAATTTGTCTGACATGATCTATTTCTCATAAATACATGCCAACTACTACAAATAAGATCAGTTCTGGAGACAAAGTCAATGGGAGACAAAGTCAATAATATGATTACAGTTTTTTGGGGGGGGTGATTAACCTGTATAGTTTTCATTTGAGGGCTGGACTTTCCTTTTAATGTTTTGTTGTTTGTTTGTTTTTAGTTATCTTATCTTATATACTAGTCCTCAGTTGTTTCACATCTGCTTTAATGGTTAAATCCAAATAATGAACAGATGTATTGCTACTTTCCCAGGTAAACTTTAGATTCCACCCATTATCATTTATGTCTGACATCAATTTATGTAAATTTTCCTCTGATCTTTGCCATATCCATATGATTTCATCACTGTATCTACCATGTAGTAGATGTTGTATCTACCATGTCGTGTATAGGTTAGCAAATACTTCCCCTAGTGTTTGTATGAAGCACTTCCCTTCAAACATACTGGTAGCAGTTAAATTAAACCAAATTTTGCATTGGGGCCTTTAGGTTTATAGCTACGCCACTGCTTCCAGGTAGGCTTCACAACACCCCAATCCAACACTGCCTAAATAGCCACTTTGTTAAAAAGGAATGTTTCCTCTATTTGTGATATAAAGGCTTATTGGTAAAACTGTCTGCTGATAATACTATAAAATTATATTCCTATTCCCTTATATTTAGTACAGGGCTGTTCAAAGCATTGCCTTCTCTTTGGGGGCTGATCTTGACTTCAAATCCAGAATTATCCAAGGATCAACTTCACATTTTATAAAGTATTATCCCCTGTGGGCATATCTATGAATTGTAATAACATGGGGGTAAGTCGTATCTTGTAACCGTGATGGTATTTTCTGGTATTGCTCCTTCATAAATAAGAGTTCATTATCATTTCAGCTCTTTTTCGGGAAGGAATATTAAAATGAAGCACCACCATTACCAAAGTGGTAAAAAAATGGTACTTTTTTGCAATTTATCTAAAGAATTCCTTGTGTCCAACATTTTAAGAAACTACTGTCACAAAACCAAATCTGCAGCCACCACTTGCTGGCAATGTGTGTGTCCAGCTATGTCATCTGTGCAAATCTGTTACAAAATGAAATACTGAGATCTACATACCATAATACTTACGGTATATTTCAGGTGATTTTTGTGTGAGCACTTTTAAACTGTGTTCACAGAGTTGTGTGTGCAAAGGACCTCTGAGCATTCATAGTGTATCCCTGGAAATGGAAGGGAAACCTGAATAATTTGTTTCTACCCAGAAACCTTCCCTAAAACATTTTATTATGTGGCTATAAAATGTGCAGAGAAAACTGAAAGCTTCCCTGTAAAGGTATGTTATGCTGCACAAGAAATTGTGAATGGATTATTGAGTGTTGCCTAGTTAATTATATTACTGTGTGTTTTTGTTTCTTAAGGATGCAAAACACCATCTGTTTGCAGGTACCTGAGTGTACAATTACAGCATGGAATGTGCTATATTTAACAATAAGTGAACTTGACAACAGGTCCTTATGAGAAGTTGCTTTGTGGGACCAATGTTCAGCACTCTGAAATGTAATGGTATTCTGCCCTCTAGTGGTCCTTTATTTTCCCTTTAAAACAATCTTAATTTAAATTTAATTTCTCATAAAAAAAACCTAAGAATGTGTACACACAATTTTTCATGGAAAGTAGATATTGGTGCTTTGGAAAATTTTACTTATCTTCAATAGGTCACATCACCATAATATCAGTGGTACCATGACTTTTCCCATCAGACTGTCCCTTTGTAAGGTGATATTTAAACTAGCCATACATAGGCAACAATCATGATGGATCACAACAAGGAAAACCACAAGTGTCAATATTTTTAGACAATGTTGTAAAATACCGGTCATGTAGTGTCCGGTGTGTTTGAAATTACAAGCATTGGCAGCCAGTGAACACTTGGGCAACTGCCACACAGCATTGCTCAAAAAATACATTGCATTTGCTTTTTTGGTATCCATACAGAACAAAGCACAAGTTAACTATGTAAATGCCAGAAGTGGGAGTAGTTAGCTTCAACCTTCCTGTAAATTATAGAAAAACCTGGTGGAAAGTTAAATATAAAAGTGTCCCTTTAAGATCACAAAGAGTTTATTAAAATGAGTGGTATCTTACTTCACCTTCATATGTTCCATCGATGTTTCCCCTAATGTTCACGCAACATCCGATCGCAAAATGAATGGACGAGACAGGAATGTTGCAGGAATGTCAGAAGGTAAGAACCGCTGTCAGAAAAATGTGTTTAGACATAATCAAACTGTATTCCAGTGTTTGGCTTTAATTACCTCTAACTGTGCTTCCATCCACATACACACGTAATACAACTTCAAGTAATATTGTGTTAGAAGTAAAACAGGTGAACATGCAGAATAGCTTAAAATTGCTTTTATTCCACATTAAACCGACATGTTTCAGGCCACATGGGCCCTTTCTCAAGTGTAAAACAGACTCCAAAAGCCATATTTAAAATATTTCACAGGAAGTGATGTCACACAAGTGCTTAGATCATGTGTCTGGACCATAACTCTTTAAATTAATTTAAAGTGCCTATTCATAAAATTAATAAAATGCATAAGTGATGTTACCATATCTAGATACGTCATATTTTTTTTTCTATAAAGTGCTTAGTTGACTTATCAGGTGCCTTGGACATGTTAAAATTAATTTAAAGTGGCAAAATATTGGTAAGATCGATAAAGTGCATAAGTTGATGTGTTAAAATCTATATATATAACTGGGCAGCACGGTGTCTCAGTGGTTAGCACTGATGCCTTGCAGCGCTGAGGTCCTGAGTTTGATTCCACCCTTGGACACGCAAGGAGTTTGTTTGTTCTCCCTGTGCTTACGTGGGTTTCCTCCGGGCACTCCGGTTTCCCCCACAATCATTAAGACATACTGATAGGTTGTATGTGTACATAAATTGATTAGATTGTAAGCTATTCGGGGCAGGGCCTGATGTGAATTGAGTAAATAATTGTAAAGTGCTGAGGAATATGTAGCGCTATATAAGAAATAAAATACATATATACATACGACAGTTTTGTTTAAAACAGGTGGTGTACTAGTGCCACCTAGAGGTCTCTTCAAATACACTACATCCCTTAAAAAAATTATATTTGAAGGCATATTTAAAGTTCTATAGGAAGGGATTAACACTATGACACCAGCATAACATCATATTTTTGCACAGATTTGAAATTTACACATTAAAAGCATTGCAATAAATACGCTGAAATGTGTCCAAACTGGCATATAACAGCAAGGTGTCAGGGACCTCCTGAATGCAAGGTGTTGTAATTAAGAGGTGTTATCAAAATGCTGGGTAAGGAGTCAAAACAGCATTGTACACGGCAGACAATTGGTGTTGAAACCCCCATCCACCACTATTTTAAATCATTTTTATTCCTTGGCCATAATTTTGACATTACAATCTTTAAAAGTATTTCTTTTTTCCTTAAGAAGATTTTCCTTAAGGTACACAGCTTAGTCCCAGGGCCGGCCTTTGATATGGGCAACCTCTGCAGACGCACAGGTTGCATTACCAGGGGGACTCCAGCAGTAAGTGTTAGGTCACCGACCTGTAGGTCAAAGCTGTGCATCAGTGCCCCAGCCCCCCCTTTATGTCCCAGCACCACCCCACAGACAAAGCCCCAACACATGTAAGCCTTACTTAGATTTCTGTATTTTGTGCTGTTCTGTCTGTGCATTCAGTGAGTTATGTGTTACATAACATAACGTGCGTTATGTGTACGCACTGTATGTACAAGCACGCACGCACTGCAGAACCTGAAAGACAGTAAGTGCAGGTGGCGGACTTGATTTGAAGCAGGTCAAGGCAAGCAGCATTCAGCAGTGTATTGTGTGAGCCCGGGGTTTTTTTTGGAGGCGGTGCTTGGTGCCAGTAACAAATCTTGCATAGGGTGCTATTAATCCCAGGGGCGTCCCTGCTTAGTCCTGACCTGTGTGATTGGCTCTTCTGTGCTGGGCCATATTCACCTTTAACGAAACTGATAGACTCTTACCCAATTTTGACTACTATACACCACTACAACTCAGTGCTTCCTCTATTGATGGTACTAGACACGTTATAATAGCCCGTAAACCCAGAATAAGTTACTGGTCAACTCTTATGATTGAGCACCCATTACAATGCTTTTACTCACCACTATTGGAGAGCAAGACTCTCCAGACATTAAATACCCATATTTAATGTCTATGAATGTTATCATCCTTGGAGACTTGGCGGGCAAAGATATCCTTTCCCTTCTATAACCATGGACAGGCTGCATTACCATGCTAGCGTGGGCAAAATATTGGATTTGTATCTGATAGTAAAACACTTATATATTATACAGTATATGTTGTGTAATGTAATGCCTATAACCAACTTTTATTATAGAATAATGCCAATGAACAATTATTGCTATCTAACCAGATATGTCTGACCTTATGTGCCCCTATACCTTAAATCCCCCCCTCCCTTCCTTTTATCAACTTGGTCTAAGATTAGTGTGAATGATGATGCAGGTATGGTAAATATAATATTTGTATAGTAACACTACAATTATGCCTCTGAGCACCCTACCAAATCTGAAGACTTACCGTATTCTCTTCTCTTACAGTGCTACATGCTCTCCTACTAAAACCATTGCATAGCGAGCACAGCATGGTTATGCCCATGTTTGGCGCAGGAAGGGCAGGGAAACACCTGATCACTTTATCAGAGGTGTGTCCCTTAATAAGCGTAACATAAAAACAATATACATATAAAATGTAGCTATTTAAAACACCATGGTAACAATTCCACTATTGGATGTGTCCACTGTAACAAGTTTAAATTGTAGGACAGGTGGCTACAACAGAAATATATATATACGGTTAAGCTCACAAATCTCACTAATTGTGTATATTGGCTGCTAGATCTACTTATATCCAATACCAATGAGGATCACATAAATAGATAAATAAATAACTATATAGATCGTGGAAACTGGTCAACCTAGTGTCACTATCAAGTAAGTCAAGTGATTATTATTAAACCATAGAAGTTAAGTATATAACATCACCTATTGACAAGTTTGGTTTAGTATATATAATAAATATTGATATGTATTAAAGGACAACTGTATTGCCTCAATGCATTTTTCCCCCTGATTTCGAGCCTGAAAGGGGCGTAACAATTATGTCTGCCTCTGTCACTCAAAGCTAGCAATCAAGAAAACACTACTCCACCCACGATTGATTAGCTGGATTATGTAGGATGTATCCTAGCAACAGGACATTTCAAGTTTGTTTGACTGGAAGAGGAGGAGAGGGTTTGTAACAGACATACAATACAAGGATTGTGGAAGCACTCCAATTAGGCTAATTTACAACTACATTTAGCGGAAGTGCTACTGATCTGGTCAAACATTTATACAAACATAGAAAAGATAATCAATGCACATTCCTAGGCCCCATACAATATCATATTATCTGCACACTGGCATACTTTATAAACAAAGGGGTTTTAGTATACATTACTATGATCACATGAATGAAAAGCCTTCCAACCACGTCAAGGTAACCCCAGTCTGGAAGGTCCTAACTTCTAACCTTTTTTACTTCAATTACATATGAGAAATGCAAAAGTTTGCTAATGGTAATTGACGTAAAAAAGGTTAGAAGTTAGGTCCTTCCAGACTGGGGTTACCTTGACGTGGTTGGAAGATACAATTTTTAGTCCTAAGTGGACCTAAGTGGACTACAATTTTCAAAGTATATATTGTTTTAGCTTCTAATTTCAATAATATCTTGTGTCTGTCCCTCTCCTAATGCCACAATAAGCTAGATTAATGATCTAAAACATTATTTTACCATTTGCTTAATGGGATTCTGTTGAATGTTTAGATATTGCCGAGTCCAAATTCAATTTTCGGGATGGCATTGATATGCTATGCTATCCTTTGGGAAGCTCGTCTAATGGTCTTACCCACATACTGTAGTCCACAGTTGCATGCTGCCAAAAAGACTACAAATTTGGTTTAACAATTGGTAAAGCACCTTTTAGATTCTTTCAGTGTAACTCTGTGTAAGGTTGGGCACCCCTGAGTAACATAATATAAATGATGCCACTGAAGTGGCTCTAAATGCGCTACATACCACAAATACAGACTATGGTCCAATATCTGGCCTCCATATCAACTGGTCTAAGGCCATCTTTGTGAATGCACGGTATCGCAATTTAGTGATACAGCACGTTATAAATAATATATAAATAATGTATAACGCGGCATGTTAATGTCTGGCCACGGTCGTTCATTTACACCTAACGTTTGGTCATAGAATACCATGCGGGGGGGCGGAGCTTGACCATCCTGCAAGATGGACGCAGAGTGAGAGAGCTCCGGGCACAGGGATCTATATTTAGATCACGAAAGCAAAATTCTCAAATTCTCTTGGGAAACTAACCTAAAAGTGTGGGGACCCCTACAAAATGCCTCCCAAACGCACGCAAGTCGATCCAAAGACCAATCTCCAAGGATTTTGGAACAAGACGTAAAGCGCGCGAAACCCCCAGGACGGAGACGACACGAAGCTCGGCGAAACAGACAAGTCCTCTCAACAAATCACGAGAGGGGACTTAGAGAAACTGTACCAGGACTTGGAATCGGTGATCAAAACGGCCCACTATAATACCATACAGGAGGTCCGTCAGGAAATCACAGGCCTAGGCAACAGAGTTAACCAACTTGAAAACTCACAAAGCCATGTGGCCCGGTACTGCACCCAACTAGAGCAGGATGTAATGGAACTGCGCAGCCACGCTCTCCGACCAGCAGGAAGACGCAGAGAACAGGAGCCGCAGACAGAACCTGCGTATCCGTGGAGTACCAGAAGAGGTAACTGACTTAAACCCTTACCTTGAGCACTTGTTCCACGGGCTGGCTCCAGACCTTCCGCCCAGGGACATGAGACTGGACAGAGCACATCGAGCCCTGAGAGCGCCCCCGGGCCCCAACAAACCGCCCAGAGACGTAATAATCCGTTTCCACTATTTTACAACAAAGGAAGGAATACTGAAGTTAACAAGGGGCAAAACCTCCATCCAGCACAACGGAGCCCATCTCCAAATTTACCAGGATCTCTCTCCACGCACCCTGGACCGAAGGAGAGAAATGGAGCCTATCCTAAAAACACTCTCGGACCAAGGCCTAAAATATCGCTGGGGGTTCCCGTTCCGCCTGCTGGTCCAACACAACGGTAGAACACACTCGATCACTACCCCCGGGGCAGGTGTCGAAGTCCTCCGCAAACTAGGCCTAGAGATCACGGTCCCACTCCCACCACAAACAGAGGGGGACAGGATCCCCCCCCCCCAACCGATGAATGGGAGTCAGGACGACTACACTCACCTTCCCCAGGTCGAGACCCTCAGTGAAGGCCATCGGTCCAAACAAAAATAAAACAGGTATGGCTCCCAAAGCACTACTGCCGCAGCCTGGTCAAGGTAAGAAATGGGGGAACGGGACCCAAGGGAACCCACTATAGAAAACAAGACGTTAACACCATAGACAAGTTAATACAACATGATTTGACCCAAGATCCCTCCGAACCAACGCAACTAAGCGGCCCCAACCCCAAAACACCTAACAAACCAAATGGGGACCTACAATCCCGATAAAAACCTTCCACCCAGCTACAACTACAACTCCCATTGGAACCAACTGTCCTGGGAAATTACCCCAGCGGTCAACGTCAGAAACTAAAGAGGGGAACCCCACCAATCACCACTAACATCCCCTACCTCCACTAAAGCCCACAACAAAAATATGAACCCTCTCAATAAGCGGGAAACAAGGGTCACTTGCACTCGCACATCCAAAAACACTTCTCCCACGACCTGACCTTTGTTGGAGGTCACTCCAGACGAAATGGTACAGTGGATGTCTCAGGGGGACATAGGCCCACGCTTACAAGACCTGATACCGCTCTGGCAGGCCCAGATGCGGGACAGGCGAAGACCGGCTATTTTGCACCCCTGCTGCACAAACCTATAAGACCTGATACCACCAGGCGGAAAGGGACAGGTGAAAATTACAGTAATAGGAGAATTTTATAACACAAATCTGATGGCACACATGAACCTGGGACCCCCCACAACACCCTTTCATGCTCCCCCTGGCGAAGGACTCAGACGACCCTGCGATCACAAACAAGTGACTATGTCTCTTGAACCTGGTTTCTTAACCTATTAAAAGGCCTTTTGACGGAACCACAACTTATTCGCCCCTAAACACTGGAAGACAGATGGAACTCTTCTACCGCTTCGCTGCGACTATTCAACTCATTTATGTGACCATACCTCTCAACCAACTACTGTTAATCTAAACCCTGAATGTATATTTAACTGCACTAGGTAGTATAACCTCTTAATATCATATGTCTTCTTCCATACCCACAGAATAACTACGGAAGGGAAGCGACTATTATATATTTCTCACCTAAGGTTAAAATGGCCACCAATAGGCGAAATCAGACCCCCCTTGGAACAACCCCTGGGGTAGGTGAGGGGTAATATACCACATATCAAGGCTAGGTCAACCCACCACCAGAAAAAGGTAAAATTCCTACCACCGAGCAATATACAAGGGCTACTAAACACGCCTGGGGATATACCTATAAATAATAGCTGGGCGCCCACGAGACCCCATAGACTCAGTAACCGCTAACCAGGCATTTAACTAGAGGGGAAGACTCCCCACTATTGGTAGCACACATTAATAGACCATAGCCCCCTCACCCAAGCTACTCCCCAAAACTTGCCAATACCCAGGGAAAATATGCAACCAAAATAAAATAAGCACCCATATTAAGAAACCATGTCTAGTCCCCTACCACTGCCCCTTAACCCCACAAGAAATAAATGAAGACAACTTAGAACAATAACCCCAAGAGAACTACAATAGAATCAGCTGAAGATCCCTTAATAACGGGTGAGACAACAATGTCTGACCCCCACCCCTATAACGCTCTATTGAGCCGTGTTTTGATACTATTGAGAGTCTTATACTCTCTGTTTGTTATTGTTAAATTTAGTTATGTAATTGTCTTTTATTGTTTCAATTCCAGATCTCTCCTTCCGCTGCCGCCCGTCTACCCACGGCTCCACCATACCACCCAGAATCAACCAGAGCTACTACAACCTCTCACCAAGACGATAACCACACTCTCCAGCATCTGCCTCAGCACACGGGTAAGCATACACTTTATGATAGCCTGATCTCATGACGCTCCCACCAGCTTTGTCAATACTAACACATAATACCAAAGGCCTGAATAGCCCGGTCAAACGCCGATTAGCCGCCAGGCAATTGAGAAAGAAACACACCACGTGGTCTGCCTTCAAAGACCCACTTTGTGAGGGGACAGGAACCAAAGTACTGGGGCAAACACTACAACATCACACTACTATGCCTCTAACAGAACTAAAAAAGGAGGAGTAGCTATACTCCTCCACAAATCAATCCCATTCACATTAGAACAATGTTACCGACACCCTGAGGGCTCATATCTGATACTCATGGGGCAACTAATGCAGGCTAGAGTAACAATAATCAATATATATTCCCCCACGAAAGGGCAAAAGAAATTTTACAACGAATTAGAAAATCGCCTCCTCGCCATGGACCTAGGCAGACTAATTGTCACCGGAGATTTTAATCTCACATTATCCCAGACAATGGACCGTTCCAAACCCTCTACCAACAAACAACCCAATGCGTCAGCCAAACCCTTACTCTCCCTATTGAACACATTTAATCTCTGGGATGCCTGGAGAATCAAACACCCCCTAGAAAAAAAGTTAACCTTTTTCTCATACCCCAACAAAGTATACACGAGATTGGACTATATTTTCTGATCAGCCCAACTCTTGCCATTATTAACAGATGCAGATATATCCACAATAACGTGGTCAGACCACGCACATGTCACAGCACAACTAACAGGATTCTTAAAAACAAAACCCAACTACCACTGGCGCTTAAATGAATCCCTGCTCTCAGATGAGAATAATATCTCAACTCTCTCAAAAGTTGTCAAAGAATATTTTGAACTAATCGAAACCGAAAATATGGCACATACACTCATCTGGGCAGCTCATAAAACAGTTGTTAGAGGTCATATAATTAAAATTGCATCAGATAAAAGAAGAGCCCAAGAAACTGAACTAAATACCTTACTTCACAAACTTAAGTTTCTTGAAAAGAAACACACAAGCTCCCACTCTGACTCGCTGCTGACAGAACTGACCAACCTCAGAGGTAGAATTAACCTACTACTCTCCACTAAATCAGAAAAAGAAATAAGGCTCACCCGACAAAAATTCTACAACAAAAGAGACAAACCAGACACTATGTTAGCTCGGAAACTGAACAACAAAATGACCCAAAACAGACTACTACCCCTGCAAGCTCCCAACGGTTCCCTAATCTACGACCCCATACAAATTCTCCAACAGTTCACAGAATACTACACCAACCTGTACGACGGCACAACAGTAGACACCACAAAAATAACACAAACACATATAGATCGATATCTACAACAAGCATCCCTTCCGAAACTCTCTAAAGAACAAGCAGCTAGCCTCAACAACCCAATTACCACAACAGAAATTCACAAAGTTATCAAAGTACTAAAATCAGGAAAAGCTCCAGATCCCGATGGCTACACAATAGCATACTATAAAAAAATTGGAAAACTGCTGGTACCCAAACTACAGAAAACATTCAACGCCATACTAAACGGTTCGGAAGATATCCCCCCAGATCTCTTACGTGCCAATATTGTTGTAATCCCAAAAGAGGGTAAAGACACCACACAATGCGGCAGCTACAGGCCGATATCGCTGATTAACACAGATATCAAAATATTTACAAAAATTTTGGCCTCCAGAGTAAATCAAATTCTACAAGAATTAATACATACAGACCAGACTGGCTTTGTACCAGGCAGAGACACCACAGATAGCATCCGCAAAATCATACAACTCACCCACCATTCCAAATCTCTCAAAATCCCCTCAGTAATCCTATCGACGCAGAAAAAGCGTTCGACAGGATAGACTGGCGCTTTATGAAGTCAACCCTAATCTCATTCGGATTCGAGGGTCCCTTTATGTCAGCTGTCAATGCCCTCTACTCCACCCCCACGGCGACAGTCTCTAACATGGGTTTCTCATCCAAAACCTTCCCAATTCTCAACGGCACAAGGCAGGGCTGCCCTTTATCCCCCTTAATCTTCGCTCTATGTATGGAACCATTGGCCAGAATTATCCGCGAAGACCCACAAATATATGGTATCCCAATAGGCCACAAAGATTACAAAATCTCACTTTTTGCAGACGACACACTGTTCACTCTCACCAAAGCACAAACTTCTCTACCACATACAACTTCTCTACTACAACTCCAGACCTTTAGTAGAATCTCAGGTTTCAAAATAAACCACTCCAAATCAACTATACTTCCCATACATCTACCTCCCCGACAATGAAGCTACTACAATTAAATTTTGACTTCCACTGGGTATCATCGCACTTTACATACCTGGGTGTTAAGATATGCTCAGACCCCATCTCACTATACGAAGCCAATTACACACCACTGATACAAACCTTAACGCAACAACTTAAAAAATGGACTACATATAACCTTTCATTATTCGGCAGAGTCAACAGCATTAAAATGACACTACTGCCCAAACTCCTTTATCTGTTCCGATCATTACCAATCCCCTTTAAACCCCCCGATCTCCGCCAACTACAATCCAAAATAACAAAATTCCTATGGGCCAATAAAAAACCCAGGATAAGCAGGAAAACAATGCAACGCCCCAGGGAATTAGGGGGAGCCGCTCTCCCAAGCCTCCAACACTACTTTATTGCTGCCCGAGTATCTCAGACACTCCAATGGAACAAAACTCTAGAAACACCCAGATGGATAGAAGTTGAACAGGCTCTCAACCCTGCTATCCCCTTAAAATATATCTTATGGCTCCCTAACAGCAAATCAGCCATAACACACTGCAGCCCCAATCCATATATACAATATTCAGTGAGACTCTGGTACGATACTATAACAACTTACCATCTATGTAACAAACCCTCATTATTAACAACAATATTTCACAACCCAGAGTTCCCACCAGGAATAAACACATTAGGCTGGACGCATTGGACAAACAGTGCCATCACCAATATAAGCCAGCTAATGTCGGGTGGCAGGCTGCTGCCATGGGAAGTGGCGAGAAGGCAGTTTAAATTATCAGAATCAGAATGGTTCCACTACCAGCAAATCACACATTACATCCAAAAAACTATGAACACTAAACAAAGACTAGACAAAACAACTTTTGAATCCCTCTCCAGCAATTTAGATAAAAACAGACGCTTAATCACACAACTATACTCAATACTGAACAACACCAGACACACATTCAAAATGGGAACAATGGCTGAACAGCTCATTAGACAATACACAATGGACAAACATTTTTCAATCTCTCCGACAATGCTCGGCCAACATTATCCTCCACTGGTACCTATCCCCTCACAGACTGAACCACATATTCCCAACAGCTTCCCCCTTATGCTACAGGAACTGCGGTACAAGAGCGGATCTGAAGCATTGTTGGTGGGGGTGTCCTGAGACACAAAAGATGTGGCGATATTGCGAAACACTAATACACAAAGTGCTACACAGGACGGTCCAATTGGACCCCTGGTCGGCCCCATTCGATAAATACATAATATCCCTCTCCTCCACCAGCAACAAGCTAGTCCACAGCATATGTGCAGCAGCACGCAGCCTACTGGCAAGCTCTTGGAAACAACAGGCCCCATCTGAGACACAACTTATAGCAAAAAACTGGTGGATTTGCAAAAATGATCCCACACTGTAAGGGGTACACTAAAGACCTACAATGAAGTGTGGTCCCCGTGGATATCTGGTATGACTGACGCGGGGGGTCTACCCTAGGTGACCTCAACCAAAGAACGGGGATGAAGCGGAGAGTGGAGACGAGGGCGGCGGGCGAACCGGATCTAGAGCCTCAGGTCAGGGATGTCTAATGTTTCAATAGCCTCCACGTAAATGGAGATATATAAGTCAGTAATTAAAACTTCTTAAGGTATATCTGTTGTATTCAATTAGATCAACTGGACTTGAAATATAGTTCTTGAAGACGTTTCGCTAGTCATCCGACTGGCTTTCTCAATTCAGAATGACTTGTACAAAAATCTGTGGCAATTATGTACCCTGGAAAATCCCAATTAGCATATCACAGCCAGGTGTTAAGGGTGTGATTAGATGTGGCTAAGAGGGGTTATAGGAACGCCCAGAGTAAGGTGTTAAAACAGCATTGTACATGGCAGACAGTTGGTGTCGAACCCCCCCACCTTATTTAGGCTTGGTTTCTTTATTTCACATAAATGGCCTCCTTAACACCTCTCTTGAACCAGTCACGTTCCTTCCGCCAGATGTAACATTACAATCTTCAAAGGTATGTCCTTTATCCTTAGAGGTGGGGGGGTTCGACACCAACTGTCTGCCATGTACAATGCTGAGTTCTTGAAGACTTTCGCAGTCATCCATACTGGCTTTCTCAATTCAGAATGACTTGTACAAAAATCTGTGGCAATTATGTACCCTGAAAATCCCAATTGCATATCACAGCCAGGTGTTAAGGGTGTGATTAGATAGTGGCTAAGAGGTGTTATAGGAACGCCCAGAGTAAGGTGTTAAAACAGCATTGTACATGGCAGACAGTTGGTGTCGAACCCCCCCACCTCTAAGGATAAAGGACATACCTTTGAAGATTGTAATGTTAACATACTGCGAGGGAACGTGACTGGTTCAAGAGGTGTTAAGGAGGCCATTTATGTGAAAATAAAGAAACCAAGCCTAAATAGAGGTGGGGGGGTTCGACACCAACTGTCTCCATGCAATGCTGTTTTAACACCTTACTCTGGGCGTTCCTATAACACCTCTTAGCCACTATCTAATCACACCCTTAACACCTGGCTGTGATATGCTAATTGGGATTTTCCAGGGTACATATTGCCACAGATTTTTGTACAAGTCATTCTGAATTGAGAAAGCCAGTCGGATGACTAGCGAAACTCTTCAAGAACTATATTTCAAGTCCAGTTGACTAATTGAATACAACAGATATACTTAAGAAGTTTAATTTACTGACTTATATATCTCCATTTACGTGGAGGCTATTGAAACTTAGACATCCCTGACCTGAGGCTCTAGATCCGGTTCGCCCGCCGCCCTCGTCTCCACTCTCCGCTTCATCCCCGTTCTTTGGTTGAGGTCACCTAGGGTAGACCCCCCGCGTCATTCATACCAGATATCCACGGGGACCACCTTCATTGTAGGTCTTTAGTGTACCCCTTACAGTGTGGGATCTTTTTTTGCAAATCCACCATTTTTTTTGCTATAAGTTGTGTCTCAGTGGGGCCTGTTGTTTCCAAGAGCTTGCCAGTAGGCTGCTGTCTGCTGCACATATGCTGTGGACTAGCTTGTTGCTGGTGGAGGAGAGGGATATTATGTATTTATCGAATGGGGCCGACCAGGGGTCCAATTGGACCGTCCTGTGTAGCACTTTGTGTATTAGTGTTTCGCAATATCGCCACATCTTTTGTGTCTCAGGACACCCCCACCAACAATGCTTCAGATCCGCTCTTGTACCCCAGTTCCTGATCATAAGGGGGAAGCTGTTGGGAATATGTGGTTCAGTCTGTGAGGGGAAGGTACCAGTGGAGGATAATGTTGCCGAGCATTGTCGGAGAGATTGAAAATGTTTGTCCATTGTGTATTGTCTAATAGCTGTTCAGCCATTGTTCCCATTTTGAATGTGTGTCTGGTGTTGTTCAGTATTGAGTATAGTTTGTGTTTAAGCGTCTGTTTTTATCTAAATTGCTGGAGAGGATTCAAAAGTTTTTTGTCTAGTCTTTGTTTAGTGTTCATAGTTTTTTGGATGTAATGTGTGATTTGCTGGTAGTGGAACCATTCTGATTCTGATAATTTAAACTGCCTTCTCGCCACTTCCCATGGCAGCAGCCTGCCACCCGACATTAGCTGGCTTATATTGGTGATGGCACGTTTTGTCCAATGCGTCCAGCCTAATTTGTTTATTCCTGTGGGAACTCTGGGTTGTGAATATTGTTGTTAATAATGAGGTTTTGTTACATAGATGGTAAGTTGTTATAGTACTATAACTACATTTCAAGTCCAGTTGATCTAATTGAATACAACAGATATACAATGACCTGGATGAATGAGAACCTTCACAAACTTCTTAAGGTGTTTATTAAACGAATATGAAAGGAAACAAAAAAAAAAAAAAGGAGAGAGACCGAGCATTGAACTCAGAAAAAAACAAAAAAAAAACAACAAACAAACAAAAAAAACAGTACAGCCATAACCACTGTTTACCGCTGGGGACATGTGACACACACTGAAACTGTTTATTTGGACATGCACCCTCTACTGCTCGATCTTTCTAAATAATTAAAAAAAAAAGCCAGGAAATCAAAAAAAGGAAAATGCGGATGGACACCGGTGAACAAATGAATGGCAATCTCTTAAAGATTGGAGAGTCCATCTGCACTTATTCTGGAAAGCACTCTCACGGTAATATATAAACCAGTAGTAATATATGGGAAGATAATAAACTCAAATGTGTAAAAATATAGAGAGTATAACTATCACCCTCCTCGATATGGAACTATTATGCAATGTTTATGTTTCAGAATAAGACGGAAATTCATAACAATTACAAAAACAAGACAGACAAATTGGTTGTTAAATTGTTTATATCTATGTTTATTTTATACACCTTCGTTACAAAGTTGAATAAGAAAGAAAAAGAAAAACAAGCGATGGTATAATCTTGTTCTTTTTTTCCCTTTATATGATATCCCAACTCATGAAAACAAAATGTTTGAAATAAACGAAAGAATGTATTTTATTTATTCTGCCTCATCGCTCAATAAAAATCTATTGAAAAAAAAAAAGAATACCATGCGGGGATGGTAAATCTACGATTGCGTTTTTGTAGATTTATGATCATTATTATAAATTTGCAATAACGATCATAAATTAAAGGGACAGTTCAGTGGAAATTATCAATATTAATTAAATTGTTAGTTTGTGTTATGCATACTTACCGTAGTTATTCTACATATTCTCTTCCATTTTGAAAAATCAGTTGATTTCATACCCTTTGCTATTCCCTGCTGTTGATATTAGGGAGCTGACATTTCAGGTTCTAACGGTCCTTCTTCTTCCCAGGATGCACCACTTACTTGGAATGTTGCTAACAGTTGTTTCTACTGATTGGCTGTTGGATGGGTCAAAGATGCTCAGATCTCTACTGAGCAACTGAATCAACCCAGGCGCTGGGTCAAGGGCAAGACAATAACAGTCTCTATTAGGGGTCCAGCAAACAGGAAGCCAGTATTTCTGTTGCATTTATTTATACACAGACAAAATGCTGAATTGGCAGATTAAGGTCATTGGGATGAAAAAATATTGCTCTTTTTTCTGAAAGGTACATGTATTTGTGCTGAACTTCCCCTTTTAAGGATCGCTAAACTAATTGTAAATTAACAATCGTTTTAACGGTAGTTCAACCATTAGTTAAAGGCGCAGATATCACTAAAAAGTGATACCGCACCTTTATAAATATGGCCCTGTATGCTTTGGACACTGTCCCTGGCATAAATAGTTACCATTACCGATACCGACACCGACTGTATAATTCTTTAAATATTTAAGAATTCATATCACCAAGGACCCAAAAATGTTTTATAACCTAAACCTTCAAGCGCTCCTATAAATGGGTTAAAACCACAACACAATGCTGGAAAGACTTAACACTCAATGGATTTCCAGAATGGATAAATTTGGTGAAAATCTTCTTGCTACCATAACTATGCATTCCCTCTATTGGCTGCATTTGCAAATTTCAAGGATTGGACAAGTAAGGAAATTAAAACCTTTTGCCAAATTATACAAAGCCACCAACTGATAACCTATGACTCATTTTCCACAACTTATAAATTACCACTGCCCTATAGATTTAGATATATGCAACTAAGGCATTTTATACAATCAGAATTCTCAGGCCAGATTCCTCAGGTCAACGTACATCTGGTAATTTTGAGCCTTCAACATGTAAAAGCAAAAGGTGCATCATTATTCCTTTATAAACTCATACTGTATACTAAAGCAAAACCAGAAATTCTTAAAGGGTATGTACACTAGCAAATTTGTTTCTTTTTAATTGCCCATTACTGGAAACTATAATTCATCCCAACTATGACTGTATCATTTTTTTGTTGATCTGCCCCCTATTTCATTAGATATCTGAAACATTTTACATTTCAGCATTTCTATAAGCAGTTTTGCTGTTGCTGGAATGGTTTGACAGTTGGTGTGCTGTATACTGTATGCAGTATTGACAGTTGGTATGGGGGAAAATAGTCAGGTCAGTGGTCAGAGCCTGAGCAAAGAAAGTACTGTATTGAAGTCAACTCACACACCTCAGAGTAAGTGCTACTTACATGTATTTATTTATAGATTAAGACGACACACAAAGTCATTTATTCATTACCAGCAGTTGACACACAAAGTCAACTGCTGGTACCTCTTAGAAGTGCCCCGAACCTTCTGCAAACTTCCATATTTCCCAGCTGCGTGATGACGTAACAACATGTTGCACACTATGGCGTGATGACGTCACACGCATGCTGGTGCGGCGCATATCAGGCTGCCCCTGCACTTTCCACTACACTGACTAGTTAGATAGAAAGACAGGGAGATAAATAGACAGAGTTAGATAGATAGACAGAGTTAGTTAGATTAGATAGATAGACGAAGAGATAGATAGATAATAGAAACAAAGGGAACCGCATGATTGCCCATTATTTCCCAACACGTCTGATCGCCCATTTGTCCGATATCGGTTGCGACGGCGGCCGAAATCAGCACAGATTTTTCACCCCAATTCGATTGGCCCAAAATATACGCCCGTTTGTGCCCAGCCTTAGGCTGAGAACACACTACAACACACCAAATTGCCACGCGATTTCTTTGCGTTTGTGCGCGTTGGTTCGCGTTTGCACATGCGGTTTCGCTATTTTTAAAGAGAAAACGCATGCGATTGTGTGAAAAAAAGCTTGAACGCAAAACGCGAATGGACGCACAATCGCATGCGCATAGGAAATCGCAGGAATGTTCGCGTTCCCGCGATTTCCATGTTAGCGAAAAATCGCCGGTACAATCACAAGCGAAAACGTGCTAGTGTGGCCTAGACCCTACAGACGCCCCTGAGTTTTGGCATAAGTTCCTTCAATTCCTATCTGTTAATTTTTTTAAAGATAACCCTAAGGGTGGAGGAATGTCTATTGGGGCTGTTTGATGAAATTTGGCCTAAATTCTATGGAATTGTTATGCTTGCAAAGTAATTATCCTAACATTGATGTCCCATATCCCCTAAACAGAAACAATGGATCCGATTGGTCAATGCGGATCTTGCATTCCATTAACTTTTGTATACACATAGAAAGTGTCCAAACATATACAACAATGTATGGAAATTAACTGGTCTTGCACTCCTCCGCCGCTTCCTCTGACAGGTCCCTACGCACTCTGTATCCTATGTCCATATGCAATGCACATGTGCATAGAGTACTAACAGGGTTATTCAATAAAAGTTCTTATCGTTTAAAATGGTGCTAATTTTGCCCCAACCAATCAGATATTAGCTTTCAAATGTTAAATAAGATCTGATTGGTTGGGGCAAAATTAGCACCATTTAAAACAATAAGAACTTTTATTGAATAACCCTGTAAGTGCCTTATTTGTAAACACACGTCATTAATTAACAAACGTTCGCTGTAATTGTACGAAATGCAGCTGTACATTTATGGACACCATTGCTAATTTACCGATACTGCACATTTGTAAATATGGCCCATAGCCCCTTTACCTCGCGCTCTTCAATAAAACTGAATAGCACAGTCATTTTAACCAGTGGAGATACCCTTTAACTCTAAAAGCATTACATTTGGTGTAATGTCTTACTCTATATTATTTAAGAGTGTCAAAATGTGTTAGGGTTAAACTTGACATCAACATGACATAATTTTGCACCAATTGGAATTTTGACATCAAAAGTATTGCACTATGACATCAGCATGACATCATAGCTTTGCAATGATTTTACATTTCCCCCCCTAAAAAGCATTACCCTTTTTGCAGATTATTACTCTGTATCATTTAATAGTATCCAAATGTGTCTGGGTTACATTTTTTAGTGATGTCACTATGACATCAGCATGGCATCATAGTTTTGCACCAAATTTTTATTTTGACCTTAAAAAGCATTAGCTGTAATTTACGATAACTATCGTAAGTTATTGATCTCTAAACCGTTCGTAAATTAATTATCGTTAAATCAATCGTTAAAGGCGCGGTATTGCTAAAAAGCGATACCATGCCTTTATAATTATGGCCCAAAGTTTGACTCTAAAATGCATTATATTTTGTGTAATGTCTAACTCTATATCATTTAATAGTGTCCAAATGTATCTGGATTTAACTTGTAGTGATGTCACTATGACATTAGCATGACATAATAATTTTGCATAAATTTGAATTTTGACCTTAAAAATATTACACTTTGTGCGAGTTATTAATCTATATAATTTCATTGTGATCAATAATGTTAGGGCTCAATTCTTATTGATGTCGATAAGTTTAGGGCCAATTTGAATTTTGACCTTACAAACCATTTTTACATTGTGTCCCTCATAGACTTTACTACCTGATCTTTCAGAATGTATAGACAAAGCTGTGTCCAAAGCTCTGGTACCAATTACATATGAACTCAAAACACGTGCGGTCAGATTAGAGGAAGTGGAAAAACGTATGTCGGGCATTATAAATCTTGCCTCAGAAATAGGGGAGTTACAACAAGAAAATTCACGGCTTCATACCAAACTAGAAGACTTGGGAAACAGGTCTAGACGCAATAATCTACACATAATTGACATCCCAGAGAAGGTCAAGAGGTTGGAACTACAGATTTGGTGCTCAAAATATATCCCCCAAGCATTGGGCATTAACCTGGAACCAGAAGTGGAAAGAGCACACAGACTAGGTCCACTACGACAAAGCTCCACTACCCCACACCATGACCCACCATTACACATTATCTTAATTTTGCACATAAGACAGCCATTTTACGATTTACTTACGAACGTATCTTAAAATTTGTGCCAAACTCTATACATACAAAATTAATTTTGCTTTGTTATACCCTGCTATTTTGTCTGTAACCCAGATAGATCTAAAACAACGTTTTAAAGGGAATGTCCAAGCAAAAAATAATTTTAGTTATAAATGATCTCCACGCCCCAAATATTTTCCTAATAAACCCTGAAGTTCCTTACCTGACCTGGTTAGTAGCTGTGTATCAGACGGGTGGGGTTGTATCTAAACTGTGGTTAGTAACCTTTATAGTGGTAACGATGTTTGTGAAAAGTAAGTTGTCTCAGCTTCTTCTGGAATGTCTAGGCAAAAAATAACTTTAGCTATAAATGTTTTCCAGCAACCCCCCCAAACCCCACTTTCGCAATATGCCCCTGAAGGGACTTATTTTATCCAGTCCCTTGCTGCCTAGGCGCCAACAACATTTCTGAAAGAGTCCAGAACTATATTCAGACGATTCAAAGGGTGAATATTCCCCTATCCCTAATAATCATGTTGTTCCATCATTACCCAGATACTTCAATATCACGTTGGACTCACCTGGCCCTTTTAGCAGCTAAAAAGGAACATAATGTGCAGCTAGATACTTCCACAACCACCAAAATATATATAATTTATACAAAAACTTGCATAGAATGCCTGCATGTAGTCTAAAATGTTTGTATCATATGTTAATCGATTAATAGAAAAAGTATATTTAATAAAATTTTAAAAACAGTTTGCGCGGCCGTTCCATAGGGAACCGCTCGATCGGCTGTTATTTACCAACAGACACGATCCGGGGGAACAGGCAACTGAGCTCGATCCCGGCCGCCCCACATACATGGTAAGATATTTTCGCCTGACCAACTGATACACAGCACTATCGGTTGGTCAGCTGAAAATCTTACTGAGTGTACCCAGCTTTAGACAGAATCTGATTGGTATACTAACCAATCAGATTCTTTCTGAAACAATCTGATTGTAACCATTTCTCAGGCTCATTTACCCAGAGCTTCTATCGCTCTGGGTAAATGTCCAGAACGCAATTCAATATTCAAAAATATTGAGAATTACTGGTATTAATGCATATAGATCTGGTTGATCCAGGGATACTTTCCGATTGCCGTTTGGAGTCAGGAAGGAATTTTTCCCCCCCTTTTTTAGCTGGGGTTTTTTGCCTTCCTCTGGATCAACTGTTAGGTAGGGTTAAAAAAAAAAAAAAAAAAAAAGATAGGTTGGACTTGATGGACGAATGTCTTTATTCAACCTTAATTACTATGTTACTATGTTACTAATATCGCGTTTGCAACTGTGGGTAAATCACGAAAAGGCATTTAAAATCCTGGCATTTAAAAGCTGGTGTTAAAATCCAATGCTAAAAATAGCGCAAATGCTATATTGAATTAAGAACGTCGGATGCACGGGTGTCTTTTGCTTACTTGGTTTCGTGGCGGATCTTCGAGATCCGCGAATCTCACGGATTTTCCAGAATTCCACTTTCTGAATTTTTTTCCCAAAATTTTCTAAAAATTATACTGTAACTTACTGGAAATGGCTCTGGAACCTGGGAAATGGTCTGGGGAACAGACAATCAGATTCCTTCTGACAGAATCTGATTGTAACCAATTCTGATTGGATACAATTAGATTATTTCAGAAAGAATCTGACCGGTATGCTTTGTAGAAGAATGTGATTGTAACCAATCAGAATTGGTTACAATCAGATTCCTTTAGGCTGGCTACACACAAGGGGATTATTTTTCCCGACCGAGCACTTGCGACTAGCGAACGCTTGCTAGTGGCGAGCACTCGGCCAGGACAACAGTTTGCACGGCCAATTGTGCAGTCCCATAGGGAACCTCACGATCGCCCGTGATTTACCAACGGCCCCCGATCCGGACGAACGGGCAACCGAGCTCGATTGCGGATGCCCCACATACATGGTAAGATATTTTCGTCTGACCGACTGATACACAGCACTATCGGTCGGTCAGCTGAAAATCTTACTGAGTGTCCCCAGCTTTAGACAGAATCTGATTGGTATACCAACCAATCAGATTCTTTCTGAAACAATCTGATTGTAACCATTTCTCAGGCTCATTTATCTAGAACTACTATCGCTCTGGGTAAATGTCCCGAACGCAATTCAATATTGCGTTTGCGACTGTGGGTAAATCACGAAAAGGCATTTAAAAGCTGGCGTTAAAATCCAATGCTAAAAGTAACGCATATGCGATATTGAATCACGAACGTCGGATGCACGGGTGTCTTTTGCATTACCCGCACATCCGACGCTAATATGGAATTGAAGACTTTAAATCCATAAATTTGCCCAGCACCTCTGGGTAAATCAGCCCCTCTGATTGGAAAAGATTCTGATTCACATACTAAGCAATCAGATATTTTTGGAGGAATCTTTCAGAATCTGATTTTCTGTTCCCCAGACAATTTTCCAGGTTCCAGAGCCATTTACAATATTACTGTATTATTTTTAGAATTTTCGAATGTGATTTCCGAGATCCGCGGATTTCCGATTTTTTCATAAAATCTGTGAAACTGCAGGCGGAACGGATTTTAGCAGTTTCTCTAGCAGTGGCTCTAAAAAGCATTACACTTTGTGCGACTTCTTACTTTAAAACTAAAAGTTTTTAGTGTCAGTGTCAATTTGAGTGATGTTACTATATCTGTATGACATCATAGATAAGGTAAATTTTAATTTTAGCATTATAATTTGTGGGACTTAATACTCTATATCAGTTAATAGTGTCCAAATGTGTCAGGGTTACATTTTTAGTGATGTCACTATGACATCAGCATGACATCATAGTTTTCACCAATTTGAATTTTGAACCTAAAAAAACACAATTTGTGCAACTTATTACTCTTTATCATTTAATAGTGTCCAATCTTGTTAGGGTTGAATTTATAGTGATTTCACTATTACATTATACATTTGCACCAATTTGAATTTTGACCTAAAAAGCATTGCACTTTTTATATTAATATTATATTATTATTATTATTATTATTATTATATTATCATTACAATTTATATTATTCAATGGTGTCCAAATGTGTCAGAATTTAACTTGTAGTGATGACATCAGCATGATACCAGTTTGAATTTTGAATCTTGTGCTTACACGGCAGTGGTCACTTAAAGGTTAATCCTGCCTGTTAAGCGAGTAATCACCTCCCATAGCAAATACAAGGATCTCTCTCTCTCTCTTACTCCCCTGCTCCAAAGGGCTTGTGCGATGTGCAGGAGCGCTTAGGCACACTGCTGACGGGTGCGTTAGCAATGATGCATATGCATGACGTCATCGCATGCGACCTGGAAATGACGCAAAATATAAACACATGCTGTTGGTAGTGTGGGATTTCTATCTGTATGGAATTTCCCACTCCTGTGTTCAGCAGTGGGAAATAAGCACCTCAGTGGGAATGCTCAAACTACAGTGCACCTCTAAACTCCTCTACAATATCACCTTTTTTTTATTTCAGCATCTACAATGAGCTCCAAAGAACATAGAAGTTCAGACTCCAAGTGTTGTGTGTACCTGTCAGAGTGAGAGAGAGAGTGTGTGTCCTAACTAGCTATAGGAAAGGCAGCGCAAAGGACAAGTGTACTGTAAAATCAAGTTATGTTGATTTGGAAGCTGCAGCCTTAAAAATTCTGTTGCCCCTCCAGAGCTTTAAAGGGCAAGTCCAGCCCTAAAATGAAAACTTACATACAGGTAAATCACCCCCCAAAACCCTAAACGGTAATAGTTTGAAATCTGAAATATAAAAGTCTAACTTGAAATCCTGCACAATGTCCTGTTTCCCGTTTCTGCTTCCTGGTTCTTCCAGTTAGTAACTGTCAGTTATGGATTTGACAGTTGACATCGCAGCCAATGGCTGAATGTTAATCCCCTAAATCTGCCTCTTCTGAGCATGCCCAGGCTCAGTAAATGCTCAGTACAGGTTTCTAAATTTCTCAGTTTTCATGAGGCATCCAGAAGCATAGCAGGCATACAGTAATGAATTCATAGGACAAAGTAGGATAAATCAACATATTTTAAAAAGAGGCCATTCTTTCTAAAAGATGTTCTTATGAGGATGGAGTTGTCCTTTAAACCTTTAAGTCAAAGGGAATGGAAAGGGCCTTTAGGGATTAAGCCCCAAAAGGCCCTTCTCGGGGCCTCCCAGCGGCTCCCTCCCTTCCCCTCCCCGGGAGCGGCCGGGGCGGGGGGCTTGGGGGGGTTGCTGGGGAGGGGGTGCGCGGCGGGTGGTCGTGACCACCTGCTGCGGCCCCTTCCCGGCAGCCCCTCCTAGCCTCCCGTTCCGAGATTGCCGCAAGCGGGGAAGGGGTTGGGAGGGGCTGCTGGGAAGCGGCGGCGGGTGGTCTCCGCCGCCGCGGGGGGTTGTGGGCGGGGTGGGCGTATGCCCCGCCCCCTTAGCAGAGGCGTCGGGAAGGGATTTTAAGTGCCTGTACTGTATCGCCGCGAAGGGACTTAAAATTACTGCAACACATCGCGGCCGCGATACATATCGCGGCAATGGCGCTCACTGTTATAAATACGGCGATAGCGCTATTTTCGCGGCCGCGATGTGCTGCGGTAATTTTTTTGCGCTATTTTCAATTTTTTATAAATATGCCCCTAAATAACATATGCACTTTGAGTCCTTTAGGAGAAAAGCACTAAAGACCCCACAATCATTTGTGGGGAAACACTATCGCCTAAACGCTATCGCCAATCACAAGTGCTATAAAAGTAACAAAAAAAGTGCAATAACTTCGTATAGTGGTTATACATAGACAGAGCTTGTCAGGACGAGTTCCCGCAGCAGAAAGATCTGCCGCAGAACCGCCTGATTAGAGTGGTGCAAATGGTGGTGTTTTTACAACTCAATCACAGTTAAAATTTTATATATAAATGTGATACTTGCCTTGGACATTTTGCTGTATGTCCTCAACGTAGCCCTACGCTGCCGCTTCAAGTCCACCACCTCTTCTGGAGCTGAGAGGTGGTCAGCTACATCTGAAACTGCGTGAGCAGTTTTCTTTGCAAGTGGCGCATTATGCGCAGCTTGCGCCCTTTCATGTTGGGGGACCCAACGGGGATGCGGTCGTACCCCTGCCTGGTGAGATATTCCACCAATAATCGCTGCCACTGGACGGTAGCCATGTTATCTGCTGGCTAACAAATAGTGGAATGTCGACACCCACTTTCGAGGCTCGATTTTAGATCCTGTATTGCATATGGAAAGAAGGGATTATAATCGAATGCCGAAATCGAATCCACGAGTAAAATGTCCATTATCCCTATACGCGAGCATCGAATCCGCGAGTAAAATGTCCATTATGCCAATACGCGAGCATTGAATCCGCGAGTAAAATGTCCATTATGCCAATATGCTAGCATTGAATCCGCCAGTAAAATGTCCATTATCCCTATACGCAAGCATCGAATCCGCGTGTAAAATGTCCATTATCCCTATACGCGAGCATCGAATCCACGAGTAAAATGGCCATTATCCCTATACGCGAGCATCGGATCCGCGAGTAATGTGTCCATTAGAACCTATACGCGAGCATCGAATCTATGAGCAAAATGACCATGTTACCTCGAATGTTCGAACGCGAGAGCTTGAAAGTAGCGCATTTTGGCCTTAAAGGGCATGTCCACCCCCAAAACCATACACCCCCCCACTACTGGCCCCCTGGTCTACCACCACAAGATCCATACACCACCCCCCACCATCACATGGTCCTCCTGTATTCCCCCCCAAGTCCCAAAAAATAGGATAGCAGAGTCCATATAGGACTCTACCTCCTGTCTCACCTCCGGGAGAAGTTTGGCATGTGCACTGCAGCCCTTCTCCCCCTCTCTCCCCTCCCGTTTTGCGATCCCTCCCCCTAGTATAGAAACCTTTGGCCATATATTAGGGTTCCTTTCCCCAGCCCCATCTGCTAAAAAACATTTTTAAGAAAGTCTCCCAAACTCTACTTACCTTTCCTCTCTCCCCCAGCGTTCTGAGCAGCCGGCAGCGGCGTCCGTGATTGGCTGCCTCTCACGCGGCTGCCGGTCCTGCTTGCAGTGTCTTGCAAGCAGAAGGCCAGGCAGTGCGTCGGAGGAGAGAGGGAAGGTAAGTAAAGATCTGGGCACTTTCTTAAAATTATTTTATAGCGGTTGGGGCTGGGGGAAGGCATACTATTATATGTGGGAAAATTTTTATAAGGGTGGACATGCCCTTTAAAAATCCTTGTGCCTCTTATACTATAAATGGCTCTGTGTTAAGTGAATCCCTATTGTAAAGGGATCTTGGAGTTTTGCTGGATAACAAACTTAAAGGTAGCAAGCAGTGCCAGGCAGCAACAGCCAGAGCCAGCATGGTATTGTCTTGTATAAAGAGAGGTATGGATTCAAGGGAGGAAAATGTTATTCTCCCTCTTTACAAAGCATTGCTAAGGCCTCATTTGGAATATGCAGTGCAATTTTGGAATCCTGTGTACAAAAAGGACATCTTTAAAATGGAAAGGGTTCAGAGAAGGGCAACTAAATAAATAAGGAGACTGGGGGAGCTTGAATATGAAGAGAGACTGGAGAAGTTACAATTATGTACACTAGAGAAAAGGCGCTTGCGTGGGGATATGATTACTGTGTATAAATACATTAGCAGGCCATACAATAAACTATCTGGGGCATTGCTCACTAATAGAACATGTCAGAGGACACAAGGACATCCCTTAAGACTTGAAGAAAAAGGTTTAGGCTTCAAGTTTGGAAAGGGTTTTTCACTGTGAGAACGGTAAAGCTATGGAAATGTCTTCCAGTGGACGTTGTTATGGCAGGTTCATTGGATGAGTTTCTGCAAACAAGGAATGTTGCAAGTTACTGGTATTGATTCATAAAGTAGACTTGATCCAGGGAAATTTCCGATTGCTACTTGGAGTCAGGAAGAAATTTGGTGGGGCTTTTTTGCCTTCCTCTGGATCAACAGTTAGGCAGGAAATGAGGATATTGCTAGATGGGTTAAACTGGATGGACATATGTCTTTATTCAACCTCAAATACTATACTATACTAAGGCATCTTGCAGTCTCATGCTGAATGAATAGTATTCCCCACAAAATCTAAGAAACAAGAAGTAATTTCTTACACCCAGGTTCCCCAGTGTAAGGGGCGGAGAAATGCAAAATTTCTCTTTTATGTCCTATAGCTAATGCATGTGTCCAGAACTGCCGGCTTATTAACATGAAATACAGCCTATGGTTTATCATCTGACCTGCAGACATGAGATGTTTCGATCTTGTTAGATCTCATCAGTGCAAGATACAGAATCATGGCTCTATGGGGTAGGACTTGGGAAGCACAATAGGCAAGGCAGCTAAAATGCTTATGGAGAGGTGGCCTTAAGTCTATGAGCACCTCTATAGTGGCCAGAAGATCCCTTTGGTTGAGTGGAAGGCCAACACATATTCCAAACAAAGCCTAACTTTCATCCCATTTAAGGGAAGTCTTCTCTTCAGTTCTAGATTAGAAGAACTTATAGAAAGGAACTCTACTAAAAACAGCTTACCTTCTGTTCAAGGAGGCAGACAAGCGTCAGCCTCTCTTCTTCAATCATTGGGCCTCAGAAAAGCAAGGGAAACCCTTCTTTTATCAGGAATCATGGAGAAACAACTCAGCCCCTCTGCCCTTTCGAGGAAGAGGATCCAAGCCCAAATCTTGACCATTATGAAGGTGCACAAGACCACTGTTCTCAAATAGGGGGAAGGCTTTCCCTTTTCAAGGAAACATGGGCTCAGACTACTTTAGACTCATGGGTCCTGAATATCTTGAACCATGGTTATTGGATAGAATTCCATTATTCTCCACCTTTAACCAAATTCCCAAGATCCAAACCACCTCGATCTTCGGAGGCCAGGATAGCACTGACCAACAAACTAGACAACTATACAACATAGTACCAAAGAAAGTACCAAAATCTCAAATAAAGATATATACTCTCCCATCTTCTTGAAAAAGAAGAGTACTGGCGATTTCAGACCAAGTTTTTTAATTTATTTTAATTTATTTTTTCACGAGGAAAGAAAATTGAGGATGGAAACAAAATCAGTATTGATTTAGCTAAACCAGGAGGACTGGATGGCAAATATAGATATCAAAGATGCATACCTTCATGTACCAATAAACCAGAAACACTGAAAGTTCCTTCAATTGTCAATATACAATCAACAATACCAATACAAAGTCACAGCCCCAACAGTATTTACAAAGTTTCTGGCTCCCATTATACTTCATCTCTGTCTTTTAGGTATTCAAATCTTTGTATACCTAAATGATATGCTGTTAAAAGCACATAATCAACAAACATTACAGGAGAACATCCAAATAACCCTGGCATGCCTTCACCATCACGGATGGGTGTTTACCATGATAACCCAGAAGTGGGGAACACCTGTCATGGACCTCATGGCTACACATTTCAACAGCCAAACAAAGAAATTCTGTTCCAGATTCAAGGACAGTAAAGCAATGATAACAAATGCCTTCTGTATCAAATGGGATCAACATCTTTATTACATCTTCCCTCCTCTTCCCTTGATCCACAAGGTACTGAAAACATTTGGGACGAAAAAGCAATAGTGATAATTCTACCATGGTGGCCCAGGAGGCCATGGTTTGCCTGGGCTCTCCAGATGTCAATTTCACCCCCTTCAGACTTCCACAAAGTAAGGACTTACTCCAACAAGGGCCAATACATCCAAACTCTGAACCTTATAAGAAGGGGGTATAAATACCCTTCTAGCATCCCGTAAACCCACATCAGCAAGCTACTACATGGTACGGGAAACCTTTTCTAAATGGTATCAAGACAAAAACACTTCATTTCCTTCCAACAAAGTCGAAACCATTGTTGAGTTTCATCAAATGGTCTTCATAAAGATTTAAGTCTCTCAACCTTAAAAACTCAAATAATTGCTATTTCAGCTCTGACTTATACCAAATGGGCCTTTGAGCCTGTAATAATACTTTTTTTCAGGGGGTAAAACACCTAAAACCTCAAATCAGACAAAAAGTTCCACAATGGGATCTTCCATTAGTCCTTCAGGTGCTACAAGAACCTCCTTTCAAACTTATTGAATCAACTTCAATTAAAGAAATTACCTGGAAATCCATATTTCTAGTAGCAATAACATCAGACAGGAGGGTAGCGGAAATAAGATCTCTAAGGAAATCGGAGCCCTTTCTGGAATTTTATCCAGACAATGTAATTTGAAGACCAGACACTTCCATCTTACCAAAAGTAGTGTCCTCTTATATAAACCAAGAAATTATTCTTCCAACATTTGAGCAGCAACCACAAGTTGTCCAAAATCCAATTACCCATACGTTGGATGTGGACAGGTGTCACAAAATCTATTTAGCAAAAACATACGGTAAGATTTCCTCAAAGATAAAAGCCAGCATTAAACAACCTATACTTGCAAAGCAGAGTCCTTACCCACAAGGGTTACGGTGCACTCTACCAGGTCCCTAGCAGCTTCCTGGCCCTTTTGAGCCCAGGTATCTCCAGAAGAGATATGTAATGCAGCAACAAGCAGGATTTGTCAGAGAAATCCTTCTTGCAGCATCATCCAACTGAATAAATTTATATCTTTTTGCAAAACAATTTGTGGCCCTCCCTTCAATTGTATGCTTTTGTAAATCGCTTAAAGGGCATGTCCACCCCCATACGCTATATTAGTTTTTACAGAAACTCCCCCGATCATTACTTACCTTACCTCTTTCCTCCGACGTACTTTACCGGCCCTCTGCTTGCATGAAACTGCCGGGGGAGTGGTAAGGTGAGTTTGGGGGTGTTTCTGTAAAAAGTAATATAGCGGTTGGGAGCCCTACACTACAGAAAAGGGGATTTATGCTAGGAGGAGGGAGAGCAAAACGGGAGAGGGAGGGGTGGGGGAGGGCTGCATTGCGCATGGCAAAATTCTCCCGGAGGAGAGACAGGAGGCAGATTCCTATATGGACTCTGCCAGGCTCCTGGTGGCCAGTTTTTGGGACTTTGGAGGGGCATAGCAGGGCAGCCATTTGGATCAGTGATGTAAGGTAAGGATTTTATTACACTACAAAGTGGGGCCAGTAGTGGGTTAAATCAGTTGTGGGGGTGGACATGCCCTTTAAGTGACCACTGCCGTGTAAGGACCAGGGAAAACTGAAAATCCAATCATACTCACCGAGACTTTCTTTTCCTGGTCCATGGCACAACAGTGGTCAGCTGCCCCCCCCCCCCCCCCTTCATTTTATACTTTTAGACATCCATGCAAAAGACAACAGGTAGGTACTATCGAACATCCTTTTATTTGCTATGGGAAGCATCATAGTTTTGCAACAATTTGAAGCTTGAATGCAAAAAAAACATTACATTTTATGCAATGCCTGACTATTATCTCAGTATGTAAATGTGTCAGGATTGAACTTGTAGTGGTGTCACTATGACATCAGCATGACATCATTTTGCACCAATTTGAATTTTGTCCTAAAAAGCATTGCACTTTTTGTGACTTCTTAATCTATATAATTTAATAGTGTCCAAATGTCACTAAGCTTTGTGCCTATTTGAATTATGAACTTGAAAAGAATCACCCTTTGTGTGACTTATTACTCTATATCAATTAATACTGTCCAAATGTGTCAGGGTTACATTTTTTGTCATGTCACTATGACATCAGCATGGCATCATATTTTTGCAATTTGAATTTGACCCCCAAACAAATTGCACTTTGCACAACCTTTTAATTTTAAAATAAAATGTAATTTATGGGTTTCAACACACAATTTCATACATCGGTTAAGAAGGCATATATATGCAACAAGCCTTGACACATTAGGAATGAGATCCCTGCCCCGAAGAGCTTACAATCTATGTTTAACAATCATTGTGGCACCTACACCATAAGGGCCATATTTATTTATTTTGCACAACCACGCCTTTAACGGTATCTTCCGATACCGTGTACTAGTGTATATGGCCCCCGATGTCCAACATTTTTGCCTCTAGTTATTTATATGTGTATGGATTAGTCTGTGTGGGAGAAGGGTCAAGCTGGTTTGACCTCATATGATTTTATGTTTTGAAAAGAATTTCTTTTAAAAAAACATTCTTAAAATAGTTTCACACTTTACGTTTAAGATTATCTGTTGAGGCCACACTAAGTGCGCACATGTCAGTGCCCACTTGTGCAGCTATCCCTATCCTTTTCGGGTAAAAAAAATGGTGATTGCATGTGCTCCAATTTATGGATTGCAGTGCAAATGACCCCAGTAAACCTAGGGTGACCATTCCAATTGGGCCACACTAGTGCTTTTTAACGCACAATCGCGATTGAATCATGCAGTGGGTGTGGGTCTGCTTGCTGGTCTGTTTAATTTCGGGTGTGGGTCTGGCTACTTGCAGGTCGGGTGTAGTTATGGAACCCACCAGCAAAGCGGGTCGGTGTGGGTAACAGTTTTGCAACTCCATGTGTTTAATTTCAGATGCGGTACTGGTTTTGGGGTTGCCTGCAGGATTCTAATCTGATCTTTGTGCTGTCACTCGCCCCCTGAAAAACAACCAAGCCCAACAAAATTTGATGATTGGAAGGAAACCGGGCAACACAGGGTACTCTGCTAGTGAGACACAACAGTCACATCATACCTTGTTTTCCATAAGGAGGATGTTTATTGAAAATCATTTACATTTCAAGTACAAAATGAAATCCAACCATAAAGATGATCTAACATGGTATAAGTAGTAAAGCAAATTTAGGCCATTACAACACAGCTTTGCCAAGATAACACAGAAAAAGGTGCAAATGTGATCAAATTAGACATTGTAGACTTAAAATAAATATTAGTGTTACATAAGATGTAGTACCCAAGCAAATTTCATATAATTAAATCGAATAAAATATTATCACCACAGGATAGTATTGATCAATCAGGTAACTGCTCCTATATTAAAGATTAAAACAAAACATCTCAGGTTTACTTTATTAAGTGCCTTAATACAAAGTTATTTCATTAGTAGTTGGTAGATGCTGGTCTTCACATCCTATGATTACCCAAGTAAGGCTGTGATTGAAGGCAAATGGCTCATAAGGGACCAAATTTATAAAGGGATAAAATCTGCAAATTTATTGCAGATTTGCGATACTGTGCCTTTAATGCCATTGCAAACCAGTGATAGGATACATTGGGCCATATTTATAAAGCCGCGGTATCGCAATACCGTGACTTTAACGATCGGTATCGTAAATTTACGATCATTAAACTGGAGATTAACGATCGGTGTAACGATCATAAATTTACGATACCGATCGTAAATCTACGATAACAAAATCGTAGATTTCCGATCCCCATAGAATCCTGTTGCGGTAGTTGAATAAACAAACATTCGGTCGTAAATGTACGATTGCGATCGTAAATTACCGCGGGTTTATAAATATAGCCCACTGTGTTTGTAAATGTGGTAGTGCTGGGTTGCATTTAAGTGATGTTTGATCAATAAAATGTGTTATTCAATCCTTATCTGATCATTTATGCTGAGGTTAGTTTGACTAAGTAGGTGCTCAAACTCCATGTTTTCCAGCCCCAAGCCTAATCCATTGCTTAAAATAATTTTCAGATTCAGACTCTAGATAACAGAGCTACTCTGGTAACTTTATGAATCACTACATAGAGAAAGAGCTCCACAATGTGTATTACAGCGACCCGGCTCCACCCAACAGATTGCCTATAGACAAGCTCCATCCTGGATTAACGCTGTGTAGCCAGCTCCAACCACAGACTAAGAGCCAACCCTTCTATACTTCACTGTTATTTTCTTTATTTGTTCTCAATATAAAAATGTATTACATGACCCCAGGTCCAGCATGTCCCCATTTAGTGAGAATCACATAAAAAAATAAGGTAGTGTTATCTGTCTGATTTAAATAATAAAATATTTCATTTCCTCTATTCCTTTCACGTCTTTTAAAGGCTTCTCTTTTTATAAAGAAATAATTTAGATTAATAGTGCTACAAAATTAGGGAAACGTTTCTCCTACATTTAAATGTAAACATTGTATGGATTTGTGTTTGGTCTGGAACCACCACAGATGAATCATTTTTGGACCACAAACCTTTCACTACTGAAATGTGAAAGATGGAATGAAAACCTTTACATGCCATTATTCAGATATTACAGGATTTACATTTTCAGAGCATGCAGAGTTACACTATTTGTATGCAGTCTTTTCTTATCTGGAATCTAGGCCCAGACATTAGTGTTCTGCTTAGAATGTTTTTGAGTTAAGATGAGCTTTTTAAAAATTGGAAAACTCAACATTTGTATTGAAACACACCCACATTTATGTGATCCCCATGTAACGAATGACCCCAACATTTTTAAGTAAAAAAATGACATTTCTTAAAATTGTTAAAATTGCTTCTCCTGTTTATTCCAAACTCCCTTTGTTGGCGACCATTTTCTCATTGCAGACATGATGATGTCAGCAGCCACATAGGACCAAGGAAAAATGCAGGAAAGGCAGTATCAATGCTTTGTTTTTATTTTTTTAACATTACATTAAAGATACAAATACAGTAGTTTAGTCCATATTAATTGTGAAAGCACTAGTGTTAGCGTTAATTTCTTCCATAATATATGCCACAAAATATATATGGGAAGCCATACAACCACCAAAGCATCCAATTACACTTGCAGAAAGGAGCCCCTATTAGGCTGAGGTCTTGGCTGTCAGTCATGCCAAGTATTGCCTCACGTATGCAGTTAGGGGGGGAGGAGCTGTATTAGCACTTCAGATGCACATAGTTTTGGTGCCAGTGTCAGGAAGGTCAGAAGCCCAGCAGTGTGCCCCACCCTATCAGATTTACTTATTGTTATTAAAAACATTTACAGATCTATTGTTCTTTGTGCCCGTGTCTAACCTCTGTTTGTTTGGTAATTGCAGGTTACAGGTGCTGTTTTGCAATGGCAGCCAAGATTGTTAGGTGAGTTAAGTGCCAAAGGAGGGGATGGATTGCTAGAATTGAGCCTTGGACCTCATGGATGGTGCAGAAATGTAATTACTAATTGTTTTTGCCAATAAAGCTGCAACCAGCTTAAAGGAGAAATAGTGCGAATCAAGTTTACTTCAAAAATAGTTAAAATGAAAAGTACTTGGGACAGGGATATAGGACTGGTAATTCCTACCTCCCAATATTGTTTCTTTGAGGAGCACCAGGCCAAAGAAAACAGATTCTGCCAGTCTTCCTCCTGGCTTCAGCACAATCTTTAATACAGGACTAACCTCAAATGAAAACTGTACGAACTGTAGCTCCTCGACAAACCAATATTGGGAGGTAGGAATAATCAACCCTACCTCAAAGCCCCAGGTACTTTCCATTTACTATAGTTATAACCCATAAAGGAGTCAGTCATATGTATTAAGTAAATCTTATCTTACCTGTATTATATGGTGGTCACAGTAATGTTATTATATAGAAGAAGGCATATTATGCAAGTCCAGTCATGGCCAGCCATACAATCACCACAAAACTATAATAGAACACATTTCCATATACTAAAAGAATTGTGCTAAACGATGATGGTTGCTGTATCCCTCTGTAATAGTTTCTGGGAATGTCCAGAGAGAAACATAACTAAGTAATAGCACTTGCACTGCATTGATAAAAATTGTCCTAACCAAACCATCCCCAGTCAGACTTGAAAACAACTGAGACAAGGGGATAGGGCTATAGGTAGGCAGAAAGACTTGTTATGTAAATGTATAAACATTCTAAGCAGAACTGCTCCCACAGAACACATTCTACCTAAAAGTCCCATTAAAGACTGCTATTTCTTCCACGCCATACAACAGAAAATTCATGCACCGGATCAATTGTAACAATATTAAGTATAAAAGCAGTTCATTATTTCTACATGTGATTCATTATCTGCCTTGCAGAAAAAGAAAACCAGGTTTCAAAAAACATTAATACTGGTTCCATCTTCTGACGAAAAAAGTTCATTTTGTACATCCCATTGCTGCCATGAATGAGGAACTAATGTTGTTAGACAATACTGACACATCTTGGGAATGGCCTTTGAGCATGCAGCTACTTATCCATTGAGGAAAAAAAATCCATAACTTAGTTCTGTGACAGAACGAGTGCAATAGATCACCTCTTGTATAACGACCCCAGTCTTTCCACCAGTGAAACACACTTTGTTGTGTTAGTAAAACTTTTCCAGCAACTTTAGTAAAGAAATACAGAACAGAAGAAACACCACAAAAAAATAATGAAAACACAAATAAATTAAAGGGTATTCGTCTTTAAAAAAGCAGCAGTAACATTTTTACCTGTTGCAGCTATAGCCAATCCGGCAGACAAGAAGGAGCCAAATGCAAATGAAAGATTCAAAACAAAAAGTACAGGGACATTTTAACCTAATACAGAGATTTTAAACACGAAGTACGAAAATTATTATTACTGCTCCTTAAAGTTGGCTCCATATTATAAAAAGAAGAACTTTGCACCATTAACAAATGACTGTAGAAATCCTCTAACAAAATAATATTAACCTAATCGGTAGACAATCAGTAGTTATCACTTAAGTGAATGTCACTTATTACATCTTCACTGCAAACAAACCTGGAACAGGGCTGCCCAATAGGGTTTACCCCAAAATTGACAATCAGCATTACCTAGTTCTTATCAATAAATGAAACAAAATCTAATATAAAGCAATGGCTTTGTTTTTAAACCTACCCTTATTTAAACACATAGAATTTGGCCCTGAATGTATAGTTGTAGGCTTGGGCCTAAAAACAATAGCTTAGTCTGTGCAAATGTAAACAGAAAACTAAAGAATGGCATTGAAAGGATGCCAGGAAAGAGTTGAACTACCAACAAATGAAGATTATTTATATTAAAGTTATAGACAGCTCCATTGAGCGTAATTTTGCCAAGTTAGGTCATCTGGGATGTGCAGATTTCCCATCATACATCAGGAAACGTAGAGAGAACTTGTCCGCCTCAAATTCGTCACTGCAAATCCATCACTTGATGAATATCTTCAGATGAAGGTTTTATTCATATCAGCAGTACCATTATCCAGACAATGTCTCCCACAGATTATCTGCCCCTCCTTGTCAAGAGCTGTGTTCTAAACAGAAACAATGTAGTTAATGAAGATTGTACCGATATACACCTAAAATGTGTTACTAATATATGTATATTGCATAATAGAGAAAAGGAGAAGTGATAGCAAATAAATTGCAATGGTTTTCTCTACACTTAGCAAACATTCCTCCATTTAGAAGTATTTAAATGTGAAGAGACGTACTAGAGACAGATATGTAACAGGACCCTAGAAAGTACAGGTGGACAATAATGATAACTCCGTCTCCTTGAAAACAAAGGGAAATATAAGCACAACAGATAATATATTTCAGAAGGCTTTTTATACTCAGAAGGTTTAAAAGGGTGCAGGCCTGCTAAACTGTGTACACATTGGACCCAATCTTCTATACTCTATTCACTATTCTGCTTTAGTGAATAAACAACTGCAACATTTGTTAGCAATTCTTGTTTAAGGGGAATTTGAAAGTAAATATTATTATTAAGAAAGTGTGAGGTTGAAGAGACAAATGGAATCCATGAAAGCACAGCTCCCAGTTATTACACTGAGTCTGGGATTCAATATTTTTCTCTATTCCTAAAGTTTTACTATGTCACACTCTTTTCAGGAAGTTCCTTTCTCTCTCTAGAGGCTTAAAGTGGGTACACACAGTACCAGATCCGACAGTACTGTCCCTTTCTCGGTACTGTGTGTAGTGCATTTTCCGAATGATCGCGAGGCGGTTGAACATTTACATTTGGCCTCTCTGTTGTTTGTAAATGCCCAAAAATTTCCCTCACCCACAGTCATCTCCCTGTACTTAAAGTATAGGGAGTTGGCCACGGTTGGGGGACATGTGCAGTCACGAGCATTCTGGGGACTGTGTGCAGCGTGCTCGTTAGAAAATGACAGACAGAATATGCAAGATTCTAACTATGGTGCAAGTGTGTATCCATTTATGATCAGCCGTTGAGGGACCCGGTACAAAGGTGTTATGTACCTTCACTCCAGGAGTGGACAGCTGAAAAGAGAGGGGGGGAAATAAAGCTTGGCCCCTTCACTTCTATAAAATTCTGTGCATTGGATCCTCCCTTTTAGTTTCTTCAAGTGTTCGTCACAGGAGTAGGACCTTCTTTAGTTCACTCTATTTATGGGACTTTGGAATGCTAAGTGAGGCTCTGGGGGCACAGGATTACATAGAATCTAATCAACTGTCTACTCCTGGAGAAAGGGAACTTCATTTTATGGTGACTGGGTCCCCAAATAAGCTTCAGTCTTTATAATATCAGGGCAATCAGATTGTAAGGGGAAAAATTGGACAATTTAAGTTCAAGTTTTTTATAGTTTTAAATAGAATTTATTTTGCATTTCTACTATGCCTTGCTTATTCTGAAGCTTGCACGCACATCAGTGTAAAAAACTGCTTGGCTGTGGAATGTGCACCTAACAATGCAGCATAAACTTGGTAGGAAACAAAGTTTGGCCTGTATTACAGGAATTCCTGTGGTCTTTGCAATGCAAAAATTCAACAAATATTTCAAAAGCTACAACAATTAACAAAAGAAATTAAGCAAGACAAATTTCAAAATAAAATCTTAATATATATTGAAGCCAAAACCAAACAAATAGAAAGTGTTCTGTCAAGTAATAATTAAAGGGCACAGTCCCAAAACATCCTTTCCCCTTTTCCGAATACTACATTTCAATACGAGGTAGTACTGCTACCTCCTGTTCTGTTTATAAACAGTGCTATAAAATAACTCTTGCTCATCCTTACTGCCCTCTGTAGCTCACCGCTCCTCTGATTAGAGAACAAAACTAGTGTTGTTTTAGGGGGGGATGTGAGCACTATAGATTAGAAAAAAGTACAATTAACATGCAACATTTAGTAATGGTCTACAAAAAAAAAAAAAAAGAACACATCACACCAACTTACAAATCCTATTAACACATGCACAATCAATGCACTCTTTCTAACTTTAATTTTAATATTATTGCACTCTTTATTAATAACTTTATTAATTTAGAACTTTGGAAGATTTTTAATGACACGTTCTTGTCTTGGTGGAAATCTTAAAAGGGGAACTAAAGAAAAAATAAACCCATTTCCTTAAGCTCTAGGTAAGGCCCTAAAACACAAAATATATAAAGATGGAATAGTATACATCCATTATAAAGTGCAACCAGTGATCAATTTAATATAGTACACATACAAAATAGATGCCTAGTGCACTCCCCATTCAATTTGCTTACATGCTTATTCCCTCTATGATGCCGCTTTACAAAAAACCTGCCATTCTCTCTGGATATTTTATTGCTTTTATTCAATTTATCCAATTGAATGGGGAGTGCACTAGGCTTCTATTTTGTATGTGTAAGGCCCTAAAACACTATTTCCTCACCCATTGTTGTACTGCTGGACGTTCCGCTTCTAGTGTTAGGACGTGCCCCCCATTTGGTTGAAATATCTTGCTTGTTTAAGGGTGGGGTCAGATTGGAACCACTTATTGATTACCTAAAAGGTAAGTTTTAACAACCAGCTGCACCCCAAGGGTGAGAACATTGTGTTTAAGGTTCTCAATCTAAGAATAGCTTGTCTTTAAGGAAAACTGTTTTGTTGAAGCACCACCTTAATCTGGGATCTATCTAATGGTATGAAGCACATCTTTGGGAACGTGTCATCCCATTGGTTAGGGTCATGGGTCAAAAGGGGGTTAGAGTAACACTTCTCCTTTTCTTCCATTGAGCAGGTTAGTACAATTGAGCATTTGTGCAGTATGTTAAGTATTGTAGGTGCAGTTAGTACATACCATTGCCTTGGAACTAGACAGAAGGAAGATGTTTGGAAACAGCAGGAATGGAGAAAAAGCAAAGTGACAGAAACTAGACTTACTGAAAGCAGAATAAACAACATGAAACACCAATACAAACACAACACATTTTTTGTAATCGACTCTTTACTTTTATATTTATGTTTTTATTGTTGAAGTTTTAGGACAACTTAACTAACCAGGCACACTCCCATTGCTTTGTGATCTTTCATTAAATATTCTGATGACTAGTCTGGTAGCTTTGCACACACTTCAGCCCAGATATGTCAAATGGGAACACATGTTTCTTGCAGATCGCATCTTCCCAATGGTTAGGGACAGAGCAGAAATGGGGACAGCTACAACTGACCAGCAATCAGGATATTCAATTAAAAATTACGAGTGATTAAAATGGCCCTAACTGTATAGGGAAGCGGAATTTAGAAATTAACCTGCTTTATTTCAAAGGCTAATAGTCATAATTAAAAAGTTTTAAAGTTACATAGGAAGTTGGTAAATGGAATGATTAACATGTATCTATGGCCAAAATATGTTAAAAAATGATTAACGCTCATTCTAAAGGAAACAGTATGTCTGATGCTGCTCATATGTATTAATACAAATATACAGTATATAGAGAAGCAATGTTTGCCAGTGCACAGGCTGGAAAGCTGACAGTTGTATTGGCCATCAGGCTTGCTATTGGAATTCACATAAAAAGCAATACACAGCGCAATCTGACTCTTTCAGGTTGCAACTGTCAGCTTTCCCAACACACTTTAACACATTTGTAAATGTCTGCTGGAACAGTTATGTCATAGTCCGGGAGATGGCACACAATAAAACAGTAATGATTGTTTATTGTAGCCCATCTGATTGTCATATCAGGGGGCAGTATTTTAAAGGATTGTTATTGGTAATAACTAATAACGACAGTTACCAGCCAATATAACAATACTGCCCAGTATTGACCCACTGACGTCAATGGGCCAACCACAGTGATCATTTTCGTCAGGTTGAAAAAGCAACACTGAAGTTCAAATTAATACCAATAGTATTGTTCTTCATAAAAAAACCCCATAAAGGATGCCTATTGGTCATTACCTAGAGCGATCATTTATAAATAATGTCCACAGTTTAAAGATTTGGAAAGTTTGTCATTTTCACAAGATCATAAAACTGCAGCAAAACTACATCTCTACAGGTGAAATATAATATAATTCTCATATACAACAAACACAACCCTTGTTTAGGGAAGTATCCCTTCAATATAACACCTGTGTGCCGAGTCACTGTCTTTTGTTAAATTTCATATTCATCATTTGGTTCTCCTTTAATAAAGTTGGTTTAGTCCCTACAAAACACCCAGTAGCTTTTTTTTTTTTTAAAAACTGAAAATCAAAAGTTTTAGAGTTACATAATTCTATTTAGTAAATTGAAGGGTTAATTGTGAGAGGAATCAGAGCATGTTACATAAAAAGAGGCAATCTCAGAAGTGAAAGATCCCAAAGCCCAGTTAAAGACACTAACTCCCATCACCAGCAAGAGGTGAGTGCAAGAAATGAGCCAAGACAAGAGACATGCAATGCTGCTTCCTTTATACCATGCCTCTCCATCCAGCTCATCTCCACTGGCCTCACATTGTAAGACATCAAGCTCAGGGGTCTCCCCTTCTTACAAGTCAAACTCAAACTGTGAAATGAAATGTAAACATTGTCATCTGATAACATTTGCAAGTCTATATCACAGCATTTAATAAAATCCTGAACTTTAACTTTATATACTATCGGCATGACTTTTGAAATCTACACTGTGTTATTAAAAATGTTATCGTTAAAGGGATAAATTAGGGCTAAATAACACTTCAAGCAGGGTACATTCAGCACTGATAAAGGTCCGATCCTGTCGGCCTGCCCTACATGTGTTGCAAAAACAACAGCTCCCAAGATAAATATTCAGCATTAGAAAGGGACGGAACTAACTAAAAATTTCTCTTGGTTGCTACAGGCAGCTGACAGTGATCGGTACCATAAGTGTGTGGCAGCCCTTAATGATGTTACTTTGTGGTCAGAAAATCACCCGGGACTGTGTGTAACCAAAGTTTTAGCCACTGCTGTTATGCAGTCCAATGCATTTTTCAAACACACATCTTGGTTTTCAGACATTTTAGTTCCTGAGATCTTTTTTTTCACGTTTAAATAAAAGATATTATATATACAATTTTTCTGAATGGGGATTACTATGAATATCTGCAAGTTAAATAAATTAAGGCAGACATTCCAGAGTGCTGGATCACTGCCTTATCTTCTGATAATCTGGAGCTCATATGTTTTATCTCTGCTTTAAGACCTTGAGCTTTAATTCTGGAAGCTAAACAAAAAACCAAGCAAACTTACCATGATGACAGACACTGCAGCTGTAGTGTTGTTTTCTTTAGGTATGGAGGTGAAATGCTGCTTTAGTTTACCAGTAACTATCACTTGCATATTATTCCCCAGTGATGCATCATCCTGCAGTCAGAATAAATAAAAGTTGGATGTTATGCCTATGGACCTTTTCATTATACCCCCTGGTTCCCAGTATAATACAAATAGAATTCATGTTTAAACCTTAATGGAAATGTAAAATACCTGTTAAGCAAAGCTTGTATCTACATTATTGGCAGTTTGCATTGTAGTAGTTGTTAGTAGGGCACATTAACATGCTTAATACCTCGACTCATTTTGCCAATAAAGTGAGTACAATGTATTAGCACCCTGTAATGTGTAGGTATAAATGGACCTAGGAATAGGGGTTTCCAAATCTAAAATGGAAAGTTCCAATCAAATTTCACCACCTTGCACCATCCATCTTTTTGCAAAATTTCAACCTTAAAAAATCCCCCAAAATAAAGCAGAAGCTGACTGGATTGTCAGAATTTTTTTTGACTGGTCTGATCAGCATCTCATTGATAGAATGCCTGGCATTACCAGAGAGTAAATTGAACAGGATGCCGCACATGGGTCAACTCACAAATACAAAGTGTTAACAAGTGGTTGCTTCATTAATACATATGCATACATATCGGGCCCTGGCTAGATCAATTTACCGGTATATACCAGCATGAATAAGTGGCTGCTAGATGTTAATAGTGGACTCTGCCTTCTTCTTTTATGTGTGCAATATAGTGTATCCAGCACCCTGATCCAAGAGATAAAGAGATTTGTTTGTCATCTATATTGAAACTGGCTACATTTTCTAATTTGCCATATTTTCACTTTATTATCAGTTTTCATTTTATGATATTTTAAATCATTGCATACACTATCTCATACTGGTATACATTTAGTTGGTCTGTCATAATACCCGCTCAGATCTTGAATCATCATTGCCACTGTGTACACTAGAGAAAGATGATATTTACCGTATCATCTAGGGTAACGTTTCCCATAATCTGACTAAAATGTTGTAAAACACACATGATATATGACTGCTCAGTTTATTACAATATATGGTATAGTAATACATTTTAATATTCAATCTAATACATCTTTTGGTGCATTTCAGATCTTGAACAATGGAAGGGCTGCTAGTCCTTCATCTTAAATTCCAAACAGTGGGAAATGAGGATTAGGGGCATATGTATAAAGGTCCGTTAACACCGGCGTCTTATTAACGCCACAAAACAATCGTCATTTCGTTGTATACTTAAAGCCTATCATTTTTGTGGCGAAAATTAAATATCGCCCATCGGTAAGTGTAGTATCGCACCCCTCCAAGCTCTACGTTTGCCCGTTTTTGCCACCCCAAAGTTGGCGAATTCAAATGGCCATACTTACCGCAAAATCAACATTTTCGCTGCTTTATAAATACGATTGAGCGGTAATAGCGGCAATATGTGGCACTAAGTCTGATGAACTTGGTGAAAACAGCAGCGAAAGGTTAACGCACCATTATAAATATGCCCCCTTATGTTGAGAAATGCAAAGTTATGCATTTGAGAAAAAAATAAACATGGGTGCAAGAATAGAGTTCGAAGTTGACCTTACTGGACAATACTCTGCTAGCAAACCACAAGGGAATACGGAGCACACCGGAATGTAAGACATCTGCGACTCTTCAATTCTGCACGGTCTCCTACTGGACAATAGACTAAGGGGGTTATTCAATAAAAGTTCTTATTATTTAAAATGGTGCTAATTTTGCCCCAACCAATCAGATGTTAGCTTTTAAATGTTACATAAGTTCTGATTGGTTGGGGCAAAATTAGCACCATTTTAAACGATAAGAACTTTTATTGAATCTCCCTGAAAGTAACTGTAAGCAGCGCAAGGCAGTATCTGCTAAAACAGAAGCTAAGAGTTAAGGTTCGTACACACATGCGATCACGGGCCCCGACCCGCGATGCACGGTGTACGAACGTTCGTTTCGGCCAATAATCGCCCTGTGTATGGGCCCTTTACTAGTAGGCGGAGGAATTTTTGTTGTGTTTTGCATGGGGCTGGGTTTCACATGGAGACTATTGTCTTTTTTCAGCCCATAAATTATCAATTATGTAACTATGATAAACATAATATCTTATTTTCCTAACGTAGTATAGCCAAAAGGACATGAAATAATGAGAAATATCTTAACTGATCTAAAAAAAAAAAAAGGACAATATTACTTACTGACACCCAGGGATGAGAGAGAATTTGCACTGCTGTGTATCGATCTTCTACATTTACCTGCAGCATACAACTGATCAGCTCCTAGGGAAAGAATATTTAAAAAATACAAACATGATCCTTGTAACACAATCCAGAATTACAGTAAGTTAACACAAACAGTTTCTAATAAGAACTTACAAAGTATGGCTTTGTTTTTTTTTTTAAAAAAAAGAAAAAAAGCAGTACAGGACTACATTTACATCACAATAAATACTGATAGTTAAAAAAAAATACTTTGGCCAAAGTGTGCCAACTTTAGACAACCAAGTGGTCATACTTGGGTCAATTTGATCACCCCTGTTGATCAATCTGCTTTCAATCATTGTATATTTCATAAACACACACAAGATATACAACCTTCGCTGTATCACTGATGTTATCCCAATAAGGTGAAGGAAATTCAAGCTTCCCAATTAGAATCTGATCGAAAAGATCTTCCTGAAGATTATTCTCACTTAGCAAAAAAATACAGATGCCAAATTACAAATGAATAAATTACACTTACTCCTTTAATTCCTGCCTAAAAGGATATATTTCTTCTAATAATTTCTCACACATGAACATATAATACCCCACTATGTACCCAATACATTAAAATGTCTCAATATTTTAGGGTTCCTTAAACCGAACGCCAACATCATTTCCCACTCCTTAGATTCACAGGTAAAGTGTGATCATCCTTGTCCTAATGACGCCCACAAGATGGCTGAGATTGTTGTTCTTTAATACAGTATTGTTTTAAATGGAGAAGAGTTTCCTAATGTTTGGCTGATATGGATAAAATAATTTAAACATTAGGACAGTGACAAAATGAATGTGGATATAAAACAAATCCAGCTTTCCAGTTTATCAGAGAGGCCCTCTGTCCAGGTAGGATGTTACATCTTACATTAAAGCAGAAACGAAAGGCAATAAATTCAATAAAACAAACTAAAAAAAAACATGAAAGTAACAGAAATCTTTTATTTACTTTGAAAGTCTTTACTTCATTCATTAAGTCCAACGAAATAGAAGGTTCTAAAACTGTGCATGGCCATTACACAGGTTTAGGGATATGGTGCATAGGGTGTATGTGGTCTTATAGTAGAAAGGTACTGATTTGTGATTGTGAATATTTGGGATTCTTGTTACGAAGGAAGAACATTATAATGTTCATTGGAATATTATTATAAATTTCCACACATACCTTGGTTTCGGAGTTATTGATCGATGTGTTTAAATTAGCCACACAAAAACAGTAAAAAAAAAAGGTAAATAACAAAACCAAAGGTGGCCATATATACGAACGATAATGGGTGAACGACAGGATTTACCCATTATCGTTCATGTATATGGGCTTTTCCCGACTGACCGGAGTGCCAAAGAACGACCATTGTCGCAGCGACGGTCGGTCAGGAAAGACGGAAGATTTCCATCGGTCATTATCGGCTCCCTTTATTTTAGTAAATAAAGACCATGTATACCGCATATGGGGATCAGTCGGGTATGTGTATGCGGTTCCCACAGCATGTGTGCCGACAGATGCCAATGTGATCTGTCGGTGCACATGCTGTACAAATTACATGTGTATGGCCACCTTAAGCAAAACATTAGGTGCTCCCAATGAAAACTTCCAACTAAAACTGACTGATCCCAGTAGTTTATAAGCCACAGGATTGGCCACAAACAAGGCCAATAAAATATCAGCCATGTGTCTTAAGCTGGGTACACACGATGAGATATTTCGGTCCGATCGACCGATAGTTCAGTGTATCGGTCAATCGGACCGAAATTATCGCATCCGAATGTGGCCATGTCCGATCGACCGTTCGTCCGAATCGGACGAAAGGACGACCGGCCATGGTGGAAAACCTTGTCCGATCGTGCGGTCCTCTATGGACCGCAAGATCGGTCGCGGTAACTATCGGACGCGGCTGCTTTTGCCGCGACCGACAGTCCTTCCTCCTGGCCGAAAAATCGGTAGGTGTGTACCTAGCTTTAGCTTTAGTTGCCTTTGCCAGTCAAGGGGCCATGTGCCCAAAAATAAAAAAAGCCCATATTGCTTTGCACTACTTTCTTCCTGCAAACTATAACATTTTAGTAACACTATAAATAGCTTAACATAATTTTTTTTATCAAATAACAGAACTTCACCTGCGAAATGGTGGAAAACCGCAAAGCAATATATACGTTATTACTCCTGCTGCCCAGATGTCTACTTTTAACCCATACCTGAGGGGGGAAAAAATAGGATTATATATTTAAACATTACCCAGGTATCTAAGAGCATGACATTAGCAGTACTGAAAATACATTTTGAAGGTGCACGGTATTGCTGGGAAGAGTTAATTTTATATTGGAATAAATACGAAGTGCATCCAATTATCAAGTGTAAATGTGATGATCTGTGAATATTTTATCACCACCAGATTGATGTGTCTGAGAGGGGACTAAACAAAGAACAAGATTTACACATACTGCATGGATGAAAAGAACACAGCATTGAATACTGTATAGCCAAGGTTTTTCAAAAATATTGGATACACAGAGAAGGTTTGATGTAGCATCAATCGATCATGCTGAAATAACAGTTTGTTTTTTTCGCCCGAAATATTGTGTCGACCAGTTGATTAGGTTGAAATATTGGACTATGTGTACCCACCCTAGAGTCTATGGCACAGATTAGAAAAATGAACAAAAAGATGAATTTTAATGTAGAAGCACAAATACAGTAATCAGGAGCATGAATTACAAGCACGTTATTGCAACTAAACATTCTTTATTTTGTTAGATCAACATTGTGGAAAGGAGCAGATACCCTTGTAACTATCCAGGATGTTAATGAATCTATATTGATCACCAGCTGGTCATGTTGTTGAACCCTATTCTAACTATAATAGATTCTCCAATTAATGGATTCAGTCTTTCAGTGGCCAAGTGAAGATGTTGTTGTCTATACCCTTCAAATTACATTTAAATTAGACTAAAATAAAAACTGCCATACCCAGTCTCTGCAATGATCTCTGGAGCAACATATGTAGGGGTACCACAAACAGTGTAGAGAGGTCCATCAACTACAGTAGCAAGTCCAAAATCTCCAAGCTTAAGTGATTTGGTTTGGTCAGGATATTCACACACCTGCACAAAGAAAATAAGGGGGTTATTCAATAAAAGTTCTTATCGTTTAAAATGGTGCTAATTTTGCCCCAACCAATCAAATGTTACATAAGTTCTGATTGGTTGGGGCAAAATTAGCACCATTTTAAACGATAAGAACTTTTATTGAATCTCCCTGTTAATATATAAAACTGAGGACATTCAGGGCATTCCATTTGTTAAGGTTTGTACACACGTGCAATCGTAGGTGCCGAAAGGCTGTTTTGGCCATTAATCGTCCTGTATATGGGCACTTTATCGGCCGAAACGGCCCTTCGTTCAGAGATCATTGCCTGATCCACTGGGCGGATCTCCGAACGAGTTGCCATTAAAGTGCCCATGCACAGGATGATTATCGGCCGAAACGGGTGTTCATACACATCATGCATTGCGGGTCGGCACCCGCGATCACACGTGTGTACGAACCTTTATAAAAATGTGTTGCAAATGGATTTGACATGTCAAAATAATGTAAATGTCCAGGGGAAAAGAAACACAGACACACAGTATGTAAATCAGTGCAAACAGATAAACCATTCTAATTTAAATAAGGAAGCTGATTAAAAGGGATAATCCATGCTTTTAAATCTACACTGATCTTAGTATTACAGACACCATTGTTCCCTAAAAGCCAATAAAGAAAACCAAGCCATTCTAAATAATCTATTTAGTATTCACAGCAGGTCTCCTTAAGCCGGCCATAATTCATTCGTCAAATCTATCTAAATAGTGCACTTTGGGTCTGGCAGTTCTTCCCTTACCGTCAAACACTGCAGGGACAGAAGGGGAGTATGCAGCATATGGGCACCTTTAGGCTGTGTACACAACATTAAATTTTCACCATTAAACTTGATCGGGAGTCTGTCTGATGTGAAATAAAGTAGCACTGACGATATTTAGATTAGACTAAATATCGTCATCGCGCTGCTCCCAAGCACATCACTGTGTGACGTCAAGTGCGCGTACGCTCGCAGCGATGTTGCTACAACGCGCAGGCGTGCGCTCTGCGACCAGACACAGTATTTGCTTGGCAAAGGGATTTGCACAATCTCGTGGGGGTGGAGCTAAAAACGGGAGAAGACAGGAGGAGGAGACAGACAAGGACTAAAGGTAAGGGATGCCAGGGTGCTAGAACAAAAAAACCCAAAACAAAACACTTTAAAGCCTAAGCTATCTAGTAACATTAAGTTGGATTTACAGTGTACATTCCCTTTAAAGGAAACCCTACATTGACTAGAATATAGAGAAATTAAGTAACATTGCTGCTGCTTATGCTCTACTTATGATGGCTTGGTTTCTTTTAATATAGCATCAAATCATTATTCCTTACCAGCAGATTCTCAGGTTTGATATCTCTATGGACAATGTTTAGGCCATGAAGATATTTCATAGCACTGGCAAGATTGTACACCATTGCACTAGCATCCCTTTCTGTGTACTTTGTTGAAGATGTGATAGCATCAAATAAATCTCCACCCTAGAAATAAACAGTAATCAAAGGACTTTTAATCATAATTTATTTACAGACTGTTAAACATATTATTTATATGTACGATATAAACAAGTCAATCTTGAATATGGGAAACAACACGGAGTACTACAGCGATTAAGAATTTTCCAGTTGTAGCAATGCAGTTATTTAAAATATAACATGTATTGTACCTGCTTGGTAAAACACTTCCATTTTACAGAAATCATTCATCTATAACATCAAACAGATTTTTTTTTCTAATTGGTAATGTAATGTGACCAAATTTTCAATAAATAATACAATGACCAATCAGTATCAGATCCAAAATGGACAGTATCAGTGAATGACCCATGATACACCATGTGCCGACGATCGTTCCATGCATTGTACAGCTTCTTTAGTTAAATGGAGTAATAAAAACTTTCCCCATTACAATATTCATATCAATACATATAATTGTCCAAGTTACAGGTTTTATACCTATAGTTACTGTATGTACCTCTAGGGAGGTACGTAGTAGGGAGAACGTCCCTACTACGTAGTTTAAAGGCTTGTACACATGAGCAATACTGCACCTGTCATGAATGTGATGAACAGGTGTTTTAGACAATACTGTAATTGCACTTGTAGCTATTCGGTCTGCATCATTCTTTGTTCTGACTGGCTTTATTGTCTGTGTGTACCAGCTCTCATGAAAGACCACTTGGATGAGTAAAAAAACACAATTATTTGACAAATTGCTTACTTTTAGATATTTCTTTTCCCAACAACCCCCTTGTCAATGTTGTCACATCAGCATTAGCAGACATGCCTGTGACTTTTCTAAGGCTAAGATTGAGAAAGTGAATATGTATCCACTGAGAAAAGGACTGCAGAACTCAAAGGCAGAACCCTGCTAAATTGTAGATTATAGGTGGCCATACATCTATGAGATTTTATTTACCCGACCGAGCGCTCACGCGATGTTCCTTCGATCCTGCCGGAACCGCTTCTCCCGAACGTATATTTGACCGACATGCGATCGCAAAATCCCATTCATTTTGCGATCGCATGTCGGTCGAATGTAAGATCGGGAGAAGCGGTTCCGGCAGGATCGAAGGAACATCGCGTGAGCGCTCGGTCGGGTAAGTCTAATTTCATAGATGTATGGGCACCTTATCTCTCCACAATGAGATCAGAATAGGTAGATTTAGCAAACTCCAGATACAATTATAAAATCCACTCAGGTTCATTTCCATTTTAGATTTAGCGCTCATTTAAGGCACATAGATAATTTACCATACCTTGACTAGTTCCATCACCAGATAAAGTTCTGTGGCAGTATCAATTTCTTCTATAAGCATGATGATATTTGGGTGTTTAACTTGACGCAATATGGAGACCTCATTCTCTATCAAATGTTCCTGTTTGAAAAACAAATGATTCAAAACATTTCTGTGGGCTGCTTAGTTTAAAGTTACATATAATGCCAGGCAAGCATTAGACTACTATCCATGACATTTAGGCCTATGAAGAGCAGGATAAAATCTGACCTACTTTAACTTGAATGCTACCTGCACTAAAAAGAAAAAATGTAAAAGTGACCCATCATACATTGGATTACCTTCCCACAGCATTTTGCCTTGTCTATTATTTTCAATGCAAACTCTTTTCCAGTTGACCTGCCAAGAAAATTAATAAACCAAATATCAGCATTTCATCAGCAATATAATACGGGAACATAAAAAGGGCAGAAGACAAATATGAAATAAAAATGACATTCTAATGAAAAGATCTGTTTTAAATTCTAAACTGAAAGAGGCACATTTTTGTTAAGGAATCTAAAGAGATCTTTGTTGGAACAGGAGATCATTTTCACAAGGTCTTGTTCAGTCAAAATCCTTGTACACATGTAAGATTATTGCAGATGAACGTCTATGAAGAACATTTTCCTACATAAGTTCTACATCAGCTTTCGAACTGTTGTGGTTTTTGGGTATGGGGAGTGATTTATCGATATAAAATATTTTTCCTTTGAGAATGCACTTTGAAGGACGTGACCACCCTTAAAACAAAAAACTGGTGACTTGGCAGTTATCTGCCCGCAAACCCAAATGCTAGTTTTACCAGTTAATTACATGCATTTGTAACCAAATATTTAATGATATGTTCTATTCCATTCTGGCACAATTATCTTTCTCCTCCTTCTGCTCAGTGAGCATGTGCAGAGGAGGCAGCAGGTGAAATATTGGTTATTCATTGGCTGTGATGTCCGCAGTCACAGCCCTGATTGACTGTATGGAGGGAGGGGCCAGCTTACTCTGCCAGAATGGGGACAATAATTATCCTTAAATTTATAATAAATAGAGAACAATTCAACTCCTCATAATAACATTTGGCCTCTTAAAAATATGTTGATGTATCCTACTTTGTCCTATGAATTCATTACTGTATGCCTGCTATGGTTCTGGATGCCTCATGGAAACTGAGCAACTTAGTGACCTGTACTGAGCCTGAGCATGCTCAGAAGAGGCAGCTAGGGGATTAGCATTCAGTCATTGGCTGTGATGTCAACTTCAAATCCATAACTGACAGTTACTAACTGGAAGAACCAGGAAGCAGAAACAGGGGAAACAGGACATTGTGCAGGATTTCAAGTTAGACTTATATATTTCAGATTTCAAAGTATTACATTTTATTGTTTTGGGAGGTGATTTATCTGTATATAAATTTTCATTTGAGGACTGGGTTTGTCCTTTAAATGCAATACTTTCCGCTTTAAAATTCTAAAGATATATGTTAGCAATAAATAGGCTAATACTTTCCTTTGCTGGCCCAGTCTAGTTCCTACTCTGACATCGGTCTGTGAGCTGGCCAATGGGAAGATGCACATCATGTCAAGGGCATCTTCCCATAGGCCTTGTTGCTGACAGACTGAGTGACAGTCTGGCGAGGGAAAGGTAAAGTACAGTATGTATAATAGCTGACCCAAACTAAACCTAGTAGGGAGGAACTAGCATTTAGGCTGAGGCCACACTATGGCAGATGGCAGCGCGCGTGCATCAGCACGTGTTTCATGTGCATTACCCAGTCCATAGTTAGACGGCGCCACTACAGAGGAGAATTAAACGTTTCAATTCTTTTATCTTAAAAACAGGTAGGTATACAGAAAAACACTTAAAGTCTCTCACCAAGGGACACCCGCCTAGGCTATCGACTGTGTTGTGACCTGGAAGGTGACTATCGATCTGTGTGCACCGTGTGGAGGGTAACTAAGAATATCAGTGTGCTGCCATATTTGTGCCCACAATTGGAGGACACGCAATCTGCAAAAATATGGTGTTCACATGCACTCCGAAAATGGTTCACAGCATTTACAGCTTGGCCACCCATATTAACAAGCAATCTGTTAGCATGTGAGAATCGCTGTGCAAGTGTGGCAGTGTGGCCTATCCTCACCCTGGGTACTTTTAAGGGAATGGGGATACACCAGATATTACAAAATTGTGGCAAAAATGTAAAATTGGTGAAAATATAACTTTATCATTGAGAATCACATCCCTGTCTCTCAAACAGCACACAGTTTGGGAAGCACTGATATAAATCAGTATTGACATCAAATGGATACACAAACATAATGCCAACTTTAGTCTTTTCTAGTAATAAGGTATTTGCCCCTTTTAAATGATACACAACATTAAATGACTTACCTTTCCACGCATTCTTTTACAACAGCAAAGTTCCCATCCCCAATTACTTTTCCTACTTTATATTTCTCAAGAATTATGGAGGCATCAGGATAACTATTTCCATTAAGTCCTTGTAACAAAAAAAAAAGGTCAAATTAATGTCAGATTTAATACAGTGAAATAACCTTACAAAACAAAAAATTTCTATTTGTTTTTCTTTCTTTTTTGGACTAAGAAAAATCTGCCCTCTCTCAAGTATTTCTTCCTCCCCTAGGAACATGGCCTCCAAGGAGTTTAGAAATAATAATTTTGCTATAAGATTCATTCCTGGCAAACAGAAAGGATCCATGGATCAACTATTGGTGACACATCACCCCTTTATCCTCTTTAAGTTGCGCTAACCAATTGTTAATCGGTTAGCAGGACTTTAAGGCTTGATTTGATTCGGTCGCGTGAGAACTGGAAGAAACCCTTGTGTAGCAGTCACAAACCTATTTACCAGAGGCTGTGCGGCAGATTAGACGTAAGTAAGCTAATAGCTGGCGTTAAATACTTACATGCGGGGGACATTACCAGCCTCTGGTAAATCCGACCGCGCCCAGGGAGCTTGCGGCTCTGGGTGAATCTCCCTGTAGATGCATAAATTCAGGTAATTTTCAACTTAACGATGAAAATGAGTCATTAGTGACAGGTGAATTTTATAGGCAGATTATGAATAAGAAGAGATGATGATGCTCCTAAAGGCAAAACATCACCAATATAAAGTTATTGCACTTGTAGGCATTCCTTGGTAGTAATGGTACTATATAAGCAGTGTCGGACTGGACTGTTGGGGCCTACCAGGACGAGTTTAGGGGCCCACCTGACATTTCATATCTCTGTTATCCCTCATTCAGTTATGTCTTAGTACACACGTGCCATTGCAGTTCGACTTGCGATGCACGATAGTGTATGAATGGTCGTTCCGACTCCACGGATCATCAATGATGCCCGACTGAATGGGCGTTTCTGCCGACCGAGTGCCCATACACCATTAGTCATCTGAAACGTCCAATCGCACACTACTGTGCCTCACAGGTCAGGTGCCCTGCTCGCATGTGTGTACTTATTGGGTTAATGGGCTATGGGCCCCTGGAGGATTCCCATGTAACATTGTGGGCTAGCCCCACAACTTAGTTCTTTCACTTAGGCAGTCCCTGCTAAGTTAAATGAATAGTGGGGAGGAGTTTAATGTCCCGGAAATCCTTGAGTTACTTTGTGATAACACAGAGCAGGGTATACCCTGTGAAGGAACTGTGATAACAGAACAGCGGGGGACGGTCTACTAAAAGGAGCACACATAAGTTAGAGAACCTTTCGAAGTATTACATTAGAAGTCACCTCTGCATTTTATTATAATTGACATACAAGCAGTGCACATTATATTTTAGTATAAGTGTAGATTATAAATATGCTTGTGAAGGTTCTCATTCATCATGGTATATCTGTTGCATTCAATTAGATCAACTGGACTTGAAGTTTAGTTCTTGAAGACGCTTCGCTAGTCATCCGACTGGCTTTCTCAATTCAGAATGACTTGTACAAGAATCTGTGGCAATTATGTACCCTGGAAAATCCCAATTAGAATATCACAGCCAGGTGTTAAGGGCGGTATTGCATAGTGGCTAGTAGCTAAGAGGTGTTATAGGAACGCCCAGAGTAAGGTGTCAAAACAGCATTGTACATGGCAGACAGTTAGTGCACAACCCCCCCACCTCTATTTAGGCTTGGTTTATTTTCACATAAATGGCCTCCTTGACACCTCTCTTGAACCAGTCACTTTCCTTTGCCAATATGGTAACATTACAATCTTCAAAGGTATGTCCTTTATCCTTAAGATGCAGCTACACGGCTGAGTCCTGACCCAAGGAATTGTCTGTTCTGTGCTGGGCCATACGTTGATGCAGTTGCTGTTTGGTCTCCCTTACATACAAATCAGAGCATTCTTCACTGCACTGCACTGCGTATATGATGTCGCTTATCTTGTGTTTCGGTATTGGGTCTTTTGGATGTACCAATTGCTGCCTCAGTGTGTCGTTTGGTTTAAAGCAGACAGGGATACAGTGTTTATTGAAAATTCTTAATTTCTCGGAGACCCCTGCTACATATGGGATGGCCATGTTCTTCCTCCTGTCTTGCTTTTCCCCTTCACTGTTGGTATACCTGTTCTTTTCTTTCCTTCTACTTCTTTTGACAAAGGCCTATTCTGGATATCCACAAGTTTTAAGGGCTCCTCTGAGATGCTTCATTTCTTTAGCCTTCGCCTCTGTGCTAGTGGGGATGTTCTCAGCTCTGTGTTGCAGGGCTCTGATGACACCCAGTGTTCTTAAGGGTGGTGGGAGTCAAACATCAAATACTGATCTGTGTGTGTTGGTTTTTTTTAAACCTCTACTTCCAGTTTACCCTTTTCGCTGACTTCTACCAAGCAGTCCAAGAAAACCAGTTTGTTGTTTTGTACCTCTTCCCTTGTAAATTTGATGTTTTGGTCTACCGCATTAATGTGTTCTGTGAAAGCTTGTACTTCCTTATGATGGATTTTAACCCAGGTGTCATCCACATATCTGAACCAGTGGCTGGGTGCTATGCCCTTAAAGGTTTTAAGCGCCTGTTTTTCTACCTCCTCCATGTAAACGTTGACCACAATGGGTGAAACTGGAGATCCCATAGCACATCCGTGTTTTTGCTTATAGAACGTATCCCGGTATCTGAAATAGGTGGTATTCAGGCACAAGTCCAGTAAGGAACACACCTGTTCAGGGTTGAGATCAGTTCTGCTGGTAAGAGTGCTGTTTTGGCCTAGCCATTTTCTCACCATGTCAATAGTCTCCTTGGTGGGTATACAGGTGAAGAGAGATGTCACATCATAGGACACCATAGTTTCTTCTGCACCGAGTACTATATCTTCAATCTTGTTGGTGAAATCCTGAGAGTTCTGGATGTGATGCTTAGAACTTCCCACCAATGGTCCTAAGATGTTGGCTATGTATTTTGCCACCTTTTATGTTATAGAGTTGATGCTGCTGACTATAGGTCTTAGCGGTGCCCCTTCCTTATGTATCTTTGGGAGTCCATATATGCATGGATGTGCCTCACCAGGGTAAAGGCGATGATACATTGCTCGATCAATGGCTTTATCCTTTATACCGAAACACAAGATAAGCGTCATCATATACGCAGTGTAGTGCAGTGAAGAATGCTCTGATTTGTATGTGGGGGAAACCAAACAGCAACTGCATCAACGTATGGCCCAGCACAGAAGAGCCAATTCCTCGGTTCAGGACTCAGGCATGTACCTGCATCTTAAGGATAAAGGACATACCTTTGAAGATTGAAATATTAACATATTGGCAAAGGAACGTGACTGGTTCAAGAGAGGTGTCAAGGAGGCCATTTATGTGAAAATAAAGAGACCAAGCCTAAATAGAGGTGGGGGGGTTCGACACCAACTGTCTGCCATGTACAATGCTGTTTTGACACCTTACTCTGGGCGTTCCTATAACACCTCTTAGCCACTATCTAATCACACCCTTAACACCTGGCTGTGATATGCTAATTGGGATTTTCCAGGGTACATAATTGCCACAGATTCTTGTACAAGTCATTCTGAATTGAGAAAGCCAGTCGGATGACTAGCGAATCATCTTCAAGAACTAAACTTCAAGTCCAGTTGATCTAATTGAATACAACAGATATGTAGATTATAAAGGGATTTTCATGAGATCTTATTTAAAATAAAGATACATAAGCATTCCTCTTACATAAATGTAAAATATGGAATAGCCCAAGTCTGATGTGTGTACTGTACTTTGTTAGGACAACAAAAAATGAACAAGGAATATACATGAAGCTGGAAAAAGCTACTGAAGTTTCAGACGATTGTAAAGCAGAGCAGATATATGGCATCACCTTTACTCTATTCACACCATCTTAGAATTTTGAAGGGTTGTAGGGACACACAAATGTATTCTAGACAACAAAAAAACAGAGATTAAATCCCATACTTACCTTCAGGGCTAATAAGCAGTTCTGGTAAACCATTCACATTTGAATTGAATCCACTGTGCGGTGGAATCTAAAATTACAGAACATATTACATAGTTCACTTTTCATATGAAATCTGTACACGCAACCATCCTAGTCCTATCATCTTCAATATTATATTTAGACATAGTTTGAAAGATGTTAAGAAAACTCTTAAAGGGCATGTACACCCCTTTTACAAAAATGTAGTATCTAATAGAACACCCCCCAAAAGCTAAGATCCGTTTTACTTACAGTTTGGAAAGATGTTCCTCCGCTGTGTAAGAAGCCATACAAACCACTGATCCAGCGCCGCAGCTCACTGCTTCTTCCTGGTATCGGCCGCCAGTCACGACTGTGACGGTGACGTCACGGACAATGGTTGACGGCCAATACCGAAGGAACCTCTGCTGCTCGGGCACGTGCACCAGCAGCAGAGGCGTGGGCTAAGCAGCGCTGGATAGGTACGTGGTTTGTAAGGCTTCTTACACAGCGGGGGAACATCTTTCCAAACAGTAATTAAAACGGATCTTAGCTTTTGGGGGTGTTCTATTAGATACTAAATTTTTGTAAGAGGGGTGTACATGCCCTTTAACAATTTTGGAGAAAAACAATCTCTCACTAGTTAGCACAATGTTGAAGGAGTTCTATATAAAAAAATGCAGCCAATAATTGTAATAAACTCAGACATCCAACTAAACACCTTTAAAAACATTATTAAAGTTCAAAACACAATGCAACACAAGACTCAGACAATCATGATTACTTGTGTAGCTTTTATGGGTCCGCTAATGAGACTGGAACCAATAGTTAATGTCTTAATTACATGGCAAAGCTGGTAATTGTGTGGTCACTTGGTCCAAATGAAATGTCTGATATGAATAATGCTTAACGTATCAGCTCAGTTACAGCAGGTCTATGGAAGCAAAGTTACATGCTGGGGGGCAGACATATTTATGTTTTCACACCTGCTTTTACATAGTATGATGAAATACTCAGTGAGTGCATTCTTCTATACTACTGAGATTCAATTTTATTCACAGTAAATATTTTTACTATATAGCACCATTGAAAAGAAAGAACATGTGGTCTGCTGTGAGGCTGGGTATACCTGAGACAAGCCTGCCCTGATATTCCCTTCAGACCGAAAATGAATGGCATGTTTGGTTACGGCAAAATTTCCAGCTGAAAAGTTCAACCCGATTGACCAAAATCTCGCACTGGATGGTCAAACAAGTCACATATTGTGTTATGCATATCTAGCCTAATCTGATTAAAGGCATCCCAGACACTGTGCTAGTTTCAGTATAGCCATGCAGCATAAAATTAATGAGCTTGTACTTGGCCTTGAAGCATGCCCAATAAGCCCAGCAGGCAGCTGCATGCTAATTTCAGGTGTCCCGTTTTTATCTACTATGTCCCAGCATCCTATCTATGTAATACTATGTAAACTGTAGGATTATGGTTCATACTGGGTTAAAGAGGTAAATCAACAACCTTACTATTAGTTAAGCAGCATGCAAATTGCCAGGCTAATAGAGAAAAAGGCATTTGTCCAGAAACACATTTACCAACTACCCATTAATGAAAAATACTTACAAAAACAATACGATTCAGAGATGTGGCCATTATGTGCAGTCCAGAGGTGTTTCTGCATAAAGCATTTTGTAGGTGTGTGAAAGTGTATGTAGGTGTGTGCCCAACACGCAGCCTGCATGCTGCACTATGAAAAAGAGAGGTGGCCTGTGGGACCCGCAGAGAGAACAGGTCTATGGGCAGGAGTGGGAGTTGTTTGTCCTCAGTGAGACCTACAGTAAATAGAAGATTTTCACCTGCCCATACCATCCAATAAGCCCAGATACAATCAGGAGTAGATACCCATTGACAGGTATAAAAAAACAAACAAAAAAAACCCCCAATTGCTATTTTGCTTTGTTTGTTTCAGATACAGATGCCCAGTAAGTCTTATTAAACTATTTTTGGTAAAGCATTTAGTATAGCGACTGAGTGTGTGTAACTGTCAGTATCTTTATCCAAATGGAATGGAAAATGAGTAAAAAATAAAGTTGTTGTGACACATAGAAAACACGCACACTTGCCATTTACACCTGTGGGATGTAGCTGGATAAACACCCTTTGGAATCAGTAGTTTCCATTGTTTAGTGAATTGCATTGTTCAAATTTTCCTTTTACCAGCAACATCCTTTATTTCTGCTCATAATCACAGGGGATTGATGAGAACAAATTGGCAATACAACATTATGTTAGGAATACGTTCATGCCAAATATGAATATTTCCAATGGTCTCTAAACAAATTGTCTACATAGTCCTGTTAACCCCATAGGGAAATAATCATTGCTAAACTGTGCTTGTGTCTATCAGCCTGAGCTGGACTTTGTTTTATTTTGATTTTGAGGGTATGCTGCGTGAAGAATATTTACTTGCAAACCAAGTTCAGAATAGTGATGAATCCCGGTTTCAATTTTAAATGCCCATTATAAAATTCATCGTTTATCTTTTCTTCAAATTATCAAATGACTACATTAACAAAACTGCAGCATCACTTATGATTAATGTCTTTCCATTATGCCTGTGGTCCAAGGTCTGCATGCGCCACCACTCCTCAGTTGTAGTCCGGAACTATACTAAATAGAGTGGACCACACATACACACTCTTTTAACATTGCACTGTACCAGGCTGCAACTACTGGTATAAAACTGGTAACTAGATTTTAAGCTCTTGGGGAGGGACCTCCTTACCTCTTGTGGCAAAGCTCTAGCACTCCTATTTATATAATTTATATATTTATGTAATAAACTATGTATTTATCCCCCTTGTATGACTTTATATACATATATATTTTGTTACTGTACATCACTGCGTCCCCAAGCGGCGCTTTATAAATAAACTATACATACATACATACATAATGAAGGGTGACAGAGAAATGTGATTGAAAGTAATAGTGTAAAAAGGAATCTAAAGCACAGTTATAAATAAACAGTTTATAGCAACACCCTTCTAAATGCTATAAAAACACAGGTCTGCATCTTACCTTTAGGCCACGAAAACTACCTGGGCTGGTTGGAGATGAACAGGAGGATTTTGTGGATTTTGGGGTGGAGAGCTGACTACTTGGTGTACCATTGACTAAACAGAAAATGTAGAAATAAGAAAAATAATTAGGATTATAACAGGAAATGTGCCTACATAGAATCAAATCAGTGATTTAATTACATTGCAAATGGACTAACAACCATTTAACAATTATGTGCAATCCACCTGCTCTTAAGCTAGGTACACACCTTACAATAATTCGTCCTGAACAACCAACATTTCAGTGTTTCAGTTGGCCAGGCCAAATTATTGCACTGGTTCCTTTTGGCGGCCATTTGTTCATCCTAACAAACGCACAATCGGAGAGGTCAGAAAACTACGGCCAAGCGTGCGGTTCTCTGTGGGACCGTACACTCTGTCGTGGTTACTGTCAGAAGCTGCTTTTGCAGAGACAGATAGTCCTTGTTCCTGGCCGACCAGTCGAAAGTCTCGAACGGTTGGTCAGGATGAAAGTTGTATGGTGTGTACCAGCCCTAAGGAGAACTAAACCTTTTTTTTCCATAATCTGAAATCCCCCCCCCCCCCCCCCCCCCCCCCCATAAAAGTACGCTGCCTTCTTATCCAGTGTTGTTCTAAGGGTTTAGTTGTCCTTAAGCTACATACACAGGGTAAAAAAATAATATTAGTCAAGAACAATAGTTGTACAATTAGCCCATTGGTCTACTACTTCCCTACAGACAAAACCTGTAAAGTATTGTCTGTAGGGAAGTACATATTAGAGTCACAACAGAATGTCTGTGAATTTCTATATGTAAGCATAAGTCCAAAGGCTGAGATGAATTCTGATAATTTACTGTTGCTTGATAGTTAACCTGCTTGTGTCAGTACCAGCCCATCACCAAGCTGTTCTGACCAAAATGTAAGAAAAATACATCCAATCAGTATAATGGGTTTCTTTTCTTATTTACAAGGTTATATAAAACAAATAAATTTTTAATTTATTTATCAGTATATATTTGAATGTAAATACACCGTAACAAATGTGATTCTTTTGTCTATTATTAATTCATTCCACAGGTAGTAAAACTGTAAAATTTAAACTATGGCTACAACTTCCTCCAATGTATACTGTACTCCATGTTTCCTCGTAGTATCCAAGGCATTAAAGCAGGAAATACTTTGGCTATGAGTGTAAAGTTATATTATATCGCTGGAAAACCATTCAATTAGGAGAATGGGCTAATTTACAACTCTTACTTAGAGAATAATGGTTTGTACCAAATATGCAGATTTTCCAGCCCAAAATACACACAGAAAACAAAACATCTTTCTCCATTTCCATCAAAATATTATATTCACTCTCAATTTATATTTTTCAAAACTATACATAAAAGTTGTTCTTCACTATTGAAACAAAATTATTATAATAAACAATATGGAGTTGACGCCCCCCCACCCCACCCCAAAAAAATACCCACTAAACAGCACATACACTTTTGTGGCAAACATATTAATGGATACTTCACTCAGGTGTAGTATATACCTTAGGGGGGCTGACCACAGGCGAGGGAAATTTTCCGAATGTAACAAGTGATCCCGACGCCTACGGTGAAAGTTCGCTGTCATCAGGAGTGCTCGTTTGTGCCGTACACACATAGCCGAGAAATGGGCCGATTACATCATATCCCACAGAATTGTCCATTTCTCGTTTATGTGTGCACCCAGAAAACAACTGTAATGCAAATTCCAGGATCATACCAATGCCTTAGAAGACTGTAACTCTACTAATCTTTTTATACTGTATATGACAACTATAGCACAAACAAGTCACATATAACGAGATGGCAGGACACACAGCAATTAGCAAAGAGGATATATTAGAAAACAGGGTTATTCAATAAAAGTTGTTATCATTAAAAATTGTGCTAATTTTGCCCCAACCAATCAAAGGTTAGCTTTCAAATGTTAAATAAGATCTAATTTGTTGGGGCAAAATTAGCACAATTTTTAATGATAACAACTTTTATTGAATAACCCTGTTTTCTAATATATCCTCTTTGCTAATTGCTGTGTGTCCTGCCATCTCGTTATATGTGACTTGTTTGTGCTATAGTTGTCATATACAGTATAAAAAGATTAGTAGAGTTACAGTCTTCTAAGGCATTGGTATGATCCTGGAATTTGCATTACAGTTGTTTTCTGGGTGCACACATAAACGAGAAATGGACAATTCTGTGGGATATGATGTAATCGGCCCATTTCTCGGCTATGTGTGTACGGCACAAACGAGCACTCCTGATGACAGCGAACTTTCACCGTAGGCGTCGGGATCACTTGTTACATTCGGAAAATTTCCCTCGCCTGTGGTCAGCCCCCCTAAGGTATATACTACACCTGAGTGAAGTATCCATTAATATGTTTGCCCCAAAAAAATACCCACTAAACAGCACATACACTTTTGTGGCAAACATATTAATGGATACTTCACTCAGGTGTAGTATATACCTTAGGGGGGCTGACCACAGGCGAGGGAAATTTTCCGAATGTAACAAGTGATCCCGACGCCTACGGTGAAAGTTCGCTGTCATCAGGAGTGCTCGTTTGTGCCGTACACACATAGCCGAGAAATGGGCCGATTACATCATATCCCACAGAATTGTCCATTTCTCGTTTATGTGTGCACCCAGAAAACAACTGTAATGCAAATTCCAGGATCATACCAATGCCTTAGAAGACTGTAACTCTACTAATCTTTTTATACTGTATATGACAACTATAGCACAAACAAGTCACATATAACGAGATGGCAGGACACACAGCAATTAGCAAAGAGGATATATTAGAAAACAGGGTTATTCAATAAAAGTTGTTATCATTAAAAATTGTGCTAATTTTGCCCCAACTGAAATCTAACCTTTGATTGGTTGGGGCAAAATTAGCACAATTTTTTAATGATAACAACTTTTATTGAATAACCCGTTTTTCTAATATATCCTCTTTGCTAATTGCTGTGTGTCCTGCCATCTCGTTATTGTGACTTTTTTTTGCTATAGTTGTCATATACAGTAATAAAAGATAGTAGAGTTACAGTCTTCTAAGCGATGGTATTCCTGGAATTTGCATTACAGTTGTTTTCTGGGTGCACACTAAAACGAGAAATGGACAATTCTGTGGGATATGATGTAATCGGCCCATTTCTCGGCTATGTGTGTACGGCACAAACGAGCACTCCTGATGACAGCGAACTTTCACCGTAGGCGTCGGGATCACTTGTTACATTCGGAAAATTTCCCTCGCCTGTGGTCAGCCCCCCTAAGGTATATACTACACCTGAGGAAGTATCCATTAATATGTTTGCACACAAGTGTATGTGCTGTTTAGTGGGTATTTTTTTGGGGTGGGGTGGGGGGGCGTCAACTCCATATTGTTTATATAATAATTTTGTTTCAATAGTGAAGAACAACTTTTATGTATAGTTTTGAAAATATAAATTGAGAGTGAATATAATATTTTGATGGAAATGGAGAAAGATGTTTTGTTTTCTGTGTGTATTTTGGGCTGGAAATCTGCATATTGGTACAAACCATTATTCTCTAAGTAGAGTTGTAAATTAGCCCATTCCCTAATTGAATGGTTTTCCAGCGATATAATATAACTTTACACTCATAGCCAAAGTATTTCCTGCTTTAATGCCTTGGATACTACGAGGAAACATGGAGTACAGTATACATTGGAGGAAGTTGTAGCCATAGTTTAAATTTTACAGTTTTACTACCTGTGGAATGAATTAATAATAGACAAAGAATCACATTTGTTACGGTGTATTTACATTCAAATATATACTGATAAATAAATTAAAAATTTATTTGTTTTATATACCTTGTAAATAAGAAAAAACCCATTATACTGATTGGATGTATTTTTCTTACATTTTGGTCAACAGCTTGTGATGGGCTGGTACTGACACAAGCAGGTTAACTATCAAGCAACAGTAAATTATCAGAATTCATCTCAGCCTTTGGACTTATGCTTACATAGAAATTCACAGACATTCTGTTGTGACTCTAATATGTACTTCCCTACAGACAATACTTTACAGGTTTGTCTGTAGGGAAGTAGTAGACCAATGGGCTATTGTACAACTATTGTTCTTGACTAATATTATTTTTTTACCCTGTGTATGTAGCTTAAGGACAACTAAACCCTTAGAACAACACTGGATAAGAGCAGCGTACTTTTATGGGGGGGGGGGGGGGGGGGTTGGGGGGTGATTTCAGATTATGGAAAAAAAAGGTTTAGTTCTCCTTGGGCTGGTACCACCATACAACTTTCATCCTGACCAACCTTTCGAGACTTTCGACTGGTCGGCCAGGAACAAGGACTATCTGTCTCTGCAAAAGCAGCTTCTGACAGTAACCACACAAGTGTACGGTCCCACAGAGAACCGCACGCTTGGCCGTAGTTTTCTGACTCTCCGATTGTGCGTTTGTTAGGATGAACAAATGGCCGCCAAAAGGAACCAGTGCAATATTTGGCCTGGCCAACTGAAACACTGAAATGTTGGTTGTTCAGGACGAATTATTGTAGGTGTGTACCTAGCTTAGAGCAGGTGGATTGCACATAATTGTTAAATGGTTGTTAGTCCATTTGCAATGTAATTAAATCACTGATTTGATTCTATGTAGGCACATTTCCTGTTACCAATTATTTTTTCTTATTTCTACATTTTTTCTGTAGTCAATGGTACACCAAGTAGTCAGCTCTCCACCCCAAATCCACAAAATCCTCCTGTTCATCTCCAACCAGCCCAGGTAGTTTTCGTGGCCTAAAGGTAAGATGCAGACCTGTGTTTTTAGCATTTAGAAGGGTGTTGCTATAAACTGTTTATTTATAACTGTGCTTTAGATTCCTTTTTACACTATTACTTTCAATCACATTTCTCTGTCACCCTTCATTATGTATGTATGTATGTATAGTTATTTATAAGCGCCGCTTGGGGACGCAGTGATGTACGTAACAAATATATATGTATATAAGTCATACAAGGGGGATAAATACATAGTTTATTACATAAATATATAAATTATATAAATAGGAGTGCTAGAGCTTTGCCACGAGGTAAGGAGGTCCCTCCCCAAGAGCTTAAAATCTAGTTACCAGTTTTATACCAGTAGTTGCAGCCTGGTACAGTGCAATGTTAAAAGAGTGTGTATGTGTGGTCCACTCTATTTAGTATAGTTCCGGACTACAACTGAGGAGTGGTGGCGCATGCAGACCTTGGACCACAGGCTAATGGAAAGACATTAATCATAAGTGATGCTGCGTTTTGTTAATGTAGTCATTTGATAATTTGAAGAAAAGATAAACGATGAATTTTATAATGGGCATTTAAAATTGAAACCGGGATTCATCACTATTCTGAACTTGGTTTGCAAGTAAATATTCTTCACGCAGCATACCCTCAAAATCAAATAAAACAAAGTCCAGCTCAGGCTGATAGACACAACACACAGTTTAGCAATGATTATTTCCCTATGGGGTTAACAGGACTATGTAACAATTTGTTTAGAACCATTGAAATATTCATATTTGGCATGAACGTATTCCTAACAAATGTTGTATTGCCAATTTGTTCTCATCATCCCCTGTGATTATGAGCAGAAATAAAGGATGTTGCTGGTAAAAGGAAAATTTGAACAATGCAATTCACTAAACAATGGAAACTACTGATTCCAAAGGGTGTTTATCCGCTACATCCCACAGGTGAATGGCAAGTGTGCGTGTTTTCTATGTGTCACAACAACTTTATTTTTACTCATTTTCCATTCCATTTGGATAAAGATACTGACAGTTACACACACTCATCGCTATACTAAATGCTTTACCAAAAATGTTTAATAAGACTTACTGGGCATCTGATCTGAAACAAACAAAGCAAAATAGCAATTGGGGGTTTTTTTGTTTGTTTTTTTATACCTTCAATGGTTATCTACTCCTGATTGATCTGGGCTTATTGTGGTATGGGCAGGTGAAAATCTTCTATTTACTGTAGGTCTCACTGAGGACAAACAACTCCCACTCCTGCCCATAGACCTGTTCTCTCTGCGGGTCCCACAGCCACCTCTCTTTTCATAGTGCAGCATGCAGGCTGCGTGTTGGGCACACACCTACATACACTTTCACACACTACAAAATGCTTTATGCAAAACACTCTGGACTGCACATAATGGCCACATCTCTGAATCGTATTGTTTTTGTAAGTATTTTTCATTAATGGGTAGTGGTAAATGTGTTTCTGGACAAATGCCTTTTTCTCTATTATGCCTGGCAATTTGCATGCTGCTTAACTATAGTAAGGTTGTTGATTTACCTCTTTAACCCAGTATAACCATAATCCTACAGTTTACATAGTATTACATAGATAGGATGCTGGGACATAGTAGATAAAAACGGGACACCTGAAATTAGCATGCAGCTGCCTGCTGGGCTTATTGGGCATGCTTCAAGGCCAAGTACAAGCTCATTAATTTTAGCTGCATGGCTTTCAAATGTTAAATAAGATCTAATTTGTTGGGGCAAAATTAGCACCATTTTTAACAATAAGAACTTTTATTGAATCTCCCTGTTAGAAAATAGCAAGCTGAAAGGGAGCTAGTATAAGACAAAATAAAGCAGAAAAAGCCACAATAATAATGGCTCACCTGACGATTTTGTGGTGGATGCACTGGAGTAGTGGCCACCCCTCTTTACTGCATTCATTCAGAAATATGTCAAAGTGTAAAGATGTCAAGAAAATAAATCAGTTAGCAGATTTAAAAAAAGAAAATATTTTAGATCTATATAGTGCCAGTCAAAAGTCTGGAAACACCTTTTTATCCAATGTTTATTTATTATTTTCTATATTGAAGATTAATATTGAATTCATCACAATTATGAAGGAAGATATAGGGAGTTCTGCAGCAAATTAAAAAAAAACAAGAACAAAAACCAGAATATGTTTTAAATTTTAGATTCTTCACTGTAGCCACCTTTTATTTGGATGACAGCTTTTTAAACCTCTGGCATTCACATTTAGATTCATTAGATAGTCACCGGCTAAATCTGTTAAATTTAGTTTCTGCTACAGAAATAACTCTTGGTCTTGCTTTCATGAGTTCTCATGAGAGCTAATTTCAGCATAGCATATGATGTTTTTTTGCAAATGCTCCTGTGAATACTTAAAAAGATCCCCCAGACTGACTGACCTCATGTCTAAATCTACGTACATACGTGCAATCACGGGAACGACCCTAATGCATGAACATCAGAAATACGGCTGTTACGTACGAGAAACAGTTTGTGTATGGACTGTTGGTCGTGGTTGTAGATGATCATGCACCATGAGAATGTTTTTCCAAACCTTTGACAGATGGTGTATATACTGTTTGTCTAAATCAAAATCCTTAACCAAAAAGAAAAATCCCAAAAAAGAATTTCAAATTGATTGTACTTTAAGTTGGTTTTCCTCCTTTATTATAAATGCTAATAAAGGTTATATGAATCTATTTCTAGAAATGTGTGCCCTGGAGTAACAGGCATGAAGTACATTCCTCCCTTCGGTAGCCAATATGCAATTCAAAAATATGAACTAAATGTAAAATTTCTAGAACTTAGGGCCATATTTATATAAACAAGCGTTATCGCGATCGTTAATCTCTGATAGTGACCGTAAATCTACGACCGTCAATTGCAAACCTACGACCGCGTTCATAGATTAAAGAACTTTCTCTGTAAATGTATGATTGCACCCGTAAAATTATGGCTGCTGTCCAGGCCACTTTCGTACAGTAACGATAACCCATGGTATAGCAAACGTAAGAAACTGCGGGAATTTAAACATGGCCCTTAATGCTTAGGATTCGGGTAGTTGCAGTAGTAAAAGCAAAAGGAACCCATGTGTTTTCCCAATAAACGATAAAACCAAAGTTCATATTATAATGTGTTTTTATCCATTTGCATTTTGCATATGACTTTCATTAAAGAACTAAACTTTCCTAATATGAAAGCTTTTCTCCCCAGAACACCTATACATTGTAAGATTCTTCTCTAGTAAGTTGCATTCAGTACATTTAAGTAATAGATTCTGTAACGAAGAAGGTTTCCATGTTGTTGCCAGTAAAACCAACAGCCAATGTAGTCATCAAAGAGCTAGCCCCCTGACCCCAGTATTCACTGTCCTTATGCACATAGTATTTTCAATGTCTTATCAGACACTTCCATTTTGCTGTGGGGACATCTGTATGACAAAAGTCCAGAAGGTCACAGGTTCAAATCCCCACGCTATATAGAACTTTATTAAATATAAAAATAAAAAGTAATTAGCCAGGTTTGCAAGCTTCGTACCTCATTGCTCTGTTGTTATTTATATATATTCAATAAAGGTCTTTGTTTTCTTATGCTGGGCTATTTTAACTTTAGGTGAAGTCTCCCACTTGTTTTTCTAAAATTGTATTTATATACTGCACCTTTATGTAGTGATGTAATTAATACTATTTCACCATTTAAATTCCATTATAATTTATTCTGTAAATACAATACATTAAAATAAATTACTTGTTGAAAATCACTTAAAGGGCATATCCACCCCCAAAACCAAATTCTACCCCACTGCTGGCCCCAATGTGTAGTGTATAAAAACCCTTACCTTACATCCATGCTCCAAATAGTTCTCCAGTAATGTCCCTCCAAAGTCCCAGAAAGTGACCACCAGGAGCACTGCAGAGAGGGAATTTTTTTCCGCCTCTGAGGCATCCTCTCAGAGGTTTGTGGCTTGCTCAGTGCAGCCCCCACCCCCTTCCCTCCCGATCCCTGTCATTTTACCTCTGCCCCTAGTGTTAAATTACATTTTCTGTAGTGTAAGGCTCCCTCCCCCAGCCCCAACTGCTATACTAGTTTCTCCCAAAACCCCCCCTGATCTGTACTTACATTACCTCTTTCCCCTGGCGTTCTCCACTGCTGGCAGCCGTGTCCGTGATTGGCTGCCTCTCAGCCAATCATGGATGCGGCTGCCGGTCCAGCCCCCTGCTTGCAGTTTCATGCAAGCAGAGGGCCGGGACTGAACGTCGGAGGAAACAGGTAATGTAAGTATAGATAGGGGGAGTTTTGGGAGAAACTACTATAGCAGTTGGGGCTGGGAGCCCTACACTAAAGAAATTTATTAAAAAAGGGGAGGACATTTCCTTTAAAGGGCATGTCCACCTCCAGAATTAAAATTTGCCCCAGTGCTGGCCCCACTGTGTAGTGTTAAAAAATCCTTATCTTACACCTCAGCTCCTTATAGTTCTCCTGGAGTAGGAGCTATCTGTGTGACATCTGGTCCCTGCTGCTTTCTTGACCTATGAGAGGTTTCTGGAATGTGCAGGGGAGCACTCCATCCATTCTGATCCATCTTTGCTGCTTGCTGCCCTACCTATTAAAATGTTTTTCTGTAGTGTGGGGAACCTAGCCCACCCCCAAACATTATGTTAGTTTTGTTAAAAAAGCAGCAGAAATGTACTTACATTGCTTTGTTCCTCCGGCGCTCTTCATTGCTGGCAGCCGCGTCTGCGATTGGCTACCTATCAGCCAATCACAGACATGACTGCTGTTCCGGCTTGCAACTTCTGGCAAGCAGAGGGCCGGGAACATTGTGGTTCGGGGTGGGCTAGGGTGGACTACACTAAAAAGACCTGTCATTTGTTTTATGAAATAATGGGTTACGTTTGGGGTGGAGCAGGTGTGGCCAGGGCCTGGTATGGGCAGTTTGAGAACATTGCTAAAACATCTGGACAATTTTAAGAAAACATCTGGACAATCTGGGGTGCAAGAAATATACCTAATTTTCAATTAAGATCCAAAACTAAATTATTCTTAGTAAATCAGTAAGTCCTAAATTAAATCAAAGATTTAAAATGATCCCTAGGAAAATCAAGTCCCTACGTTAAAAGCAAATCAAATTATTCCTTTAATACGGAAGTGGCAAGGCTAAATCCTAAAATTGTTAAAATAAGTTATAACGGTACCTGTTTGATTTCACAATTACTAAGTGAACCCCTTAAAATCTGACACAGGCTAACATCAATTTACAAAAGATAAAATAATCTGTCAATCAGCCCTTTAACACAAACTCAAACAATACAGTCTAAATGAGAATGCGGAGCATTGACAGTACCACTCATCTCCATGGTTGAAGCTGGTGAGCTTCGTTCCACGGAACTTGTTAAAATTATGTAAATTTGATTCAAACCCAATTTTGTAATTATGGTACTAATTTTCGAATGCTATTTTATAATTTATAATATTTCAACTTTAGAATTTTCTGTAAGTTCTGATTTTCAGAATCTCCAAAAATTTCCTCGGATCCACATTGTTAGTTTCAAAACAGGGACTCATCTCAAATAATTTAATGCAGATCAACTAAAGAAATAAACAGCACTGTAACATCTATAGTTAATACCATTATTGGTATTTATCTGCAGTAAATCGCTCAGTTAAAAGCATTACAGCTTGGTAAGTTTTACAAGGTCTGATTAGTAAATAACCATGTAATAGGTATAGCAGTCAAACTGTTTGCCTTACTCCCTGTGCAACTACCAATTCCTGAATCAGTGTATATGCGTATTGCTTCAAAGTACTGAACATAAATATGTTCTATTTCAATTACACTAGTGCAGAAGCACATATCAAGTCTTTTAGGTTTCAGTTCGTAATTAACCTCTGACAGACACCCTGTAATGATGCACAGATTGACCCAAGCTCACGATATTTTTTTATATTTCTTGAAAATCGGGTCAAATGTCAGACGGGAGGAGTTATTTTGGACTTGTTATTAAAACCTTTATGCTTTTGTCAGCATTAGAACATAAGGCAAGGTAACAAAACTGGTTAAGATGAGAGATGGATTTTGTCATTAATAATCTGCACATACAGATCATAGAGCATTATAAATTGATTTGGAAAAGTCCTCCCAGACAGGGTCCGCTTAAAATGTTAAAAGGGTAACTGACTGTGGTCTCCACACAAATGCCCTCTAAAAGAGATCTCGCATACATTTCAAACAAGCCTAGTATGATGTCTCTAGCTTCTCTGGGTCTTTATAGGCTTGTAAAGTTACAGTTCTTTGTCTGCCCTGACTGTCTGAGTATGAAAGTGAGATAAAAATACTTTCAGGCTTGAAAAATATGATTTAGTTGGAGATGGGGCTTATGATACAGCTGATGATGCTCTGTCCCAGCCGTGGGCATGCTCAAGACTGAGACTTGGGGGCAGAGCAGTAGTGCTGGTGATGTCACAGATCACAGTACTAGCGGGAAAAAACACCCTTTGTACTTCTGTTAATTTGGATAGACTGCAGCTAGAAGAATAATCATTTTGAATGTACTCAAGTCAACTTATATGAAGACCCTAGTTCCCCTTTAAAGGGTATGTCCCCCCCTTTTAATATGATAAGCAGGACCCCTTAAAATGCAAGTTCCAAATTGGTTAATGTTATTAAATATGCTCCCAGACAGAGATATCATACTTACAAGTTCATGATCCACTGCTGCTTCCTCCCTCTCCTGCTCCGTTCTTTTTCTGTTCCCGAGCAGCAGCAGTGGAGACTCGTCTGGGAATGGCAGTCAGCTACTAGCTGTCACTGTCACGGCTGTGACTGACTGCCTTACCCGGAAAAGCCAGAGAGCCGCGGAGGCGGATCAAGGAGATAATAAGTATGAGTTCTGTTTCTGGGAGGATATTTAACAACCAATTTGTAAATAACGTTTTAAGGGGTCCTGCTTATCATATTAAAAGTTTTTCTAAGGGTGGACATACCCTTTAAGTATTTAATAATTTAATATGAAACATGAAGACAATAACAAGTTTAAAACATTTAATTTCAAATAACCCCTTTATAGTAACACCTTTACCTGCTGCAGGCGATTTACTGCGTCGTGAAGCTCCTGGACTTTTAGAACCTGTATGTCTTAGAGAACGGGTATACGAAGGTTTCAATACTCTACATTCTGTAAAATAATAAAGAAAACAAGCTGAGAATAACGGTAATTGTAACCATAGAGTTAGTCTTACTGATCATTTCAGGAGATTTCGGAAACCAACTGTCTCAGACGAAGAAAACAGATAATCTATAGTATAAGGTATACACATGCAACGGTACTCATTAGTCTAAGCTAATAAACTGCTCCCATACATAAAATATTAATGATCCAACCAGAATAACTCTATCAGCTGTACACTATCTATTTATATATGTTTAGGCTATGAAAGAGAACCCATCAAAAACCCCTCATTGCTTTAGATCATAGGTGCCAAACTTGCATGCAGCCCCTCCTGAAAAAACTGTGGTCTTTGGAACTGTTGGTGGGCAGGCCATGGAAGAATTCCGGGTGGACTGGGCCAGGGAACCCCATCCTGAGACAGGTTGGATACCTCTCCATTAAGACTATTATAATTACTAAGCCTTAAAATAGAATAGTCAGTAGGATAGTTAATATGAAATTAATGAGAAGATGAATTGTGTTAAAGAGTAAATACTCTTAACTCCAAACAAACTAATAAGCAAAAAGAAATATGCTATACCGTATATACTCGAGTATAAGCTGAGATTTTCAGGCTTTAAAATTAGCCTGAAAACCTAACCTCAGCTTATACTGGGGTCAAGTCCTAATTTAGATCCAAATGCTGCAATTACGGGTAGTAACCAGTAGGTGACGTGTTAAAAAAAAACTCCTTCACCTGCATAGAAAGTTCCAGGAGCAGCTGATTTGCCTTTACACTCCTTCCCGCTTCCTGTAGTCTGGCTGTTGGACTCAGCACTGTCACTGCTCAGGTGGAGGCTGTAAATCTGATGGGTATTCTCAGTTTGGGGCAAAAAAAACAGCTGCTAGTTCAGTGCAAAAGACAGCTTGAAACTCTCAGGTGAAAACTACAACTCTCAATTTTTTACTATTGGGGTCAGAGTGCCCTTTATTATATGGGGGTCAGAGTGCACTTTTCTATATGGGGGCCAGAGTGCCCTTTACTATATGGGGGTCAGAGTGCCCTTTACTATATGGGGGTCAGAGTGCCCTTTACTATATGGGGGTCAGAGTGCCCTTTACTATATGGGGGTCAGAGTGCCCTTTACTATATGGGGGTTAGAGTATCCTTTACTATATGGGGGTCAGAGTGCCCTTTACTATATGGGGGTCAGAGTGCCCTTTAATATATGGGGGTCAGAGTGCCCTTTCATATATGGGGGTCAGATTGCCCTTTATTATATGGGGGTCAGAGTGCCCTTTATTATATGGGGGTCATAGTGCCCTTTATTATATGGGGGTCAGAGTGATCTTTACTATATGGGGGGGTCAGAGTGCCTTTAACTATATGGGGGTCAGAGTGCCCTTTACTATATGGGGGTCAGAGTGCGCTTTATTATATGGGTCTCAGAGTGCCCTTTAATATATGGAGGTCAGAGTGCGCTTTACTATATCGGGGTCAGGAAAATTGTAAATTATGGTAGGCTTAATTAAAAGTTTATTAAACATCTGGAGTGCTAGGGAATTGGAGGTTACCGGTTTTTGCTTTTTTCAGGTAAAAATAGGTACCTCTACTTATACAGATCGACTTATACTCGAGTATATACGGTACTTAACATATAACAGCATAAAACGGATTTTAAAAAACTCATTTTTTTTTTATTTATTTATTTACCACTGTGATCCAGAACAAAGTCATCTTGTGCATATCTGTATTTTTCTAGCCCACAGGCAATGAAAACATCATCATCTCCGAAGAAATCTTGAAGACAAGTTACCTGTAAAATCCAAACAATTAAACAAATAATAATTTAACGTATGGCATTCAAAAGGACTAAAGGTATGCAGTAGCCATAATGCTTAAAGGGCAACTAAAAATGTGTAAAATCTTCTTTCCAGGGAAGTAGAAAACAGGTTGATTTCTTATTGGAAGTTTACTTGATTATTTTTAAATTTGCCTAAAGCTAGGTACAAAAGCAGCCGCGTCCGACAGTTATCCATGACTGATCATGTGGTTCGTTCGCCCGATTTGGACCGAAACACTGAAATGTCGGTCGGGCCGAATTATTCCATCGTGTGTACCTAGCTTAAAGTGTCTCAGATGGAACTGTGAGAAGTAAAAATGTGTCAGTTTTGCCTTGATTATCTGGGTATTCTATGCAGGGGTTTTGAAAGTTTCCCATAAAGTACCTAAGTTTGAAAAATAGCATTGCTGCAACTCAAGGTATGCTAACAAGATTACATTAAAAAACAAATTTCCCATTATTAGGTCTGCTTCATAGCACTGGTGAAATGGGTAAAATAGCATAGCCTCTTCTAATACCACCACACAATGTTACTGTACTTAAAAACTATTTTCATCCACAGTTATCTACAGTCCTGTGTATCCATAACGGTGAATCCAACTGCTGTAAAATACAAAGACATGGCTGCTTTCTCTCAGCATGTGCCAATGTAGTAAGGACATGTACCTCATTAGTATGCACACCTCCTGTATACATAACCAGTATTTTACACGTATACAAGGTAAAAGCCTTACGGCTACACAGAACAATTTTACAGTATAGTTTTCCTTTAAAAATGTCTAACCTTACAAAACATATTAAAAGAATATGGAAACACACTAACACTTATTAAATGTTTAAAATTCACAAAATGGCAGACATTATTCTGGGTTATTGCTGTTTTATTATTGGAAGCCCTAGGACATATTGTCTGCCATCTGTTTTGTAAATGCATTAGATTATGGCATTGTAAAAGGTTCAAACAAACTGAATGGTTTAGAAAAGCAGCAGCAAAAGGCAGAAAGTAGCAGAAGATTTTCCAAGAAAGCAAACGCCATTGATTTAATGTTGTTTTTTAGGTCTCGAATATTAAGTCAACATTTGTAACAATTAGACATTGCCATCTGGGATGCCATGGACTAGTTTAGATTTGAGTTGTTTGTGTTGCTGATTGATCTTCCTATATATCAAAGCTTTTACAATGTAAACCTAACAAGCCCGGGGCTCACTGTATCTGAAAACTCTCAACTGTCCTATTTCCTGATGTGGTTCTACAGCCCTATCCCTGGGTCCAGAATCAAAAACAAAACTACATTGATAAACAATGGATAACCTTGTCAGATACAAAGCACACCTATTATTTTAAATAAAAATTCTATTACAATTATTAATTGTAACCTTGATATAAAGTATTAAAAGGTATCTAAAGTGCCCATTATTGGAAACAATAATTCTTCCCAACTATCAATGGATCAATTTTTTTTGTTGATCTGTCCCATATTTCTTTAGATCTCCAATCTGAACCAGCTTACATTTCAGCTGTCAATCAAGTGCCTTATTAGCTTACATTTTTCTGCTATGTGCAGTTTTGACGTTACTGAAATGGAGACAGTTAGTATGTGTGAAATGAAAGTGGGAAATATCCTCTCCCAGTGCTGGCTCATAGGGGCTTATTTATAAAGAGAGACGCCACCAAGTGATCTCTTTTTAATGTCCCGCTATATGGGTTAGCATGACTTTTAGAAGAGAACTGTGGCAGCTGCACAGGTCTCACAAAATAGCCAATTTAATATTGCGTTTGTGCTATTATTAGTGTTCAACACCAGCTGGCATTAAAATCACACTAAATGGAATTTCCCCAGAACCGCAAACGCAATATTGAATCCTTGCAAGTGGATTATTTGTAAATCCGTAAATTAGCCCCATTATGATTACTGAGCATGCTTGCCCTCAGAGTTTACCCACACTTTACTAAAGTAATTAAAATGGGTCTTTTCATTTTTATAAATATATATATATATATATATATATATATATATATATATATGATAATGATAAAGTGTAAATAACAATGGAAAGAAATATTAATAAAGGTAAACTGTTTTTTTTTTCTCCACCAACATAACAATAATTATAAATTTACCAGATGGAGGAACCTTAGCACCCTGAATGCTTGTAAATTACATTGTTTTATTGCTATTCCTTTCACACAAAAAGTGTTTTCTATGACGCAAGGAGTAAACCTCCTTTACAGATTTGCAAGCTCTTTACAACAAGCTTGCACAGCCATCATTATCCGTGACGTCACCATAATGGCTAGCACCAGGAAGAGTGCCATCCCAGCCAATGGCTGATGGCTATTACTGAAGCAGCTTCTTCTGCTGATGTGCATGCTCGAAACCAGCTCAGAGGAGGTCTTTGATATGTTTAAATAGAATAAAAAAGGGATTTAGGGATTTGCTTAACCAGTATGTAAAATATCAATTTGAGGGTGGACATGCCTTTTTAAAAGGAGTTTGGCTCTATACCTTTAATTTGTATTGCATGTTGTAATGCCAGCAACTCTGCACACATGCATTGGTCATCGGGACATAAAGGAGAAACTTTGCTGGAATGATGGGAGTGAGAAAGCATTCCTTGTTTTAAGGTTTAAGTGGTCAATGCTATTTTAGAGCATTAGAATGAGAAGTACCTTCTATTTTAAGAAGGCTGTATTGTGCTAAATAAAACAAGTAATACAAATTCTGAGTATTTTAACTGCATTTCATATACTGGTAGATTTAAAGCCTTTGACATTTTAAAAAAAAAGTAGGATGAGGAATTCACAGAATTTCTTGCAAACAGGAAGTTTGCAGACATATTGTTCTAATAATAAATTCCCTTGAATTCCATTTTAACAAAAGGGAGTATAACTAAGGCAGCCAGCCAGCACATTTTTAAACCAGCTGACTCAATCCAGCTGCTCTGCATAGATGAACATCATGTAGCAGCGCTGAACTGAACTTCCTACCCCTAGGAGCTTAGCTGATCTGTTCATGTTGTTTCCCCAGGCCCTCCAACATAACTGGGATTTTGACATGTTTTACTAATGCAGAACAATACTGACATTTCACAGAGCAGCTTGGAAGTAATGTTAGCAATAACACAAAGAAGGGGGGGAAATCCAGCTCCATAGAGAAAAATGGTGCTAAAACGCAGTCCAGCAGCTGACAACAGATGGTCCAATTGTAAAGTTACAGTATATTTATTACAATCAATAGATAAGAAAATGCAATTTTAATGCTGCTCAAAGCAGGAGAGAAGAACCTTAAAGAATATAATACGAGAGAGGGGGGGAAACACATTGAAAAAATTACTCATGACTGTAGCTATTACTAGTTTATCTGCATATACCATAATGTCTGTTGGAATAGACTTTTTAGGACATCTGTACTGAAAAAGCTAGTTTTGTTTTTAAATTGACCATTACTGGAAAGTATAATTATCATTGTATCATTTATTTGTTGATCTGTCGCTCTATTTCATTATATATCCAATCTGTAGCAGTTGGTATGTGATTTGCATGGTGGGGGAAAAAATCATATCACATGGAGGGGGTCATCAGCTAGGGGTGTAATACTAAGCCTTAGCAAAACAAGTACTGGATTGAAGGTATGCAGCAACATTGTTTTAGATGAGGCAAAGCCATTTTCTCCATAGAACTGCTATTTAAATACTAAGATACTACTTGTTGCTGCCTGTGTTCTTCCGTTAATTTGGCTAAACAAGATACAGCAGTATCTTGCATAAAGAAGATAAGATAAGATCTTCATACACGTTCAAAACTAGATAGGAAGCACCCAATCAAAGAGATGTGACAAGAATGCTACTTGCTTGACTTTTATATGTCTTGTGCAGGAGAGAACTTTACAAATTGTACAAAACGGAATCAACAACTAAAACACTAGTTTAGGCATATGGCAAAACAAAGTAGCAAAAGGGAATATTGAGTAGATAGAAAAATACATTTCATTTAATAACAAATCAGAAGTAATGGTGTTAATTCAATATAAAAACCGTAATCAGGACAAATCAAACAACCAAAAGGTTTGAATAAATAGATGCTTTCTATGACAATGTTTTCTAGGACACTCTTTGTGACATTTATCAGGTCTCATACTACAGACCGAAACATTGCTCATATTTTACACAATTTGAATAACTTGTCATGTGTGCACAAAGTGTGTGTCTGCATGTGTATAGAAAAAAATCCAGATTGTGCAGCATCATTTTTAATAGAACACAGTTACATTGTGTTACACCAGGCAACATTTTGAGACTATCCATTCCCTTTATAAAGGCTTGATAAACGGAGTGGATAGTCCCAAAAATGTTGCCTGGTGTAACATGATGTATCTATGTTCTATTTAAATAATGTTGTGCTGCACACTCTGGACTTTTTTTTCTTTCTCTCATGAAACGGACTTCTGTGTCCGTATCGCCTGTATGTTGGAGAAACAATAGAAAAGGTAAAACAAAAAGTGTCTCAACATAAATCCTCCATACGATGTAAACAACTTACCTTGCCTGTACCCAAGCACTATATAGAATTTGGTCACAGTGCAAATGATGTTAAATTTATAGTACTGGAACAGGTACCGTATGTAAACCATCCAGGGGAGGTTATGGAGTGAGACTATTGAGACAGCATGACTTCTTTTGGATTCATAAACTAGACACATTGTGGCCCAGGGGCCTTAATAGAGATTATGACTTGTATGTCTATCTATAAACCCTGTATCATGTATATTGCAGTCATTTTGTTAAGCAATGGTCAAATGTTAAATGTGTCGTGTGACCTGTTGTATCATGTGACTTGACATTATACCAATCAGACCATATAAGTCTGATGGTAATTAATCTCATTTTGTATAAACCTGATGAAGGGACCTGAAGTTCTTGAAGTGATGCTGCTTAATAGATGAAAAAACTTTGAAATTAAGATTTTGGAGTGCTGCACCCATTTGTTCTGTTTGCTATACATAATGGGGAGGATGGATATCCCTATGTGCATGCACCCTTTCTATACATATTTACCCTATTGAAGTGCTGATCAAAGTTATGGGTATATGGCACTAGGTCAAGCTATTAAAGGGAATATGGGAATGGAGTGCTGACCAGCAATGATAATATATAGTTTTTGTTACTTTTGCGGTTGATTTGTTTTTAACCATTTTAATATTTGATTATATTTCACAATAAAAATTATGGTAGCGATATATACCTATTATAAATAAAGTTTGGCTTTTTTTAAACCCCGAGTTTTCTTTTCACAGTGCCATAAAGGTCAGCATTGATTAGATTTTAATGTGAAGAATAGTAAATGTTACCATTATAAACCAGCTGACACTTGATACATCAATCACAAAATTGCTCCCAGGCGATGCTCATTAATATGCAAAAATATTGCCAAATAAAGATCATCAAATGAATAGAACTAAGGCAGTTTAACAAAGAGGAAGGTTAACGTGTAATAGGAAAAAACAAGACTAAAATGCTGTTATTCTGGGCCAAAGGACAATTTACATCTTAAAGAAAAAACTATTATTCTTGCACTACAGTTTACAAGGTCTATGACTGACTCCATATAAAAAAAGGAATCTATTCAAGCCAGGACTACTATAAGCAATAAAGTGCACTGAAATCTTAAATTACTAATTTTGTTTGACAAGAGCTAGAGAAATCAATAGGACAGTCCTATGGGAAAGCAATCCATTACTTATCTTATTCTGCATGTCATCCATAAACAACCAACACACTTCCTATGTGACATCTGCCTTCCAGCCATTCAAATCCCCCGTCATTACATGACATTACACGCTGTCATTACATGCTGACTGGTCTAAACCAGGTCATACTGACATATTGAATTTCATTTCATGTCATTTTATAGGGCTTTACAATGTTTAAATACACATTGACCATTACAATATGTCATGATTTTAGGTTTGTCTATTAGTTTACATATTGTTATACAGTATATCAATCTCAATCAATCACAGAAAATAGATTTTATTTATTGGATCGCTCAGTATTCAGCCACATCCAGATATGGTTTGAATCGTTCATACTATTACGTTATTGAATTTTTGCTTTTAAAAATACAATCTAGATTTTTTTTTTTGTGTATAAACTAACAACCATGCAAATGCATAAAACTATTGGGTCATTTTACAATTTGTTCTGGAAATCCACTAGGGCATATGGGCAAAAGTGAAAAATCCTTGTTTTAATAAGTGACAGCTGCAGAAGAAAGCACAGGTTTTACTACACTAATTAGCTGCTTTGAACAGAAATCTCAGTGGGACACAAGGTATATTCAGCAGGACATACTCACAAAGACTGTGATTTAGATGTAAATTGACAGATGGTACGGTACACCAAATAAAATAATCTAAATAAGTAAAATTCAACTCACTGGAAACACTGAAAGGGCAACGGCTTGTTTAATGAATGACATGATCAGTAGCAGTTTACACTCTCTATATTTTTAATCAGATCTGGTATAAGTAGCATTTTGCGTTTTAAGGTGTCCAAACACATAGTGATATAATTACTCTATGTGGGGCAGATACTGCAATAACATTTTGTACCGTGTCGTATAACTAAAAAAGTCCAATTCTTTTGTTCCGATTTTGTCACCACACACAAAGCAATTATTGGTCAATACCCTGTATAGGCCGATAATATTGCAACGTTCAGTATGGATTCTATTCTAAACAATTATTATTTGCATAATGTCATGTAATCAGGGTACACAACATTTTTGGGAATATTTACAGAGAGCCACAATGCACCATTTTGATTCTAAAAACCACATTAACCAAATTAAAGTGGGTTAGCATGACTTAAAGACAGGAATTGTGGCAGAGTTTTTCTGAAAAGTAATCCATACATGTAATACTCTTAGCTCCTGTGCCTTTTCCGTGCATGGAAGCTGAAGAGCCTGACTGGCAGCGGCACCTGTAATTGGCCAAGACATCGCATTTCAGCCAATCACAGACGCTGCTGCCAATCTAGCCTTTTCTGCAGCTTGCGTTCATGGAAAAGGCACAAGAGTTAAGCAGAAGAACGCAGAGGGAACAAAGGCTGGTAAGTAGATTTACCAGCAGCTTTGAATAACTTTGTGAGGTTGAGGTTTTGGTGGGCAATTAGCCTAATACTAAAAGTTTGTAAGGGCGGTGGACATACCCATTAACACTCATAGTGCAAGAACGAGGGTGGGGCAGCAACAAAGGCGACTTGCTTTACGCACTCACCCCAGAACCACCCCTTATTATTATTTAATAAAGTAAGTTTACTACATACGGGATTTACAAGGTGCTAGGCTAAATCCAAGTGAAAAAAATGCTAAGGACCCTTTTTTACAAAAATAAATCAGCAGTTTAAGGGCAAGTTCCCCCCCACCCCAACTAAATCTTTATTTACCTTCAGGAAACCTGTCTTCCCCCAAACCTAGAGAAATATACTTACCAGTCTCCCTGCTGTAGCTGGGTTGGGGGTGGTATAGATTTTAGTAGTGCGGGAGAACATGCCCTTTAAATATTATATTTATTGGCAATATACAGTCCTGTACACAAGGGCGTTCCCAGACCTTTTGTCACCTTAAACAAATATTTAAAGCGCCCCAATATTGAATTGGGCTAGGCATGGCTTGTGGATGTTAGCATGGCTATATATATATATATATATATAAATATAAAAGTGCCCACAACACAGACTGGTAAATATAAGATGCTCAGCCAACGCAGACTTGTAAATATAAGATGCTCATCAATGTAGGCTTGCACGAACCAGGATCCATAAAATCCAACAGTTCAGCACATGTTTATGCGAGCCTACACTGATGTAGATTTTGTACAGAATACTCCCTTGGCGATGGGCCATCTGGATATCTGAGTAAGTGATTTTACCACTGAAGTTTATCAGTTTGGGAATAGTTTTTTCGCTTTACGAAGGGCTCAGGGCATGTGCACCCTGACTTACGTCATTGATTAAGGGCACTAATATATTAGTTGAATTACGTTGAGCTGACCTCATTTTTGTTCACTAAATATAAGAAACCCTCATGCCCAGCCCACACAGACTTGTAACTATAAGATGCTCCCATGCCTAGTCCACACAGATTGCTACATTTAGGATACCACCATGCCCAGTCCACAGAGACTGGTACATCAAAGATGTCTTAATGCCCAGCCCAAAGACCAGTAAATAAAACTTGCCGACACAGACAGTAAAGGTGGCCATACACTAGAAAGATTTTACTTACCCGACCAAGCGATCCTACGACCTTAGAGCAATCCTGCCGGAACCGCCTTTCCCGTTCTTCTTTGCGATAGACATGCAATTGCAAAAACCTGTTCATTTTGCAATCGCATGACAGTCCCAAAGAAGAACGGGATAGGCGGTTCCAGCAGGATCGTGGGATCGCTCGGTCAGGTAAGTAAAATCTTTCCAGTGCATGGCCACCTTTACTTACTGAATCACCGAAAAGCCAGGATGCAGGCAGCCACATATCAGAGAGTATGCAAGCAAGTACGTGGTGCACCTGAGAATAACAGCTGATTCTCCTGAGCTCGCAAGCTTGACTTTTTGAGCAATCCTGTCCTTTTCTCATTAATTGAAGAACAGGGGGTAAAGTAGCAACTGTTTGTCTTACCTCCAATTCAATTTCTAACAGGATCGCTATGGTGTAGTATAACCCAGCAGCAGTCGGGAACTATTAGATTAATTGAAGAACAGGAAGTAAGACTTAGCACCTTTACCTCTTATTCTTCAATTAATAAGAAAAAGGATAGGTTTACTTTGTGAGAGATCCCAAGTTTTAAACCTAATTAACAAGCAGGCCCCAAAATTTGCTTCATCTTCAATGGTTAAACCAATGTTTACAAACATATTACAAGCAAGTGTCCTATCTAAATTTGTTCCTACTTTAGAGGAGGCGGGGTGGAGGGGGTGACTTTTTAGTTGCACCAATCAAAAACTCAAATGAATAAAACTGATTTTCTGTTATCAAGTTTATAGGGAATAATATAATTATTATTGAAAGAATATTAGAAATCATTGATGAGTAGCATAACCTGTACATTTTTGCGTTATTCTTTTACAAAGGATAATCACAATTCTTAGTTATTTAAAAAAAAAATAGTACCCAAATTTGTTAAAACCCATTAGGCTATAGTCTAACTAATGGATACTAGTAGTGATGTTCATATCTGACAATCTCACTTTTTATTAGATATTGACTTGCATGGATAAGCTCACAAAAGTGCATTAAAGGCTGAAACACTATTTAGTAAACTATGCATTCCTTCAGACCGATGCACTGTTATCCCTAAGGCATTCAAGTTATTTTGAGCACCATTTTAAATGCACTTTAAAATCTTTGCAAACGTGTGCAGGGATACTAATATGTATAGCCTGGGATATAATTTGGACTTTCCCGACATGAAGGATTGTGTATAACAATAATAAAAGAATGTGCCTCTGAATTTTTCAGTTAACACAAAAGTTAAAACCCTTTTTGTTACGTGGTGCACTTACAGTGTTTCCACAGTGTAGTTCTAAATTTGTGACAGTTACTGTATTGGGTACCTTATCTGCGTAAGCTAAAGAGCACTCATTACACCCCCTAAAGCTTACCCAGAGCCGCAGCCCTAAAATTACCATATTAAAGTCAATGGTGGTGTCACAGCAAATGATGACACCTGCATGACCTAGGGTTTTGGGGGCATCTTCTTGTGCTGCAAGCAACTCTAGGGTATTTATTAATTATATACTATTTGTAATAGCAGGATTCTCTTAGTTGTATTAGGTTTATTGGATCTGGTTTGTTTAGCTATTTCCAAAATTTTTTAGAAATGGTGCAGGCTCCCAAAGATTTGTGTAAAATAAATGCTTAAAACATCTAGTCTGGATCCCACCAAAACTACAAATCGTATTCCTTACGGAATACCTCAATAATGTACAAAAAAAAAAAAATTGAGGATAAAGAACTATTATATACTTAATATAATACTAATTATAGACTATAATTTAAAAGGAAATGCAGTTTTATTCATAGACTCCCCACCCTTTAATACACAGAGTATTATAAACATTAACACATCCTCAGTATACAACTTGCAACGCGTTTCACCTTAAGGCTTCATCAGGCAGATTATTCTGGGCATATAAAGGATTTGATACAAATTGATCTAATTTTCCTATAACTGAAACTTTGGTTGCAAAGTGAAGAGACTGGTAGTAATGTATTTGGCACACAATTTTTAAAGGACTAGAGACTGTAAAGTAAAGTATATTTTAACTATTATATACAGGGTGCTTTTATGTAAGAAATACCTTTTGATTTTATTGTTGTTTATTATGTTACAGTGAATGAGATTTAAAGTGTACTATTTTCAGGCTGGCCAGCCACTGAGGATGTGTTAATGCTTATATAGTCGATGTATTAACGGGTGGGGATTCTATGAATAGAATTGCATTTCCTTTTGGATTATAGTATATCCCTGTTATTTATCTTCTATTTGGGGGGGGGGGGTTGTATAAAATTAATGCTAAACAATATAACATTGATGTTATTTTGTTTAGCATTCATTTTACAGTGGGTATTTATTCATTTGGGCAATAGCCCCCTTTATTGCACCACCCTAAATCTACATTTTTAAAGGGCATGTCCACACTTAAAACAAAAAAAACGGTGACTAGACAGTTATCTGCCCACAGCCCCAACTGCTATTTTTTCCCCAGTTTATTACATGCATTTGTAACCAGATATTTAATGATTCCTTTCTGGCAAAAGTATCTGCCTCCTCCCTCTGCTCCAAGAGCTTGAGCATGTGCAGAGGAAGCAATAGGTGAAACAGCAGTCAATCACTGGTTGTGATGTAAGCAATCACAGCCTTGACTGACTGCATGGAAGAAGGGGTCAGCTTACTCTGCTATAATGGGGACAGTAATAATTCTTAAATATCTGGTTAGTAGTGCAGGTAATAAAGTGCAAAATATATCCAGTGGTGTTGGGGGCAGGTAACTGACAATTGACCAGTTTTTTTGTTGAGCATGCCCTTTAAATCATTTTTTCTTTTATCAAGAAACTAATTTATTTTGCAATTTACATCAAAATATAAACAGGAATTTATGAAAACTGACACATTGAACATGGCGCTGAGTGTTCAACATTTAAATGCTATGGCTGTCAAGGGTACTTGAGTTAACACTAGAAAAACTCAGTACACTAAAATCTATACTTACTTTTACCCTAAGACCACAATACTTACTTGGGTCCCTGGTGTTCCTGAACGCAAATCTTCACCAACAACTGTGCCAGTCCAGCTTTCAAGCATTTCCTTCTCCTCTGAAGCTCTTTATGCAGCCACAAAGGAGGTTGTTTGTGTAGTTGCCTGTGTTCAGGAACGCTGAGACATAGTATTGTGTTCTTATGGTTTGAGGGGGAGGGTCTTGGTTGTAAATAAGAAAGTTCTTCTGAGGGTGGATATGGAGGGTTAATGGAGGGTTAATGGAGGGTTGTGAGAGAGCATGCAAAAGGCAAGTTATCCTTGCTGTAGAAAGTTGTGATTTATTGTTGAATACACAACATGTTTCAAGTCCAATGCTCTTAAACACACACATGATAAAGAGCCTTGAGCCAAAACATAATCACACACATTTACACAGATCTGCAGCACTAAAATGCGGGGTTAAAAGGTAACTGTGGTCTCCATATAAGTGTGAAAAGAGCACAATCCTACCTTTAAAACGATTCTAGGATCATGCTTCTAGCTGCAATCTATTCAAACTTATAGCAGTATAAAGGGTGGTTGTTCCGAGCTAGCACTGTGAGCTCCTACCTCCAAACCATTGGCACAAGCATGTGACTGTCACGCACTTCCTGGTTTATCCCGACTGTCTGAGTGTAATTTTACATGCCTAAAAAACGTAAGAATCAGAGAAGATAGAGACATAATCCTAGGCTTGTTTGATAGGCCTTAAATAGAGGACACTTGCATGGAGACCACAGTTACACTTTAAAGTCGCCCTAACTGATACAATACTAGTTAACCACTTGCTTGTGGCAGCTATTTAGTAGCAGCTTTGCGTCTTTTCCTGCTCAATTTTCCCTTTTGTGATTTACATAGAGCCACAAAGTCGGCATTAAATACCCGGAAGGGAGAGCTACCCAGTGTGACTGTGGTCCTGGTTAAATCTCCCTGGCTGTGTATTCACTAAAAAAGCACAGCTTTCCGCATGAGTTTTCACAACCCTCCATTCTATTTTGCAATATATATTTTCCTAGAAACACTGGACATTGTTTTTGAGTTTAAAGAGACAAGGAGCCAATTTACAACTTTGTTAGACTCTTATGTATCACTTGTGCAATCCTGCTTAATTAGTCTTATAGTAATGTCATTATAAATAGATGGATTTACTTTAGGCTGTCATTCTAGGTAAAATGCATACCAAACTCCTTCTGATTTGTTGAGAAAAGGTGTACAGTATTAATACAACATATTTCTGTCTAGTGGGCGTCAGGCCTGAATGGAATTTGTTATTGCATGATTTTGTACCACCAACATTCATTTTTCTGAATAAAGCAAAAGCTTTGGTTTAATGCTAAGGAATGGGTCAAGTTTATAATGAGTCACAGCCTAACAGGTGTCTAGATGCAGTAAAAAAAACTGTTATCTAATTATACAGTCGAACAGCACTAGATAGAAAACCTGATCTTATCACAAAAACCTATAAATACATTGCACAGAATGAAACTGTATGAAATCCTATGAAATTTTAAGTGGCTAAAGCAGGAAGAACATCAGAGAAAAGTATTTTAAAGGGTATCTCCACTGAAAAATACAATATAGCTTCCAATAGCAGTGTAAGTTAAGTTCTACACATACCCAGAATTACAGCCACCTCAGTGCAATACAGCCGAAGATCTAAAGCTTCTGATGCCTGTACACAATCCTGGAATCCTATCCTCGTCCTTTTCGTGCCCGCCTGCTTCATAACCTCCCGACGCGCGTGCACTGGTTCGCACATGCGCACATTCGTCCTTCAGTAGTCGGGATAACTTGCCCCTGCTCCATCTTCCATCAGCCAATGGGAACTTAAGCATTACGTTCCCATGGCTGCAACTCCAATGCCTGTGCTTGTTTGCATGCAGGCAGAAACGGACAGAGCGAAGTTCGGAAATAGCAGCACAAGAGGAGAGGCCCCGTTCCCTATATAGACATGGGGCACTGCGTCCTGAATACACAGCCCAAATTCGAGGGGGAGACTAGAGGGCATGGTGGCCGGGTGTGTGGGGTTCAGCCATGCTAGGACTCCCAGCTCCTCCTCTTCTGCTCTCTGGTAGTGGCGAGGGCAGCTCCTGAATTGATACAACACGAGGTAAGTGATTTCAAGCCACAAAACTTTATAGCCACAAGATGAGTTGCAGAGAGGATGATGGGAGTGGAGTGCCACAAGCTGCAATGTGATTTGGGTGAGAGACACAAGATGGGTTCAGAGGGGATGCTGGGAGTGGAGTGACAAAAGCTGCAATGTGATGGGGGTAAGAGACACAAGATGGGTTCAGAGGGGATGCTGGGAGTGGAGTGCCACAAACTGCAATGGGAGGTTTCAGGTGGGTGTGGCAGAAATCGTGAATATGCATGTGATGATGCACATTGATTGACAGCCTGCACAGCACAGGAGGAGACACACCCCCAGAAACGAGCAGAACTTCCCCAGGCTCCTGCATAGGAACAGAGGAGATTTTTGGCAGAAAAAAGGTACGAGGAGGCTTGGGGGAAGGTGTACTTTCATATTTAAAAAAAAAAAAAAAATGTGTTTTTCATCAGTGGAGATACCCTTTAACAAATATGAAGGTGTGGAGTTGGTGTGTGTAGCTGCATTTCTTATGGTTATTGTACAAAAAAGGGGAGCTGCAGGTGACTTTGCTTTCTTCAGCAGATTGGGTTGGTGGTGCTGGGAATCACCTGGAATGGTTAACCTTTTACTATTTTTCAATCAAAATGAACCATGCAGTCGTAGAGAACTCCTGTATTAAATGGCATCTTCATCCTCATACCATCCCTTCCGCAATACCTTTTTGTAAGAAGTCCAGCCTTCTTCTTGATTGCCACCACTGCAAACAGAAGTTGTTACCGCCTCTTTAAACTGTGCAAGCTTATTTAAAGCTTACATAGCTGCCGAAGGGGCAATCTGGTAACAGCCGAAAGTAATCCGCCAAGATGTGGTGGTGGTCGGTAGCAATTGGGAGGAAGACTAGCCTTCAGAAAGGAAAGTATTGTGGGTTAAGGGGTAATGGGTCCCAGAACTTAATGGGAAATTTTTGTGAATGAGGTAAACCTGTCCTTTTAAACACTAGTCTAATTAGTCAACATTTTCTACTTTCCTTTTAATAATGAGTCTTACCTGTTTTCCATCTAGTGTGCACAGCCTCTTAATAACTCCACAATCCAACTTTATAGCATCTGTAATGTCAGTGAGCACTTGTTCAAAGGAATGGGCTGTTTTTTTATTCAGAAGGATCCTGACTGCTTTACGGGGCTTTACTCCACTCCTAATGACAGTCACCAGTTTAGGTTTAATAAAATCTTTACTTTCCTTCATTTCATTCTTCAGAGCAGTAAGAGAAGAAAGGGACCTTCCAGATCCAGTCCTTACATTTACAGACCAGTTAGGACTGATATTTCTATTATAATCAACCTTGCGATATGGCTCATTAGATGCACACACATAACTTTCACCTAAAATGAAAAACATATAGAATTTAATTAAAAATGATGTCAGGTCTATTAAAAGCTAGAAAAAGAAGCAGTAAATGTAGCATAATGCAGTCTCACACCACTGGAAAGATGTTCATCCATTCACCCTCTACACTTCCCTTAAACAGATCCACTACATTCTAGATATCACAGGAGTTACCCCAGTCCATTGAATCCATTTCCCTAACAGTCCACAGTCCCGGTTTGGAAGGGTCTGTCCCAGTGGGAGGTGTGCTAGCCATTAGAAAAATGTAAATATTTATCTGTAATTACATGGAATTACATATGCATTTTATTAAACACATCCTCTTTTTTAAGGAGTTTTGTCCTCTTTTTGTTCGGCACAAACTAGTAACTCTTTCTTCTTTGAACAACTACAGTCCAAGTTTACTTGTTTTCAGTACTCCTCACTTTCCCTAAAATAGTATTATTACACTCACAGGGGAGAGACAATCATGCAAACTGCATCTGGTAATGTTACATGATGACCAGGGAGGTGTTCCCATGTGAAAATATGTTTACTGCTATCTCTGTAATAGGCCCTATTTCAGTTAAATGTATGATAGTTGGACTTAAAAACTTAATTACTATGTTACTTTGTCGTTTACACCACTAGCTTCTATTTCACAGGATGGAAAATCACATCACTATGTGCTATAGAATATGTCTTGCATTATATAATAAAGTGATGTTAATACAATTCTATACGGTTTATTTAACGGCAAAACATGTCATTAAATTGAACTGTATCAAAAGATGCTAGCAGTATCAAGCTGGGAAACTTGAGTTCCCCTTTTAAAACAAATTATTTATGGTCCAGTGTTTCCTTACAATTTACTACTCACATTTCCACTTTGCTTCAGTTAACAGAGAATCTGCAAAGCTCAAAAATAGCTAAACCACTATATTATTTATCTAAATGGTAAATGTTCCTACCAGAAACAGCCAAGTAACCTTTCCTTTAAAGCTTTATTTTATTCACAAGAATTTTATTGTGACATTAGATTGTAAAAACACTTACAATAACAGTGTGTGCTCCTGTTGGTCCAGAAAACTATTCAGTGATTTTTATTTATAAAAAGAAATTAAATTTTAGCCTCTGAAAGGGATTTTAATAAATCCCTTTTTTTTACCTGAAATAGTTGCCTGTTAGACCGCTGTCAAGAATCATTAATAAGCAGTTGGCATGGGTTACTATTATTTATTTATTATTTATAAGAATAAGCATTTTTTACACTGTGGGAGCCACAGGCCTCAATTTAAAGCTTAGTTAGCCTTCCAGAACAATACTTAGGGCAGCTGCTGGAAGTGAACAGAAAAGCTTTTGTATTCCTCTGCCTCTCAGTACAAACAGGAGCTAGTTGCTCTCATTCCCCTACCTTTAGCAGCACAAACATTTAGTTGCCCCTTTCCCCCCCACACATTTCAAGAGGTTTCTTCCGCAGCAGTACTAACAGCCATTTACTGAAGGCAGAGCACTTAGACATAAAAGCAGTAATCCGCATCTTAGGGCACGGCCACACTGCAACGCAATTTCATGTGCGATTTTGTTGTGTTTGGGCATGCGGTTTTTTCATTAAGTATTGAAAAACGCATGCAATTGCGATTTAAAATGCAGAACGCAAATCGCAACGCACCCGAAAACACTCATTTTCGGTGCGTTGCTGCGTTTTCAGTGATATGAAAAAAAGCGCAGCAGTGTGGCCTAGCCCTAACCTAACATTTTGAAGCGGGTGCTGTAAATTTACATTAATTAGTGCTAGGCCAGACTACTCTGTTTTAACACGCAATTTGATAGCGGTTACAATCTGTTCATGCATTAAAAAGTGCATATTAAGCTGGGTACACACAGTACAGATTTCTGAAAGATGACAGACAGGATCTGCAAGATCCGCACTCTCATTCGGAAACGAAGGTACACACAGTAGCGATAAAGCCCCGATACCTTACCCAGCTTAAGTGTTGGCCAGTTGGTCTAGCCACACTAGGTGTGCTGGTGTCTGTTGCACTGCGATCTGCTTTCATGTGCATTGTAGTGTGGCCTCAGCCTAACATGGGGTTTGTGCTTTATTTCCCAGAATTCGAATATTATACAGTTTACACTAATATGAAGAATAAAAATGTGGCTTTAGTTCTCCTTTAAAAAGCTGTCATGCACGGCATCACAATAGCCTAATTTCATAAGCAAATAACATTATATAGTAAAATTGGATAATGCAGTGATATGCAAAATGCCTGCATTTATGGGGGGCAACACCTTAACACAGTCTTTACCTAGCAATGCTCCTTTCATACTTCCTGGGCCAATCATTTTGCAATTAAATGTTGATCACAAAATGAACAGGCTGGGGAATAGGAACAAGCCCTCCCAAAACTCAGATGAATTCAGTGTTCCATGTTAAGGGCCCCAGTGCTTTTGCTTTGTTATTAAATTATTAAAGGGTATATCCACCCTTTAAACTAAATTTGTGCCATATTATAGTTATTGTTCCCCCAACCGCATTACTATATTAGCAAGAAAGTCCCCCGATCTTTACTTACCTTACCTCTCTCCTTCGCCGCACAATACCGGCCCTCTGCTTACATAGAACTGCAAGCAGGGGGCGGGACTGGCAGCCGCGTTTGTGATTTGGCTGAGAGGCAGCCAATCATGGACGCGGCTGCCGGTAGTGTAGAGCGGCAGCCGTTTAAGGGGTTTAGTGCTAGGGGGAGGGAGAACAAATCTGGAGGGAAAGGGAGGGGGGGAGGGCTCTTCTGCGCATGGCAAAATTGTCCTGGAGGGGAGACAGGAGGCAGATCCCTATATGGACTCTGCAGTACTCCTGGTGGCCAGTTTTTGGGACTTTGGGGAGGGATTACAGGGCAACCATTTGGATCTGGGATGTAAGGTAAGGATTTTTATACACTACAGATTGGGGCCAGTAGTGGGGGGATTATAGTTTTGGGGGTGGACATGCCCTTTAATGTTTAGTGAGTGCTCCTAATTGTCCCCACCTCCCTTACTCACTGTCTTCTTATAGTATCTGCGACACTTACAAATTTTCCACAGCCTCAACATAGACCCTGCTCTGCTTACACAGCTCCCCCTTCTTTCTTTTCTCTGCTGATTCTCTTTAATGTTGCAGAAAGTGTGCTGGCTGGCAGCCAAATATCCAAAGAAAAAGGTCATGGATGGGGCTTCTAGAGTGGCAGAATTCCCTGTAAATGTTGTGATTTCAAATAATGATTTCTCAGGATCTACAGCTCAGATTTAAAATACAAACAAAAAGTTTTGGACCAGTGGGATCTAGCTGTACCTTAAGGTACAAATTAGAATATACCCTTTAAAGGTGCCCATACTCTAGGAACTTACCTTCCTGCAATGCCCCATCTGAAAGAATGGGCCAGTCGGGGAACTGTTGGAAGCTAAAACTACTGGCAAACAAATACTGACTTTAGATGGCGATTGAAAGTTGAAGCTATCAAATAGGCTTTAAAGTCACCATGGTATAGAGATGCAACGACAATTTGATAGAAGGACAATACACATGCTTTTGTGAAAAAAAAAAATTAACTAAGCATGTCTGTTACAATATTACCAGGGCGATGCACCCAAGAGCCGCTATCGGCAACCCAGTGCAAACAGGCTGGCGATATTATATGCCAATAGCGGCTCTGGGAGAATCACTATCTGACGCTTTTCTATTTCGCACTTTTAACGCCAGCTATTAAGAGTCGCAATAGAATGCCGCTTTCAGGATATAACATTGCTTGTGGCAGGCTGTGCGTTTAAATTTCGTGTTAGCCATGCAGCCGCTGCAACATAGGAATTTAAGTCACGCAAACCGATATAACATCGGTTAGCGTGTCTTTTCTTGGCCACTGCATCTCTTGGTGCATCTGGCTGTATGTCTTTTAATTGCATACTCTGGTCTCAAACTCTAAACAGACAATACGACTAATTAGTGCAACCAATAAGGTATAGACAAAGCACAAGGCAGCTGTGTCTACCAAGTCAGCAGAATGTGTTAGGTCAGAGGTCATAGCCTTAGATAATGCCTGTACAAAAGACTAATGCCTGGCAACTGTTTCCTTTCAAGGCTGGTACACACAGGCTGATATTTTGGGGCAATCTAGCACCATGTCTGATTATGTTGGACTGGCCATTGATTAGTGGAGTTACCAGAAGCCAACCACTCGCTTGCAAAAGAGTTTCATCTGGATTATATATTGTCCATTTTAATAGAACTCCTGACCAAATTACTTATTGAAAAACAATTGCTAATTTATTTGCCCCTTGTACACATACAAATCTTCCTAGCAGTATTCCTACCTCCTTTTCTATTTTAAAGGGCAACTGTGGTCTCAAAACAAGTAATGGTTCAATGAAAGCCTGCAGTATTTCCTTTAAAAAGAGCCGACAATCACATCTCTGGTTGGAGCCTGTGAGAAATTACATTGGGGTAAATATTCAAATTTCCTGCTTCCAGTAGGTTGAGTGACATCACCAGACCTCTGCCCCAACCGTCCGCCCCGGGGGGAGAAGCATGCTCAGTAAAGACTAAATGCTGGGGAAATCAGGAAGGACCTTAATTGACAGTTGAGAAGGTGAGCCTATTAATGATGGAAGAGGCTGGTCACATGACTACAAGCTGGTCACATGGCTGAAAACAGGAAGTGTTCAAGCAGGAAGTAATATTGCTGAACCTCTCCAGCAATAACTTCTCACAAATTGTGATGTGATTTAGGTTTTATTTTAAAGGTACGATAAAAGGCTTTTTATACAATTCTTACTAGTTTGGAAGAATTTGAGACCACAGTTACCCTTTAACAGAGACACATCTGTTAAAGGGCATCTATACCAAAAAATAGTTTATTTTAAATTGAACCTAACTGGAAACTGTAATTATTCCCAACCACCACTGTATCATTTTTTTGTTGATCTGCCCCCTATTTCTATAGATATCCAATCTAAAACTTCTTAAATTTCATCTGTCAATCAAGTTCCTTGCTCTCAAAAACTATTCTTCTGTGAGTAGTTTTACTGTAGCTGGATTGGTGACAGAGTTTTGACAGTTGGAATGCTGTATGCAGGCTTGACAGTTGCCATAGAAGTGGGAGTGGTTAAAAGAGGCAGAGGGGATACTGTTCCTAAACAAAATGTGTGCTGGATTGAAGGCATGCAGCAACACACGCAAAGTGCTACTTCAATTATAGATTAAGATGAGGCAAAGTATTTTTTCAGTATAGTGTCCCTTTAAGTTTCTTTAAAGGGTTGCAGTACAAAAAGTCTGATTGCTATCCACACTATAGATGCCCATACACTACTACAAATTGGATTAACTCAAAATGCCGACCTACAATGCACAATGTGTTCAGGCGATAACCATGCTGTGTATGGGTACTTTGTCAGACGAAAATAATGTTAAGTCAGGGCTCGTTGCCCAATCTGCCTGGCGGATTATCAATGAGCCCTGACCGAATGGGTGCTCATACACATTGTGCGTCGCAGGTTACCCCTCACCATCGCATGTGTGTATGAGCTTTTACACATTAGACGCTTGTTTATAGACAAATTTCTAATCTATATAAATTTTGCCTAGTGTATGGCCAGCTTAAGTCTTAAGCTTAAGGCAGATAGTGTATCAGCCGATATGACCAGAAAATAGCATGGATTTGCAGAGGTCAGACGTCCAGATGTTCAAATTGAACGAATAGGCAATCTGGCGCTTCAGAAAAACACTGGAGATCGGACACGACAGAAAACCACAGCCGATCGTGAGGTGCTCTATGGACTGCACGCTCAGTCATGGCAAACTGTCGGACGAATTTGGAGTGTATTTACACCACCATTTTATTTTTTGATTAGCAGCGAATAAAATTGCAAGCTAGAAATACATTGTTCTTGGCACTGAGTTAAGCCGACTTTTGATAGGCAGCTATAGGAGTTATGAATAGCAATGCCTATATCTCATATTTAATTATAGAATCTATGGGTATAATAGTTTCATTTTGTATCTGCACAGAAAATATGTAGCATCACTATTAATATAAAAATATTTGTGTATAAGAGCTTGCACAGTCTAAGTGATAAAATTGGTGTGAGTGAAGTGATATGTCACACGTACACCTAACAAACTTTGATTGAATTTAAAAAGAAAGACAAAAACATTAGATGTGCTTTGAATATATCGGTTCTGATGTTCTGACACCGAGTAGCCATAATAGGGATCCTGTAAGTGTAGGCGTTTCCTCAGTTTCCTGGCCAAAGTATGAATACAACTGCATATTACAGCCACTTGGTCCCAGTTAAATGGGTCAAGGTATTCTGTCCTGACTGACTTGGACGACTTTTGGGTAAAATGTATTTGTTTCATAGGTGCCAATTGAACATTTATTAAAGGCCAACAAAAAAAAAAAAATGTGTAACCATTCCAGGGTGAAAATCTAACTTGCTACTTAGGTCCTAACCCCTGGGTTTACCTTCAGTTGCTTGTTTATCTGAAGGTGATAACTTGTCTGGTCGTCCCCCCACCTGTGTCCAGGGCCTGACCAATAGAATGACACACTCTGCAAGAAAAGCTGGCCAGGGCCCCGACTGACATTATGCTATGTTAAGGTTAGATCAGAAAAACGGTAAGTATTAGTGAATGAAAGTGTCCCCAGGAGGGAGGACTTAGCAGTTCAGGTCCTCACCCTGGGAAGGAGGTGGATTATGAGGGTACAATTGTCCTTTAATATGAGGGGTGGTTGCAAACAGATTTGTTGTCCTAAATCAACATTTTAAACTTAATCACACAATCACTATTGGAATTAATCTTAAGCTCTGTGTACTGCATGCGCCTTGGTGACTTCTTATTGAATGAAACAGCCAACAATGTTCTTTTCCGTTTAGAAATGCTCAGTACACCATTCATCAAATACCCCTCAGGATACACAGCAAAGTTTTTACTGAGCTGGCTCATCACAGCAGGAGTCGGCATGGTGAGTACTAGTGAGAAGCTACTGTGATACCAATGCTACGTATGTGTTTGGTAAAAACTGGATAACAAATTCTCAACCTCACACTGTTCTAGTTGTGATCTGATGTGCAATGATTCGCTGATTAACTGGAGAACTAAATTCTAGATAAAAAATCCATATAAACACTACATTGAATTGTAAAAACAGTTGTTTTTAGTTTAACACTTTTCTGCAGAATAGTTTGGTGACAGTGGTGACAGATACCTTCTTTGCTTTGCTGTACTTTTCAATCCTTAACAATGACACCTCTCATACTGCTCAAGGATGATGGCCGCAAGCCCCACTTTGGAATTTATTCTTATTTCTGTTATTTATACTTATTTCAATCAAGGTACGCCTGTTCTAAATGATAATTTAAATAGGTGGGCGTATGTATGAGCAGTAAGCTGTCAAAGTACTGCTCATGCACCGACTGGCACCTCGCCTCTTGCTTCAGTGCACCCCCAGCATGACTAACTCATTATCTTTAATACTAGAAGAGACAGTCACGCAGGTGCACTAAATTGAGCTGACAGTTGGTACTTTGACAGCAATACCAAACTTTAATACAAATCCTGATGAAAACTCATTTTCTGACCTCATGCCATGATCTTCATATGAACTCAAAAAGGGATGACCCCATGTGCTCCGTCTTATTAGAATTATCGTTATGACATTCTAATTTCTCAGTCCCAAAGGCCATACATGCTATTTATAAGGGAGATAGGCAGATGCAGTGGATTTGCGAAATGTATGGCAAACATTATTAGTGAAATGCATGGTCACCAGGAATCATGTTATATTTACCACGGTGACCTATATTTGTCCAGTCCTGTATTAACTTTAACTCTTTATTAACAAAATGGGAGGTACGAATTCTTTCTCCAAGCTCCAATATAATTATACATCGAGGGGGAAATTAGTTGTTTTAGTGTTTAGTTGTCCTTTAAATAGCAGATACTCTTAAGTGGACCACACATGGACCAATCCTGATAGTATGATTAAGATTGGTCTAATAAGAAATTTTCCTATCTGCCAATAAGACTGAATATTGGCTGACTGTCGCCCATACAAAATCTGACAATTGTACGACACAGGCAATCCCTGACTTCCTTTCCGGTGCTGCAGAATAGAATCATCCTCTGCTGCTATGTAACACTTAACATGTTTAAGTAGCAGAGGAGGCATCTACATCCAGCAAGGTATGTGGCTGTTTAAGTAATGATAGAAGTAGTTTTGACAAAGGTAAGTATAGCAAAATATGTGCCTGGGTGTGGGGGGCTTAACCAGGTATTAAAAGTAACTAGTGGGGGTGGACATACCCTTTAACCTGTTAATGTGAAGCACATCTACATTAATGCCCAACAACTGACAGGTCACAGGCCTTGTTTACAAACACACACTGTCAAACACAAAAATCATATTCCTTGCATTGATTTAATATTGAACTATCAGTTAGACAGCCCAGCACAGATCTGTAAAAACATGGCCAAAAATTACCATACAAATTCTGTCGGATCCAATTATGACAATTGTATGTATTGCATAAAACCCACCAATCCCATGGCCAATCAACCATCGTTGTCAGGCATGAGATTGGCTGCTTGTGAGTGAAAATTCCTCAGTCGCTATCTGCCTCCTGGCAGTCAGTAAAAAGTCTGTTAACCTGAACAATAAATTAAGTATCAGGAGGACCTTCATTTATTTATGTTCCCAGACTTCACATATGACAGCTAAGATTTAAATGGAACATTCAGTGTAATCTGCAACAAATCTGTCATGTGTACACTCAGATTAAACCACAGACCCCTTTACAACCCTGACACACTTTCAAACCTCTGATGGCACATGAAATAATGGTCAATCTACAAGTGTGTAGTATAATAACCAGGCCCTATTGTTACCCAGTGCATCCCCTATGCCAGCCAGGCAGCCTAATAATATATTAGCCTGTGTGCAGCACCATTATTACCTTCCTGCAGATCCTCCAGACTGGTGATCTTCTTACTGCCATCCAGTGTGTAGATACAGCGCACCCCCTGGGGGAGACTGACATTGTCAGACAGGGAGCGGGTGAGTTCTATGAGCAAGGCGTCCAATGACCTGAATCGTTCTGCAGACACTGCATAGGGTAAACCCTTGAAGTAGCGATCCCCATTGCGGTAGAATCTCACCTTCTTGGCCTTCCTCTCTGAGCTCAGTGCCTGCAGGGTGCGGGTGCGGTAGAAGCTGCAGTGGGCACTGTGAGCCGGGCTGGGAATGAGCCCGTGGTTCCCCCTGCTATGTCCAGACCCAGAAGATCCGGCGCTTTGCCCTCCTCGGCCCACCCGCGATTGCCTTTGTTTTTTGTTTCTTTCCTCGAAGTGCTCCAGCTCTATGCTCCTGGAACTCGCCATTGTCATTGGAATAGCTGGAGCCTTGGAACGTTACGATCAATAGCGATCGCTGATCTCTGATAGACGCCGAGAGAACTGCGGATATTAAAGCCCTTTGCTAGGAAGCATATTGCTGTAGAGGATGCCGGTCAGGATGGGGGATTCCCTGCAGATGTCAATGTCACACCCCCCCTGGGTCCTTACTGGAAGCACCATCCCCAATGTGCTCTCCTGGTTGGGAGCAGAAGGATCACAGATACTGGCTGTTCATCCCTAATACACTGCAGTCAGCCAACCCACTCACACTGACAGACCGAGTAGCTGGACTCTGATGGTTATTCGGTCTCCCATGGAACAGGACGGTCCTTCCTCTTCCTTTCACACCCTGGCTGATTGCCGATTCCCTTAACCAATCCTGTAGAAAGGGGGAATCACTTGGCGCTCGGACAATTGCTGTGGATCCGACCAACGGAGCCTGGTAATGTCCAATCGGTCTCTGTGTATGAAATGGGAATCTCTGCCTGCTGTTCACATGTAGCAGATCCACAGCTCTAGCAAATTTAGCCCGAAGCCTTGCGATTGTTTTGGGTCGTGCTCCCTGTCCAGGTCAGGTGTGATGGGCATTGGGGGCGGCTCCTACTGAACGAAGCCAGATAGAGCAGATGCAGATCAATGCAGGCAGGGGGAGGGGAGAGAGGCAGGGGGAGGGGAGAGAGGCAGGGGGAGGGGAGAGAGGCAGGAGGAGGGGAGAGGAGGGAAGCTCCATGTACCAAGCTACAAGACAGTCATGTGATGAGCCAGTGTTACAGACAGCCCTCCAGCAGTTTACCAGGCAGTGTCACATGATCACATCAGTCCTCCAGGTATTCAATGGACTGCATGATTGGCCATGCTGAAATATCATCTGCAGCTATTTTTGCTGCAACAAATTAGATTTTGACCCTACCAGCTGATTGGCTAATGCAGCTAGCATTAGCCAATCAGTTGGCCAGTCAGAGTTAAGCTGGATGGGCAAGCTGGATGGGCATCAACAGATGTTCACACACGTGAAAAAACTATAACAATGCATCGATTTTTCAGTTATTTTCATTTGCAATATGGTTTAGGCCGTATTCAGTTATCATTGCGCATGTGCTCTGGGTTCAGTAAGTTTTGCAAAACTGCTGGAAGAAAGAAACTCATCGGTTTCATTCATCTCTATTTAATTGCTCCAATTTAGCAGTCAAAGTTGCAACAGTCAGTGTTAGGGTATGACCACATGGCAACGCACCAGATAGCATTGCGATACAGCACATTGGTGCGCACTTGCGATGTGATCCAACAATCTTGCATTATCAGAGCGCATGTGATAAAATGGTGATTGTTTGCTCTCAGGTAAGTTGATTGCAGTGCAATGCAGCGGAGCACACCTAGTGTGGCCAGACCAGTTGGCCCACAGTAGCATTCCCTTTTTTTTCACACAATCGGATGTTAAAACGCGACAGCGTGGCCTAACCCTTAGTGAGCCCTCCAGTTTGCCAGCCAAACAGTTTTATATCAAAAGCTCCAGCTCATCAACCTGTGTTAGCCAGCCCTTCAGTTCATCAATCAGTGTTCATCAAAACAGCCTTCCTGTTCACCAGCCAGTTATAGTTAGCTCTCCAGTTCACCATCCATTAACTATTACAGTCAGCCCTCCAGTTAACCTGCCTATGTTATAGTTATGCCTTCAGTTTTCCAGTGTTATAATCAGCCCTCTATAGTTTGCCATCCAGCTTGTGATACAGTCTGTCCTCCTATTCCCCAGACATTTAGTGTTAAGTCAGCTTTCCAATTCCCCAGCCAATGTAAGTTAACTCTCCAGGACACCAGCCAAAAAGTGCCTACTGTCAGATTTCCAGTTTACCATTGTTCTCCAATTCAACAGTCAGCGTTAAGGAAGGAACAGATACACAGATGCATGCCTGATGCCCAAGTACACAACAAATGGCCATTCCTGTATGGACATTCAGTCGAGTGTCATTGATAAACCACCATGTTATGGTGAGGTTTCATGAAAGTTTTTGAGCGGTGCCCTTTGTACTGTGTGAAAGTGGGCTTACAGTTTTATGCCAGGAATGGTTAAATGGTCCCTCACCTTTCCACTCTACCCTGCCCTGCAGTGTCCAAGTACATCAATAGTAAAAAAGGAACGGGATGTCATACAGTCCCTACCTGCACCGATTAGGCCAGATTACACTTTGTGATCGATATTACAGCTGTATGATTTTGTCCAAATGATTGTGGGGGTATGTGAGCAATTTTTTGACAACAAAATGAGATACGGACCCAGGGGGCAAGCGTTCACCCACTCCGGGCCGGGTCGAACACACACACACACACACACACATATATATATATATATATATATGAATATATGTATATATATATATATATTATATATATATACAGGATCTGGGTAGGAGATACAGCAGTGCCTTTATTGGATGATAATGACAGGTATCCAGCTATGTTCTGAGGTCTGGCCCAGAGTGGGTGAAAGCTTGCCCCCTGGGGCCGTGAGTATGGAGCCTTTGTTCTAAAGCTGGGGACATATACAGCATAGGTGTATTATTGTGGGTCGAGTCCCACCCGTCTATGAGCCTGCTGTTCTGACTTTAAATTCATTTTTGGGATACACTTAGATACTACCTTTCCAACTAATTTGGGTTATTTGACATGGACAAAACTTTCTAATAATGTGTTCCAGTGGAAGTGGACCTTTCTCAGAAAAGTTTTGTATAGATAGTTGGGGTGTTTGTATGATGATAGCACTTTAATACGTTGTTGGAGCTAGGGTATATGTGCCTTTGCAGATATATTAAATGTTTGTATATCAATTTGCTAATTTGTGATTTAATTGCTTGTTTTTACAATAGGTCTTGATTAGCGTTATGGGTTGGGACTTTATAGGATGAAAACACTATTTGTTACCAGTAGTTATGATACATGGGACATGATTTATATATTATTTTCATGCCCCTACAGGTATGTATTGTGCATTATGCTGCGAGTGCTATACTAGAGGGTTACTATTTCCCTAGAAGTCTTTTACTAGGGGTCTCTTTTCTGATATTTAGCCTTGTTTAATGTGCATTTAAAGCTTTAAATTATAAAAACCATTTTAAGATCCCTAATTTGCTATTATAAAGTTCTATAGGATTAAGTTCTGATTCCATGCGATACTATCATTCAGTCACATGCCTGTTGGAGGCTGGGATGGTAAAAATGGAATTCTTTTTTTAAAATAGGATCATCTCAGTTTAGCTAAGGTTCTGTAGCTAAAAGCATCTAGCATGAAATAGCAAATGGCTAGGGCCATAAACACACACATTATCACACAAAGCACACCTATAAACATTAGTTTCTATGGTATGTGACAAACTGCAACAAAAAAAATGGAAAAAAACTGCTAATAGATTAGAACTAAATGAAACATTACCGCAAAGTGAAATTCCCAATTTCAATAAGTTTATGGAGCCTATATACTACCCCCATTATAGTCTAGAATCTGCTCATATAAATGACCCATCACCCAATGTCATTAAGAAACTGAATCTGAAAATCTCTGTCTCACTCACAGCTATTCAGCCCTCTTACACACAGAGTAACATATGGCTCTAACCCCTTGTAGTACTAATACCTGCATCTTTAAGCAAGCATTTCTCTGGGTGTGAAGTTAAAGGTTTAGATGGATGATAATCAGTTTCTGAAGAGCTACATAGTTAATATGACGGCGATGATAGTACTTGGGTAGAAGCATTGTAGAGACAAACTTCTTGAATTTTATATTGGGCGTCTCTAACATTTGAATTTTAAACTGAATGATTTATTACAGGAAGTGAAGGTAATTACAGTTTAATAATATATTGTCTAGGAACAACAACTTTGTAAATGTCCTTCATTGGTGACTGTATATATTCAAATAAAAATGTATATTCATATATATCCCCCCCCCACCTAAATTTCCAACCATCTTGAGTGTATTTACAAATGCAGATCACTTGCTGTCAGGTTCATCCTCCTTATGAGCTTGCACAGCAGCAAAAGTGTATCAGTATTTATGAGTAAGTTTAGGATTATTGGGTATTTTGATATAGGTTTGGGGGGGATTCTAGTTATAAATATCATTTTTTAAGGGTGGAAGTACTCTTCAATGTTCAAATGTGGTAAGTAAGTCATTGTAAAACTTTTAAGTAAACCTTTAAGTATAAATGTTTGCGCAGTGCCTTCAATGTGTGTGCTATGAGTTTATGAGTTTTAAAACTCAATGACATTAGTATGGCAATGAAAAATGTTGTATTTGTCCTTGTATTTTATGTCAGAGACAAAGTATGCCTCAGGTGCAGGCTTTGATTACATCTTCTTAAAACCTTGTTTGCATTGAAAGATTCAACTCATTCAAAGTTAATTTAAAAAACTTACAATTTCTCTTAAAATTTGGAGATAACTTGGCAACACTCAGAAGGTTCCTTAGCGAAAGGACATCTCCTATATGTCTGAGTTTTATGTCTCGTATCTGAAATTGTGGGATGAAATACAATCCACAAAATGGGAGGAATATAATAGAAGAAAATAAATAGAAAAAAAGTAATTTTACTTTATTGAAAACAAGTTACAATTTTATTTTGCCAAATAAATCAATATAGGGCAGCACGGTGTCTCAGTGGTTAGCTGAGGTCCTGAGTTCGATTCCACCCTTGGGCACATCTGCAAGGAGTTTGTATGTTCTCCCCGTACTTGTGTGGGTTTCCTCCGGGCACTCTGGTTTCCCCCACAATCATAAAGACATACTGATAGGTTGTATGTGTACATAAAGTGATTAGATTGTAAGCTCTTCAAGGCAGGGCTTGGTATGAATTGAGTAAATATTTGTAAAGCGCTATATAAGAAATAAAATAAATACATGCATATAGGCTCCTTCTGCTTGGAGCTTCCTGATTTGTTGCACACAACAGTACAAATTCTACCATAAAATTATGTTTTTGACAGACATTTTGATGTTGAAAGCAGACATTTTCACCTTAAACATTTCTAGCTCAAAATGTCACCCCGAAACTAGTTTTGGCATTCAACTAACTGTAACCTTCTCTTAAGGACATATAGAAATTCTGCCATCTCAACATCATCAGGAAGACAATTTCACTGCCTTACATTGCTAGTTTATCCTTTATAACTCTCTCTAAAATTCTCCATATCTCTAACCAGTTTTGTTGTTCATTTCTGTATTGAAATGGACTGGAGCCCAAAATGCACCACAAGCTCAAGGTCCACCAATTAATCTATTAATGGCCAGAATTGTGTTTACCTTCCTCAACTTGATGCTTTGTCTTACAGCAATAAGTATCTTATTTGCTTTTATAGACAATGACTTACAATAATAAGAGCTATTTAAGCTTTAAATCACTCTGCAAGGTGGAGACATCCTTCACTTGAGGCTCGTTCACACTGGCAATTTGGCACGAGCCACGACCCCTGACGCTGATACATTCGTGTTCCGAATGGCGTTGCGGCCGAGAATCGCGCGTGTGTATTAAATTTATAGTAACATCTACAGTATCTCAATTGTTATCTTTAATTGCCAAATATATTGTCATCAATAGTTTATATTTTTTAAAAATGCTCTCTTTAAAGTATCATGGGCAACTTGTCTATCCCCACCACATTCCAGGACTACATCACTGACAATTGCAGGCTTAATTTTGAGTAAATTTGTGTAAACTTTAAATGATAAATACTGTGAATTTTCTCTTTTATGTACTTAAGGAAGCTATAAGAGCAATCAGAATAGGTGTGGCATATTTCAGCACTGAAAACATGTTAGGGTAGGATTTTTGTTAATAATAGTTCATTTTGTTTTGAGCTGATTGCTTGCCTGTATACACCCTTTATAACTTGCTTTATCTTGAACTCATGTATAATTTATGCTGGCTTTTTATTAAGTATGGTTAGAAAATGATCAAGAATAACTGCATTGGGTTGGTTGTACACACCTGCAATTTATTTCAACAACTTGTCTTTGGGTTAGGAGGAAGTTTGTGTGTAGCCCCACATTATTTGCATCACTTCATATCAGGTTGCATCACTTTCTTGGAGTTTGGGTGTGGCCATGTGGGTATTTTTTTTGACCTGTGAGTTCTATAGTTCAGTCACATCTTTACATTCTGCTATCTATAGCATTCTTACACTGCATTTTATGTGTATGAATTCCCATGAGTCTTGGTCAAAACTTTCTGTACCAAATGTGTAATTATTGGACCCTTTGAAGTCAATGGGAACAAACAGTTTGAAAAGTTTGAATTAAAATAAGGATAAAATAGCAATGGTAACTTAAGTACTGGAAATGGGAACACTGTGTAGGGTCGGACCCTGCACTCCTCAACCAGTATATGCAGTCAAGCACTGCAAATGTTTACATGCTGGGTGCTCCAGTTACTGTAGCCAACAGTCCATATATGCAATATAGATAATCACCGGGCACACCAGTCTTAGGTGCAAAGTCAAATTTATTGTGACGTTTCGGGATCACATGCGGTCCCTTCTTCAGACAAACATGCCGGTCTGAAGAAGGGACCGCATGTGATCCCGAAACGTCACAATAAATTTGACTTTGCACCTAAGACTGGTGTGCCCGGTGATTATCTATATTGGAAATGGGAACACGTACACATAATACGTACGTAACTTCCTTCACACACGCTACTTTTGAGCTTCTCCATTCAACATTCGATATTTTTCAAGTATTTAATATTACTGAAATCTGTCTCTGAATCTCTTTAAAAAGGGTGCTTATTATTATATAAGAGAAATCATGCCCAGCATGCAATGGCAACGCTTCTTTGTTGCATACCTCAACAAAAATAGGTAAAATATTTTTTTAAAATGTGTCTTTAAAGGGACAGTTCAGTGAAAAATTTCATTTTTTAAAGTCTTAGGGGCGTATTTATAAACGATCGATATTTTCGCCATTTCGCTATCGCAGGACATCGTAATTACAAATAGCGCTATTTTCACATAATTTATAAAAATGCTCATTTTCGCCTTTGCGGAAAAGTATCGCTGAGGCAATCAGGCTCATTTACCCAGACTCGCTGGGCAAATAAATGGAGATAAAGTCGTGCTAACAGATTCGCTACCGGTTAGTGCGGCTCTAACTCCATATTAGCGTCGGTGCTCGTGATTCAATATCGCGTTTGCTCTAGATTTAGCGCAGGATTTTAACGCCAGTTTTTGAGTTTTACACTCATATCCTATTAATAAAATAGAGAAAATTGGCCTTTTGAGTTTTACACTATTTATCATATCCTATTAATAAAATAGAGGAAATTCGCCTTTTAAGTTTTATACTATTTATATCTTTGGCTGAAAAAAACACCAAATGTGTAAGACTATTTTTAAAAAACAAAGTGTGTATTAACCAATTTAATACTGAAAAACCACCAGGGAGTATTACCTATTTACCATCATATGTGCTGAACTTTTTCAGCATTATTAATGCTACTTTTTCCTACATAATTTTGCTTTTGATGAAAATTTGCCTTTTTAATAACTTTGATGAAAGGAAAAGTTGAAAGTTAAAAAAGTTAAGACCCCAATTTGACTTTATTGGTAAATAAAGAAAATTGTAACCTTTAAAAAAAAAAAGATCTTGAAAAAGTGAAAAATTAACCTTAAAAAAGCTAAATCTTTATTACAGCAAATGATGGAAAAGAGTCTAACACTCCCCTGAGTACTTATTAGTATTAAGAAACACTCCACAATGTACTGACACCTTCCATGGACCCATTGGCAGGCTAAATAATATGGCCACTTATGCATTTTCGCCACCTCAGACTTGGCGAATTGGAGTGGCTGAAACGAAAAAATACACTTTTCGACATTTTATAAATATGCTTGAGCAGTTACCGCAGCGATGCTTGGCGAAAAGCGAAATGTACCTCTAATGACCTTTTGCCACTGGTTATCACTGCTTTATAAATAGCGAAAAGTCCAAATCATGCGAAAAGGCTGCATTAAAGAAGGCGAAAAGTTTAACGAATCTTAATAAATATGCCCCTTAGTTTATATTATACATACCTGGTTATTCTACATATTCTCTTCCATTTTAAAAAATCAGTTGAATTTATACCCCTTGCTATTCCCTGCTGTTGACATTAGTGAGCTGACATTTCAGGTTCTTCCCAGAATGCACACTACCTTGAGATGTTCCTAACAGTAATTTCTATTGATTGTCTGTTAGGTGGGTCAAACATGCTGAGAAACTAAATCAACTTAGGCGACGGGTCAAGGGCTAGAGCATAATGTTCTCTATTAGGGATCCTGCACACAGGAAGTCAGTATTTTGGAAACATTTATTTATACATAGACAAAATGCTTAATCGTCAGGTTAAAGGGCATCTATACCGAAAAATAGGTTATTTTAAATCGACCATAACTGGAAACTGTAATTCTTCCAAACTACCGCTGTATCATTTTTTTGTTGATCTGCCCCATTTCTTTAGATATCCAATCTAAAACTTATTATATTTCAGCTGTCAATCAAGTTCCTTGATCTCAAAAACTATTCATCTGTGAGTAGTTTTACAGTAGCTGGAATGGTGACAGAGTTTTGACAGTTGGAATGCTGTGTGCAGGCTTGACAGTTGGTTTGTGGGGAAAAAAGTCACATATTTTATCAATAAAAAAAGTTCTTTTCAATTCTGAAAAAGGGTATCTGCCTCCTCCTTCTTCTCAGTAAGCTTTTTTTAAGCTTGAGCATTTGCAGAGGAGGCAGCAGGGAAATCAGAAGTCAATCATTGATTGTGATGTCAGCAGTCACAGTCTTAATTGATAACATAGAGGGAGGAGCATGCTTACGCTGCAAGATTTGAGGCAATAATTATACTTAAATATCTGGTTAAAAATACATCTAATAATGTTCTGATTATATCACTCTATAACACACACTCAGTGCTGCAGGACATCAGTGCTAAACACTGAGCCCTTGTGCTACCTATTGTTAGATAACTCATTATACTGTAGTTTTTGTGATATAGTACCTTAAACTTTAAATTAGCACCTTGTACAGTAAATGGACTGTATTGTTTTTCACATCATTCTTATAAACTTGTTAATGTTATTTACATATATGGTAACTCAGTGACAGCCACAAATTAAATTAAGCATGTTATCATACCCACTTGTGGTAATGTGCCCTCTTTGCCAGGCATTTTCATCAATGACCCCATAAGTTACTTTTAAATGGGAAGATTTTGTCTCCATTGTTTTAAAGGACAACAATACCCAAAAAAACAACATCTCCCCCATAACATGTCCACACTTCAAGCGGCTGAAATCACTTTCGCTCTCATTTACAACCGTGCTGCACTCCCTTAGATATCACACAGCAAAGATGAGTGCTAACAGCCCGCCTCCTAGACGGCCCAGGGCCATCGTTAACATATTACTTGTCATTGGCTGGTGGGAATGTCTGTTACAACCTCTCTCCTCCTCCTCTGCCAGTCAAACAAACTTGAACTGTCCTGTTGCTAGAATACAGCCTACATAATCAAGCTAATCAAGGATGGGTGCAGGAGTGTTTTCTTGCATGCTAGCTCTGAGTGACAGTTAGAGGCAGACAGAATCGTTACGCCCCCTTTACAGCATGGCTAATTGAAGGCTAATTGAAGGCAGAGAGAGGTTCAAAATCAGGAAAAAAATGTATAGGGAGGGCTGCATACCTTTACTCTTTTTAAAGCAGTTTTTTTTTTAAAAAAAATGCATTGAGGCAATACAGAGAGAGACAATAATGTGATCCACAATTTAAAACTGGGATGTCCATGTGGCCCTCCAGATGTATGAAAACTACAACTGCCAGCGTTCTTTTGTTATGAACGACTGTACATTTGTGACACTTGGATAGGAGCACATGAAATTTTTTTAAGGAGAACTAGCATTTAAAGCTTTTTTAAAAAGTGTCTTTGGCAGGGATTATTAATTCCTACATAAAAATAAAGTTTCTGAGAGGAGCACCAGTATAAGGAGATCCAACCTTAAATTTTTAAAATCCTAATGTAAAAGAATTTCTCCCCAGGACACCTATACGTTGTAAGATTTTTCTCTAGTAAGTTGGATTTAGTGCATGTAAGTATTATGTAACTAAGAATGCTTCCATTTTGTTGCCAACTCACAGCCCATGTAGGCTTCAAAGAACCCTGCCCTTGACCCCAGTATTCACTGTCTCTATGCACAGACTGCCCAATGCACCGAGAGCCACTATCGACAACCCAGTGCAAACAGCCAGCAATGCTTTATGCCCGTAGATGCTCTCTGTGCATCACTAACTGCTGTTTTTCTATTACAGCATTTTAAAGCCAGATTTTATCCTAGTTTAAAATCTAAACATGAGTATCTCCATTTACTTCTGTACATCGGGGGTTCATGAACTGTATGCTTGTTGGTGTGACACAGACATACTACTAAATTATCAGGGTTATTCAATAAATGTTCTTGTCGTTTAAAATGGTGCTAATTTTGCCCCAACCAATCAGATGTTAGCTTTCAAATTTTAAATAAGATCTGATTGGTTAGGGCAAAATTAGCACCAGTTTAAGCGACAAGAACTTTTATTGAGTCTCCCTGTATGTAAATGAATATATTGTAATAGAAGGTAGAATAACTTTATACTATATTAATTATATTAAAATTATAGGATAATATCAATAATACAGGTGTGCAATAATAGGAATTTTCACAGACAAATTTGACAATGTCCTATTTAGCTCAATAATACAAAGTGTGATAAGACAAAGTGTGATCAAACAAGTTAAACACACAGAAACACTTTGCTTTTTAAGCAATACTTTTCTGTGTGTTCTTGTGTATTTTTTGCACTAAGATTTAACACTTGTGATCATGTGTTCCAAAATTAAATGAGATAGGAACAAAACACATAGATGTTGTAGGTCCTATTGTATTGCAGAGCACATTCACCATCAGACTGCAAAATTGCATAAGTGGGGCCAAGCACTTTTTATTAACCAATTATGGTTTCTAGTCTTTGCTTTCATTCTTTATATTAAGTATTGTAGTGTTCTTTAGTTACACAAAAATACAAAATTAAATATTTCTATATTACAAACTGTATATTACCTAAGCTCGAACTTTACTTTAAGGGAACACATTAAATTAAATCTTATATAACTTACATAACTCCTCGTTTCTGACTCTGCATTAAATATGCAGGCATCATAACACAAAACTACGTTTTTATGGCTTAATTTCTGTAGTATGAAATTGATAGGAATAATCTTACCAGGGAGGTGTTTCCACCTACAATCTGCCCCAGTGTTTAATTTTTTTCTACTGGAGACTGAAAAAGTACAAGAATAAAATAAAATAAATTCACTGATGCACTAATGATACGTTTCCTAATGGGAATAATCTTACCAGAGAGGTGTTTCCACACAAGACTAAAATAAAATAAATGCACTGATATAACTAATGATACGTTTCCTTATTAATGGAAATAATATTACCAGAGAGGTGATACCAGAGAGTTTTCCACCTATAACCTTCCCCAGTGATTGGCTTTCTTCTTCTGGAGACTGAAAAAAGGCAGGTAAGAATAAAATGATTGGAAATGCACTGATACATATAATTAATGGATATACTGTATGTCCTCATAGAAGTTGAATACACCTACCAGAGAAGTTTTTCCACCTACAATCTGTCCCAGTGATTGTCTTTCTTCGATTAGAGACTAAAAAAGGACAAGTAAGAATAAAATGGCTGGAAATGCATTGCTACATATAATTAATGACATCTTTAATTATTGACATGATTATGGTTACCAAGGAGGTTTTTCCACAGTCAATCTGCTCCCAATCTTTATTTTCTTCAGTTGAAGGCTAAAAAAAAGGACAGATAAGAGTGAAATGGTAAGTACATTGATACATATGATAGATATGTTTACTTACATATATGACTATGAATAGGGGGGCAGGGTGGGGTTATGGGTAAAGGATAGGTGCACTGATTACTTGCATCACTTGATACACACACACACGCACACACATATATTATAATAATATAATGTAGAATACACATTTTTCTTAAAATATTCATTCTAAATTGAGGGATAGTAAATTGTCCTGACTGTAAAATAAACCCATAAATCTGTAAATATAAAGGACAAAGTAAGATCAGGTTGTCCTAGCACAGTAATCATATGGAAAGGGATCTATGTGTTTACAAATGACTATTCAATTATTTAAATGTTGAAAGCATTATATGGCCTTAACGCAATGTATGGATTAGGTAAAATATACACAGGTTAATGTTTTACTAGGAATTATCAACACAAACAATATTTTTCAATATTTGCCCCAAAAACAGATAGACATGTTTTTTGCAGAACTACCGAGAAATATATCATTTGGTAGATCTGTCTATATTAAAGATCAGACGGTAGTTGGTCTGTGTGTTTCTAGCATTGGATAGCCATTTTAATCTATGTATACAATGTGTGCAGATTACATTACCGGTATGTAGTAAATTTAAAAGAAATTAAAAGGGGAACAGTGGTCTCCAAACAAGGTAAGTTTAATGAAAGGCCAGTTTCCTACTTTTAAAATGAGCCATCAACCACCTCTCTACGTGTTCCACAGCCCAATATATACAGAAATGACTGACCAGAAAGTTAATGGGTGGGAGGCTGATGTGACATTCCTGAGGCTTCTCCTGCAGTTTCATTAAAATTAACTTGTTTGGAGACCACAGTTCCCCTTTAAAGAGGAAATATTAGCTTGGTTACAGGCCAAGTGCTTTAATACAGGGCATGCAATAAGGCTTACAATAGCTTTATAAGTTAAAGGGCAACTGTGGTCTCAAAATAAGTGAGGCTTAAATGAAAGCCTGCAGTATTTTATTTAAAATGAGCCAACAATCACATCTCTGTCTGAAGCCTGTGAGACATTACATTGGGGTGAATGTTCAAACTTCCTGCTTCCTGTAGACTGAGTGACATCACCTGACCTCTGCCATCCCCTCCGCCCCGGGGGAGAAGCATGCTCAGTTAAGACTTAATGCTGGGGAAATCAGGAATTACCTGGGGAAAAAATTAACAATTGAGAAGGGGAGCCTATTAATGCAAGCAAAGGCTGGTCACATGACTACAAGATGGTCACATGGCTGAAAACAGGAAGAGTTTTAACCAAGAAGTTACATTGCTGAACCTTTCGATCAATAACTTCTCACAAATTTTATCTAGAGATGTGATTTAGGTTTTACTTTAAAGGTAAGATGGAAGGCTTTTTATATAATTCTTACTAGTTTGGAGGAATTTATGACCACATTTACCCTTTAATAAAAGGTTAATTGTACACAGGGAAAAAAATTTCAAAAGATTTTCAATCAAAAATGAGTAGATCAGATGAGCAGTTATATTTAAAATTAAAAAGTTATATTTTAATTTTAACATATTAAATAAGCTTAAAATTGGTCTACCCAGTTAATCTCTATAATTTGTACGTCATATATAACTAAATGCAGTACATCTAAACACAGATTAGGGAATCTACTGTCTAATTACATTGTAGGAGAACCGAATTTATGACACAGCGAAAATGTAATGCTTAAGTCCGGCAGCTAATTTCTTTTAAATGGTTCACCCCAGTTTGATGCCCAACAGTATTTGTATGTTGGGTTGTTCACTATGTTTTTGTTTTTTATTGATATTCCTACTATTTGATTGCACTGAGATACCCTAATCTATGTATTGATTTACTGCACTTTATTATGTATGACGTAAACATTATGGAGATTAACTGGGATGACCAATTTCCCTGGTATGACCGAGTTGACATAATATTGCAAATTCAGAAAATAACCTTTTAAGTTATACAAGGATAGTCCTTTTCAATAACTCTCACTCATACAGTGCTTTACTATCCTGCTGCTTATTTACTGTATGTTGCATATTGACAGTATGTGTTCCGTTTGTTTACATATCTCTACTATATAGATTTTTATTACTGTTCTTTCTATTTCTTCTTCCGTTTTATTCTTCTGCTTTTTTGGACTGTATCTCCTCCCACAGTTTTTGAGCTATAGACATGAAATTCGGTACAGATGTGCGGGGCATATAGAAGAAGTGTGCTATTACCTAGCTAAGGAATCCATTGAAGAGCTATGGCGTTATCTGCAAATTTCGGGACATTTTCCCCCATAGATTTTAATGGTAACAATCCTCAAATATGGAGATTTCAAAACAGTTTGTTTCATGGCCATAAACACAAACACCCCCAAACCCCCACACAGGCACAGGTACACCCACCTACTGACCTACCTTTCCATTCCCATGGAAACCATACTTAAAGGGTAACTATAGTCAAAAAACTAATTTTCATCAAACATTAATAAAAGTTAGTTATATGTTCATGCATGCAAAAGCACATACACCCAAACTCACACGGGTACACAGACCTACTGACCTACCTTGCTATTCCTGTGGCAACTATATTTAAAGGGTAAATAAAGTCAAAAAAACGAATTTTGATATATAATCATCAAAAAAGTTTATTTTTTTTAACCCCCAACCAGAAACAGGTACACACACCTACTGACCTACCTTTCCATTCCCATGGAAACCATACTTAAAGGGTAAATAAAGTCAAAAAACTAATTTTCCTCAAACATCAATAAAAGTTAGTTATATGTTCATGCATGCAAAAGCACATACCCCCAACCTCACACGGGTACACACACCTACTGACCTACCTTGCTATTCCTGTATGCTGTATTTTAGCACTAGTCAGTGTTAAGTTAGCCCTCCAGTTCAACAGTATGTTTTAGTCAGCCCACCAAACCCACCTCCCCAAGCCATGTCTTTGTTCTCTGACACCTGCTTCATGTGCTGCCCCTGTCTGCCTACAGGCAGCATTTAGAAGTTGTTTCAGGTGCCAAAAACCCTAGGAACACCCCTGGGTACACACACCTACTGACCTACCCTTCCATTTCTGTGGCAGCCATACTTAAAGGGTAACTATAGTCAAAAAAACAAATTTTGATCAATAATCAAAAAAGTTTGTTTTTTTAACTTCCAACCTGACACATTCATTCATGTGGCAACTATATTTAAATGGTAAGTACAGTCAAAAAACACATTTTGACCAATCATCAAAAATGTTTTTTTATCCCCCAACCTGACATGAGTACACACACCAACTGACCTAACCATTCATTCCTTTGACAGCTATATTTAAAGGGTAAGTAAAAAACAACAATGTCCTCATCATTGCTACACTACACAATGGGGCCAGTAGTGGGGGGGAATATAGTTTTGGGGTGGACATGCCCTTTAACAGTGTCTGCTGAACTGGAGGGCTGACCTATCAGTATCTGGTGTACTAGAGGGCTGATCTACTATTGCCTGCTGAACTGGAGGGCTCACCAACCTGAGTCTGGTGAACTGGAGGGCTGACTTACCAGTGTCTGGTGAACTGGAGGGCTGACCTACCAGTGTCTGGTGAACTGGAGGGCTGACCTACCAATGTCTTTGGAACTGGAGGGCTGATCTAACAGTGTCTGGAGGGATGACCTATCAGTGTCTGGTAAACTGGAGGGCTGACCTACCAGTGTCTGATGAACTAGAGGGCTGATCTGCCAGTATCTGGTGAACTGGAGGGCTCACCTGACAGTGTCTGGGGAACTGGAGGGCTAACTTGGCAGTGCCTGGTGTACTAGAGGGCTGATCTACTATTGTCTTCTGAACTGGAGGGCTGACCAACCTGAGTCTGATGAACTGGAGGGCTGACGTACCAGTGTCTGGTGAACTGGAGAACTGACCTACCAGTGTCAGGTGAACTGGAGGGCTGACCTGACAGTATCTAAAGAACACAGGGCTGTCCTGGCAGTGTCTGGTAAACTGGAGGGCTGACCTACCAGTGTCTGGTAAACTGGAGGGCTGACCTACCAGTGTCTGGTGAACTGGTGGGCTGATCTGACAGTGTCTGGTAAACTGGAGGGCTGACCTACCAGTGTCTGGTAAACTGGAGGGCTGACCTACCAGTGTCTGGTGGGCTGATCTGACAGTGTCTGATAAACTGGAGGGCTGACCTAACAGTGGCTGGTAAACTGGAGGGCTGACCTAACAGTGGCTGGTGAACTGGAGGGCTGACCTAACAGTGCAGGCTGAACTGGAGGGATGACCTAATAGTGGGTGCTGAACTGGAGGGCTGACCTAGCAGTGCATGCTGAACTGGAGGGCTGACCAGACAGTGCCTCAAACTGGAGGGCTAACTGGGCAGTGTCTGCTGAACTGGAGGGCTGACCTAATAGGGGCTGCTGAACTGGAGGGCTGACCTAACAGTGGCTGCTAAACTGGAGGGCTGACCAGACAATGTTTGCTGAACTGGAGCGCTGACATAACAGTGTTTACTAAACTGGAGAGCTGACCTAACAGTGGTTGGTGAACTGGAGGACTGAAGTAACAGTGTTTGCTGAACTAGAGGGTTGACTGGACAGTGTCTGCTGAACTGGAGGGCTGACTGGACAGTGTCTGCTGAACTGGAGGGCTGACCTAATAGTGGCTTCTAAACTGAAGAGGTGACCTAACAGTGGCTGCTAAACTGGAGGGGTGACCTAACAGTGGCTGCTAAACTGGAGGACTGACCTAACAGTGGCTGGAGGACTGAACTAACAGTGTCTGCTGAACTGGAGGGTTCTGCAGCCACTGTTAGGCCAGCCCTTCAGTTCACTAGAGACTTTAATTTAGTCCACCACACCCACCTTGACAGACCACACCCACTCCAGCAGACCACACTCACTTACATAGGCCATGCCCCCATTTTTGCGGGAAAATGTAGGGGTGGTTTGAAAAGTTTGGCTCAAGGGCCAAAAGGTCTAGAAGCCCCCTGGATCTCGCTCCACCGATGCTTCCTTAGACAGGTGCCAACATCATCCACTATGCGCGCATACGTGTGCAACTGAGTGTGGATATAGCTGGGGCCTGTCAGAGGAAGCATCGGAGGATCACGATTGTAAGGTTTTTTTCCTGGCTCCTGTTGCATTAATTGAAGAACGGGAGCTCCTTTAATTGAAGAGCTCCTTTAACTCCTGTTTTCCAATTAAAGTCAATAATGGTTTTTCATTTTGGGCAGTGTGGCTACCCTTTAGCAATACATGGAGGATGAAACTACATAAAGAAAAAAGAAAAGGTAAATTTTATTGACTATTGAAGGTAACCTAGAAATGATGTGATTATTTTTCTAGTATAGGTATATTTTTTCATTTTATTTCAACATTTTTTAAGTATTTAGACTTATTCAAAAAAAACATTTTGACCAAAAGAAACCAAGGTAAATAAAATAGGATTGATAAAAAAACATAGACATTTTTCCCTAAACTTTGCCCATGTCTGTTCCTACTTTTCTATTTGTCAAGGTTTTACTAGCATATATAGAAAACGCCTTGCCCTTTCATTCTGTATTTCATTCCCCATGGCTTCTTTATTCATCTCCATGGTTACTAAAATAGAGAAAAAACGAGAGCCAGGCTCATAATGACAGCAGCTTAGTCTTGTACCACTGTTCTTCACTTCCAACGCTATGCTTGTAAATAGTTTCATGGACAAAAATAAAGGGTCCTTTTCTTTTTCCCATTGCAGTGATGACAATTATTGGTTTGTATACAATGCAAGTCCTTGTGTTCTTTTTAAATGACAACAGTGAGTTACCTTAAGTGGGAAAAACACATTTTTCCATATATTTGGGCTAATCACCAATAACACTACCATCCTCTGCATATATATGGATTCAGACACAGAAAACATATTAATATATTATAAGACATGATTTTAAATCAAAATATTACATATGTGCATATAATTTGCACACACGCTGCTCGTTTTCTTTTAAACATACATAAAAATATCAGTATGGTAATGTACTCACTGCAATATGCATGTGAAAATGTACATTCTGGACCTTATCCAATAAGAGGTGCCCAGTGTTGCATGCGTTCTTAATCTGCAGCAACCGATCATATGTTATCAAATGTTTTTTTAACTGTATCTGATTGGTTGGGGCAAATAACAGCTTGGGGAAAATTTTGCACCTCTTATAGAATAGAATAATCTGCATGTAAAGTAAGGTATGGATAGACAGACTGTTGTAGGCTGGCTAAAGCTTCGTACAGACGTACGATTCCGTCCACAACCCACGGCATGATGGATTAACCCCCAACCGAATGTATACACACGCGCGCAATTATTGGCCAAAACAGCCATTCGTCCCATGTACCAGTCGAGGTCGGGGGTCGGGGGTCGTGGACAGAATTTAAGCTTTAAGCCTAAGCTAATTAAAATAATGTTATAGCTGATTGGTTCTATGTACAGTATGTTGAACAATTGTTGAAGTAAAAGCATAAAGTAGTTTGTTAAACCTGCTATTTCAGCACATGTTCAAAGCACACTAAGGGCCCTATTTATAAAAGATCGGTATCGTTATCGTAAAATACCGATCGTTATCGTAAAATACCGGTCGTTATTTACCGATAACGCCCGTTATTTACCGATATCGGTAAACTAATTAGATAACTAATATAGATTGAGATATATCTATAATATAACTAATTAGTAACATAACTAATGCCCATTATTTATAGCTAATTTACTAACAGCAAACAGGGAAATAAATGGTAGCCAACAGGAATGATTTTTAGTTCAGTTACTGTGTGCTCCTTGTGAGACTGTGACTAGGCTTTAGTTACAGCACAGAGTAGTCATCCATAATGAATCATTCTTTCCCAATGAAATCCTCCTTTATAATACGTGACTGCCATTTTTTCTGCTTGTGGATTTTTATTTTTTTTATCTAATTCATATTGTTCATTTCTGCTTTCCAGAAAGTGATAGCATTCTAGTGCGAAGGAACGGAGTGAAAAAAAAACCCATAGTAGAGACTGATGTAAAATAACAACATCTCTAACACCAGTTCAAAAATGTAAACTACTTCACAATACAAAATCTGAAAGATAAAAATAGGGATTTTTGTACACAATTTCCCATTTGTCAGAATACAGGTTCAGATGTGTTAGCAATTATAAAGGAACACAAGACAAAATTGCCTGATGGTAAGTAAACCAGGCTGGGATTGTGATTGGGATTGGCCTGAATGTCTATGAAAGAATAAGCCAATGAACCAGTCAGATCTATCCCCAACCAAACCAATTATTACTAAGGAAGCCTCTGCTACATGAAACAGGGAACACATTTATTAATACTAATTAGTTTCCTGTCAGTATGTTAACATGATTAATTTGACAAGATGTCAAGTGTACATGTCCATGTGTAAGTAGGGCAAGCATTACAGACTACACTTACAGGCTAAAGCACCATCTGGGTACAAGTGACCAACCCACTGTCACAAAATATGACAAAATAATGTCATGTTTCAGAACTCAAATAGGGCAGAATTGTGCAAAGGCTGGAAAGGACAGGGTGTAGGGCATATTCAGGGAGATGTAATAAAAGTTCTTATTGTTAAAAATGGTGCTAATTTTGCCCCAACCAATCAGATGTTAGCTTTCAAATGTTAAATAAAATCTGATTGGTTGGGGCAAAATTAGCACCATTTTAAACGATAAGAACTTTTATTAAATCTCCATGATAGTCTGTAAGGTGTCAGCATGGTGAATGATTTATTTTTCTTTAACTGGGGAATTATTTATTTTTTAAGGAGGAAATGATGCTGGGATATGGAGCACATTGTTAAAGGGGTGTTTTAATAAAGACATATTAGGATAAATCATACTATGGATGGTACTCCTGAATATGGCAGTACCACTCATGTAGTGCCTGACATCTCACAAATCTCTTCACTGAACCTGTGTGACATTCTATCAGGAATAGCAGAGCTTTCTTACTTTTTATCCGCTTCAACTCCATCCCTTCGCGTTCTGACTTACCTCTGAGTATCCCATTTAGCTTTTGGTTTGCCTCTTTCTCGTAGTGTGTTTTACTGATTTTTTCTTATCTTCTGACTATGATTCTTCTCCGCCTGTCCTGACTCCTGCCCGTTTCTTGATTACGCCTCTTGCTTCATCCCTGGTACCTCGTTCAGCTCCGAAACTAACAATTTCTAAGGGCAAAAGTTATTGCCCAATGTATTTACCCCACAGGGTATTTGGGAAGTAAACGTGCTTATGTGAGAGCCTGAAAATTACACATGGACTGAGCACATCTGTAGAATTTCAACCTTGTCAATGTTTTGATTTAGGTCTAAGGGTTTGTTTTGGAAAGAAAGATGAAAATGTTACTAAGGAAAAAACTATTGCACAAAAAGTCAAAAACAAGAACTTCTTAAAACATATGCAAGGCATGTACTAACAGTAAATTTAATATAAAGTTAGATAACAACAAACAAATAATAGAATCAAGGAGCCATATTTAAAAAGGAGCAATATATTCTGTTTCTTTATCACCAGACATTAACACAAACATTATTGAATTTATATTTAAATTTAGAATATATTGATATATTTCTAATATATTAATATTTATTTTGGCAGCATTAATTTTCACTGTGGCGAAACATCAGTGTTCACATCACCAAAAAAATTTGAAATCTTGCAAAAATTTATAAAATTATGTTAATTGGGAAACTTTTCCACTCGAAATGCACTCTGACCACTTTTCTGAGCAAATTTGCACCCAAAATCCTATTTTTAAAGATTTGTAAATACTTCTATGGTTCTCACAAGGTTTAATGGCAAAAAAAAACCATATTTGCAATATGTGGTGAAAATTTAGTTTTTATAAATTGTGAAAATGCCACTGAAAAAAAAATCAACATTGTCGATTTATAAATATGCCCCAAATGCTGTTAAGCAGAGGCCTTGGTCTGAGTACTTTGGTGCCATCTAGTGGGCTCTAAGAATATACATTAAACCAAAAATATCAGAAACCATTTCACATTGCACATTTCACTGATGTTAATCCAATCAAATTGTGTTTCTTACAGTCCAAAAATACACTTAGGGAAATACTATAATAACACCTACAGACTTAGATTTAACAAAGGCTGAGATATACAGTATTCAGGAAAATGTCATATTGGCAGTTGAAACACCTGAAATAGTTGTTATTTTTTCGATTATCTTAGACCACAAAGGTTATTTATGTTTTTGGACAGTGGCATAAAAAGTACATGCTATAGAAACGTGCATTAAAGGGCAAGTCCAGACCCAAAATAAAAACTTACATACTGGTAAATCACCCCCCAAAACCCTAAACTGTAATAGTTTGAAATGTGAAATATATAAGTCTAACCTGAAATCCTGCACAATGTCCTGTTTCCCCTGTTTCTGCTTCCTGGTTCTCAGTTAGTAAATGTCAGTATGTATTTGACAGTTGACATCACAGCCAATGACTGAAGTGTAATCCCCTAGCTGCCTCTTCTGAGCATGCCCAGGCTCAGTACAGGCTCAGCACAGGTTTCTAAATTGCTCAGTTTCCATGATTCATCCAGAAGCATAGCAGGCATACAGTAATGAATTCATAGGACAGACTATAGATATATCAACATATTTTAAAGAGGCCATTCTTTCTAAAATATATTCTTATGAGGGTGGATATTCTTAAAGGCATGTCCACCTGAAAAATTTTTTTTATATATGGTCCCCCCTGGGCTCCCAGCCCCAACCGCATAATTTTTTTTTTAGAAAGCCCCCCAAACTCTACTTACCTCCCCTCGATCCTCCGCCGCGCTCCCGGCCCTCTGCTTGCAAGGAAATGCAAGAGAGGGGCGGGACCGGCCGCGCGTCTGTGATTGGCTGAGCGGCAGCCAATCACAGACGCGGCTGCCGGCAGCTCACTTCGCCGGAGGAAAGAGGAGAGGTAAGTAAGAGTTTGGGGGGGAGCTTTCTAAAAAAAAAATATGCGGTTGGGGCTGGGAGACATGGGGGAAATGATTACTTAAGGGGTTTTATGCTAGGGGGAGGGATAGTAGAACGGGAGGGAGGAGGGAGGGGAGGGAGGGAGAGGGAGGGAGAGGGAGGGGGGAGAAGGGCTGCAGTACGCATGGCAAAAATCTACCGAGGCCAGCTAGCAGGCAGTGTCCTATATGGATCTGCTAGCCTCCTGGTAGTCATTTTTTGGGACTTTGGGGGGGGACTACAGGAGAACCCTATGGAGCTGGGATGTGAGGTAAGGATTAAACTACACTACATGGTGGGGCCAGTAGTTGGGGGGATTATAGTTTTGGGGGTGGACATGCCCTTTAAGCTCTCCACTTCACGTAACCTAATTAAAACCTAATTTGTTCTTTCTTTCTAACAGTTTGTGCTGAACATGGGTCTGTGTTAAGTTTCCTGCTAAATAGTAGCACATAGCTATTTTCACACAGTTCACACAGTCCTGAAAAACCTACACATCAGCATAAACATGTAGTGCAAATATACTGTCCAAAATACCCCCCTTCCCCTAAAAGTACCCTAAACCACTAGGACCCAACTACTGGGTTAGCCTTAGATCACAGGGCCGAGAACCTTGTAGTTTAGATCCTCAACCTTTAACTTTTTGGGTGGTTGTGTGTGTATGTGTGTGTATGTGTGTGTGTGTGAGGTATGATTTTTGGGTTAGTGGCATTGAGATTTGAATGGAAAAGGAAATTTTGTCAAAACAAAATAACTATATTACTACATAAGAAAGTGGTATGTTTATAAACAGTTTTACGGGCTAAATAACATTGCAGTTGTAAAATTCTTATCGGAAAATACTGCAATGTGACTTCATACAGGGAATGCAGCGTGATTACAAAATATTTTTTGCAATGTGGCTGGTATTTTCCAATGTGGTCATAAAAAAACCCCATCAACAAAGAACCAAGCAGAAGGCATCCCCTTGGATCTATATCACTGAAGGGCCTGCTGTGATCCATTCTAAATATCGTTATGGTGGAATGTTTGAGGTGTGCTAACAGAAATTAAAGCAATAAATAGAAATACTTACTTTTCATTTTCTTTAAAAATATGATCAAACAAAATGACAAACGAGATATCCAGCACGTCTACACTGCTCCCTCTTGGTTAAATTAGGAATTAGCTGTTAGGTAGGGTTAAAAAAAAAAGGGGGATAGGTTGGACTTGATGGACTTGATGTCTTTATTCAACCTCAATTACTATGTTACTATGTTACTAATTACCTCCAGCTGTTCACACTGCGTGTTGGCTATTTGCTGGCATTAAATAGTCATGCTAAAAAAAGGGGGCTGAAAAACTGGTTGCAGTTTTGTAGAACAGTTAACTTTATTAGGCTTCGTTCACATTTTGCAATTTTTTGAAGCAGGGTAACAACGCGTTTGCAATTTGGTGCAATTGCATTTGGTTCCACTGCGGCCATTATTTTTTAAAAAGCAACACTGTGCCATTAAAACAGGTAACTATTTAAGTTGTGCAAGGGTAAAATCCCTTTCAGGATGTATCTCCAGGCACAAATTCAGTTAAATAAAACTGGAAGGGACATTTTCAATGGTGATTGCGGCTCTGGTTAAATGAGCCCATATATCTTTTTAATATGGATGTACTTTAGTTTTGGGCCTAAGTTAGGGGTTTCATCAACAAATTTTGTTGGTTGTAATTTTATACCAAAACAATCAAATCCTAGTAATGGCATTTCATAGTTTAGACAATGAATTTAGCTTTCAACCAGAGATATTCCACATTGAAACTTTGGTCTGTTCTGTGAACTTGCTGGTGGAAAGTATCCCAGTGGCTTTGGGCGTTCCTACTTTTAAGTCAGGTTATGCAGGATATGGCATTGATTTACTATCCTTTTTGTGAATAACAATGTCTACTACTTTTTGGAGGTATATCTGGATTATTATTCCCTGTTGGATTTTTCACATCTACCTCCCATGCAGCATTGAAAATCCTAAGCAGACATTTAGCTGGCCATACCTTCTCTATATTATCTTTAATTTCAGGCCTTTTCAACATGGGAATATGCTAAGTGATGTATTTTAATAGCATTTTAAAGATGTTCCATTTATCCTGCATTTGGTGTGCTTTAAAACACAATGAGCATACATTCTTGAACGAGGTATTCTTATTTAAATTAACCACAGCCTATATTATAAAGATTGTGGGTGAGTGCAATAATACATCGGATATTAAAAGCCTACACACCCCTGAATAATTAAAGAAAAAAAAGAAACAAAGGCAAATATTGACCTAAATTGTTCCACCTTTACTGCAGAATTACAAATAAATCAAATACAAAGCAGAAAGAGTATAGTAAAAAGAAAGATTATAGTCAAGTCATTTTGATTGAATGTATATTTGTAGATGCTTTACCCCACACTACAACCCAGACATATGAAGAATATGAATATGTCACATGTGAGGAACAACTACTACTAGCTATGAAACCCTGCAGCTCCTTAAATGTTGATGTGGACCTCATGGTGGCTTCCCTGACCAGTTATTTCTCCAATCTCTGCTCTACTCTCTAGTTAGCTTTATATTAGTTTAATGGAAGTTGTAGTATGAATCGCTGTTCCTTTTCTAACAGTTTTAATATTCTACCTCATGCCTTCTAATCTAAGGGAAACATGCAGATGTAAGAAAATACCAGTGACCATTGTCATTACTGTTAAGTTGGGTGTGGACCATAATTTTAATACTGTCTAATATACATTTACTAAAGGAAAACAAATTGGGAACCGATGGGCCCATATAGTTGCCTCAATCAATAAGTATACAATCTCTCTGAAATTAGTTTAATTAGAGCAAGGAGAATGCAACAATTCCAAAGCTTCTTGGAAGAGACCGAGTGACAGAAATTTAACATTTACCTGACACAGGTTATGTGAGTATATCAATCTCCCTGATCAAAGATAAGCTCTGGGATCACCTGCACTCTTGCTTTGTACACTGTAACAAGAGTATACTAGAGAGATACTGCAGTGTGCTGATCTGTTTCTTTTATTGGTAAGCACGAAGCAGACCTTATAAAAATGTTGTTATTACAGTTAGCCTGGGTGGGATGTCTGGATAGAACACCTGGATTGATATTTGGTTGGATTAGTTAAGAATATTCTGTTATTTAAAGACACATTCCGATCACCCCTGCAAAATTGGTTGATCCAAATAATTGGTAGATCACTGACAACTGTGCGTATTTAAAAAAAAAGGGGGGTATATACACCATGGGCCCTATTTATAAAAGATCGATATCGTTATCGTAAAATACCGATCGTTATCGTAAAATAATGGACCGTTATTTACCGATAACGCCCGTTATTTACCGATAACGCCCGTTATTTACCGATAACGACCGGTATTTACCGATATCGGTCGTTATCGGTAAATAACGATTTTACGATAACGATACCGATCTTTTATAAATAGGGCCCCATAAATGTTCATTTTCAATCTACTATGTAGCATAAAACTGATAAAACCCGCACTAACCTAATATTACTTTGGGTAATGTGTATTAACACTCATATACCCAATAACAGGAGATATTGCACCCCCCAACCCCATATTTCCAAATAGAACAATTCCCTTTTATCTAAATCTATAAATGGATTTCATATTTTCAGCACTAAAGTGCCAGATTGTAAAAAGCGCTTTATACAGCTATAAATAATATTAGGATTATGGCAATACCCAATAGAAACTGAAGAGTAATGACCTTCTTTCTTTTGTCAGCATTGTGTTTATGTTTTCATAAATGCTTTTTTCCTTTGTCTTATCAAATGTTTACCAGACCTTAAAATGTGTCTGTTCTGGATTCCTCGGGGACTATATGCCTGCAGTATAGTACGCTGCTAAAGCCGTAATTCACTGATGCGAAGGTAACAGTGCAGAAATCCTGAAGATGGCAGCATTATTACAGGAAAGAAAGATCTAATAGACTAGTCATGGTTTTAAAATTCTGAGCTGTCTGGAAGAAAAATTATAAGAATCTAAGAGGTTTCTTTTTTATTTTATTATGGTATGTTCATCATTGCTCCTGGGCATTCATATGAATGCTGCAAATATATTGCTTAAGGAATAGTGTTTGGCATGGCAACACAGTTATTGAATCAAATAAACTGATTCTGTCTAGAATATAAATATTGTTAACTGTAGCTATCCTGTCTGATTAGATTTTTAATTTGATCATAATAAAAGAGTAACCAGCAATATCTATATACCTGTATTATTACAGATTCAAAAGGGGCTTACCATATACTATTTCACTACAGTACAGTACATTATACATTGTACAGTAGTTGTTTACTACTGCCCATAAGCCTTATACTCAAGGGTTATTCATGATGGAATAGGATGTCATTAAAATGCCTTTTTAACTAACTTCCATTGAGTGATATCTTTCGACATTTACATAAGAACATTTCTTATTTAGTTTCAATTAAAGCCCATCCCTTTTTTGTAAACTATCAAGGATTGGCACTCTCATCACAAAGGAACAAGAGTGCGACACTATGACAAATAGAATTCTGGGCATTTACAGGGAGATTCAATAAAAGTTCTTATTGTTAAAATGGTGCTAATTTTGCCCCAAACCAATCAGATTTTACTTAACATTTGAAAGCTAACATCTGATTGGTTGGAGCAAAATTAGCATCATTTTAATGATAAGAACCTTTATTGAATCTGTACTCTTGTACAGTAAAAACAAGGTCAGCTCCCCATAAACAATTACTTGTTTCAAGACTTTTTGCCTACAAAACATTTAAAATGGCATTCAAATCCTAGAGAACAAGGCTCAGCAAGCACATCCCCTCAGAACATGCATCAGCTTTAATCCCGAGCTGGCTTGTCAACTCAGACAGAGGAGAAACAGTAAGAGAGACAAAGGAGGACACTCTAAGTACAATGCAGTCCAATGTGCAGCCATTGGTCCTTACAAGAGCAAGGTATGAATTAGCATGTCATAAAGCAGATGTTGCCCTCCCTTAATACATGGTGATAGATGCAATATTTAAATCTTTAAAAAAATTAAGGTTATATTGGGAACAGAGTGGCCCAAAGCTACTCAAGCCTATCTCAGTTTACCAAAGTCTAATTTAAATGGTGAATCCCTATAATCCATCTGCAAAGAGGATGTTTATTATTACAAAATACAGTTCAAAGATACCCCAGCACACTGCTGTTGGCTACAAGTCAGACAAATATGAAAGGCAGAGGAGCACACTACTTAAAGTTGCTACATAAATTTATTGGTGCAAAAAACATACGTTTCGAGAACGCTATGTCCCTTCCTCATGTATCAGGGACATACCATTACCAAAACATTGTATGTTTTTTGCACCAAGAAATTTATGAAACCACTTCAAGTAGTGTGCTCCTCTGCCTTTCATCTCATCTTTATTATTAAAAAAACACGTGACATATATATATATATATATATATATATATATATATATATATATATATATATATAAAAAGACAATTTTGTTGTTAATGTTTTAAAGAACACACAGAAAGGTGTTCACTTGCCACTAAAAATTCACTATTAACAATAATATATTATATGTTACAAATGTGAACTAGGTGCTCCAATCACCTAGAATCAGACATCAACAGTAAAAGATAGAAAAGACAGAGATAAAAAAAGAATGCTGACTATCACTGGCCAGTGAACTGGAAAGCTGACTAACACTGTCTAATCAACTGAAGGGATGACTAACACTGGCTAATGAACTGGAGGGCTGACAATACTGGCTAATGAAGTGGAGGGCTGACAACACTAGCTAATGAACTGGAGGGCTGATAACACTGGCTAATGAACTGGAGGGCTTACTAACACTGGCTAATGTACTGAAAGCCTGACTTATTTTATATAGACTTATATATATTTGCTATTATCAGACCTCCAGTTCATTGGCCAGTATTGTCAGCCTTCCAGTTCATTCATTTTTAATGGTTTGCTAGGCCATTGAATCTTACTGGCTAATTAATTAAAAGACAAATTATGTGATAAGCAGAAGAGAGAAAATATGCTAAACAAAACCTTTTTACCCAAATAAAAAATATAGTTTCAGAGGGCTAATGAACTGGAGGACTGACAACAATGGCTAATGAACTGGAGGGCTGACAACAGCTAATGAACTGGAGGGCTATCAACAATGGCTAATGAACTGGAGGGCTGACAATACTGGGTAATGAACTGGAGGGCTGACAACAATGGCCACTCACCTGCAGGGCTAATAACACTGGCTAATGATCTGGAAGGCTGAACTAACTTTGGCTAATAAAATGGAGGGCTGACTAACAGTGGCTAATGAACTGGAGGGCTGACAATACTGGGTAATAAACTCAAGGGCTTACTAACACTGGCTAATGAACTGGAGGGCTATCAACAATGGCTAATGAACTGGAGGGATGACAATACTGGGTAATGAACTGGAGGGCTGACAACAATGGCCACTCAACTGCAGGGCTAATAACACTGGCTAATGATCTGGAAGGCTGACTAACTTTGGCTAATAAAATGGAGGGCTGACTAACAGTGGTTAATGAACTGGAAGGCTGACAATACTGGGTAATAAACTCGAGGGCTGACTAACACTGGCTAATGAACTGGAGGGAAGACTAACACTGGCTAATAACCTGGAGGGCTGACAATACTGGGTAATGAACTGGAAGGCTGACAACAGTGGCTAATAAACTGTAGGGCTAATGAACTGGAGGGCTGACTAACACTGGTTAATGAACTGGAGGGCTGACTTATTTTATATATATATATATATATATATATATATATATATATATATATATATATATATACCCAGTATTGTCAGCCCTCCAATTCATTCATTTTTAATGGTTTGTTAGGCCATTGAATTTAACTGGCTAATTAATTAAAAAACAAATTATGTGATGATAAGCAGAAGAGAGCAAATATGCTAAACAAAGCCTTTTTACCCCCCCAAAAATATAGCTTCAGAGGTCAATTAATACACTAAAAAACAGGACAATAAGAGTGTCCTTGCGTCACTTAAAAGTGAAGTAGCTCCAACCACCGCCCTCCACACACACAGACACACTGTTTCACATTTAATTATGTGCTGCCCTACTAGTTAAATGCTAAATAGAGTGGCAGAACAAGCCCATTCACTTACATGTGTAATACTGAACTCCTGCACCTTCTGTACCTGTCACTACTCTACTGACAGGCACACAAAGAGGTAATTTTATCTCAGGTTATAAGCATAGGAGGAGAAGGTTCCAGTCCAGATCACGCAAGAAACTCCCGTCGCTTAATACCAGCCGTCAGAACCAGGTCATTCTCACAAATTTTTTTTAAAAAAAATTAAAAATTTACTCATAACTGACAGGCTGCTGCCTTTTCTCACTTGAAGATTGCTTCATGATAGGAGAGGCCCTGGTCGCGATCATATGTCAGTCGCGAAAAAGAATGGGTAAGGCGTCCTAAAGAATTTATTTAATGTCGTGATTTGAATGTATCGGCCATACATTAGGATGATTTTACTTACCAGACCAAGTGATCCCACGACATTAGACCTATCCTGTCGGAACGCCCAAATCCCATTCATTTTGCGAACACACATCGGTCGCAAAGAAGAACAGGAAAGGCTATTCTTGCAGGATCGGTCTAATGTTGTGGGATCGCTCGGTCGGGTAAGTAAAATCTTCCCAATATATGGCCACCTTTAGATAGATATATATATTATGCTGCCACAGCAAAGTGTAAATGAGTGAAACAATCTGCTTCTGCGTCTCTTAGTAGTTTCTAACTGCACAGATATTATTTCCATCATTATTTTTATTTTAACTTTACTTTCAGGGGCCCACATCAATGTGGCACGCATAATTTACAGACATAAAAATATTATAGTTTTCAATACAATATGTGTCTATCCATGTGGTATTCATTTTTTGTGGGGGAATTTTAGGTGTTTTCTTCTTTTACGGTTGTAAAATTTGCTACCAGAATTATTTTGTTAAATGTATTACTTTGACTTATGATTATTGGACCCCATGGGATATTTCAAATATATTGCAGAACATTTTCACGTGGGTAGTAAAATATTTTTGCATGGTTTTGGACAGAAGCCAAGACCAGGCTTTAAATAAAATGTTGAAAATTGGTGCAAAGTCTGCGCAATCCTAGTAAAAATATTGAAATGGTAAAATCGGAAATTAGCCGCAGTTCAGCACAATTTGATGAAAGCGGTGCAAAGTCAATGCCAAAGTTACTCAATTTCACACACACTGCTGCAAAGTCACTTCCAAGGCTTACGCCAATTTGGCAAAAGTGATTCTCAGTGAAAAGGGCCCTTTGCATTTTTTGCATTGAAATAAAAGAAAACTTAAAGATGTTTAAAATCAATATAAAGGTAGCCTCAATCCTTCATAATACATTTTAATTTTAAATGTAGAATAATGCCAGAAGGTTTGATAATGCAGCAATATATTTTTTAATATCTTAATAAAACACTTGAAAAATTCCTAGTTATTGGGGCACTAAAGCTATACACAAGTGGGGCAACAACAGAAAGGCACAGCCAGTGAATGATGGGATTTCAAACATCTAGAGGGACACAGTATGCCACCCCTGCTTTGGGTGTTATTTTGTCACACAAAATATATTTGGCCCCAAAATATCAATGTATATAAAGCTCTTAGCTCTTGTTTGTGCCAATGTTTATTATGTATTTTGTTTCCTTTTATTTCTATAAATATTAACATCTAAGCATTGTAATTTCTTCAACCTTGAATAAAGGAGTTATGTAATTATTTCCTTTGACAAAATATAATATCACTTTACTTAATTTGTATTAAACCGTATTTATAGACCAGCGGTATCGCTTTTTAGTTAGTTACGATTGCGATTGTACATTATAATTACTGACATTCGGGTGTAGAATAACATACAGTAGTAAACTATCGCAATGGTATTCTATGGGGATCGTAAATCTACTATTTCGTTATCGTAGATTTACAATCGGTATAGGTAACTTACGATTGTATCGTAAATGTACGATTACGGTTGTAAATGAATAATTGTTAAACCAATTGGAAATTAACGATCAGTTTAACAATCGTTTTACCTTTACAAATAAGCCTCCTAGATGGAATATATCAATGGTATTATTTTCTTTGCAAAGTTGTAATTAAAAAATTCTGACATTTGCTGATAGAGAATTGAGATGGTACCCTTTTTATATCCTAAAGAGGGCTGCTTACACCACACACACACACACACACACACACACACACACACACACACACACACACACACACCACACACACACACACACACACACACACACACACACACACACACACACACACACACACACACACACACACACACACACACACACACACACACACACACACACACACACATTAGAATTACTGAGCGCTTTTTTACCTTGCAGTTTAGCTTAATAATCTGCAGCTAGAATCTAAAAAATGAAATTCCTCGAGGGCTTTATCTCCACTGCAGTATTATGGTCTTTAAATTAATTATAATGTTAAACTGTCAATCTTTCATTTTTCTTAGTTTTCATAAGTTTTCTCTGTTTTAAAATGAGCTTTTTTATTGAGTTTTTCTTTACAACATGTCTGCATATTACTAGTACTTTAAACAGTATATTGAAGAAAGTGACAGAAAAGAATATTGGAGTTATATATCATTGTATATAATTACTATATTACTATTATATTATTATATATTATTACTATATTGTTATACATACTTACTATATTTATTACTTTATTATATATTGTTACTATATTAGATAGATTACTGTATAGATTATTACTATATTATTATATATTACTATTTAATATATTACTATATTGTTATTATATATCATTGGTATAAAGGTACACTAACTGTACCGAAACATTGGTAATAAAAGATTGATAAATTGCTAAAGACCGGTGTGCAATGGATATTAAATATTCTCGTATATAATTTCTATATAACTACTATATTATTATATATTATTACTATATTACATTATTAAATATTATGTCTATACTATTATATATTATACTATTATATATTATTACTATATTATTAAATATTGTTATATATTATTACTATATTTTTATAAATAATTACTATATATTATTACTATATTATATATATCACATATATATTATATATTACTACTCTATTATTATATATTATTACTATATTATTAAATATTGTTATATATTATTACTATATTTTTATAAATAATTACTATATATTACTACTATATTATATATATCATATATATATTATTATATATTACTACTCTATTATTATATATTATTACTATGCATTTACCGTATATGGTCAGGGATCTCCTCTGTGACTTTATATCCTTATATAGGACAGTTATACTCACCTCCGATCCACACCTAAAGAGTTCCCAGGGTGAGGTCCTAAACTAGGTCCTCTTTAGCATAGGAGACGGTCATCAGAGTATTACAGATGACTTGTAAAGTACCCAGAGGTGAGGAGGGCCTAGCAGTTTAGGTAGTCATCCTGGAGCCCATACATTGCTAGATGGCTGCAAATGCTGCATAATCTATCTTCAGAGGATTTCCGCTTGTGGCTGGGATCATCGGAACATTTGCTGACCGTCAGAACAATATTGTACTGGTGTCAATCAAATGGACTGATTGTTTCAGCTGATTAATCCTATTGATAGTGGACACATGAATAGATTAAGCCATATGGGGGCAGTTTCTAAGCATAGATGGCCTGTAAGGCCAGGGTGCCAATCAAAGGTATTTTCAATTTAAAGACAGGGATCCTTATCAGCCATAGAGTAACAATCTGTTACCAATCTAATTCCCTGTATCCTCTCTGTTTACATACAGTATAATCATCTTGAATGAGTTTTATTATCTACACAAGAGGTTGTTGGGGGGAAGTTTCCATTCAGGGACATTTTTAGGCATAGGCCACCTAGACAAAGAGCTAAGGCGCCTATGTTAAACCAGGGTGCCCAATGTTCTCCCTGTCAGCTGTTACTTGCTGTGTTAGAACTGCTGTCCTTGTTCTGCTGTAACTTACAACATTGTAGTGAGTACAGAGCCTGAACTCCGCTCCCTCTACTTGGAAACATGTTACAAATGAACTGAAGGTGAAGGAAGGAGGGGGGAGGATGAGCTCAGCTAATAGTACTGAGGAGAACAGTTCTAAAGGGGCAAGTAAAAGCTGCTGCAGACTTTATAACAGTGACCCTGTGACTAGCAGCCATGAGATCCCTATCCCTGCCTCTTTCTTCCCTCCACCCAACTCTCCAATTAGAACTTACAGTAAGTGAGGAGTAAACAATTCAATGGAGGAGACATGGAAAGCAGGTACATACTGTGTATCATGCCAATGCTGGCAGCTAAAAGGGTTAAAGGTAATACTCTGCTGGCCCTGAAAGTGTTAATGACAATACTCTGGGAAAGTGCTGGCACTGAAGGGTTAATGACAATACTGTGAGAAAGTGCTGGCACTAAAGGGTTAATGACAATACTCTGGGAAAGTGCTGGCACTGAAAGTATTAATAGGAAAGTTGGCTGGCACTAAAGGGTTAATGACAATACTCTGGGGAAAGTGCTGGCACTGACATTATTAATAGGAAAGTCGGCTGGCACTGAAGGGTTAATGGAAATACTCTGGGGAAAGTGCTGGCACTGACATTATTATAGGAAAGTCTTCAGGCACTGAAAGGTTAATGATAATACTCTGCTGGCACTGAAATTGGTAATGGCAATACTCCAGGTAAGTGCTGGCACTGAAAGTGTTATTGGCAATACTCTGGAAAAGTGCTGGCACTGAAATTATTAATAGGAAAGTCTGCTGGCACTAAAGGGTTAATGGTAATACTCTGCTGGTACTGAACGTGGTAATGGCAATACTCTGGCGAAGTCCGCTGGCAGTGAAGGGTTAATGGCAATACTGTGGGAAAGTGCTGGCACTGAAAGTGTTAATGCCAATACTCTTAGAGGGCTAGACCACACTACTGCGATGGGATCACAATGGGATTGTGATCTGATCATGCTAGGCTAGAAACGGTCCTGTTTCTGTTGGGAAGGAGACACCAGGGAAGACTTGCTTAGGGCACAGAAATGGATAGAACCGACCCTGTGCCATATTAATACTGATCTTGTATATAACCTTTACTGATAATGCAGGTACCATGATGGCTGTACTGCAAGCAGTGACGTGTGCGTGTACGGAAGCTGTTTAACCGCTGCGGATCATGCTGGGTACTGGAGCTTTTTGTACAGACAGTAATCGTGTTCTACAAGTTACTGCTCAGTCCCTGACCTGACACACACACACACACACACACCACACACACACCACACACACACACACACACACACACACACACACACACACGATTAGTTCCCCCTTCAAGAATCCAAAGAACCATTTTTTTAAATTTAATGGCTTTAAAAGCAAAATCAAAGCCAGCAGCAGTTTATACAAAGCTGGTGTCTGTAATGACATTATTGGCCAGCAGACCGCCTGATAGCCATCAGCCCCACCTCGTGTCTGTACGAGGCTTTGATGTGTAGGAAGATATGCAATGCACTTCATTGGAAAAGATACTTTTGGCTCCCAGGCTTTTCCCTACCATAATTGGGAGATTCTCCACAATCCTGCAGCTTTCAAACAGCTGTAAATCTAATGGAACTGGCCTTTGAACAGGAAGCAACCCCAGTGTGCACATTGTTTGGGAGTCTGCGTGCCAAGTCAGAGCAGAGATTTAAAGTCGTACTATGACACAAGGCAGGGGCTGCTTTATGCAATGGGGACTTGGGGGTGTTTCTTGGATTTACTTTGCATGCAAATGTGCTCATTAGATTGACAGCTCTTCAGATTGGGGTCTTTTTTTCCTAGGCCTGCAAGTAAATCATTATTTCCTTTAAATTGTATATATTGTTCATTTGTCATGCATTGTCCAGCAGGTATTTAAATTCTGGGAAACTGAAAAGTTCACTGTGCTACACGTGTTCACCACCAGATGTCGCTGTAATAAAAGAGTTGGATTAACTATTTATGGTCCGTAGTGGGGACCTGGGGTCACTGTGGCTTGCTCCATGGATTTGCACTAAACATTGAATCATGGCTGCCTGGTCGAAAGAACAAAACACCAGGATTCTGTGTTACCGCAGTCATGGCCAGCACAGTGGCTCAGTGGTTAGCACGGATACCTTGCAGCGCTGAAGTCCTGAGTTCGATTCCACCCTTGGACACATCTGCAAGTTCGTATGTTCTCCCCGTGCTTGCGTGGGTTTCCTCCTTTGCAGTTACAGGTGTATGTATGTATGTATTTTATCTCTTATATAGCGCTACATATTCCGCATCAATTCACATCAGGTCCTTCCCTGAAGAGCTTACAATCTAATCACATTTATTGGACACATACAACCTATCAGTATGTCTTTATGATTGAGGGGGAAACCGGAGTGCCCGGAGGAAACCCACGCAAGCACGGGGAGAACATACAAAGATGGCCATATGCTACAAAAGATTATTGCGATCATAAACCGACCGATACTTAGACAGATGTACAATCTGTCGTTGTCTGTTGTGAGGATACATTACACTTACATTTAATTGGAACTTCAGAGAATGCCACAATCATTTAACGTCTTCAAGCACTAAACTTCAAGTCCAGTTGATCTAATTGAATACAACAGATACATTTAACCAATTAATTCTGATCAATTTCTTTCAGTTTTTATCTTTCCCCACTAGGGGGCCCTCTATTCCCGAGACATTGCTTTATAGAACTTATTCCATTTATGGAATGCAATATAATCAGAAATTTATCCGAAATCACTCTCCTGTAAGAACAGAAGGTAATTAGCCCAGTCCTTTCATAAAATAGCAATAGCACAATTAATGGTAAAATGTATAGTGCTGCACATAGTGCTAAATATTCATAAAAATATTTATGAAAATCAAGCATTATAAGACCAATTCATGTGCCTGGAACTGTATTTATTATAACACACAATGCAGCTTTATTGATCCATATTGCTTGTTAGATCTCATCAGTGCTAGATACAGAATAAGGTTGAGTGTGTGTTATAGACTAATAACATTCTGTACCCCTGTTTGCCTGCAGGTGGCAGTGTAGAATGTGTCTATAAAAAGTGTATCGATTTTTACTCCCATTGCTGTAATCCATTATGCAAATGTAATATAAATTTGCATAAAAGGAATAGAGGAATGGAAAAGTGTTGATATTTAAATGAAAGAATTAAGTAAAAGAAATAAATGTGGAACATATAACTCTGTCCCCGTCTCCCCAAGAAGATTTATATTTATTATAAATATTATTTATTATAAATCTCGTTTCGGCTGCTCTATTAATGGACTATAGACATTCAAACCAATTATACTTAAACCCTCCTCCAGTCCTCTCTATAGCCGCCTCCTGATCCAATCTTGTCCTGTTCTTGGCAATATCATATGGTTAGAGGAATAGAGAGATCTTCACAGGACTTCATACAACCCAATAATGGCATTGTTTTATTCAAAGTGCCAACTTTGCCACACGACATGTTTCAAACCATTAAAGGTTCTTTGACATTTAGTGTGGCAAGTTGGCACTTTGAATAAAACAATATCATTATTGGGTTGTATGAAGTCCTGCGAAGATCTCTCTATTCCTCTAACCAAACTATAGACATTCTACCAGTTTGGTCTCCTTACTGCGCATGTGTTATACAAGTCATGCAAGAAAATGGTCCAGGAGCTGGTAAGGGTGCATTGAGATAGAGTAGGTGCATCAATATGCACAGGGGCACTTCTAGGGTTTTTGCTGCCTGAGCCAAACTTTATTGCTGCCTTTTTGTGCGCCGCCGCCATATTAGAATGGGTGTGGCTTTGTGGATGGGCATGGCTAAAGTTTTATGATTTTTATCCTCCTATCACATAGGTATTTAAACAGTTCCTCAGACAGTATAATCAATAATATAAATTACTACAAACAGATATTACATCCCTTTCTCAAACAGCTTGTGTTGCCATTACTATATTGCTCCTTTCAGGTTTTTGTTGCTAAAATCAGATTAACTTATTTTATAGCCTGTGCTTTACATGTTGGTTCAACTGTTACAATACATTAGAAATGCCATACTTTCTGTAGTCTAAAATATTTTAGCCAAAAGATTTGTAAGCCTGTCACCATGTCAAGGTAGAATCTTTCAGCAGGGCCTAACTAACCTAACCAGTCTAACAAACTTATCAAAGCTAACCTAACCATATTAATGGATTTTAACATCATATCTGTTACTAGGGAAAATTCTTTTTTCTTTTTTTTTGACTGGTCAATGAACTGCCTGTGTGCCGCCTTTCTTCTTCAGTGCCGGGGTGCTGCCTGAGACAAATGCCTCACTCTGCCTAATGGTAGATGTGGCCCTGAATATGCAGTAAGTGCAGCAAGGTGCTGTGGGTGAAGAAAGGTGCGATGGGTGCAGTGAGATACAGTGTCTGCAGTGAGATACAGTGGGTGCATTGAGATGGAATAGGTGCAGCGATATGCAGTAGGTGCAGGGAAATGCAGTGGGTAAAACGAGGTGCAGAGGATGTAGCAGTGGGTGCAGCCAGATACTGCGGGTGCATTGAGATAGAGTGGGTGCAGATATATGCTGTATGTGCAGCACACACACACACACACACACACACACACACACACACACACACACACATTAGAATTACTGAGCGCTTTTTTACCTTGCAGTTTAGCTTAATAAATCTGCAGCAGTAGAATCTAAAAAATGAAATTCCTCGAGGGCTTTATCTCCACTGCAGGTATTATGGTCTTTAAATTAATTATAATGTTAAACTGTCAATCTTTCATTTTTCTTAGTTTTCATAAGTTTTCTCTGTTTTAAAATGAGCTTTTTTATTGAGTTTTCTTTACAACATGTCTGCATAATTACTAGTACTTTAAACAGTATATTGAAGAAAGTGACAGAAAAGAATATTGGAAAAAGTAATTGTAGTCATACCATCCTCAAAAGACTTATGCCTTTGAAACTCTTTTTGCAAATGGCAGATTTCTAGTAACAACCAACATGAAGGATAAGTATTACATGTCTATGGCTGGCCAACACACAATCCTTCCCTTTTCTGTAACTGGAATTACTGCAGCTTAGAGCAATATCAATATTTATGTGAAAATGTCAAAATTCTCAGCATCGTGCCTTATTAACCACCGAGAGAGTAGAGAGTAGAGGAATAATCAACAGTCTATGACTCCAGGTTCCATTTGTGTTGCAACAGAGGTATATGATATAATTCTGTTCTGTGTTTGTGTATGTTTATGTAGATAGCATTAAACACTCTCTTGCCCACCTTTATGGAAAACACACAGCACTTATAGGAATGTACACTGAAAAAATGACTTTTCCACCTTTCCATTTAAAAATTTAATACATGTAAGCAGCATTTACTCTAATGTGTTTGTGTTGCTGCGTGGCTTTAATCCAGTACTTGTTTTGCTCAATCTGAGTACCTCAGCCCCCTACCAGACTATCTGACTTCTTGTGAGGGAAAGCATGCTCAGATGGAATTTCTCACCATGCAGTTCTCTATTTCAGCTACGGCAAAACTGCACATAACAGAAGAGTTTATAATACTAGGGCACTTGATTGACAGCTGAAATGTAAGATGTTTCTGTCACAAACGTAAATTCCATTTAATCTCCCAAGGGTAATATCTATAACTGCAGTAATTTTCCATTTATTAATCAATATAGCAGCTCCCAACTATTTCAACTCAGAGGTATTTAAAGGTTTAATGACTGGGTTGACTGACCATTTGTAAAAGTATCCTCCCATATATATCCCATAGTCCCCTAGAGGATCTCACTCAGCAGGGTATTTACTTCAAAAGGGACAAGGTGTGAACTATTACAGCAGCAACCAGTATAGCCCCTGTCTTACCAGCACAAAAGTAGCAGGGGGTCTGCTGCTTGAAACAAAGCTAAAAAACAGATTTCAGTTCACATTCAATTCATATTTCATAATAATTCAAGGGAAGGATTTACGTCACATTTTCCCAAATAATTTCAGCTAATGCAGGAATGAAGGTGCATCTGTGCATATATTATATATTATATAGGTTGGTATCACAGGGGGAACTTAAGATATTTTACTTCTTGGTCCTATGAACTCGTAAATATATGTACATATACATGTAAAAAAAATTAGTGGATCATGTAAAAAAAATTAGTGGATCACAAAACTGTGAATATTTTTTATGTGGCATGTATGGTGTGTGTAGTGCACATAGAGAAGGAAAGAGATACCAAAGTTCCCTTCCAAAAAGCAGGATACAAATACACCCCTAGGGACCAAACCACTCTCTGATTCAGGAGAGGGCATAAAATAAGGCAATAGACTCAGCCCACCAGTTATCCACTTAACATCAAGACAAGGAAACATCACTAGCCAATTGGGAAGACTGTACATTGGCTTCCATCTTGGACTGTCATTTTGAATTTTGTAATTTTTTTCCCATTTGGATTACCAAGTTTTCATGGACTTTTTTTACGGACTTAGCAGGCGCCTTTTACCTAAGTATTTTCCTTCTGTTCACCCTTATTCTTAAATGTGTGCTACGTTACTGTTCAATTAGTTTATATAGCATTTTTCTTCTTTTTCTTCTTTTTATGCTCTTTTTTGCTTTCTTTTGTGCTCTTAATAAATGATATAAAATAATTTAAATGCTAATTGTCCTATTCTGAGTATATCCCAAAACTAATCTTGCTTCCAAAGTAGCATTACCTTATGAGAATTATTGTTTAGATATATAGATCTGTGTGTAGAGTGATAGATGTAAATAATCTTTTACTTACAGTATCTTTAGAAGTTAGGGGTGTGTATAATCTCTTAGATATAGTTACTAGGGATGGCATAGAACTCGAACTCGAACCCGAGTTCGAGCCGAACTGTTCGAGTTCGAACGGACCCGGACTTCTCGAACTATCTCGGACGCGGACTTTCGATATTTCCCGGACTTTCGATGATTTATCGAATGTTCGAACGTTCGAATCCGCGAGTAAAATGTACATGGTATCTAGGCGCGAACATCGAATCTGCGAGTAAAGTCTCCATTACAGCCTATACGCGAGTATAGAATCTGCGAGTAAAATGTCCATGTTACCTCGAATGTTCGAACGCGAAAGCTCGAAAGTAGCGTGCGTGAGAGTAAAATCGATTTTACGAAAGTCCTGGATATTGGAACATGCTCCCCAGACCATTTCCCAGGTCCCCCAGCCATTTACATTAAGTTACCATTAATATTTTAGTTGTATTTGACTCGAACTTTTCGAACTATTTGCCTCCCATAGACTTTAATGGGTCCGTTTTCGAACTTTCGAACTATCGAACTTTTACAATAGTTCGAAAGTTTGAAAACGGACCGAACTTTCAATAGTTCGACCATCTCTAATAGTTACAGGTCATTTCTCTGTCTCAAAATGTGGTGGCAGTTTACCGTATGAATATTTAGATATATTGCAGTGTGTGCTGTGTATTTATGTTCACTGCCCTTCCATCTCCTGTCTGTTTTATTAGACTTTTCCATTAGAATGCATTTTTCCACAACTTAGGCGTATAGACTGACCGGAGTGGGGGGTTGAGACAATTTCAGATTGGATATCTAAAGAAATAGGGGACAGATCAACAAAAAATTTATACAGTGATAGTTGGGAAGTATTATAGTTTCCAGAAATGGGCATTGTAGAAGATATTGTTGCCATTAATGCGTAACATTATTACATTTCGTAGTTGATTCACAGTCCCCTTTCTTTAAAAAGGTATTACACACATTTCTATACTGGAATAATTATTTATTAGTTTTATCATATCAAAGGTCAGAATTAGAGGTAAAATTCCCATAGACGTAAAGCGATCAGATAAGGAATTTTAGTAAAATAGAAAGTTATTTGCTTTCCCCAAAACTCTCTTTTGTTCCTAAAGGAGTTTGTGACTCTTAGCCAAGGTCAAACTAAATTTACCTGCATTGTTGCTATTGTATCATTATCAGACCTGTAATGAAATATCCACTGGTGTTGAAAATAGTGATACTTCACCAAGGTACCTTTGAATTATTAGCATACCAAATGACAAGGTTCTTCTTTCTTGCTGCCTGTATTATATGTGGATTGGTCTCATAGAACATAAATTTGAAGAATTGCTCAAAGTTAGTTTAGCTATTTTATGTCTCAGGAGGAAATGCTTGGCAAAAAGAGCTTGCTTGGCTTTTATTTCTTTTAGAATTTTGACCTTTTTAAGTAAAGGTTATATTCACTTGACAACAAAAAACATTGTTTCAGTATGAGATATTTCAGAACAAAAAAAAAAAGCTTCCCCTCTGACCAATATACATATCTACGTGAAAGAAAAAGTTGTTACTTCGGATCCATTGATCCCTATCAAATGACTTTCCATCATTGATGGATGACTATTTTACTATGATTAAAGATAATTTTAATCATATTAAGTTGAGGGAATAAAGTAAGTTACAATAGACTGGAATTGTTTAAATGTTAGGCCACAAAAGCCAAAACCTCTAATACTTCAGGAAAAAAACAAATTATGATGGAAACATACTTTATCATGCCCATAATAACATTATTAGCTGTTAGTAGTTTTTGCTGTGCTACTGTAACTCAACAAACATAAGACAAACATAATGAATATTCCAAAGCCAAAATATTAATTGATATGCACAGGTTTTTATAAATTGGAAGTTTATAGTTTGAGGGGTTTTTATTTGAAAGACGTAGTTTCATTTTACATGATGTTTTTCTAATTTCCTGGGATGCTTATTCCTGATACATAGCAATTAATGTTTTCTGTAAACAGCTTAATTTGAGTAGTGGCTCGTGGGTATGTGTATGACAGTTTGACGTTTCCTTGGCAGAAAAGCACAGAAAATGGTTTCTTTTTCAGGGTGTTTGATTTTTTTTTTCTCATCATGTTGACCTTTCTGTTTCAGCTAAAAAAAATTACATTGCCGAGCATTCAACTTTTTCTGAGACAGTACCCAGCATAATGCTTGTGAAGGTTCTCATTTATCTAGGACATGGTATTTCTGTGGCTATAATATATTGTAATATGTCTGATAGCTGGTTGGATCCCATGCAGTGACCAGGCCGGGGGTGTAGCCACACACCCCAGTCCGCCAAATCCTCACAAAACAAAAACTAAACTTTGAGTCAAGTAGATGTAACTGGATACCACAGATGGCTAGCAGGAGTGAAGAAAATAAAATTTTTAGGAAAACGCAAGATAAATGCTTGCTATACGCTACAAAACACATATCCCAGCATTCCTGTGATGTTCCTGCATTGCTATAAAAACTGATTTGCCCAATCATTTTGTGTTTGACATTCCATTGTAAAAAGAATGGATGGTGAATGTTTAAGACTATAAAAACTAGCACTGCAATCTTTTAATTTTAGGTTTTTTTAGTCTAGTAAAAAAATTATTAAACTTGAAGGTAATTATTTTAATCTTCCATTATCTTTATTTTATCTATTGTCCAAATGCAAACCTATTTTGTAGTCTCTGTAGACTAAAGGAAGTGATATTAAACCCTGGGGAAATGTTTGGCAATGAAACTCTTTTTATTATGCATCTAATATATATTGCATTTAATATTGCTTGCCAGGCATGTTAAATTGCTCAAATAATGACATTAAATCTCAAATACTAAAAAACTTGATATCCAGCTTTAAACACAGTCAGGGTTATTCAATAAACGTTCTTATGGTTTAAAATGGTGCTAATTTTACCCCAACCAATCAGATGTTAGCTTTCAAATGTTAAATAAGACCTGATTGGTTGGGGCAAAATTAGCACCATTTTAAACGATAAGAACTTATATTGAATAACCATGAGTGCTTCATATACATGATATTCTTCAAATCCAAAGGGCCAAGCTCACTGGTTTGCATTTTACAATGTAATGACAGGTAATGTTTATTTATAAACTAGAATACTGTATGTACTTAATGTACTGTAGTACATGTTATTACATTATCACACATTTTCCTTCTGTGTTAAAAAAATATGTATATGTTAGTGTGATAGTGAATATAAAGATAGTATAAAAAGTATAAAGATTAAGATTAAGTGAAGCATATATGAGAATGTAATGCAAAAAGATGGTTTCTGTAGACTGCTGATATGTGATCATGTATCTCTCTCCTTTTCATTGTAATTAAGGAATATGCCTGATTTATTTTTTTTATACTATATGCAATCATTAACCGCCACTGATGTTTAAAGGGCACCTCCACCATGCCCAACCCCAACCACTATATCAGTTTAGTAAAAAAAAGATTCAGAAGGATACTTGCAGCCCCTCGCTTCTGCAGCAGTTTGATCTGGCTACCTGCTTGCCAGAACTTGCAAGCAGGGGTCGGACCGGCAGCCGCATCCATGATTGGCTGAGAGGCAGCCAATCACAGATGCAGCTGCCATCAGTGGAGAGCGCTGTGAGAGTAAAGGGCTGTAAGTAGAGTTCTGAATATTATTTTAGTAATCTGACATGGCGGTTGAGGGTGGGCAGGGGTAGCCTACACTATAAAAAAAACTGTTTTATGGTAGGTGGATGGCCAACAATGGAGGAATCTGGAGGGGGAGAGGGAGGGAGGGGGAAAAGGGCTTCCTTGCGCACACTACCACTACAGAAGAGGCAGAAACTTTTTTGCAGGAAGACAGCTCCTACTTTTCAGTTTCCTGGATTTAGGACAAGCACTGCAGGAGAACCATAAGAGATGTAAGTTAATGATTTTTTTTAAACTACACAGTGGGGCCAGTTGTGGGTTAAATTTTAGTTTGGGTGGTGGACATGCCCTTAAAGGGGAAGTTCAGTGCAAATACATGTACTTTTCAGAAAAAAGAGCAGTATTTTTTCATCCCAATGACCTTAATCTGCCAATTCAGCATTTTGTCTGTGTATAAATAAATGCAACCGAAATACTGACTTCCTGTTTGCAGGACCCCTAGTAGAGACCGTTATGGCTTTGCCCTTGACCCAGCGCCTGGGTTGATTCCGTTGCTCAGTTGAGATCTGAGCATCTTTGGCCCATCAAACAGCTAATCAGTAGAAAAAACTCCAAGGAAGTGGTGCATCCTGGGAAGAAGAAGGACCGTTGGAACCTGAAATGTCAGCTCACTAATGTCAACAGCAGGGAACAACAAAGGGTATGAAATGAACTGATTTTTCAAAATGGGAGAGAATATGTAGAATAACTAAGAAGGCATTACACAAACTAACAATTTAACAAATATTGATAATTTCCACTGAACTGTCCCTTTAACCAAATAGGGACAAATCAGATGAAAGTGATTTACTTACTCTACAAAGAAAGCAAAAAAATATTTCATCTGTATTGGTATGAAGAATACAAAGTAGAAGTAGAAGATAATATAACATTTGTGTATCAGGTTGCAGAGTCCAGAGCAGGCAGATTATGTAAGTAAAAATGGCCAAATTCACCAGTTTCCTTCCTTTTTAGGATTCCCGGATCACAGGAAAATCCAGAAAATCCGAAAACGGAACAAATTTTTGATTATTATCAAATGTTCGAGGCTATTTTTGAGGATTATCGGAAATAAACTTGAATGTTCGATAATCCTTGAAAATACGATCGAAGACTACTTTCAAGCTTATGATCGTATTTTTGAGGATTATCGAACATTCGAGGTTAGGAAAAACATGTTGAATAAATTACTTATTTTAAAGTAATATTTTAAAGTGAGTGTGCCTCCCTTCTATACAGAGAAGATAATATAAACATGTTTTTCCAAGGAGTTGTTATGTACTAATATCCTCAGCAGTACAGAAGCAGTACAGAAAATGTTAACAGTAATGTAAGTGCTTACGTAGCTTTTCAAGCTGACTAATGGGAACAATGTCTGCATTGTTTCCTATCTTGACGCATCCAATTCAGCTCTCTTCTCCTGTAGTCCAGGGACTATGCTTAAATCTTAAATAATGTTTTCAACATATTTATTACTATAAATCAACTGGGGAAACTGGAGCAGAAGCTTATTTATACATTTACAGGGAGATTCAATAAAAGTTCTTATCGTTTAAAATGGTGCTAAATTTGCCCCAACTGATCAGATCTTATTTAACATTCGAAAGCTAACATCTGATTGGTTGGGGCAAAATGAGCACCATTTTAAATGATAAGAACTTTTATTGAATAACCCTGTTAATTCTAAAGCCCTGTATGGGCTAAGTGATCAAATTGAACTTTTTAAAATAATACACTAGCACTTTTCTTTACATAAGGTACTGGATCTTTACAGCTTATGAACGTGTATCGGAATAAATTTAAACTTAATAATGTGAAAAAAATATATTTAGGGAGTTGTTCCCGTTTAACAAAAAGGGAAGGTTTTATATATCAGATAAAAATCAGAAAAATGTATAATTTATGCCTGAAGAAGCCATTGATATATGGTGAAACCCATAGCAGAGGTTTTATATTTATATGCACAGATACAAAGTTGTAAATATTGATAATTACAGTACGGCTAGATCGCAGCACAGACCTTTCAGCAGTGGGTGATGTCACCAGCAGTGTTCCCATTTACTGAGTGTGGCAGGTAAGAGAAGCCTCACCTACCAGGAAAGCTTTCGATTTTCAATACTTGTGACCTAGGAGCTCTGGTGGTCCTCTTATACTTCTATCTTGAGGAGGATCATTAGACCATCCTCCTCGAGATAGCAGTGAAATAGGGCAGCCAGAGGTTGATATCCTTCTACTACAGTTGGCCTGCTGACACTGTTTTAAAGTTTTTCCGCACAGCTACACGTGCTTTGTTTGTGCCTGCTGTTGTACAAGCAAAATTAAAATGAGAATTACAGGTGATTGAAAAAGATATCATTGCATCTAAAAAAATGAAATTGGATAGAGAAAAAATGATCTGCAATTAGATCAAGTGTACAGGTGGAAACACAGAAATAATGCCAAAGGTGGCACATTTTTTCCCAAGGGAAATAATAGAAAACATAAGGGTAACAGAAAAAATAAGTACAAAAAAACATCAGATAACATTACAATGGATCAACTCAGTACCACAGAGGCAGATTCAAGCGATACAGACCAGGGTTCTACTTTTTTTAGAAGATTGCACAAAATACGGAGGGGGAGGCATAGGACAAAGGCTGAGAAGCCAGCGACAGAAGTAGCATCACTTAATTCTGAAGGGCTATTTAGAATTATCAACCTCACCCATTACGAATTAACTGCAACCCAAAGGTCAGTATTGGAAAAAGGATCTTTTTCCCCTACAGGAGATTTTGATTAATTCACTGTTACCAAAGATTTGTTTCTCTTCTGTAGGAAATTAGCATTGAGTGCTTTTTTTGGAAGAGGTCTCCACTTAGAAAAGGAAAATACCACTCTGGAACCTTTAGATGAGTTGATACAACAGATAGGTAAGGAGGAAAACCACACTGAGAATATACCCAGTGACAATAAGGTCAAAACATTAACATTCAAGAGACAGTCTGTATTTACTCCTCCCTTTTCCAATTTTTCCAGGGCTGCAGATATTTTACAAATGTACTATGGAGGCGATACGTTCTCTGGAAAAACAGCAATGTTTTAAACATAATAATCTTACGTATAATGATAAGGATAGCCCTGAGAGAATTATCAAAGCTACAGGATGTTATTATCTGCAAATCAGACAAGGGAGGTAATAGTGTATTATGGGGGGAAGAACAATATTTAAGAGAAGCATCAAAACAGCTGAGTAAGAAAGATAATTATAGATTACTCCCTTCCAACCCCACAGAATCCTTCCAGAGATATTTGATGCACTTATTGGATGATGCTATCGAGGAAGGAAGTATAACACAGAAAGAGAGTGAGTTTTTGACTGTACAGTTTCCAGTAGTCCCTACTCTATATCTGATACCCAAGGTCCACAAAGATATTAATAACCCACCAGGCCGCCCGATAATTTCAGGCATTGGGGGAATACTAGAACCATCCTGTGAATTTATTGATGCCCATTTACAGCCGCATGATACTTCACTAGAATCTTACATATGTGATATATCAGATTTCATCCTAAAAATCCGAGATGAGAATTTGATAGTGACATGCGATGTTGAATCATTGTACACTAATATTAAACACACGGATGGTTTAAATTCTGTTAAATACTTTTTATCGATGGAACATGGGCATCTAGGAGCCAAGCATAAGTTTCTATTAACATTACTGGAGTTTGTACTGACCCATAATTTCTTTATTTTTGATCACAAATATTATCTTCAAACAAGGGGCACCGCTATGGGTGCTAAATGCACACCGACCTACGCCAACCTCTTTTTAGGCTGATGGGAGCGGGAAATTGCCCTTGGGATGAACTTACACGAATATAATCAATATGTAGCATTATGGGTCAGATACATAGATATTTTCTTTATTTGGAAGGGACCAATTATACGTTTGAAAGAATACATGTCAATCTTAAATTCTAACTCAAATAAAATCTTTCTAACATATATCTACTCCAGTCAAGAAGTTGTATTTTTAGAACTCACAGTGGAAATAGACGAAGGGAGATTAAAAACCAAACTTTATAGGAAACCCACAGCTACTAATGCTCTTTTAAGCTACTCCAGTGCCCATCCTCCATCATTACTCAAAGGGATCCTAAAGGGTAAATTCCTTCGTACTCAGAGGAATTGCACCGATTTAGTGGACTTTAAGACAGCAGCCATGGATCTAGAGCATAGATTCAAAACCAGGGGTTACCCCAAAAAACTGTTGAATAAATGCAGAAAAGAGGCAGGCAGTAACACTCACACATCTTTGTTAACTCCCAGGACCCAACAAAGGGAGAATGTGCTGAGATTCATAACTACATACAATCATCGCTGGGGCGACATTCATAAAATTTTGAATGTCAAATGGCAGATCCTGTTAAATGATTCCACACTATCACAATATGTTCCAGAATCACCTCAACTCACTGCTAGAAGAGGTAAAAATCTTTCCGATATTCGAACTTGTAGCCATTTCAAAAGATCAACTAAATCTACTGGGGGCAGCCAGAAATTAAGGGGGACTTTCAAATGTGGCAATTGTAAATTTTGTGTGTATATGAAATCAGAAAATACATTCTATAGTAGCACAGGTGATAAAGTCTTTAATATCAATAATTATTACAATTGCAATTCTACAAATGTGGTATATCTCTAAACTTGCCCCTGCCCAGAAAGTTATGTGGGTATGACAGGTCAGAAAATTAAGGAAAGGCTGTCATCCCACTTATCTAATATACGTCATGCTAGACGGGATTTGGGCATGGGGAAGAGTGTCAGCAGTGTGGCAGAACATTTTGCTATGGTACACCAGGGGTCCACTCAGGTACTAAAATGTCAAATTATTGATCATGTGAAGTTCAACATTAGAGGGGGAGACACAAGAAACTCTCTATTACGCAAAGAATCGCGTTGGATTTATAATTTGCCTACTGTTGCACCTTTAGGTCTGAATGAAGAAATGGACCTAATACCATTCATCTAGAACCGAGTTTCGATCTGATGTGGACTATAAATTGATCACCCTCATCTTATGGGATATCCTATGTTTCCGAAAGATATGTGGCAATGACTAGTGAGAGATAATCTTGGTTGATTTTCAGGAAGAAAACATTTTCTTCATAAGGATGTTGGAACAAAGAATTTTGTTGATTGGGCTGTTCTTTCAAATATATACTCCTCAAATTCACTAGGACACCACCAAGGACGCTGAGATTTAACTTTGCCAATTTAACTTCTTTACGGATCCACACTCCTTTGTTGGAAGAAAAAGTATTATTATTTTTGTGCACTGATAATTACCTTGATGATATTGAGTGACGATACCTACTTCATATGACAACATGGTCTTTTGTGGATACTATCAAGCAAGTTATGCTATTCCTATGTTTTCACAATACATTGAGACCAGAAATCAGTTGAGTTTACATCAATATTGGACAGAGAATTATATGTATTTGATTATTCCTTATTTAGATTATGTCTTGTGAAGTGCTTATCTGTCATGCAACATATAAGCGCATTATGGATCGGCAGGTTTACATGATTTGGGCAACAGCAGCATTTCCTTAATCCAATATGGCCGCGATGGTTCACGTGTTGGCGTGACATCTGTATTTAAGAGGCATGGTCACGATCTGATGACGCACTTCACATGCGCCATTGAGGAAGTCCGCGGCTGCGGACGAAACGCGTCTGGCGGATCGTTTTAATTGCCCATGATCCCTCCTTAGCATTTGTACCGGACCCCTGGTATCGTATATCTGACATTGCATTTTAGTCTAAGCTTCATTGCTGACACTGCCTAGGTATTTGTGTGTACCTAAGAGTTGATCCATTGTTGTGTATTAGCACTTTATGTTTTCAATATACCGGTATATTGCTAATAGGTTTATGGGATTGATGGGATGTTTTTAGCTTTGTTTTCTGATTGTAATCATGCACTTTATTGATTTTCTAATATATTTTTAACTGGCTCTAATAAAAGTTACTTCTTATGATATTACCCATGATTGTGTTCAGTGTGCCCTTTGTTATCCATGCTTTGCCTCTATTTTTTCATTGTTAAGTTTTCATGGATGGTTGCACCTGTAGTACTTTCAAGGGTATGAGCCTAGTTAATCCCAATATTTAGTATCTGGTGCCTAACCAATTCTGTTTATAATGCTGTTGTACAGCTTGGCAGGATATGTATTGCTTCCACTATCTGCTTTTATATCCTATCCTTCCAATGGGAGTAGTTCAGTAATTGACCATTATTGCGTGATGCTATCTATATACTTCAGTTTAAGGACTCCAGATTTTATATGAACTGCAGATAAGCCAGAAAATTATTAAATAGATTTTAGCCCATTTGTACACTGATCAATTGAGAGACTCCTTTTAAAATAATTATGGTGTATTTTGTGCATATCAATAAAATTTTCAATATTGAATATTTTAGTAAATTATTAAAAAATAAATGCCGCCTTCGAGAAATATCCTCGATTTTGTGATGCTAAAACTCCAGAAGAAATTACATGTGTTTTGGTTACTTGTATGTGTTCCCCAGACCACTTTTTAGTTCCCTGAGTCATTTACACTTACTTACTTTTGTTTTTTTATACCTTAAAGGATAACTGTATTGCCTCAATGCATTTAAAAAAAAACTTCAGATTTTCAAGTTTTCGGAATAGAACTCGCCAGATCTTCTTCTATTGCTGACCTTTGCCTGTTTTTTTCCGATTTCACTCTTGCTGCCTGGACCAACCTTCTGCCTGTTTCCTGACCGTGTTTCTGTCTCATCCCTGATAATGTGTTTGGCTTACCATCTTTTTTGACCCCTGGCCTGGCTCTGAACTGTGCATTTCTCCTCCGTTCTGGTTTTGTTGAACTTACTGTTAGTACCTGTGTGTGTCTGGTAACTTCTTAGGCTTTGGTCTTGCGCTTAAAAGTCCTGGGGGCCCTCCCTTCCCCACCTTTATAAACATCTCACAATTCTGTGAAATATCAGGCTTTAAATTTAACCCCACTAAAACAACAATTAAACCAATAGCACTCCAACAACATGACAAAAAAGCGATGGAACTCAATTTTAACCTGACATTCAAGGAAAGACTCCTTCCATACCTGGGGACACAATTAAACACTATACCACAGGACTAATACCAAAATAACTATACACCAATATTTAAATTGATCAAGACTCTACTACATAAATGGACCCCCTGTAGACTTTCATTCTTTGGCCGCATATATGCAGTCAAGATGATTCTGCTACCCAAAATACTTTACCTCTTTAGAGTGCTACCAATTGAAATACGACTATCAGATCTCAAATCCTGTCAATCACAGATATCATGATTTATTTGGGCCAACAAACGCCCAAGAACCAATCAACTAATACTTCAAAGACCAAGAAAATTGGGAGGAGCAGCACTACCCTCTCTTCACCACTATTACAAAGCAGCATGCATGAGCCAAACAATGCAATAGCACAGCCACCAAGGAGCTATCAGATGGGTTGAACTAAAAAGCCAAATAACAACAGACCTCCCCTTAGACACCATACTCTGGCTTTTCCCAATCAAAGACCAAACAAACTCAAACCCATACATACAGCATACCCTACGCACCTGGCAACAGATAATCTCGAAACATAAACTTACAAATCCATACAGGGGTGCCCCTACCATAAAGCAAACTGAAACATTTGTTCAGGGCGCACCCTTGTGGAACACTTAACAGGCAGCAGTTTAAAAAAAAATCCTCCTTCCTGCAATACTGCATTTCAGCAATAGTCCACCAATCAATGTTAAGTCAGCCCTCCAGTCCACCAATCAGTGTTAAGTCAGCCCTCCAGTCCACCAGTCAGTGTTAGTCAGCCCACCACATCCACCTCCACAAGCTACGCCTATGTTCCCAGATGAAGCCATGCCCACTTCACGTGCCCCCACCCGTCTGCCTATAGGGAGCTGGGTGTCAAAAACCCTAGGAACACCCCTGAATCCATACACTCTAATGACACCACTACAATTTAACCCTGCCTTGCCAGCGAGAAATACAACCAATGAATGGTCGACCTGGCTGGAGAAAGGAGTAACCAGAGTAGCCCATCTACTATACTCAGACTGTCTTATCACTTGGGGAAAAGCCAAACAAAAATGGCATCTACCCACTAAGGAATTGTTAAGATTCAACCAAATCACACACTTTGCTAAATCTTTACTGAACAAAAAAACAACCAGCTGACCTAATGCAATTCAAACTATTATGTCTAAAAGCTCCACTAGGTCCAAAAACCGTTACTAATCTATATAATATAATGATTACACATAGATTTCAAAATAAGCTATCCTCCCAAACCCAATGGGAAAACTGGATAGATTCCACCCTGACCAAGGAAGAATGGTCCCAAATATTTTTAAACCTACGAAAATGTTCCATCAACACCCTAATACAAGAGAAAAACTTCTTACACAAATAGTACGTTACCCTAACACAATTCCATGCCATTAGCACATTATTTTCACCACTATGCTTCATGGGATGTGGAGAAAGGGTGTACGCACTACATTGCTGGTGGAATTGTTTAGAAATTAGTAAAACATGGGAGGAATGCTATAATACACTTGAATACTCAAAGTGTTCTCAATACATTTACCCAAATAACCTGGGTTGCTTTATTTGAAAGAAAGAAAATACTCTTAATGGAGTAGGTAATCGCGCAGGGACAAGATGTGTAATTGCAGCTTCCTGCAAAGGCCCAGCACCTACATATCAATGTATTGTACATAAAATAAAATGGATATAAACATCAGAATGTCTATTACACAGTGCTAGAGGCACATATGATACATTTATAAAGACAAGGAATCTATGGTGTCTGAGAATGGAGGGGGTGAGACTGAGCGCACCTAACACAGGAGACCAGATGGCACCTTACAAAACTGGATACCTAACCTGCAGGGAATCGTCAGGGACGATTGTGTATGTGTGTGTGTATCTATCTATCTATATATATATATATATATATGTGTGTGTGTGTGTGTGTGTGTATATATATAAATATATATATACATACAGCTTTAATGAAATTAAAAAACGTTTCAATAAAAAATTATTGGAAAAAAAAAAAGAATTCCTGGGGGCAACCATGTTCACTCAGATGCTGATTGCCTGGCAACAAATGGGGGCTTGTCTATAGGTAAAGTAAGTGGTGGGGATTGGGGTAATCGGACTACAAAGAGACTCATGATTACCAGAGCATAACAGTAGTTAGTAGAGGTTCAAGCTATAATTAGGTTGTTAATGGTTCCTGGTATATTGTACAATAAAATACTTATTAATTTTAACAAGATTGACTGGAAAGAAGTTTGCTGCTGTGTAAACCATTGCTTTCATACACTGTTAGTCACATAAACTGATGGCGGTTTCCATGTTATTTGTGGCAATTAAAATCAAAGATAGTAAGAGACCTGGAAAGTGGGACAAAACAAGAAAGAGAAAATGTAATGGAAAAGGGAGAAAAAGTGAGAGATCAAACACTACAGAGAACTGGAAACACAGATTGAACAGTGGTAAAACGTTGCTGAATTCAGTATCATTTTGTAGTAATTCCTTTATGAGAGTATAGTGAAAAGCCATAGCATTATCCCTGACCCATTTCCCTGAGAACTAACCTTTCAGTCTTATTGCTGTTCCATTTTCCATTTTCTCAGTTTCAGTAATAACACCCTCTGTTCTGTCTATTTTTTTTTTATTACTATATTCGGCTACTTTATTCATGAAAGGCATTTAAAAAGTCACAGTCTGACCCTTCCCAGATCCATGGATGTAATTTGCAGCTTCAAAACTCATTAAAATAAGACAGTTCTCTGACATACAATATAGACTTTTGTTTTTTGCTGTTTTTTCTAATGTCTACAAATACACAGACAACACATACTATCTGATATAACTACATTGTCGTATATATTTCTAGCTATTCATTGCCAGTTGTGCGATATGTTTTAAATATCCTAAGGAACAATCAGGGACATTTACCAGGAGCCACAAGCACTCTGGGTACATCTCTTTTCAGAGAATCTGTGTTGCTTTTATGCCTCTGGGAAAAATCCCGAATATAACCAGACGGCAGTAAAAAGTTGCGTGAAATAGGCAGAAAAGCCCTCTTCTAGCCTTAAAGTGACTTTAACCCTTCGTGGATTGGTTAGCATCACTTTAAGGGTAGAATCTAATTCTGCATCTCTCTGTGCAGTAGTCTGAATATGTTTGGTTGTAGGACTAGAAATGTGAGTGTATAAAATACTATGGGGCTGATGCAATAAAAGGTACTAAAGTTTGCCCGTGCTATTAATCTGCAGCAGCCAATCAGATGTTATCTAACATCAGTAATCCAATAAAACCCTATCACCTGATTAGTTTCGGCCCAGGCAAACATGTGTACCGCTTATTGCATCAGCCCCATATGTACAATTTGTTTAAATTGATCACTGAAAGAAATAAAACAATATGATCTCATATTTGTTGCAACAATCAAATGCAATGTAAGTAAATTAAGTTAAAGGGCATGTCCACCCCTAAAACCAAAATTTAACCTACTACTGTCCCTACTGTGTAGTTTGAAAAACTCCTTACCTTACATCTCTGCTCCTTATGGTTCTCTTGCAGTGGTTGTCCAAAGTCCTGGAAACTGAAAAGTAGGAGCTGTCTTCCTATATAAAAGGTTTCTCCCTCCTCCTTGTCCTCTGATAGGACAGTGGCATGTGCAGAGGAGCCCCTTCTTTCCCTTCCCTTTCACCCTCCGGATCCCTCCTTGGCTGCCCTTCCATTTTGCAATATAAACTTTTCCTATATTGCAGCTCACCCCTGCCCACCCCCAACTGCCAGGTTATATTTCTAAAACAAGAATCAGAAACATATTTACAGCCCTTCATTCCCGTGGCTGTCTTCATAGTCGGCAGCCACGTCTATGATTGGCTGCATCTCAGCAGTCGCGTCTGTGATTGACATAGTGAGCATATTATAGATTTGAAGGTAACTGGAAGCTTAAAGAATAGTGACCATGAAATATTGCCATCTCATGTATGCTATCAAAAGGAAAAGTGCACTGGGTTAACAAAGACTTTTAATTTCAGGAAAGCAAATTTTCCTGAGATCAAAATAGCTCTTCATCATATCAACTGGGATGATATATTCTCAGGTAAATATACTGAACAGAAGTGGACTGTTATCTAAGGGGTTATCTAAGGGGTTTTAAACCATTTTACACCTAAATTTATACCCTTGAGTAATAAATGTAAAAAAGTCCTCACCCATGTGACTTAATTATCACCAACCATAAATCTGTTTTTTTTTTTTGTTCTCTGACCTTCCTATCCATTGTTTGTTTGTTTTTTAGCTCTGGTAGTCTTACTTTAAGGGGGAAGGGCACAGCTAGTCATTAATGAACTGTCAATCACCCACTCCCAGTCCCTTCCACCTGGCACATTACACATGGGGCCGTAGTATTTGTAAAGGCGCGGTATCACCTTTTAATGATTGTTAAAATGATTGTTGAACCGATTGTTAATTTCTGATCGTTATTGTACATTTTTGATACTATCATAAGTTACCGATACCGATTGTAAATCTACGATAAAGAAAATGTAGTTTAATGATCCCCATAGAATACCATTATGGTAGTTTACTACTGCATGGTATTCTATGACCGAACGTTCAGTAATTATCGAATGTTCAGTCTTAAATCGTAGAATAACTAACTCACGGTATTGCTAAAATGAGATACCGTGGGTCTATAAATACGGCCCATAGAAACTATCCATTCTATATTAATATATATTTCTCCATCTTTGTATGGCTAATTGATTCAGTTTTAAGATCCTGAAAAGGATCTTAAAGCTCTTTGCTCTTGCTGTGCCTGCAGCGAACACACTAACATGCCCCAATATAGCTCTGTACCAGTACTGTGGGTAAATGCTATTGGCTGTCTGCTCACAGAGAGAAGAGAAATGCATACTAAGTAGGAGTGAACAGGACATGAGGAAATCTAGTGACAGGAGCACTGAGAGCAAAAAGGGATCAAGATCCTGCCAGTACTAAAGAAGGAAAGGACCTTTAGAAACCATAAAAACTGTAACAAGGATTGTAAGAAAGCAATTTAGTTGGCTAAAATAAATAATTAAGTAAGGATAGCTGAACAAAGCAACACTAACCCTAAACATTTTTTAATTATATTAATAGTAAAAAGACGAGGACTGAAAATGTAAGGCCATTAAATAATGGGGATAAGATAGTTACAGATGATGCTGATAAATATAATAGAAATAATGTTACAAAGAATGTGATTGCACTTATATTCAAAAAGAAAATTTTCACAGTATGGTTATTACAGACCCGTGAGTTTAACAGTGGGGAAGATACTGAAAAGTTTGATACATATTCTAGAGTATGTTTCATGGACTGACATTATAAGTAGTAATCATGCATGGATTTATGAGGAACAGGTCTTGTCAAATAAACTTGCTTTTATGAGCAAGTGTGTAGGAACTATGGCATAGCAGTAGATGTAATATACTTGGATTTTCCTAAGGCTTTTGCAACAGTCCCACATAGATGACTTATGTATAAGCTAAGGTCTGTTGGGTTTCAGTGGCACATTTGGATAGAAAATTGGTTTATGGTTCCGTGTTGGGACCACTTCTAACTTATTTAATCTGTTTATTATTGATTTGGAAGTGGGTATTGTCAGCAAGGTTTTTGTGTTTGTGGATGACAAAATACTTTGTCAACCATTAAAAGCTACAGAAGATGTGCAATCATTGCTGGGGGATCTAGATAGATTGTCACATTGCGCTGCTAAGTGGCAAATGAGATTAAATTATGATAAATGTAAAGTGATGCATTTTGGACTTAAAAATCCTTGAGTTGCTTATACTATAAATGGGTCTGTGAACCCATCAGTCAGAAGGGCTACTGGGACATGGTAGCTACCGGATTGTTGTCAGAACTCCAGATTCCTCCAAACTTGTGGTCTGTTCCCCCAAGAATGAGCCATTTGTGCTAGTTGCTGTATTAATCACGCCAATACACTCTGGAATTAGGAGCACCTAGGCCAGCTTTTCACCTGCTTCACACAGCCTACCTTTCAGCTTCCACGCTAATGCTACATGGGCAAGATGGACATGATCGGGGTGAGATCACTTCTGTTTATTCCTTGTATTTGTTCTGAATGTTGCTTGTTCTTGTGAGCTGTTAGATTAACTCATTTTGTCTGGCACAGGACCACATCCAGTTTTTTGATTATATATATATATATATAGCCACAGAAAATAGAAGCACTCTCAGGTCTTGCATTAAAACAACATAACTTTTATATTTTTATTTAAACACACAATGTAAAATATTGACGCTGTTATCAGGATATTACATCATAGTGACACACTTCCCTTTATAGCCCATGAATTGCAGAGATACCCCCAATGTGCATAAATTAAAAGCCAATGATATAAATTATCTAAAGCAGTTTATTAAAATCAATATTACATAAATATAATTATCCGCACCTCATAAGGATAACACAGTTCAAGGATTCAAGTAATGATGTTATACACTACTGAAATGTTCCCAGACCTTATCAAATATTATTATAAAAAAAATACAAAGGATACAAGATTAATACAAAGTCACCTAACCTGAGTATACTACAATAGTAAATAATAACAAATTACAGAAAACAATGTAATGTCCATTGTTCATTCAACCTCTGCAGCAACAGTCTATCTTTATCTATGTTGCTATTTAATTCAGAGTTTGTAAGCCCATCAATTATCATATCATTTGAGAGAGGCCAAAGGATGAGACATTTTTTAAAATGTCTGGCAACAGACAAATCCTCATATTTAGTGTTAACAATGGTTGGCCGTTCTTTCTTTAAAGGAGGTTTTAGTCTTACCTATATAATAAAGGCCACAAGGACAAGAAATAAAATAGATGACAAATTTGCTGTCACAGGAAAATCTCTGTCTCTGTCTGCAGTTTTGGAATCCCATATACAAAAGGGACATCTTGGAAATTGAGGCAGTTCAGAGAAGGGCAACTAAATTAATAAGGGGAATGGAGGGGCTTGAATATGCAGGCAGATTAGACAAGTTAGGGCTGTTTACATTGGAGAAGCGGCGTTTGCGGGGGGACATGATAACCTTATACAAATATATTAATGGCCCATACAGTGAACTCTCTGGTGCATTGTTCACTAATAGGTCATATCAGAGGACTCGTGGACATCCTTTAAGGTTGGAAGAAAAGAAGTTTCATCTTCAAGGTTTTCTTACAGTGAGAACGGTGAAACTGTGGAACTGTCTTCCAGCAGAGGTGGTAATGGCAAGTTCATTGAATAACTTTAAAAAAGGCCTGGATAAGTTTTCTAAAACTAAAAAATATTGAGAATTCACTGGTATTAATGCATATAGATCTTGATACTTTCCGATTGCCGTTTGGAGTCAGGAAGGAATTTTTTCCCCCTTTTTTAGCTGGGGTTTTTTGCCTTCCTCTGGATCAACTGTTAGGTAGGGTTAAAAAAAAAAAAAAATAAAAAAAAAAAAAAAAGGGGAATAGGTTGGACTTGATGGACGAATGTCTTTATTCAACCTTAATTACTATGTTACTATGTTACTATGTCTTATGGGAATTTTTTCCCACTATGTGGGTGGGTATGTGGATGAGTAAATTCTTGTGGGCGCACTAAACACATGGTAGATGCATTCAATTTCTTAATATCCGTGCAGACCAATTAATTCCCCTGATTTCTACCCCTCCGTATTCTGGTATGTTGAAAGGGGAGATGTTTATCCCTTTGTATTAATTCCCAATATTTATTGGAACTGTCTCTAATGCTCTCTCTTATTTTGAAAGTTCACCTGGGCATACACAGTGGAATAGTGTGCTAACTATGCAGGAGTGATGGATACATAGATAGATAGACAGACAGACAGACAGACAGATAGATAGGCAGACAGACAGACAGACAGACAGACAGACAGACAGACAGACAGACAGACAGACAGACAGACAGACAGACAGATAGATAGATAGATAGATAGATAGATAGATAGATAGATAGATAGATAGATAGATAGATAGATATTTCTCCTCCACTTTCTGCATCTTTTGATCTCATTGGGCGAATTCTTACTGTTCAGGCTGATTGGAAATCCGTGTGGAGAACTACCCCATATAGTCTTTGGTCCCACTTTTAGTACCACACAATAGTGACTACTGTACTTTATATATGTGGATATGATCACAGTGGCATCGATTGGACATTTATTATCAGGAATTATACTCATGCCTCATATGTTTTTAATTGTTTATTCAACATGGCGGCTGAGGAGGCACATGCTGCAACTTACTTTTGGTTATTTTACCCACTGCTACCCACTCCCTATTGTATACTATATCTTGACAATATTCATGCAGGGGATTATGTTTGATATGGTTTGATATTGTTTGATATTGTTTGATATAATGTGTTATTTTATTTGAATCTGTTTGATTTGATTTGATTTGAATATTTGCAACAATAAGCCCAATTGTATTATAAAAACTATTCAATAAAAACTGAATGATTAAAAAAAAAAAAAAATTGTTTTTATCATTAGTATTTATAGCATGTTCTGTTTTGTGCACTAAAGGTTATGTACACACCAATGGATCTATATTCTGTACATTGTTTGTCTGGCAGCCAAGGGTTGTATACCCCTTCTAGCTGTGTTAGATTTATTGGGTGAAAGGTGGCTTCCCTTTAAAATTATTGAATATCCACGTGTGCTAAACAGGATACTGATACGTCTTTGCCACATTCTGTATATACTTTAAATGTGAACATATCCCAAGCACCACATTTTAGAAAGGTTGTTGGTATTCGTAACAATCTCGACAAAATTGCGAGATTGGATATCAGTGTGCTCCAACCTCTATTCCATATAGTATGGCTTCCCTTTACTTCCCTGTGTATGGGTATGGATCTTTTTTTCTGACCCTTTGGTTGGGATGTGTACCCCCAGTATGAAAGGGCACGTCGATCCCCACTGTGCAGTGTTAAAAAAATTCTTGTTACACCTTAGCTCCTTATGGTTGTCCTGCGGTGCCTTCTGAAATCCAAAGAAGTGAAGAGTAGGAACTGTCTGTGTGTCATTCGGTGTCTGCTACTTCCCTGTCCACTAAAGACTCTTGCATGTGCAGGGGAGCTCTCCCCCCTCCCTCCCTCGCTCCCAACCTCCTGATCAATCAGCCCTGTACTTTTCTGTAGTTTAGGGGGAACTTTTCTGTAGTGTAGGGAAACCCCCCAACCCTAAACACTATGGTTATAACTTAAAGGGCATATTCACCCCTGTAGAAAACTTTTGTGGTATAATACTATTCCTTCCCCCAGCCCCAACTGCCATAAAATAATTTCAAGAAAGTCCCCTGATCATTACTTACCTAACCTCTCTCCCCTGCCACAGTGTCCCAGCCCTCTGCTTGCATGGGTGCGGCTGCTGGCTGCTCTGAACGCCGGGGGAGAGAGGTAAGGTAAGTAGAGATCAGGGGACTTTCTTGAAATTCTTTTATAGCGGTTGGGGCTTTGCACTATTATGTGGCAAAGGGGTTTTAAGGTAGGGGGAGGGCTTGCAAAATGGGAGGGAGAAGGAGGGGGAGGGAGAAGGGCTAAACTGCGCATGCACAACTTCTCCCGGAGGGGAGACAGGAGGCAGAGTCCTATATGGACTCTGTTATCTTCCTGCTGGGCAGTTTTTGGGACTTTGGGGGGGGAATTACTGGAGAACCATTTGAAGCTGGGATTTAAGGTAAGGATTTTTATGCACTACACCGTGGGGCCAGTAGTGGGTTAAATTATTTTGGGGGTGGACATGCCCTTTACAAAAAAAGCCCCAAAATTACCCACCTTCATCCTTTTGCTCTCTCAATTGCTAGCAGCAATTGTGTCTGTGATTGGCTGACTCAGTCAATCACATCCGTGGCTGTCAGTCTGTCCCCTATTGCTGCTTTCAGGAATGGAAGAGCAATGGATCACCAAAATTACAAAAGTAGGATGGAAACACAACGCAGATTTAGTGTCTGCAAACTTTATTCAATTACAATGTAGCAATAGAGACAGAGGCCGAGGGAACGAAAGCAGTGCCAGGCGGTGGAAGCTAGAGCCAGCAAGATATTGTATGGATTTAAAAAAAAAAAAAAAAAAATTGGCAATTGCAGGGTTTGCAGTTTATGAAACTTCTATACAGTCTGAAACTTTTCAAGAAATGTCAGGTCAGGACTATAGAGATGTGTAGAAATGAATCAGTGGTTAGTTAGGAGATGCTACTCTCATGCTACTCATGATACTTTAAGCAGAACTAGTCTTTCAAAAGTCAGGTGTCTGAACAGGGAGTTTATGAAAATGTTTTAGACTGCTAAGAACTGGAGCACTGGATATCTGTTGTATTCAATTAGATCAACTGGACTTGAAGTTTAGTTCTTGAAGACGTTTCGCTAGTCATCCGACTGGCTTTCTCAATTCAGAATGACTTGTGCAAGAATCTGTGGCAATTATGTACCCTGGAAAATCCCAATTAGCATATCACAGCCAGGTGTTAAGGGTGTGATTGCATAGAGGCTAAGAGGTGTTATAGGAACGCCCAAAGGTGTCAAAACAGCATTGTACACAGCAGACAGTTGGTGTCAAACCCCCCCACCTCAGACTTGGTTTCTTTATTTTCACATAAATGGCCTCCTTAACACCTCTCTTGAACCAGTCACGTTCCTTTGCCAATATGTTAACATTACAACCTTCAAAGGTATGTCCTTTATCCTTAAGATGCAGGTACACGGCTGAGTCCGGACCACTGTGTAACGGTGGCCATAGACACTACAATCATGGCCGCATGACCTGCGTATAGTACAATCATATTGGGAAATTTAAAAAATGATAGGGAAAAATATTGTAAGATTGTCAGCCAATCGTCCATACATCGATCGTCCATACATCGATCGTAGTTTATGGCCACCATAAGAGCTAGGCCACACTGGCACCTTTTTTCATGCGCTAACAATGTGTCATCACGTAAGAATGTCATCACGGTGCATGTCAATGTGGGTGGCCACATTGCATTCACTTCGCTGCAATTTTTTCAGAGCATATGCAATCAGCATTTTTTTTGCAATTTGAATGCATTCCAATTTCGTAAAATTGCATGGATTAAAATTGCATATATTATGATATATGGGGTCAATGAATGTGCATTGATCATCTCTTTTCTTGTTTGTTCTAATGTTTTGGTCAGATCAGTAGCACTTCCACTTTTTGTTATAAAGTAATTTTGCCATAGGAGTGCTCCCACAGCCCCCCTTTTGTGTATATATTGTAGCAGAGTTTCTCTGCAGGAAGATTGACCAAGCTTCCATGTGGTAGTAGCACCCCCAACACGTCCCTTTAATTGGAGGACTTATGCCTTGAATACTAAGCATTGGATAATAGGCCTCTTCCCCCCTTGTTAAAAGCCAATAGGCGGGGGGGAAGTGATGGCCTTTAATACTAATCCAATGCAAGGTCAGGGAGACAACCTTCCCATGAAAATCCAACCAAGCAGGGAGTGTCAGCCTAGATAAATGACCCAAGGTAAACTGTTAGGACCTTCCATACTGGGGTTACCTTGATGTGGTTGGAAGGCTTTTCACTTTTATGCATAAAATTGTAACCAAAACCCCCCATGTTTTTACTGTTTGCACTAGCACAGTTGTTCTGAAAGTATATGGGGCCCAGGAATGTGCATTGAGTAGCACTTCCACTTTTTGTTATAAAGTAATTTTGCCATAGGAGTGCTCCCACAGCCCCCCCCTTTGTGTATATTAGATCTACTGGTTGCCCTTTGGTTATCAGTGATTTGGCAAAATGGGTTATTTGGTAAAATCTCAGACATTCTGTGGATGGTATGTTACATCACATGAGCTACTCTTTCCAGATAAGCCAGTCTGTTGTTATGTTTCCTATGGGGAAGGTAGGATTTGAGTATAAGGGGGTCATCAGAGTGTGTGGATTGGTGAGATTGTATGATGTTATTGCTTGTTGCCAGGTGCGTAATGTGTGTTGGATATATGGGTTTGGGTATGTCTGTGTTGTGTATGGGAAAAGCCAAAGTTATTTTTCCAGGGAGGGTTCTGGTGATATCTGGTTTTCTATTTCTACCCATTTGGTTCTGTCCAGGTCGTCATGCAATTACATTGTTTGGCTTATGTGTGCTGATAGGAACGCTGAATTTTATACCCAGGGGGTTTGGCACTGCTGTGGTTGTTGATTTTAGGTCATATGGCTGTCATTTTTGAAAATTTTAGAATTTAGTGATGGTTTTAGAAATTTTAGTGATGGTTTTGGGACCCAGGGGTTTTTCCATACATAACTTTTCAAATCGGGTTAGTTCTACTGGTTGCCCTTTGGTTATCAGTGATTTATTTCAGGGTACTTTTGATTTAGACAATTTTTCAATTTTCTTAAATGAATGAAAATTCAGATATTCGAAAGTTCTGTTGGAACTGTCAGATCTAATCTTGATTAGTTTCACTTGGCCAATAATGTTATAGTGTCTATTTATATGGAAAAATACAAACAAGGTTAAGGATGAAACATACAAAAATGTAAAACAAAAATGACAGTCTAAAGATTATTTCAATTATTTTAATTATTATTTCTAAAAACAGATACCGTATATACTTGAGTATAAAACGACCCGAGTATAAACCGAGGTACCCAATTTCAGCTAAAAATCCTAATAAAGTTATTGACCCGAGTATAAACCGAGGGTAGAAACTTGGCACTCAAGATGTTTGGAAACTACAACTCCCAGCTAATAAAGCATGCTGGGAGTTGTAGTTTCCAAACATCTTGAATGCCAAGTGAGGTGGCATTCAAGATGTTTGGAAACTACAACTCCCAGCATGCTTTATATCTGGGAGTTGTAGTTCCAAACATCTTGAATGCCACCCTCACTTGGCATTCAAGATGTTTGGAAACTACAACTCCCAGCTAATAAAGCATGCTGGGAGTTTGTAGTTCCCAAACATCTTGAATGCCCCCCTCCCCCTCAGTTCAGTTTGTACCTGTGGGCTCTTCTCCCTGTGGACTCTCTCCCTGTACTCCTGTGGACTCTCTCCTTCTCCTGTGACTCTTCTCCTGTGGACTCTTCTCCTGGACCTTCTCTCCCTGGTGACTCTTCTCCTGGACTCTTCTCCCTGTGACTCTTCTCCTGTGGACGACTCTTCTTTTCTTCCATCCTGGCAGGTACGGTATCAGCATTCCGGCAGCCGCGCGCCCATTCCTGTACCGGCGCGCCGGCTGATGTCACTGCCCGGCGCCGGGCTTGGCGCCGGGTAGTGACGTCAGGCCGGCGCGCCAGTGCAGAAAAGGATCGCGCGGCTGCCGGAATGCCCAGGTAAGTGGTTGACTCGAGTATAAACCGAGTCCGAGTTTTCAGGCTGATTTTTCAGCCTGAAAAACCTGGTTTATACTCGAGTTATCAGGGTACCTTCTGATTTTTTAAAGAAGTAAACAGTGCAATAAGCTTGCATGAATTTTAAATTTGCTGTTATATATCTTAAAAGTTGTCACAGAATGCCCTGTGTGAGGTTGTGGGAATAGGCAAACCAGGCAACACAAGCACTTTTTGCTTGTCTTTGGGATTCAGTCCCTGGGATCTCTGGCCTCCACAGCCTTGTCTTCAAACTGCTGGGCTGCTGCTGGCTTTTCCTGGGCTGCTGAATCCTTCAGGGCTCCAGGATCCTTTGCTCTTAAGCTATGGGACAGGGTAGTGTGTTACAGCTCTAAGCTGCTGGATACTACCTAAGCATGTGTCCTAGCTCTGTTCCCCCTTGCTCAGCTTTCCCTTCTGGCAAGCCCTAGTCTGCTTCCTCCTGCAGACTAGCCTCCTGTATCTCTTGCTCTCAAGCTAAGGGGCAGGATTGTGTTAATCAACTCTTAGCTACAGGATACAGCCTCAGCATGTATCCTAGCTCTTCCTTTGTCTATGTGCTTCCCCTCATGTGGACTAAAGCTGCTCTTTTTATTTCCACATTTCCTTTGAAATATAAATGACCAACCTTCAACAGCAGCCAATTATCATACTTACTGAGCAGCAGACCAATCAGAAATTACTTAACTCAAGCCAGCCACATAGCCATGCTGGCACCTTACTAATGATTTTACAACAGGCAGTCTTAGGAGTTTTACCCATTGAGCCATCTTGTGGAAAAAGGATTAACTGCATATTCCCAACAGTGTGCTTGGTACATTTAACATATACATGATTTACACAAGATATAACACTGGGAGTGGTGCCTGGATGAAACAGTGTTGTATTATTTATTAAAGACTGGGCACCGCTTTCTCCCTTACATAGCATTAATTATTTAATGACATTACAAACCCCCTGGTGCTTCCTCACAAAAGGTATAAAAGAAAAAAATGCTCTTTTTTAAAAAAAGAAAATTGGAAAGAAAAAGTGTTAACAAAGTGAGAAAATATGACTGACAGTTTTCTTCAATAATAAGGGAGCTTTCCCCATTTGAAAGAACTACATTTTGTTCATCTATTTCCATTTTCTCTCTGCATATTAAAGTGTGTTTTTATAATATACCTGGTTTGACCGGGAGGTTTTCGTTTTTTCCTTAAATTTCTTAAAATATGTAAAGTTAAAAAAAGTAATGAAATATTTCATGTAGAAGTAGTCTCATAAATAATTAAAACTTATATATTTTTCACTACACAGAATATAAATTTCTTTTCTAGCCTGGCTACTTCTTTTGAAATGTTAAATCCTAGTTTCTTTTCCTTTCCTGCTGTGAAATATATGGCTTGCTCTATGTTTATTAATTAAGCCCTGACTGATTTGTTATAAAAATATTTGCTTAGTTATTGGATGACAATGCACTTTTTATTTTTCTGTGTTAAATCCTGAACTATTTCAAATCGATTTAACCAGTACTGTATTTCCAAAGCTAACTGTGTTATTCATATCACTCTTAAAGGAAAACTAAAGCCACAGAACAACACTGAACCAGAAGGCAGAACACCTTGATATAAAGCCAGTAATCTGTGTCTTACCTCTCATTTTGATATGGGTGCTGGGAAATTTCCCTAAATAATATATGGTTTGTGCTTAATATTACAGCATTCTAATATCATGCAGTCTGGTCAACGACCATTATGTTCTGCCCATGCTCAGTCTTTGGCTATGGCAGAAACTTGTTACAGTTGGTCACACCCATTAATAATCTCTAGCCAATCCTTTTACAGGACAGATAAAGCAAGGAAGCATGTGACTGAGGCAGGAGGTGTGGTCTGATACTGCACATACACACAGATAATTCATCCAGTTCTTAACAGGCTTATATTTATTTTAATGCAATTTACTGAAGTCATATTATATAGCTTATTGGTGTTTTTAGGGGGGTTGTTTTCAGATTCTGGAGTATAAAAAAATAGATTGAGTTCTCCTTTAAATGGAGATGGGATCCGGATCCAATTTGGACCTGGATCCACCATGGAACTCCCAGTTCCGTCAGAACTGATTGGAACTTTTGAATTTTGGAACTTCCTTATTTTAGATAATTCTCAAAAATACAGAGCTATTTCAAGGGTTATCAAAACGTACGATCAAAATGTACGATCAGAAACTAGTTTCTAATTTCAGATCGTACTTTTGAGGGCTGCCGCACATACGAGGTAACAGGGGGGAACTTTTGTTAACCCTCGAAAATATGATTAGATACACAAATGTAGTTGGCGATCATACTTATGAGGGTTACCGAATATATGAGGCTACTTTTGAGGGTTACTGAAAGTACGCTTGTATGTTCCGTAACACTTGAAAGTAAGATTTGAAACTCAAAAATAGCTCGTGTGGAAATTCAGGGTTTTTATTTCGCTTGGGTGATATGTAGGTGTTCCACTGACCAATTCTACTACACATATTTTACTCTTTCTTTTTTTCAGATTTTTTTCCCCATTGTCTTCTTTGGTTCCGAATTTCCACATTTTACCGCTAATTTTGTAACATCCTTACTCTTTAACTAATGATATTTTGCTGTTTGTAAGAAACAAAATAAGTCCATCTATCCCTCTTCCTTTTTACTCTTTAGAATAAAGAAGGTGGCTTGCGTAGCTGTCAATGGTAGTGATGTCACCATCACAGCAGAAAAGGGACCAGCGGACTTCATGGTAAATATCTTCTTTCAGGAACACCTTGGAGCCAGGTAAGTAAATGCCCTTGAAGTAAGATGTGCTTAAAGGGATAAAGCAAGCTGCTTCAGCGTCAATCGTGCTTAAACATATACTAAAATTTTTTTAAAAAAAGCAAAAGAATATTCTTTTAATTTATGAGTGTGAGGGTTACCATTTATGACTGATAGCAGAATAGACTCAGGTGCAATGTTATCTACATTACCATTATCTATTTTCACTATCCCCTATTTCCATTATATTCCTATGTAATTTATCTTTGGCTGGTCTTAAATATTCTGGTCTTTAGTAAACCAAAAGTTCAATAAATAAATAAAAGGAAAAAATAATGAAAAAAAATGAATGAAATAAAAAATGATACATGGTTAAATCACCCTATAATCCCCAAAAAACCCATTAGTTAGAAAGACGGCAGGTGTAGGAATAACTTGTTGTGCAACAAAATGTTATCCTTTCTAGAGATGACAGAACTTCCCAAAGTTTGTTCCATTTACGAACTATAGAACTTCAGTAAAAGTTGTAGAAAACGAATCCATTAAAGTCAATAACAGAAAATAGTTTGAAAACTTCTAGTTAATTACAAATAAAATAGCATTGGTAACTTACTGTAAATGGCTCTGGGACCTGGGAAATGGTCCGGGGAACAAATACATATCACCAAAACTTGTTTAAACACTAACTTTCCCCACAATAGGGCAATTATCGGGTTTCTGCATTGAGTTTTCACTACATTTGAGTATTATGGGCGAATTTAAGGGTTACCGAATTAAACATTCGAGGGTTACTGAACAAACTGCTACATTCGAGGGTTATGAATGTTCCAAGATTACAGAACGAGCCACCACAGTCGAGGGTTACCAAACATTCGAGGGTTACCGAATGAAATGCTACATTCGAGGGTTAGCACCCAAACACTACATTCAATATTTTTATCGAAAATATATCTGTGAATTTGGAAAACCCAAACTACAAACTTTTGGGAATCTCTAAAAAGTCAGAGTTATTGACTTTTAAAGTTTGGGTCGAACTCGGTTTTGAGTTTAAGCCCACCCCTTTCTTTCCCTACCCTCTGCCTCTCAAAAGGTTTTTGCTTCTTCTCCAAGCTCTATTACAAGCTTGAACATGCTTAGAGGAGGCAGCTAGGTGAAATATCATTAGCTATAAAGTCAAGTGTCACATTCATGACTGACAGTTGCTAACCATCAGCTACTAAGAACTAGGAAGCAGCAAAAGAGGTAACAGAACATCTACAGCATTTCAGGTTAGTTTTAAATCTCTCAGTGGTGGTGTACGTCAGTATTACCAGCAATGTGCAATGGTAAAATTGCCATATAACTAGATTGTAAGCTCTACGGGGCAGGGACCTCATTACCTCTTGTGGCAAAGACCTAGCACTTCTATTTATATAAGTTATATATTTATGTACTGAACTATCTATGTATTTATCCCCCTTGTATGACTTTATTGTATTTTAATACTGTACAGCGCTTCGTCCCCAAGTGGCGCTATATAAATTAACATATACATACATACATATTCATTGACATAAGTATCTCACCAGAAAGAGAAATTAAACCATAACGTCTACCAATACCAGTCCAAGGTTGTAAATGGGAATTTGGCAACATTACAGGGGGGACTTAAGATATAAAACACTCATATACATGTGGAAATAAGTCCCCCAATTTGAGTTTAATTTTAAATACCAAAAACAAGAAACTCGAAAAGCTGACATCGGAAATTCAAAAAGGCAGACATCGGAAATTCAAAAATCAACGCTGGTTTTTCAGTAAGTGTTAGAAAATAGTCTAACACCCCCCTGGACCCTTATTTGTATTTGGAAACAAACAGTAATGTACCGACACCTTCCAGGGACCCATTTACAGGCTTTAAAATGCCTACTAATGCATTTGCACAGCAGACTTGGAGATTTTGAAAGGCTTAACTTAACACAATACAAATCACTGTTTTATAAATACGATGGGTCAGTTATTGCAACAATCTATGCCAATAGATAGCCGATAAGCAAAATAGCAATGTGTGGTGGTATGACTTTTGATACCAGTTATCATGCTCTATAATTTGAGGTAAGTCCAAATTTAGCGAAAGTGTAGGCGATAACGGTGGCAGAAAAGTTTTAAAAATATGCCCCTAAGTTTAAATATATTTTCATGTTAATATTTTGAACTGAAATCATGAACACAGAAACCTTTTGACTTTTATGAGAAGTCAATATAATAATAATATTACTATAGTCAATTGCCTAAATAATGTTACACTGGCAGGTTTAGGGAACTATAATTGTATGCTGTCACCTAAACAAACAGCCTAGTCTAATGCTTCCGGCACTGATGTTATAACCAACATTTTTTGTCACAGTATAATGTTGCAAAGTAAGGTTTTAGACTACCAAACCTCCTGTTAAAAAAAACAAAACAAAATTATGTCTATATTTTTGAGCTTGTTTTCTCTTTTGTGGGAATATCATTTATTATGCCTGCAACAGCCTGCGGAAATGTTTGAAATTGAGATGATTAATTTCAAGTGTTTTATCCTAGTGAGCAAAATTTTAATCAGCGTGTTTTCTTTTCTGTGTTCCATTATTGGCGTGTGTATAGGCAGGGCCACTTCCTCTGCTGGCTATACAGCTATGCAAAGCTTTGCTCTAAGTAGTGGCTTCATAAGAAGTATTATTCTACATGTAAAAATTAATTTAATATATTTGCGCTTTACCATAATTAACATTACTTGTGCCAGAAGGTCTTTAGTTTTCTATGACTTATGACTTATAAAATTAATTTCAAATACAAAATGCTCTAATATTTAACATTTATATACTCAGGTACTATATTGAGAAGGACATTTCATTAAGAAAAGCTTCAGGATATTCCTTATAAGATGGGGATCTTTGCTTTGCAATTAGTAGTTATTTCTGTGGTTACAGTATATAGTCCTTACCTGTAAAGTAATCCATTTATATATAAGCCCACTGGTTTAAGTCTATGCTGCTTCATCTTCTAGGTTTGGCTTGCAGGTAGCGGACATGGCTACTGCCTAAATAGAGGTTATTACACCACTTTTCTTTTTATAACATTAGAGTTCTTCAACAGGTGAGAAAGTTGTTGTGGGTTTTCTTATCCAGGAACCCATTCAGTATACCAGGACTTTAAGGGTAACTCCAGCCTCCAAAAAACATTTAATATTTTACTCTTACCTTCATCCAGCACTCCTATGATGAGTTATTGGAACTTACAGAGCAAGGATCCCTCGCCAGTCTTCTCTTCTCGTTCGGGTAATGACTGTAAGTCATAGCCACGACTGTGAACTCCTGGCCAATGGCTGACAGCCATTGCAGATCGAGCAGTTGTGAGCACGCTAATAACCAGCTCGCAACAGGAGAAGAGGAGGAGGGACTTCTGGCGAGGGATCCTTGTTCTTTAAGTTCGAATAACTCAATGTGGGAGTGTCAAATCAAGGTACGAGCAACCAAACACAACAGAGATTTTGGAAGGTGAGCCTTTAAAATATATAAAGTTTTTTGGAGGCTGGATCTACCCTTTAATTTAATAATTTGAATATAATTGTACAACACATATTTTTGTAACTTGTCCCCAGTTAAATCAATATCTATTTAATGCAATAATTAATCAATAATTAAGGATGCAGAGTATATTTTTATGTGTTTAGTGTTACATTTTTGATCATTTAGGGGATGCCTACCCTTTCTGTCATTCTAAAAAATCTACATAGTGTACATTTCAATCTGCATTGACCAATCCTGAGTTTGAACATTAGGACAGTGATGTAAAAAGTGTGGGATGTATGACAAACACCAAGAAAAATGTTGAATGGACTTTCGTATAATCAGACCATTCTGCATTTGCAGGACCCTACTAATGTAAGGAGAGTCTGATAACCATTCATATCTAAAGAAAACCACATCTCTATATAAAATTTTCATGTCCGATTTCTTATAATTTTAGGTTACCCAAAAAACCAAATGCAGCCTATCGTAAAGTCAGCTGTAAAACTTATATAGATGCTAAAGGTGTATTTACATTCAGCTCGTTTCTAGCACTCAGTATTAGCTTTAGTATCATTGATTTGACAAATGAAATTTGAGCATGTAATTTTATTCAGAACATATTGTGGGGTAATTTGATCTGAATACATATCAATCATTTCAGCCTCTGCTAATTAAAGGGTAACATTGGCAAAAGAAATAATGTGCAGATTATTCACAATTATTTAAAATGTTATTGTTTGCAGAAAAAAAGAAATCAATTTGGAATAATGTATTTTTGGAATAATGTAATAATAATAATAATAATAATTTTTTTTGGAATTCAATGCTATAAAGGTGTGTTTGCACCTTTCTGATTTCAATAATAAAGTAATTAGGAAGTAATGTTTTAAAGGGCCGACAACCCTGAAATGCTGCCTTAACATTTTCAAAATTCTTTCTTTCAGGTGAATAATAATATATTTTTACAAGCAGGTGACCTAGTAGTTGTATAACAGTTCTGTCAAATGGTGGAGGGTCAAAGTTCATGTCAATTCATAAATGTTCAATGTAATAAATGTTTCTTAAAATATTTAGAGATATCTCTATTCCTTTTTTCCTGTCACCTGTCAATGGAAACTACACTGTAATCTGCAACGTGTTCTGCAATGGTTGCCATAAGGGGTATGCATAGCAATACAGTACATGCCCTCTCTGCATTGAATTTGAGACCCAGACCAAGGGAATGTGGCTGATAACTGAGCTGCTGCTTCTTTGGATCCGAGCCACTAAACGAGCCACTAAACACGTATGATTTTTAGCCACAGCAGCCTATTGGCTGCTCCTGGACAACATATATCTACCTTGTGCACTGGCCTTCAGAGAAAATTACAGGGAGGGGGTTCCTGGTTTTAGCTTTTATTCTCCTTAAATAAAAGGAATGAATGATCTCAGTTGTAAGGATATGCTAGTACAATATGCATTAGTGCATAATGCTAAAAAAACATATTCAGGCATTTTATTCTTAATGGATGGCTACTTTTATTTTTTCCAATGGATATTGGCTGTTGGAAATCGCTCAGTGGTTCACAGACTTTTTTAATTAAGGTCAATGCTTTTTAATGTTTCCTTTTAAAGATTTTTTTTGAGAAATTCAAATTTACAGAAACAGCAGGCAGTATGAAAGGGCTGGGATACTGCTATTATGCATGAGGGACTTTTTCCATTGTCATATTTAAGAAGTAATAAACTGAATCTTTAGGGGGAGACATTGCAGCTATTGAGCATATTTAGCATAGTCTAACTCCTCCAGATGCCATCTCAATATCTTGGGAAAAGCAGGACTTCCTAATAGTTGGGTGACAACTCTGACCTGAAGAAGGGGGCACATTCCCCCGAAACATTGTCTGGGGGATTAAATAAAAGTTCTTATCATTTAAAATGGTGCTAATTTTGCCCCAACCAATCAGATCTTATTTAACATTTGAAACCCTACATCTGATTGGCTGGGGCAAAATTAGCACCATTTTTAACAATTTTTATTGAACTTTTTTTATTGAACAATTTATTTTATTGAACAATTATTTATTGAACAATTTTTATTGAACAATTTTTATTGAACAACTTTTATTGAATAACCCTATGTGGTTTATCATAGATTTTTTAACTGAGAGTGCGACTCCCTAGCATCATTTCCCGAGAGCTGTGGTGAGACACATGCTATCCAACCCAGGTTGTATTTTTCCTTCCCAAATAGTGATTTAAATTGTTGTTCTGCTTTAAAGCCAGGACAGACTTATTCCCTCTTCTTGTTCTTAATGGAATTAGCCTTTCCCCACCTTTACAGCAACAGCAAGAGAAATGTATTAGAAAAGGGTTGAATTTATTTCACTGTAGCCATGAATGTAAATTTCTTCTTTATAGAGGCAGATCTAGACAATTGTATTAAGAGAACAGGCTTACAGGATTCACGTGTGCTGTTTTTCACAAGATGAATAAAGCATTTTTGCTACAGAGAATAAAATTAGAGAATATATATAAACTATTCGGTTATATTTTCTTTCAGGTACTGTGTAATAGTTTATAATTAACAAATTATACTGCCTACAGTAAAATAATAATTAATCTTGCAATTAAGTGTAAGTTTGTCAAAAAGAACCATGGTTTTTACAGCTAACTGTGCAATGAACAAGCTAGAACAGATCAAATAAAATCTGTATGAGCAATAGCCATTATTGTCAGAGATGTAGACAGACTTGCTCTTTATCACTTTTAGAAATTTACAGTAATGTGGTTTCTTCAAATTAATAGAATGTTTTTCTAATCAAGCTTTCTATAATAGAATTTCCAGGGATTCTATTTGCATTTTCTGAAAGCAAAGCACAAGCTTCAGCATTTAGGTATAATGTACAATAATATTGTATTTACTGTAGTCTTAGAGAACCAATTTAAGATCGGCAATCCTCCTTCCTGTTCTTCAAATGTATGTACAATATTTATAGTTACATAGTAAAATAAAAACCATTCAAACATGGTAGAAATGTATAAAACTCTTTTACATTCATCACTGTTTCTCCTCTCATTGTGGTCTGTACCTTATTTAAATTAGTGATGTTCCTTATTTCCAAGCAATCAAGAATTACAGATGTGCTCACTATTTTAGTCACCTACTGTTATGTTTCATCACACATGCTTAGTCCTAGGTACTGCAGGAGCTTGTTGCAGCAGATTACTAACCATTAAAATTCTCTAGCCAATCATGTTACCGTCCAGTACAAAAAAGAAGCATGTGACTGAGGTCAGAGGCTACTGGATAGGAAAAAATTGTGGCACAGACAGTTACGTGATCCAAGTAAATCTATAGGTAAATGCTATGTACTGCAGTTAGATGCTGAAGTGGTACTTATTGCCGTCCATACACTGTTTAGATATTAAATAGCAATGGAGTTCATATGTCAAAGCGATTTAATGTCTAAATAGTCCATTTTCATTCCGCCGGTTTTTCACCTTCTGACATTCCGCAGGAACTTTTATATATAGATGGGCCTAGATGTGATGAGTGCTGACCTTCAAATCTAATATACAATACAGAAAGATATTTGTATATAGTTTATTGTGTTTTATATTTTTTTTTCCTTCTTATGCTATCATGGCTTGAGCAGCCATGATGATATACACAAAGAAATAAACAAGGTGCTTGGCACTCATATATACGTGTAATAACAGTGAACAGCGATATGTTGAAAGCATAAAAGTAAAAACCCTTTATTTAAACATAGTGTGGGGCAAGACAATGGACCAATTAACAACAATTAAAAGGCACACATTGTATGTTGGGCACAATATATATTTACAAAGCAGTCTGGGAAAGAAACAATTCCCTTAAAGGAATAGTTAACTCGAAAATTAAATTTTTCCTTTGATGTATTGATTGAAGCCTGGAGGGTTAAGGAGCTGTGCCTTACCTTCTATTCTTCAATCAATACAAGTTCACTTTTGGAGTGAACTATTCCTTTAAGGACAATCCCCTAGTAAAAACCATAAGTAATTTGCAGTAGCCTATCTGTCCACAGTCATAGTTGGGAAATCAGCAGGGGAGCCCAAATCGACATCAGATGCACAGTATAGTAGTGGCCCACACTGAGAAAGAGACGTGGCCTCAGTAGTACACGCTGGACACGTTTCTTGAGCAGCCTTTATAATTTAGTCATAAAAGAAAATGCTGCAGGGTATAATACTGAAAGTATTTGTTATGATCGTGTTTTCATAATTCTTTCCTCTGTATATCCCCTTTGTAATATCAATTTGTTCAACTTGCAGTTGCAAGCTTTCTTATTTGTACTGGTCTGTAACACGATTGGCTAGAAATATGGATGATGACCTGCTATAATATGTTGCTGCATTAGATTAGGATTGGGCATGTGCAAGAAATATAAAAGTCAGTGACTAAAACAGTGGGTGAGACTGGAATGTGGGAAAATAAGGTACATGACCCACATTTTAATAAAGTGAAATTCTCAACAACCAAAGCAAAATGGTGTGTGAGACACAGATACATGTTTTTAATCAATGTGCTCTGTTTTCTGATTCAATGTTGTTTAGAGGGTTTAATAACAATTTAATGGGTCATTTCTAACCTACCTTAAAATTTTAAACGTACCTTCCCCACCCCTCCCAAACCCAGACATTGTTATAATCTCCGAAGTCCATGGAAAGCTCCTTTCACTTTCCTCACTCAGACATAATAAATATGAGATGCAAAAAAATATATCTAATGGTTCCAGACATTATTAATTACATATGGGGTTTCTGTCATTGTGTTTTTTAAGCTGGCAATGTTGTTTTCATGCAAGATATTCTTCTACTTCTGGGATTTTAGCTACTAAATTATTATGAAGGTAAAAAAAAACACCCACTGAAGCCCCGTACACACATTATTTTATAGGTGAGAGAAAATGAAAGTAACATTTTGTGACTATTAAATAATCTAAAATTTTTGTTCAAAATTCCTTTAAACATGCCCTTTGGAAGCCGTTATCCAAACTCACTGATTACGCATAGAGAAAATCTCAGACAGCAGGTCTACTTCTATAGCTTTATGTAATTAGTGTCATTCCTTTTGCCTCATTTATACCTATTTATATATTCAACATAAAAAAGGAGCGTAACACATTTTTTCTTTCCTCCTATTTGTGCAACACTGACAGCTTTTCAAGGCCTATAGAGTATAACAATCACCTAAAATTAGTCTAAATTGAACAGCAGCAAATCTCAACTAAAAGCTAGTAGCTCTGTGGTAGACATACAGTACATGCTGATATGATTACAGTCTGACTCATTATCTGACAGGACTTTTCTATCAAAAGTAATTGATGGAAACCGTTTCACTCGTAGCAGGTGCAGTGTACCATAAAATGGAGTGAAGAGAAAATGTGTTCGCTTTTGTATTGCTGCCTACATTTTGTTTCAGCTTCTTAAACACACCACCTATAGAACATCACCCAAAAGGAAACTTCCTTTGTGAGTGGTGAATCTAATATTTTATGTGGTGAAATGCTTTTCCTTCCTATAATTTGTTGACATGACATTCCCCCCCCCACAATTTATTTGGAATGGGCTTTACCTCCAATGTTTCCCATTGTTAAAAGAAGACATAACGATATGAGCTATTCTGCTTTATTATATTTTACAGGCAAAACAAGAGGAATTCCAAACAAGAAAGGAGTTTCCCACCCACTGGTTTCAGGGCAAATCCCATTATCTATTGAAGATCTACTAATCATACAAGTACATCTCAGACTTTTGTATCTACGTTTGTTATTAATATAAGTCAATTGATAAATAAAACAGAGTGTAGTGGCCTGGGAAGGCAGCTATTGGCTATGCTAAGAGGAGATTTTAATTCTAGAACTCCTACAGGGAGTTTGTATATTAAGGTGTGACAGGCTAGTCTAATTGTAAGCTCTTTGGAACAAGGGCATGATGTTAATGGATAAATTAATAGTAAACAATGACACCTCTGTTTTTTTTAACAATGTTGGATGCATGTATATTTCCTAAGACGCAAACTGACATTTTGTGCTCTACACTGCAGAAACTATATGTACAGTACACCAATAGATTTTATTGTGTTGACTATTGATTCTTGTGTTTGCAGACCTGCAGAGGTATCTGCACTTACAGGAAACAGTGCTGTGCAATGTGTTTAGCACTATGTAAGACAATAAATCCTAATACTGTAAAACAGGAAATGTTAAATATACTTGCTCACTAACTGGATTATTTTCCTATTTAACACCCTGTTAACTAATGGAAATTTGTCAGATATGCTCCCTATATATATATATAGTTATTACCCATAACAATTATACAAAAAAGTACATATATATAATAATATAATAAAAGCATGTGTTTATACTTACAACACCAAGAACAACTTTACCTCAAAATTATATTTTTCATTCTAGCTGAGGTTATTTTTTGCCCTACTTTTACCTTAATCAGGAATCTCATTGACAAGAAATCCTCTTCTGAACATTAGCATGTGCTTTTCTGTCTCTCTGCTGGCGACAGGCCACATTGAAATCCAATAGAGTTTATGACATCAGGAATTAAAACAATTCGAGGAAGAGAGCATCGCGCCTTCAGAAGTGATTTTTATGAACAAGACAACGGTCAGACAACCTCAGATACAACTAAAAAGGAAAGTTAAAGTATAAAATGTAAACTTAAATTAAACTTGAAAGGCTGCATTTTGGAAGGAAATGTGTATGTCTGTACAGCAGGTTTTAAAACACAATAACCTTGCTATGGGAATGAAAGAGGGCATATACATTTCGCAATCTATTCTGATTAAATACATATAGGGGCATATATAAAAGGTTCGTTAACTTTTCGCGGCCGTTTTCGCGGCCATTAACGCATAAATGCATTTACTGCGATTTAATAAGGCCCGAAAACGGCCGCGAAAAGTTAACGAAGCGTTAACCTTCGCGACGATACTTACCCGTTACCGCCGCTTCTATTTATAAAGCGGCGGTACTGGTTTCGTCGGCTAGTATCGGCTGTTTTACTTCGCCACCTTGAAGGGGCGAAGTCAGCCGATACTAACCTCCCGCGGCGGGGATGGGCAGGCAACCCGCGGCGGGTGGTCGCACCCGCCCCGGGAGACACGCCCACCCCGCCCACATCCCCCGCGGCGGCAGCGGCGACCACCCGCGCCGCCGCCACTTCCCAGCAGCCCTCCCAACCCGTTCCCCGTTCGCGGCAATCTCGGAGGAGGCTAGAAGGGGCTGCCGGGAAGGGGCCGCAGCAGGTGGTCGCGACCACCCGCCGCGCACCCCCTCCCCGGCAACCCCTCCAAGCCCCCCGCCCCGGCCGCTCCCGGGGAGGGGACGGGAGGGAGCGCTGGGGGGGTGGAGGCTCCCTCCAGCGGGGCCCTGAGAAGGGCCTTTTGGGGCTTAGGGGGTCCCAGCCCGAACCGGGACCCCCCTCCCCGGCCTTATGGCATGACAAGTGCCTTTGGCGGGGGTCCCGCAGCTGAAACCGGGACCCCCAGTCGGCTCTTAAAGAGCCCTTGGGCGACGTCTTCTTTCTTCAGTTCCGGCGACACCAGCTCCGCGAGGCCGCCGACCCCCGAGAGGTACCCAGCGGCGCCAGGGGTACCCCCGGCGGGCCGGCGACCTCAACGAGGCCGATGTTGCCGCGTCTTGATCGACGCGACGTTTCGGGCTGGCGACACAACCCACTCAGGTCGCCGATGCCGGCAGACTCACTGCGGCCGCCAGTGAGCCGCTGGCACCGCCGGCCTCCGCGGAGCCGATGTTGCCAGCCGCTTCTTTTTTTTTCTTCAGCCATCTACTGCGATGGCATCTGAGTTCGCGGCGGAAAGTCCTCTTATTATAGGTTTGCAGAAATCCATAATCCGTTTCGATTGGTCAATTTTTAATACTTGCTTTACATTAACCAATCAGATTTCTGGAAGTTCTGAAATCTGATTGGTTAATGTAAAGCAAGTATTAAATTGACCAATCAGAAACGGATTATGGATTTCTGAAACCTATATAAGAGGAGCTTTCCGCCGCGGAACTCAGATGCCATCGCAGTAGATGGCTGAAGAAAGAAGAAAGAAGCGGCTGGCAACATCGGCTCCGCTGAGGCCGGCGGTGCCAGCGGGGTCACTGGCGGCCGCATGAGTCTGCCTGGCATGGCGACCTGAGTGGGGTTGGTGTCGCCAGCCCGAAGACGTCGCGTCGGATCAAGACGCCGCAACATCGGCCTCGTTGAGGTCGCCGGCGCCGCCGGGGGTACCCCTGGCGGCGCCAGGGGTACCTCACGGGGGTCGGCGGCCTCGGGGAGCTGTGTCGCCGGGACTGGAAGAAAGAAGACGTCGCCCAAGGGCTCTTTTAAGAGCCGCACTGGGGGTCCCGGTTCAGCTGCGGGACCCCCGCCAAGGCACTTGTCAGTGCCGCAAGGGCCCTTATAAGGCGGCGGGGAGGGGGGTCCCGGTTCGGGTGCGGGACCCCTAAGCCCAAAAGGCCCTTCTCAGGGCCCCGCTGGAGGGAGCCTCCACCCCCCAGCGGCTCCCTCCCGTCCCCTCCCGGGAGCGGCCGGGGCGGGGGGCTTGGAGGGGTTGCCGGGGAGGGGGGTGCGCGGGGGTGGTCGCGACCACCGCTGCGGCCCCTTCCCGGCAGCCCCTTCTAGCCTCCCGTTCCGAGATTGCCGCGAACGGGGAACGGGTTGGGAGGGGCTGCGGGAAGTGGCGGCGGCGGCGGGTGGTCGCGCGTGCCGCGCGGGGGGTGTGGCGGGGGTGGGCGTATGCCCCGCCCCCTTAGGAGCGGCGTCGGGAAGGGATTTTAAGTCCCTTCGCGGCGATACTATATAGTATCGCCGCGAAGGGGCTTAAAATTACCGCAGCACATCGCGGCCGCGATAGGTATCGCGGGAATAGCGCTCGCCGTTATAAATACGGCGATAGCGCTATTTTCGCGGCCGCGATGTGCGGCGGTAATTTTTTTGCGCTAACTTCGTTCCTTTATAAATATGCCCCATAGTTTTATTATTGTGTGGATGGTTGCCATGGAAACGGCAGGTAGGTTGCATTGTGAGGGTGTCTCAGTAGGTCTATGTACTTGTGTTTGTGTGGTGTTAAGAGGCATGTTTTTGCATTTCAAAACTAAACTAAAACTAAAGTATTAAATATTTTGGTATGGTTACCATGAAAACCGAAGGTAGGTTGGATTATGAGGGTATATTAGTAGGTGTGTGTGCCTGTATATGTGTTGTGTTAGGGAGTATATTTTTGCCTTTTTACACCAGAAAACATTTTTGATGGTTTAGGTGTGGTTGCCGTGGAAATGGAAGGGTAAGTTTGCTTGTGAGAAGTAGAGATGGACTAGAACTCGAAGTCGAACCCCAGTTCGAGCTGAACTTATCGAGTTCGAACGGACTCGGACTTCTCAAACTATCCCGGACCCGGATTTCTCGGACTTTCGATAATTATCGAATTCGAAAATCGAAAGATCTTTGAATTATTTATGGGATAATTATGGAATGTTCGAACCGTTTATGGGATAATTATTGAATGTTTGAACGCGGGAGCTCGAAAGTACCCCGCGTGAGAATAAGATCGATTTTTGGAAAGTTCTGGATATTCAAACATGTTCCCCAGACCATTTCCCAGGTCCCATTTACATTAAGTTACCATTGATATTTTAATCGTATTTCATTAGAACTTTTCGAACTATTTGACACCCATTGACTTTAATGGGTCTGTTTTCGAATTTTCGAACCTTCCATATAGTTTGAAAGTTCAAAAACGGACCGAACTTTTGGAAATTCAGCCATCTCTAGTGAGGAGCCATGCAGATGTTTACAAACTCTCAGCATTCACCAGCAGCAGATGGTAGCAGCGAATACTTGAAGTTGTATTTTGAAAACACTTGGAGGACCACAGGAAAGTTATACCTGCTATAAAAATTTATTTGAATTAAATTTTCAAAATGTATATTCAAAATTCAAATCTTTAATTTATATTATACATTACTACCTAGTGTGGAGTGCCTATATTGAACTCTCTCTCTCTCTCTCTCTCTCTCTCCTCTCTTTAATATGTATAATAATATAATATTATATATATAATAAGACTTCCGCATATCGAGGACAGTTTTGATGAGACTTGGTATACAGTACATACGTTTCAGGACCCAGGGAAAAAAAGGCTATTTTACAACGTTTACAAACCACCTCTTCTCTTTTTTGACCCCTACTCTTTCATGTATATGCTACAGAGATTCGATCTTTAGATTTTAGAGGAGCTCTGAGGTAGTCTGAGCCTCACAGTCAGTAGTGCTGAACTTCAGAAGAGACATCAAGGCCAAGAACCACAACTAACGCAGGACAGAGGCAAGCTTGCATGATAAATGAATGTAATTTATTACCTGCTTTATACAGACATTCCACCCTTATGAATGTTCATATCCATGAACACTCCCCCACCATCACTCAGTGCTCAGTATTACAGTAAGTCCTCCAGTTAACAAATCAATCTGTGTTACAGCCAGCCCATCAGTATTAAAATTAGGGCTGCACTCATTGCAATCTAATAGAAATTGACTACATTTATTGTGAGTCACAATAAATGCAGTTAATTGTAGTCTGTTTGTAATTAGTGACAACATATGACTTAGTCTGCTGCATGTTTTAATTATCTATATAATAAAACCCTAAATGTGCATCCCTGAGTCCATGTGTGTGTGTCTTTTGTCTTCTACGCATGTGCGTGGGCATCCCTGAACGTTTGCATGCAAGGACCTAAACGAGATTAGAAATGGCACATTGAAGAAAGAAGCGCATGGAGGGGAGAGGAGGAGGAGGGGGAGGGGAGGAGGAGGAGGTCTAGCGCCATTTTATATCATGGGCTTAACTGTCTAGTAACATATAAAGGCCTAGAAATTTTTTATGGGGCCCTCAAAGGTAGACGGGGGCTTCCCATGCGGCCCTTGAGGTCAAATGGGTAGGGCACCCCCTGGCCTAAATTAATGGGGGATGCATTGGCTTACCCAATTTGTAGGTCGGGTTTGGGTAAATCACAGTGTTTTTCAGTAGGTTGCGTTTAAGTCAGGTTTTGTTAGAAATCTGTGGGTGCAGATCAGGACAAGGAGCAGGCAGGACAATTAATGTTAACGTTTTGTGTGTCTGTTAAATTTCGGGTTCTGGTCGCTGCAGGTGCAGGTTGGATCAGCTTAGTGGCGTGGGTCCCCTTGCAGGTCTGTTTAATTTCAGGTTCAGGATGGATTATGGGTCTGACTAATCGCAGGTAAGGTAAAGTTATGCAACCCACGAGCAAAGCATGTGCAGGTTAAAAGAGAAGAGCACAAATTTTACGGTAAGCCAAATTAATTAAATAGTTAAATATTGTTTTTTTTATATATCATAAATGTTAATTGAGATTTAATAATAATGAACATATTTATAATGCTTTGCATTATCTGTTGTATTCAATTAGATCAACTGGACTTGAAATGTAGTTCTTGAAGACGTTTCGCTAGTCATCCGACGGCTTTCTCAATTCAGAATGACTGTACAAGAATCTGTGGCAATTATGTACCCTGGAAAATCCCAATTAGCATATCACAGCCAGGTGTTAAGGGTGTGATTGGATAGTGGCTAAGAGGGTGTTGGAACGCCCAGGGTAAGGTGTTTAAAAACAGCATTGTACATGGCAGACAGTTGGTGTTGAACCCCCCACCTCTATTTAGGCTTGGTTCTTTATTTTCACATAAATGGCCTCCTTAACACCTCTCTTGAACCAGTCACGTTCCTTCGCCAGTATGTTACATTACAATCTTCAAAGGTATGTCCTTTATCCTTAAGATGCAGGTACACGGCTGAGTCCTGACCGAGGAATTGGCTCTTCTGTGGATAGTGGATAGCCACTATCCAATCACACCCTAACACCTGGCTGTGATATGCTAATTGGGATTTTCCAGGGTACATATTGCCACAGATTCTTGTACAAGTCATTCTGAATTAGAGAAAGCCAGTCGGATGACTAACGAAACGTCTTCAAGAACTACTTTCAAGTCCAGTGATCTAATTGAATACAACAGATATACCATGACTGGATGAATGAGAACTTCACAAGCAAGCTTTGCATATAATTAACACAATAATAACAAATTACTTCAGTAAGTAAGTATTAAGTATAATAGTGATCTATTGTCTATATACCAGTTTCCATTTCCTGTATAAAGATGGACATTTTTGCTGTGATATAGCATGTTTTTTTCTTATGTTATAAAACAAATCATCAGGGATATAACTTCTTTCATTGTGGGTATAGTTTCTGTTTTCCAGTATTTGACAATGAGTCTTTTAAGAGCCATATAAGTGTGGTAGATAATAGAGGACATATTTTCCGGGAAATTATTAATTCCTATAATTAATAGTGCTAATGTAGGTTTTATTGGTAGTTTTGTATTTAGCAGTTGGTTTAGAAATCTAAATAAGTTATACCAGCATTTTCTGAATTTTGACCACCAGATATATGTGTATGTTCCAAAACATGTACAATTTCTCTAATAAATAGGGCATTGTTCTTTGCGCCAAGCTGCTATTACAGGTGCTGATCTATAAAATGTAAGCAATAGTTTCCTTATGTTTCCATATTGATAGCCATCTTGTTAGTTTAAATGGGATAGGGAGTTATTCCATTCTTCTAACACAGTAACATGGTAACATAGTAGCATAGTAATTGAGGTTGAATAAGGACATCAAGTCCATCAAGTCCAACCTATTCACCCTCTTCTTTTTTTAACCCTACCTAACAGTAAAATCTACTTGTAATTCATATTCCCATTTTTTTCATACAGGGAAGAGTTGTATATTCGTTTTTACCATTTAGCAGGTTGTAAAATCTAGATATAGATTTTCAGTTTGTACTGACTAGAAAATGTTCTACAAGAGGATTAGATGTCTTTGCGTGGTCTTCTATATGCTTTTTAATGGAAATCTGATTTGGGAATCTTGAATTTTTCCTTGAAATCTCCAAATGAAGTTTCTTCCTGCTGAAAAAAATCCTCTTTCCCCTCTCTTCCAAAATGGGAATATGAATTACAAGTAGATTTTACTGTTAGGTAGGGTTAAAATATTTTTTTCTGCCCAGTATTATCTTGATTGGTCCATTATAGATTCCTCCTGTCTTTTTTGTTTTTGTCATTGATATAGCATTAATTCTGGGTTTACTGCCTGGCCACATGATTGTATTTGTTCATTTATTTAATGTTGTGAAAAAGTAAGATATTTGGTCTTGTTCCATTTTGTATGGGCATCTGGTTTTGAGAAATGGTTGTAGGGTACCTGAAATGTTGATTGGTAAAATAGGATTTCGTTTAGTTTATATTATAATATGAAATTTTTCCAAATTATTTCAATTATTCTTGTAAGCGTGGTAATGATTTAATTGGATTTGTTATTACTATGATGACATCATCAACAAAGTCCGACTTTATGTTATGAATATCTTATTTTAATTCCTGTTGTATAAAAGTTTTGTTTGATTGTTTCTGCAAGGAGTTTAATAGCTAGGTCAAAAATTAGTGGAGATAATGGACATCTCTGTTAGGTTCCATTTGTTAATATCATGTTGGCTATAAAGACTTTTTGCTTTCTTGAGTAATCCTGTTTTATGATATTTTTCTAGTTTATTATTTAAGTATAACCAGTTAATAAAATTGAAAGCCTTTTTTGCATCTAAAGTTAATAAGAGTGTTGATAGGTTTTTATTATTTGCCAAGTTTATAATAATGAATTTCCTTGTATTATATCCAGGTTGTCTTCCTTGTATAAAGCCTACCTGATCAGAATGGATTAGTGATGGTAAGTATGGTTTTATTTGTAGTGCTATATTTTTTAGTCAGTATTTAATAAAGAAAATGGTCTAAAATTGTTGGTTTTGTTAGGATCGTTATCTTGTATTGTTATTGGTATTATAATAGCTTGGATCATTTCTTCTGGAAATTTGACTAGTTCTATTGCTGTATTAAAAGGTTTTCGTAATTGTGGTATTAATACTTCCATATAGGTTTAGTAATATACGTTAGTAAAGCTGACTTGTCCTGGTGCTTTATTATTTGGGAGGGAGAATATGGCTTTCTGTTGGGTGTTTAATATTGGATTCAAAATTTAAGTTGTTTAGAGTTGAGTAATATTTTTCGTAAACTGGTTTGCTATATATTGCAGATTATATATCTTTTTGTTATTTTTATGTAATATGTAGGCTATTTTGGTTTTGGAAATGTGTTTTTTTAAAGTTTTTTAGCTAGCAATTTGTTTGCTTTCGGACCTTATGTATTGTAATTTTTTTCAGTATTCTCATGTGTTTGTCAAATTCATATATTTTCTGTTGGTGTAGTATTTTATTTGTTGTAAATGATCATAGTTTTCTGTTGTTTTTTTGTATGTGTTTCTTCTTGAGTGTTTAATTGATTACAAAGTAGTTCTTCATCCGAATTCCACGCTCTGAACAAGCGGTTCAGGTCCTCACCCTGGGTAAAAGTTACTACATGAAGATCTGGAGCGGAGGGAAGGTGAGTATAATTGTCCTTTAATAAGTATTCTCCTCATATAGGCTTTGTGTGCATTCCATAATGGGAGGGGGGATATTTGGTTTATATCATTAAGAGTAAAGTATTCTTTTAGATTTGATAGTACTGTATTTGTTTTTTGATTTCTGGGATGCTTAGTAAGTATGGGTTTAAAGGGACACTATACTGAAAAAATGACTTTGCCTCATCTTACTCTATAATTGAATACATGTAAGTAGCACTTACTCTGATTTTCGTGTATTGCTGCAAGCCTTCAATCCAGCACACATTTTGTTTAGGAGCAGTATCCCCCCTCCCTCTTTTAACTACCCCCACTTCCATCCGACCTGACTTTTTTCCCAAAAACCAACTGTCAAGCCTGCACACAGCATTCCAACTGTCAAAACTCTGTCACCATTCCAGCTGCAGTAAAACTACTCACAGAAGAATAGTTTTTGAGAGCAAGAAACTTGATTGACAGCTGAAATATAAGACATTTTAGATTGGATATCTAAAGAAATAGGGGGTAGATCAACAAAAAAAATATACAGTGGTGGTTGGAAAGAATTATAGTTTCCAGTTATGGTCAATTTAAAATAACCTATTTTTTGGTATAGATTAGAGATGTCCGAACTTCGCAAAATCCGGTCCACTCGAGGATCCGCAAATTTTCGGAAAAATTAGAAAATTCGGAAATCCGTGAGCGGACCCGTTAAAATGGAAAATATTCTCAAAATTACGAGATTTCTCATATTTTCGAAAATTTTCAAAACCGGATTTTTGGAAAATACGAGTATTCCTCGTAATTTCGAAAATTTTCGAAAATACGAGAAATCTCGTAATTTAAAATTTTTTCGAAAATACGAGAAATCCGCGGTTCGGAAGTTCGGAAGGCGGAAAGTCCGGATAAATCCGCGGCGGATCTGGGTTCGGATCCACGAACCGGCCATCCCTAGTATAGATGCCCTTTAATTTCCATGGGTTAAAGTTAAAGGGTAAGGAGTTTTCTTCCGACATTTCTATTGTTAGTGGAGCGTGATCTGAGTTTGTCTTTTTAAACAAAAGCAAACTTAAACAATGAAATTATAATGGAACTATATAAATAAAAGAAAAAATTGAATGAAAGATTACCACAAACATGCAGCAAATTAAATTTACATGTCCTTTAGATTTTTTTAATAAACATATATGTCACTTGTTATGTAACATTGCAATATTTGGAACACTTATCTTAGTTTGCCTTGTTTGGAAAATATCTCCATAGTTAAATGGGAACTGTGGTCCAAAAATGACTTGAGGTAAATTGAGGTAAATTGATAGGAATTGCTCCCCTGAAAATTTTTGCAATCTATTTCCATTGTTTATTTTGCATAGTTTTGAAGATATTTACATTTTTGTGTGTGATATGGCAGCAGCATCACCAGGTCCCCTGCACTTCATGCTTCCTGCTCTGAAACTGTCAGTCAATCTGTCCTGTGTCTCCTCCTCCACTTTGCAGCCCCCCTGGTCCCTCCCACTCATGGACCCCATAGTCCCTCCAGTTGCAGGCCCCCCATGGCCCATTATCTTACAGCCCCATGTGGCCCCGCCCACTCGTGGGTGCCTAAGCCCCGTCCACCCATGGGTGCCTAAGCCCCGCCCACCCATGAGTGCCTAAGCCCCACCCACTCACAGGTGTCTAAGCCCCGCCCACTAGTGGGGTGTCTAAGCCCCACCCACTCGCGGGTGCCATGAGTTACTCAGACACCCCCCCTACAGAAAACTCTGTGAAATCAGCCTTTTCAGGCAGAGTGAGAACTCTGCCTGAAAAGGCTGTTTGCACACAATGAAAGAGAAGGGCTGTAGATTCCCTTACCTTCTCTGTCAGGACTTCACACAGCAGAGAGGAGGGACTTCCTGTCTCCCTCACACACTGAGGGAGTCTGAGGCTGTGCTCGCCAGCGGCACTGTGCAGGAGAAGCCTCAGTAATGTCACATGTCAGCCTCCCACCCATTAACTTTCTGGTCAGTCATTTCTGTATATCTTGGGCTGTGGAGCACGTAGAGAGGTGGTTGATGGCTCGTTTTAAAGGTAGGAAACTGGCCCTTTTATTTAACTAAACTTGTTTGGAGACCACAGTTCCCCTTTAATAAGAAGACAAATCGGAAATCCCCATGAATGTTGTATTTTTTGTGATCTTAAAATGTTTGTAATCTCCATGAATTGTCTCCTTTGAGCGAGGGTAGAGGGAGCCCAGTCTGCAAGAAATTGTAATTTGTGTTATTCCAGTGGTAGTGATGTAAAGTTCCTTATTTTTTTTAACAAGTCTGTCTTTTATTTGGAAAATGGTGCATTAATCGGCGGATATTTAGATTATGGTAATATATGAATATGATCCATTACTAAGTCCAGTTTCATAGCATCTGGTAACAGAGCTTTAAATAAGTTTTGTGTGTATTCCATAAGCTGGTTATTTTTAACCAATTCTAGTACACGTCTTATTTTCAAATTGTTTCTACGTGAAAGATATGTTGGTTACTTTATTATTTAGCTCAGTGACTGTATCTGATACCTAGTTATGGGAATCAACTGATCAACCAATTCGTTGTATGATTCCACATATTGTTCAAATTTATTTTCAATAGGGGTTGTCCTTTCTCTAATGCTGGAAATGTATTTTTTATGCTCTCCCATCATTATGGAGAAATTTGACATTGATGCTTTATGTTGTGAAGAAAATATTGAAAAATAGGTCTTTTAAGGTTGATTAAGTTATAGGTTCCTCATGTTTTGGGAATGTATTAAAACAGTCTAGCAGTCTTACGTGTTTCTACTTCCATAATTTTATATATATATATATATATATATATATATATATATATATACATATATCTTCCAATAAATGGTACAGAGCATGCCACAGACTTAAAAATTCAAACGTTTATTATAGCATGGTAGGTCTGTAAGGCCTGGGGTGGGATTAGGGGGAGTGCGGGGGGTGTGTTCTTGGTTATTTATTCCTGTTTGCTTATTGGTCTGTAACCCCGATGATGGCCCTGTAGGCGTAGGCCTCACAGACCTACCAAGTTTGAATTTTTAAGTCCGTGGAGTGCTCTATACTGATTGGAAGATGTGCATGCTTTACAGATAGCACCCAGGCAGTTGGAGTGGAACGGAGTGTGAAGGACTTTCTCTATATATACTGTATATATATATATATTGGATTCCATCCTTGGACACATCTGCAAGGAGTTTGTATATTCTCCCTGTGCTAGCGTGGGTTTCCTCCGGGCACTCTGGTTTCCCCCACAATCATAAAGACATACTGATAGGTTGTATGTGTCAAATAAATATTTTTAGATTGTAAGCTCTTTGGGGCAGGGCCTGATGTGAATGTATACATGTAATTGTACGAAAGATGTAGTCGCTATATAAATCCTCAATAATAATAATATGTCTTATCTATAGACTCTTACTTAGGAGGACTAACCTTGGTGTTGTTTTCTTTTGTTTTAGGTTTTTGTGGATCAGTCTCAGCGTTTGCTGCAATCACACTGCATCACTCCCTGTGTCGGCGCCATCTTTGTTTTGTTTCCCGGCTCGTTCACCAGACGCGAAATAACCGGTGAGATTTTTAGGTTGAGATCTTTGCTTATCGATTTTTCTTTTGGCCATACCTGTGTGACTGTAGATGTGTAGTAACACTGGGTTTGGCATTGGCTGTCATGGCTTATGTGTAGGGACAGCTCACAGAAGCTGCATCTGCCCTCTTCCCTTGCAAACCACATCCCCAGTTAATTAATTACAATAATTCTAGAAGAGGTTGTTTTTTTGAATATAATTGTCCTTTAAAAAATTATTTTTTAATGTGATTATTAATGACTGTTTTCTTTAAAATCTTTTTTTTCCAGACAGTTGTTGACTGGAGTTTGGATCTACTGTGTACACATTTAAATAACTAAATACTCCGTTTTATTTGATATTACCAGGTGACACAGTAAAACATACAGTAATGAAATCTGCTCTCAAATACTTTACTACGAACTAAGAAGGAATACAAATGAAGCAAACCAGACAAAGGCTTTTAAAGTTACAAAACATTAGCTCCAGTGTATCTGAAAGAATGACAAATTATTCCACAACCAAAGTTCTAAGGAAAACTCTAGAAACAAATGACTGCATGAGAATGTAGAACCATTATTTATGTATGATGTACAGGAATTGTCTAGTAAGGTATAAAACATTAAAGAAGCAGAAGAAAGCAATTAAAATAAACCTCGTCTGTTGTGAGACTTCTGTTTTTCTTAGTGTGCCGGCAAAATGTAAAATGTTTTAACTGGGAAAAACTATAACAGAATGGGGAAAGGGAGGTGGAGTTTTTTTCTGTACAGTTTTCCTTGCGCATTATCACCTGGCTGTTTAAACCCTTTCAGTGGCCAAAGAATTTCAACAGTCACGCTCATTTGGTTTACAGTAGAAAAACAGTAAAGGAGAGAACATTATGTGCCACAGTTTCTTTGGAATTAAAAAATATTCCGTAACATGATAACTTGAGTTAAATAGTAACAATTATTTTCTATTTTAATTTCATTTTGTGTTTTTATTCATAGAAAATTCATGATTATGCACAAAAAATATTGTTCCTAAAAGTGTGGTTATGTTTTGGGATCATTTGGCAAAATGTCGGTTACAAAGTGACTGAGCCAAGTAGCTGTTTTAATATCAGGAGGAAAATAATGTATTGTATGGTCAGCTTTAACAGAAAATTGCCCACACATGGCAAGTACAAATATAAATATATACTACATATCAGTTTGGCACATCTCTATGGAAAATGCTTGGAAATTCAGACCAGGAGGATATGCCTGGCCAGGGCCCAAAAATGTTTTTGTGACTTCCACAGAGTTCCCCTGGTCCAAGTTCACCTGAAAGTATAGATCTGCTCAACCATTGTGCACTTGGAGCTGAATCAAAACTCCTGCCTTCTTTTCCCTCCTTTAAATTACCCTTGGTTCTCTAGGCACTCAAAGGGGGGCACAGGCCTTTCCCCAAGCAATGTTTCAGTGGGCTGGACGAAAGAAGACATGTCTTTCATGCCTTTTAGACTGTAGATCTTCCACAAATTTCTGACAGAATTTACCACATGCCTTTATTTTACCTCCTACAACAAGAGTTTGCTCTTCAATGTTTATAATCATTTGTGTTCCTAAAATGTAGAAACTACATTGAATTTTTTTTTAAAAACTGGAAACTATAATTCTTCGCAACTATCACTGTATCTTTTATTGTTCTGGATTACTGGTGTCCAGAATACCCCTTTCTGTCTGCTGTTAAACTTCTCTGTTGCCCATAGTTCATCAGGGCTGTTTCTAGCCATCTTGGTGCCCTAGCACGATCAGATCGCAATTTCATCTCGCTTAAAAGTGCATATAAGTGAACAGGCAAAACCTACAGATGAAGTAGTATAGATAACTAGAAAGGGAAAGTTTAAGTGTAAACTTTGAATTTGGCTTGAAAGGCCGCATTTTATAAGGGAATGTGTGTGTTTGTGCTGTTAAATTGATTGTAGCCATATTAGTGCACTTGTAGTATACAAAAAGTTGAGAAAGTATAGTATGTGATACTCTTTTTATTTGCACTAACAATAGTTTTCTTAATAGATTAGCTTTCGGGAGCTTCCTCCCTTCTTCAGATCTTTACATCATCTGTAAATGTGTTTGTGCTGCAGATTTTAAAACTCAATAAAGCCAATGATAAGGACATTGTTGGTTTTTACTTACCCTTTAAATATGGTTGTCATATGAATTAAAGGTAGGTCAGTTGGTGTGTGTACTTGTGTCTGGATGGGGGATAAAAGACTGTTATGCTGAAAAAACAAACTTTTGATGATTGGACAAAATTCATTTTTTTAACTTTAGTTACCCTTTAAGTATGGCTGCCACAGTAATGGAGGGGTAGGTCAGTAGTGTGTACCTGGGTCAGGTTGGGGGTTAAGAAAAAAAAAACTTTCTTGATGATTAGTCAAAATCATTTCCCCCCCCCCTATAAATATGGCTGCCATGGAAATGGAAGGGTAGGTCAGTAGGTATGTGTACCTGGATCAGGTTGGAAGTTAAAAAAACAAACTCTTTTGATTATTGATCAATTTTTTTTAACTTTAGTTACCCTTTACGTTTGGCTGCCACAGTAATGGAGGGGTATGTCAGTAGGTGTGTGTACCAGGGCAACGTGGGTGTTAAAAAAAAAAAAACTTTTTTGATGATTGATCAAAATTAGCTTTTTTGACTTTAGTATGGCTGCCACAGTAATGGATAAGTAGAACAGTAGGTGTGTGTACCTGTGTCGGTTTGGGGGGGGTTAAAAAAAAACTTTGTTGATGATTAGTCAAAATATTGTTTTGACTATAGTTACCCTTTAAATATGTCTGCCATAAAAATGGAAGGGTAGGTCAGTAGGTATGTGTATCTGGGTCCGGTTGAGGGGGTATGTCATAAAACAATCTTTTTTTGAGGATAAATCAAAATGAGCTTTTTTGACTTTAGTTACCCTTTAAGTATAGCTGCCACGGCAATGGAAGTGTAGGTCAGTAGGTATCTGTACACATGTGAGGTTGGGGTATGTCTTTTTTGTTTTTACAACCATAAAAATAACTTTTATTGAGGATATATCAAAATTATATTTTTACTTTTTTTACCTTTAAGTATGACTGCCTTGGAAATGGAAGGGTAAGTCAGTATGTGTGTGCATGTGTTTTTGCATGTATGACCATTTAATTAACTTTTATTGATTATTGATCAAAATTAGTTTTTTGACTATAGTTACCCTTTAAGTATGGCTTCCATGGGGAATGGAAAGGTAGGTCAGTAGGTGGGTCTACCTGTGTCGGGGGGGGGGGGGTATCACCGTTTGTGTCTATGACCATGAAACAAACTGTTTTAAAATATCCACATTTAAGGATTGTCACCATTATAGTCTATGGGAAAAACTGCCCTGAAATTCACAGATAACACCGTAATGCTTCCATGGATTCCTTAGCTAGGTAATAGCACACTTTACCTATATGCTCCGCATGTCTGTACCAAATTTCATGTCTCTAGCTTAAAAACTGTGGGAGGAGATACAGTCCAAAGAAGCAGAAGGTTAAAATTTGAAGAAAAAGAAGAAATAGAAAAAACAGTAATTTGGCTCTTCAAGACCGGTATACCGGTATATCCCCACTCCCTCCATTCACACAGCACCTATTTAGGCAAACTCATATATTGATATACTTAGATATATATGAATAATCTAAGTATGTTGCTAGCTCTTTGCCTAGGTGGCCTATGCCTTGAAATGGCACTGTAGTTTATTACATGGTTTGTTACATAGAATGTTACATTGTTAATTGAGTATAATATAGGTTTGGGCCTAGGCACTCCTTTAGGCAATTTGCCACTGTATTCCATCTTCTGCTTCCCTCAGTCCTCTACCTTAAGGACTCCAAGCTATAGCACAAGCAAATGAAGGTGATGGAAGCGCACACTGTTCCTCAGAAAATTCTGTTTATTGGGTAACTCACACAATAACCCATACCGCCATTTATAGTGGTATGTGTCAAATATGGATTTGACACTATGTATTGTATTTGAAATAGTTTTAGCCACTCCCCCTAGAGATGGAGGGAGGGGCCATTTGATCACTGGGTCTATAAATGGTGGTATGGGTTATTGTGTGAGTTACACTTGATGAAGGAGACATAGCGTTCTCCAAAATGTTGTTTATGTAATGCAATAAACAGAATTTTCTGAGGAACAGTGTGCGCTTCATCATAAAGTAAAAAGTCTCCTCCCACTGGATTTCAGTGACATCTCATACTAGTTCTCATTCTAGTTAGGCCAGTGTGTCTGTGCTTATTTGAGTAATTAACAGCAATGTGGAGACAACTTGGTCTGCTCAGAAGGTTTCATTCACCTTCAGATTGTGAAAGCTCACTTTACTTTCAGATAAGTACACAATAGAAAAATGCATTGCACAGAGCTGTGCTAAGATCCGGTTCACTTCATTATCCTCCCCCTGCAGCCCTGTACTATGTTGTTTCTGTAAGTGTAACTGTTAAAGGGCTAATATTAAAAGGTATGAAATCTGTGAGAGACTGCGCCAGATTTAAAGTATTTTTAGGAGATTCTGGCAGATTCAAAGCAATATCTAGGATACTGCGAAAGATTAAATGCAATCTTGTGGAGCTTGTGACAGACTGAACCTAAACAAATATGAAATCTACATATTATAAGGCTGTATAGCAGTTCATTAAAGACATGAAGCATGGCTCAATTAACGTTTAATTGCAATCACAGTACAGCCCTACTAATTACATTTATTAAGTGTGTTCCTAATAGAACGTATGATCTAGCAATTGTCACCTTTCCCTAATAAATTAAATCAAATAGGGAGAGAATAAGGCATTACAGCTCCCCTTCTGTGTATGCAAATAAGGAACAGAGACTTCTGGGTAATTTAAGACACAAACACATAAAATCTACATGAAGAAATGCTGGTTGGTATTTACATTAAAAGAATGAAGCAAGCTGCATTGATTACAATGTAACCATGCATCATGTCATAATTAACTGCAACCTAGCCTTGTAATATGTAGATTTCATAAGTGAAAGGAAAGAATAAGCATAGACTGAAGATGGGATAAGGAGCTCTACTGAAGTTTCCTGGGATGTTTGAACTAAGTGGAAGCAATAGCATGTTGTAGCTGTTAATAGAGTAATATATATATAATGAGCACAAACAAAAGAAAATTCTGCCGCACCTCCCTCCGCTGGTATGTCAATTCGGCAACAAAATCAGGCCAGCATCTTTATTTAAAAATCATCATTTTATTTCAACCTTTTAAAACCCAGCTTGGCTGCCAGGGGACAGATGTAAGAGTTGGTCTAATGCGTTTTGGGTCGAGACCCTTACTCAGTAAAGATGTAGGCCTGATTTCGTTGCCGAATTGACATACCAGCAGGAGGTGCGGCGGAATTTTCTTTTGTTTGTGCTCATTATTTCAGGCAGAGACAGGACTCTCTGATCCGCAGGCACACCCGACAGGTTGTTGGAGGACATGCAAGGTACGGAGAAGGATCGCGGTCAGGAGAGGACGTGAGCCACTATATTAGCATTTACACAATATATATATATATATATATATATATATATAACAATCCTCCCGATGTCCCGCACTCTCGCTTTACAATCCAGATGCCCCGGTGCTTCCCACTATTTCCATACAAATAATATCCGAAAAAGGAGCACTCATGGGACTCTATTGTATCTTACGCGTTTCGGCCTAGATGTCGGCCGTCCTCAGGATACAAACATTCAACAATCTGTGCAGTAATAAAACCTTGGTGACACACCCCCTGTACTGAGACACTCCCATACCTAGTTTAACCCTTAATAGTGAAACTAAACAAATACCCCTCAAGGGGGTATAAGGCTATGTGATGCGAATCCAAAAATAAAGGCTTTTATTAGCCCAAGTATAAAGTGATAAGTGCTTATAAATAATCCCTCCCTCTAAAAATACTGAGTTAAAGAGTGAGCCAAAGATACTTAACATTAAAAGTGGTATAAAAACTTTAAGAATAGTGATATAAAATGCATATAAAATAGTGTATTATAAAAGACTCTCTTAACTATACTATGTTTTATTTTCAGAACTAGAATCGCTGTCTAATTACACAAACTTATGTATCATAAAATAACCTCTAATGTCTCTACCTAATACTGTAAGATAAACTGTGTATCAACCTGCCCTAACTGGGAGATAATTCAATTAAGAAAAGTTACAAAACATTGTAACAGAAGGGAGAGATATAAAGAGGAGTCCTATGAGGCAAAAAGAGCTAGGAAAACAACTAGTATACTAAATACGTTAAAAGCACTGCTAACCATGCTATATAAACTAATAAACTTCACACAATACCCTCGTCGTGAATCTCCTACTAGATGGGGGGAGGCTACGAATATGGGAATATATCCCAAGAGACAACATACTATACTGGAAACAATGTTAAGAGTCTTTGGGCCACCTGTTAAAAAACGTCCTATGTAGGGCGTCCTATAAGAAACAGGATAATGAGAACTGTTCGTTCATTCCCTTTGGTGCCAGGGTGCCCAGTTTCTTTATCCAGAATATTTGACGCTGAAGTAACCGATGTCCTTTTTCTGTCACATTGGATACTGCATCTATTTTATCTATGGCCATCCATTTTAGAGTCGCTAAGGTGTGGCCTCTCTCCTTGAAATGTCTAGCGACCGATTGTTCGCCATATTTTTGTTCCCTCTGTGGGTCGGTGCTTTTAGCGCCTTCTCTGGAGGCCAGTGCCATCCGTATGGACGTGCGATGGTTGGCCATTCTGTCCCTCAAGGATGTAGTAGTCTTCCCTACATAGTACTTGCCGCAGGGGCATGTTATGAAATATATGGCATCCGTGCTAATGCATGATAGTTTATGCCGTATTTTAAATCTGCGGCCCGTATGGGGATGTGGGAAATCCGTTCCCGCCATCATACAATAAAGATACAATAAAGATCACCACGATATTTGTAACAAGTCCCATGAGTGCTCCTTTTTCGGATATTATTTATATATATATATATATATATATATATATATATATATATATATATATAGGAGTGAATGTGTGTAGCAGTATATTTGAGTGTGCTGCATATGTGTGTAGCAATGTATATATGTATAGCTGACCCATTGCAAATACACAGGAGTGATAGATCCATATATATGTGCCCATACACAGTCTACTGTAGCAATGAGAACCAATAACCGGCGGCGCTAGTTTGTCAGCTTTGGGGCCAATACCGAGTCCGATGCCATTCAAGCTAAATACAAAGTTTTTACTTAAACTTTCCTTTCTAGTTTATAGATTTAGATGAGGCAAAGTAAATAGTTCAGTATACATACAGTTTATTGTAAACACAAGGGAGAGGAACAAGCATTTTGGTTAGTTTTCCTGCATCGCTATGAAACATCACACTAAGGAGCATTTGTAAAGCCATTTATCAAAATGTAAAAAAGATTTACCTTGAAAGTGCATTAGTATTAGAGGTAGTAGTGATTATTTCCACCTCCTAATCTTCTTTATAAGAACTCACAAGAGTTGCTTGTTCCTATCTGTCAAGCCAGATAGCAAGCCATTCAAACCACTGTATTGGTTTGCTTAGTGCTAAAAATAACATACCGTGCATCGCCCCTTGGCATGAAAGTCTGTTAACTAATGTGTCCCTAAAGTTGTAACCAGTAGTAAGCATGGTTCAGTCATGCATGTTATGTTATTCTGAGCTTCAGATGTATGATTAGTTGCCATTTTTTTTTATTATAGCATAGATATATAGTGTAAATGAAACATTGTTGGATAAGAGGGCTAGCAGCTTAGTGTAAAAAGATATAGCTTTGAAAGAATATAAAACATATAATCAACAGTGAAGATTTGTAGACAAGCCTCAGGCATTATATACTCTGCAAAAAAACATTTATTGTGTATTCAGCAACATGTTTCAGAGCCGTGTGCTCCTTTATCAAGCAAAACAGATTAGGAAACTTCCTTTATAGAGGTGAAGCCACTCCCTCCATTTACATAGGTGTGAACAATAATTCAATCAATATTAATTGAACAAACATTAATATAGTGGATAATGTACCCCCTACAGCAAATTATAAGGATATTATAAGTCACTGAGGAGTTCCGTGACCATATAAAAGCACGAGGCAGCAGGCCAAGTGCCTTTTATACAGGGCACGGAACTCCGAGGTGTCTCCTAATATCTCCTAAACTTTTTTTTAAAGGACCACGTGTTAAAAAGTGCACTTTAAAAAGCTATTCTATGCATGTTCCATTCAGTATATATTAAAATATTATACATCCATGGTACTGCACCATTTGTGCCCACCTTAGGCTAGATACCTTTCAGGCTGGGGTTACCTTGACGTGGTTGGAAGGCTTTTCATTCATGTGATCACAGTAATGTATAATAAATCCCCTTTGTTTATAAAGTATGCCAGTGTGCAGATAATATGATATTGTATGGGGCCTAAGAATGTGCAATGATTATGTTTGTATTAATGTTTGACCAGATCAGTAGCACTTTCACAAAATGTAGTTGTAATTTAGCCTAAGGAATGCTTCCGCAATCCTTCTATTGTATGTATTTATTAGGAAGCATGGTCAAGCTTTCATGTGGTAATAGCACCCCCAACACACCCCTTTAATGGGAGATCCTATGCCTTTAATATAAAGCACTGTATTGGTGTATTAGGTAGCATTAAAATAAGTGGAACTAATGCTAGGTTCATAGTGTACTCCTTAATACTCAATTCAGATTTACTGCCCAGGTCGGATTCTTTGACTTGACTGTTCACACTGTTACTTAATGTGACCTATATGATTTCCAATGGATGGCAGCTGGGCTAATCACCTAGCAAGCATTTTGAGCTCATGGTAAAATGGAACAGCTGATATGACCACACCCACTTATCTTTAGTGATTTTTTTTTAAACATTCTATGGTTGTGGTAGGTGCCCTCCAGCTTTGATTTTAATGAGTTGTGATCATTTATGTTGATAAGGTCCAAAACTTTGCTGTCCTGCCATTGTTCAAATGCTTCAGAACAGCTGTCCTCCATCTTTCTTTGTGCCGAGCAGCACACTAATGATGATATTGTTGGCCTAATTATTCGTTCAGACTGTCCATCCAACCTGAATCATCAGACCTAATTCCGATTTAGACCACATATATATGTGGTCAAATTCTGATTAAAAAATATCAGATTCAGATATGATTTGTCTTGTTCACATTGTTTTTGAGTATCAGACTAGGGCCAGATTTGAGGGACATTTTTTGGTGCAGTATAAACTTATCTTAATTCTGGACCTATTTCTGCACCTCCCAGATTTCTTGACCACTTATGAACATTTGTGGAGATAAGTGGTTTGACCAATCATGGATTTATGGCTAAGTATACTCTAAGGATGTTAGCATTAGTGGTTTCAGAAGGTAGCACTATGTGCAGTAAAATGGATTAAAACAGATCAGACATTGAGGTAATTGGACTATGAATATGTCCTCAGGTAAATGTTATGTTATATAGAGAGTTCAGGGAAATAGAAGAGTCTAGGGGAATCAGGTGTTTCAGCCAACCTTGGGATTTGTTTGCCAATATATCACAACCTTTCTAAGGGTAAACCTGGGTGACCTTGAAGAGAGTATCCCTTAGCAAAATGTTGCTTTTTAAATTTAGAGGGTAAATGTTTAGGGTGAGTATGAAGTATTCCTGTGAGGTTATATAATTGTGCTAACTCTTGCTTTTACATTGATATCCAAGAAATGTGACACCACATCGCATATACCCATATGTTGCTGCTTAATTTAATGCTAAGCCACAATTGAAAGGGCTGCAAACTCAAAGAGCTCTCTGCACCTCTTCTTGCAAGTAAAAAACAGCAAAAAGCTAAGGGTCATATCACTAAGGTTTAAAGTTAGCTGGTTTTTAACCAATAGTCAGTGACACAAAATGTTAGTGTGAGGCCCTTTTTGCAATCTTTTCCTGGTGAGGGTCGCAGGGCTTGTGCCACCAGAGCCACCTACTGATAGCAGTGAGCTGTACTGCCAGTTTTCACATTCCTGTGAACTGTTAACTGGTTTAGCCCTATCTATCATTCAATAAATAAGCCTGAAACAACATTCTATTGAAAAATGCTCAGTTCTCTAGGAAAGTTGTATCAGCAAATTAATGAATGATTTTATTGGATTTGGCAAAGCATGTTATATTCATGAAAAATGCACATCGAAGGCCAAGTGGATAAAACAGTCCTCTAACCGACAAACACATATAAATATAAATATTTTTTACAAAATGCCCCATTAGATAAGCAGGGACACACATGAACAAGCAAAGACGAAACCGAGGGTCACACTCCAAGTGAAAAGGCATAATTTATTGGCAACCACACATATCACAACATTTCGGGGGTTACATGCCCCCTTCTTCAGGGGATGTAACCCCCATAAACCTTGTGATATGTGTGGTTTTCAATAAATTAACTCTTTATACTTGGAATGCAACCCTCGGTTTCGTCTTTGTTTGAAATTGTGGTTCCTGAGGGAGGACTTTTGTGGTGTCTGCACCTATCCGTTGGGTTAGAGTGTACTTACCCTTGTTTATTCCAGTGGACACACATGAACAGCTCAGGGGCGTCTCTAGGGTTTTTGCCACCTGAGCCAAACTTTTGAATGCTGCCCTTATGTACCACTAGGTGCCAAGTAGTGAGCCACCGCAACCAGGGTTATGTGTGTATGGCTTCCAGGAATGGGCGTGGTTAAAAATTTGGTCTTTTTAAACTTCACATGATGGCAGTAAATAAAAGATTTTTTTTACAAAAGATTTTTATGCCTGCCACTACGTCAAGGTAGATTTTTAAAGCAGGGCCCTATCTAACCTAACCAAGTTGCCCTTATGCCCAACTCACACAGATAGGTACATATAAGATGCCCTTATGCCCAGCTCACACAGATAGGTACATATAACATGCCCTAATGCCTAGATCACACAGATAGGTACATATAACATGCCCTATTGCCCAGATCAAACACACTGGTACATGTAATTTGCTCTAATTCCCAGATCAAAAAGATAGGCATATATAACATGCCCTAATGCCCAGATCACACACATGGGTACATATAAGATGCCCTAATGCCCAGATCACACACATATAGGCACATATAACATGCCCTAATGCCAAAATCACAGATAGGTACATATAAGGTGCCCTAATGCCCAGATCACACAGACTAGTACATATAACATGTCCTAATGCCCAGATCACCCAAACTACATTGAAAATAAATTGTGCTCAGCTTTGCACACACAAATGATTACCCCTCTTACCCTATAATGATCAGAGTAGGGCATGCATGAAGGCGGCAGTTATTGCAGAGCTAAGAGGGAAAAATTGTGGGTCTGCGAGTGTACCCATGATTTTATTTTCCTTCTGCTCTGCCTGCCACTTTTCTAATAATTTTTTTAAGTGAGCTCTGCTTGCTGCCTCTCTGATATCAAAAGGGGTGCTGCCCTGAGCATTTTGCTCATATTGCCTCATTAGAGAGACATCCCTGGAACAGCCTATCTGCTTCTAGTAGTGACTGTATCCTTTATGAACCTTGCAAGGATAAAGAGAAAAAAGATCCATTCATTATGTACTTTTCTGTGTCGTTTTTAGCAACACTAAAATAAATGTGAAAAAATGCTTTTCCATATACATTTAGTGTATATATGCAGTACAAGATAAACAAAAAATAAACAACGTAACAGGTAGCACTCTAGGGGTGTAACTACCAGGGGAGCAACCGCAGGGGGGCCTGGGAGCCAAGACGGCCCCATCTTCTTATTTTTCTTATGACAGATATTGTCTCCTCCCAGAATACCACTGTGGATGAAGCATGGATAGGGCCCCCATCATAGTTTTGCAGGGGGGCGCAGTGATTAATCTTTACCCCACTGATCGCACTGTATCTTTTGGTGCTGCTCCAAATGAAAACATGCACTGGTAATAGATGGGTGTACTCACCACAGTGAATCAAATGTTTCCTCTTATACCCTCAGGTGAACCCTCCCCAACAACAAAAAAACAATTAAACAACACTAAATCCATCCTGCTGTATATACAGTTATATTAAAACCATGTGAACAGGCAGCTTGTAAAGGGTTAGCTTACCTCCATTTGGTGGTCTGTAAGGTATTCAAAAATATGCACCTTGTAAGGGTAAAAAGAGAAAAAAATTATCCATATGTACTTTTTTGTGTCTCTTTTAACAACACTAAAATAAATATGAACAAATACTTTTCCATATACATTTAGTGTATATATCCAGTACAAGGTAAACACAGAATGAACTATGTATATCGACCGCTATTCATTCCCAGGGTGCTGTTTACTCAGACATAGAAAATGTTCCCACCGGTGTAATTATTTTACTTACCTTACTTGACTTGTATTACATTTCTTGATTCACAGTGTCACAACCATAATATTAATTTAGCATTCTGAATCCCTCTCAGCATTCATCAAATATTTGATTTACATTTGCTAATCACCTAATAACATTCATGGACATGTCATCTAACTTGTACCTCAGTGCCTGATCTTTACTTTTTCATTATCACAATAGATTCTATCTCTCATATAATTAAAATGTATCATTTAGTACACAAGAATACGTATGAAAAAATTAGTGCAATTATTGTGGTGTTTTGTTTGGAGTGCTGTGTATCCAGTCTTGTTTGTTTGTATGTTGCATAAATATAGGATCCTATTTTGAACCAAAATAAAGGAAATACATTCGTATTATTTTTATATTCAAAATCACTGCCAGTACACAAATATGGAATTTTTATGATCTTTTAAGAATTAATGGTTGCAATTAAAACGGCACAAATAAAACTAGGTGAATTGAAATAGGTGGAATAATTTTATGCAAACGTAATAATCCATTACTACAGGGTTTGTATCCCTTTTGAAAAGTATCTATGTAAAACACCAGTCAAAAAGCTTTATTTAACACCAAAAGCATTTATTATACCTACTACATTACAGACACAATTTAAGGCTAATCGTTGTCTTTAATCTGCAATCTTTAGTTTATTAGAGGCTAAAGTAACAAAATAGCACAGAAATCCAGTATTTTAAATGTCCTAGAAATAAAAGAATATGGTAATTAAGAATTGTGAATTAATCTGCTTTATAGAGCTGTATTTTATTTACTCTGACATACTCTGTAGGATTGATGTTAACACTGTTGGTAACAAGATGCCAACCATACACATTGCTATTTCCCCTTTTTGTGTCCATATTAGGTGGTACAGGTCTCTCGCTAATACATACTATTATATGTTTCAAAATGATATGTCTTATGGGACTTTGAAAGCAATATTGAATTAACCTTTATATTTCTACCTATCAGTGCAGGTTTTATTGAATGTCAAGGTCCCATTTAGATCATTTTCTCTCTGGTCAAGAACCAGTTTTTATTTTTTGTAGGGCATTATGGGGCAAGCAATATTGCCTTCAAATGATCTAATATAAGTGTCATTATGCATGTATGAAAACTATAAATGCATGTATGAAACTACAAAACAAAAATCCACTTAGGCCAGCCCACCTCTTGCCCAGGTGTACCCGATGCACCACCTGCTCACAGAAATGGTGGAGAGTAAAGGTGACCATACATTAGGCTGATTTTATGTACAATCCAACATACAATCAGACATTTCCATTGATTGTCTGAAAAATTGTACATTCCCCGACATTCCCAATCATAATTACGATCAGGAAAGCCGCTTTTTTAAATCGATTGGTAAAATGATTTTAGTGTTTTCTGACGTCCCGATTAAATGGTAATGTAACCTCACAATACGTCTGAGGAAGGTGTCGCACGGATACAGAAACGTCACGTGTTTAAGACTGGAGTGAGCTCTGGATTGCTTCTGTTTGGGTAACCTCACAGTAGACGACATTACACATTAATCACAAAACAAATTGAATGTCGAACAATATGTATGGTACATCTTAGTACAATTCACATTGTACATCTGTCTATGGCAGTGCCATAACAATCAAAAGATGCACATTTAGAGAAAGAAAACATTTTAACAGTATGTGTTAGAGGAAAGAATAAAGGAAGAGTAGACCATAAAACAAGACCTGTCTTATTTCTAAAGTAAGTTACTAATACCAGTTTTCTGATGGAGGAAGGAAGCTTAGCTGATTCTTCAAATATTCAGGGTTATTCAATAAAAGTTCTTATTGTTTAAAATGGTGCTAATTTTGCCCCAACCAATCAGATCTTAGCTTTCAAATGTTAAATAAGATCTGATTGGTTGGGGCAAAATTAGCACCATTTTAAACAATAAGAACCTTTATTGAATCTCCCTGGTTGTTTCCAAAAAAAACAGCCAATTTTGTACAGTAACACAGTAACACTTATGTTACTGTACATTTGATTTTTTATTTGGGCATGTAAATTTTATTTAAACGTATGGAAAAAGACCCTATGAAAATACACACCAAAAAACACAACAGCATTATAGGCCTTACTAATCTTACTTCATGAGTAGCGTGTATTTGACACTGGCAGTGAGATGTGAATATGGTTAGTGAAAAATATCACTAGGGGATGAATAGCCAATAGTATAATAGTATTGAGTGTTTGGTATTTGTAGTTAGTGTTATGGGTGGTAAGTATCTGATGTGAGTGTTTGACATGGGTAATCTGTGTTTGGTATAGGAAGTGAAAGGTCGATATGGTTGGTGAGTGTTTAGGATAGTTTTTGTAATGGCAATTTAGGTATTTAAAATGGGATATGAGTGTTTGTGAATAACATTTTCTCACTCAAGTCCAAATATTTTATACAAAAAGCCTATAATCTGCTTTGTTTGAACTTCCTTGAATTTCCTTTGCATTCTTTCCATATGACGTAATTCCTTATGTATAGTATGTCAGATTCCAACCAGCTGCTTTCCTTGTTTTTTTCTCACACTAAACACTGTTTGTGTCCATCTGTTCCATTTATTTTTCAGGATTTAGCTACCCCCCATATTTAAATGATATCTCTGGCAATATAATGGAACAAAGGTTTATTGTTTCCAATTCATCGTGAAACATATTGTTTCATGTTAAAATAGTTGTTTTCTTTTAATATGGTCATCTTTGGGCTTTTTTTTAAATTAACTTTTAAAATTTTCATTGACAAGGCTTTTTATAGATTTAAATTCAAATGTTTCATTGAGCTTTAGTAGTATCTTATACACTAAACTAGAGTTGTAAGTCACGGACACTGGACCAATTTGCTTGCGCTGAGGCGCCTCCCACTCGATTGATGGATGGCTGGAATAGTAGGAAGCAGTAGTGACTTGGATGTATGGAGGCAAGTGAGATGCTGAGGATGGATGTCATGAACTTAGAGGGAAGAGATGTGGGGGAGAGAAAGCAGAGAGAGAGGGGGGAGCAAGAGGGGAGAGAGAGAGGAGAGGGATAGAGAGGAGAGAGAGATCTTTAAATGCAGGGGGGGCGAGATTTTAAAGAATCGGGGAGTTTCTATTAATATTTAAAACATGTATCATGAAGGCATTTGCTAGCTTAAGGCATCAACAAACAAACTTAAAAGTAAAAAAGAAACATTTCAAGCAGACAGAGTCTTTGGGTATCAAAACTATTATTGTTTTAAGTGCGAGGGGGAAGAGGAAAGGATATAGAGGAAGGGGGATGGGAAAAATGTATGTATGCCTGAGAATACCTAGGAATCCAGGACTACAAAAAAGATCAACATCGCTAAGTAAGAAATAGACTCTACAAGTGACAATATAGAATACAACAATCAAAGCAATTGTTTCTTGTATCCAGGTATGTCTTTAGAGATAACCCATGGGGACCAGGTTTGTATACATTTCTTTTCTCTATGATAAATTGATGATGTTATCCAGTATTAAAAAGGATTGGTAGATGTTTTCTTCTAGTATAGTGGAAGAATGGTTCTTCCAGCTGTCAGAAAAAATTCGTAAGCCTTTGCAGGCTGTTTCAATAGGACCAGGTAGCATAGAGCATCAATTTACATTGGGTGTTGCTTAGATTTAATTAATTATATATTTTCAGGATAGTAGACCAAAACATTTACATCAAAAGGCATTGGAACTGGAAATGGACATGAGTCCCTGGGGCTTAAAGGCATCACCATCAAATGTTGGGTAGTTGCTAGAATGCTTATGTAAAGCAACTGGACATTTGTACCATCTGGATACTATTTTAGAATTATTTTCCTGAGAGAAATATGCAATTAACAGTTTATGTGTGTGAGGGAGAAGCATTTCTCCTATTGGTATTTAGGAATTTTTTGTTTTGTTCTGCTTTCCATTTGTATACAAAAGAAGGAAAGTTTACAGCATCTGCGGTTTAGAGGATATGAGGTATTTTGGAAATCATATGATGTTTAGGAGCAGGTAAGGAGCATAGTCTTTCATAGTATATGGATTAGTTGGGTTTATGGATTGGAGAAAGGGGGCTACAAAGTTTTGTTTATCTTTAAGGCATTTGTACAGTTTCCATTACTTGGCCCAGTATAGTTGAGAGGCAATATTCCATTCGAAGTAGCGATCTGGCCAAGATGGGGAGTGTCAATATTAGACCAGTAGAGATGTCTGAACTTCGCAAAATCCGGTCCGCTCGAGGACCGGAAAAATTCGAAAATTCGAAAATCCGCGAGAGGACCCATTAAAATGAAAAATATCCTCGAAAATACGAGAAATCCTCGTAATTTTGAAAATTTTCGAAAATGTGTATTTTCGAAAATTTTCGAAAATACGAGAAATTCTAATAATTTCGAAAATTTTCGAAAATACGAGAAATCCATGGTTCGGAAGTTCGGAAGGTGGAAAATCCGAAAAAATCCGCCGTTCGCGAACGGGATAAATCCGCAGCGGATCCGGGGTTTGGATCCGCGAACCGGCCATCCCTATAGACCAGTGTAAAAAATGATTTGGGTGTAGTCTAGGTGGTAAAGCTGGGTTATGTAGTATAGTTGTCAAAGTGACCAGGGGTGTGGAATAGTCCATTTCATTTGGAGCAAACGTCCCAAGTCAAGAGGATCTGTGAAACAAAGAAATCTCATTCTGAAACCGGGGTTTATCTTGATTCTGTAGCCATGTTAATTACTTAATTTTGACTGTAACATTGTTTCTGACAGGGCCACCTACAGGATGCCTTATTATGAAGATTGTATCTCCAGTCCAGTAAGTTTGTAAAAGGGCATTTCCACCTCCATAACTAAAATGTAACCCACTGTTGGCCCCACTGTGTAGTGTAAAAAGATCCTTACCTTTATTCTCTGCTCCTTCCAGTGGGAACCTTCCAGTGTGTAATCCGTATATGCCCCTTCCCTGTCCTCCTGGAGGGACTCTGGCATGCGCTGTGGAGCTCTCTCTCCCTCCCTCACACCCTCCCTCCACATCCATCAGTGCTGCAGATCATCTTTTGAATTAAATAACTTTTTCTGTAGTGTAGGGTACCCCCTTGCAACTCTATCCGCCATAGTATTAAGTTAAAAAAAGTGCACAGAAACAAACGTATCAACCTTCATTCCTTTGGCTTTCTCAATTGCATTAGGGGCCAGACTGGCAGCCGCATGTGTGATTGGCTTCACACACGGATGCCGGTCTGGCCCCTAATGCTACTTTGTTCCCGGACATAGCATTAGAGGCAGAGCCGAGAAAAACAAAGTTTGGTAAGCAGGTTTCTGGGCACTTTTTAAGTTATGAATATGCTGGTTAGGATTAAAAGGGGGTCCCTACACTACAGAAAAATTAGCATTTTGGGGTGTCGATACCATTTTACAGAGTTGCTTGGTGACATTTTTAAAATCTGGTAACCTTTTAAAATCTTTTTTTGTATTTATGGTGGTATATTTTACTCTGTGAAAATCTTTACCACATAAAAAATGCATAACATGTTTAAGAAAAGTCTTTAAAAAATTGCAGATAGAGTTATTGGGATAGTCTGAAAGATATATCTGTTGTATTTAATTAGATCAACTGGACTTAAAGTTTAGTTCTTGAAGACGTTTCACTAGTCATCCGACTGGCTTTCTCAATTCAGAATGACTTGTACAAGAATCTGTGGCAATTATATACCCTGGAAAATCCCAATTAGCATATCACAGCCAGGTGTTATGGACCTTCTGAATGCAAGGCTTGATTGCATTGTGACTAAGAGGTGTTATAGGAACAGAAAGGGGGGCTGTGGATGCACCCCTATGGCAACATTATTATAACATATAGTGGAAGTGCTACTGATCTGACCAAAACATAAGAACAAACAAGAAAAGAGATGATCAATGCACATTCCTGGGCCCCATTTACTATCATAATATCTGTGCTAGTGAAAACAGTAAAATACAAATTTATGCATAAAAGTGAAAGTTGTTCTAGGGTTATCTGGAGAACTAACGCTGTCAAAGGACTTTTCAGCACTTACAGCTATTAAGCCCATCTATATTTTTTTAGGTTTGCATAATGAATCAACGAGGAGGCTTTTTATAGTTTAATGTTGAATTGCGGTGTAAAAAATATAAAACATACAACTTTTAAAAGAAAGCCATTTACCTTACCTGCTAAACAATATTTACAAATACAAATTTTTCTAGCATCAAGGGTTTTGAAGATCTGGATTGGACAAATGGGCATCCATTTTTGATGTCATTGACAAACCTGCTCCACTTTCTTGCATTGTAGGAATTTATTGTTGCTTCTTTCACATAATCTGGGGATGGGATAGAAATGGTGCAGACCTAGAAGTGATGTCATGAAAGGAAGCACCATTTTTTCTTTTATCTAAAAGCTCTCGATCCTCAGTCTGAACCTTTGAAGCCAGAATGCTCAATGATATATCACTTTGTATCAATTCTTTTGAAAGCCCTTGGTTTTTCATCAACTTGTGTTGGACTGTTGGACACAAGCTAAAACCCTTTTAATTACTGCAAAAAGTATACTGTGTTTTTGCACATGTTATTAAAGGGGAAGTTCAGTGTAAATACATATGCTTTTCAGAAAAAGCGCAGTATTTTTTCAAACTAATGACATTAATCTGCCCATTCAGCATTTTGTCTGTGTATAAATAAATGCAACCGAAATACTGACTTCCTGTTTGCAGGACCCCTAGTAGAGACTGTTATGGTCTTTCCCTTGACCCAGCGCCTGGATTGATTCAGTTGCTCAATAGAGATTTGAGCATCTTTGACCCATCCAACAGCCAATCAGTAGAAAAAACTGTTAGGAACATTCCAAGGATGTGGTGCAATATTTGGTATAAAAGAGCAGTTCCATGTTTCAAGTTGAAAATTTATTTCACGGGTTTCAATATTTGACCACTAAGGCCAAACACTTGGGATTTTTACCTCACAATGTTTCTGCAATGTTTAAGTGATATTAGGACAACAGTCTGGCCTGATCATTGTTGAAATCACATTGGATCACTAATAAATGGGTCAGGACAGGGAACATCGAGAGGGAAAACCACTAGATATGTTAGACTTGGTAATAGAGTGTAAAATCTAACTAATATCGAAAAAGTGTATGGCCAGTTTAAGTTCAAAATCTGCAAGATATGTAAATGTGTGTATATGTATATGCTAGTTAAAGCCTCTCATTAACTCTAATAAAACTATGAACTACAGAAAGAACAAAGAACGCTGTGATGAATAATAGGGTGGTAAAAGTTTCATTGTCCAGAAATATGCCTACAAGGTCAGTTTTCTAAACCGCCATTTTTCATTTACAACCTCAATATTTGTATTTAACAATTCTGTTTCAATCTAATTATAGTTTTTGTATCACAGCCATTATGCTAATGGTGTTATTCAGTAGTTTGTGAGATTGCATTCATTATCACTGGTGAATTAAGCCTTAATTAAAGAAGTATTCCCATAGGCCTCATTCTGAAGTTAAGTAATTATTCATTTGGTTTTATTCTAGCAATTAGGTTACATACTGTAGCACACATTATTTCATTTCAGTACTTCAGTGAATATGGTTAATTCAACATGGTAAATAAAAGGGATTCAATGTTATGGGAAATAAGGAAATTTACAATTATTCTATCTTTAGAATTGAGGATACAGACCAACTGCTTCTTTAAAGTCCAAGTTTATATCCTTTCATATGGAAATATATCTTGATTTTTATAAGTATTTGTAACACGGAAAGGAGCACTCCAGGGTCTCATCAAAAAGTCTCATCAAAAAGTCTCATCAAAAAGTGCAATCTTTATTTGCACGTGCAAATAAAGATTGCACTTTTTGATGAGACCCTGGAGTGCTCCTTTTCGTGTTACAAATGCATGTATTACCTATCATGGAAGCACCCGGGCGGATGATTTGAGTGGAATAGGAGTGCCGCTCCCATCTGGTTATTGATTTTTATAAGTGTACGGGATTGCGCTTTGGATCGCATTTGAGGTAAACTTAAAATTGTTTATAGAGACAAAGACTGGTGGCAAAATCCCATTTTCTTATCTTGACTTTGGGAAATAATGATATTACTTTAAAAGTCATTTTAAAGGGCATGTCCGCCCTTAAAACAAAGACTGGTGACTTATCAGTTATCTGCCTATAACCCCAACTGCTATTTTTACCAGTTTATGCATTTGTAGCCAGATATTTAATAATAAGTTTTCTTCCATTCTAGCAAAGGTATCCACCTCTTCCCTCTACTCAATGAGCTTTTTATAAGCTTGAGCATGTGCAGAGGAGGCAACAGGAAACAGCAGTTATTTATTAGCTGTGATGTCAGCAGACACATCTTGATTGACTTCATGGAGTCATTAAGTGTTGTGTTGTGTGATTCTGTTTGAGGTACCAATATAAAGAAAATATTTGAGAAACATGTCTCCTAAGAAGGTACCCTAAGGTAAAAATAAAAAGGTTAAAAGTTAGGACTCAGAATAAAGCAAACCTTGAAGTGGTTGCTGGGCTTAAAATAATTTTGCCAAGTTATTGAACTAATTTCTTTAATCTATCCAGAGAGAAGGGCAATACATTTTTTACAATTTTAATTTGCAATACAATGGTAAAGTAAAATGTAAACAAATTCATTGGATGTGCACTAGGCTTCTATTTTTTTTGTGTAGAAAAAACTTGTAATCCCCTATTGAACAAACATGTCATCCAAACTGCTTTCCAACTGTTTGCCACCAATACTTATTACGTTTCTTCTTTCAATATTGTGCTGCTGTTTAGCAGAAGCTAAAACTAATTTGGATGAAGAAACACAATTACCCTGCATTTCAGGAGGACTAGACACACCTCTGTCTCAATCTTAATATATACAGTATATATTTTATTAATCAATTCAAAGTCTTGAAATGGTTTCCTATGTGTTAATAGAAAAATGCTTGGCATCCCTGTGTATTTGTTAGATTGTAGATATCTCAGCAAGATTTCCTCTGTGGAATTCTTTAAACACTTGCAATTTTACATATTTTAATTTGTATTCGGATGGTATTTAGTGCACAAAATATAGTCAAGAGCTTAGTGAATTATAATTTTATACATGTAGGCAGCTAAAGGCAGCTAAAAAGATTAGGGAGAGAGAGACCAAAAGATGCAAAAAGCCCTTCACTGAGCATAAAAGCAGAGAAACACCTTCTTATAACAGAAGACATCTTACAGTCTCATGCTATATGAATAGTATTGCCCACAAAATCTTAGAAACAAGAAGTAATTTCTTACTCCCATGTTTCCCAGAGTAAGGGACGGAGATATGCAAAACACTCCTTTATGTCCCTTAGTTAATGCATGTGTCCAGAACTGCTGGCTAAATAACATGCAATAAAGCTTAATATATAAAGCCAATCATCTGACCTGCAGACACGACATGTTTCGATCTTGTTAGATCTCGTCAGTGCAAGATACAGATTCATGGCTCTATGGTGAAGGACTTGGGTGTACAGTAGAAAAGGCAGCTAGAAAGCTTAGGGAGAGGGGGGCCAAAAGAAGCAAAAAGCCCTTCACTGAGCATAAAAGCAGAAAAACACCTTCTTCTCTAACCTGGCTGCCATTCTTGCAACATGAACGTTCAGACGCATGCCAGTTCGTGAGCTCGTCTGGCCGCCCGCTCTTATTGGCTGCTTCTCAGTTGGAGGCAGATTTGCTTTCCATTCTGCCTATCTGAGCTCTGCTCAGTCTCAGATTGGTTTTGGTTTCCTATATGATTCTCTGCTCATCAGTTCCTCATTGCCTGATATAGCTTGAGGTTTACCCCTTGCTCGTAGTGTGTTCTGGTTTGTTATTTCGTTATCGGTTCCTGCCTGTCTATCATTTACGATTGTTAGCCGCCTGTCCTGACCTTTGCCTGCCTTTGACTACGTTTTCTCTTGACCCATCTGTACCTTGATTGCTGACTGATTCTTTGTTGCTTACCTTTTTCTCCGTCCCTGACTCCGGTTACGATTTGGTACCATGCTGCTGTCTAGAGATGTTCGAACTTCGCAAAATCCGGTCCGCTCGAGGATAGCGAATTTTCGAAAAAATTCGAAAATCTGCGAGCAGACCCATTAAAATGAAAAATACCCTCGAAATTACGAGATTTTTCGTATTTTCGAAAATTTTCGAAATTACGGGTTTTCGTGTATTTTCGAAAATTTTCGAAAATACGAGAAAACTATTATTTTTGAAAATATGTATTTTCGAAAATATGTGTAATCTCTGTAATTTCGATAATTTTCGAAAATATGTATTTATGGAAATAAGAGAAATCTTTGTATTTTCGAAGATTTTCGAAATTACGTGTTTTCTCGTATTTTCGAAAATTTTCGAAATTACGTGATAACTCGTAATTTCGAAGTTCGGAAGGCGGAAAATCCGGAAAAATCCGCCGTTCGCGAACGGGATAAATCCGCAGCGGATCCGTGTTCGGATCCGGGAACCGGCCATCCCTACTGCTGTTCAGCTCTGAGCTGGTTGTGCCTTGTCTGCATGTTGTGCTCCGAATTTCCTTGTGTATTCTCGGCCTCATCTCAGATACCCCGCACTTTCATTCCAGGGTCAACCGATCATGGTGAAGTGCTACAAGCCTCCCAGCAAGCGGGGCTAGTCTATTGGTGAAGTGAGTGGTATTTGATTAGGGTATCTGGGCTTAAAGAGCATGCAAGGATCCAGAGTGTCACATACAGATGTGCAGGATACATTGGAGAAGTATGCTAAGAAACCCCTTGCAGGTTATGCACAAATTTCAGACTTTTTTTTATCATTTTACTATAATTGGTAAAACACTCAAAATTTTTTGTGTCATGTGATCAAATCCCAACTATCACCGATACACCCCTAACCCATCCCACAATTCTGTTTCTTCTGTTTCTATAGCAACCAGAACCTAAATCATTAAAATAGTTACAGGGAGATTCAATAAAATTTCTTATCGTTAAAACTGGTGCTAAATTTTCCCCAACCAATCAGATATTATTTAACATTTGAAAGCTAACATCTGATTGGTTGGGTCAAAATTACCACCATTTTTAACGATAAGAACTTTTATTGAATCTCCCTGTTAGTTTTGCAGTCATTAATAAAAATATCTCCATACAGACACAGCTACTTTGCACCCACCCCACCCTCCCGTTTTCATGGGACAATATGTCTGCTGGAATGGGGGTCTGCACCCTTGGAACTCTGTTCTGACTGAATTGTACAGGGTGCTTTGGATTAGAGATGGAATGTGGGTTCGAATAGAACCCAGTTCCGAATCGAATCTGATGAAACTTTCGGAACTCCCGAATTTCACGGAACCCAAAATTTTAGAATTTTCGATTTTTAGCAAAAAGTAGTCTATTATCGAAAATCAAAAGTAGACAATTATCAAAAATCAAAAGTAGACAATTATTGAAAATCGAAAGTAGACAATTATCGAAAATCAAAGTAGACAATTTTCAAAAATTGAAAGTGGACGATTTTCAAAAATCGAAAGTGGACGATTTTCGAAACTCAAGCTTTCAAACTTTCCGAAAATTTTAAAAATTCGAAAACGGAACGAAATTCAACATTTTTGAACATCTCTACTTTGGATCTAAATTAAAAAAATAAAAAAATATAGTAATAAAGAAATGATTTTAAGCAGAAAATATGTATTGCTAAGCTGTTTTTTTAAACCAGGGCACAATAAATATCTGTTGTATTCAGTTAGATCAACTGGACTTAAAGTTTTAGTTCTTGAAGATGTTTCGCTAGTCATCCGACTGGCTTTCTCAATTCAGAAGGACTTGTACAAGAATCTGTTGGCAATTATGTACCCTGGAAAGTCCCAATTAGCAAAAATTAGTCAAAACAGCATTGTACATGGCAGACAGTTTGTGTCGGAACACACACACACCTCTATTCAGGCTTGGTTTCTTTATTTTCACACAAAATGGCCTCCTTGACACCTCTCTTGAACCAGTCATCTTCCTTTGCCAAGATGTTGACATTACAATCTTCAAAGGTATGTCCTCAGTTGACAGTGGGTATGGTGAGTATAGTTGCCTTTTATGCATAGTGGTGTTCCTTAAGATGTAGGTACACGGATAAGTCCTAATACGAGGAATTGGCTCTTCTGTGTTGGGCCATACGTTGGTGCAGTTGCTGTTTGGTCTCCCCCACATACAAATCAGAACACTCTGCACTGCTCTGCACTGCACTGCACTGCGTATATGATGTAGTTTTTCTTGTGTTTCGATACTGGGTCTTTCGGATGCACCAATTGCAAATGTTTTTTTAAAAAATTCTTCTTAATTTCTCTGAGACCCCTGCTACATATGGGATTATGGGACTAGTAAAACGTCTTAAAGAACTAACTAAACTTCAAGTCCAGTTGATCTAATTGAATACAACAGATATACCATGACCTCGATGAATGAGAACCTTCACAATAAACACATTATTTTCAATTTAGAGTCTGCACCCTGGGAATTCTGTTCTGGTCGCAGGAACCATTGGTCTGCACCATTGGAACTTTGTTCTTAAGGCCCAGAATGGGGGTCTACACCATTGAAACTCTGTTCTGGTGGCCAAAAAGGGAGTCTGCACCTTGGTAACTCTGTTTTGGAGGCTGGCACGGGGGTCTGCACCCTGGGAACTCCTTTCTGGCTGGCAGAACGAGGGTCTGCAACCAGGAGACTCTGTTTTGATGGCTGGAATGGGGGGTCTGCACCTTGAGAACTCTGTTCTGTCCTCCGGAATGGGAGTCTGCGCCCTGGGAACTCTGTTCTGTCCGCTGGAATTGGCGCCTGCACCCTGGAAACTCTGTTCTAATGGCAGGAACTGCACCATTGGCACTTTATTCTGAAGGTCCAGAACGGGGGTTTACATCATTAAAACTCTGTTCTGGTGGCCAGAACGGGGGTCTGCACCTTGGGAACTCTATTTTGGAGGCCGGCACCGGGGTTTGCACCCTGAGAACTCAGTTCTGGTGGCCAGAAACAGAGTCTGCACCCTGAGTAATCTGTTCTTGCTGGCAGAACGGGGGTCTGCACCCTGGGGACTCTGTAATGATGGCTGGAGTGGGGGGTTTGCATCTTGGGAACTCTGTTCTGTCCGCCATAACGGGGATCTGCACCCTGGAAACTCTGTTCTGCTAGATGGAAGAGTCCATCTGCACCCTGGGATTTTGTTCTGGTGGTTGAAAAGAAGCATCTGCATCTTGAAAACTCTGTTCTGGTGGCCAGAACAGGGGGTCTGCACTCTAGGAACTCTGTTTTGATGGCCGGAACAGGAGTCTGCACCCTGAGAACTATTTTCTGGCAACTGTAGAAGGGGTCTGCACCCTGGGAACTTTTGTGATGCCCCGGAATCCCCAAGTATCCCTTCAGCACAGATACCCCAATCTAACACCACTTGCTTCATCAATAGCCAAGCCCCCGTTTGCCGGGAGGCTAGTAGCGCCTCACCGGACACGGTTGCCCCCTGGACTTAAAGTGCAAAATATCTGTGCTGAGGCTGGGGATACTCAAGGAAACCAGGAGCGCAACTAACAACAGGGCACAACTAGCTCAGAGCTAGGAAGCGTGGAACAAAATCGGAATCCAAAAGCAGAAACAGGGACGGAGCCAGAAGTCGATACACAGGAGTCAGACAACCAGTCGGAGTACAAGGGAGAAGGCAAAAGAGTAGTCAAGGCAAGCAGAAGTCAGGGCAGGCAGCAGCGGATCAGGAACGAGAACAGGCAAAGATCAGGAACCGAGGAAACTGGACAATAATATCACACCACTAGTAAGGGAAACCACAAACTATATCGGGCAATGAGGCAGGCAAGGACAGGAAACTAAATAGGATACAAGAGCCAATGAAACGACAAGAAAGAACTAGGCAAAATAGGATAGGATAATTGAAATTTGAATTTCCCGCTCAAACGGTCTAGACCAATCAACAGCAGTGAGGTATTGGCCAATACCGCCTCTGCCCCTCAACTGCTAGACAGCAAGCTAAGGGACAAAAAGGCAACCCGCTGGTTCGTGCGCGAAAGGCGAACAACACTAGCGAAAGCGAGTACGTTGCGAGCGCATGCCCGGAAGCGAAACACCCGAGCGAGGAGAAGGATCACCGCCAGAACGGGTGTCAGGTAAGTGAATACTGACAACTTTGTTCTGGAGGCCAGTACCGGAGGTCTGCTCCCTGAGAACTATGTTCTGGAGGCTGGAACAGGGGTGTTCACCCTTGGAACTCTTTTCTGGAGGGTGGATTGGGATCTGCACCCTGGAACTGTGGAAGTGACACAGAAGTCCGTACCCTGAGAACTCGGTTCTGGTGACCGGGAACAGAGTTTGCACCCTTGGAACTCTGTTCTAGAGGCCGGTAAGGGGGTCTGCACCATTAGAACAGAGGGCTGCACCCTGGGAACATTGTTCTGGTGGCCAGAACAGGGGTCTGCACCCTTGAAACTCTGTTCTGTCTGCCAGAACGGGGGTCTGTTCCCTAGGAACTATGTTCTGGAGGCTGGAACAGGGGTCTTAACCCATGGAACTCTTTTCTGGAGGGTGGATCAGAAGTCTACACCAAAAATCTATTTTGGAGGGTGGCATGGAAGTCTGCACCTGAGAACTCAGTTCTGGTGGCTGGAAACAAAGTCTGCACCCTGGGGACTCTGTCCTGATAGCCGAAATGGGGGTCTGCACTTTAATTCTTGATGTTTCGCTAGTCATCCAACTGACTTTCTCAATTCAGAATGACTTGTACAAGAATCTGTTGGCAATTATGCACCCTGGAAAATCCCAATTAGCATATCACAGCCAGGTGTTAGGGACCTTCTGAATGCAAGGTGTTGATTGCATTGAGCAAACCCTTGAAACTCAGTTCTGGAGAGGGTTTACACCATTGAAACTGTATTCTGCTGGCTGGAGGACTCTGTTCTGGTGGCCAAAATGGGGTCTGCACCCTGGGAACACTGTTCTGGAGGCCGGAACAGGGGTCTGAACCATTGGAACTCTGTTCTGGAGGCCTGAAAGGGGCTTCTGCACCATTGGAACTTTGTTTTGAGGCCACAACAGGGGTCTGCACCTTGGGAACTCTGTTCTTGCTGCCATAAGAGGGTTTGCATCCTTAGAACTCTGTTCTGGCAGTCAGAACGGGGGTCTGCACACTGAGAACTCTGTTTTGAAGTCTGTCACGAGAGTCTGCACCATGGGAACTCTGTTTTAAAGCCAAAACGTGGGTCTGCACCTTTAGAACTATGTTCTGTCCACCGGAACGGGGGTCAGTAACATGGCGGCTCGAAAGGGAGTCTGCACCTTGGGAACTCTGTTCTCATTGTCAGAACAGGGGTCTGCACAATTGGAACTCTATTCTGGAGGCCGGATCGGGGTCTGTACCATTAAAACTCTGTTCTAGCTCAGAATTGGGGCCTGCACCCTGAGAACTCTGTTTTAGTGGTTGAAACGGGGTCTGACCCTTGGGAACTGTTTTGGAGGCTGGCACGGGGGATCTGCACCCTGAGAACTCTGTTCTGGGGGTCGTAATGGGGCGTTTGCTCCCTGGGAACTATGCTCTAGTGTCCGGAAAGGGGATCTGCACCATTGGAACTCTTTTCTGTTTTATAAGCGGGAACAATGGTGTGCACCCTTGAGATTCTGTTCTCATGGCTCATAGTTACCAACATTTTAAAAAAAAAATTCTAGGGTCACCTTTTCAAAGTCACACACAAATGCATTTTCGCATTTCACAACAAATACCATTTAAATAATGCCGATTACGCTTTTTTTTTATCTTGACGCAAATGGCAATCACACAGTGAGATAAGTAACCACAGGTACAGGTTTTCTACAGATAAAATACAGTGAGAACAGACAGTAAAGGTCCCACACAGTGAGAGTAGACAGTAAAGGTCCCATACAGTGAGAACAGACAGTAAAGGTCCCACACAGTGAGGACAGACAGTAAAGGTCACATACAGTGAGGACAGTAAAGGTCCCATACAGTGAGAACAGACAGTAAAGAGCACATACAGTGAGAACAGACAGTAAAGGTCCCATACAGTGAGGACAGTAAAAGTTCCATACAGTGAGGATGGACAGTGAAGGTCCAATATAGTGAGAACAATTAGTAAAGGTCCCACACAGTGAGGACAGTAAAGGCCCATACAGTGAGAACTAACTGTAAATGTCCTATTCAGTGAGGATAGTAAAGGTCCCATACAGTGAGAGCTAACTGTAAAGGTCCCATACAGCGAGGACAGTAAAGGTCCCATACAGTGAGGACAGTAAAGGTCCCATACAGTGAGAACAGTAAAGGTCCCATACAGTGAGGACTGTAAAGGTCCCAAACAGTGAGAACAGTAAAGGTACCATACAGTGAGAACAGTAAAGGTCCCATACAGTGAGAACAGTAAAGGTCCCATACAGTGAGGACAGTAAATGTCTCATACAGTGAGGATAGTAAAGATCCCATACAGTGAGGACAGTAAAGGCCCATACAGTGAGAGCTAACTGTAAAGGTCCCATACAGTGAGGACAGTAAAGGTCCCATTCAGTGAGGACAGTAAAGGTCCCATACAGTGGGGACAGTAAAGGTCCAAAACAGTGACAACAGTAAAGGTACCATACAGTGAGGACAGTAAAGGTCCCATACAGTGGGGATAGTAAAGGTCCCATACAGTGAAAACAGTAAAGGTCCCATACAGTGAGAACATTAAAGGTCTCATACAGTGAGGACAGTAAAGGTCCCATACAGTGAGGACAGTAAAGGTACCATACAGTGAGGACAGTAAAGGTCCCATAGAGTGGGGACAGTAAAGGTCCCATACAGTGGGGAAAGTAAAAGTCCCATACAGTGAGGACAGTAAAGGCCCCATACAGTGAGGACAGTAAATGTCCCATACAGACAACTCAGCTGCTCTCTCTGCTTCCAACTTCAGCACCCGGGAGACTCAGCAATTTACGCAGGCGCTGACACGGGCTTCTCAGCCCTGTATTCCCCTCCCTCACAGTGTGTGTGCAGAGATGTAGTAGAGCACATAGAGGGCAGCTGAGGGAGGAGCAGGAAGTGCTGACAGGTCCCATACAGTAAGAAGACAGTAAAGGTCACATACAGTGAGGACAGTAAAGGTCCCTTACAGTGAGAACAAACAGTAAAGAGCACATACAGTGAGAACAGACAGTAAAGGTCCCATACAGTGAGGACAGTGAAGGTTCCATACAGTGAGGACGGACAGTGAAGGTCCCATTTAGTGAGAACAGACAGTAAAGGTCCCAAACAGTGAGGACAGTAAAGGCCCATACAGTGAGAACTAACTGTAAATGTCCCATACAGTGAGGACAGTAAAGGTCCCATACAGTGAGAGCTAACTGTAAAGGTCCCATACAGTGAGGACAGTAAAGGTCCCATACAGTGAGGACAGTAAAGGTCCCATACAGTGAGGACTGTAAATGTCCCAAACAGTGAGAACAGTAAAAGGTACCATACAGTGAGGACAGTAAAGGTCCCATACAGTGGGGACAGTAAAGGTCCCAAATAGTGAGAACAGTAAAGGTACCATACAGTGAGGACAGTAAAGGTCCCATACAGTGGGGACAGTAAAGGTCCCAAATAGTGAGAACAGTAAAGGTACCATACAGTGAGGACAGTAAAGGTCCCATACAGTGGGGACAGTAAAGGAACCATACAGTGAGGACAGTAAAGGTCCCATACAGTGGGGACAGTAAAGTTCCCATACAGTGAGGACAGTAAAGGTCCCATACAGTGGGGACAGTAAAGTTCCCATACAGTGAGGACAGTAAAGGTCCCATACAGTGGGGACAGTAAAGGTCCCAAATAGTGAGAACAGTAAAGGAACCATACAGTGAGGACAGTAAAGGTCCCATACAGTGGGGACAGTAAAGTTCCCATACAGTGGGGCGTGGCCAAGAGAGACTGTAGAAGGACGGGGGACGCGGGACGCGGGAGCTCCGTCTGCTACAACGCTAATATCGGCAATCCTGGATAATTAACTAGAACGAAAAGAACTCTAATCACATCTAGACAACACAAGGACCCGAATGCCACGAAATAAGGACAAAAAGGCGTCCACGGCGCTCACCAAGCTACAACAATTCGCCCACACAGGCCGCGCCATAGGTAAGATCCCAGAGGAGCCGCCATCTTGCTTGACCCACATGGCAGAGATCCGACCCAAATCCCCAGACCAAGCACAAACCCAAGAAAATACCACTATACCCCCCCCGAATTACAGGCTGTCCAAGCCAAACTCCTGACAGCAATCCAAGAAAGTAGAGCCTCACTTACCGTGGGAATGGAAGAAATAAAGGTAGATATGCTGCGACATGACCTGCATACAGTGAGACAGAGATGTACAGAGGTAGAGGACAGGATCTCGACCCTGGAAGACACAGTAGCCCCGATAACCCCAATAATCTCTGATCTACAGCAGCAGCTTGAATTACAATACCAAAGAGCCGAAGATATAGAAAATAGAATGAGACGCCACAACCTCAGAATAGTTGGGGTACCAGAAAGAGCAGAAAAGGAGGCCCCGGAAGAATACATCCAAAACTGGCTGACACATGTATTCCCGGACATTGGACTGTCTGAAATGTTCTCGGTGGAGAGGGCACATCGCATACCGGCTAGAGCCCCACCACCCGGCTCCAGACCTAGGCCACTTATCGCACGAATTCTGAGCGTACGCGATCGGGACAAAATCCTGAGGGCAAACCTAAACCGCGATCAACTTACCATCGACGGGTCAAATCTGGGACTGTCAATCTGGGACTGTCCTGGTAAATCCGGGACTATTGGCAACTATGATGGCTGGAACAGGGGTCTGCACCCTGAAAGCTCTGTTCTGTTCGCCAGAGCGCAGGTCTGCACCCTGGGAACTGTTCTGGTGGCAGGAACGGGAGTCAGTACCCTTGGGATGCTGTTCTGGATTTTCAAAATGGAAGTCTGCAACTTTGGAACTCTGTTTACTTGTACAATGTGTTTCGGCTGAATTTCTTACTTTGAAAAGGCAAAAGCTGTTTCCAGAATTCTGGCTCCCTGAATGGATCCCCAAAGCATAGAAAATGTAGTTATTCCCACTGCCCAACATTCGATTATTTGCCCTTTAATTTGAGGTTATGGGATCCTCCAGTCAGACTTAATCACAATGTAAAAACCAAAACTTCACTGGACCAACACACAGTAAGTCTATAGTTGGTTACGGATTATAGGTGTAACAACCTGTCAGTGCTATCTAAGACAATATGCATAGGAACTTGTTGCAAAGGAACTAAAGTGTCTGTGCACTGTAGGACTGGGGGGGGGGGGGAAGGAAGGGGTGGACAGGAGGAGGGGGCAGTGCCCACTGCCCAGGAAGCAGCCAAGGAGACTGGAGTAGGTGCCAGGTATGGAGCAGCAAGTGAATGGAAAGAGGGATCTCCTGTGAAGTAAAAGGCGGTCATCATCCAGTTTACAAGTGATTGTTCCCCTGTGGTTTCCAGGACAAAGGATTTACCTCCAAACCATCCTCCTTTGGATTTACTGGTCCACCATTTTGCCACTGAAAACTGTAAGTCACCCCATGCCAGAGTGAACTGCTGTGACATTTACTTATCAGTCAGTGTGACACCCATATGGACTGGGGAGCTGCTGAGCGCTGTTCCACAGCACTCAGACAGTGCTTGCCTGGTGTCACCCACCTATATGAAGCAGGGAAGTAGAGATGTCAGAACTTCGCAAAATCCAGTCCGCTCGAGAATCCACGAAAAAATTTGAAAATCTGTGAGCGGACCCATTAAAACCTATTAAAATGAAAGTTCAGCAAAATCCGCATTAAAATTGGTCTAAATAGCCTTGGTAACTTACACTAAATCACTCAGGGACCTGGGTAATGACCTTGGAAACACGTATCAACGCCTACAATACCTAAAAATTACAGTCCGCTAGCGTGAAATTCAAATGCGCCCGAGTCTTCGTCATTCTTCGAAAATACGAGGATTCTTCGAAAATACGCGAATTCTTCGGAAATATGGACCCGAACATGTGGCTTGCTCCGTCCAAATATTAGAAAAATCAGCGAAATTTAGAATTTATGAGGATTTCTCGTATTTTCCTGTATTTTCGAAAAAACGAGAAATCCTCGTAATTTTGAAAATTTTCGAAAATGTGGTTCGGAAAAGTTCGGAAGGTGGAAAACCGGAAAATCCGTGATATCCGCCGTTCGCGAACAAGGTAAATCCACCGCGGATATCCGGGTTCGGGTCCGCGAACTGGGCCATCACTACAGAGAAGGAAAGTGGCTTTGTGAAAATGACCCTGCCTTCTTTCCTATTTGGGGCTTACGAGTAGAGATGGCCGAACTTTTAAAAGTTCAGTCCGTTTTCGAACTTTGAAACTATATGGGAAGTTCGAAAATGGACCCATTAAAGTCAAGTCAAATAGTTCGAAAAGTTCGAATTAAATACAATTAAAATATCAATGGTAACTTAAAAATGTCTTTGGGACCTGGGAAATGGTCTGGGGAACACGTTTGAATATCCAGGACTTCCGAAAAATAGATTTTACACTCACGCGCACTACTTTCCAGCTCTCGCGTTCGATAATAAAACGATATTTACTTGCGTATTGGTATAATAGACATTTTACTTAAGTAGTATAACCTCTATATGTTTCATCAAATTAAAAGTGACAGGTCGACACGCCCACTCTCCTCCCCCTTTCCTCCCACTCTCCTCCCACTCTCCTCCTCCTCTCCGCCCTCTCTCGTTCTCCTCCCCACCTTATCCTCCCACTCTCCTCCTACTCTACTCCCATGCCCAACCCATTCCAACCCCTCCCACCCTCCTATTTTATATGAAATCAAAATCTATCTATTTTATATCTATTTATTTTATATCTATTTCTATCTATTTTACATCTATCTATCTTCTATTATCTATCTACCAATCTACCTATCTATCTATCTATCTTTTTTTATATCTATCTACCGGTATCTATCTATCTATCTATCTCAGCCCTCTGGCATCTTTACTCTCCACCCTCACATCCCGCGTGCCTCCTAATATCCACCCACCAACCCGCACCCACCTATTTTATATCAAATGAAATTAAAATCAATCTATTTATATTACGGTCAATTATCTTATAATAAGACAATGCAATATTAGCATTGCATTGTCACAATACAAAAACGAATGTTTTAAACAAAATATCTTTATTTGGTGCTCAACATGTTCAACAACGCAGTATGGTAGACACGTTTGTTTGTAATTACAACAGCGTAGACATAATTGTTTCAATTGCTTTGTTACAACGGTAATTTTTTCTAAAATCGTATGTGAATATTTTTAATACATTCTTAAAAGACATTCCTTTAGCAATACAGTGTAAGATATAGATGCTGTAATTCCCACAGACTGAACTAATGGTGTCTTATATTTGTTTATTTTGATACCTTACAGTCTTAATATTTCTCGATAAAAATTCCATAAATTCATCAGGAAATAGTTCATTTGAGGACGATAACCCATAACTATAAAAAAAAATAGGTACATCACGCTTACATAATATAATTAAAATCCAGTGCTTGATGTGAATCGTCTGTATTTACAATATAGGTAGCTGGTCTATCGATGATTTTATTTTGCGGTAATAAATCGCAAGGAAATACGCCTTTAAATATGCGTCTGGCATGAAAGTCTGCTTTGATAACGGCGGTAATTTCATAGTTTTCATAATTTTTATTGGAAATCGTATAAAACCTCCCATCTATTATTTATTTCAATAATATTTTCATGAACGGAATACACAATCATGTTAATAGTGTTTATTACAAGATCCGCAAAACAAAAGTATAACCGTTTAAAAATTCTGACCGATCCACGGATAAAGTGTTGTCCACCTTATACTTCCCCCGAAATATGCACAAGAGACATATATTCACGAACCGCTGATGCGTCTTGAAAATTAGGTTGAAAGGGTTTTGCAGGTATCTGTTGTCCATCCAAATATAGGGCCGCATAATTCACATTATAGTGATTGAAACATAAAGGATTTCTTTGGTAATTACCAGAAAATGAATCGTTGTCTATATATACTAGTATTACGGTTTTTGAAATGTTTCCCGAGAAAAAGGTTCTCATGGTTAGATATACGAGTACCAGCCACACTCTGATTTGGCGTACTCAGGGGATGCGTCATGTACAAAAGCCTGGTAAACGACTTCTTGTTTTCTGGAGGCGACGTCTCTTAGGAGCTGCTACTTTATTCATAAAAGATGGTAGAATGACACCGTTGTGGCCGTGTTTTCTTTTTCGTGTTTTTTTGCGAATTTGCACAACACTCGAGCCCTCCTGCCCCTGCCGAGGTCTATTTATTCGATCCATAACTGCGGTCGTAGCCGTAGTGACATCTTTAGCTTTGTTCCTGGCAGCAGTTTTTACATGCAGTTTTGCAATTATCACACCTTTCTTGAATAGGGGAACGACACCCCGGAATAGACCCCGAAATAACCCCGCAAGGCCAGAACCGTGCATAAATTCAGCGCCTTGAAAGCTCTCCAAACCATGACCGGCTTGTGTTATGTAATAATGTGTATACGCATCCGGATCGGCGTACACTCTCTGGGACAACGTTTTAATGAGCTGTCACAGTGCGGTCTAAAGTGTAATCGCGCAATAGTTTTACCGTATTTGAATTTAACTGGTTTAGCTTAGTCCGAGAGTATCGATGTTGCACTGGTGTAAAAGTGTTGTTTACAGAGCGGAACATAGTCAGGTCTGCTATACTTTTGCGTGACTAATTTACCATTTATACCGTTTAGCTTCACAGTTCCTTAAAAGCTGAATGTAACTATCGCCAACACATTGGTGTTGAATTATATTAGTGTAAACAAACATGGTATAAAATCCGGCTTTAATATCAAGGTAAATTTTGTTCTTTATAGGTAAAACACTGTTCTCTTTTGTTATTTCTATTTCATTATCCATTAAAACAACCGTGAAATGTTTCAAAACAGGTAAACTATATTCATTGTAGCGTAAAACGCTTTGTGATGCATCGTCTACAATGTTTTTTGACTGTTCTTGTTTAAACCCTGGCAGCCCCAATATGTTTGCTAACTTTTTACCAGGCATAAACTTGTATACATCCGATTTAGTTACAAAAATTTTTCTATCAACTTTGTCTTATCTTAGGCGTAAGTGTTCAGGCGGAATTTTTAATATTCAAGTTTGTGATTAATGGCTTTGACCAGTTCATACATATTAACGGAATAACCTGATTTAACAAAATGATCTCTGATCAGCTCACTGCTTTTAGTGATGTAAAAAATACCATCTTCGGGCTCAAAAGTATTCCATGTATGAGGCTATCGAATTTTTACTAACGCCGCTTCATAAGATCCACGAAGTTGGACAGCTTTTGCTAATTTAGTGGTATAAAAAGCTATGGTGTTTTCGGGGTAAAGTTTGTCAGAAGCGTTGCAGGGTAGCGTAATATAAAATGAGCCATCTTCCATATTTTACACCAGTTGCTTTTCAGATACCCAAGAGTTAAACTTTTTGGGGTAACCGACCCACTTTACAAAATACATCGTTTTCCCCCTAACATTCTTCTTTTTCACGTTTTTTTTCTATTCGGTAAACGTGGTGTTCATCAAGGGGTACTTTTTTTGGACTTCTTCCGTGTAGAAAGATCCTTCAATGTGTTCGGCAGCCAGATCTTTCAACTTATAAAGGGGTCTGAGACCCTTACTGTTTATAGTGTAAATGGTAAATATCTCATCCGTATAGGTCTGTTCATGACCCTTGTGAGCGGCCCTTTATAGCGGACAATTCTAACGTGATTGCCTACGGTATTTTTAATAACGGTTTATCTTTTTTAATAGCGGCGTAAGCGCCGTAGATATTTTTCAAAATGTTTAAAGAATTCTCTTTTGTCACATCAACAGGACGACACCTTATGGTTCTGTGGTACGTGTGATTATAACTATACACCAGGTCTTGTAACTTATCAATGTATCTGTGTGCGTTTTGTTCTCTAAAATAACGCTACATTCTTGTTTTCAAGGTTCTAATAAAACGTTCAACTAACGAAGCTTTGACCGTATTTGAAGTTAAAAAATTATCGGGGAGATCCAATACCCCACGCCGCGTTACTTACCTTAGCCCGATCCCGCGATACAATAACTGACGTAAACGAGATTACGTCAGTTATTGCATCGTGGGATCTGGCTAAGGTAAGGAGCGCGAACTTAACGCTCCCAAACCTTTACCGTTAAGTTTCGCGCTACGAGGTAGCGCAAACCTTAACGGCAGGGGTTTTGGATCGTTAGCACAGCGCTGTTTCCAAAAACATTTGGAAATGGCGCTGTGCTCTAAATTCCGTCTAAAACCCACGTTAACCCAAAATTTTTTCGGGTTAACGTGGGTTTTAGACGGAAAAGGGCTATTTTGAATCTCCCCGTAAGTATTTTAAAGGTAGTACAAAGTTTTTTCATTGGTTTGTTTATAAACTCTTTGCCACGATCCGTCTGAAGCTTCCTGGGGATCCGGCCACTTATTGTAAATATCTGCTCAAAAGCGGCAGCTACTGTCGATCCAGATATATTGGAAAGACCAGACACCCGTGCATATTTTGAAAGAATATCAATAACCATTATCAAGTATTTTACCCCATTATTTTCTTTAGAAAAATCCTTCATTGACACAAGATCGACCTGCCATTGGTCATCTATATCAGACACCATGACTTTGTTTCTTTTAAATGATTTTTTTACCGGTTTGTGCAGTGTGTAAGTATCCTCATTATTCAACCAATATTTTACAGCGTCTTTTCTTATTCCAAATTTTTGAACTTCTTTGAATAAGGCCTCAACACCGTAGTAAGAACCGACAGCATTTGGCGTGTAGTATTGTTTTCTCAATATTTCGCTATTTGCGGCTAGAAGTGTGGAATTTATGGGTCCCATTTACGCCGATATATTTAACCAACAGAAGCTAATACTGAACGGCCTAGATCGAAAGATAAATTTGACCAGAAACAAAGACTCTTTCTTTTTATGTCTGCTGAGGTGGCCCATTTTAAAGTACAAATACAACATGCGTTGCTGTTTGTCAAAAGAGTTCAAGTATCGCCAGCTGTGAGAATCAGACACAGTAGCACTCTGTTAAACGCTAACGTCAAGTACTTGGTCGATCGAGCTTTGCTTAAAGTGTACTGTATAGTATACCGTACATCTAACCATGAGAACCTTTTTCTCGCAAACATTTCAAAAACCGTAATACTAGCGTATATAGTCAATGATTTATTTTCTGGTAATTACCAAAGAAATCCTTTGTGCTTCAATCACTATAATGTGAATTATGCGTCCCTATATTTGAATGGTCAACAGATACCCGCAAAACCGCTTCAACCTAATTTTTAAGACGCATCAGCGGTTCGTGAATATATGTCGCTTGTACATATTTCGGGGAAGTATAAGGCGGACAACGCTTTATCCGTGGATCGGTCAGAATTTTTAAACAGTTATACTTTGTTTGCTTTTGATTTGTCACCTGATCAAAAACCTGGCGGGCATTTCTCTCTAGTGAAAAATGGAAATCTCACAGCCAAAATTAGATTTGTGGATCTTGTAATAAACACTATTAACATGATTGTGTATTCCGTTTATTATTGAAATAAATAATAGATGGGAGGTTTTATACGATTTCCAATAAAATGTATAACTATGAAATTACTGCCTTTATCAAAACAGACGTTCATGCCCGACACATATTTAAAGGCGTATTTCCTTGCGATTTATTACCACAAAATAAAATCATCGATAGACCGGCTGCCTATATTGTAAATACAGACGATTCGCATCAATGGGAAAGCACTGGATTTTAATTATATTATGGACGAGTGATGTATCTATTTTTTTTGATAGTTATGGGTTATCGCCCTCAAATGAACTTTTATCGAGAAATTCTAAGCCTGTAAGGTATCAAAATAAACAAATACAAGACACCGTTAGTTCGGTCTGTGAGAATTACTGCATCTATATCCTACACTGTATTGCTAAAGGAATGTCTTTTGAGAATGTATTAAAAAAATGACCGTGTTGTATGTAAGTTTGTAACAAAGCGATTGAAACAATTATGTATACGCTGTTGTAATTACAAACAAACGTGTCTACCATGCTGCGTAGTTGAAAAATGTAACATGTTGAGCAGCAAATAAAGATATTTTGTTTAAAACATTCGGTTTTGTATTGTGACAACGCAATGCTAATATTAATTATAAGATAATTGACCATAAGATAAATAGATATGTAGATTTTCATTTCATTTGATATAAAATAGGTGAGTGGGGGTTGGTGGGTGGATAATAGGAGGCGAGTGGGATGTGAGGGCGGAGAGTAAGGATGCGAGAGGGCAGAGATAGATATAAAATAGATAGATAGATAGATAGATAGATAGATAGATAGATAGAAAATAGATAGATAGATAGATATAAAATAGATAGATTTTGATGATAGATAGATAGATAGGTATAAGATAGAAAGATAGAAATAGATATAAAATAAATAGATAGATATAAGATAGATATAAAATAGATATAAGATAGATATAAAATAGATATAAAATAGATTTTTTAAAAAAATTTTTAATTTCATTTAATATAAAATAGGTGAGTGGGAGGGGATGAAATGGGTCAGGCATGGGAGGAGATTAGGAGGAGAGTGGGAGATTAGGGCGGGGAGGAGGAGGAGAGAGAGTGGAGAGGAGGAGGAGAGGGGGAGGAGAGTGGGCGTGTTGACCTGTCACTTTTAATTTGACGAGGTTATACTACTTACTCGCATATATAATAGACATTTTACTCGCACATTCGATAATTCGAAATTTACTCGCATATTTGTATAATAGACATTTTACTCGCACATTAGTTTATTCGATATTTACTCGTGTATTTGTATAATAGACATTTTACTCGCACATTAGTTTATTCGATATTTACTCGCGTATTGGTATAATATACATTTTACTCGCACATTAGTTTATTCGATATTTACTCGTGTATTGGTATAATATACATTTTACTCGCACATTTGTTTATTCAACATTTAACTTGCATATTCGCACCTCGAACATTCGAACATTCAATAATTATTGAAAGTCCGAAAATTATCGAAATTCTGAGAAATCTGGGTCCGGGATAGTTCCAGAAGTCTGAGTCCGTTCGAACTCGAATAGTTCGTCTCGAACTCGGGTTCGAGTTTTAATCCATCTGTACTTACGAGCACTAAAGAATTTGGTAAACATTAGGGGTAAAGGTGTGCACACCCAGGTAATTGCTGTTTAACTTGCTAGAACTAGCTTACCTTGTTATACTGTATGTTGTATCAGTTATTACATTTTGTTTGTACTGCTAATTAATGCATAACTAACTTTCTTTTATCCATTTAAATAAATATCAGGCTGTGCCTGTTGCACTGCCCACAGTATGTGGTCCCTGAAACGTCCTGGTGTCACTAAATTAGGAGCAAACCCTTTACATTCTTGCTGTCACCCAAGGGTGCGCTAAATAGGTATAGGTATAAAGTAGCTCAAAAGTCTGCTCTGACTGCGGTGCACTCACAGCTCTGCCCTGCGTTTAAGACATGTCTCATTCTCTACCTGTTTGGGTTAGTCAAGTCTGCTTACAGGGGTAGAGAAGGATGCATGTCCTAACTCCTAAACACAGGGCAGAGCTGTAAGTGCACCACAGAGGCAGAGAGAAGTCATTTTTGAACCAAGCACAAAAGTTTAAGTAATGTCTCCTGACCGCAAGGTATAAACAGAAACCAACATCGGACTTATTGAGTGTTGGTTTCAGCAACGTTCTGGTTTTTACATTGTGATTGCTAAGTTTTGCCCTGCAGTTCCACACTGACAGAAGAATAAGTCAGGACACTGCCAGTAGGGTTGGAATTGCAGGTAATTAGCCCTCCCTTGCGCAAGAGGCAGTGGAGTGCCTGTGGTTCCGGGCCGGTTACATTTTTTATTTATACTGGGGACACACAGTATACGGAATGCTGATTTTGAAACAAACCTTATTTGGATTCAGAACTGCCAGTTCTCTGCCCTGTATTAAAGCACACAGCCTGAGTTTCCTATATTGGAGATTCTTGTATGTCTCACATGATCCTTTCTGATAAAAATGGAAGCTCCAGCAGATTTTAGGGAGCCCAGACAGTCTCCAAAATGAGGAATCTCACACCCACACACAGAAGTACGAGTGAAAGCAATGTAATTTTTAGGGTTTTGCTGAGCATGTCCAGTGTAAAAAAACTTTTAATACAAATGCACAGCAACCCTCCAAACTCTAGTTTTGCATTATACATTATTCTCAAAGATGCCCCTGAAGCGACTTACCTGACCCGGTCCCTCGCCACTCTGTCACGTGACTCCACTGCTTTGTGGAGCTTCTTCCTGGTCGTGGCTGTCAATTAATTACCAGACAGCCGTAACCAGGAAACTCCTCACTGCTTCTGCTCTTGCTTGAAAGGAGCAGGGGGTGGCACCAGACGGCAAGGGACTGAGTCAGGTAAGTCCCATCAGGGGCATTTTTGAGAATTATTTATAACACAAAACTGGGGTTGCCATACATTAATATATCACTTTTTTGTAGGCTGGACATGCCCTTTAGGAAGAAACGCAAGTATATTTACCTTTTCGTGCGATCTACTGCGGCCACACTGACATGTCCCTATCGCTTCCTGGTTCTGTTCAACTATAGCGCGCATGCACAATAATTGTCAGGGCCGCCACAGTGAAATGGTGAATGGTAAATATACTGGCCTCGTTCCTGGCTCCTGAGAAATTAATTGAAGAATGGGAGGTAAATCATAGCTCCTTAATCTCCCGGTCTCCAATCAATGAATTAAAGGAATAGTTCACTTTTACGGTGAACTATTCCTTTAAGTTGTCATGTGCACAAAGTTGTAGAGCCTTCTACCTCATGTTAAAATAATAATTATCATTTATTTATTAAGTGTTGAAGATATTCCATCATACTATTCAATAGAAAGAAAATAGCAATTATGGCGTGCCAATACAAACTGACACAAATGGAAGAGATGGCCTTGTTTGCAAGTGCTTTATTAATATTAAAAAGGAAAAAATGACAACTTCTATAATATTGCACTTATCACATTATTTCAACCATTACCTTCCTGTCATCCATTTTAGCTCATTAGGGTCAAGGCAGTTCTTTTAATAGAATAATAGCCTAGAAATGCATTACATAACTTTTTTTTGCCTACCTAGACATTGAGTCTCCAAGATTATCTATTTCTGAAATATATATCAGAAGGAACATCAGATAATACTTACTGCACATTAAGGCATTTTTAGCCTTTTTTTTTTAAAAAATAAGAAATAAGAAAAATAAGCTTTGTACTATTATGCTTTGCTATGAATACTAAGCCTGCTAGTCAGACACTTGTATTTGGTTTGCACCCAATCAGCTCCTCAGTTTTACAATAGGAAAAATTTCATTACTGTGACTCTTACCTTTTGATAATTATTACAGATCCGTAAGTTCTGGTTTGAGATTTTCAAATGACAAACAGTGATGAATAATTCATTTACCGTCTTTCTGCTTATTAATAAAAAAGTTTAGGTTTTGAAAGCCACAGAATCTGTACTGCACTTCCAATACGGTAAATCATCTTACACCTCAATTACATTCAATTTCCTCAAATGCTCATTTAACAGTAGAGCTTAATGGATGATGTTCATATTAGATAGCGTATGTGGGTGTTACAAAGGAAATGATTTTCCAAGAATCTAGCAAGCAAGCCAAATTATGAGAAAAAATATTTCCCCCTATGTAGCCATACAATCCTAAATATCTCTTAAAGGAACACTAAACTTAAAAAACAAGTATTTGGCATCCGTTTCTATTATTCACAGGGAGGTGAGAACGATTGATTATTCCCACCTCCCTGTGAATAATAGTTTGCTCAGGGGACCTGGAACTTACCTTACTGCACTCCTCTTGCAAGCTGCTCCTGCACAGAACAGCTGTTCTGTCCCGATCATGCGCCCTATCTTTTGTATTCTGTCCCGATCGTGCGCCATATCTTTTGTATTGGCGCGCATGCACCTAAGATAGGGTGATAGTTTCCTTTAACTTAAAGGTTATGTCCTCCCCTGGACTAAAATCTAACATATTTTAGGGCACTCCACAAAACCTCAGTTCCATTTTATGACCCTCCCAGGCTGAGAAATAAAACCTACAAATCCACCGTCTTGGTCACGTCCGTCGGTCACGTAACTATAGCATAAAATTTAAGTTCAAAGGGTGGACATGCCCTTTAAAAATGTGCAATCTTATGTTCTGCAGTTGTTGTATCAGTATAGGTTTTCAGTGTAGGCGTAATTTTGCTTAAACATATGGGAATCAGAGAAGAAACGATATGCAACTGAATCTGATAAGGTCACCTTACATATAGGGAATAATTCACCAGCAGTAGAAATAATTTATTTTTCTTGAGTTTTTTTATTTTTTCTGAGTTTTTAGCATGAACCTTTTTTAAGTAGTGATATCAGTGTTGTGTGACGGAACAGATGAAAATTGGCCCAGATATTTTTTACTTAGACTAAAATGCGTGATTTTTTGCTTTGTGAGCTCTATTGCAACCATAGTTGACATCACGGTGCAGTAAATAATCATTGCTCTACCTTAAAAGTTTATTTTTCTGAATATTTCTTACCTTTTCTTTAGTGTAGCCATCTATTGCTGTACAAATTACGTTGCGGAAGGCGTTGGGCGTAATGTAACATTGAATCTGTGGGATGTCGGGCAAGTGTATGGCTGGCATGAGATTTTTTTTAAAGGGACAGTTCAGTGGAAATTATCAATATTTGTTTAAATTGTTAGTTTGTGTAATGCCTTTTTAGTTATTCTACCATAACGGTCTCTATTAGGGTTCCTACAAACAGGAAGTCAGTATTTCAGTTGCATTTATTTATACACAGACACAATGCTGAATTGGCAGATTAAGGTCATTGGTATGAATACTGCTCTTTTTTCTGAAAAGGATATGTATTTGCACTGAACTTCCCCTTTAAAACTTAAATTAGTTGTAAGACATCATCGCTTACATATATGGCAAAACCTCTCCTTAGGATAAGATGGCTTTCGTAAGATCTCCATTTAAAATTGCAGGTCATCGAATCAAACATTGATTTTGTATATTCTTTAGGTGATGTTTTTTTGTGGCAAATGATAAATGAGTTTCTTGTCCTGTCACCATGTATTAGATATATGAAAGTTAGCACATGGTGTGTCAGACTGATAGAATTCTTTTTCTCTGTATTGTTTAGCAATGATGTTACATTTTTGTGAAAAGTGTTTTGAGAGAATATTTTGGTCTGGAGAGAAAGAGAAGGTCTAGTGTTGTCAGGTAAAGTGCAGTGTTTAATAAAATGGATCACTTGATACATTTTCAGTGGCAGTAATTTCAAAAGGGATGTATGTATGAAAGGGTTGGATCTGTTTGGCTGAGATCATCTAAAATATGATCTTCAAATAAAATGAAATGAAAGTAACATGGCTAATATCTGTAGGATTTTGGTGCCCATAATATTGTTGGTTGTCCCGAATGTTATTGGCGAAAACATGTTTATTGTACTTTATTTTGGGCATTAATCATTGGAATTGAATAACTAAAAAAAGTTACCAAAAATATTATCAAGGCATGTTTACATGCTTTAAAATTTGGAGGCAATAAAAATGGCACTTTTTGGTAGAGTAGAGCAGTAAATATACGTAATCTAAAGCCTGTGCATTGTAATTTAGGATTCTTGTAATTTTAGTAGTTTTGCAGATACAGCAGAACTTTCGGAATTTGGACTGGTGGAACTTTGTAGAAATTCTGTTACAGAAATTCCTGGTTCGAATACCCATCCGACTTCCACAAAATAAGGACCATCATAAACACGATACTTTGATCATGGAAAGTTCGGTATTCAAATTTGAATATTCAATTCAAGGTTCATTGAGTATTTGATCACATAATTACATTTTGCATGTTAACGCATGCTGACGATGTTGCACTGGTCTGTATGATGTGACAATAATGTGGCTACCTGGGATTAATCCACTTAAACCCCCCTTACAGATTGTTGCTATTTGTCTGACCAGATCATTGGTATTACAACAACAAATAAAGGGCTGTCCAGTCTTTAGAATGCAAATTGGGGTGTTCCCATTTTTTGTGCAAACACAGCAGAAAATACACACAACATTTCAGCTTGCAGGCCTTTGTCAAGTGTCTGATTTGTCAGAACAGATTATTAGCCCATGTGGGGGTACCTGATAACCTAGGGAATTTTGTTTCCAGTGCCCTACAGAATGATAGATGGCTTTAAGGGGAGAGGCTGTCTACCACCAGATTGCATTATATTCCTTTTCCCTCTTCTACAAAGCTAGATTTAAAAGGAGCCTATAATCTTATCCATGCTCAAGAAGTCAATGAATGGGAGACATCTTTTCACTCTCGATTTGGTCATTCCGTGAATACACTGTCATGCAATTTTGTCACTGCAGTGCTTAAGTCACTTTCCAAGACTTTGTAAATTATATTTTCTGGGACCTTCTTCATCAGTTACTTGTAATGTATCTGGAAGACATACTTATCTTTTTTTAATCCTTGCAGGAACATCGGTCACAGTCATGTTAAGAAAGTTCTTCAATGACAGTCAAAACACAGTCAAAGCACAGTCAAAATGGGGAAAAGTCTCCTATCACATAAGACTGATATCCTCCAGTAGTGTACACACTATTTTATTGTGATGTGAAAAAACACATTCATACAGATTAAAAATGTAAATATGCATAGTATCCCACAGAATGATCAAAGTAAAGTAAAGTCAAAAAAAGAATTGGACATATATAGCTTCATTAAAAAGTTTATCTTGGCTTTATGGTTTGGGGTTAATATAAAGTGCAGAGCATATTTGAACTGTATGCAGTACAGTCTATACAGTCAAGAGGGCTAAAGTGCAAATAACAAATGAGAACAATCTTACCCAGTTAATGTAAAGTGTTCTGTTGGATTCCAAATGCATGTGACTGCCAATGTTCATTTTGGCAACAGGTGTGCTCTCTAATTGTCAACTATATCACGTCCAACATCTGCCCCCAATCTGCCTCCAGTCTTTAAGAGCCCAAAACTTGTCCGCAAATAGTCCTGATCATATATCATGGGGGCCCAAAGTGGATCTCACTACTAGGTTAACTCAGGCATAAATTATACCCATTTGACCAAAGCAAGTTTTGGTCATGGGACTTCATTCTACAACATTGTATCTAACATTTACTACATAGCAACATATAACAGACAAGATGTCATTTTAACACATTTATCAAGGTGAATACATACATGGTACAGCATAAATTATAAACATTTTATAAAACATTTTAAAGAGGAATTTCTTATTTAACCCCCCTGGTGTTAAAGTCGATTAAAAGATCCACCAGGATTCTATTTGTAGGATTTTTTTTATCTCAATTCCCACCTCTTAGTGGTGTGTCTGGCCACACTGCTGGTTTCCTCATTGTCTTTAATATCTCTAATATGCTCTTATATTCGTATATATATATATTTGTCTTTTGTTTTTCCAACAAAATTTCTGGGTATTGTTTGGCATAGATGACTCCTACTGTTTTACAATTGATGAATTGTTTAATTAGGTAAAAGTTTCTTGATACAGATGTTAAAGGTGTTCTTTTCCCCACGCAGGGACAAATTCTACATGCATGATCCATTTTAAAAATTGCCCCTGGGGAGCCCTCTACTTGATTAAGTGATCTCTGTGATTAAGCGTACCTGTATTTTTGCTTAATTTTGTAGGTTCAAATATCAAAGAGTTTTTATCAGAGTATTTGGTTTTTTCATATGCTTTCATATGCTTTTTTCAACCAAAAAGGTAGGGTAGTCATCAGTAGAGATGATGAATGCAAGCTTTGAGCATATATCAGACTGTTCTGTGCAGTGGGTTTTCTAAACCTTTAGTTTGAATTGTTTTGCCCACCTTTTTGACCCAAAGGGAATTATAATTGATCCCAAAAATGTTTCTGCAGACGTGGGTTAGTCCAGTGTACAACTCATAAAGATATTGCACATTTTATTAGTTTTGCAAACTTCTATAGATGTTTCATTAATTTTTTTCCCACAAATGGGACACTACTTACTCATCTGACTAAGAATCATCTGTCCTTTCATTGGTCGCCTATGTGACAAACAGGAGTGCAATGTAAAACTCCATACACAATTTCTGAAATTGTACTCCTAATTTTCAATTATTTCACCTTATTGCCATGGTCCAGCAGTATGGCAGCTCCCACATTGTTCCCTGTCATGGGTAATCACAGGGTTAAATGCATGTTAAATTGTAAGCTCTGCTTCCTTTCCCATAGCCATTCCCATTTGGTGTTAAGTTAGCTGACCTAGCAAGAGGTCTGACTTCAAAGGGGCAAGGTGTGAAGTCCCTGTAATATATATACACAGTTACAGGCTAGTAGGTACCAGCTCAGCAGGGAATCTCCTAGTAGAGAATTGAGCAGAAACCAACTGGCAGATCAAAGGTAATTCATATTCCTTAATAATTCAGGATGTAGAATTATTTCATGTTTTCATAAATACCCCCAGTTTATCCAGTAATTAATTCTGCATTTATAGATACCTGACATAATATGATAGCCCGAATCAAACTTGGGATATTATCCTTCCTAGGCCTACGATCTACCAGATATGTCATATTTGGTCTTATTCTGTTGGGTAAAATTAGTCATGCAATAAAGTAAAGGTGATCCTCTGCACTCGTCCACACGTGGGTGCCCACTCCTCCAGATAGTCCAACCCTTAATGGACATATATCAATTGGAAACAGCAGAAAAGCGAGGGTCGCACTCCAAAGTAAATTAAATTGAATTTATTATTATGCCCCCTTCCTCAGGTGATCAGTAATTAATTCTGCATTTATAGATACCTGACATAATATGATAGCCCGAACCAAACTTGGGATATTATCCTTCCTAGGCCTACGATCTACCAGATATGTCATATTTGGTCTTATTCTGTTGGGTAAAATTAGTCATGGACCATCATGCTATTTTTTGATTATTTTTGATACATTATGTGACATGTATGGTTCACAAATTACGTACTGGAGGGGAATTGGACATTTAAAATTCCCTCAAAAAATAGGAACCAACCTTTGGGGGAAGAACCAAGTCCACCCCCTTTAGAGACGAGACCGCTCCCATTTTCTGGCAAAGGATAAAATTGGGAGACGGGTCTCAGCTCAGAGTTCGTCATAACCTCTACAATAACATCTAGCCAACAGGACGGACCATATTGGCTTACAGCAGGAACTATTATTTGGACTTTTCCCATAACTGGATTAACAAGTTCTGGACTCTGCTCATGGACTTTTCAGATGCCAATTATCCTTAAGTATTCATTCTTTTACCCATTTCTTACTCTCACCTGTGTGTTACCGCTTTTATGTTCAGTAAATTACTTTAGTTTTTCTTTATATTTTTATGCACTATTTTTGTCAACTTTTAATAAATGATATAAAATCATTTATAGGCTATTGTCCTATTCTGAGTATATCCCAAAACGAATCTGTGTCTTTGAAGTACGCTACTATAGAGAAGTATTGTGTAGGTATATAGATATACTGTATAACTGTGTATAGAATATTAGGGGTGAATAACCAATTTTCTTACAGGTTGTTAGAAGTAGGGGTGCGGATATCCCCATAGATATAGGTAACAGGTCATTCTGCTGTTTTATCGGAATGTGGTGGCAGAGAGTATATTGATATTTAGTAATATTAATTGTGTAGTATATCGTTTGTTCACTAACCCCACCGGGTCCGATCTGTTCCGTCCGCCTGTCGGTTGCTTGGAGTGTGTTTTCCGGTAGCGGATAGGTGGTTGGGCGTCTCGGCCCGGAGGGTTTGTGACAACCTAAGCACAAGTCATTTTAAATCTTAGAAGCAAGCATTTAGATATGCAACCTGATCCTCTTTACAGGATTTTCTCCAAAGAATTTTCCAGTAAAGTGCCTGACACTAAACTTTAACCTCCTCTTGATTTATTTAATTGGTTAAAGAGAGCCTTCTCCAAATATATCCTCTCTGACAAAAATGTTGGTGCAAGATGGCCTTTTCTTTAGGCAAGATCTTTGTTCCTGAGCTAGTTAGAATAGCTATTCTTCAGCACTGCCATGACCAGCCCCTTTCTGGTAATTTTTTTGACATTTCTAAAACCTTCTCCAAAGAGAATTTTGGTGACCTCTTCCTAATCAATCTAATTCTTGCACCATGCTTTCCATGGGTTTTATTGTTGGATTGCCTTTGTCCAATCTTTGTGGTTGAACAGTATGACAGATTCTCCGGGATGATTCACTTTTATTCCAGTAAAAGGGATTCATTCTGCTGTCCTTACTGCAGAGATTATCATTCAAGACATTATTATTCTTCATTATTCTATCAACCTAGTGTCTACTGGGGGAGTTTAATTTACGTGTAAATTTTGTAAAGAACAATGTTGAATCCTTAATCTCCTCAGGATATTGTCCCCAATCTAATGGACAAACCAAAAGGACCAACCAGAAGCTCGAGCAGCACCTTAGATGCTTCTCGTCCTCTTCTCAGGAAGAGTTGGTTGCATTCTTACCGTTAGCAGAATTTGCTTATAATAATTTAATTCATTTTGTCACTAATTCTCCATTTTAGGTCAAGTATGGATTTCACCCTGATTTCATTCCTAAAACTGATGCCCTCGCCCTTTAAATTAGATTATCTGCTATTCAACTAAATACAGTAATGATCAAAACCCTTTTGTGTCAAGCTCAATAGACAGACATAGAGAAAGTGTCTTGAAATTAAGGTTGGTGACAGAATTTGGTTATCTACCACCAAATTAAATAACTAAAGTCTCCAGACAACTTTGTCCCAATAGAGAAAGAATATTCACAAACACAAAAAACTGTGTCTTACCTTTCCCTTTGCTGTTGCTGCTTGGTGATTTATAAAAGAAACCTGTGGGTACTAGGGATCATCTAAGTTCACATGCTCAATAGATCAAAACAGTTACAGCCTTTCTTCCTAGAAACAGACAGCCAATCATTACAGCACAGAGATTCCCCCATTCCCTTCTTTTACTAAACACATTCAATGCTTCTGTCATTACAATGATATATTCATTTGCTTTTCATACACAATATGGTAGGTAACATGGATGGTATGGTAGGTAGCATGGATGTAACAACATTTCAGTAAAAAATAAAAGTAAGTCTGGAGAATTGATCTTGCAACCTCATGTACTCTTGCTAAAATCAAGAACCTTTGATCTGGTAAGCTGTGTGTTTTTTTAAAACAAGTGCTTTAAGCAAGAGAGCCACCAAAGCACATGCAAGGTACACAGGTAAAGATACCTGGCATTAAAATATTGCGCTTAATGTAGTGCAACACGATATTGGATGGTAAGCACTGGTTGCTCGGGTGTCTTTTTTCAGTGCAAAGAAGTCGCAACTTTATTTAATCCTAGCTGCCCTGGATAAATGAGTACCTTTATCTTTTGTTAGGAAAATTATTTTTAATTTTTTAAATAAAATCAACTGAATATTTTGTATTGGCCAAGGAAAGCTGTATGCAATTCATGCTTACTGCAGGGTAGCAACCAACTTTCAAAGTTTTATTAGGGACTTTAAATTAAACATTTGTACAGAAAACACTTTGTACATAGAAACAGTGAATATTTGGGTCAGGGGGTGTGGCTCTTTGAAGACTTCATGTGCTGTGCATTGTACTGGCACCACCATGTAAGTCTCCTTAGTTAAATAATCTATTTTTCACATGTGTGTTAAAGCAACTTACTAAAGAAGAATCTTCATAGGCACTTCTAGGGTTTTTGCTGCCTAAGCCAAAATTTGAATGCCGCCCTTGATTATTTAAAGGTGCGGCACAAAGCATGCTGCCACTGTGTTAAAGTGGGTGTGGCTTTGTCAGGTGCGTGGCTAATATTTGACTATATTAAACTTTCTATCACATAGGTCAATTGAAAAGTCAATTACGGTAGCAATAATGTAAATTACTAGAAACAGATATCACATCCCATTCTCAAACAGCTTGTGTTGCCACTACCATATTGCTCCCTTCAAGTAGGCTCCTTTGAAGTAGACTCTTTTAGCAGGGCAATAACTAGTCTAACCTAGCCTAACAAACTAATTAAAGCTAACCTAACCATAAAAAATGATTTTAACAACATCCTATCTGTTACTAGGGGAAATAATTTTTTTCAAGACCAGTCAACAAAAAAATATTTATTTTCCACCACTACCTGTCTGCCGCCTTCCTTTTTCTCTACAGGGGTGCCACCTGAGACAAATGTCTTACTCTGCCTCATGGAGAACTAAACTTTTTTTTAAAATTAAGTTTAGTTCTCCTTTAAAATGCTTTACCATCCAGAAATGTTGCTCTTAAGTTTGTAGGTCCTTATTCTGTCAAAAAGATCACAAGCCCTGTAGCTTTCGAATTAGATCTCCCTGACACTATGAGCAAGGTCCACCCTGTGTTCCACGTTTCCTTTCTTTAAAGGATAACTAAACTAAAAATGGTAAGTACCTGGGGCAGAGACGTAGAATTAATTATTAATTAATTAATTATTATAGACGTAGAATTAATTATTCCCTCTTCACTATATAGTTTCGTTAACTGTACAGCATGTACAGTTTTCATTTGCCAGGTTAGTCCTGGACTAATTTTGGCTTAAAGGGCAACTCTGGTCTCAAAACAAGTTAGGGTTGAATGAAAGTATTGCAGTATTTCCTTTAAAATGGGCTGACAATCACATCTCTGGCTGGAGCCTATCACAAATTACATTGGGGTGAATGTTCAAACTTCCTGCTTCCAGTAGGTTAAGTGACATCACCTGACCTCTGCCCCACCCATCCGCCCCGGGGGAGAAGCATGTTCAGTTAAGACTTAATGCTGGGGAAATCAGGACGTACCTGTGGAAAAATTGACAGTTGAGAAGGGGAGCCTATTAATGCAGGAAGAGGTTGGTCACATTACTACATGCTGGTCACATTGCTGAAAACAGGAAGTTTTCAAGAAGGAAGTAATATTGCTGAACCTTTCCAGCAATAACTTCTCATAAATTTTATCTAGAAATGTGATTTAGGTTTTATTTTTGAAGGTATGATGGAAGGCTTTTTATATATATCCTACTAGTTTAGAAGAATTTGAGACCACAGTTACCCTTTAAAGATGCTGAAACCAGGAGAAAGACTGGCTGAATCAGGTTTTTTTTTTTGGACTGGTGCTACTCACAGAAACAATATTGGGAGGTAGGAATTACCAGGCTTATAACCCTGTCCCAAGTTATTTTCATTTTAACTGTATTTAAAAATAAACTTCATACACATGATAGTTATCCTTTAACTCTTTGTGGATTTTTTTCCAGAGGGGAGTTCTGTTCCACCACCTCCGATAGCCACAAAACAAGGGTGCCTTGAAAATTCAATCCTAGAAAGTGCGGTTTTCAAATTTGAATATTTGATACTCGAATATTTGAGGTTCACTGAGTATTGGATCATGTGATGGATCAGTGTTTAAGGAACTATGCCTTTAAGGTATTGATTGAAGCCGGGAGGTTAAGGAGCTATGATTAACTCTTTGACTGCTTGGATTTGTAAAAGATATAAACCAGGTCTGTACCTTATGTTTATTAACACTGAAATAACAGAATATATTAGCAATTAAGTGTGACACACTGGCTGAAAATTGCATGAGGAGGCTCAGTTGTATATATTCTAATAAAAACAACAAGAGTATTCCACAGCACCTCCCCATTAAAGTCCATAGCTTTTGTATTATATTTTTTAGATTTTATCACATCGATGATGGTCATATTTAAGACTAGAATGTGTCTAAAGAAATTCTTTGGCTTGATAAAGGTCCAAGGACAAGGACCAAAAAGTTGCCTGTTTACCACTAATAAAATTTCATAAAGTTCTTTGGGAGTACTCTATATCTTTATATTCTTATTATCAGTATCCTGTAGCAGCACCCAGGCTATTATAGTGTTTTACCTTGGCAGGAGCCAGTTGTTTGGACTGTTTACATATATATATTGATCCTGTTGAAGGCCACCCTTAAGATGGCTGTAACACATTAATTTCACTGAGTCTGTCTTTCAAATACAGTTTTTTCATTTAAAAAAATTCCCAGGAGTGCTTTGCGGACTTTATCCCTACACCCCTTATATTATATAAATTATATAAATATATTTATTACTTCATAGGAGATTTCATTGAGTTTTTAGGAGGTACCAATGAGGTGGGGGTATAGGATATTAATACAGTTCAGAAACACTCTAGCACACCGCTGTTGGCTTGCTGCCAGACAATAGATAGGTGCTATCCCTCAGCTCTCTACTCCACGAGCTCAGATAATCCCAGAACAAAGATGCAAACGAGGGAGCACACTATATGTGTAGAATCAACAATTTATTGTGAACAACACACAACAATTTATTGTGAACAACACACAACGTTTCGGGAGTACAATTTCCCTTCCTCAGGTATCCAGATACCTGAGGAAGGGACATTGTAGTCTCAAAACATCATGTGTTGTTCACAATAAATTGTTGATTCTACACATATAGTGTGCTCCCTCGTTTGCATCTTTGTTCTGGGTATAGGATATTACAAATAGGAAAGGTGTATATGTACAGTATGTGTGTACTATCTCATTATTACCATTTAAGTGACCATCAATAAATGTATATAAAGTATAGCACTGACTTATATTAGGTACAAGACAAAATATACAAAATACATAAACTTACTTACAGAGCTGAGATTCCTATGTCAATATAGTATGGTCAAAATGTGAGGTTAAACCACACCCCTGTGTCTGCTCCATGTGATTACTGAGAGGTAAATCCAAAAAAAGTTTCTGTCTGCTACAAGGGCATGATGTGTATTATAATGGATATATACACTAAGGCTCCTTATAAACCACTTCCAGCCTGCAGGTTGGCCTGGTCAATATTTAAAGTGGTGCACCATTGGCAGGCACTAGAGATGGTCGAACTATATAAAGTTCGGTCCGTTTTCGAACTTTCGAACTTCAAAGAAAGTTCGAAAGTTCGAAAGTTCGAATCCGGACCCATTCAAATCTATGGGGGAGAGAGAGTTCGAAAAGTCCGAGTAAATTACAGTAAAACTAACAGTGCTAACTTACTGTAACTGGTTGTGGCACCTGGGAAATGGACTGGGGAACACGTTGCTGTCACCAAATCTTCTTAAAACCAGTCAGACCGGCAAGCGTCAGGATTATCGAATGTACGAACCTTCCCATTATACAGTCCTTACTAGGTTCAGCAAACAGTTCACTCGAACAGTCGAGGGATGTATAGTGTAGTGGGTAAAGCAACAGCCTGTGATGTGGGAGACCAGGGTTCGATTCCTGGCTAGGGCAGCTCTCCAAATGTTTGATTATAATAACCTAGTACTATTATAACCATATAATATTGTATTACTATTATTATTATGTATTTTTATAAATAATATTATATGGTTATTATATTACTAGGGTATTATAATACCATATAATAACCTAGTAATATTATAACCATATAATATTATTTTTTATAAATATTGTTATATGGTTATTATATTACAGTTATTAATTCTTTGTCTAGCTGTCCCTAGCCAGGATTTGAACCCTGGTCTCCCACATCATAGGCAGTGCCTTTAGCCACTACACTATACAGCCAATACAGTACATGGCTTGATATTTTACTAAGTTATCATATGGTGATTATATGGTTATTATTTTACTGTGGTAGTATCTAGGTTATTAGCAAAAGAAACAGAGCTTTGCTATATATGTACTATAGTGTAGTGGTGAAAGGAACTGCCTTTGGCATGGGAGTCCAGGGTTCAAATCCTGGCTTGGACAACAATACAGTTTTTAGATTATTATAATAACCTTGTAATATAATAGCCTAGTAATATTATAACCTTATAATATTACTTATTATTATCTATTTTTATAAATATTATATGGTTTAAGGGACTGCCTATGATGTGGGAGACCAGGGTTTGAATCCTGGCTAGGGACAGCTATACAAATGTTTGGATTATTATAATACACTAGTAATATAATAACCATATAATAATAAGTAATATAATATTATATGGTTATAATATTACTAGGTTATTATATGGTAGGGGGGGGGGGGGAGGATGCACCACCACCAATGTTAAGTTGCCTTATATTTATGTTTATTATAAATACCATAGCTACAAAGTAAACAGAAGAAGAAAGAAAGAAAAAATAATAATAAGCGATTACATATACTGCAAATGTCTTCCATTTAACTGATACTCTTTATATGTATGTGAACAAAATGCTTAAAATGAACAACTGACTGTATTCTACTTACCATGCTGTTATCGCTCAATAAAAAACTATTGAAAAAAAAAAGAAGGGTTATGGAGATGAAGCCAGGGAAGGCCTAGAATAATTGGTGTGGAGGGACAATTGATGACAAAGAAAGACAATTTCTCATTATGAAGGGCCTCAGTTTTGAAGGATAATTCAGAAGTGATTTGAGTGACAAATTCTGAGGATAGGGGTCTGTCAATAGTCTGACTGTCGATGGCAAGTACACGGAAGGGATTAGACAAAGGTCGAAGAGGGATGTCATGTTGTTGTACAAAAGAGGAATCAATGAAATTGCCTGCTGCCCCTGAATCTAGAAAAGCGTCCTTGGTTAGGATTTTGGAGTTTAGTTTTATGGATACAGGTACAAGAAGGCAAAGAGAAGAACGTTGAGGAGAAGACTTGTTTCTGCCTAGAAGATTTTCTCCCCTAACCTCTAGGCAGAGGAGTTTCCCAGCTTTACTGGGCAGACTTTGGCAAAGTGTCCGGAGCCAGCACAATATAGACAAAGACCCAGAGATCTCCTACGGGTCCCTCCAATCTGCGTGGGAGTAGGAGGAGAGAAAATAGGTTTTACTGGGCGAGGAGCCGGCCTGGAAGGAAACTGACTATCACGGTTCTTTTCAACCTGTCGTTCCCAGGAATCGTGTATCAATTCGAGTACAAAGGGTAATCAGATCCTCCAACAGGGGAGGCATTTCTTTGGACGCAAGGTCGTCCTTAATACGATCCGAAAGACCCTGTAAGAAGGCTGCCACAAGAGCCTCATTGTCCCAGGAGGTTTCTGCTGCAAGGGTTCAAAACTCAATGGCATAATGTCCAACAGTGCGATTTCCCTGTTGAAGTTGCAACAGACGGGTGGAAGCACCTGTCTTACAAACAGGAGCGTTAAATACTTTATGGAACCTTGCAAGGAAATTAGTAATATTTGAGACTAAAGGGTCATCTTTCTCCCAGAGGGGAGAAGCCCAGGCCAGGGCTCCACCTTCCAATAGAGCGACAATATAACCCACTCGATCTGAGGCAAAATGGGAGGTGTGACGAACAGGAGTTCAATGTAAAACCCTGTAGACACTATCTGGAAATTGCAATCTTAATTTTCGAATAACCTCACTTTACCGGCATGCCAAGCAGTATGGCAGCTCTCACATTGTTTAACTGGCAGGCAGTCACAGGGTTAAAATACCTGCTGGAACAGTTTGTAAGCTCTGAGCTTCCTTCCCCATAAGCAGAGCTAGTGTAGTTAATGATTATTTAGTGTCTGTAATGGCAGATTCCATTAGTTTTATTATATTTGTGCCTTTTGTCTTCTCCCCTTGGTCCAGTATTTGCTTTGCCATATGGCTCAAGTGCCATAAACTCAACAGGTCAATGTCCTTCCCTCCTTACATATCGTAAAGCCAGCAGGTGCTCTGATAAGGTGGGCAATTTGACCCTTGGGTCCATTATAAGTCTCTCTAATGGGAGATTATAACACCAGGTTTTCAATAATCGCCATATATTGGCTTGTGCGGCAACTCCCATAACGGTACCATCCAAAATGGATTCTGGTAGAAGAGAGAATCCCGTTGGACCCAAACACCATCACTCTAGGCCTTAGGGTATCCCAGAAACCCACTTTAAACTGTTATACCAATGTACATATTGTTGATGTGTCATGTTTTGTCTTGTTAGTTTGGTAAATTTATGAGATTGATTAATATTAGTGTATAAAAAATGTAAGATGTTTATATTCCAAGGTATGGGTACTGACAACATGGTTAGTTTTTTGAGTAGCCCATACTGAGGGTAATAAAGTTTTGGACATACCCTGAGCCTAACCTACACTTAGGTGATTGGCTAAGAAAGCTTAGGTACCACCCTGTGTCAGGGGTATATAAGTAGATGCACAACAATGGAAAGGAGTTCGTCATAACATCTTAAGAAACATCTAGCCAACCGGACAGACCATACATTGGCTTTCTTCAAGATCTTTGTCACTTTTTCAGATGCCATTTATCTCTTAAGAATTCTTTCTTTTACTCCATTCTATCCTTACTTGTGTGTTACCATTTTTAGGTTCAGTAAGTTAATTTATTCTGTATATTTTGTTATGCACTCTTTTGTTACTTTTAATAAATGATACAAAATCATTTATAGGCTTGTGTCTCTGAAGTTACGCTACTATAGAAGAAGTATTGTTTAGGTATATATACAGAACTGTATAAAGTATAAATAGATGTGGATAACCCCATAGATATATTTAAATAGGTCCTTCCCCTATTTTTAGGAAGGTGGTGGCAGCAAGTATATAGATATTAAGTAACATTAATTGTGTGCTATATTGCTTTGTTCATTAAACCCTCCTGGTACGTTCTGTTTCATCCGCCTGTCGGTTGATTGGAGTGCGTTTTCCGGTAACTGATATGTGGATAGGTGTCGCAGCCCGGAGGGTTGCAGTTCAAATTGAATCTGGCATTGAATAAGGAACCCCCTACAGCCTTGAGGATTCCCATCATAGTGAGGAGGAGAGGGAATACAGGGCTCATGGCCAACTTGACTTGCAAGAGGAGGAGGAGGAGGAGAAGAAGGTAACGTATCTACTGGTGATAAACGTGAAGCCAAAGAATCCATAAATTGTGCCATACGGTTCTGTTGGTGTTGAAAAACGTCCATCCGGGTAGACAGGGCCTGGAGAGTTTTAGATAGTTCAGACATTACTCACTCCACACTCACATCCATGGCCCGCATGTACTGAAACACTGCCCTAACTGAGTAGGAATAGAGTACAGGGAAGACTCACGTTTAGTAGGATGAAGGAGGAAGCAGTGGGATACTTGTTGCTGGATTCTGTAACAATGGAGGAGCTGGATACTGGAATAATGGAGTAGGCTGTAACAATGGAGGAGCTGGATACTGGAACAATGGAGTAGGCTGTAACAATGGAGGAGCTGGATACTGGAACAATGGAGTAGGCTGTAACAATGGAGCTGGAAACTGGACAATGGAGAAGGCTGTAACAATGGAGCTGGATACTGGACAATGGGAAAGGCTGTAACAATGGAGCTGGATACTGGACAATGGAGAAGGCTGTACATTAGAGCAGTATTAGGAGTGTTACATCAGAATTCCGGCCCTTTGATGCAGGCGGTAGCAAAATATCGCTGGTACTGCTATTTATAATTTATAAATACAGTGCAGCGTTCTTGTTGATCCAGGGATTCTTCCGATTGCCATTTGGAGTCAGGAAGGAATTTTTTCCCCCTTAAGATGGGGTTTTTTTGCCTTCTTCTGGATCAACCATTAGGGTAGGGTAAAAAGATTTAACTAAAAGGATAATTTGTCCCTCACACATTTTCTATCTGACACACACATTACATTGTTACTGTCCCGTCGTCTTGTGTCTCTTCTCTCCATCTCTTCTAACATTATCTTTCTTTTTATTATTTATCTTCTTCCTCTCTCCTCTCTCCCTCCCTCTGTCCTTTCCTCTATTATCCCTTCTTTCTCTCTATTTTTCTTTCTATCTCTTTCTCCACTCTGCCAGTCTCTAATATGTTCTTGCATTAACTTCCTCTCTCCATACTTTTATTTCTCATCCCTTCTTTACTCTCCCCTTTGCTGTACTTACTCTTTCCTCCTTCCCTCCTCCACTTGTATATCTATAATCTCTTCTCACTATTGTCACTGACATTTCTACTTTCCTCTTATTACCTACATGTTTCAATTGCCTCCCCATCTTCCCTCTCTCCACTTTCCCTCCTCTCCATCTCCCTGACTGTCCCTCTCCTGCCTATTACCAATTCCTCTATTCGCTCCCTAACCCACACTTCCTTAATCTCTGTTCTATTCTTTTACTCTTCACCTCCTCACTTTCTTTCATTCCTTTTCCTCTACCAAGTTTCTCAAACTTCCCACCCCTCTGACTCTCCCTTCACACCTCCACATTATATTTAATCATTTCACTTAAAATAATATTATTGTATAAAAACTTAAAGGATCAGTTTCTGTTTTCCACTAAACTGGTTCAGCAAATAATCAAATTTAACACATATTAGTATATATGTGTGGTTTGATTTAAAATAGCCATAAAATAAAATTAGATTTCATTACACTATTTTCTGTGTCCTTGTCTTCTTTACTCTGATAGACGTGCACTGCAAGGTATATATCTGGGATGGTTCTATTTTATATATTTATTAAGGACTTAGAAACAGGTGTGAGAAGTAATGTCTGTGCTAATTGCTACTGTGTGTTATGTAGGGCAATAACATCTACATATGATGTAAAATCATTACAAACCTATCTAGATAATTACTGAAATGGGCAGAAAAGAGTCAGACCTATTTGAGGTTGAAAACACATTACAATTTGGACAAAACCCAAACCCCTAAGTGGGCCTAAACCAAAGGGTTCAATTGGAGAAAGGTAAATAGGAGAACCCCACACAGTGTTTTTCCCAAAGTCCCCCACAGACCTTTGTTTTGGGCATGTATTGTGTAACAGTTAGTAGTAGCAAACAATGGCAGACAGCTAGATCCAGTGTGTATTAAAAGGGATATAAACACATCGGCCAATTGTTGGGTATTTGGAAAAGGGTATTGCAGTTTTACAGACAGATTTTGAAGTAGAAAATAGAGAACAAATCCAAGACGTGCAAGTTGGCCATGCTCACTTTACAAAACCAATCTCACTTTTGAGGTAACAGCCACTTTGAGGTAACCACCTGGTACGCTGTAAACATTGTATTAGGCCAAAATGGACCAAAAACCATAGGTCCCCTGTACTTAAAGTCAATATAGGGATTCAATATAGGGAGTCAGACGCGGCTGAAGTAAATTTGAAGTCCTTCCGCAAACTTTACATTGTGAACTGGAGTGCTTACTGTAACACTGAGTAATGGGTGGGGGGGTTCCCAAGGGTGTTGGATGTCTGTATATAGCAAGCAGGTAAATAAATTACAATCATTTGAGCTTGCCTCTGTCCTCAGTTAGTTGTGATTCTCTTCTTAAGTTCAGCACACTGAATGTGCATGCCAGACCGCCTAAGAGCTCCTCTAAATATATAAATCTCTGCCTCTGTGTAGGTTTGTCACTCTGTCTCTATCCTATCGAATTGGCTAGCGTAATTGGAGCATCTGATTGGCAATTTGTGCTGCCCTTCAATGCAATCTGCTCTTTGATTTGCTGCCTGCATAATTGTGTTGTGTATCTCAGGTTAGGTTGTATGTTTGGCCAATTATTAGATTCACCATCAGATAGCAGCACACGTGTTAGATCGCATCCCCTATTAAAGGACAATTATACTTACCTCCTCCCCGCTCCTCTTCTTATATCTATGCTTTCTACCAAGGGTGAGGACTTAAGCTTCTGGGCTGTTTGCACTTACATTGATATCCCTACACAGCGCTGCTCAGCTAAACTCCGTCCCCACCTCTCAGTTGGCAGTGAGGCCAATTGGAAGATACGCTCTGCAAGGAGTGTGTCTTCCTATTGGACCTATCGCGGAAGCAGACTAGGGAGCGGAGCAGCAGTAAAGAGAGTAAGAACTGTCCAGGTGTGGGGACTTAGCGGCTCAGGTCTTTAACCCTTGGTAGAAAGCATCGATATAAGAAGAGGAGCGGGGAGTAGATAAGAATAATTGTAATGTAGCCTATGTTTTTCCGGGTCATGAAAAACAACCGTTCAGATGTTTTTCTGGAACATACATACATACATTGACTTTTATATATCTACTATATAAAGCAGAAATCTTTGTATGTATGTATGTGCTCACCTCACAGCCACACCCCTGAATGCATCAACATAACGGCGACACCCTCTGAAAGGAGTTTTACCAATAAAAATCCTGCACGTCACTTGCAGAGTGTAATGCCCAAATTCAGTAACTCAGATGAAGGGCCTGGGCTCTGTGTGCTGACCGATTTTAACAACACAGACACAGAGTCCACTTCAGTGACACAACAACAGTGTAATGTAAGGCTACACAACTCAGAGAGCTGCACACACAGAACAACAACTTCTATAACAGAGGGAACCAGACATTTCCCTTAAGTTCTGTAACTCATTACGATTTGCTCCTGGAAGGTTTTAAAATATAAAACCTGGAAAGACTATCAGGGTTATTCAATAAAAGTTCTTATTGTTTAAAATGGTGCTAATTTTTCCCCAACCAATCAGATATTAGCGTTCAAATGTTAAATAAGATCTGATTGGTTGGGGCAAAATTAGCAATATTTTAAACCATAAGAACTTTTATTGAATCTCCCTGTTTGTTACTATTGGTGATATGAATCACATTTATATACAAATATTAAACCTGGAAAGACTATGTTACTATTGGTGATATGAATCACATTTACATACAAATATTTAACCCTGGAAAGACTATGTTACTATTGGTGATATGAATCACATTTGCAGCTATTGTCATGCTAAAAAATTTAAAGCAGAGCCTCCTAAAATGTGACCATGCCCCAGACATTGCTGTCATGGCCACATCCCCAAACATCAAAGTCATACCCCAACCATCAAGGCCACTCCCCCAAAGATAACTTTCATGCATTGCAACCATGCCCCCAAATGTTGTGACCATGCTACCAGATATTGTGGTCACCCCCCCCCCAAAAAAACACAACATTATGGTCCACCCCCATACATCATGGCCACACCCCCAAACATCCCAGGTCTGTTCCCGAATCCCACCCACATACACAAACATCCTGTCCATGCCCACAAACATCACAGGCACATCCCCAAACACCACACTTATGCCCCTAAATGACACGGCCACGCCCATGCTTTGAAACAGGGTGGCCATGCCCCCAATTATCACAACCACCAAATGTCACGTCTAAGCCTCCTGGACAGTACAACATCACAGACACGACCTAGACTGTCCACACCCTAAAATGCTGTGCACAGGAATTACCTGCATTACCTATACTTAAGCACCAGATACACACTGCCCACATGTCACACACTTCACAGACAGTTACAACTAAAAGAACAAAGACATCATGGCACTTTCAATTTGGACCAAAAACTAACTTTATTCATTGGGATCTAATAGTCAATATAAAGTGGTCCTTGAGCAAGGATAAAGTGTTAAAGTGCAAACAAGGTGACATACTGCTAACTAATTTACTAATGAGCACGCTTAATAAAAATACACAACGCAACAGACAGCGCAACAGAATGAAGCCCAGCTTTAAGAACACAGACAAAGAGACATGCTTCAGAGACACTGATGCCCACTCAAGTGCTGCGATATTCAGTTGCAATCAACACATTTTCCCAACGGCAAATTCCATGTAGCATGTTCACCACAACATTTGTATATTTACGCTCCAAGTGGAAAAACTGATAAAATTGTATATAAGGTTTTGCAATAAACATATGTGCTATACGTCAATCAAGCAATTTCACCTACTCAATAACTATAAAATACATGATGTACATTACCAACTGTGCACTTTTCTGCCTGTCTCTCCCATCTAAGCCAAACACACACCTGCACATAAAAAATACTTTACCCACAAGTGTACACGGGCAACAGTCGGGTACAACTGCTAGTATATAGAATATGTGTGAATCCCAGCTTTAAAGATTCACCTCTGGCAAATCAAAAACTTTTTAAAATAGTGAACATCATAATGGAAACAATGTTGCAAATATAAGGTATTCTTGTAACAACATGTTAACTGTATTTCTATGTAACATATTGTAGTATAGAACTTTACCTGGAACAGCACTCCTTTTTTTGTTATTTAAACCAACATTAGGTGTGTTGTTGTGTGCACTTGACAAAGGGATCTGACAAGAAATGTTGTGCTCATATCATATGATGTCATACATATCTTGTCATAACATGTATAAAGGAGAATTGAGTGTGTACCTTGTTGGTATATGAATATCAATGCTGTTTGTGGTTAGCAGCTCAGAGACCATAGCTCCACAACTGAATAAGATTAGGGTGAGCAAGGAGAATAAAGTAAGGGGGGAAAAGCACACTGCTAGAGGGGTAAAAGAAGCATTTATCAAATTCCCGAAGCAAAGACAGTTGCTTGGCACAGCATTTGCACTGAAAGAGATATTTCATATAACTCCTCGTGAGGTAAATCTTAAAATGTTATTATACACATACAGCCTCTTCAGTGAAAAGCTATTAGGGCTATCAAAAATATTACAGGGAGCTTCAATAAAAGTTCTTATCGTTAAAAATGGTGCTAATTTTGTCCCAACCAATCAAATGTTAGCTTTCAAATGTTAAATAAGATCTGATTGGTTGGATAAAAAATTAGCACCATTTTAAACAATAAGAACTTTTATTGAATCTCCCTGTTTCTCAAGAATAGAAGAGTAGCTCTGAGTTACAAGTTTTTATGAATACTTTGCTTCCCCCCCCAGTTCCTATATGCAAGCAGTTTCCCAGGCACTTCTTACTACATAAAAGCCAAAACTGAGTGGAGTAAGTGTAAGAAAGGAGCCAGGATCCAGTAGATTTCCATTTAACTTTGGCAGTTAACATTTTGATTTTTTAATTCTGTTCCTAGCAAAAGATAAAGCTTCCAAATGTACCTATATGTTTTGCATATGCTGCTTAAGCACATATTTTAAAAACACACAGCCCACAAGGTCATTAGTTCAAATCCCCAGATTTACTTTTTTTCATAAAGTTCCTAACAAAAAATTAAAATTCTAACAGGGCGATGCACCAACGGGCGCATCACTCCTGATTTGGAGTTAAAGTTGCGCTAATCGATGTTAGCGGCGGCTGTGTGGCTAATGCAAAAGTTAACAGCGCAGCCACCGCAAGTGATGTTATATGCCGAAATCGGCATTTTATCGCGGCACTTTCAACCCCAGCTAATAGCTGGCGTTGAAAGTGCCGGAATAGAACAGCGCCAAGTAGCGATGTTACGAGCGCCGCTATCAGCATATAACATCGTCGAGCAGTTTGCACAGGGTTGCCGATAGCGGTGCTCGGTGCATCGCCCTGCTAATGTACTATTGTTCCACATGGTATCTCTGTTGTAATAGGGGTATAAAGCTTTGTTTTTAGCAAGACAGGGTAAGTGAGGTTGCAGGTTAAATACCCAGCTTGATTCGGAGGAAGTCTCTTTTAAAATAAAGGATCATCTATCCAGGTGATTGTCAACACTTTGTTCCCCTTTCCTTTCCTTTATAAAATGTATTGTACTTTAAAAAGTATTTTTTCAAAAAATAGAATTTGAAAGTTGCACTATACAGAAAGATCTAAACTCATTGAGAAGAAAGCCCTTCTTTTCCTTCGGGTAAGAGCAGGTATTCATCAATATATTTTCCAGAGAGGTAAGTAGGTAACTGCAAACTCTTTGTGGCATTGTACAAGTGTAAAATAAAAAGGGCAATATCTCCTTTTACATATTTAGGGCTGTGCAGAAAACAAAAATAGATTTAAAAAAACTGCTGTTAAAAATGATTAAGTTTGAGTAAATCAAACAATTTGAATCCCCTATTCGCTTGTTATACAGTATTTCACAAAAGTGAGTACACACTCAAATATTTGTAATTTATTATATCTTTTCATGGGGCAATACTAAAGATATGACACTTTGATACAATGTAAAGTAGTCAGTGTATAGATTGTATACACTGATTCAGCATACACTGATGTTTATGCTGAATCAATTAGCCATGCAGTGACAGAGAAATCAGCTTTACTTATATAGAATGGATAGTTTCTTCATGCAGTGTGCCAGGGGGAGGAGCTGGGTGATTGACAGTTCTTTACTGACTAGCTGTGCCTGCCCTCTTTAAACAGTAAAACTCCCAGAGCTAAAAAAAAAACAAGGGATAGGAAGGTCAGAGAAGAAAAAAAAAGCAGATTTGAGATTGGTGGTAATTAATCATTTCCTACATTTCCTTTAAGATGGCCTAGGCTATGAGAAGTTTGCCTAGAAACTGAGCTGCAGCATGGTGGCCAAGACCATACAGTGGTTTAACAGGACAGGTTCCAATCAGAACAGGCTTCACCAGGGACAACTAAAGAAGTGCTTAGCGTCATATACAAAGGAAGTCATTTGCTGTTGGTTCCTTTACACCAACAGCAAGTATAAGAAGTATGTAGGATACCAAAGATAATTCTGAATTCTATCAGTTGTGATTAAACTGCTACCTACTCTACTTTTTTCCTCTTTCTTCTTCCTCCTCTCTCTCTCTTTCTTCTTTTCTTCCTTCTTTTACTTCTTCCTTATTTATTTTATCTCATATATTATTGTTACTATTGCTATACAGTATGGTAAAACTTTATTCACACTATGGAAATGCATAAATGTATATTTTTAGGTTAAAAATTATTATAAAAACTTTAATAAAAATGAATGAACAAAAAACAAAGGTTGTCATTTGCAAATAGAAGGATGAGTGCTGCCATTATTGCTGCAGAAGTTAAAGGGGTGGGAGGTCAGAATGTCAGTGCACAGACCATATGCTGCACTGGATAAAATTGTGTGTTGTACCATAAGGAAGCCTCTTGTAAAGATGATGCACAATAAAGCCCGCAAACAGTTTGCTGAAGAAAAGCATGTCCTGTTGTCTAATGAGACAAGATAAACTTATTTGGTTCAGATGGTGGTGGGAGTGTGATGGTTTGAGTCTGCATGAGTACTGCTGGAACTAGGATGCTACTGTTCATTGAGGGAAGCATGTATGCCAACATGTACTGTGAAATACCGAAGCAGAGCATGATCCTGACCCTGTTAAAACTGGCACAAACACACCTCCAAGACAGCCACTGCCTTGCTAAAGAGGGTAAAGGTGCTGAACTTGATAAGCATGTCTTCAGACCTAAACCCTATTGAGCACATATGCTTGTGAAGGTTCTCATTCATCCAGGTCATGGTATATCTGTTGTATTCAATTAGATCAACTGGACTTGAAATGTAGTTCTTGAAGACGTTTCGCTAGTCATCCGACTGGCTTTCTCAATTCAGAATGACTTGTACAAGAATCTGTGGCAATTATGTACCCTGGAAAATCCCAATTAGCATATCACAGCCAGGTGTTAACAGATTCTTGTACAAGTCATTCTGAATTGAGAAAGCCAGTCGGATGACTAGCGAAACGTCTTCAAGAACTACATTTCAAGTCCAGTTGATCTAATTGAATACAACAGATACCTATTGAGCACAATTAGCACATTTTTCACTTAGGGGTGTACTCACTTTAGCTTCCAGTGGTTTAGACATGACTGTGTACACAAGCTGTACACTGACTATTTTACATTCTTTTAAAGTAAAGTACACTGTATCAAAGAATATTGTCCAATGAAAAGATATAAAATATTTACAAAAATTTGAGGTGTGTACTCATCTTTGTGAGATATTGTAAGTAGTAATAATAGGTCTTGGTAATAAAGGTCCTAATTTAAAAACACAGATGCACCTTTGTAGATGTTTAATAACCCATTGAAGTATACAGTAAGTATATAAGTAACTCCTTGTCAGGTCTTTATACCTACTTGTGGAATAGTCTAGATCTTTCTATAGACTGGCTAAAAGACAATTTAGACACCCAGTAGAAACACTACTTACTAAAAATCAAAAAAAACTTACCGCAATTGCCAAGTTCTAAAATTTGGATTTTCCAGGATTAGAAAAGAAAAAGACAATTGCTATCTATGTAATGAGTCATAAAAGATGAAGGTATTCCTTTACATTGGTGCAATGTATATAAACACGAAGCTTCTTTTCTTCATTTTCTGGGCCTTTCAGACTAGAGCTCAGTACAACCGATCCAACCAATCTTTTAAATAACAAAGACAGCCAGCAGTCCTAAACAATGCGCTGACATTAAACGGCTACCTACTCTGACATTGTATATAAAAACTGCCAATGCAAACATTTCAATGTAAGATTTTAGAGAAAGGTTCTCAAAAATGCAAATATTTGTATATAAATAATAATTTGTATGCTATATGAATAAAGCAAACCTTGGGAAAGGCTGGTGTAACAGCCAAACTATTGGATTTATAATACACCACTTTCTGAATTTCTTGTGAGAATAATCTAAGCTGACAATTTGCTGTCCTACCCCAAAGTTTATTTAAATTGTAATTTAGCCAATTTTCTATTATTTGACCTTTGGAGTTTATAGATTTGGAAGTAGGAATTTTAAGTACCAAAAGATATCTTTTCATATAGTGATGATTATGAACTGTGAATACAGGGCAATATATTGCATGACATTTTAATGTGGGCTGTAATATAAGAAATTCATTTACTAAGAGTTAGATTGTTTTTAATATAATGCTATGTTTCTGTATTACATCCCTGAATGACTATGGATGCTAATTCCTTATATTTGAAATACTGTTTTGGTTCTTACCTGTAAAGGCTCAAAATCAGAATCCACCAGATTATAAGATCCTGCACCAAACAGTGCTTGTCTCATTACTGCATTAATTCCTTATTTATTTAATGCCCAATTTGTCCAGCCACCTATGGAAAAAGCAATGGAAATTAGTCAATCAGTCAATTGTATTTATTTAAGGTAAATTGTTATAATGTTTGCATGTATTGAAGGCATGACACTAGCCAAAGATCCAGCAGTTCATGAAAATCTAGCTACAACAACAAATACAGTACCAGCCCTCAACCAGCAGTTATTGGCATGGCAGGTACACTCCACTTCTGGGTAATTAATTTGGCTTGAAGAGCCAATTTACTATTCTTTCTATTTCTTCTTCTGCTTTATTCTTCCACTTTTTTGGACAGTATCTCTATCTCTTTTGAAAAAGACCCTTTGAGTGCACCATCTTGCTTCTTTTTTATTCAATGGAAAATTGGATTTCACATGGGCAAGAATACTGTCAAGTGTAAGTGCCTACATCTCTCTCTCTCTCTCTCTCTCTCTCTCTCTCTCTCTCTCTCTGTGGAGATCTCTGTGGATATAGTGGATATAGGATCTTTACACAGGTATATTTTAAACTGTTACTCAGACAGTCACCAGCTTCCAGAGGAACCAAATAGGATAATCCAGCAGGTCTGAGAGTAGACCCAGGCAATCCTGCCACACTGTGTGGTTGAAACTAAACATGCTAGGTTAATACTTATTAGTATTCACCACGGCAAGTGGTGATGGTACCTCATATATTATAACAGAATGTACCTCACAGCATCATGTTATTATAATAGCATTGCCCTAATAATCTAACATAAACATACATTTCTCATTTCTAGTTTACCTAAAGAAATGGATTTATCCTTTATATACTGTTTTATACAGATCTAATTGAAAAAAAATTGCTTTAGAGCAATATTTAATAACTGATAACTGCTTTTTATTTCAGTATTACAGTAAATCCTTGGTATACCTGTCTGGCTTTACCACTAAGCAAAAAGCTAAGGACTTGTAAGTGAGCACCTTCATCCCAACCATTAATAGTGGCTGCCAATTCAAATTGTTCTAGCCAATCAGTCCACTTACCCCATCAAATGAATCAGGTTTAAAAATAGGTTGGTGATTGGGCCTGGTAGAGCCACTAAGTCTAATTGGGGAATTCCATCTGTAGGTACAAGGACAGGAGGATTTAAATCAATACATTCAGTTGCAGCCTCCATAGCTTAAAGGATAAGAGCACTGTAAAATCAAGTTATGTTCATTTGGAAGCTGCAGCTTTAAAAATACCATTGCCATATTTTTTTTACCTATGCCCCTCCAGAGCCTAGCTTTGTGCCTTGAAAGTTGCTGACATCTTGTTACTGGTTTGCTGAATGTTAAGCTCCGCCCCTCTGAGATTTCCTCTGCTTTCTCCTGCTTGAGCCTCAAACAGTAATGCTTGTGAGTTCTTAAAAATGGTGCCAACATTGCCCCAACCAATCAGATGTTAGCTTTCAAATGTTAAATAAGATCTGATTAGTTAGCACCATTTTTAACAATAAGAACTTTTACTGAATCTCCCTGTAAATCTGAATCTCCCTGTAAATCTTGTGTGTGCCCAAAATACACAGTTCAAATTACACAAACATTTCTCAACTTCTCCATAACAGGCAATATAACCAAAAATAACCAATTTATAACCAAAGGCAATATAACCAAAAATAACCAATTTATAACCAAATCTTTCTTGTCAATGGTCCAGGTAAACAAATATGTTATAATAGCACTAATATTATTTATTTCACATTTCAGCATTAAAAATCTACCTTTCTTGTCAATGGTCCAGGTAAACAAATATGTTATAATAGCACTAAAGAATATTCTGTAATTCATACACAGATATGATATGCAGATACAGATACAGGACAAGAAAGGTAGATTTTTAATGCTGAAATGTGAAATAAATAATATTAAAAACACAACGGGCAATATTTATGACCCCTGCAATAAGGAGCATATTTATCAATTATCACAATTTTCAGCATTGCATAAATATTGCCCGTTGTGTTTTTAATATTATTTATTTCACATTTCAGCATTAAAAATCTACCTTTCTTGTCCTGTATCTGTATCTGCATATCATATCTGTGTATGAATTACAGAATATTCTTTAGTGCTATATAACATATTTGTTTACCTGGACCATTGACAAAAAGATTTGGTTATAAATTGGTTATTTTTGGTTATATTGCCTGTTATGGAGAAGTTGAGAAATGTTTGTGTAATTTGAACTGTGTATTTTGGGCCCCACAAAGATTTACAGGGAGATTCAGTAAAAGTTCTTATTGTTAAAAATGGTGCTAACTAATCAGATCTTATTTAACATTTGAAAGCTAACATCTGATTGGTTGGGGCAATGTTGGCACCATTTTTAATATAAGAAGTTTTATTGAATAACCCCGTTAGTCCTTTAACATAATATGAACTTTTAAATTACTATATCCCTTATATTATATAAATATATTTATATCTTCATAGTAGATTGCATTGAGTTAGTAGGAGCTACCAATGTGGTGGGGGGTATTGATATTACATTTAGGAAAGTTGTATATGTATGTGTTACTATCTCACTATTACCATTTAAATCACCATCAGTAAATGTATAAAAGAATAGCACTGACTTAGGTACAACACAAAATATACAAAATACATAAACTTACTTACAGAGCTGAGATCCCTTTTCAACTTGGAATGGTCAAAATGGGAGGTTAAAACCACACCCCTGTGTCTGCTCCATGTGAAAGGGATTGTAAGCCAAATAAATTTTATGTCTGCTACACAGGATGTTGTGTATTTTAATGGACATATACACCAAGGCTCCTTATATACCACTTCAAGCCTGCATGTAATGTCATTGAGTGATAAAAAAAACAAGACATCCCTGCTATGGCTAGGAGGAGAGAAAGTGAAAGTAGATTGTGGTGTGTGCTTTGGAGAGATATTGACTGCAACACAAGATACTGTGTATAAGTTTCTGTTACCACCTGTTCGGAGGCCAGATTACTGGACAGTCAATTTACCTTATTGGATACAAACTCTGAGGCAACAGATAAGTGTACACCAACTTACAAGGAAACACAATATACAGGCCTGGTCAATATTCAAAGTGGTGCACCAAAGACAGGGACACCCCTGATTACTGCATGTTATGTAGGGAACCTGTTTATGTGCACTGTCTGCTTTGTGCCAGACCACCAGAGTAACCCACTGTGTGCCATGCTACCCATAATCCTTCCATAAACCTGTGATCTGGTACAAATTGGTGACAGCGGTGCTGGTAATACCATTTATTCTCCCTGTTTTCTCTATTTATTTGTTCTCTGTATTAAAGGATAAGTGCACTGTAAAATCAAGTTATGTTCATTTGGAAGCTGCAGCTTTAAAAATACTGTTGCCATGTTTTTTTTTACCTATGCCCCTCCAGAGCCTACCTTTGTGCCTTGCTGACATCTTGTTACTGGTTTGCTGAATGTTAAGCTCCGCCCCTCTGAGATTTCTCTGCTCTCGCTTGAGAACAGACATAGTTGCTTGTGAGTTCTGTGCACGTGCACGGAACTCACAGGCATTACTGTTTGAGGCTCAAGCAGGAGATGCACGGAACTCACAAGCATTACTGTTTGAGGCTCAAGCAGGAGAAAGCAAGGAAATCTCAGAGGGCGGAGCTTAACATTCAGCAAACCAGTAACAAGATGTCAGCAACTTTCAAGGCACAAGCTAGGCTCTGGAGGGGCATAGGTAAAAAAATATGGCAATGGTATTTTAAAAGCTGCAGCTTCCAAATGAACATAACTTGATTTTACAGTGCTCTTATCCTTTCTATGGAGGCTGCAACTGAATGTATTGATTTAAATCCTCCTGTCCTTGTACCTACAGATGAGATTCCCCAATTAGACTTAGTGGCTCTACGGCCCAATCACCACCTATTTTTAAACCTGATTCATTTGATGGGGTAAGTGGACTGATTGGCTAGAACAATTTGAATTGGCAGCCACTATTAATGGTTGGGATGAAGGTGCTCACTTACAATCCTTAGCTTTTTGCTTAGTGGTAAAGCCAGACAGGTATACCAAGGATTACTGTAATACTGAAATAAAAGCAGTTATCAGTTATTAAAATATGCCTAAAGCAATTTTTTTTCAATTAGATCTGTATAAAACAGATATAAAGGATAAATCCATTTCTTTAGGTAAACTAGAAATGAGAAATGTATGTTTATGTTAGATTATTAGGGCAATGCTATTATAATAACATGATGCTGTGAGGTACATTCTGTTATAATATATGAGGTACCATCACCACTGTGCCGTGGTGAATACTAATAGTATTAACCTACATGTTTAGTTTCAACCACACAGTGTGGCAGGATTGCCTGGGTCTACTCTCAGACCTGCTGGATTATCCTATTTGGTTCCTCTGGAAGCTGGTGACTGTCTGAGTAACATTTTTAAAATATACCTGTGTAAAGATCCTATATCCACTATATCCACAGAGACCCTGCAATAAGGAGCATATTTATCAATTATCACAATTTTCAGCATTTCGCTATAGCAGGACATCACAATGACAAAGATCATTATTTTTGCCATATTTATAAAGCCAATCATTTTTAAAGGTGGTGAAAAGAGAAAATGGCTGCAAGCAGAGGTAAAAAAGCGATCTTCGTAAAACTGGAAGACGCCAATCGGAGTAGAATAAATGCTGGAAAATAGTCTAACATCCCCCCATAACTCTTATTACTATTGAGAAACACTCCACAATGTACTGACACCTTCCAAGGACCCACTGACAGGCTACATATATGAACACTTATGCATTTTCGCCACCTCAAACTTTTAAGTGGCCAAACTTCACATTAGAAAACACTTTTTTCCATTTTATAAATACGAGTGGTGCTTTTCGCTGCTGGTTATTGGTGCCTTATAAATTGCGTTTAAATCGGCATTGGAAAGTTAACAAATCTTTATAAATAAGCCCCTAAAAGTACAAAATTAATAAATAAAATTCAAAAATAAAAATATTTGGATATTTTTTTCTGTGTTGACCCAAAAATGTATACAGCAAACAAAATAAATCACAATCTTAAATACATTCAATCATTATAAACGAAGGTTTGTATGATGTGTGGAGGGCAATACATATCAAAGAAAAAGATTATACATTTTATTCTAAGGTTCACATCATATTCAAGAATAGACTATGGTTATGCAGACAAATGGTTGCCACAAAATGAATTTACTATAAACTACCAGAATCTCTATAATTTACAAAAAAAAAAATACTGACCAACAAACAAATCCAATACTAATTTCTAAACTTTTAAATAAACTGTCATTGCCTACAATATCCAAGTCATGTTTGACTAACCTTTATAAACCTTTCCTTAACAAGGAATAATTGATGAAACAAAACAACTTAAACTACATAAAGCCACTGGTCTTGATGGTTAAACAACAGAATATTACCAACAATTTAACTGTATACTGTCTTCATATTTAACAAAATGATTCAATACAGCAGCAAACAAACACATTTATTTACCAGAAAATCTGCAAGCAAATATATTTAAAATACCAAAAAGACCAAGATCATACCCAGAAAATTTCAGACTGATGTGAGTACTGAATGTGGGCTTTAAGGTACCGTATATGCAAAATGTATAGCCAACAGAATAAATCCCTTAATACCACATCTAATCAAACCAGACCAGACAGGATTCATACATGTCCAAACAGAAGCAATTCAGAGCGCACTCCAGTCTTAAGTATTCAAATCAATTTATTAAACACGTGACGTTTCGGTGTCTGTGCGACACCTTCCTCAGACGTCTGAGGAAGGTGTCGCACGGACACCGAAATGTCACGTGTTTAATACATTTTTTCAATACTTAAGACTGGAGTGCGCTCTGAATTGCTTCTGTTTGGATATTATTACCATTGGCTATGGTTCTTGAAGCAGCACCCAGCAATTTCAACAATATACTATAGGTGTGCGGGGAACTATCTACTTCTGAGGATTCATACATGGACGCCAAACATCAGACAAAACCATAAAACTATACAATCTAATACAATATGGATGGACGTATGTCTTTATTCAACCTAAAATACTATACTAATATACAGAAAAGTGTAATATTCCCTCTATACTTCTACCTGCCAAACAGACATTTGATGGAGTAAATTAGGACTATCTAGACAAGATCCTGATCAAAGTTAGTCTGACCGGATGGATACATCAATCCATAATGGCATTCTACTCTACTCCACCTGCAAAACTCTTTACCTTGAATGGGCTATTAAAAACCTTTAATATAAGAAATTTTAGTAGAAGCGATTAAATCACACAACCAAATAAAGGGACTAAAAATTGGTCACTCTAGAATAAAGATAACACTCTTTGCTGATGATATAATACATACCATAACAGACCCAATAGTACCAATTACACACCTAAGAGAAATCATAGTAGAATATAGCAGAATATTACAATATTAAATAAATGAGTCTAAATCTTCTATTTTCGGAATTTTCATCCAAACAAAATATATTATACAAATAGATTTTTCCTACAAATGGACAATAAAAAATCAAACATTTTGGAATCTTTTTAAGCTATCCTTTAAATAACACATAAGAACATTTAAACCATTACTAAAAGACATTTCAGACAAATTATAGGCTTGGAACACTAAATATCTCTTCCTGAAGGGGGAAATTTGAGCTATCAAAATAATGGCCCTACAAAAAAAAATGTATCTTTTTAGAACACTTCCCATCGACTTACCAGATTACTTATTTTTGCAAGCCCAATTTTTTTTTACTGACTTCCTATGGAATAAAAGAAACATAGAATACATATTTCAACTCTATATAAATGTAGAAGCACAAGCTGCATGGATATGGACATGGGCATGAACACCATTAAGGAACTGGTAGTACAACAACACTAACTGTGCTTGGCTAAAGCCTGAACAAAACCTTATACCACATCACTCCTTAAAGGGGAACTGTAGTCTCCAGACAAGTTTTAAATGAAAGGCCAGTTTCCTACTTTTAAAATGAGCCAAACAATAGAAGCCTAGTGCACATCCAACTAATTTGCTTACATTTAACGTTACCAGTGAATTGCGACTTAAAAAACCTGCCAGTGAATTTAAAGCAATTAGTTCAATAACTTGGCCAAATTATTTTAAGCCCAGCAACCACGTCACGGTTTGCTTTATTCTGCTGGGTCCTAACCTTTAATCTAAATAAATTTTTAGGTTAAAAGTAAAGCTTCTATTGTTTGTATATATTAAATTGATTTGGTCTCTAGTTGCACTCTGTGTGGATGTATACTATCCCACCTTTTGTATGTATTTTAAAATGAGCCATCAACCACCTCTCTAAGTGCTCCACAGCCCCAGATATAAAGAAATTAGAAAGTTAATGGGTGAGAGGATGGCATGTGACATTCATAAGGCTGCTCCTCCACCTCGCCGCCGGCGAGCAGAGCACAGCCTCAGACTTCACAGGGTATGAGGGAAACAGGAAGTCCCTCCCCCTCCCTGCTGTATAAAGAAAAGTAAAGGAATATAAAGCCCTACCCTTCCACTGTGTGAAAACAGTTCTTACTCTGCCTGTAAAGGCTGTTTTCACACAGTTTTCTGAAGGGGGGTATGGGTCTGAGTAGGGGAGGGTCCACGGCACCCGCAAGTGGGCTGAGTCATGGCACCCTTGAGTGGGCAGAGTCAAGGCACCCATGAGTGGATGGAGTCACAGCATTTGATGGTTAGCGAGCACCATATTCAAGGCTAATGGCTGAATTCGAGTGTTAGCGAATGCTACATTCGAGGGTTAGGGCTGAATTCGAGGGTTAGTGAACACCACATTAGAGCATAAGTGAACATCACATTCTAGGGTTATGGAGCGCCAAAGTCGAGGGTTAAGGACGATTTTGAGGGTTACCACCAAGTGATGTCTGTTTATGATAAAATCATTTTGCATGTATCTGAAACTACCCAGAATTCTTAGAGAAATGGACAGTTTTTCCCTTGTTTCCAATATTGATATATTAATAGGATGATGCTGTGAAGTACCTTCTGTTGTAAGAAGGTTCTATTTCATTTTATGTACTGTGGAGGGCTTCCCCCCCCCCCCCTTTTAAGCCCATCTCACCTTAACCTAACCAGTATCCTGTGCTCCCAAGTCCTACCCCATAGAAACCATAAAACTGCTTCCTACAATAATGGAATCTAATAAAATTGAAACATGACAGGATAGTCTAGGTTCTTTATAGGACCTCCGGCTGAACAATAGTGATCCCTCTCTATCAGGCTCCCTGGTGACAGCTGTGAGTTAATCAGTAGGGTGTTTATTGGAGGAGGATCTCCTGTTGGTTGGTTTTTATTGAAGGGATGTTAGAGTTAGATGATATATTTAAGCTTTGCACAGCAGTTATATTGCACTGTGGTATTTGGACTGAACTATAACACTCTAGAAAATGTTATTAATATATCAAAAGAGCCCCAAACCCTGGATTTAAATCTCTAAATGTTCAACAGAACAAAGAGATAAACAAAACAGAAAGTTATCGTTATTGTTGTAGTGTTGTACAGTCCATTGGGATGTAGGGAGCCCAACTTTTTAATCCACCAGACCTCCCTACATTTCAGTCGGTGTTCCCTGTTCCCAACATAATTCAAGGGTATGGATTCCAGTATCTTGAACTTCATATCAGTTGCTAGATGTCCTTTATCCACATAATATTTGGACAAGGGCAAATGTGTTTGTCTCGTGTTTACCGAGGATCTGTGTTGTGTCATTCTCAATTTAATTTTTTGTGCTGTCTCTCCTACATATAGTAGGCCACATGGACATACAATTACATATACCACAAATTTAGTGTCACATGTGGGACATGTGTGACAATAGTGAATTCTTTTCAGGGGTACCGCAATGGGGTCCAATGTCACTCCTTCCTATGCCAATGCCTTTATGGCATGGCTTGAGGACGGACGCATCTGTTGTAATAATCTCTACCAGGCACATTGTGTTGCCTGGTGGAGATTTATTGATGATGTGTTCGTCCTCTGGAGGGGTGACGCTGGTTGCCTGTCGCGGTTCCACCTGGAACTTAATGGTATGCATCCTGCAATAAAATATACTATGGAATACAATAAGGAAAGTATTAAACTTTGGGATATAATGCATATAAGGATCAGGGACTCCAAACTAAATTGTTTACTAAACCCACAGATAGGAATCAGGTATTACACTATGAAAGTCAACATCCCATACATACAAAGAAGGCTATTCCCACCAGTCAATTTACTAGAATAGATAGACAGGTGAGTAAAGAACATGTTAAATTCGAACAGATGTACACAATGGAAACTAAATTTAGGAAGAGGGGTTATCCTGTAGAGGTGATCAAAGAAGCCAGGGATAAAATACAGAATAAAAGGGACAAACGGGTGAAATGGGATACAAAATCCAGACTGACGTTTGTTGCCAACTTTAATGGTATGAGTGGTGGAATCTCTAACATATTAAGGAAACATTGGAGCATTTTGAAAAATGCCTGTCCTGACATAGCTGAATTTCAAGCCCCTCCTATGATGTCATTTAAAAGGAACAAGACGATAGGTTCCAGAATAGTTAGCTCTAGATCTAAGGGGAATATTTGTTCTGAAACAGGGAAAGGGACCTTATGGCTAACGAAAAGCCGTGATGGAATGCGGCCATGCCATAATTGCATTTATTGTCCCCAAGTACTACAGGGAAAAGAATTCACTATACCACATTCAGGGGAAATGTGACACTAAATTTGTGGTATATGTAATTGTATGTCCATGTGGCCTACTATATGTAGGAGAGACAACACAAAAAATTAAATTGAGAATGACACAACACAGATCCTCGGTAAACACGAGACAAACACATTTGCCCTTGTCCAAATATTATGTGGATAAAGGACATCTAGCAACTGATATGAAGTTCAAGATACTGGAATCCATACCCTTGAATTATGTTGGGAACAGGGAACACCGACTGAAATGTAGGGAGGTCTGGTGGATTAAAAAGTTGGGCTCCCTACATCCCAATGGACTGAACAGAGATTATAATTTATATTTATATCTATAGGCTTTGAAGTCTCTGGCTTAGGGAATTTCCCATAGAATATATTTATTGAAGTGTACAAAGGGTTAACATTAGAATATGGAATAAACATGGCTGCTTTAATTATGTATATGATGTCATATCCTGCAGATGATGTATAAATGGGATGGTCTTGATAGGCCATTCACTCTTTTGTTCTCATGCCTGATGAAGGGTAATATGGACCCGAAACGTTGCTATTATGAGAATATTTGAACATGTGAAAAAAAAATATTGCATGATTTAAAACAGAGTGCTGCTCCATTTCTTCTTTTTTTCTGGATATATATATATATTAGAAAAAACAGCACTCCACCTACCAAAATTGCTTAGGTGCTAGTGTTAGGGGATCCAGCTGGATTGTCCCCAATATATAGAAAATGTCCATAGACACTGCACTCAAAATTGTTGCTTCAAACGGTTTATTGGCAAGATTTCAGATATAATAATACACAACGTTTCGAGGAAACAAAGCCCCCTTCATCAGGTGATAAATAATTTGTTACAAGATACATCAAACACCCCCTTCATCAGGTGATAAATAATTTGTTACAAGATACATCAAACACAAACCTATTTATAAGGTATAACAGGATATGACCTATGTCCAACACCTCCCATGACCACACCTCATTTCCCTCTGCACAGGTGGACACTCCACACACTGATATTACCACCCCCTAGTGGCAACACCCACTAAAGACAACACCTTTGGAGCCGCATCATAATTTTAGATAAACACATACAAGTCATAATCCCTATTAAGTCCACTGGGGGCAAGAGACCCAGTCTGTGGATCCCCACACCTCACGTTGGCGGAGCCTCAGCTTGCGGTTCCCCCCCTCAGTGGAACCGGGACCATCTCTAATACCATGAACTTGAGACAGTCTGGATCATGTCCATAATCTATACAGTGTTTAGACACCGGTAATTTAACGTCTTTAAGTCTAATACTTGACCTGTGCTGAGAGATTCTCAACTTTATACTGAGTGGTCTCTCCAACATATAGGAGACCACAAGGGCACCACAGAACATACACTACACACTGGCTGTCGCATGTGTAATGTCCTCTAAGAGTGAATTCTTCACCTGTATTAGGGTGAACAAACGAAGATCCCTTCTTAACATATCGCATTGTTTACATCTAGGCATGGGTACATGCCCTACGTTGAATTCTACTATAGGACCGTGTACATTCATTATTGGTCCTCATTGTAGATCTAACCAAATTGGTGCAATTGGTCCCCTATGAAAAGAAATCAGGGGTGCATTGGCAAACTCCGGAACATCCGGATAGGCCTGTCCGAGTATGTGCCAATGTCTCCGCACCACCTCTGCAACCCTGTTAACTCCAATCCCATAGTTCAGAACAAAGGGTAAACGGGGTCCTCTTACATCTTGTTTACTATCTTTATTATTAATCCTGACCAAAGCATCATCTAGTACCCTTTTTGGATAACCTCTATGACGAAATTTTTGGTACATTTCCCCAATCTGTTCCATTTTTCTACCCCCCTCACTCACTATGCGGTCCGCCCGAGCAAATTGGCTAATAGGGATGGACCTTCTAGTATGCTTGGGGTGAAAGCTGTCAAATGACAATATTTGGTTTCTATCCGTAGGTTTAGTTAGGTAAGTTCAGTTCTAACTTCTCTCCTGTTTAATGATTCTAACATCCAAAAAACAGATAAATTGAACATCATGATTCAGTGTATACTTTATATTAGGATGTAAATCGTTAATCATCCTGTGGAACTCCATGAGGAGATCGATTATATGCCTTGTATAGACGGATTCGTTTAAAGGCACACTTTATGCACAAACAAGAAATTGGGATTCCATTGAGTTTGGAAAAAGAGGGACTGTCTACACATATGCTACATTTACATAAAAAAAGCACATTGTACCACCATCAACTTATCCAAGTGTTGAGACATTCATCAATAAAGTTAAACAGGAAACTCATAATGTGATTAATCAATGTACTGATCATAATGTATATCATTCTAATTTAACATCTAATGAGCGAGTAGCTTTACAATCTCTTAAAAATAATATTGATATTACTATCAAGCCCTCCGATAAAGGGGGCGGGATAGTAGTAATGGATACTTTGTACTATGTTGAGGAGATTAACAGTCAGTTATCTGATACAAGTGTATATATGTTAATTAAAGGGGATCCCGTCAGGGACATCAAAAAACGCATTGAGCATGTTCTAGATATAGCTTGTAAAAAGAAGATTATTGCAGAGGAACTTAAGACATTTTTGCTGGTGTCCCATCCTGTTACTCCCGTGTTCTACACCCTGCCCAAGATACACAAGAATCCTGTTCAGCCGCTGGTAGGCCTATCGTGGCGGGCATTGGTTCCATCTTTTGCCCGATGGCCACCATGCTGGACAGGATTCTTGCTCCCTTGGTACAGGGTGGAAGATCATATATCAAAGATACTTCAGATTTTTTACAGAAATTACGTGGAATAGGTATACCCCAGGATGAGTCTGTCATCCTGGCTACACTAGACATATCCTCTTGTACACATCCATCCCATAGGGATGGTATTTGCCTTTCAAAGGCTGGTACGTGCTAGTGACCAATATGATGAGGAACAAATAACCTTCTTTGTGGATTGTCTTGATGTTGTGAATGAAAGTTATTTCTCTTTTAAAGACAAAATATTAGACAAATGGTGGGACTGCCATGGGTTCCAATGCCGCCCCGTCGTTAGCCAATGCCTTTATGGCATGGCAAGAGATGAGTTCATCTTCGTCTCTCCTGCCTTCACCAGGTGTCTTACGGTGGAGGTATATAGACGATATCTTCTTTATATGGCGGGGCGACCTTGGAACCCTCATGGGTTCCACAGGATGATAACGATTTACATCCTAATATAAGTATACACTGAATATGATGTTCAATCTATCTGTTTTTGGATGTTAGATCATTAAACAGGGAGGAAGAGTAGAAACTGAACTTTTTTCTAAACCTACTGATAGAAACCAAATATTGTCATTTAACAGCTTTCAACCCAAGCATACTAGAAGGTCCATCCCTATTGCCAATTTGCTCGGGTGGACCGTCAGTGAGTGAGGGGGGTAGAAAAATGGAACAGATTGGGAAATGTACCAAAAATTTCGTCATAGGGTTATTCAAAAGGTACTAGATGATGCTTTGGTCAGGATTAATAATAAAGATAGTAAACAAGATGTAAGAGGACCCCGTTTACCCTTTGTTCTGAACTATGGGATTGGAGTTAACAGGGTTGCAGAGGTGGTGCGGAGACATTGGCATATACTCGGACAGGCCTATCCGGATGTTCCGGGTTGTGCCAATGCACCCCTGATTTCTTTTCGAGTGGGATGCACCATCGGCACCAATTTGGTTAGATTACAATGAGGACCAATAATGAATGTACACGGTCCTATAGTAGAATTCAACGTAAGGGCATGACCCATGCCTAAGATGTAAACAATGCAGTATGTTAAGAAGGGATCTTCGTTTGTTCACCCTAATACACAGGTGAAGAATCACTCTTGAGGACATTACACATGCGACAGCCAGTGTGTAGTGTTGTTCTGTGGTGCCCTTGTGGTCTCCTATATGTTGGAGAGACCACTCAGTCTATAAAGGCGAGAATCTCTCAGCACAGGTCAAGTATTAGACTTAAAGACGTTAAAACCGGTTTCTAAAAAATGTATAGATTATGGACATGATCCAGACTGTCTCAAGTTCATGGTATAGAGATGGTCCCGGTTCCACTGAGGGGGGGAGACCGCAAGCTGAGGCTCCGCCAACGTGAGTGTGGTGGATCCACAGACTGGGGTCTTTGCCCCAGTGGACTTAATAGGGATTATGACTTTTATGTGTTTATCTAAATTATGATGGGCTCCAAAGGGGTTTGTCTTTAGTGGGTGTTGCCACTAGGGGGTGGTAATTCAGTGTGTGGAGTGTCCACCTGTGCAGAGGGAAATATGGTGTGGTCATGGGAGGTGTTGGACATAGGTCATATCCTGTTATACCTTATAAATAGGTTTGTGTTTGATGTATCTTGTAACAAATTATTTATCACCTGATGAAGGGGACTTTGTTTCCCCGAAACGTTGTGTATTATTATATCTGAAATCTTGCCAATAAACCGTTTGAAGCAACAATTTTGAGTGCAGTGTCTATGGACATTTTCTATATATATATATATATATATATATATATATATATATCCCTTCCCTCCTATTCTATAATATCTTATATTTTTACAGACATTGCATTGAGTTTAGTTTTAGGAGCACCAGTTTAGTTTTTATAAAGTGCCACTTGGAGACTCAGCGCTGCACATTATAAAATACAGAGTATACAAACAAGGAAATAAGTGCAAGCCATTATACAGATAGATAAAAATTAAATACAATTTCATACACCGGTTAAGAACACATATATTTATAAATTATGGATAAATTGATATAAGTGCAGCATGCCATGACACATTAGGAACAAGATCCCTGCCCCAAAGAGCTTACAATCTAAGTGGGTAGGACAACATACAGATACAAGTGGGGGGATGGGTACAAAGTGCTTGAAATGGCTAACAATCATGTGTTGTGCTGGTGCTCAGAAAGGTAGGATAACAGTCTCGATTTGAAAGTAAAAATGGATGCCACCTGGCGAAGCGAGAGAGGGAGAGAGTTCCAAAGGTAGGGACTAACAGAAGTTGGTTTAAGACAGGAGGAAGCAGTGTTCATTGAGGATTTGTGGAGGAATGGAGGGCACAGACAGGAACATAAGTGACCAAGAGAGAAGATAAGTAGGGAGGTGCAGTAGAGCAAAGGGATTTAAAGGTTAAAAACAGGGTATTGAATATGATTCTTTGTTTGATGGGAAGCCACCCTATGGACTGAAGTATCGGGGTTGCTGTTTCTCTTTTAGAGGAGTGAAATGATCCAAACTCCAGAGATTAAGAAAGACTGGAGAGGAGAGAGATGAGAGGCTTGAAGTCCAAGTAGTAGAATGCAGTAGAAAGGTGTATATGTATGTGTGTACTTTTTCACTATTTCATTTAAATGACCATAACAAACAAAACTATAGCAAGTATAGTACTAATAATGAGTTATATTTTACTAACTGACCCAACACCCCTATGCTACAATACAAAAATCAAAATGAAAGGTTTAGCCACACCTCTAAAAAATGCTAAAGGGTCTCCATATGGACACTAAAAGGAAATGCCCTGTCGTGCCTTTAAAATGGACAGCAGAATTCTCATACAGTAATAGCCAAATCCAGTATGGCTATTACTGTATGGGACTACTGTATGGGAAGTCTGATGTCCATTTAAAGAGCAACTTAAGCCTCAAAACAATACAGAATCAGGAGGAGGATGGTATCTATTGTTAAAGATTGCCTTCTGATTCTGTATTGTTTTGAGGCTTTAGTTGCCCTTTAAATGGACAGCAAAATTCCTATACAGAAGTCCCATACAGTAATATCCATACTGGATTTGGCTATTACTGTATGGAAATTATGCTGTCCATTTGAAGGGCAACTAAAGCCTCAAAACAATACATAATCAGAAGGTAGCAGTGGTCATAATTTCTACCCTTGGTTTATACTCAAGTCAACCACTTTTACTCCTTTTTCAGGTAAAAATAAGTACCTCAGTTTATACTTTGATTGCTTTATACCCAAGTATATACGGTATCCTACTCCATATAGAGTGTGGGAAGCTCTAACGCCTTATGCTGTGTACACACCATGGAGTTAATTCACCACTAGCAAATTGTCAGCTGGAACAAAGCACTGTTGGTTGCTACAAAAGGAGCAACTGTTCCCACGGCCAAGCGTGAGGTACATTGAAGCCCATTACACTAAAAGTTTGGTCAGCCTGAACTATTGGATGGTGTGTATCCACCTTTATACTCTGCCTATCTGATTTAATTTCTTAGTTAAGAAATTCTGACGCATTCCCTGAAATTGCTGGTGGAATGAAACACGGAGGTCTTGTTCATCTCTAAGCAGGTTTCACAAAAAGCACCACGCAGCTGGCACAACCGATATAATAAAATATTTGGGACTTTTCCTGCGTGACTTTTTAATGGCAGCTTGTAGCTGGTATTAAAATCGCTCAGACTGGTGCATCAATATGGTATTGAGATTTTCTTAAAATGAATACTCTTTCAGGGTTTTTCAATAAAAGTTCTTATCGGTTAAAATGGTGCTAATTTTGGCCCAACCAATCAGATGTTGGGTTTCAAATGTTAAATAAGATCTGATTGGTTGGGGCAATATTAGCACCATTTTAAAGAAAAGAACTTTTATTGAATCTCCCTGTTTATGTTATTTTACAATGTTGCATACAACAGCAACACAGAGAGGCTAGGAACTTCTTTTCAGAATGGAAATAAATGAAAATTTGACACTAGTTAAATCTTTTTCCTAAGAGAGAGACAAATGCAATTTTCCAGTGGTTATCTATTAATGTATGAAAATGGACAGTTTAGTGATGTGCATCTCTGGTGTACCCTAATGTTTGAATTGCCTGTTAATATTATTTACTGCGCTCTGCATCTACAGGTCTCTACAAGAAAATGAGACGGAGACTTACAATGATAAACTGCTAAGAAAACCCCCCGAAATAATTACTGTCTGGGTATGATGATATAGTCTTCTGAATTACAGCTGTTATAAAAGCTGCTGACAAGAGGTGTTTTACTTTCTTTGGAACAAGATGAGTCTATTAAATAGGATCTCAGTAACTTCAGGAGCAAAGGGAATTTAGTAGGTGATAATGTTAATGCCTGGTACATTTCTTACCATTTACACAATGAATACTCATAAAAAGCAAAACTATCCTCAGCCTGCACCTACATCTATTGATCTTTCTCGCAGTCCTGTCATTTAGAACCAGATCATAATCTGTGCTGTAGGTAAACACATCTTAACTGTTAAATCTACAGACTGTGTAAAAACAAAACAAGCTTGGTTAGCAACACTTACTGGAGCTTTCAATTGGAGGTACCTAATGTGCTTTTAAAGCTTGTTATTGTAATGATTATGTTGATTAAACAAAGGGTCTCTAACGCTAAACTGGGATGTTTAATAGATGAAACAAGCATGACTAAAATAAACAGAATGCTGCTATTCTTCTCGCTACTTGTTTTTACCATACTCATCAAATTGCACCATGCATTAAATCAAATTTGAAAGTTTAACCCAGAAACATTGGGTTTAAATGATTTATCAATATGAAGCTGGACATACACAAAAAATTCAATATTCGATCTGGGATGAATGTGGAATCGATAGCAATGTCGAGTGGTGCAGCAGCTTTACCTACTGAATGTTCCTGTGACATTTCCCAGACACAACATGTTTACGATCGTAATTATTGATATTATTATATCGATTGCAATCACAATCTAAAGTGCCTTTCTGATTTATTTTTATAATTATTAAATAATAATTAATAGTCAACGTCTTTAACTTGATCTAAGTCAGTGTAGGTTGTTTTTGACCCCAAAGAGATAGGAACAAACAAGTAACCCTCTATGCTCAAGCTGATATTTTAGCACACAGTAAGAATAGAGGTCAGCACAGATCCACTGAATATATATATATATCTATATATAGATATATATATATAAATAACAAAACTTTTAATCCGTGACAATCAGGCCAACGCGTTTCGGCCTCTAATTCAGCCGTTCTCAGGACCTAAAAATATATATATATATATATATATATATATATATATATATCCTCCATTCGTTTCACACTCACGCTGTAGTGATCCAATGCCCCGGTGTTTCACAAAGAAATAGTAACTGCAATCGATTGACTATTGGGTCTTGCTACTCAATAAATATTTATATAGTGCATCAACGCGTTTCTACTATAATGCTATCAGGATGAGGACGGCTAGCACTATAGCTGAAACGCATTTATGCACTTAATATTTATTGAGTAACAAGACCCACGAGTGCTCCATCAAAAAACTAATGAAATATAAATATGTTATTATTATTTCAATATACTGAATGATAACACTAAAAATAAAAGTGATCTGAACCAGAAATAGTAGAATAGAAATCCACCCTCCTGCAAAATGATATATTGTATACTCTGCTAAGCTTAGGTGACTTTAGAAATAAATGATAAAGCAAAACCAAATTAAAAGTAGAATAAAGTCCAGTGGGACAAAACTTGCCTAATCTTGGCATCTATAATAAAAGTCATTGTAATTAATCACAGTCATATTGTGTTCATCCATAATCCATTACATCTTAGTAGATGTATTACCCCACATACTTTAGCATTGAATCGGATCTTTATAATATAACTTTTAACTAGGTGAGTCATTTATAAAACGGCCCAGTGAACATTTATAAATGAATCCTGTATTTTATATGCTACGTGCTTTTTTTTCACACAGTTTTATCTTGTGAAATCACAGAATATATTCCCCTGTGTGTGCACTGTGCTTGCACCCAGTCAACTTTTAAATCAGAAAAAATCTGAATAGGTGTTTATATTGGTATTCAACAACATACTTGCTGGATAGAACTTTTTGGAAAAGAATCAAAGCATGCCTGCAAATAGATTTAGAGTGGTGCTATGGCCTGATATTTAGCACCTGTTGAAAAATACAATTGTACTGTAAGTACAGACAATCCGAGGAATACCACAGTCTAAGCCACCATTTCTCAACTAGTAAAGGGTCGCTATGGGTTTCACAAGCTACAGGTTTAAGTGTAGAAAGTATCAATCCTGGTGATGAGTCAGAGAACATTTGTTTTTTTAAATATATCGGTAAATTCTGGTGTTAAAGTTGCGCTAACCTATTCAATACCGATTAGCAACACTTTAACCCCTTACCTGCAAGCTATTCATCCAGGATTTCAGGATTCATCCACAGCCACAAAATTAGCATTGAATACCAGAAGATCTACACAGAGCAATAGCGACTAAGGCAGGGTCTATGAAGCTTGCAATAAATTATAAGTTTGGACTGCTATGCAGATGCTTTGCCACAAAAATAACACAGGTTGCATGGGTCACTGTCAGGCTGCCTGTGATTCACAATCTAACCTACCCTTCCGTTTCCATTGCAATCATATTTAAATTGTTAAAAAATTTAGTTTTACGGTCTAAAATGCAAAAACATACCCCTAAAAGCCACACAGACACAGGTCCACAACCTACTGATTCACCCTCACAACCCGACTTACCCTTCCATACCTAAGTTTAAAAAATGCAAGCATACACACAACAATATAAATATATGCATTTATTCATAAAGAATTATGAAATTTAAATGTTTCCTTTCATTACCATAGCATAATTATTGAGTTTAACCTGCCACACAGACACGCACATTCCCTTCCAAAATGCAGCCTTTCAAGCCAAATTTATACTTAAAGGGCATGTCGACCCCCAACTGAATTTTGCTCCAATGTTGAGCACAATGTATAGTGTTAAATAACCCTTACCTTTCTCTTCTGCTGCATATGGTTGTCAAGCATGGCTGAGAGTAGGAGCCTTTTCCTGGTGCAATCCGCTTCCATGTTTAACTGTTCCTCTGAGAGGTTTCTGGCATTCTCAGTGGAGTTCTCCCCTCCCTCTGGCTGCCTTCTATGCAAGGAACTTTCAAAGTGTAAAAAATGAGGATCCTGCATGTAATCCCCCCATACCTAGACTTCGCTAGATTTAAATGCACCAAACCCTATACTAAATATACTAACCATTCCTCATTCCATCGGCTGTCTGTATGGCTGAGATTCAGACAGTCACTGAAGCGGCTGACGGTCTGGCCCCTTCAGCTCATTCAGCAAACGAAAGAAGCAGTAGATGAGGAACGAGGTCTGGTAAGTATATTTAGGATTGGATTTGACACATTTGAACCTAGTGAAGTCTTGGCTTGGGGGAATTTCAAATTCAAATTTTTTTGTTGTTGGTTTGCTTTGGGGGGAGCATATCAAGTAGAGATGGACGAAACTTCATTGTTTCGTTCCGTATTCAGTTTACCGTATCTCGGGAAAATCCCGAAGATCTGAGAACAAAAGGAATTTTCGAAGATTTTTTGAATGTACAGAGCTATTTTTGATCATTTTCAAAAATATCCTCGAACGTTCGAAAATCCTCAAGTACGATCAGAGACCACTTTCAAGTTTACGATCGTATTTTCAAAGGTTTTCAAACAAGCAAGGCTATTTTTGAAAATTTTCGAAAATAGCCTTGAATGTTCGATTTTCTAAAATACAATCGGAAATTTGAAAGTGGTCTCTGATTGCATTTTCGAACATTCCGAAATCCGTAGGATCCATCCGGATTTGGACGGATCTTTCGGATTTCGGAACAGGGGGGTTGTGTGTCGGATCCGGGTTTGTGTCGGACCCGGATCCCATCTCTAAAATCAAGTTGCAATATGATATTTTCAAAAGTTATACCATTATATCAGTTTGAAATGCACCCAAATTAAATTATTGAATTTAATGTATAAGATGTTATTGTTGTTTAAGGGGAAAACTGACTGATTGCTAAACAAATAAAAAATATACCACACACATTGCTTTCATTTACTGGATGATAAAGAATAGCTTAAATTTTTTTTTTAATTATAGGATATAAAGTATAATGTAGTGAGTCAGAGGAGTTCTTCACCCTAGCTCCTCGTTTTTTTTTTAAATTCTGCACAAAATAGTAAAGTATAGTATAGTACAGTGGCGTAACTAGGAATCACTGTGCCCCCCCAGCAAAACTATGATGGGGCCCCTATCCGTGCTTCATCCTCAGTGGTTTTCTGGGAGGAGTATATACTGTAGCTCTCATAATATAAAGGTCTAAACATCCTTTGCCTTTTTTCATGTATTTACAGTAATTGATCAATCTACTACTGGCAATCATGGGTCTTAAATATTATTTTGTTTGTGAGTATAATTCTTATTTCTTTTATCGCCCTACATATTTCACAGCACTTTATAAAGAACACTTGATTCTAATAAAAATCTGGGCAGCAGTTATATACAGTTAAATATTAGCGGAATGTATTATATCATGGAGAAAAAGCAAATTACAATAGAGTTCTGTGAACTGCCCTGGTGCCCTGGAGTTTTAGATGTTCCTGACATGAAATATAATACCTTTATTTGGCTGCACTCCCTTCATTATACATGCAGTAAATCCTTTTGAATCCTTTTGTAGCAAGGATCAGTCAGAAAAAATAGCATATCAATAATATGGAAAAACAAATCAGTTATTGTCAGATAAAGGCCACAATACCAGCAATATATACATTATTAGAATGTAGATACTTCGTTTATTAAAGAGCAATATTCAAAAGCCAAAAAGAAAGAGATACTGAGACAGGCAAGAGAATGTCAGATTACAAGGCAAAATGCTAGGATCCATTCCCGGAGTTATTAATTTGGCTTGAAGAGCTAAAATACTGTTCTTTCTACTCCTTTTTTTTCTTCTGTTTTATTTTTCCGCTTTTTTGGACTGTATCTTCTTCCACAGTTTTTGAGCAAGAGACATGAAATTGAGTATGGACTTGCGGGGCATATAGGAGAAGTGTGCTTTACCTAGCCAAGGAATCCGTGGAAGCATTATTATGGGACATTTTTCCCCATATATTTGGACTACGTTGGTAACAATCCTCAAATATGAATATATGAATATTTCAAAACAGTGTGTTTCATGGTCATAAACACAAACACTGATACCCCCAACCCCCCACACAGACACAGGTACACCCACCTACTGACCTACCTTTCCATTCCCATGGAAGCCATACTTAAAGGGTAACTATAGTCAAAAAATCATTTTGATCAATCATCAATGGGTTAGTTTTATGGTCATACATGCAAAAACACATACCCCCAACCTCACACGAGTACACACACCTACTGACCTTCCCTTCCATTTCCTAGCAACCATACTTAAAGGGTAAATAAAGTAAAAAAAATAATTTTGATATATCCTCAATAAAAGATAGTTTTATGGTTGTAAACACAAAAACACACAAAAAAAGACATACCCCCTCAACCAGACCCAGGTATACACACTGACCTACCCTTCCATTTCTGTGGCAGCCATACTTAAAAGTTTGTTTTTTATCCCCCAACCTGACACAGGTACACACACCTACTGACCAACCCCTCCATTACTGTTGCAGCCATGCTTAATAGGTAACTAAAGTCAAAAAAACTATTTGGACCAATCATCAAAAAGGTTTGTTTTTTTAACCCCCAACAGGACACAGGTACACACACCTACTGACCTACCCCTCCATTATTGTGGCAGCCATACTTAAAGGGTAATAAAGTAAAAAAACAAATTTTGATCAACAATGAAAATGGTTTGTTTTTTTAAATTCCAACCTGACACAGGTACACACACCAAATGAGCTACCCATTCCTTCATGTGGCAACCATATTTAAAGGGTAAATATAATAAAACACTACAGTACACACTAACTGACATAGCCATTCACTCCTGTGACAGCTATATTTAAGGGGTAAGTAAAAAACAACAATGTCCTCATCATTGCCATTATTGAGTTTTAAAATCTGCAGCACAAACACACACACAAACACACACATTCCCTTCCAAAATGCGTCCTTTCAAGCCAAATTCAAAGTTTATACTTAAACTTTCCCTTTCTAGTTGTTTTTGTTTAAAAAAATGAGAGGGGGTATCAATTTACAAGACAAATAGGCATGATGAAAGGATTTTTATCTTATAAATCAATTGGCAGAGATTAATTTTTCAAAATGAAGAGAGAAACTGGTGGGTGTTAGTTCAAATCGCAAGGAGCTAGGATCCAAATAAAAGACTAGAGATGGCCGAAACTGCTGGGTTTCATTCCGTTTTCGGGTTTTCGAATCTCGGGAAAATCCCAAAGATGGAACTTAAACCTGGAACTTCGGAATGCGTTTTCAATTTTTATCGAACAGTCAAGCTATTTTCTAAAATAGCCTTAAATGTTCGATAATCCTCAAAAATACGAACAGAAACCGTTTTGAGTTTCCGATCGTATTTTCGAGTATTATCGATTTTCGTGAGTTCTAAAATCCGAACAATCCGTCCGGACTGAACATTCAGATTTCGGAACCGAGGGGTTCCGTGTCTGATCCGGATCCGAGTCGGACCTGGATCCCATCCCTATAGAAAAAAAGCCTTACAGTTGGTAATGGCCTTATTATTTAAAGAATAACACATTACAATCATCATAAACAGCCATGTTTGCTGTAGTGTAAAGGGGAAAAACTGGTATGAAGGTGGAGCACAGAACCATCATTAGAAATGCCTGCGTATTTTATTAGTAACCAAAACCTTTTCTAGATAAATACATTGATTTTCCACAGGAATATGTATCATTTATGTTTTACGTGTACTTGGACCCCTCAACCTACTTGAGTAAGGTTAGTGGCTGTTTAATCACTCCATCCAAAACCAAAAACTTTACATATTGTGGATGTAAAGTATTCACCATTCAGCAAAGTTATGCCAATATAGCTACAGTACATGCTATAGGGTATTTATTATTTTTAGCTTATTTTCCATATAGATAATAGATGCCTTAAAATGCAGGTGGACAATTTAACCAAAAAAAGTTTACTCAAATTTTGTAGATATGAAAAAAAGATAATTTTAAAGGCAAATTATAGGGTAACTGTATTCTGCATACTAGTGCCCTTTATTAAAAAGAGCACATGCCTACCTTAAACTTATACTTATACTATGCCCCCCCTCCCCTTCCACAGACACTGAGCATGTCCAGTTGTATCCTACTACTGTAACTGTCTTTAAATATGTCCTTGTTCATCCCTGACTCTCTGAGTCTTTAAAAGCCTAAAACTTAAGAAACAAAAAAGCTAGACCATACAAGGTCACTTGTATGGAGACCACAATTACCCTTTAATTTAAAGAATATCCTTTACATTGCTAAGAAATTTTCTTATTTAAGTAAAAGTTGGCATATGTGAATGAAAACATAAACATCCTACTCTATTTATACACATTTGACTTTATTTTATCTTACTGTTTAATCATAAAGGAAAATGACTACTTACATTTATGTACAAACATCTAACAACTCAATCTGAAGAACTTAAATCTTAAATGTCTGCAAATGCACAAGACAAAATAAACAATAATCAATATGCACACACAGAAAAACAAGTATCATTTAACTAGAACATCTGGTTTTAAGAGAGATTTTTATAAGATGGCATCTCGAATGCTAGAATACTCATGTTCAGTCATAATAAATGTATCCATGGTTGATTCACATTTTTCAATATAAAAATATGATAAAAATTCATCCATAGCTTAAAAGATCCTTTTATTGCCCCGTACCTGTGTCTATGAGTTATTTTGTAGTCAGAGGTTAATGTAAAATAAACCAGGAATGTCAAACTTGTGGCCCTAAAGATGTTTTAAAACTGCAACTTCCAACATTCAATGCTAGAAGTTGTGATTTTCAAACATCCTAAAGGCTGCAAGTGTGACATCCCTGACATAAAAGTATATGTACACCCAAAGACTAAATAACAAAAACATAAAATGATACTATTTTTTAAAAAAAACATGTTGGTAGGAAAGTAAAGGCTGAAAAATGGAAACTCCTATCATAATTGTAAAGGGTTCTTTTAATTCCATCCTTAAATGTAGCAATTAATGAATCGGCAGCTACTCTGTCACCTACTTTGTCACTGCTGGTATACAAAATGTAGTACTAAAAGCCAGCTGTTGACGTGAATTAAAGCTGTTGTTGCACTTTGAAAAAAAACGTACTGGCAACCTCCAAAAATATTGCAACAAACTTATAGCAGCATGACTTTATTATTGCCAGAAAATGGCTTAGGTTTAAGTCACGCTATTAATTGACTACCTGAGGAAGCTCGCAAGAGTGAAAGATCATCATATACCAGGAAGTGTTTGTAGAACCACGCGACTTAAAGCAGAGACCGCTAGAGTTACCACTAGCTCTGACGAGTGGAGAGGGGAAAACAGCTACGTATAAAGCGGGGCTTTATCGTTACTGTGTGTACCTACGTTTTCCAAACAAGCGAGCAGCTGCCGAACGAAAGAGGAAACATTTCCGTCGACCACGGTAGACTCCCTATAGGGGAGTCGGCCACGGCCGAGGGAACACAGAGTACCGAGCGTTCTCCCTATCACTGTCTGTAGCCCAATTGTTTGAAAAATAACAGACAGGATCTTGCAGATGAAGCATAATACCAACCCACCTTTAGTCTCAGATATCTGATTGACTGTGCACACATTCTGTTGATACCCACAACTTGTATGAACTCTCAACATCATATATGTGGAAGAAGCTGAAGGATTAACTTGATATGCTTGGACTATTTTCCATCCATATACATACTGTATATATTTTTTATATGTATATTTGTTAATTTTATTTTATTTTGAATACAGTTACTACTTTTATTATACATACTTATTAGAGGTTTTACATGAGATTGTGATCTACTTTATCTACTAACAAACATTGTGGCTCATTAACCCAGACCCAATGGGCAATATTATTAAGTTGAAGTTGCATTAACTGCACAGAAACAAACATATTCGCTATTCTCTTGGGGGCAAGATACTTAAATTCTATTTCACATGGGAAATCTGGACCACCCTAATGAACATAAAAATGTAAACTTACAGCACAATATAATGTATACAGCATTTATTCTCCTAACCCATCCCCCCCTCTCTTCTCTCACTTCTCTGGCCTCGCCCTCTACCATTCCCCTCCTCCTTTTTTATTCTTAACCTCAATGTTGCACTGTCCCCCACCGCTAGCTGAAAGGACCAAATATGTGGTTAAAAACAAAGGTTTAACCATTTTTATTGACAATGTTAATACAAACAATTGTAGAAAATGTTAAAAAAAACTTTTCAAATATTTCTGTTTACCTATTTATTCAATAAAAATCAGTGAACAAAAAATAAAAAGGAAATTCACATGAGAATGAATATTTGGTATTCGAGATAAATAACAAGTAGATCATTTCATCCACTTCCAACACTTGTGTCTCCCAGGTGCCTCCAGGAACTCAGGGACACTCCTGCAACTTATATAGAACGTCCAGTGTTTAGACACTGTACACAAGTGTCTTCATCAGGGCATCATATCATAATTAAAATTACACCCACTACATATCCCGTCTCAGCTATTATAAGCCACTCCTCCAGAATGAGTGTTGTATATACCACAACACCAGCATTAGCCCCTGTAAGTATATACATACAGTATGACAGGAACTATTCAACACTAGCTGAAAATATTATTTAAAAAAAACATTTAAAGGACACATATGAATTTAATTATTTTGGTTGCATTGTGTTTAACAGTTACTGGGTTTTCATCTCCCTTAAGTTCATTTTTAAGAAGTCTACCTTTTGCTTGTTTTAATATGAGATTTGTGACTTGTGAGCAGTAAATCTTTTCTTAAATGCATTTATGGTATCCTAACATACTGTATCGGATCACTAGTACCATGACAACCACAGCAACCAATCGATTTTGGAACACTATATTGTTAAGGATTTTTTTCTGCTTATTTTTCTGTTTATGATAAATATTTCACTTTAAATGTCTGTTTTAATTTCCCTTTATTCAATGCATAGATAATAGGGCATTGCTGTGCACACTGACCTTCATTTTCAATAAAATTATCTGCTGAGAGCTGGCTGAACCAATCATAGAAATTTCCTCCTCCACTTGAGTTGCATGTGATTTTGTCATTTCTCTTCCAGACCAGACAATAAGATTATGAATTGATAATTGTGAAGTGAGTAACATAGATGTCTCTTGTTCTAACCATTGTTTTAACATGTATATTGAATTCTGATCTAAAGAGGCAAATAGTAAGGAAGAAAAGGGCATTTAAAACCTTTAAGGCCGAGGGAACGGAAAGGGCCTTTAGGGAGCATAAAAACTGTAACAAGGAGTGTAAGAAAGCAATCAAACTAGCTAAAATTAATAATGAAGTTAGGATAGCTGAAGAAAGCATCACTAAGCCTAAACATTTTTTTAAGTATATTAATAGTAAGAAGATGAGGACTGAGAATGTGGCACCATTAATTAATGGGGATAAGTTAGTTACGGAGGATGGCGATAAAGCAAATGTCTTGAATAATTTTTTTTCCTCTGTATACACTATAGAAGATCCAAGTACAGATATCATAGAGTATAGTAGCAATAATGGTATACAAGATTCAAGTTCACTTTGGTTAACCGAGGATATGGTACAGAAAGAACTAAATAAGGTTAATATTAATAAATCTCCTGGACCGGATAAAATACATCCTCTGGTACTTAAGGAGCTAAGTTCAGTTTTATCTAGGCCATTGTTTCTTATTTTTGCTGATTCCCTCATGTCCGGTGGTGTGCCTCTGGATTGGAAAAAGGCTGATGTTATTCCAATATTCAAAAAGGGTAGTCGTTCACAGCCGGGTAATTACAGGCCTGTAAGTTTAACTTCAGTGGTGGGGAAGATCCTGGAAAGTTTAATAAGGGAACATGTGCTAGAGTATGTTTCAAGGACTTTTTTGTCATTTCTCTTCCAGACCAGACAATAAGATTATGAATTGATAATTGTGAAGTGAGTAACATAGATGTCTCTTGTTCTAACCATTGTTTTAACATGTATATTGAATTCTGATGTAAAGAGGCAAATGGTAAGGAAGAAAAAGGCATTTAAAACCTTTAAGGCCGAGGGAACGGAAAGGGCCTTTAGGGAGCATAAAAACTGTAACAAGGAGTGTAAGAAAGCAATCAAACTAGCTAAAATGAATAATGAAGTTAGGATAGCTGAAGAAAGCATCACTAAGCCTAAACATTTTTTTAAGTATATTAATAGTAAGAAGATGAGGACTGAGAATGTGGCACCATTAATTAATGGGGATAAGTTAGTTACGGAGGATGGCGATAAAGCAAATGTCTTGAATAATTTTTTTTCCTCTGTATACACTATAGAAGATCCAAGTACAGATATCATAGAGTATAGTAGCAATAATGGTATACAAGATTCAAGTTCACTTTGGATAACCGAGGATATGGTACAGAAAGAACTAAATAAGGTTAATATTAATAAATCTCCTGGACCGGATAAAATACATCCTCTGGTACTTAAGGAGCTAAGTTCAGTTTTATCTAGGCCATTGTTTCTTATTTTTGCTGATTCCCTCATGTCCGGTGTGGGCTCTGGATTGGAAAAAGGCTGATGTTATTCCAATATTCAAAAAGGGTAGTCGTTCACAGCCGGGTAATTACAGGCCTGTAAGTTTAACTTCAGTGGTGGGGAAGATCCTGGAAAGTTTAATAAGAGAACATGTGCTAGAGTATGTTTCAAGGACTGACATTATAAGTAGTAACCAGCATGGATTTAGGAGGAATAGATCTTGTCGAACTAACTTGCTTGGCTTTTATAAAAGGAAGTAAGTAGAAATTTAGACTCTGGTATAGCAGTAGATGTAGTTTACTTGGATTTTGCAAAGGCTTTTGATACAGTCCCCCATAGGCGACTAATGAATAAGCTACGGTCTGTTGGTCTGGGGAGTCACATTTGTACATGGATAGAAAATTGGTTAATGAATAGGATGCAGAGAGTAGTTGTTAGTGGGGCTTCATCATTATGGACTAAAGTAATAAGTGGGGTGCCACAGGGTTCTGTGTTGGGGCCGCTTCTATTTAATCTATTTATTAATGATTTGGAAGTGGGTATTGTCAGCAAGGTTTCTGTGTTTGTTGAGGACACAAAACTTTGTCGACCATTAAAAACTTCAGAGGATGTGCAATCGTTGCAAGGGGATCTAGATAGATTATCACATTGGGCTGCTAAGTGGCAGATGAAATTCAATGTTGATAAATGTAAGGTGATGCATTTTGGACTTAAAAATACTTGTGCTACTTATACTATAAATGGCTCTGTGTTAAGTGAATCCCTGTTGGAAAGGGATCTTGGAGTTTTTGTGGATAACAAACTTAAAGGTAGCAAGCAGTGCCAGGCGGCAACAGCCAGAGCCAGCATGGTATTGTCTTGTATAAAGAGAGGTATGGATGCAAGGGAGGAAAATGTAATTCTCCCTCTTTACAAAGCATTGGTAAGGCCTCATTTGGAATATGCAGTGCAATTTTGGAATCCTGTGTACAAAAAGGACATCTTTGAAATGGAAAGGGTTCAGAGAAGGGCAACTAAATTAATAAGGGGATTGGGGGAGCTTGAATATGAAGAGAGACTGGAAAAGTTACAATTATGTACGCTGGAGAAAAGGCGCTTGCGTGGGGATATGATTACTGTGTATAAATACATTAACGGGCCATACAATAAACTATCTGGGGCATTGTTCACCAATAGAACATGTCAGAGGACACGAGGACATCCCTTAAGACTTGAAGAAAAAAGGTTTAGGCTTCAAGCTCGGAAAGGGTTTTTTACTGTGAGAACGGTAAAGCTATGGAACTGTCTTCCAGTGGACGTTGTAATGGCAGGTTCATTGGTCAGTTTAAAAAAAAAGCTGGATGAGTTTCTGCAAACAAGGAATGTTGCAAGTTACTGGTATTGATTCATAAAGTAGAGTTGATCCAGGGAAATTTCCGATTGCCACTTGGAGTCAGGAAGGAATTTTTTCCCCCTTCATAAATTTGGTGGCGTTTTTTTTTTTGCCTTCCTCTGGATCAACAGTTAGGCAGGAAATGAGGATATTGCTAGATGGATGGACGTATGTCTTTATTCAACCTCAAATACTATACTATACTATACTAATAACCGCTGAGATGCTGTGATTCATTGTCTTCCAACTTTACTGAAACAACATCTAACAGTATTATTCTCTTCTGCTTTACAAATCCTTGTCTAAATTTCTCTTTTTCTCATCCAATGCCACATCTACTCACCTAATACATAAGTATAAATGGCTTTAATACAAACTTTCTCAATGATAGTTTTTAATTACTGGAAAACATTATCCCTTTGCATTTCCTAGTCCCCTTTCACCAATACTCTAAATGACCTCTAAGAGTAACTTTATATATACCATTATACAGTAAGTGTACTCAAAACAACTGATTTACCGGTAATATAATTTACAGAGTCTCCATCCATCTTATCACTAATTCTTCTATTTCACCTTTGGGTTATTACAATGTACTGTATGCATCTTAAGGGAATTAATTAAAGGACAACGGTAGTGTTGCTCCTCTGCCCCCTTTCTGGCTTAGGGTTTAACCATTGAAATGGCAAGTAGCACTTTTTTCACAGTTGTCTTTTAAGCACTAAAGCAAACCATACAAGGTTTGATTTTTCACAATCAATATTTCATCCCTATCGCAATTTTTGATAGTTCCATGCCAATCAAAAATTAGGTCAGAAAAAACTGTTGAAACTTATGACCTTGCGTTGTCGATTAGCTTGGGGACCGGAAAGTGGGGTCAATACAAAAAGACCTGCCCAGTATTGGATATCAAGCACCTGATATCAGCAAAAAAATCTGCAAGCCAGCTGCAGATTTTTTGATCGAATTTGTGGAACCAGACTAAAAAATCTACCCCATGCTTCAGACATTCCCAATTTACTTATATATCTGTACCCTGCTCATATTTTTAAGTTACTCATCTTTCTTAATTACTTTGATGTCCTTCAGAGGAGCTTAAGGGTCATCAGCAAAAGGCCTGACCCTCCCCCAGCAGTGCAAGCAGACTATAGGAAAGATAGAAGATGCTGGCCAAAGGACCTGCTGAGATCATCTCATGCAACAAATGAGATAAAGTCATTTATTTAAATATTAACTATTGGAAAGATTAAGGCATCAACCTATATTGCTTTATTGCTGCTTTAGCTTTTCTAAAAGTTTATATGGGTATTTAAATGGGTATCTGCTTAAAAAAAGTTTAATATACACAGAAACAGCAGAGCAAATCTATTTGTTACATATATATTAATGCTGGGTACACACAGGTTAGCCCAAAAAATCTGTGCTGGTTTTTGCGGACATCCATCTTTTCGGACAAATAAATGATCGGACACTGTGATGAAGCATGGCTGATCGTGGTGTAGCTGTGTCTACTTTTGCCAAGACCGACAGTGATTTGTCCCAGCCGATCTTGCTAGTGGTGAACAGTCGGCCAGAATGAAAATGTGTACTCAGCTTTAGGTTGAAAGTATTTTATTTTATTCATGTTTGTTTGCTAGACTACAACTAAAAATACTTCATAGAAGTTATTTACAATACGTTGGGAATATGTATGTATATATATATGAGCCAGAAAATGCTCTGAGCTAAACTGGCAAACATGCTTCACTTGAGAAATGCAGACTCAATCCAAGCCATAATCATTTTAAAACTTGGCGAATTGCATGGTAGCAAAGCTCTGTGTAACAGATGGATCATCATAGCTACCTCCTGGCAATAAAGGGAAGTTTGTAAAACAGTAAATACAGCTTTTACAATGTAATTTATATAATATTAGGTATTTCTGTAGCATCAATCCCCGCTTTACTTCAATTATTGTGAAATATTCCATGAAAAATAGAAAGTTGTTCTTTAATAAGTCCAAGAATACCATGATCTTTACATAGAATTAACTTGTTTTCTTAATAAGATCAGAATAACAGGATCTAAACACATGAAAGGATGGATCCAGTCAAATCCTTCCTTTTACTGTGAGTTTATTCACATATTTTCCAGGAAGAAAGCTGTGATAGCACTTGGTTTAAGATGAAGTGAAAAATAGGTTAATTAAGTCATGTAAAGAAATATCTTTGTTTTATCACATACATTAATTACATTTGTTACATAATCATCCCCATTTCATATTATGGTAAATAATAAACAGAGAGGGTGGTTATTAGATTCTTGCTGCCTATTAGCAGTTTGTTGTATGTAGTGGATGATTAAAAACATTTAATCAAAGAAATTCCACAAGCACTTTCCCCAGGATATAAACCATAAATTCAGTGCAGGGTCTCGGTGATAAGTAGAGCTGTTAAGAATCCCTTAATGTAGCATTGGCCTGTCGGGAGATGTGCTAAGCAGCAAGGGTCCCTCTTCTAAAAGTGTTAAAATTCCTTTGCAAGTGAACATTTTGGCAGATTTAAAAATGGCAATGCAAATGAAATTTCTATTTCACCTGAAATGTCCACTAGTGCTGCAAATTCAAGTAGATTATTTAAATCGTAGTGGGATATGACTCGTCTTGTATATACACATATACGAACTATGAAACATTATAAAAAACAAACACACCGGGTTGAAAGGAAATGGTTGGCCCAGTTTATAACAATTATCCTAATTGTAATAAGCATTTTATACATATACTAAAACATGTGCCTGCCAACTGTAACTCCAAATTTCAAATACAATCACTACGAAAAAGGTAAAGGAGAGTGGGTGGAGCTGCCGCTCAGTTACCCCATGCTAGAGCTTACCTCAGCTCTCACAGTGAGATAGGACACTGGTCCCTTTACAGACTGTATTGGGGTGTATTAAAGGATGCCTTTTAAACTAATTATGTAATAAAATAATCTATTAAAGCAATGAATTGTTGTCATACAGTCCACATATTTTCTATACACAACATATGGCTGTATCTAGCCATAATTTAGAATGGCATAGTTCTGTCATGTAGGATTATTACTCTTTGTGAGAAAAATATTTATCAATATATCCTCAAGGTTGAAATGTATAAAGTGCACAATGACTTTTGTATTCAATGCACATTCCATTTTCAAACTTTCCACTATAAATATATTTCGTCAAATATATTTGCTTAAAGATGTAGTAGAGTTAGGGACGGTAAACTCTGCAAAGATCTTTTAAAGATGACAGACCGGACATTCTCCCAGTATAAAGTGCAGGGAGAACGTTTGAGACTGACAAAGTTCTTTCAGCTGCTTTCAGGTGCTGCTTATAAACCATCAAGGTATCCTACCTGCACTACTACTGAAATAGGCAGTTGTGCAACACCTTTGCGGTGGTGCTCCCAGTGTATAAATTATCTTAATGTAAAACCATATACAAAGGACCCAAAAAATATATGGGCCCCCAAGTACACTATATGGGGCACACGCACTGTTTAACTGCAAAATTGAAAAATTTATTAATACACCATACACACTACACCTTATACAATACAAAATATACTCATAACATATAAGCCTAAAAACAGATACATCATTCGGGGCGTCCCCCAAACCAACAGATAAAAGGATAAATAATACGGAATCCCCCTCTCTACCATCCCCCCTCTTCGCAGAGTCCAAATGTCCTGGATCGGTATAAACAAAAGTACTTGCTGGCTTGAACCAATCTAAAGATGAATGTGAGTGCTAATATACTCACATCCCCCAGGTGAGTTTTCATCCTATACCAAATGGGGTCACCGTGTTCAAATTAAACATCCATTTGGTTTCCATTTGTAACAATTTCTTGTCCAAATTACCACCCCTAATGTCAAGGTGTACAGTTTGTATTCCCAGAAATTTAACCCTAGGGATTCTGCTATTATGGGCCTCCACCATATGTTTCGCAATGCTGCTGCGCTGTACATCCCCCTTCCTGATTGCTCGAATGTGTTCTCCCATACGTACGCATAATTTTCTGCGTGTTTTTCCTATATACTTAGACCCACACTCACAAGTGGCCAAGTATATAACCTGTGGAGTCTGGCATGTTATTAGCTCCTTGATTTTATACATACTGCCACTGGGATATATTACGCTACCTCTCTTGTCATCCATAAATTCACAATAAATACATTTTCCGCATTTCCTATTACCACTGATAGGAGTGCGGTTTAGCCAGGTGCCCCTGGTTTTAGTAGTTTCCACATAGTGACTTTTGGATAGCCTATCCCTGAGATTACGTGACCTTTTTTGTTGCTTTAAGAGGTGGGGATAAAAAGATCTAAAAGAGATAGTGACGTAGCACCCTGAGGAAGCCCGATAAGGAATCCATGTGAGGGAGAAACGCACGTAGGTGCAGGTGGAATCCGTCCCTTAGGACCAGATCCAGTAGCAGAGAAGCAGGACCGGATATTTGTAAGCAGGACAATACCAAACCCCTGTATGGGACAGGCCGTATGGACGGGTGAAGAGTATCGGAAGGTAGCGAGTGGGCGGTGTGAACACGGGACGCCAGGGGCAAGAAATGCAGACTGGGAGCTCTGGACAAAGTGGAAGTCCAGTTCAGTACGGCCGGGGGGACGTGAGTATATTAGCACTCACATTCATCTTTAAATTGGTTCAAGTCAGCATGTACTTTTGCTTATACTGATCCAGGACATTTGGATGGATGGGGGGATGGTAGAGAGGGGGATTCCATATTATTGATCCTTTTATCTGTTGGTTCGGGGGACACCCCGAATGATGTATCTGTTTTTAGGCTTATATGTTATGAGTATATTATGTATTGTATACGGTGTATTGTGTATGGTGAATGAATACATTTTTCAACTTTGCATTTAAACAGTGCGTGTGCCCCATATAGTGTACTTGGGGGCCCATATATTTTTTTGTGTCCTTTGTATATGGTTTTTCAGGTGCTGCTTGCACCTTAACACCGGGGGCTGAACACGGCGGGGGGAATTTTAATGGCACTGAGGCCGACGGTGAATGTTTCTCAGCCTTGGGGGTGCTTGGAACTGTGGAGCACACTTAAATGATAAAGGATCGATTCCGACTGTTCCAACGGATTTGTTCCTTTATCCTTTGGGCTCATTCACACTACATCAGTTTGTATCCGTTTTTCAAACACATGTGCGTTTAAAAAAATGGAAAGAAAGTAAAACCCCACAGGATTTCATATCGTTCACACCTGCAGCGTTATAATCCGTTCTGTTCCAGTTCGTTTAAAAAACGCACTGCATGCAGCATTTCTGTCCGTTTTTTCATGCAATTTCTATAGAAATCTATGGAATACACATTGTTAAAAAATGGATACAAATGTATGAAAAAAATTTAGAATAATGGTATAAAGTGTCCTTATGCACACAAACCCAAAATGGGTGCTGATCTCCCGAAAACTCCCCACTTCCAAGGGAGGTAGATTCAAACGATTCTGGAATATTGGAGTCGCACACCTTCGTAGAATTCAAAGTGTTTATTGAAAACCACACATCAAAATACAACGTTTCGGGGGAACGTGCCCCCTTCTTCAGGTGATGCAATCGCAACAAACAGTGGTGGTGAAATACCCAACCTTCTACATAAGACCACTCCCCTTGGGAGTGGCTAAAGTGCATAATTACTAAAATATCCATAAACTCCACATATACCTCATGGTGTATAAAACCCTAAAAAGCTGTGAATCAATAAAAATACTTAGCTGGTCGATGTGAATGAGTAAAAAATACATAGCTGGTCACTAAAATAAACAGTGAGTAGCTCCTCTATATACATAGTGTAATATACAGAGGTATGTGCAGGTGAGTAAACCCTCAACACGGATGGTGTGTCATGTAAGAGTAAAATCTGGTAATAAAAACAATCATAATAATACAAAGTGTAAATAAAAGAAGGAAATTCTTATCTGGCTCAGATGTGGCTAAAGTGCTGAAGTGGAAAAAGTGCTGAAGATGCAGAGAAAAGGGTCAAAAAGTCCATATTCTATGCATCCTGCTTTTTATCTGTTCTGTTGTTTCATATTTATTATATCTGTTCATTATATAGTGTTCCTATTGTTATATTGCAGACGGCCGAGAGTAGCTTCCTTCAGTTGCAACATTGTTTAAGGAACTTCGTTAATATGTATCTTCACTATTCTTCAGAGAGGCACTTACTCCCTCTACAGGATATCCATGGAATATGGACTTTTTAACCCTTTTCTCTGCATCTTCAGCACTTTTTCCACTTCAGCACTTTAGCCACATCTGAGCCAGATAAGAATTTCCTTCTTTTATTTACACTTTGTATTATTATGATTGTTTTTATTACCAGATTTTACTCTTACATGACACACCATCCGTGTTGAGGGTTTACTCACCTGCACATACCTCTGTATATTACACTATGTATATAGAGGAGCTACTCACTGTTTATTTTAGTGACCAGCTATGTATTTTTTACTCATTCACATCGACCAGCTAAGTATTTTTATTGATTCACAGCTTTTTAGGGTTTTATACACCATGAGGTATATGTGGAGTTTATGGATATTTTAGTAATTATGCACTTTAGCCACTCCCAAGGGGAGTGGTCTTATGTAGAAGGTTGGGTATTTCACCACCACTGTTTGTTGCGATTGCATCACCTGAAGAAGGGGGCACGTTCCCCCGAAACGTTGTATTTTGATGTGTGGTTTTCAATAAACACTTTGAATTCTACGAAGGTGTGCGACTCCAATATTCCAGAATCGTATGAAAAAAATTTATACAAACTGACAGAAACACATGCTGTGCGTTACTGTCAGTTTCTGTCAGTTTCTAGTGTGAACGAGCCCTGAAAGTGTGTACCCAGTTTTAGAGCTTTTAGTTTAATTGAAAAATTTATACAAAATACAAGTATTTGGAGAGAAATATATAAAATTTCCCGCAAAGGTTTTCGTAAAATTCCGATTGTTACTGATTATAATTTTATGATAAATCCAGCAGTAAAGTACATTGGCATTATCGTAAAATAACAAACGGTAATAGTAATAATTGTTATTTCACCCCAACAAACTTAAATTTCACCCAACGTTCCTTCAGCACAGGTAACAAAGAGTTGCAAGGAAATTACCGGAGATAAAAAATATTGATCCATTCTAAATATCGTCCATGATGTCAGACCAACTGGCCAAGTAAGTTAAAAGCTAGTCCCACCTGTGTGTTTACCCTATGCCATTGCCATGAAGATGACAAAAAAAATTAGTGGGAATTCTAAATTATTATTTTATTTCTATGCATTGCAACAGATACAGTAAATGTAAGCCACCATGTTGAGATCATATTGTTCCAAAGAATACACTATAATATGGGGTTATGCATTAAGAAGTACAAAAGTTTACCCATGCTAATAATTTGCAGCAACCAATGATATGTTAGCATTTGGGTTACTGCAGCTAGATAATATCTGATTTGCTGCTGCAGATAAATTGCAAGTGCAACTTTTTATGCATCAGACAATAGCAGTCTTAAGTATTATAGATGGGAAATGAAGGCTGACGTAAGTCGTTAACATCTTAAAGATGGTTGCATTGCCTCTATCCATGATACTGGAATAGAAATGAATGCTGATTATTCTGTTTTTTTCCTACACGTATTTCAGTGCCCTAGCTGTAGGTAATGTACCTTTAATTGAGATCTAGATGTAATATTCCTGCTGTGTTTAGCTTTGTCACATTGTGTAAACCCCACAAATGAGATCCACTGACCTTAGGCAAGCTGAAAAATGAAATAAATAACAGCCCATTACCTAAAACCTACATCTATCTCTGTCTACCTCTGGGCTGTTAGTTGTTAAAGAAAAACTCTTTCACTAGAATATAAGTAGTTTTAACTTAATTAATGCAATTTCTGTAGGTAATTATCCCAAATTTGAAATCCTAATCCATCATCTAAATAGCTTCTAAATATAAAACTCCAATCTTATGTAACCTGATTTTATTCTTTAAGGTTATCGGAAAGCTGAAATAACAGCAGACATATATGTGCACTCAGCATTCCTACTGTTCCTAAGCTGCAGAAATAATTGAAACCTGGACCTGTCTAGAATCTTTTCAGTAACTTAGAGACTTAGAAAATTCCACTGTTCTTGCCATCTAAAATATTGGCTGCACATACATAGAAAAAAAGTTTTCAATACATAAAATACACCTATTTACAATTGGTTCTGGTTTTTTTTTATATTAAATAAAGTACACCTAATGTTTATAAGTTAATAATTTATTGAGATTGAAATTACCCTGTGCTATCACCTGGTGGCAATGCCTTTGAAACTGTTTGTTCCTTTAACGAAGAAGAATACTCGAGAATATAAACGCCCCATGAGCTGACATCAAGGCTCAAGGCATCAGCAGCCAGAGGTGAAAGGCATAAGAGGAGGAGAAGGATTGAGATTGCGAAGAGCCCGGAAGAAGGCGGAGATTGCAGAGAAGACCCGAAGTTTGGAACATCGCCGGAAAGACCCAAAGATTGCCAAACGTGGCTGCAAGATGCAGTACAAAGTAGCCAATCGAAGGTAAGGAACGCCTAATTGTTAGACCCTAGTAAACTAGAAATGGAGCAGAGACTGTTAACTCATAAAAGTCAAATACTATTTTAGAATCTAAAATAAGCAACTTTGGGGTGATGGCTATAATGCAGAAATACAATGGCAAATGGAATGCAATTAAACTGAATTGGATGTGAACTAATATTCTATTTTGTAGAATATATACAAAAGGATATATAATAAATGTGGTCATTAGTTTTACTTTATAATGTATAGTGTGGCTATACTAAAACTGTTATAATTTAATATTTTAGATATTGTATGCAATACCCTGTGACTTTCAGTGTTTTTATGTTTTTTATGTTGTTTGTTAGTATAATTTATATGGATTTACATTGTTGTTGATAATAACTGTGTGCTGGCCAGCCACACCATGGCCTGCAGTAGCTTAGCATTGGCTGCAAACAGATATTTTAATGAATGGAAGATTACCATTGTACAGTTGTTAAATCTTAGATTGTTTAATGATTGAGGAAATAGTATGGAAAATATACTGGAAAACATGTGTTTGTCAAAAGGTGCAGTGCACTCTCTGTATAGGATCTGCTGCATGCACATCCTTATACAATTTTGAAATACAAAAGCTATTGGGTGTTATTTTTCTTTTGAAACAAATTATAGGCCTCACCCTTCATTTATCAGAGTTTAAAAATGTCACTTAAAATGATCAGTTATGGTTGAATGTATTCTGGTGGGTTTGTTGATGTTGTTCATCATTTCTCTTCTCTTTCTTTTTTTTTCTTTGCTTTTTGTCTTCTTTTATAGTTTATTTTTACTCAGTTTGAGTTCTTCTTAAAGGAACTAGAAAGGGAAGGTTTGAGTATAAACTTTGTCTTGAAAGGTCACATTTTGAAAGACAACACACCATAGCTGCACAAAGATCTATTAACGTGAGTGTCTAGGAGTTTTAAAAAATGCTAATAAAATTTCTAGCATATAAATTTAAGTTTATTATGAGTAAATACATATATTTTCATTATTGTGCCTTTATTTTTGTCATTTTAGGACTTTTATTTTGATAAAAACCACAACTTGTAAAAGCTTCTGCAGATTCTTAAATGTCCCATGTGTCTGTATAAATCAAAAACTGTGGGAGAAGATATAATCCAAAAAAATGGGTAGAATAAAAAAGAAGAAGATTCAGAAAGAATAGCAATTTTGGCTTGCTAAATTAAAAATAGGATGGTCAACACAACACATGACATGTACATCAAAGGTTGTTTCAGTTACATAATATATTGTTTGTTATGTAATTTTTGTAGTTGGCAATTACCTAAACAAATAGAAAAATTAATTAAAGGGCAAGTCCAGCCCTAAAGTGAAAACTAACATACAGGTAAATCACCCCCGAAAACCCTAAACGGTAACGGTAATAGTAGTTTGAAATGTGAAATATATAAGTCTAACCTGAAATCCTGCACAATGCCCTGTTTCCCATGTTTCTGCTTCCTGGTTCTTCCAGTTAGAAATTGTCAAGTTATGTATTTGACAGTTGACATCACTGCCAATAACTGAATGTTAATCCCCTGTCTGCCTCTTCTAAGCATGCCCAGGCTCAGTACAGGTTTCTAAATTGCTCAGTTTCCATAAGGCATCCAGTAATTAATTCATAGGACAAAGTATGATATATCAACATATTTTAAAGTGGACATTCTTTCTAAAAGATGTTCTTATGAGGGTGGAGTTGTCCTTTAAAGTCAGTGACTTTGCAGCCAAAGCTATTCTCCTGCAATTTGGCCTTGGTTTAGACTCTTGTTCTTTCTTGTGATAGCATTTCACCTGTTCATGAGTTTGGTTTTTTTAAACTCCTTTGAAACTGCCTTCTACTAACTTCCAGATTCCTATTGGGCCCCAGAGGCATGGTCATCCATTAAATATAGAAGCCAGTGTTGGAAAATTTGACTTATCCTCAAATGAAAATGACCAAAAGACCTGCATAAGCAGCAAGTATTGAAGACATATAAAACATTGATTCCTTTCCTTGCTTAATATTGAAACAAAATTATAAATTTAACCTTAACAGTTGATCTTCTGGTATTTTATGTCCTTTTGATATTAGGTTTTGTGTAGGACAAAGTACGGGACACTTCATAAAGTTCTACAAATCTTTAGCCATTAGGGTTAAATCCCTCAATACCCAAAACACATTTTTCAAACAATGTTCAAATATTTACCTATAAGTCTCTGAAATGAACTGTATAGTCTCTAAAATAATGTTAGCAAAGACTTTGGTTTTTATATTTTAGACTTTAAAGGGGCAAGTCATGAATCTGATTTATATTCTTTATTTCTTCTTTTAGAATGTATCTGCTCAAGTCATCTGACATGAGATTAATTTGCAGGTATAAGGAAAAATTGCTGGAGGCATGAATTATTTATCATAAGGTGTATTTCATGTTTACCTAAGTTAGATTTACTAAGTTTGATTTTTCATGCTGTCTATATAGAATTAGTTAATAAAAAGTATATTTAAAAAATGCAGAATTGCAGTTGTAAAGTAAGACCATATGTTACAAAAATCCCAGCACTGCAGGTTTATTTAAGTAAATTGGAAAAACATATGGTTTATTCTGCACAGAAAAGAAGAGTAGGATAATTAAAGTAACCTAGTTTTAGTAGACAGTCCGATTACACCTGTAAAAACTGTCCCATGAAGGGTTTTTAAGTGATAATAATAGTTGATTGTTGTTAACCAGTTTTCATTTGTTAAAAAATTAGAATAATAATGTCTCAATCTTCAACTTTCACCCATGAAATTGCACGCAAGATGACAAATCTAACCAAAATAAGACCTAATGTCTAAAATCAGTGTAGTTATGACATGTTAAGGGATACACACAGAAATTCACAAGCCAGCTCTAAATAACCCACAAACCATTAATGGTGGCCATACGCCAATATTATCAGCCAGTATTGTGTGTGGTGTTTGACGTTTAAATTGGACTGAAAGAATTGGTCTGTTTTGGTTATAGGATATGGCAAAACAAAAAAAAATTCTAACAACATTACCGACCCCCAATTAAAATAATACTATAAACCTATGAGAAGGATGCTGTTTTTGAATGTTAAAATAGGAGAAACAATCTCATAAATCCCATATTATCAATTTTTTAATTCAGGTATCAAAACCATAAGAAAATGTAAAGGACAATACTTTATTTCCCTATTTTTTTCCATTATATACAGTATTTCAAAATTATACAAAAACATCTTTAAGTTAGATGTTCCCTTAAAAAATATTTTTAATAATAGATTTTTTTAAAAGGGGTTAATGAGCCTCATAAGTAATGATTTACTATGAGTGACCTGTTTCAGGTTTTATTCACTGATTCCATTTTTTATTTTTATTGGGGGGTTTTTGTTCAAATTCCAAATCAGACACTGTAGAAAAAAATATGGCATTACTGAGGCTTTAAATCACTATCAGGGAGATTCAATAAAAGTTCTTATCGTTTAAAATTGTGCTAATTTAGCCCCAACCAATCAGATCTTATTTAACATTTGAAAGCTAACATGTGATTGGTTGGGGCTAAATTAGCACCATTTTAAACGATAAGAACTTTTATTGAATAATCCTGTTATGTTTACTGTAGCAGAATAAAAGATGAAATACTGTTTACAGTAGTTGTACTATCATCCAATCAATATACTAGTGCTGGTATGTGTAAAATGTTTGTACATACAACACAACATTGACATAACTGATTCATATTACTGATTAATAAAACTGGTAAATATGTGCATATGCTATTAAAATTGGTCTTTTGATAATGATCTTGTTCCATAGAAAATATTATCGTCCAGCAAAACACATTTAAACATAAGGAAGCAAGAAAAAGTGTTGGTCAAAGTAAACTGTGGTCTTAATTATTGGATCAAGCCTATTATACTTTTGTGTAAAAAATCTCTAAAGGAATACAGTAAAAACCTACTGTATTAAATTTTTTATTCAGGAACTGAAAAGTAAAATAAAAATAAAAAAACTATTTTTGAAAATCAGTGAGACAGAACAATGAGATTAAAATCAAGGATTATTGCCGACCTGAATGCCAAAAAGTGTTAGAATGTTTTCTTGTTCACTGTGATGTACGAGGTAGAACTAAACCAATACATCACAGAGACAGTCCACTCTCTCAATGACACTTGGGTCTATTCATCAAGATACTGCAATGTATTTTGGGTAATGCCAATATGGTTGTAACATGACAGAGGATTCCAAATAATTTATTCTGTCATCTGTATGTTTATGGTTCCAACACATTTGTATTTTGTGTTTAGGGAACTGATAAACTCTTTTATTATGTTCTTAGTTTTGACTTCTTGACTTTCTGCTATCTTCTACAATCAAAATGTTTATCAAATGTTTTCTCAGGTGACAGCAATCAGTATCTGTGAGTTAAGCAGTGAAATGTAAATTACGGTAATGAAACTGTAAATCTAAGTACAGAAACACAAATAATTGTCTTTGGAACTATCATCCCAAATATAATTATCTTGAGATCCCTAGACAGACAGGCTGCTGGTCACAGGGACGAGGGATTCTGTCCACTAGAATTGTAAAAGTGCACCTGGGCATTGTAAAGAGTTCTAAATAAACATATTATTTAAAGGGCAACTAAAGCCTCAGAATAATGGAATCAGAAGGCAGAGGACCTTGATAGAAAACCAGTTATCTGTGTCTCACCCTTTAATTTTTATGTGAGTTCTGAGAAATGTACCTTTATAACATTGGGTTTGTTTTTTTCCCAGCCTTCAAGTATTGTATAGTGTGGTCTTTGACCAATGTGTTCTTTGCACAGGTCCAAACCTAAACTACTGCTTGAACTTGTTACTGCAGGTCACACCTACTAGTAATCTCTATCCAAAACTGATGCTGTTCAAATTAGGTAAGGGAGCATGTGACTGGAGTCTGGAGGGGTGGCCAGCTAGTGCATATGCACACAGTTATCATATCAAGTTCTTTAGGGGATTAAATTTACTTTTATGCTGTTTACTGTGGAGTGGTAATTTAGAGTATTGGTGAACTTGGGGGAATATTTTTAGATTATGGAGTAAAAAAGATTTGGTTTTGTTTTTCTTTAATGATGTCTGGAAGACTATGTTCTCACTGAAACCGTTGTTTGTTGACCAGTTTGGCCGACATCCATCTATAGTAGAGTACACAACATCCGATAATTCAGGCCCAATTGACTGACATTTCAGTGTATTAGACTGTTCAACCAAACGAATGATCGGACGCGTTGGAAAATCATTACAGATAGTGCGCATCTATATGGACCACACGATCGGTTGCAACAAACTCTCGGACACAGCTACTTTTGCCATGACCGACAGTCCTTTGTCCTGGCCAACTGGTCAGAGGAGCCGAATGGTCGGTCATGGCGAAGACCCACTGTGGGTGGAGTACACATCTCCCAGAGGCTTGGTCAAACCCCCAATGCAATATATATAAAGATAAAGTTTGAGAATTACCTCTCATAAGAAGGTAAAAAGTTACTATGGTAAAAAAGGTTAAAAGTTAGAACCCAGCAGAATAAAGCAGTGAAGTGGTTGCTGGGCTTAAAATGATTTGGCCACGTTATTGAACTAATTGCTTTAATTTATCCAGAGAGAAGGGCAGGCTTTTTAAGTCACATTACAATGGTAAAGTAAAATGTAAGCAAATTAATTGGATGTGCACTAGGCTTCTAATTTTTGTATGTATTGAATTCATTTGGTCTCTAGTTGCACTCTGCATGGATGTATACTATCCCATTTCTCTCTCTATATATATATGGCTTATAAGATGCCCACATCAGAAAAAAACATCACCTTTCAACTTCATATTCACTGCTGATGGGTTTATACCAATGATATCACTGAAGAGAGTCTGGTGTATCATTTCCATTGAAAGTGTATGCAAAGAAGGCTGTAAGGTTGAAGGAATTGTTGGGGACTAGGGATGGCTGTTGATCTTTGAAGGAGTGAATCAGGTAAGAAAGAAATCAGCACAATAGTCGAGCCAAACTGCAGATTAACAGAAACACTGTCATACAGACAATTCAGAAACAGTTATTGGTATGATAAATGAATGCTACACAAATCCACATTTTTTAAAATATAGAATAATGTATATTCTAATATATTAACATTAATGTACAGTATTTGACAAACCTGATCTATGAATACTATCAGCGACCACTGCTAACATTTACAGTTCTTGAATGAGGTCTACATAGAAATTGGATGTATTCCACATTTGATTTTCATGCCAACTTTGTATCAGTTGTGATGGCTGTGTAAGTTTTGCAAAACCTATGCAGCCACAACAAACCTACTCCAAAAGTAATTAAAAAGTTGTTTTGCCTAGCAACTCTCCTGTCAGTCTGAAAGATAAACTTTATAATGCTATAAAGAAATCACCTCAAAAGGCAAATTAATAGGCTCTGCTCATGATCTGTACATTTGTTTATGCACAGATCATGATCACAGATTCAAAAAACGAACCCATAGAAGTGCTTGTGAAGGTTCTCATTCATCCAGGTCATGGTATATCTGTTGTATTCAATTAGATCAACTGGACTTGAAGTTTAGTTCTTGAAGAAGACGTTTCGCTAGTCATCCGACTGGCTTTCTAAATTCAGAATGACTTGTACAAGAATCTGTGGCAATTATGTACCCTGGAAAATCCCAATTAGCATATCACAGCCAAGTGTTAAGGGTGTGATTGGATAGTGGCTAAGAGGTGTTATAGGAACGCCCAGAGTAAGGTGTCAAAACAGCATTGTACATGGCAGACAGATGGTGTCGAACCCCCCCACCTCTATTTAGGCTTAGTTTCTTTATTTTCACATAAATGGCCTCCTTAACACCTCTCTTGAACCAGTCACGTTCCTTTACCAATATGTTAACATTACAATCTTCAAAGGTATGTCCTTTATCCTTAAAGGGCATGTCCACCCCCAAAACTATAATCCCCCCAACTACTGGCCCCACCATGTAGTGTAGTTTAATCCTTACCTCACATCCCAACTCCATCTGGTTCTCCTGTAGTCCCCCCCCCAAGTTCCAAAAACTGCCCACCAGAGGCTAGCAGGTCCATATAGGACACTGCCTGCTACCTGGCCTCCCGAGATTCCTGCCATGCGTGCTGCCCCTCTCCCCCCTCCCTCCCCCTCCCTCTCCCTCCTCTCCCTCCCTCTCCCTCCCATTCTACTATCCCTCCCCCTAGCACAAATCCCCCTTATATTGTCTCCCCCATGTCCCCCAGCCCCAACCGCATGTTTTTTTTTTTAAAAAACCTCCCCAAACTCTTCACTTACCTCTCCGCTTTCCTCCCTGCACTGAATGACCGGCAGCCGCGTCCGTGATTGACTGCCGCTCAGCCAATCACAGACGCGACTGCCGGTCCCGCCCCTCTGCTTGCATTCTCGCAAGCAGAGGGCCGGCGTGCGGCGGAGGATCGAGGGGAGGTAAGTAAGAGTTTGGGGGCTTTTTAAAAAAAAAACATGCGGTTGGGGCTGGGGGACATGGGGAGCATGATATTACAATTTTTATTTTAGGGGTGGACATTACCTTTAAGATGCAGGTACATGGCTGAGTCCTGACCCGAGGAATTGGCTCTTCTGTGCTGGGCCATACGTTGATGCAGTTGTTGTTTGGTCTCCCCCACATACAAATCAGAGCATTCTTCACTGCACTGCACTGCGTATATGATGTCGCTTTTCTTGTGTTTCGGTATTGGGTCTTTCGGATGTACCAATTGCTGCCTCAGCGTGTTGCTCGGTTTAAAGCAGACAGGGATACTGTGTTTTTTCAAATTGCCACAGATTCTTGTACAAGTCATTCTGAATTGAGAAAGCCAGTCGGATGACTAGCGAAACGTCTTCAAGAACTAAACTTCAAGTCCAGTTGATCTAATTGTATACAACAGATATAACCCATAGAAGTCTATGACAGAAAAAATTTGGAAGTAGTTATAGTTGGTTACTGTAAATGACACAGAGACCTGGGGAATGGTCTGGGGAACCCGTAAATAGAACCAAAACTTATTTTAAAACTATCTTTCCTCACGATCGGGCTTTTTTCGAGCTTCCGCATTCTATTTTAGAGATAATGACCAAGATTGATTATTATTTTCGAGGTTTATTTCGATAATCGTATTTCTGATTTTCGATTTTGATAATCGTCTTTTTTAGATAATCATCTATTTTTGATTTTCGATGATCGCTTATTTTCGATTTTTGATGATTGTCTATTTTCGATAAAAATCTAAATTTCAGAAAATCCAGGTTCCGAAAAGTTTTGTCGGGACTTCGAAACCCTCAGATTCGATTCGAAACCAGGTTCTATTCGAACCCACATTACATCTCTAATTAAGGCCCAGCACACTCAGGACAATTTTGACAGACTGACTACCAATCCATTAAACAATTGTGATCATTTAGTAAAAAAAAAAGTCAGAAATGTTCTTTCACAGGGAAAAATTTTGCTGATATTTAGACAAAATTGACAAAATGATTGCACCCTGTGTACCAGCCCTTGTAGTCACAGGATTCATTCTCAAATCCTATCATCTTAATCATTTTTTTTACATCATTATTTACAGCTAAACTATGTAACATTTTGCCTCCCAGTGCCCAGTAACAGACAAGTATATTTTAACAACTCCCATTGAGAACCATATAAAAAAATGGATTTGTTTCTTAGTGGCAGCCTAAATGCTTCTTGATACACTGGGAAAAAAAAGTCCAGTCCACCGGCTGCCTTTATGTGCTTCATTAGCATCATTTATTTTCATCCTTCCCTGTCAAAATTCACTAATCTATTTTGTGCCTTACAGTATACATATATGGAAATACTATACTATATATACTGTGTGTGTATAAACATTTATTTATTGGGAAGCATGAAACGTTGTAAAGGTCTTTAGTCCAGGGTCAAATTGTGGTTGCACCATGCACCTGTAGCACAAAATAAATCAGTTTTTATTCAATCCCTTGAGTGCACCTATCTTACATGGAATGTTTATGGATTTATGGTAGCACCAGGGTAATTATATGCAAGCCCACTTACTGGTAGAGATGTCCGAACTTCGAAAAATCCGGTCCGCGCGAGGATCCGCGGATTTTCGAAAAAATCCAAAAATTCGAAAATCCGCGAGCGGACCCGTTTAAAACATATTAAAATGAAAGTTCGGCAAAATCAGCATTAAAAGTGGTCTAAATAGCCTTGGTAACGTACACTTAACCACTCAGGGACCTGGGTAATGGCCTTAGAAGCACGTATAAATGCCAACAATGCCTAAAAAGTACAGTCCGCTAGCGTGACTTTAAAAAAACGGTATTTTTCGAAAATACGAGGATTCCCGTAAAAACGAGGATTTCCGTAAAAAAACGAGGCTTTCCGTAACTATGATAGCTGTCATTGGCTAATTTGGATCATGTGGCTTGCTCCGTCTTGAAAAATTTACACGAATTACTCGTTTTTACGCGTATTCTCGTAATTACGAGAATACTCGTAATTACGTGAATCCTCGTAATTACGCGAATCCTCGTTATTACGAGGATCTTCGGTTTTTCCGGATCCCGAAAGTATCGTAGATCCTCGTAATTACGGAGATACTCGTATTTTCGAAAATTTTCGTAAAAAAAAAAAATCCGCAGTTCGGAAGTCCGGAAAGTCCGGAATAATCCGCCGTTCGCGGACGGGAGAAATCCGCGGCGGATCCGGGTTTGGGTCCGCGAACCGGCCATCTCTACTTACTGGTTATATATCTCTAAAACCATTGCAGTCAAAGCAGGGAAAGGTTTTCTAATTATGCTACTGATTGCTATGAAAATGCAAGATATAATTATAACCCACCCCTCCCGTTGATTCCTATGGGGCCAAACTGTAAAGAATATCCCAATTATCGGCGCGCTACTACGTAGTGCCCCATGTAACAGAACTTACCTTCAATATGGTTCACAAAGTGCCGGTCCTGAAGGAAATGTGTAGCGTGTGTCGGGGAATCCAGGAGGAAGCAGAGGGGGTGTGGTCCTAAAAGAGCTGCAAGTTACTGGATTGAGCAAGTGGGTGGTCTCATTAGGTCTCGCAGCTGCTGAGCTGCTGTATCGGGGAATCCAGGAGGAAGCAGAGGGGGTGTGGTCCTAAAAGACCGCCAGTATGTATTGAGGCAAGTGGGTGGTCTCATTAGGTCTCGCAGCTGCTGAAAAACCACGGAGTGAAGGAAGTCAGGTGACTGTAATCCTGCTGACCCGACACACTGCACACACAGGGGGAGGAAACTATTGATCCAGAGACTGAAAACAGAGGATGGGTAATATGTCAACTGACAAAGGGGGTCTGTGAACCTATATGAAAGTAAAGGGTAGTGTGTGTCTTGGAAGAGGGGTTGTTAGCCTGTAAACTTGTATTATTAAAATAGATAATGTTGGGACTGCACAATCCTGCAAGGGATCCTGCATGGAAAGGGGGGTGGGTTATAATAGATAATGTACCCCCTACTGAAAATTCATAGGGATATTATAAGTCACCTCGGAGTTCCGTGCCCTGTATAAAAGGCACTCGGCCTGCGGCCTCGTGCTTTTATATGGTCACGGAACTCCTTGGTGACTTATAATATCCTTAGAATTTACAGTAGGGGGTACATTATCCACTATATTAGCAACATTGTGACTAGAGATGTCCGAACTTCACAAAATCCGGTCCGCTCGAGGATCCGCGAATTTTCGAAAAAATTAAAAAATTCGAAAATCCGCGAGCGGACCCGTTAAAATTAAAGAGTTTTCATGTAATTTTCGAAAATATGTATTTTCAAAAATACAAGTAATCGTCGTAATTTCGAAAATTTTCGAAAATACGTATGTATGGAATTAAGAGAAATCCTTGTATTTTCGAAAATTTGCGAAAATACACGTTTTACTGTATTTTCGAATTTTTTCGAAAATACGTAAAAACTCGTAATTTCGAAAATTTTCGAAAATACGAAAAATCCGCAAATCGGAAGTTCGGAAGGCAGAAAATCCGGAAAAATCCGCCGTTCGCGAACGGGATAAATCTGCGGCGGATCCGGGTTCGGATCCGCGAACCGGCCATCCCTAATTGTGACTAATTACAAAAACAATTTAAAAAATGTATAAAAAAACAGAATAAAAGAAAAGTTGATCTAGGATCTTCTCAGATATGTGAAATATATTGTCTGTTTGTGAAACACATGTGCGCACACGTGAAGGTTGTAGGTTGGTATAGTATAGTATAGTATAGTATTTGAGGTTGACTAAAGACGTACGTCCATCCAGTCCAACCCATCTAGCAATATCCTCATTTCCTGCCTAACTGTTGATCCAGAGGAAGGAAAAAAAAAACCCCACCAAATTTATGAAGGGGGAAAAAATTCCTTCTTGACTCCAAGTGGCAATCGGACATTTCCCTGGATCAACTCTACTTTATGAATCAATACCAGTAACTTGCAACATTCCTTGCATCCAGCTTCTTTTTGAAACTGACCAATGAACCTGCCATAACAACGTCCACTGGAAGACAGTTCCATAGCTTTACCGTTCTCACAGTGAAAAACCCTTTCCGAACTTGAAGGCTAAACCTTTTTTCTTCAAGTCTTAAGGGATGTCCTTGTGTCCTCTGACATGTTCTATTGGTGAACAATGCTCCAGATAGTTTATTGTATGGCCGGTTAATGTATTTATACACAGTAATCATAGCCCCACGCAAGCGCCTTTTCTCCAGCTTACATAATTGTAACTTTTCCAGTCTCTCTTCATATTCAAGCTCCCCCAATCCCCTTATTAATTTAGTTGCCCTTCTCTGAACCCTTTCCATTTCAAAGATGTCCTTTTTGTACACAGGATTCCAAAATTGCACTGCATATTCCAAATGAGGCCTTACCAATGCTTTGTAAAGAGGGATAATAACATTTGCCTCCCTTGAATCCATACCTCTCTTTATACAAGGCAATACCATGCTGGCTCTGGCTGTTGCCGCCTGGCACTGCTTGTTACCTTTAAGTTTGTTATCTACCAAAACTCCAAGATCCATTTCCAACAGGGATTCACTTAACACAGAGCCATTTATAGTATAAGTAGCACAAGGATTTTAAAGTCCAAAATACATCACCTTACATTTATCAACATTGAATCTCATCTGACACTTAGCAGCCCAATGTGATGATCTATCTAAATCCCCCTGCAAAGATTGCACATCCTCTGAAGTTTTTAATGGTCGACAACACAGAAACCTTGCTGACAATACACACTTCCAAATCATTAATAAATAGATTAAATAGAAGCGGCCCCAACACAGAACCCTGTGGCACATTTTTACATTTATTTCCCAAGGGTATAAATTTAGATGTGAACTGGCTTAAAATCCCCTTGAACACAGTCCACTTCTGTTCAGTACTTTTACCTGATAATACATTATCCCAGTTGACATTCTGAAGAGCTGCTTTTAACCTGGGAAAATTTGCTTTCCCGAAATTAAATGTCTTTGTTAACCCAGCGCACTTTTCCATTCGATAACAAAGTCCAAACGCCACTATTTCATGGTCACTATTCCCTAAGCCTCCAGTTACCTTTATATCTATAATGTGCTCCACAATGTTAGATATTACCAGATCCAACAGAGCTCCTTTTCTAGTAGGAACCTCAACCACCTGTGAGAGAAAATTATCCTGCAGCAAATTCAGGAACTCATCGCCTTTTTCTGTGATGTCAGTTCCACCACACCAATCAATGTCAGGGTAATTAAAGTCCCCCATACTGAGCACACTCTCCAAACTTGCAGCCCTTGCCAACTACATAAGAAGTTGAGTCACCTCCTCTCTGCTAGCATGCGCGCGCACATGTGGGTTGGTGTAATCATCAGAAACAGGCAGTGGGCCAGGCAGTATTTCAATCACACCAACCCTGGCACATCCAAATGAGGTGGATTTATTTTTACACATTCTCCGACAGATGATTCATGTTTCAGTGTCTTATTTTAAATTAAAATTATTTTTTACTGTAATTTTATTTATAATTATACTATCCCATGGTTTTTAAAAAAACATTCTCTCTTTTCTACATATTTGCCTCAACCGTAGACCGTGTGTGTTTTGGAGAGGGATAATCCCCCTCCCCCACACATACTCACTGTAAATAAACACTTTCATGAAGAACATTGTTACCAATACACTCAAAATTCTTTCATAAATGATGATGTATAACTACATTTTCTAGCTTTCTGACAAAGAACTGGAAGGAATATACGGGGGACTGATGACAAGTGCTGAAATACTGCCTTGATGCCGTCTAAATAAAATATACTGCAACAGTGCAATTCTGCTCTATGCTGATAAATCCCAGACAAGAACTAACGCCTAAATACTGGATAAAACGTTAAGAGAATCTACAGCGACCCAACATATCGTATTGTTACTGTACTTATCCAAAAATGTATATTTATTTATACAATTAATAGTTTTCCCCCAATTGAAAATAAAGATATAAAAACACAAGGCCACACTGCTTTTATATGAATCATTGAAGGGATGCATTTTAATACCCCTAATATTCTAATATTTATTGGTTTGTCATTTTTTTTCATGGAGACATGTGACACTGCTGACATAAGTACCAATAACAACCAATTATAGCTTAGATTATAATTTACAGGAGTTTATTTAAACAGATTCCCTCTCTAGTTCAGACAAGGTTAGGGAGAACCATCAGAATGTCCAGAGGGTGTGTTTGCTAGAAATACTATAGGTGTGCAGAAGGATGTCAGCAATCTGGGGTGTTGTGCTGCTTATTGTTTCTTAAAGTTTTATATTTAACCTTTGTTAAGATAAGTATACACTTCACTAGCAAGGGCAGTGAAAACCTAAAACTAATTCCCATCCCACAAACATAGAAAACATAATCAATGCTCATTCCTAGGCCCCATACAATATAATATTATTTGCACACTGGCATACATTATAAAAAAAGGGGTTTGTTGAATGAAAAGCCTCCCAACCACGTCAAGGTAACCCCATTCTGGAAGGTCCTAACTTCTAACCTTTTTTACTTTTTTTTTTACAAAATTTTGCATTTCTCATACTTGCGCATCGGATCAATATAGCAGGCTTTCTCACTTTCCCCCAGCTATTTGGCTTTTTAAAAATGAGGGAAGAGGCCGTCCATCCAGTGCTTTATATTAAAGGCACAGGGCCTCCCATTAAAAAGGGCTGGGGGGAAATGAGAAAGCCTGCTATATTGATCCAGTGCACAACTATGAGAAATGCAAAAGTTAGATAATCTTGATAATCTTAATGCTGCCATAATGAAAATGTTTCCAGTGTTCAATAGTTCCCCCTCCTTCATTAAATTAGAGATGGGTCCGGGTCCGACTCGGAACCCTTCGGCTCCTAAATCCGAAATGATCTGTCCAGATCCGGACATATCGTCCAGATTTCGGGATATTGGAGCGCATTTTCGATTATTATCCAATGGTCTAGTCTATTTTTGATCATTTTTGATAAATCCAGACCCAGATCCGACACGGAACCCCTCGGTTCTGAAACCCGAATGATCCATATGAATCCGGACAGATCGTCCTGGTTTCACGACTTCGGGGAGCATTTTCGATTATTATCAAATGGTCTAGGCTATTTTCGATAATTTTCTAAAATAGCCTTGAACGTTCAATAATCCTCAAAAATACGAAACTCGAAAGTAGTCTCCGATCGTATTTGAACATTCGATAATAATCTAAATAATCTGATAATCTAAAATTCGTCCCATTTTCGGATTTTTAGGTCCAATATTAGAGATGGGAGGATTGTCAGTGACAATGATTGTGGGATGTGCCAGAAAGAAGTAACTGCAGGAGCAGGGACAGTAGAAGAAAGTAGTACTCTGCTAGTGATACACATAAATACCACACTTAACACATTCTCTGAATAATATATATTTAATATCCTAAATATCACAAATATCACAAGTATAAAATACCAAATATAAAGTAACCTCTGTATAAATCACTGTATAGCTGGCCAGCCGTGATAATTATAATGTATCTAAATAATAACAAAAGAAAATATGCAGAAAAAATACAATAACTACTAAAAGTCCTACATATAGATACTAAAATCCGGAATAAAAAGATATCTAATGACCATGTGTAGAAGTCCCAGAGTCAAAAGGATATATAAAATATAAAACAAGTGTCTATATCCACGGGATGGTCACTTCTAATAGCAAGTGAAGCCGATCCAAGTAGGGATGTATGGATGTATAGATCCTTAAAGTCCCGTTCGTGTGCGCACCGCCCTTCTGGTAGTGGCTGGAGGGTAAACGGCCTCTTCCTTCTGGTCCCCCGGACTAAGCAGGCCCGTGGCTTACAGAGCAACTTGGCGTGTGTTGGTAAGTAGGTCGATCTATTTGCATCCCTCCAAATCCACATATACCTCTAGGGGTGATTTGAATTCTCTCCGGTCTCAGACGGTCTCTCGGGCAAGTAAGCCCTAATCCTTTCCAGCTCTCACCGAAACCCCGGGATAACACGTCACTTCCGCTACGCGTTTCCCTATCTCTAGCTTCGTCAGGCGTCACGCCTTGTTAATTGTGTTTTTGCTCTTTTATAGGCTATGAGCTAGTTAACTGTTTAAAGTCCATAGTCCATGCATCCTCATATAATCAAGATATATAGTTCTCTACACATGGCCATAAGGAAAGATCTACGTATACAGGTCATACAGCATGACATTATCAGTAAAATTCACACTTATAAACAAGGGAATAATTTCTCATCTATCCTCTATACATCTCTGTCATTAAGGTAAGTAGTTGCACATATATGTTTAAACTATTGGTACAATAAATCACAGAATCTATATATCCCAAAATATCCTGAATATACCGTGATCCATAACCATATATACTTCTGGATTTTTATTATTATTATTCTTAATCTGAATTTTATCTGGATTTTTTATATCTGGATTTTCCTATTTGGATTTCCGTATATCGGAGGGAACAATCACAAAAAAGGGGCCAGCTCCAATTGGTCGTTCAAACCTGTTGGCTGTAAACTGGAGTAGGTGAATATCAGGCGCTGCTCCAATTTTAGCAGCTCCCTATCTCCATCGCCCCGCCTTATAGAAAAATTCCTATTTAAACCCCCCAGTGCCATATATATCATGCCTTCAAAGGGTGATTCATGTTTAATCCTAAAGTGTTCATAAATATATGGAGAGTGTCCTATATTACTTAAAGTGCTACCTATATATTTCTCATTAGTGATCAGTTTCTTTTGGGAGATAATAGCTCTCCTGTGCTCCCCTATTCTCACCGTGAGTTTCCTGCCTGTTTTTCCTATATACCATTTGTTGCATGGGCATCTAATCCCGTAAACAACATTCTGTGATTGGCAATTATAAAACATAAGCCATTTGTGTTCTATTTTGTTAATATAAATGTGATCCCTTCCCATTCCCACATATCTGCAATTCACACACTTACCACACCTAAACATCCCTCTAAGGATGTTCATACTTAAGTCTCTCTCAGTTACCTTTTCTGATCTAGTTAGTAAACTTGGTGATAGAATATTTTTCAGGGTATTAGGTTTTCTATAAATTATCCTTGGACTCTCTCCAATAATTCCCGATAGTTCTTTGTCATTATGTAGGATGGCCCAATGTTTTTTAAAGATATTTTTTATTTTCCCACTTTATTTATTGAAATCCAATGTTATTGCTGGTCTATTTTTAAAGTTCTTTCCCATTTTCTCTTTTTTCTTTTTGGGTTCCAGTAACTTAACCCTAGCTATTTTATTTGCCCTTTCAATAGCTTGGTCCACACAGGAATCAGGGTATCCTTTATCCTTAAATCTATTACCAACAAAGTTTGCTTGTTCCAAGAACCTCTCCTTCTTAGAGCAGTTCCTTCTTAACCTAAGCATCTGTCCTACCGGTATCCCCTACAACCATGACTTCTTATGGGCACTGTCAAAGTCTATATAAGTGTTGTTATCGACTTCTTTAAAGGAGGTACTAGTCGATAATCTCCCATTTCCTGCCTCTATCTTAAGGTCAAGAAAAATAATACTCTCTTGACTGTAGCTACTTTGGAATTTAAGGGATATATTAGACTCATTTATAAATGTGAGGTATTCTTCTAGTGCATCTGGGGTGCCACTCCAAATGAGGAGTATATCATCTATATACCTTTTCCAATAAAGGCAATTAGGATGTTTATTTGCACCCCAGATGCATCTATCCTCCCAGAGCCCCACATACAGTCCAGCGTAACTGGGAGCAAAAATCGTACCCATTGCAGTCCCAGTCCGCTGGACATAGTGGTTACCCTCAAAGCCGAAACAGTTATTACATAAAATGAAATCAATACAAGTAATCAGAAAATCTATCATTGTTTCGTTGAGTTCTCCATCTTGTAATAGGAAATATTTAGAGGCCTCCTTTCCCTCTTCATGCGGGATAACCGAATATAAAGATGTTATGTCCAACGTGACTAAAGTATATCCGGGTACCCATACTATATCATTTAATGTGGTGATGACTTCCATTGTATCCCTTAAATACGAAGGTAGTTTCCTAACCACTGGAGCAAGAAAGAAGTCTACAAATTTAGACTTTCGGTGAGAGCTGGAAAGGATTAGGGCTTACTTGCCCGAGAGACCGGCTGAGAGAATTCAAATCACCCCTAGCGGTATATGTGGATTTGGAGGGACGCAAATAGATCGACCTACTTACCAACACACGCTACTGGATCCCAAGTTGCTCTGTAAGCCACGGGCCTGCTTAGTCCGGGGGACCAGAAGGAAGAGGCCGTTTACCCTCCAGCCACTACCAGAAGGACGGTGTAGTATGATTTGTTTGTATCTCCAGCTCCACCTTTCCTGATTACTTATTAACTAAGTGTGCGCACACGAACGGGACTTTAAGGATCTATACATCCATACATCCCTACTTGGATCGGCTTCACTTGCTATTAGAAGTGACCATCCCGTGGATATAGACACTTGTTTTATATTTTATATATACTTTTGACTCTGGGACTTCTACACATGGTTATTAGATATATTTTTATTCCGGATTTTAGTATCTATATGTAGGACTTTTAGTAGTTATTGTATTTTTTCTGCATATTTTCTTTTGTTATTATTTAGATACATTATAATTATCACGGCTGGCCAGCTATACAGTGATTTATACAGGAGTTACTTTATATTTGGTATTTTATACTTGTGATATTTGTGATATTTATGATATTAACTATATATTATTCAGAGAATGTGTTAAGTGTGGTATTTATGTGTATCACTAGCAGAGTACTACTTTCTTCTATTGCTTATAAGGTTTTACTCCATTTGGGGTTCTTCCTGTGTTTCTGAGTAGGGGTACCTGTTTGATTGTGTCTGCCCTGTATTTTTTGTAGGAGCAGGGACAGATTTAAACACTTAGGAGGCTGTAAGCCCAAAGAGCCTGGTGCCCTTAGCCACACCCCTAAACACAGACCACACCCCTAAAACACACCCATTTTATTTTTTGGATGAAGGAAAATAGACTATAAAGGGGTTAGATTGGTGGGAGGAGATTGACAGCCACCCCTCCAAACTCAGGCTCCCCTACTGGGCCTAATGGTAAATCCAGCCCTGTGTATAATTCTCCTGTTTGATACTGCAGCTATCTTACTGCTGCATTCTCCATTTCTTTTCCTAAGCACAGCAGCCTGTGGCCACATTTTTTTTGCAGAATTAAAAATGCCTTGTATTTGTAAATGTACATTTTTTTTCCTGGTCTGGTCTCATTTAATAGGGTCAATGTAGGCTATAGTTAGCTCCCATGTGGTCTATGTCTAAACCTTAATATTAACATCTTAAAAGACACTTTACATGTGATCTCATTTTCTTTTATCTTTGTTTTGAAAGCTCAGTAAAAAATATTGCCCGTGGCTCTCTTCCCATGAGATTAACTAATGACAATAAAAGTTAACATTCACATTTGTTAACGTCAAAAATTGGCTCTATTGTTTTAGATACTGTCCAAATGCTAATAAGCTTTTAGAAAGTATAAAGATAAGATTTTATGTTGCTGGATTCAATCAGACTGCATACAAAAGTGAGTAGATCAATGGCTACTGAATACTCGAATCAGAATGAAAGGTAAAGCAATACTGTCATTCAGTTTTTATTATCGCAGCTCAGATCTCAATACATGGTACATGTTTTGATTTGGACTGTGTGCATGTGGCCCGATATCTGAATCCAATTAACTAGCTCATTCTAATTTTTGGGGCCTTTTTTTTATCCTTTGGTCATTTTTTTATTGACATTTGTGTGTGCAACCTTAAGCCTCATACACATGTGTGACTGTGGGGGCCAACCTGTGACGCACGATGTGTATGCATGGCCAGTTCAGCCATTCAGTCAGGGCTAGTTGATGATCCGCCATACATGGCACGATTGTCGGCCGAAACGGCATGTATACACATTGTGCCTCTGTCCCTGTGATCGCAACATGTGTATGCACCTTTACTGTTCCAGATAAGTTATACTGTACAAATCAAATCAGAAGAAACATCCCTTTAAACCAGATTTATTTATTGAACAACTGCACCATAAATTCAGGCAAGATATCTTAGTTCAAAGAAGCAGACATTCAAGCCAAAGAAAATGAAAAAATTATTTGTTTTAGTTTAGAAAAAAAAAGTGAATGTCTTCCCAAGTTGAAAAGGACCAGTGAAAGGATGACAGGATACCATTATCCCTTATTCTCTCAAATGCTCAGGATAAACCAAATTACCACTAAGGGAGGCCTTGGTCCATTTGCTGTAAGGACTTTAGCAAATCATGTCATTAGAGTAAAACACTTTTGGCATTGGCTAAAATAAGATCTGGCCTCTATCAATTTAGGAAAACTTCAGAAATGGACAACGGGCTTCTTTTTTAATGTTTTAAATAAATCCGTAAAGCACAGGTATCAAGCATTTAATGTGTACATTTCATTTTTCAGAACCTTTTCTTGTAAGGAATAATTGAAGTTAAAGACACTAAAAAGCCCTCCCACTGCCTTAGTTTTAAATCTTGGTATTTTAGAAGTTGCAGATCTATGCTGTTTTAAATGGAGCTCCCATCAGCAATGCTTCTGTTTACCCTGTCAGAGGTCAACAGGGGGAGCTAAAGTACAATCAGATCAGTTCCCTGTGCTGCCTACCCAATCAGAAAACGGGTTCAGTCCCACTGGCAGAGCTGCATGGTACAATACTGTTAACCCTATGCAAAATACAATATATACCATAGATTATATAGAGATTACATTGATATATAGATTACATTAAGATTGGGCTCCAATTACGATTTAATGAATTTTTAATTGAAGAGGTGATATAATCCTTCCCTACATGATGCTAAATATAATGGATGATTTATTCCTAATAAAATGACTGTGTGTAATAAGCACAGAGCGGCAAAATTTACCTTCACTGCACTTTAAATAATTAAACAAAAATGTCCCTTAAAGGGCATGTCCACCCCAAAATTTAACTTTTGATATGTGGTAGGGCGTGCTCCCCCAGCCCCAACTGCATTAATATAATTGTTAGAAAGTCCCCCGATTCTTACTTACCTGCCCTCTCTCCCCTGCTGCAGTGTTCAGGCCCTCTGCTTGCATGGAATTGAAAGCAGATTGGCTGAGAGGCAGGGAGGGCTGCACTGAGCATGCCTCAACCTTGATGAGGTTGAGGAAGTCTCAGGCACAGCATGAGTCACACACTGCTCCTACACAGCAGTTTCCTGGACTTTGGAGGGGCACAGCAGGGGAACTATTTTGAGCAGGAATGTAAGGTAAGGATTGTTTTAAACTACTTGATGTGGCCAGTAAGGGGTTAAATTTTAGTTTTGGGGGTGGACATGCCCTTTAAAAATGATCACAACAATAATATTGTGCCTTTTAGAAAACATCTTTGCTTTATTGTAGATATAGTTTAAGTTGTGTTCTAGATCCAAAATGATTGTTTCCTAAGTGCACATGAAAGAGAAAAAAAACCACTACCACAATGCGGGATCAAATGATTTCCCATGTAGTAAAAAGCCTTATCAGTGCAAAATATGGTCAATTAAAATGACTAACCATGGTCTACCTTGGGAAAAACGAATGTAGATTCACATGTCCACACAAATGAAACATATTAAATATTTTAGAAGTTTAATTAGAAATAATGGCCCAATTATAGAATTTTTTCTACCTGTCAAGTTAGAAGCAATGTTTTTAGAAGAATTTGAAAGAGCTGTACTGTCTATATTGTATTGTTATGTATCGTTTTCACATCTTTTTCAGCAGGAGCCTCTAATCTTTTCTTTCCATTTCAAAAACTTTTTATCTGCTAGAAAAAAGGCTAATTGATCTACAAATATATTCTTTACTTAAAAATAGCATTTGAACTGAAGCATTCAATGTTGTGAATTCAGTGCTATATAGGAAATATTTATATATTTTAGATATCATTATTTCATCATCAGAAGCCACCATCACAGGCACATGGAAGGGGCAGTTTGTGTGCACTTTGTATTTCCTCCACAGATGAATCCTGGCACCTGTTAAAATAACTCTTATAGAAAAAGCTCTTACAAATGCAAAGATTAAGGTACATTTGTATTAAAGACCTATATGTAAGTTGTGTATAAACCTGCAGATAGGTTCAATAAAATCTTAATCTATACTTAACTAACCAGAAAAATGCAACATCTTGAATAAGGCGATGGTATCATGTGATACCAAGGCACATTAAATTTATCCTATACGTTGGAGTACTGCAACTGAATTTTTTATGGGGAGTAAATGATACAATTCACCCTAAAAAAATCAATTTATAGTGAAAGGATATTAAAAATTCTATGCACATTAACAATATATGCAATGTATGCAACAATATATGGGGGGGGTTAAACTTTGCGAGGGTATACTGATATGCCTTTAGAGAGGCAAATGAGTGCCACTAAGATTTTGTAGAATAAATATGTTTACCAGTCTAATTTGATGTCACAGTTTTTTTTTGATGTCACTGTTTGTTGTAAGAATATATCTTATTATAGAGCTACAATGCAGTCAGTGTAGTACAATGCTGTGCATAAAATAAGGGTTATTTCATCATTATATCCAACATCCAAGGACATAGGTGTGCTGCAGGAAAAATCTGTGTAGTCAAGTAAATCACTGGTATACAGATTGCAGATTAGCTTCACTCACCAGACCTGTACACATGGGGCAAAATTTGGTCCTGATCGACTGACTAACACATTATTTCATTTGATATTCCCACAATATTTCTGATGCAAGCAACAGATCTCTGTCGCACTTTTTTCCAAAACGAATCAATCTCGTTGTCTTAAATAAACACAATGATTCATACAGAAATGTGGGCGGCACTGCTGGTTTTCTTCAACTGGCAGACTACTGAACATTTTATTGGCCAGTTGTCAGTTAATCCAAAACATAGTATCATGATTGACCCATGTGTACCGGGCCTAAAATCAGTATTGCTCCAGCCCATTTTTTACCAGGTAGCCAGAATTATATGACGATGATCTCATTTTGCTTAGTACTTGGTTTAAAGGAGAACTAAACCCAAAAAACCAAAGTTTAAGATAGAAAGTACTTGCCTCAACATCCTTCTCGGTAAGGAATTTACCCACTGCGGGATTTTAATGTCAGCTATTAAAATCCTGCTCTAAAAATAGCACAAACGCGATATTGAATTGCGAGCATCGGATGTGCGGGTGATTTTTGCATAACCCTCGCATCCAACACTTATATGGAGCTAGTCGTGCTAACTGGTAGCGAACCATCTAGCACGACTTTAACTCCATATATCTGCCCAGCGAGTCTGGGTAAATGAGCCTGACAGTCTCTTGCAGAAATGCTCCCAAATATAAAGGGTTAACAAGTTGCTTCCTAAATACATATGAAAAGGGTTAACACTTTCCCCCACTCTGTTTGAGCAGGAAAATCTGCTAATAATATTCACTGCTATCTCTGATGATTGGCTGGGAGACACTGGCAGGTGGGGACTGTTACATGCAACTGTTACATGCAGCTTAGCATAAGGGAGTGGGAAACCAATACAAGATACCTAGTAAGCATGTGCAGAAGGTGTTTTGGTACCTGGACCACCAGGAAGAGGCAACACTAGAAGCCAGCCGTGACATCATAGATTGCCAGTACTCAGAAATGTTCTATAAATGATTTCTAGATTTAGAGGCTGAATTCAAAGGTGAGAAACAAATGGATTTACTAAGTGACAGTTATAGAGTCTGTGGAGCTGCCTTTGTATTTTGGGTTTAGTTGTCACAGGAAGCAGAGCTATCCTTTTAAAGTTGTGGGGCAATGTTGCACATAGTGGATTGAACCTAAGCAAAATGCAGCAAAACATTTCTTTTAATCATACACTAAGCCATGGACTACACTACCTTTCTAGACTTGGCAGTTAGTTCAATAACTTGACCAAATCATTTTAAGCCCAGCAACCACATCACGGTTTGCTCCATTCCGTTGGGTTCTAACCTTTAACCTTAGTAAATTTACTTAAAATTGCTTTAAATTCACTGGCAGGCTTTTTAAGTCGCAATTCACTGGTAACGTTAAATGTAAGCAAATTAGTTGGATGTGCACTAGGCTTCTATTTTTTGTATATATTAAATTGATTTGGTTTCTAGTTGCACTCTGTTTGGATGTATACTACCCCTACTTTGTATATACAGTATTAGACTTGGCAGTATTACATGTATTAATTATCCATATTCTTACCCAATCCCAGGAAATTTGCAGAGAAAATGCACACACATGACTAAAAACATTTACTATAATATACTATTTGCACAAGAGTCGATGAAATGAAAAAAAGAAAACACCAAACTGGAAGGCAAACTACTTTACAGGTACAGATTTCTGACAAATGTTGTGGGCTAAATAGAGGACAAAATTACAAATATGATTTTCACTAACAGACTTCAAATTTACCGCAAAAGTAGAAGTTTCTTTGAGTTCCATGGTTATATCTCAGTGTAGAGAGTAAAAAATAAAATGTATTTATTTTCTTATTTACTACTTTAACATATTCTGCAGCACTTTTTGTGCATTTAGTTTATCCATTTACATCAGGCCCTGCACCCAAGATCTTAAAATCACACACCCTATCACACACAACCAACTAGTGTGTCTTTATAATTGTAGTAGAAAATCCACACAAGCACAAGGGAAGCATGCAACCTCCATGTAGATAGAGGCAGGAGTGAATCTGAATCCTGAAACTTGAGCCACCATTAACATGTTATCTCGTAGATAAGTAGAGTTTTTCTGTACAACATCATTTTTTTAAATGCTGGACTGTATAAGTCCCTCTGGACAGAAAAGTTTATGATAAAATTTGTTTTGGAATGGGTATACTGTATACTGAGGGTTTTCGTTAGTTCGTATAGATTTCTTAAAGGGTATCTCCACCCTAATCAAAAATTTTTAATACAATGTAGGGCTCCCCTGTCCACCCCCAACCGCATTGTCAAATTTCTAAGAAAAGTTTCTGAACTTCACTTGCAGCCCCTTACTCCCACAGCGTTCTGATCCAGCACCCTGCTTGCTGTGACTTGCAAGCAGGAGCCGGACCGTAAGCTGCACCTGTGATTGGCTGAGAGGCAGCCAATCACAGATGCGGCTGCCGTCAATGGAGAGCACCACGGGAATGAAGGGCTGTAAGTAGAGTTGAGAATTTTTTTTTAGAAATCTTACAATGTGGTTGGGGGTGGGCAGGGGAATCCCACACTACAGGAAAGTGTTTTTTGTGATGGCAAGCCAAGAAGGGATCTGGAGGATGTGAGGGAGGGGGTGAAAGGGCTTCCCTTCACATGCCACTGTCCTCTTAGAGGACAGGGAGGAGGCAGAAACCTTTTACACAGGAAGATAGCTCTTTGGACTTTAGACAAGCACTGCAGGAGAACAATATGGAGCTGTAAGGTAAGGATTTTTTTTAAACTACACAATGGGGCCTGTAGTGGGTTAAATTTTAGTTTGGGGAGTGGACATGCCTTTTAATTTTTAACACTAATTTAGTGTCACTTTGGTGACTTAGCTCATATCAATTTAGCATTGTGTTGATTCAATTTGTTGAAAAACTTTCAACCACTTATTATAGTCTGCAGTGGCGTAACTAAGAATCACAGGGCCCCCAGCAAAACTATAATGGGGCCACTATCCGTGCTTCATTTTCTGGGAAGAGGCTATATCTGCCATAGAAAAAATAAGAAGACGGGGCACCCTTGGCTCCCTGAACCCCCTTTGTTTGCTCCCCTGGTAGTTACACCCCTGATCAATGTATATTTTTATATACCAGTGTAAAATGTTATTCAAGTATAACAAAGATAGTTCAGATATTGAGCTAAGTAATAATTCCTTGTTGCTGTTTATATACTATTTGTGAGTTTTAAAAAAAAAATTAGATATGTTTAGCACTTTATAAATTATAGCACTTTAGCATGTGCACTTTTATTTATAGCATTTTATATTTGTTAGAGATCTGCTATGAACACAGATAGGGGTTATACAGAGGGTTGTAGAACACTGTCCATATATTAATCTATCATTATATTGTTACATTGCTTCCACCAATCTGAGAGTCCATCATTGATGATGTCATTTTGTAAGGGTGTGTCTTAAGTTTTAAATAGTTCACAGTGTGTGATCATATTATGGCTTGATAATGGTCTTAGAAACTGACTGAAATGTTGCTGATTGCACTTGTTGCACTTTATGTTTCACTTGCATTGAATAATTGTTGAAAGAGACTCTCATGTGCACTTTTATCTTTACTATGTATATATATACATATATATATAATATAAAGCACTAGATGGCCTCTTCCCTCTTCCCAAAGGGCTGGGGGGAAGAGAGAGAGCCTGTTATATGGATCCAGTGTGTAAGAATGAGAAATGCAAAGTTTGCTAATCGTATTAAAGTAAAATAAATTTAAAAAGGTTAGAAGTTAGGACCTTCCAGACTGGGGTTACCTTGACGTTGTTGGAAGGCTTTTCATTCATGTGATCACAGTAATGTATACTAAAACCCCTTTGTTTATAAAGTATGCCAGTGTGCAGATAATATGATATTGTATGATATATATACATCGGGGACACTCTCAGGTCACCATATCCAAATTTATTTAGCAATAGTGCATCAACATGTTTCTGCCCTCACAGGGGCCGTTATCAGGATAACACATAAGACTCCTTGTTGTCTTAAATACCCTATAACAGACCCACCCCCATAACACATTGCATGGTTAAACATACCTTATATCCTCCCCTCAGTGCACAATAAAACCATATTTGCAATCCGCAGCCTCATCCAATGTACCCACCTCTTTGGGGACCTCGGAATCCAGCTCAGAACGTGGATACCGGCATCTTCCTGATAATAGCATTCCACGGTGGAACGCAACTCTCCCTCCATCGGAACTGACGTGCTGCGTACGTCATATCCGGAGATATGGCTGTGTTAGTAGCACAGCCATATCTAAGCAACTGTGTAGTGCTACATTTAAAGGGACTACACTGTACAGAGAGTGATAAATCAGACTCCCCACATCTTGATGGGTCTGAATAATACACATACAGGGAGATTCAATAAAAGGTCTTATCGTTTAAAATGGTGCTAATTTTGCCCCAACCAATCAGATGTTAGCTTTCAAATGTTAAATAAGATCTGAATGGTTGAGGCAAAATTAGCACCATTTTAAACGATAAGACCTTTTATTGAATAACCCCAAATGGGGGATATGGGGGATGGGATAGAGGCTAGAAATACATTGTATAAACACATTAGTCAATAAATAACATTTTAAAATAAAATAGGCTACTCAAGCAGGACATCCTATTCTGATTAATTACTATCTCCCAATTTGTTGTTTCTTTATATGTCTCAACTCAATCTAAAGCTCCTCCCCCTTGCCTTGATCCCCCATCTTAACCACCTTCAGTGGGATAAGGGATTCTCTATCTTAATAATCTTCAGTGGGAAATAAGGGATGGATATATTTGATTACTGGAACCAGGTTATAATCTTACAGGAAGCACTGTAATGCAAATTGTTCGTTGAGGCCTTTGGAACTTACAGTCCCTAACCTATATATCCATCTGGCCTCTAACCTCATTAATTCTGTGTGGATATTGTTGTTTAGTTGGTCTATGATGTTTGAAGTGTCTGTCGACTGCCATATCTCCAAATGTATTGGGTACATCTTTATTGCTGGTACCCATATTTCGGATTGAAAACCTATGGTTTGGACAATATCTAACAAGAAGAGAGACAAGCCATCATTACCCTTACAAAAGACCACACAATAATATTTAGACCTGCGGTTAAGGGGGGGCGCAGTGGTCATACAGGATAAGGTAGTCTATATTAAAGAACTGGAAAATCAATTGGCGGATGTGAGTACTTATGAAGGCGGATCCTATGCCCATTTACAAGAAATCATTGGATCTTAAATTAAATATGGCACTCCAAATGGGATGGATAAATAAAGATAAATTGTAATTCTTGACAGTAGATGCACCTAGGTGCCCAATACTGTATATATAACAACAACCCCCTGGCAGACCCATCATGTCAGCAATTGGGCCCCTGTTCCGAAGGTGGCTCAGTTCCTGGATACCTTTCTCCAACCAGCAGTTAAGGGAATGGCTTCATACATAAGAGACAGTGGTCATTTATTGATACAACTTCGGAATATGTGTATCGATGAAGATGTAATTTTTATGACATGGGATGTCTCAAGCCTATACACGGTTATTCCACGTGAGGAAGATATCCAGGTGTGCAAGGAAGCACTAATTCATCTACAACAAAAGAACCCACCAGCCGAATTCATGATCGAGTTATTGGAATATATCTTGTCGCATAATTACTTTAGAGTTGACAAATTGCATTATTGTCAATGTTCCCGCACTGCTATGGGGTCAAATGTGTCCCTATCCTTTGCTAAATTTTACATGGAATACTTTGAGCTAAGGTATATTACCCAGAAATACTCACAGAGGATTCTATTGTATAGATGATATATTGACGACATGCTATTCATCTGGAAGGGTAATACCATCTGTGCCCAACAAATTGTTTTTGTGGATTTTTTGGACCTGAGAATTTTTCGAGATAAGGAGAAGGTGGGAACAACACTGTTTAGGAAACCGACCGCCAAGAATACAATATTACACAGGAATAGTTGTCATCCTGAAACGATGAAGAGAGCCATTCCCTATGGACAATTCCTAAGAGCTCTGAGAAACAACAAGGACATAATCAGAGCTGAAGACCAAATTCAGGAGATGAAACAGAGATTCCTGATGTGAGGATACCATATGAAGGAACTGGACAGAGCGATTACCAGGGCTATGGATACATTCAATAATAAGAGAGACACTAACTTGGAGAATTCGAGAAAGACAAGGGAATTCATTTCTATACCCAATAACAAATTGGGAGATAGTACTTAGGATGTCCTCCTTGAGTAGCCTATTTTAATATAAAATGTTTTTTATTGACTAATGTGTTTATACAATGTATCTCCAGCCTCTATCCCACCCCCCATATCTGATTTATCACTCTCTGTACTGCGTAGTCAGGGCCACTTCTCTAATGAGGCAGAGTGAGATATTTGTCTCAGGCGGCACCTCTGGAGTAAAGAGAAAGGTGGCAGAAAAGAAACCTGATCCTTTAAAAGAAAAAGAAATGTGCGTGTGCTGGGAGTTCTCAGGGCACCATTTAAGTGCCCCCCTTCCCGTCCGAAAAGAATATTTTATTATATTCAATTTATCTCTCTCTGTATCTGTCTATCTATTTGCCTACCTGTTCCCCCACCTCCTTATAAAGTTTGAATTTACCAAGTACTTAGCCACGGCCACAACCAGATGCCATGCCTATGTCAGCGCACTGCTTAACATACACGGGAAGCACCTTTTTACAAGATTTGACTCAGGTGCCAAAAACCCTAGAAGTGCCCCTGTGTGTAGTCCCTTTAAATGTAGTGCTACACAGTTACTTAGATATGGCACAGCCCCCGGATATGACACGCTATATAGTTGCTTAGATATGGCTGAGCTACTAAAACAGCGTTCAGACTCTGGATATGACGTATGCGGCATGTCATTTCCGATAGCGGGTGAGTTGCGTTCCACTGTGGAATGCTATTATCAGGAAGATGCCGGTATCCACGTTCTGAGCTGGATTCCGAGGTCCCGAAAGAGGTGGGTACATTGGATGAGGCTAGAGATTGCAAATATGGTTTTATCATGCACTGAGGGGGGATATTAGGTATGTTTAACCATGCACTGTGTTATGGGGGGTGGGTCTGTTAAAGGGTATTTAAGACAACAGTCTTATGTGTTATCCTGATGACGGCCCTAGATTTGCCTGGGATTTTACACTACTTTAGTTTAAAGTAAACACTTCTTTCTTCAAGATCAGGCAATTGTTGGGTTTCCACACAATACATTCGAGGGTTACTGAACGATAAATTTGAGAGTTATTGAATACTAAACATTACATTCAAGGGTTACCGAGTTCGAAGGCTACATTCAAGGATTACGGAAATCGACTGCTACATTTGAGGGTTACCAAATTCGAACAATACATTCGAGGGTTATCGAAAATCGAACATTACATTCTTAGGTTACTGAACAATACATTTGAGGGTTACAGAAATCGAAGTCTACTCTTGAGGGTTAATGAAGTCGAATGCTACATTTGATAATTATCGAATGCCTGAACTTAGGTTCGGGTCAATCACTACTCTTTAACATTTTTAAGTTACTCATTAAAGGGCATCTATAGTGGGAAAATGAACTTTCTTTCTTTCCATGTGTTCTATAATTCCCCACAACCCTCAGATTGTCTTCACTTTTTTTCAGATTCCCTCACTGTCCTGAGATACACTAGTTAGAAGAATACTTGATTGCATTCTTCTACTCCTACTTGGACTGTCAATCAAATCCCTGTGACATGATCCCCCCTCCCTGTTCTGTAATAAACATAGAGATAAGAGCATTAGCAGGGGGAGAGAGGTATCTTTGATGGTAGATATAAGGCTGCATTTGACCCCCCTTCTTAGTAGCTTTCACTGATTGATGATTGGTCACAAGGAGAGAGATCGTAAACTGTACTGTTCTCCTTCTTCTTCCGTGTCTCCAGGACAGCTTGATTTCTATTAGCCACTGTGCGTGGGTGTGTTTTTCAGGATGTTGAACTTTTAACTCCTACTGCACATGATAAGCTTGTCGGTTAGCTGGAGTTGAGACATGGAGGAGGTAACAGAGGGGAGGGGGCGAGTGCTGCACACAGATCTGACACCATGGTTAAACAAAGTCACTGACAGAGATAAGATTAAGGAAGCACAGAGTACATGAATTTAACTTTGCAAAGGGGCAATGTGTTTTTTTAACTATAGATGCCCTTTAACATTTTTGAGAAAAAGACAGGGTTATTTAATAAAAGTTTTTATTGTTAAAAATGGTGCTAATTTTTCCCCAACTAGAGATGTCCGAACTTCGCAAAATCTGGTCCGCTCGAGGATCCGCGAATTTTCGGAAAAATTATAAAATTTGAAAATCCGCGAGCGGATCCTTTAAAACCTATTAAAATGAAAGCTCAGCAAAATCCGTTCTTCGAAAATACGAGGATTTTTCAAAAATACGAGGATTCTTCGAAAATACAGACCCGAAAATGTGGCTTGCTCCGTCCAAAAATGTGAAAAATCCGCGAAATTTCGAATTTACGAGGATTTCTCGTATTTTCCCGTATTTTCGAAAATTTTCGAAAACGTGGTTCAGAAAAGTTCAGAAGGCGGAAAAACGGAAAATCCGCGATATCCGCTGTTCGTGAACGAGGTAAATCCGCCGCGGATCCGGGTTCGGATCAACGAACTGGACCATCACTAGCCCCAACCAATCAGATGTTAACTTTCAAATGTTAAATAATATCTGGGGCAAAATTAGCACCATTTTTAACGATAAGACCTTTTATTAAATCTCCCTGAAAGTATTTTTTTGCTCTTAGCTATAGCTATAAAATGAATATATACATTTGTATATTTACTTTTACATAGTAATGTATATCATGATATTTTTTTTTATTAGCCTTTTCACACTTTTGTGGTACATTTTTCTGCACTGAGAATATTTTCTGCTCTACAGGGTAAGAAAAACACAATAGCTGTAGAATATGGATATTTACTTTAGTTTTTATCCATTTTGTCAACAGTAATTTCACATTTTCTAAAGTTTTATTTTGATAAATAACATTATTAATCCTAAATGGATTGCAAGGAAGTTAATGTGTGTTAATGGGCCAGTACCACATTAGCTGTAAAGCAACATCACTATATTATTTGCCCAGAATTCTAGTTATGTATTTAATTACTATAATGAAAATAATACATACCAGGTATTGTAATATTTTCCTATTTTGGGGGGTATTATTGGGGCTATGGGTTTTCCTCCAGTAGTCGTCAGTATAGAAATGGTGAGATCCAGAGTAGGTACTGTAGTGTTGGAGGATTAAAGCTGCAGGTCTTGGCCTGAAAAAAGAGAACAATAGATCTACTGTATGTTGACTGATAGCTTGGTATACAGACTTTTGATATGTTTTTATTAACATATCTCATTAAAAGAAGATCCAAAATTTCACTTACAATGAACTGGATTTGGATTAGTCTGTTGATCATCTCTATTTTGCCTCAATCCATCATCAGGTAAATAGAGAATATCCAAATATATAAATTGCTTATTTTGTAACCGGAAATAAATCTTAACCCATTTAGTGTTTACAGCTGATCTAATAAACACATTGAATACATTATATAGAGCCTCTTGGGGATGCATCACTGTACAGTACTATAATACAAAAAGTCGTACAAGGGGGCAATATATTACCTTTTACATAGAGACAGTTTTCACCCGCCCCACATCTTTAAAGGTCTGCCCAAGTCCCAGTTCACAAGAGTAGCTAGGATTTGCTCTGACCCTGACGATCGGGATATTCAGACCAAAAAAATGGCCAAAAACTTTAAAGCGAGGAATTATTCGGATTCCATGCTAAATGGGGTCCTCACTAGTCTGGCAGAACCTAAGGTTGGGTGTAGACCTGTCTCAGGGGTACCATTTATACAACAGTACACTACTGGGTCACATATGATCAGACACAATCTGAATAGATTTTGGCCATCTATTGAAGGAGATCACACTTTGGGTCAGGAGACCCGTCGGAAACCACGTTGTGTTTACACTAAGGGACGTTCCCTATGTAGCAAACTGGTGCAAGCAGACCCAATTACCAAATATAAAAAAGCTTCTTTTGTGTTTTCATCTAAAATGTGGTGTTTTTAATGCAGTAATTGTAATGTTTGTAATGCGCTTATGGTTGGTAACACATTCAACCACCCCTGCTCGGGGCGTGTATTTAGATTTCAAATTATTTCTACTGCAAGACAGATTTCTGTGTGTATATGTTGAAATGCCCGTGCTCACTTGTTTATGTGGGGAAAACATCTGGTCCCTTCAAGCGTAGATTCCAACGCCACAGGAGTGACATTAAAATTGCCCTTGCCAAGAGTGGCAATAGCGTTGTTCGTGGTGATGATCCTCCTGTGGCATTACATTTCTGTATTGCGAAACATCAGGTCTCCGATTTACATGGGATGGTTATCGACCAGATCCCACCACTACATAGAGGTGGTGACCGCCAGAATGCTCTAATGCGGAGAGAAGCGTACTGGATCTTTATGCTACAAACAGAACAACCAAAGGGCCTTAATGTTAATCTTGGCCTCTCATGTTTTTTTATCTAAAAGATAGGGTAGATTTGCCTATAGTGTTGGTAGTTTCTGTTTTTATATGTCAATACATATGTTAGATAATAATATCTATTAGCATTTTTATGTTTTTATGTGATTGGCCAGTAGATGGCCATGTGTCTCTGGTCTATTTAAAGGGCGGTCTGCTCTTTTAATGTTTGTTCATGTCTGATGAAGGTGCATACAGCACCGAAACGTCACAATTGGTGTTGGGCATAATGTCCGAATAAACACCTTTTTTGCAAGACTGGTGTGCACAGTTGTTTCTTTGTTTTTCTATTTTTGCAGTTTGCCGCTGCACTGGAGCACCCAGCACAGATTTCTTCTATGAAAATCTGTTAACGTGTTAACGAGTGTTAACGAGTGTGCAGGATCCCTCTTTCTTTGTTTAAGACACAGAGCAGGTTCAGTTAGAAAGATAGAATAAGAGCCAGGATACTGCTTTATTCTGGATGACCAAGGATTAAATTATTTGCATTAGGAGGGAATTAACCACTGTATTAAAAGCAGAAGGGGTCAAGGAGGGGGACAATAGAAAAGTGACTTTTGGCTTTGGCAGCCTAAATGTAATTCATAACCTTGTAGAGAGACATCTCTGTGGAATGTGGGGGACAGAATTGCAAGGGGTCCAATAGATTGAGCATGAAGGTATTTGGGAGCACACAAGACTTTCTAGTAGTTTAGATGCTATCGGTAAATATGAGATCAGCAGTAGTTAGCTAGACAAGAGGGGTCAAGGGAGACTTGACAATTCATTTTTCCTATTTTTCCATAGTAGTAATGTTGCAGCTTGTATTACCCTTGTGACTATTAAAGCTGCAGTATAACCAGTACATAAAATAATGACATTTTAGTGAATTACTTAAAGGGCAATTATAGTGAGAAAATTGTTTTTTTTTTTAAATTTCTTCTAATGTATCCTATAAGTCATCCCAACCACCAGGGTACCTTTAGTTTCTTTAAATTCTTCATAGTCCCCGAGATATAAGCCTTTGAATATGCTGTGATTTGTAAGAGCTGCTACACCTCATCTGTCACTCAAAGGCACACACCCACACAATCCAAAGCTCCCATGCAGTACTGTCACACACTCTCTCACCCACACTATATGTACCATGTGCAACATATAGTCAAATGCTGTAGTGCTAAACACAATCAATAAACCATTAACCCAGTAATATGAGCATAACACACTATAAAACAGCCCCTCCCCCCAAAAAAAATATCTTATATACATACAAAACCAGTGATTCAAATGGAACACTAATACAGTATATATAATACAGTAATACAGACTATATACCAAACAAAACACACAGTGCAATGTATGAAATATATAGACTAAAGCAACTGAAATGTAACAGGACAACAAGCAGTGTCACTGTGTTTGTGAAGGTCTCACTACAAGCTGCTGTTACACTGACTCTCTCTTCAGTGATTATGATCTCAGCTAAGCAGGGGGAGAGATATGAACTTTAGGTAAAAAGTAAATAACAATTAGCAAAGTTAGAGAACAGGGAGAGTTCAGTAACTTACTTGTAAAGAATCTCAGCACCACTTGTCCTCTCTCCCCCTCTGCCCCTCCCTTCAGCATATTGCTACTTTATTCCACACTTTGATTGCTTGCAGTCTAGCTCTGGAAGGGAGGGGTCAACAGGATGTCAGCACTTCATTTAAAGTCCTTTCAACTGAGAATGCTCGGACTCTGTATACAGCCCGTCACTGCTTGAGGGGGAGTAGACAGAGAGGGGAGGGGGACTACACAGCTTGGTACAAACATCTGCCAGTGTGAAGAAATGAAGCCACACAGAAACATGAAAGTAAGGCAGCTTATACTAAGTGATCTATACATTGTATACAGACAAAGTTTTTTTTTCACTATAGTTGCCCTTTAATTCCAGGTTCTCATAAATTTTGCAAATTTTAATAAGGAACTATTAAAAGAAGTAAAGTTAGGGTTATTGTACTACCGGGAGAAAACAGAAGCCCTGTTTATAATGTTGAAAAACCTGAGCCCAGAACTGATGAGAAGACGGTGAAGATTCCAATAGACACAGCTATGGTGCCTATGGAACAGAAAACATCTTCAGAGGAGCCTCAAGACCAGCTTACCTGGGTCTCAGAGGATAAGCCACTAAAACTGAGGTTTCTAACTTTAAAATATGATGTTTAATAACATATAGTACAGATCAACCCCAATATCCTACCTTTAAATCCTAAAATGAACAGAATGACTGGATTTTTATTTAAAATGAAACATTTGTGATTTGTTTGTTTCCTTTCTATATATAGTCCTCAACCAAAAACTAGAAAGAAACCTAAACTTTCTGGAAAAAAGCCTGGCAAAGCAATGATACAAAAGCAACAATCTCTTGAAAAAGAGTCTAAGTAAGTTTCCTTAGCTAATATATAGATCCAGAGATAGTATAATATATAAGGGATATTGCCCCTTATAGTGTTATATCCTTATAAGGGTATGGCGCTGCAGTGGGCCATTTTCTGATAATAATCACCAATTCCAGAGTCTTATGTATGATAATGCAATGCACACATCTGTAAAGATAAATGTCCCCGTTTACGTGTTTATTTGGAATTGGATGACTGATTGGAATCAAAGCGTAATGAGGATGACTCAAAGTATGTCCAAGCTTTGAAGAGACGGCATTTATTTACAAAAAATCTGCTCGTGTGTACCCAGCTAATAAATATACTTTGTAACTAAAGTAAAGGATATATCTGTATTGGCTAACTGTTATAATAATTATATATAGAGAGAGAATATATATAATATTATTAAATTCATAATAGAATATATGGATCTATGTTAGATATAGAAACTATCAGGGCGATGCACCGAGAGGCGTGTTACATGCACCGAGAGATGTTATATGCTGATAGCGGCTCTCGGGGCATCACTACCTGCTGATTTTCTATTCCGGCACTTTTAACCCCAGCTATTAGCTTTCGGCATATAACATCGCTTACAGCGGCTGCGCTGTTAACTTCCGCGTTAGCCATGCAGCCACCGCAACGAAGGAGTTTAAGTCACGCTAACTGATATAACATTGTCTTTTAACTCCACTTTCAGCTACTGTGCCTCTTGGTGCATCTGGCCATTAGTGGCAATTCTACACTGATTAATAGGTACAGTTCAGGTGATGAAGGGAGTTTTACCCTCGAAACATTGTGTTACCTGTTGATGTTTGGCTCACAATAAATCGTTCACATTGGAGTGCAAGTCTATATTGTTTCTCTTCAGTGCTTCATTCTGTTTGAAGTAGGGGAATCAGACTCTTTACACCCATTTTGGGTTAGTGTGCATATGGACTTTTGTTTCCCATTTGCATATAAATGATACTTAAAACCAAAAGAGCTGATGACATCTCCCAAGGAGATAGTGTAAAGGGAGAACAATAAGGGTCCAAGTACAGACCCCTGCGGGACCCCCACACTAAGAGGAACTGGAGAAGAGGTGTTGTTAGCAACAGATACAGAGTAAGTTTGGTTAGAGAGATAGGATAGAAACCAGGATGCCACTTCATTCCGAATGCCCAAAGAGTGAAGTATCTGCATTAGGAGGGAATGATCTGTGTCGAAAGCCGAGGAGAGGTCAAGAAGGATAAGAATAGAAAAGTAACCATTGGTCTTTGCAACCTGCAGATCATTCACAACCTTACACAGGGCCCTACCTACATTGGCAGCACAGTGGCTTTGTGCTTAGTCCTGTGGAGTTTTGTGGATATTCTCCAGGAACTTTGGCTTTCCCCACTATTATTAGACCGGAAATGTGGGTGTGCTGAGTATGTTGAACTAGATAGACATACTGTATGTCTTTATTCAACCTCAAATACTATACTATAATTTGTATAATTTGTAATTGTTCTCAAAAAATAAATATAAATTTAATTTTGTTTTATTATATGTCTGTCGTAAACCAACACCTTCAGTCATTAAAGGGGAACTGTGGTCTCCATACAAGTGGCCTTTATTAAAACGGGACACTCCTACCTTTTAAATTACTCTAGGAACATGCATCTAGCTGTTGTCTATTGAAAGTTATAGTAGTATAAATGGTGTATTTTCCTGCTAGCACTGTAAGTTGTGAGACAGGGCAGTCTGTAAAATGTAACTTTACAAGCCTATAATTTCAGATCTAAAAAAAGTTACAGACATCACCCTAGGCTTTTCAATAAAGGCCACAGTTACATTTCATTAAATAAGCAATTCAATGGACCTTCTAACCAACTTACAATAGAGAAGTTTACATTTTAAAGGTTGAGGTTAACAAAATGTTTTCACACAAAGAAGCAGATTACTCCCCTTTAACAAGGTGCACTCATAAGAAACACATTGCACTGAGTTGTGTTATAAATCAGGTTCACCTCCCCCTGCAGCTTATCACCATGTTGTTTCTAGAACTGTACTTTTTGAACAGGGAATATTGGGGGGTATGTTTCTGCCCAATACTGAATATGTTGCAGCTTTAGTAACAATCTGGCATGATTTTACCTTAAACACACATCACCATAAATAAAACAATGTGCTGTAAAGAGTCTGCTAAAATCTTTAAAGGATGATTATACTCACCTTCCTTCTGCTCCTCTTCCTTAGTCAGTACCTTCTACCCAGGGTGAGGACCTAGCAGCGCGTAAGTAATTATATGTCGCAAGTTAAGCGAACCCAGGTGTGAGGACCTAGCGGTTCAGGTCCTCACCCTGGTTAAAAGGTACTGACTAAGGAAGCGATTGCGCCTGCGATTTTCGCTAAAATAGAAATCACGGGAACGCGAAAATTCCCGCGATTTCCGATGCGCATGCGTTCACCATTTTTGGTGTGTTTCCATAACGCGAAATGGCGAAAACGCGAACGCAAAACGTGAACACAAATGCGACCGCACAAGAAAAGCGCACACAATCGCGTGCGATAGCGCTCGTGATTTTGTGCGCAATTCCTGTGCGTTGCAGTGTGGCCTCAGCCTCAGGCTAGGCCAAACCGGCACGTTTCTCACATTTCCAATTGTGTTTTGTGATCTGTTAATGCATGAGAATCACATGCCAGTACATTTAAATATAGGTGGCCACACTGTATGCGCTGCAATAAATTTTCAGACCCCATGTAGTCACCAATTTTTGTTTGCGCTCTGAAAATAAAATATTGGCAGCCTTAAGGGGCCCAACCTGCACCACATGATGTGTACGAATGGATGTTCAGTTGGGCATTGTTGATGATCCACTGGGTTGGATCATCTACGATGCCCAACCAAGCGCCCATATACAGTTACCAATAATCAGCCGAAACGGGTGTTCATACACTTTGTGCACTGCGGGTCGTGTCTCGCGATTACATGTGTGAACAAAGCTTAACTGTCCTGAATTAAAAGAGAAGACATTTTAGCACAAATTAAAGGTAATTAAAGGTAATTGTTGGAGGGTATGTTTTAACCTGGGACACACAAAAAGTACCTTGAAAATTAAAGATGTAAGAGTTGATTTGTTCAGCTTACCTGGTAGAAAAAAACGAGGAACCATAACTATATTTTATAGATATAGGATGCTTGTTCTTTTAAAATACATATGAATAATTGTTGAAATTCGTTACTATTTCTAATCTAATGTAGATGTAGTGTGAATTAGTTCTGATAAGTCAGTATACAGGCAAAATAGAGAGGAATTTTGCTATTTAGCCTCAGTCCCTAAGGCATGGTTACTGATCACGTGTAATACCCAGTGGGTAACTTTAAAACAATGTCATTGTCATTAGGCTGATGTCACTCTGAGCAAGTGCATTATGTACTGTCTCTAGCTCAAGTTGTTTTTTCACTTTAATATGATAATTTAGAAATTATAGGAGGGACACTGGCCAATTTTTGTTAAAGGGCAGGTCCACCCAAAAACTAAAATTTACCCCACTGCTGGCCCCACTGTGTGGTGTTAAAAAATCCTTACATTTCCTCTGCTCCATATGGTTTTTCCTTGAGTGCCTTCTGAACTCCAGAAAACTGAAGAGTAAGAGCCTTCCTGTGTGTAATCCGTATCTGCCCCTTCCCTGTCCTCTTGGAGGACTCTGGCATGCGCTGTGGAGCTCTCCACCCCCATCCCTTCATCCCTCCATACAGATACATCAGTGCTTCATTTTCTTTTTTAAAGGATCACTTAATTAAATGTATGGCCAGTATTAATTACTATCTGCAAAGTTTTGTAGTTAAAGGGAGACACCATACTGGGGCTGTGTGCAGATTGTACTTTACTAAATCACCAGAGAATTAGCTTTCTATGTAAAAAGTCCCATTTTTTACCATTCTACAAAAAAAAGCAAAATGACTGACACATCAAAGAATTTGCAGTTAAAAATGGTGCATTGAGGGGGCGGGACCAAGATGGCGCTGTAAGCATTACATTAGTTATGTAACTAATGTGGCATGCTAGCACATGCCTCATCCTTAAACTTGACCGAAAATACAAATTATACCACTAATCGAACTCCCACAATATGGCCAAGAATAAAGACAAAGAGAGGCAGATGGTGGTGGAGAAACTAAGCAAATTTATACACCGGGATAAGAATGCTGAGTCAATCTTCGAACCTGTGGCCTCCCCAACGATGCCCTTGTGTGCTCTGCAGAGCGCATGTGGTGCGGCTGGCCAAGCCAACCCAGGGATGTCTACCACACAGACAGCAGCTACTGAGCTCAAAATGGCCCAGTTCTTCCAAGCAATCACGGACACGAAAACCTCTCTCACAGTATTACTAGAAGAGGGGAAGATTGACATTGGATTGCTTTGCCAGGACTTACACAAGCTCAGCCAAAGAGTCACGGGAGCAGAGAAAAGCATCTCCCTACCTCCCTCAGTGACAGGAGAGGTTGCTGAGCTAAAGCAACAAGTTTCTACATATAAAGAATTCCTAGAAAACAGATTTAAAAGGTAGAATCTGCAATTTGTGGAGTTTGCGGAGGCGGCGGAGGGAAACCAGACAGAAGATTTTTTTAGAGACCTGGCTATCTGCACCATTTGGATTGGACAATCTCAGCGTGGACTTTACAATTGAGAGGGCACAAAGGGTCTGAGACCCCTTATAGCCTGCTTGCTTATAGGGATAAAAATACCATCCTCCGCCTAGCCAGAACAAAACAGATGTTAAAATATGAAAATGCCACTAAAATGATATTTCCGGAATTTTTTTCCTGATTTACAGAAACGCCGGACCACCTTCAAGTCACTAAAGGTTCCACAATTTAAACATTGTTTAAAGGTGCCCACAAATACAACCCCCTGGATTACAAATATCTTTTAAGAATGCCCAACAATATAAAATTTAAAGAATTCTGTGCTTGTATATATTCATAAATATATTTTAATGAATCCTGAAGGTTTTTTGTTTTTAAAAGTGTGTCCATTAAAGTTTGGGTAGCCCTGCTTTATACCATATTCTACTGGCCTCCTCAACTGAATATTACCAGAGCTTTATCCTGCCCTTTCTCTCCTTGGTATCTCAGAAGTAGCTGTGTCCACCTTGTGGGATAACACAGAGTCTTGTATTATCTTAGTAACAAGGGAGATGCAATAGATGATGCTACCAAAATGAGTGTGAAACCGACCCCTACCCAATATAATATCGAGTAAGTGTGGATTTTACGCTCTATTTGCAGAGTCTGGGTAATTTAAAAAACTTTTAGGAAAGACCATAATGTATCCAATGCAATAAACGCATTAAAAAAACACTATCCAACTCTTCTTATCTTAACCCTGCCCCCACAGTGCAATAACGGTTGCAAATTGATTATTGCATCGTGGGAAAGTAGTAAGGTAAGTATCACCAGTTTGTGATGCACCAATATCCCCTTTTTGAGGTACTACATTAGGGATTCTCAAACGGTGTGCCTTCAGATGTTTGAAAACCACAACCCCCAGCATTCCTCAACTTCAAAGGAAAGTTGTAGTTTTCCAATATCTGGGGGCAAACCGATTGAGAATCACTGTACAACAGGGTTTTAAATGTGAGTTCCTGGGGTCAAGTCAAGTGAAGTAAGGATCCACACTAACCAGAGCCAAATGGAATTCAGAAGACCACTGCTTACTGCTGCCTAAAATTCTTTTTTCTTTATATACCCTGAGTTCCTGGGGTCTCACCAAGCTGAGTCAGGGCTTGCTTGTGTTTATGGAAGATACTTAGGACAAGAGAGAACTTAGTTATAAAGGCATCTGAAAAGATTCAACCATCCCTTTGAGGTGGAGGCAAAGGGGAATGTCATGAGTCTGGTACAGTAAACTGGGAATGTCATGGGACTGGCACAGCCCACCGGGAATATCATGGAACTGGCATACACACAGTCAAATTAAACTACTGCTGAACCAAGTATCATTTCAGGTGAAGCAGTCGGGTTTCCTTTAATTACAGCCTGTTTCCTATTCTACTTAACTTCCATTTTAGCACAATCAGAGGAATGTAAAGAGAACTGCTATTCCTCTACCTTAACTAACATATTACAATGCAGATTATATGGCCTAATATTCCATTCCAGTTGGAAAAGAGAAAGTTTCATCTTGAGGTTTAGAACTGTGGATTTGCTTCTAGCAGATTCATAACAGCAGGTTCATTGGATAGGTGGGCTGGATAAGTTTATAAAACTAAAGAATATTGAAAGTTACTATTACTCATACTGTACATAATGATATAAAACATTTGGAAGAAAATACAAAGGCATACTATACATAGGAAGAATGAGTGTAAATGAATTCAAATCTTCAAAGGCCACAAGTAATATTTCTAATATTTATAAGCAGCTGCTTTCTTCCCTTCGTATTTTTAGAACTCAAAGTGGCTGTAGAATACGTAAGGAGAGTAGCTATATTTAATATTCTACATTTGGTCAAGACATAGGAGCATAGGAGGAGCAGCAGAGACACAGAGTGAAGAGATATTTATAGAGTATGGTTTAAAATAATGTTTATTTTGTTAAATGGCATGTTTGCCAAACACATATAAAAAATGATAAGGTGATTTACCTTATATACAGGGTTATTCAATAAAAGTTCTTATCGTTAAAAATGGTGCTAATTTCCCAACCAATCAGATGTTAGCTTTCAAATGTTAAATAAGATCTTATTGGTTGGGGAAAAATTTTTAACGATAAGCAGGGAGATTCAATAATAAAAATGGTGCTAATTTTGAACAAACCAATCAGATCTGATTTAACACTTGAAAGATAACATCTGATTGGTTGGGACAAAATTAGCACCATTTTTAATAAAGAACTTTTATTGAATAACCCTGTATATTAGGTAAATCCCCCCTAAACCCAGATTTCAATTAGAATGCTGACAGGCATAGGGCTAATCTGTTGTGCAAAATAATGCTCTCCCGTTACCTTTGCTTCACAAAAGTTTTTTCCTCATTTTTTAGCTCGCCAAGATTTTTTTTACATGCTTTACATGCAGCTAGGGGACATCTCTTATAACTTACTTAAAGTCTCTTCTGGCAGTTTGAGGGGTGATTTGCCTACCGGTATTTACAATTTGAGGGGTCTTGCCCCAAACTAAATTAAATGTACCATCCTTGTTAATAGCTATAGGTAAGCATTTAGTAAATACAATATGTTAATGATAAAAGTACATACTTTTTTACTATTTTCCTGTTCATAAATTTGATAAATGAAAATTGGGAAGCAATAACATTTCCAATCCAAATAATAAAGTGACACATTTTAATTAAATTGTAACTTTATATGCAAAAACAGAAAAGTCTAGCAATGACTGCAGTGGTTTGGGTTTACATATGCGGAACAATGTTTAAGGGAAATAAATAAGGCAGGGATGGGAACAGGTTGCGATGCTTTAATGATTGCTCCCTTATCTGCTCCTACTCAATGTGATTTCTGTCTCCAAAAACTCCTACTTTCCGAGCTTTCTGAGCAATGTTACATCTGCACTCAGCTTTATCCTTCAGGGCCTCAGAGATAGAAAATGCCGTCTGTTCTATGGAACTTGACTAGCAGCTTGGCAAGCAGATTTTCATTTTGATGCAATCTTCAACAGCAAGTGATATGACAGGCCTAGCAGTTCAAGCCAAATCTCAGTTTTCACAATCTGATTTAAATTAGGGCTCTGAAAACACCTTTTTAAAGTTTGCAAAGATATTATATAACCATGTCATTCCCAACAAAAATAGACTAAATAAAATCATAATGGGATTATATTTGTGTAAGTAGATTTCTAATAGAATTATATACTCCTGTTTGCTGCCTATTTCAATAAAAAACTTATGTCCATTAAAATAAGCAATGCTATGTAAGAAATGAGACGGTGAAATACTGTATGTCCTTTCAAAACATTAGATGCCTAAATTATCTCTGTATGCAGTCTGGCAGGTTTACATGCCCGTGTCAATTTTTTAACTTCTTTTTTTTTTCTTCTTTCAAAAACAACTATTGATTCTGGAATAGTTCTGACACAATTGTTCAGTATAATAGTAGGGAGCTTAAAATATTGCATCTTTCAGCTCAAACGGGGAGCTACATAGATGCACCATCATTGTAGCAGTGAATTACCAATAAGAGCAGTGAGGGCACAGAGCAGGAAAGGCAGAGGACAAAAAGAGAAGGGGCAGAATGGAGTGTTGTAGAGGGGGAGTAGAGCAGTAAGAGCCCTTCCCTATTATGCTTCTGGTATATAGAATTTTTTTGCAGACAGTCACATTTGTTGGAAGACTGGGAAGTTGTCACAGCTGTACAGTTGTTAGTGGTGCTAGATGCGCAAGTCCATTTCTCTCTAAGGAGCAGGTCCCTAGTAAACAATGGGGTAGAGCTGTCACCCTCGGGAGAGTGCAGGCACAGGAAGAATATTGCACATCTGCTAGAAAACCTTCATGAGAGTTGGAAAATGTTAAAGGACAATTATACTTACCATTTCCCCTATCCACTCCTGCAAAGTACCCAGGGTGAGGACCTAAAATGCTAAATCCTCACCTCTGGGTACTTTACAAAAGTCCTGAAGTACTTACTTGTAATCTCCCTCGTCGCTCCGGTCGGATCCTTCCCACTGGCACTGTCAGTGACAGTCCGGGAGGCAGCCAATGGGAAGACACGCCTCCTTGCAGAGCGTGTCTTCCAATTGGCTGCCTCGCGACCTGTCACTCAAAGTGCCAATGGGGAGGATTCGACCTGGGTACTTTGCAGGAGTGGGGGGAAAGGAACGAGGGGGAGGTGAGTATAATTGTCCTTTAATCATTTAAGGTTATGAAATAAAAGTTATTGTCTAGAAAAGACATGTTATGAACAAGCTGTGGGCTAAAATGATAAATATTAAAAAAAATAAATTAGTGTCGTGTAATATGTGCGTAATATGTGAGTAGTCACAGAATCCAGGGTCCTTACTTTAACATAAAAAGACAATTTAAAATTTCTTTTAGAACTGGCTGAATTTGTGGGTGAAATGTGTGATAATTCAGAAGATACCTTTCTGGTAAATTGCTTTCATATACATGTAAGAAGTGTATTCTGTAACTAAGAGGGCTTTCATGATGTTACCAGTACAAATCACAGCCCATGTAGTCTTCAAAGAGCCTTGTCAGCATGTGCACCTTTTGGTTGATTTTACTATCATTTTTGGGGGGGGTATTCTCCAGTTTTAGCAAAAGATAAAGGTCGGGATTTACAGTCAGGCAGTGCACTTGTTTTTGGGTTTAAAGTCGCTTTAACCAATTTAATATTGGTTAGCGTTACTTTAACTCATTTCCTAAATTATCTTGCAATTCTTTCAGAATGAATAAGATTCATTCTGAAAGAATCAGATTGTAGCCTATTCTGATTGGATATAATCAGATTCTTTCAGAAAGAATCTGATTGGTTAGTTAACCAATCAGATTCTTTTCCAATCAGAATTGGTTACAATCAGATTCTTTCAGAAAGACTCTGTTTGGTTAGAATACCAATCAGATTATTTTCCAAACAGAGTGGTTACAATCAGATTCTTTCAGAAGGAATGTGAATGAGTAGTATACCATTCAGATTTTTTTTAAGGAATCTGATTGTAACCAATTCTGATTAGATACAATCAGATTATTTCAGAAAGAATCTGATTGGTAAACTAACCAATAAAATTATTTTCCAATCAGAATTGGATACAATCAGATACTTTCAGAAAGAAACTGATTGTCTGTTCCCCAGACCATTTCCAAGGTCGCGGAGCCATTTACAGTAAGTTACAGTACCATTGTTACATAATTTTCGAAAATTCCTTAACAATCAGAAAATTTCTTAAAAATTCGAATTTTCGAAAATTTTCGACCGTAGCTCGAAAATAGAATGCAGAAGCTCGAAAAACAGTGCGATTGTGAGGAAAGTTGTTTTCTTTAATGTTCTGGATATATGTACGCATTCCCCAGACCATTTCACAGGTCCCAGAGCAATTTACAGTTATAGTGTGGATTTTTTTTCTCCCATTGACTTTAATGAGTTTTTCTGCAAATTCTTTCGAAAATCTGCAAATCTGCAGGCGGAACGTATTTTTGGGCACATTAGGTTTAGGGTTTAGGGCACATTAAAGGGCATGTCAACTGCAAAAGAATCAACCTCTACTGTCATCTACATAATTCCAACCCCAGCCCCTTTGACAGGATGTCCTATGGTGCTGTGGAGCGAGGATCTTCCGTCCGGTGTGTTTTTCTGCAATGTGAGTGGAGATGGTGGAGTTGAAGTGACATGGCTGACAGGTTGGTGGATTTTTGCCATGTGTCCACATGCCCTTTTACACAGGAGCATGAAACAACTACCATGGAACAGGTGCAAATCTTGCTGAGCTCTTCTGCCTAACCTTTTTTATTTTATGCTACTACTGGTATACACTGGGTAACTGGGTATATAGTAAGGGAAGGTTCACTATCTCCTGAAACTAGAAATGTCTTAAAACTTACAATAAAGTGAGTTTAAAATAAAATGCAGTTATCTGGGAACAAAACTTTTTAGTAATTTTATTTCTGAAACCACCACAGTAAATCAGACAACCACAATAAAACACTTATTGATGTTGAATTCTACTGAAATCCCACAAAACCTTTGTTCTGCACAATATTCATTATTTATTTTCCCCCTGCATATGTATTTTTTCCAGTATATTTGCTGGATGTTATTATTGCGTTTTTTTGCTTTTTCTTTTTTCTAATTCACCATCCCATCAATGCGACATTGAAACAGAGAATTGTTTATATATATCAGGAATATGCAGCCTATGGCACTTGAGATGTTTGAAAACAACCTGAAGGGCTGCAGGTTGGACATCCCTGATATATATATTTATAATTAGTATATGAGAATTTCAATACATTGAGACAGATACACAATCTCCAATTAATAATAGATTCTAGTTATTATTTATTAATTTGGCTTGAAAAAGCCAAATTACTGTTCTTTCTATTTCTTCTTCTTCTTCCTTTTTATTCTTCTGCTTTTTTGGACCGTATCTCCTCCCACAGTTTTTGAGCTAGAGCCATGAAATTCGGTACAGACGTGCGGGGCATATAGGAGAATTGTGCTATTACCTTGCTAAGGAATCCGCGGAAGCGTTACGGCGTTATCTGCAAATTTCAGGACATTTTTTCCCATAGACTATAATGGTAACAATCCTCAAATGTGGATATTTCAAAACAGTTTGTTTCATGGTCATAAACACAAATGCTGATACCCCCAACCCCACACACAGACCCAGGTACACACACCTACTGACCTACCTTTCCATTCCCATGGAAGCCATACTTAAAGATCAACTATAGTCAAAAAACTAATTTTGATTAATCATCTATGAAAGTTACTTATACATGCAAAAACACATACCCCCAACCCCATATTGGTACACACACCTACTGACCTACCCTTCCATTCCTGTGGCATCCATACTTAAAGGGTAAATAAAGTCAAAAAATTAATTTTGATATATCCTCAATAAAAGTTTTATGGTTGTAAACACAAAAAAAGACATACCCCCTCAACCAGCCCTAGGTACACACACCTACTGATTTACTTATCCATTACTGTGGCAGCCATACTTAAAGGGTAACCTTAAGTCAAAACATTTTTTTGAACAATCATCAAAAAATTTTGTTTTTTTAACTTCCAACCTGACACAGGTACATACACCAACTGAGGTACCCATTCATTCATGTGACAATCATATTTAAAGGGTAAGTATAGTTTAAAAAAACGTATTTTGACCAATTATCAAAAAAGTTAGTCTTTTATCCCCCAACATGACACGAGTACACACACACCAACTGACCTGCTTTTAATTCATGTGACAGCAATATTTAAAGGGTAAGTAAATAACAACAATGTCCTCATCATTGGCATTATTGAGTTTTAAAATCTGCAGCACATTTCCTTCCAAAATGCAGTCTTTCAAGGCAAATTTATAGTTTATATTTAACTTTCCCTTTCTAGTTATGGTTGCTTTGTTCTCTCATCTGTCTGTATTTGTTGCAGTGGTGTGCAGTTCTAAAATAAATGACTGATATAAAGTAAGGTTAGGGTTAGCTGAATAAATAGAATGTTACCATCCATTGAGACCCAAAGACTAACACAATCAGATCTAATAAACATGTGTAGATTTCATGCTTGAAGTAAGAAGATTCATAAATGGCCCATGGTTTTTCTTTTTTTTTTTTTTTTTTTCCATTTTGAAATTCAGAACAAGACGGGATTATTGAGCAAGGTAAATTGCAAAATATGTACTTATCTAGACATGATAAAGTGGTTTTTCATTTTGTTTAACCTATCTCCTCTCTTTGGATCCGCAAGTTATTTTTACAAGAGCATAAAAAAAAACTAATATTTTAAGGGTGTGAGTTCAGCTCAGAGTGCTGTAAAATGTATCATCTGAAGAGGCAGAGGAAATAAAACCGAGCTACAAATTACAACCACATTGGTTGCCATAGTTACGAAATTGCGTATATTCTTTGGCAGTAGATTGACCAATGCGTGAGTACATGTCTGGCTACTGTACTCCATCTGGTGGAAAAGATATGACAAAGTAACTCCATTTTCATTCTATGTTTTTAAAAAAACTGTCACTGACAGAAATATTACAACTATTTTCTTAAGCCTATGGATAAAAACATTGTGCAGACCCATGTATATTACTAAATAATAATTATTTTAAAATGTCTGTACTAATATCTGTTACACATGGGGAAATTTGTCTGATAAGCCCCCCAACCAATTTGCTAATCGATAAAACGACTGAGCCCCAAAGCCCATGGAATGAATATATATTGCTCAGGTTCCTGAAATGCATCAAAAAGGGACCCATAGAATTAAATGTAATTATAAATAAAAAGTCGAACAAAACATATCATGCCTGGAAACCCATACATTGTAAAATGACTACCTCAACATGCTATTCAGTATCATTCCCCACTGAATTGACACATTTGCCTCAGTCCCTTTAATAATTGTAGCACTATTGCAACCTACCATACTAATACTTCGGTGACTTGTAATTTTCAGACTTCATTTCAAAATCAAATTTAAAAAATCCTTTTATGATGATCCCAGTGATAATTTTACTGGGCAAAATGCCAGCGCAATGTGATTTACCCTACAGCAAATACAACAAGGACATGGACTCAGATCCAATGTTTGCTGCCAACATTTTTAATGAATGAAAACATCCACTTGAAAATGTGTTCATTTTACAGATTGCACCTTTCTTAAATATATAGGGGATAATGTAATCCCTATTGTAGTCAATAAGCAGATTGGAAGTCACAGAGAAGTTCTGTGACTTGTATAAAGATAAATGACAGAAGGTGCAGTGCCTTTATTCAAGTCATACAACTTTGAAAACTAGTTAAAAAGAATAATGTTTACAGATCTTATTGTGCAAACAGACCAAGGGACTTCAGCATTAGCCAAAGTGTCAGGACTAAGGTTTTGGTTTCATAAAATCTGCAAGTTATAATAAAAACCACTTGATTTCTAAGGAAAACTACACCTAAAATTAAATCCCTCTCTTTTTGTTTTTATACAATAAGGCAATGTAATAAAACACCATTCCTACATCCCTTTTTGCTTTAAATAACATGGATCAATGTGGTTTCCAATACTGCCTGCTTGTCTTTCAAGACACCTGTGCACAGGTTAATGTCAATTGGGCCAGGTACTGGGGTCCTAGTGTGATCATGCAGTGGAAGGTACACCTTTAGAAATTTATCAAGCAGATACAGCTTTTTTTATTGTTTTTGTTTTTTACAGGCATGTTTAGAATTTTCGAATGTACGAGGATTTTTGAACGTTCGGCAGGCCTTGAACGGCCGCTTCCAAAAAACCCCAAAGGCCAGAGATTCCCAAAAATGGGCGCTCGCGGATTGCCGAATGCCCGACAATCACGCGGCCAGAGGTTTGGGGGTCCCGCAGCTCAAAACCGGGACCCCCTCCTTTTTAAGTGCCTTTGTGGACCTTGGAAGTGGTTTTCTGCAAACCTATATACAGAGGTGCAAACCTCCGTGGAGCTCATAAGTCATCGCAGTAGATGGCAGAAGAAAGAAGCGGCTAGCAACATCAGCTCCGCTGAGGCTGGCAGTGCCAGCGGACTCACTTTTGGCCGCAGTGAGCCTGTCTGGCATCAGCAACTTCAGTGGTGTTGGTGTCGCTATCCCGAAGAGGTTGCGTCGGATCAAGACGCTGGTAACATAGGCCTTGTTGAGGCCACCAGTGCCGGAGGTACCCATGGTGGCCGCAGGGTTACTTCTCGGGGTCGGTGGCCTCAGCGGAGCTGGTGTCATTGGATGGAAGATAGAAGACGCAGCCCAAGGGCTCTTTTAAGAGCCAATGGGGGTCCCAGTTCGAGCTGCAGGACCCCCAACAAAGGCACTTATCAGTGCCGCAAGGGCCCTTACAAGGGCCGGGGAGGGGGGTCCCAGTTTGAGCTGCGGGACCCCCAACAAAGGCACTTATCAGTGCTGCAAGGGCCCTTACAAGGGCCAGGGAGGGGGGTCCCAGTTCGAGCTGCGGGACCCCCAACAAAGGCACTTATCAGTGCTGCAAGGGCCCTTACAAGGGCCGGGGAGGGGGGTCCGGTTTGAGCTGCAGAACCCCTTAAGCCGCATTGACTTTAATGGGTCCGTTTTCGGACATTCAAACTTTTGAACTTTTTTAGAAGTTCGAAAATGGACCGACCTTTCAAAATTATTTTCTCTAATTATTAAGAGAGTATAAGGAAGACGTTCATGAAATCACCTGTTTCTACTATTTCCTTTGGATGTTTTTTGTTTTTAAAGTGCAAAAAAACAAACAGGTATGTCTGTTCCCAGTCATATCAATGCAAAACAGTTGCGTTTTACAACTGGTAAAAAAAAACATACTTGATTTCATTACATTTAGTGAAGCTGCAGTATTTGATGATGTTGGATTTATGATTTTTGGATGGTTGTGGTTGATTTGTGCTACTCTGACCACGACATGCAGAGAGAACCATCTGCTGAGAAAATTCTTCTTCAAGGAAATCATCAGCGTGAAAAACACTCAGGCAGCAGATGCAGCCTTTGGAGGATTACGTAAATATTGGCTAGTGTAGCACATTAATAGGAAAGTTGTCAAAGTATTTGCTGGGGAAGTTTATCTCAAAATATAATCTGTAAAGTAGAGCTATAATCATGGGATGGTCTTCTAGCGTTTTGGGTAAATTGATGAGGAAAATGGCTGAATTTTAAAGAATGGGGGATCCGTTTCAGATTATAATTTGAAGGTAACACAATATATGTAGTCAAAGCAAGCAAAGATTGTGTAGACAAGTTGGAGTAGCAAAGTAGCCATTTTAAATGCTTAAACTGGCAATTATCTGCCAGTGAATAGATTAAAAAGACAGCCAAATGAAAAAGAAGTAGCAACTTCTTTAGTTCCACTGCTGCACTCTCTGTCTGAAGGGAATACACAAGAGATTGCAGATCTGGGAGAGCATGAGAATTGAAAAAAGACCTTGGCTTGTGGGGGGTGGTAGAAAGGGCCATTGTTTGTTGCCTCCTTGTCATTCAAGGAAGGATTGCGAGAACAGGACTGAGAAATTGAGATTTGTTTGGATGGGCAGTCCCCAAATAGGGTCATCTGGCAATGCTAGCTCATACTTCACAACAGGGCTAAAGCAAAAACAAAGTCATTTTGGTCTATATATACAAAGTACAGATCAAAAAGAAAAACAAGGGTTCCCAATAGTACCTACCTAAGTTAAAAAAATATATATACCGTAATATTTGTTTCAAATGCAGAATTATCTCTCAAAATATATATTTTACCTAACACAAAATGTATCCATTTTTGAAGAAAAGTATATCTTTTTTTAGTTTCATAATATTTGGAGGCCAAAAGAGTGTATGACAAGATAACGCACACACTGTATAGGTAAAAGACAGCATTGGAAGAATTTCCTAGCATGCAATTCATACATACCAACTGTCACCATTCCAGTAACAACAAAACTGCACACCGCAGATGTGTTTATGATGTTGTGTTGCATACTCAGTAAATTTTATGAGAAAAAATTGCAACCAATTGACGACTGAATATGTGAAGACTAAAGAATATGAAACATCACTCCACATTTAACACTCAGTTGTATTTGTGTGAATATTTTTAGAAAGGAATATTTGTTGTTTAGGAAATGGAGAGAAAATATTAAAGGGACACTTTGCCTCATGTTAATCTATAATTGAATACATGTAAGTAGCACTTACTCTGATTTGTGTGTGTTGCTGCATGCCTTCAATCTGACCTGAATTTTTTCCCACAAACCAACTGTCAAGCCTGCACACAGCATACAGCATTCCAACTGTCAAAACTCGGTCACCATTCCAGCTACAGTAAAACTGCTTACAGAAGAAGAGATTTTGAGAACAAGGAACTTGATTGACAGCTGAAATTTAAGATTTTTTTTATTGTACATCTAAAGAAATTGGGAGTAGATTAACAAAAAAATTATACAGTGGTGGTTGGGAAGATTTATAATTTCCAGTTATGGTTAATTTAAAATAACTTTTTTTGGTATAGATGCCCTTTAAAGGACAATTATACTCACCTTCCCTCCGCTTCTCTTCTTAGGTCAGTACCTTTTACCCAGGGCGAGGACCTGAACCGAAAGGGCCTCACCCCTGGGTTTGCGTAACAGCGTTACTGAACCGCTGCTCTGGTAGGCTCCGCCCCCTCCTCTCCTTGCGCGATGAGGCCAATAGGAAGACAAGCTCATTGCAGAGCGTGCCTTCCTATTGGCCTCATCGCCGACTGAAGAGGGGGCAGCCTACACAGAGCAGCATTCATTAACGCTGTGCTTCAGTTTACCCGAACCCAGGGGTGAGGACCTAGCGGTTCAGGTCCTCACCCTGGATAAAAGGTACTGACCTAAGAAGAGGAGCGGAGGGAAGATGAGTATAATTGTCCTTTAAGGTTAGATGCTGTCGTTGCTTGAGCAGTAAAATGGATTATTTGCAGGCAGTGTTTCATATTCTAACATAAAATGTCTACATATAGTTGTTTTTTAAGTAAGACAATATTATTACCAGGGGCGAAACTGCAGGGGCTTGGGGCCCATGCAGATTTTGAGCCCGGCCCCTGACACACACTCCTCTTCTCCCCAATCTACTGTACATACTACTGTAGTAACGCAAACAGCAGTTTTTAAACTGCTGATTGCATGTACGTAATTAAAGGTGCGTGCAATCGGCTGTTTAAAACACCAGTACTGGACCAGCAGTTTTAACTTATTAATTACACTGGCATCATCACTTGATCACTTGATGTAACAGTTGCACCACTTTTTTGCCTTAGAATTCATGCAAACATAAGTTTACAATTTGCAATTTACCCAGAGCTGCAACTGCTATTTTAAATTACTGAGAGGCCAGTGTACAGAGTACAGTTTCTGTAAATTCGAATGTCTTTAGAAATTGACTTTCGGACTTAGTACTATGCACTACTAGAGATGGCTGAACTATATAAAGTTCAGTCCATTTTCAAACTTTCGAAACTTCAGAGAAAGTTCAAAAGTTTGCAAGTTTGAATTCGGACCCATTCAAGTCTATGGGGGAGTGATAGTTCGAAAAGTCTGAGTGATTTACATGTAAACTAACAGTGGTAACTTACTGTAAATGGCTGTGGCACATGGGAAATGGTCTGTCACCAAAACGGGGCGGGCAATTTTTGGGTTTTGCGCAAGCTACATTCGATGATACATTCAAGGATTATCGAACGAATGAATGATCCTTCCTGTTAGCGAACTGTCCTTCCTAGGCTTAGCGAATGGTACATTCGAGGGTTGGATAGTGTACTGGTTAAAGGCACCGCCTTTGACATGGGAGACGAGGGTTCAAATCCTGGCTAGGGGCAGCTATACAAATGTTTGGATTATTATAATAACCATATAATAACCTAGTAATATAATAAGCATATAATACCCTATATAACTAGAAAGGGAAAGTTTAAGTATAAACTTTGAATTTGGCTTAAAAGACAGCATTTTGGAAGGGAATTTGTGTGTTTGTGCTGCAGATTTTAAAACTCAATAATGTCAATGAAGAGGATATTGTTGTTTTTACTTACCCTTTAAATATGTCACATACTGGTTAAAGGCACTGCCTTTGACATGGGAGACCAGGCTTTGAATCCTGGCTAGGGGCAGTTATCCAAATGTTCGGATTATTATAATAACTTAGTAATATAATATTATATGGTTATTATTTTACTAGGTTATCATATGGTTGTTATATGACTAGGGTATTATATGGCAATTATATTACTAGGTTATTATATGGTTATTATATTATTAGGTTATTATATGGTAATTATATTAATAGGGTATTATAATAACCCAAACATTTGTATAGCTGCCCCTAGCCAGGATTCAAACCCTGGTCTCCCATGTCAAAGGCAGTGCCTTTAACCAGTACACTATCCAATACATTTCCAGGTATAGCTGCCCTAGCCAGGATTCGAACCCTGGTCTCCCATGTCAAAGGCAGTACCTTTAACCAGTACACTACCCAGTACATTCATTAATTATCGAATTTACGATCGAAAGCCGGAAACATTGAAAGTCTGAAAAATCCAGGTTCGGGATAATTCGAGAAGTCCAAGTCCGTTCGAACTCAGAAAGTTTTGCTCGAACTCGGGCTCGAGTTCGAGTCCATCCCTATGCACTATCCAGTTACTACAGATAAATGTTAAAAAGAAATAAAATGTTTGTTTTATAAGAATCCATTCTTAAAGCATTATTAAAAGAAAAGAAGAATTGTTCAGCCATACCATGAATTCTCTGGTGAAAGTTCTATAATCATATTTTTATATTGGTTGTTTGGTTGCACTTATAATTGTCTTGTAATCATAATAGCATTCTTTCTATGCTTCTCACCCTTGTTGTATCAGGATTGTGGGGTTGCTTGTTCTTAAGATTTCCCAAGCTTTAACAAGCAATGCACATCTGGGTTGCAACAGTTCATGTGCACGATCCACTAATGGTCGATTTGAGACCTTCTTTTACCATTTAACGGACTGTAGGTTAGTTAAAAAAAACAATGTTTCATTGATCATTTTCATTACAGAAATGTTTAAAGACAGGGGCAGGCAACCAGTAGTCCTCCATGTGTTGTAATACTACAAATCCCAGCATTCCTCTACAAACAGCAGACAGAGCAGGCAGGAAAGGTTGGGAGTTATACAGCCTATGTAAGAAAAGTTCTTATTGTTAAAAATGGTGCTAATTTTGCCCCAACCAATCCAATGATATGTACCATTTGAATGCTAATATCCAATTGGTTGGGGCAAAATTAGCACAATTTTTAACAGTGAAAACTTTTAATACATAGGCCTGTTAGTGTTTAAAGGGCAACTATACTGAAAAAATTACTTTGCCTTCATCTTTCAGGCATGGGCAATGTTTCATAAATAATACCATTTTCATAGGGCTGCTATACCTTCAAACTCATACAGCAACTCTGAATATAAATTAGGATACTAGTGGAAGGTAAGCATAGTGCCAGATGCAACTACCCTACACCAAAGGAATGGAGCTGAGGAACTGATACCACCCAATACTGTCACAACGGTGTCCCGATGATAGACCCAACAGTAGGGGAAACTAAACTGTGCATGTGCTAGCTCTCCCTGGTATCCGATGGCCTAAAGGGGCAGAATTTTCATCGGAGCAGTGCGTAGTCAGTTTCCTGGCCTCTGGGAAAACTTTAATTGAATTTTAAAAAATCCTTATCTTCCACAAAGTTTAGGTTTTTACATTTTAGTCTCCTAGTTCTTTCCCTGAACAAGCTTCAATGAAGCATGGGGGTCACAAAAATACAATGCTTGGAAAAATGCTGCCCATCATTCATCTGATTTCTATACTTAATTCACCTAATTATAATTTATTATTAAGTTATTATAATTTAATTTATTTACAAATGGAATTGTAGATGATTTGGTTAGTATAAGCACAATATTTGTAAAAAGTTTAATTAGTTCTTGCAGATTTTCAGAGCAGTGTACTAACATTCTATAGTGTATCTTATCTTACCCCAACCCCATGATGCAGCAATCTCTTTGCAATGGTTACTCATAGACACGGGGTATAGTACGGTGGGTTCTTTGTTGAGGATTTAAGCCGAATAAAATACTGGTTAAGTTTTGCACTACATATAAATGATGCAGACACTACAAAAGGAATGGGAACTCCATGCTAGCCCAGAATTATATTAGGGGGCTTTTTTTCCTTTTTTTTAGTTAGGAAGATAGCAAACTTTAATGAATCGTCTTGCTAATATTTAATAGTTATACCTAACACATGTACCGTATTATTATTTTACAGAAAACAACAATTTGCAGTGGCTTGCAAAGGTGTTCGGTTAAAGCGCACATTCACCCCTCAAATGAAAAATGATATAAAGGTAAATCCCGACCAACGCACAATAGTTAGAAATCAGCCAGATATCACACCTACGGGGCCCATACACAAACAAATCCCAGTCGTGCAATCCCGATACCTGACAATTGCCTTTCCGGTTTGTGTATGGGTTTTTTTTTATTATCGGCCTAACGGTTAAATTTTTAGCATATATTTAGCCATTTTTTGTCTGTGGCTACTTTTTGCAGCGAGTTCGCTAGTGGCGAATGGTCGGCCAGGATTAATCCCCATTGGACACTGCAAAAGTAGCCGTGGCCGACAGTACAGTCCACAAGGATCTGTGATTTACCTGTTTGTCAGATAACGGCCGCGGACACCCACACAACATTATGCATGATGTGTACCTAGCCTTATGCAGAAACATGTTTTTTTCCCTTACATTCCCTCTTGAAAGCAGCTAGGGTAACACCACACTATTTATGGAATCATGAGTGGTGCTGGATCCTCTAGACTGCTTGAACACAAAAATTAAATTTCAATAGTGCAAATTATGTAATGTGAAACTTGTATAACTTCAACTTTATTGTCATTGGTATGTGCACAACGTTTCAGGGTTACCCCCTTCCTCAGGTGCATACTGAAGCATTTCAGGTTAGCCTTACAAGATCTTTGAGCTTTCTTACTAATGCAGTTTCGGGATTTGTGGGTTGATTTATCTGTCTATAAATTTTATTTCAAAGCATGCCCTTTAGTTTAAACCAAGATGATAAGAATTAGAAGGACAGAAATCTACAACCAACCCTTTAAAAGCCTAAATATCAATGAATTAAATTTTTTAAAAAAGGAAAGAAAAATTAAAAGAATTTTTTTTACACAGACTTAAAATAAATTCCAAATCTTTGGTATCAGTTCCAGCTTTACCTTATCATGCACAGGTTAGTTTTAATTCCAGAGTTTTAGGCACTTAGCTCAGTAGACTGAAATGTTTCACTGCTGTTTACTTACACGGGTAACCCCATTAGGAAACAGCAGTAGGTTTTTTTCTCATTCTAATTGGCTTTACTGTCACTCACAGTATATTTACTGGGAAGGGCTACAATTGAGTTTTGTGCAGTGCCAGTGGAGTTACAGAGCTGAATGACAGGGGAAGAGATTTAGTTGTTTAATCTTATCAAACAAAAGAGAAAGCAAAGTAAATATAAAATGTTATATATGTTACATGTATTAAAGAGCATCTCCACCCTCTTCAAAAAATGTTGACATACTATAGTGTATCCATTCCCACCCCAAATAGCTGTATTGCCTTGCTAAAAAAGAATCCAATCAGTACTTACATACCCTCCCTCCAGCGTCGATCTGATCCGGCTCCCTGCCTGCCAGAACTGCAAGCAGGGGGCCAAACCGACAGCCGCAGCTGTGATTGGCTTAGAGGCAGAAAATCACAGACACGGCTGTCGTGAATGAAAAGTGCCGTGGGAGCCAAAGGCTGTAAGTAAAGTTTGGATTCTTATATTAGCAAGGCAATATAGCAGTTGGGGTTGGGAATAGATACACTACAGAATAGCACAGTGATTTCACATTAGGTGAGGGGCAGCCATGGGGGGTCAGGAGGGAGAGGGGGGAAGGGCTCCCCTGCGCCTGTCAGCATTCCTCCTGGAGGCAAGATAGGAGGCAGAGACGTTTTGACAGGAAGACAGCCACTAATCTTCAGTTTCTTGGACTTTGGACATGGACAGCAGGAGAACCATAAGGAGCAGGGATGTAAGGTAAGGATTTTTTTTAACTATACAGAGGGGCCAGTAGTGCAGGGGTGTCAAACTCAATCACATAAGGGGCCAAAATATAAAAAACAGGCTAAGCAGTGTGCCAAATTTTTTTATTAAGATACTTAATGATGCAGGGTTGGGATCCTGTCACGCTTGTGCCTAGTGCTGGGTCTCAGCAGGGAAAGGGTATGAAGCACACTTTTGGATTGGGACCACTGCCTATGGCACAATCATGTGCTAATGTGGAATGCCAACCTTACTCCAATGGCAGGCCCTTTATCACACCTCCTTTCCCCAGTGCCGGGCTAGATACTCAATCAGCTGTTACAGAGGTGACTGCATCCAAGCCTTATTTTGCTGCTATCCATTTTTGCAAGTCCAATTTGTGCAGTAACAAGCAGCAATGTAACTATAGATCTGCTTGCTATATACCATTTTTAAACAGCTGATTGCCCATATCTTAGTAAAAGTGCTTACGATCAGCTGATTGCGCTGGTATCTAGCAGGCAGATATATACTTATGCCGATGCTTGGGACTGCACAAATAGATAGCAGTGTAGTAAGTCTTCGATGCTGTACAGTCCCCGGGGGCCACAAAAAGCAGTCAGGCTTGCCGGATTCGGCTCATGGGCCTTGAGTTTGACACGTGCGCAGTAGTGGGTTAAATTTTAGTTTGGGGGGTGGACGTGCCATTTAAAGGTAGAGCTCCAGTGCTAGTAGTACAGTGCGAGTTGGCAACATTAAATGGCCAAGTAGAAAGGCTATAGAGATAGATAGGCTAACAAATAGATTTTAAAGATGTATGTATATGCTTATCTATATAGCGCCACTTGGGGACACAGCGCTGTAAAATATTAGAATACAAAAAATTGTACAAGGGGGAAAATAAATAAATACATAGTATATATAAATAAGTATGTGCATCATGAAATATAAAAGTGCTTGAAACATGTAGCATGAGGAAAGAAATCCCTGCCCCATAGAGCTTAAAATCTAATTAGGTGGGTAACATACAGATACATAGGAAAGGGTATAAGTGGGCAACACGGTGGCTCAGTGGTTAGCACTGATGCCTTGCAACGCTGAAGTCCTGAGTTTGATTCCACCCTTGGACACATCTGCAAGGAGTTTGTATGTCCCCCCCCTGCTTGCGTGAGTTTCCTCTGGGCACTCCGGTTTCCCCCACAATCATAAAGACATACTGATAAGTTGTATGTGTCAAAGAAATGTGCTTAGATTGTAAGCTTAGGGGCAGGGCCTGATGTTAATGTATAAATGTAATTGTAAAGTGCTACGGAAGATGTTAGCGCTATGTAAATCCAAAATAATATTAAGTGCCATAGTAATAACTGGTGTTATTAGTTATTAATAGCAGTCCTATGCTGTGCTGTGCTCAGAGAGAAATGATGAGAGGTTAATATGCTTGTGAAGGTTCTCATTCATCCAGGTCATGGTATATCTGTTGTATTCAATAGATTAACTGGACTTGAAACGTCTTCAAGAACTACATTTCAAGTCCAGTTGATCTAATTGAATACAACAGATAGATGAGAGGTTAAATTTAAACTTGTTTATTGAGGAGGCACAGGTGATCACATGTTCATGACACCAGCTCCCTCTTTTGGCCAGGTATCATATAGCAAGTACAGTGATATATATATACACATATATATATATGTGATCACCTGTCTCTACTGGGTGAGGGTTTTGTTTGCACCTGATGAAAGACCGGTAAGGTCTAAAACATGTTGTGCTACATCTCCATGAAATATTACTAAAGCACTGAGATTTGGTTTCCGTGTGATGCTACTTTTTTATCTATCAAGTTCGAGAATTCGTGTACCCTCTTCACATGGTTGACTTTATAAATATCTGCTGCCTGAGGATCATCCCCTATTGAATCAAGTATAACCCTTAACCTACATGGCAACTGAATTGTAAGGTCACCTTCCAGTATACCTTGAAGGAAAACACCACCCTGGAACGGATATAAGTTAAAAGGCTTTCTTTATTAAGTAGTCCATACACGGAATCAGATAAGGCACATCTTAGGAGGAAAAACTCCTAACGCGTTTCGGACTCAGCACGAGTTAGTCATAGGGCTGTGAGGTACCTTCTGTTATAAGAAGGCTCTATTTCATTTTATACTCTTTAGGAAGCTTTTAGCTCCTTTAACCCCACCTACTACTACAGTGACTGTAATTCAGGGGTTTGCTGTGGTAAATACTAATAAGTATTAACCTAGTATGTTAATTTGGATACTGGTTAGGGTCTCAGATTGCCCAATGATGCTGTATAGCTTGAGCTGCAAATTGTGGCAGGATTGCCTGGGTCTGTTCTCAGACCTGCAGGTTTATTCCATATAGACCCTCTAGATTCTAGCTGACAGACAGGGCTTTTCCCATTTGAGTCTCTCCCGGATGCTTACTGGAAGTGGAAAAGGAGAGAAAATTTTAAAAAGTTCCTGACACCTCCCAGCTGCAGGGACCTATGTAGCCTCTCTCTAGCCCTGCAGCTTAACAGCTATGGGCATAAGGGAGAGGCAGACAGATCCCGAATCACTTGCATGTTTGTGCACTTCGTGTTGGTATCACTGAAAGCATGACCCCGAGCTTACAATAAAAACAAAATGGTGCTGTTTAGGTTCAACTGCAAAATGTGGCAGGATTGCTTGGGTCTATTCTTGGTTTCCTTGGAAGTTCACCAAAAAATGCATATGCAAGACTTAAATATACATATATAAATGACAATGTCGTCCTCAGTGTGTAATAGTGTACTCATATGAGGTAATAGTATGTAAGTAAAGTAATAATTCAGCTGTATAATCAGCTGCGTGAAGAATTTAGTCCAGGGATCATTTACCCCTCCTCTACCGCAGCAGTGCAGGGGTAAGTGATTATCTGGACTAAATTAGTATCTGTGTTTGTTAATCAGTTAAGAGTTCCTCTATCTGACTTTTCTGGAATTTTTAGAGCCTATTCCGGAGGATCCTTGGATTTTTCATTTAATTTTACTTATTTTAGCCTCAAATTGTTCCTTTTTGGTTCCCTGGAAGTTCCCCTGGAAGCTGATGACTGTTTGAGTTACAGTTAAAATATCCCTGTATAATATTTTATAGACAATGTATCTACACATAGCAATAGCAAAACATACACACATAATGTCCACTGTGCACCAACGGGCACACTTTTACTAATATATATAATATAATAATAAGAATAGAGTCACACTCGCACTCAGTCCGTGTTCTTGGGTCAACGGGTGCTTCTAAGGATGCAGATGCCTAGGTCTTTTCAAATTTGAAAATTGATTAGTGAGGTGTGCTCAGGACTATTCCTTTTTTGTATGTATATATATATATATATATATATATATATATATATATATATATATATATATATATATATATATATTTATATATATATATCCTCCCAAAAGAGCACTCAACGGGTCTTATATCACAAAACAGTACATCCTTTATTGAATCAACAGTCTACGCATTTCAACCCGACCAGGGTCGTCATCAGGACTGAAATAATATATAAATCACAATCCCCTTAAATAGGGCAACCCATCACCCCTCGTGTAAGAAAACCCCCAATCAAACACCAAACTATTACCTGTAGTCAGGCGCCATTGCCATGCTGTGCATCTCCACCAAACCGGCCGGAACAAGGCTCCGCCTACAAGTCACACCCCCGCCCACCGCGTCAGCAAGCTACTCACGATCATATACACGCCCCTCCACACATCACTGCACGGACTCCAAAAACCTGTCAGTTCGGCATATATCATCATCCACAGTCGGGCAATCAAAGGGTCACCAAAACGGGTATAGCGGACAAGCACAGCAAGGCAATCAGCGCACGACACACCTAAAAAACCAATAAAATCCATTAAGTGTAAAATATTAAAAAGTTACAACATAAAAAACATTAAAAACATATCACTGGGGGCCCACAACCCCACCCATCACAGATATAGAATGAACATAGGAACAACAGAAGACCCCACACTATAGGAGACAATTCATGGCAACCATTTTATTCAGACCTTTGGGGGCCAAAGTTTGTAGTCTCAAAATCCATCTTGCCTCCAGCTGTAGCAATCTCTATTCCCTAAGCAGAGCACATACCCCCTCAGGAATATGATCAAATACCATACATTTAAGCGCTGAGATATGGTGTCCTTTATCCCTGAAGTGGCAAGCCACAGATAAGTCCCCAAATTTATTCTCCACTCTCAAATTGCCACTATTAAGGGCCATCCGAATCGAGCTCCGATGATTAGCCATCCTCTCCTTGAATGTCGTAATAGTCTTTCCAATATAAAAAAGACCACAGGGACAGGTCAGAAAATAGACCACAAAGGTATTATTGCAAGTTAATCTGAAGCGTATAGGAATCCGTCTGCCTGTATGTGGGTGTGGGAAGTCTTTACCAGTTAGCATAGAATTGCAAGTCACACAGTTGGGGCAGCGATAACATCCCATTTTGGGTTCTCCAAAAGGGGACACAGTAGGTTTAGGCATTTTCGACAAATCCGTCCTAACTAAAAGGTTTTTTAGATTGGGGCCTCTTTTATAGGCAAACCTAATCTTATTCTTTCCAAAAGGTAGGGAATGATCCTTTTTAACCAAATCCCAATGTTTTTGTATAGCTACTTTAATATCTTTGCTGAGGAAGGAGAAATCCATAGCAAATACCAAGGGCTCCAGGGCTTCAGTCTCCATAGTATTACCCACCTCTGGATCAGTGAAAGCTCTCACCAATTGATCCTTTAAAGTTCTCACAGTATAGCCACGTTGGAGAAATCTGTTAGTCATCTCCTTAAGTTGTATTTCCAGCCGCCCGGCATCAGTGTTATTGCGTATAACCCTCAAATATTGGGTGATGGGTATAGCTTGCAATAATGCTGGTGGATGCAGAATAGTATTTCTGTCAGTATTCTTCCTAAACAAGGTCGTGCCTAGTTTCTCACCCATTTTGAATATTCGCAGGTCCAAAAAGTCCACACTGGTAGGGCTACTAACACAGGTAAGCTTCACAGGGGTATCAAGGTTATTAATTTCATTGATGATGGTATGCAGCACACTTTCTTCTCCCTCCCAGATGAAAAACAGATCATCAATAAACCTTTGTATACAATCACCCCTGTGCCCAATCTAGGAAGGAAATAAATTGGCCACTGATGGGGCACATTGGACCCCATCGCTGTGCCATGCCATTGCATAAAGAAGGAGGACCCAAAATGGGATGTTATCGCTGCCTCAACTGTGTGACTTGCAATTCTATGCTAACTGGTAAAGACTTTCCACACCCACATACAGGCAGACGGATTCCTATACGCTTCAGATTAACTTGCACTAGTACCTTTGTGGTCTATTTTCTGACCTGTCCCTGTGGTCTTTTTTATATTGGAAAGACTATTACGGCATTCAAGGAGAGGATGGCTAATCATCGGAGCTCGATTCGGATGGCCCTTAATAGTGGCAATTTGAGAGTGGAGAATAAATTTGGGGACTTATCTGTGGCTTGCCACTTCAGGGATAAAGGACACCATATCTCAGTGCTTAAATGTATGGTATTTGATCATATTCCTGGGGGGGGTATGTGCTCTGCTTGGGGAAAAGAGATTGCTACAGCTGGAGGCAAGATGGATTTTGAGACTACAAACTTTGGCCCCCAAAGGTCTGAATGAAATGGTTGCCATGAATTGTCTCCTATAGTGTGGGGTCTCCTGTTGTTCCTATGTTCATTCTATATCTGTGATGGATGTGGTTGTGGGCCCCCAGTGATATGTTTTTAATGTTTTTTATGTCGTAACTTTTTAATATTTTACACTTAATGGATTTTATTGGTTTTTTAGGTGTGTCGTGTGCTGATTGCCTTGCTGTGCTTGTCCGCTATACCCGTTTTGGTGACCCTTTGATTGCCCGACTGTGGATGATGATATATGCCGAACTGACAGGTTTTTGGAGTCTGTGCAGTGATGTGTGGAGGGGCGTGTATATGATTGTGAGTAGCTTGCTGACGCGGTGGGCGGGGGTGTGACTTGTAGGTTATCCATGGACCCCACCAGATCCCTTAAACAGGAATTAGATAAAAAAATAATGATGGCATGTTACAATGGCTGGATCACAGAACAAGAGAAGGGGTACCTTATTACCAAGTTTCCTAGGGCCCCGATCATATATACAGTCCCTAAAATACATAAATCAATACTCTCCTCCCCTGGGAGACCGATAGTAGCAGCCTGTGGGTCCTATTTAAACCAATCACTACTTATCTGGACTCATTCCTTCAACCTTTGGTTAGGAACATGGCCTCGTACCTAAGGGACAGCCAAGATCTGCTACAAATTCTGAACCAATTACAGGGGTCCTATAAAGGATCTAGTGTTGATGACATTATCATTAGAACAAAACTATAGCCGGAACGGCGCTATGGGATCTAATATAGGACCCTCCTTTGTCAACTTATTCATGGAGGACTATGAATTACAACATATCATTCCGAAGGGAGGTAGCAAAATCCTCCTATACTGTCGATATATAGACGACTTGCTGATACTATGGGGAGGTACAGTTAAAGAGGCCACACAATTTGTGGACGAACTTAACAAATTGGAGTCTCCTGTCAGATTGACTGTGAACGCCAACTGTGAGACCGCTGACTTCTTGGACCTCCGTTTATACAAGAGAGGAGATACATGGGGTTCTACATTATTCACTAAAGACACGGATCGTAACACTCTGATGCATGCCAACAGCTTTTACCCACCCCCACAGAAAAATGGGATAATAGTCTCCCAAAGCCTCCGAGTACTTAGAAATAATACAGAAACTGAGGGAGCGGAGGCACAATTGTTGGAGCTGAGGAACAAATTCACAGATAGGGGATACCCCATTGACCAAGTTGAAACACAAATCAACCGAGCTACTAAAAAATGGCAAGGAAAAATTTCTACCCCTAAAATAACTAGGAATACCTATGTTGACAAGATCCCATTCATTAGTACATATTCCCCATACAGTAAAATATAAAAAAATAGCATTAGAGACAGATGGGATCTACTAAAGAGTGACAAGCACCTACCATTCCATGACTCCACACCACTATTCACCTATCAACGAGGCAAAAACTTGGTAAAAACGGATCTTAGGAAAAATCCTGACACCACCACCCCCAACATGTGGCTACCACCTGGTAAAAAAGGTTTTTACAAATGTACTGGTTGCCTAGCTTGCAGAAGTGCATTAACAGGTCCCGATTTTCCTCATCCCGTTAATGGAAATCGGATAAAAATACAACACAGACTTAACTGTATGAGCCAATACACCATCTATTATATAGTATGCCCCTGTGGCAAATATTATATTGGCAAAACCACAACCTCTTTACGCGAACGACTGGCCAACCATAGGACAGCTATTAGAAATACAGTGGAATCTAAACATAAGAACTCAGCAGAGAGATTTGGAGAACAATCTGTAGCCAAACATTTTAGACTAAAAGCGCATTCGGTAGCTATGTTGAGGTGGATGGCCATTGATCAGGAACCTCAACGTGAAGGCATTGACAGAAAAAGGGCCCTCTTACGTCGAGAGGTCCGGTGGATCAACAGATTGGACACTATGTTGCCAAAAGGACTTAACGAACAATTGGCCATGTCATGCTTTCTATAAAGTACCCTGGGGTTATTATGGTTCGGGCCCCCAGTACCTCTTATTTTTCCTTGTGAAGGGCTGTCATTGACTGGGTGACTTTAGATCCCCCCTCTGTAGGATTTTAGATTATTTTCCCCTGATCATGTTGCTGATTTTATTATTATTTATTCGTCTACCACTTGGATCCCTCTTGGGATTATTCACAGCCTATGAATAAGAACGTGTGTTACATTCGAAACACGTCAGGCCTGTTAGCTTGTTTGTCTGTAATCAGTTTTAATGTCGAAATAAAGGATTGAAGTTTTTATTGAAAACCTGGGTCGCATGTGGAGTTTGGTGTCAGGAGTCTCACACTAACAGCCCAAACATAGCCGGAATCTGTGGAAAGCTGACTGCAGGACCGATAGCGAAGGGTCCAGGGCTGTGAGGCACCTGGACCACCCGACGACGAGGGTCCAATTTGGTTTTGTGTACATACCTCCACCCATCCGAATTCGGCAGGAGAGGGAGAAGGATGTACAATGCTTTGCCATAAGGATATGGATTATTGAAAGCGCACGACTCAGGGTTAATACACCCGAGCCGCCATGTAATACTAAGTGAGTGCTGTCAGGATATAAGAGCTATTTTGATACATTATGTACACCAGCTTTTTACATGTGTTGATTAAAGGGTGGCTTATGTGTTTCCCTACATTGTATATGTTAATCGATGTATATACATATATATATACAACAGCACACCCTCCTGTCAGTATCTGTTATCAAGTGTGGCCTGAGGAAGGGGACTGCGCTCCCCAAAACATTGCATGATGCTTTGAGACATTCTACAAGTGCTGTGTTGTGTAAATATATATATTTATATATATATATATATTTACATGACACAGCACTTGTAGATACTTGTAGATACAAACAGTCATATACACAGTGATCATGTCCCCACTCCAGCCCCTTTTCTCTTGTGTGCATAATTGTAACTTATCCAATCTGTCAAATTTAAGCTCCCCCTTATAAATTTAGTTGCCCTTCTCTGAAGCCATTCTATTTCCAAGATGTCCTTTTTGTACACAGGATTCCAAAAATGCACCACATATTTTGAGGCCTTACCAGTGCTTTGTTAAGCGGGAGAACAATATTTTCATCCTTGAATCAATACCCCTCTTAATACAAGACAATATCTTGCTGGTTCAAGCTGCTGCCTGGTCCTACTTGCTACATTTAAGTTTGTTATTCACCAAAACTTTTCCAACGTCAAGATCCTTTCCGACAGAGATTCAATTAAATATATAGATAGCTCATTCTGAGTTAGCCAATTTTGAGTGTTAGTACAGCTTTATACTTTTCAACAAGCATGCAACACAATCTGACTTCAGACAGTAATTTCAATTTGTTGTTAACCAGCCTACAACATAAATAAGAGACCTCTTTAATTAGCTTTGTGTTCTGTGTAACACAGGTAACAATGTTGGTATTCTTACACTTATCTCACTGCATAACCTATGCATTTCAATACATATATACATATATACACTAAAAAGAACATTTAAAGGCCAAAATCTTGACAAATGTATTAACCCTTTCACTGCCAGGAGATTTTCATTTTTTTTTGCGTTAACTGCCAGAAGAATTTTCAGGATTTTGTCCTTAATCGCTTTAGACTAATTTTACAGTAGGAAACCTTGCAGTAAATCAGGAATATTATACATTGTTTTTTTCAGCACAAAGTATACTTTAACATGGTAACAAAATTTTGTAACTTTTCTGAAAATTTTACTGGAATTATGGGTAAAATTTGTAAAAAAAATGAAAAATTTGCAAATTTTCATGGATTTTTCCCATTTTTACTTATAGTTATCTTAAGGTTACGCACAAAAATCTTACTGTTTCTAAAAGCTCAGATACTCCCGAGTACAACGATACCAGATATATGTAGGTACCCCACTTTTCCTGTACAGGAGACCCCCCCAAACTAAAACTGCACCTTCAAGAATATTACACCAAATTAAAATGTATAACCACTACTGACAGTTAACATAGAATATCTTCCAAATTATCTAAAATATCCCCACAAGTGAGATATTTTTAGAAACTACACACCCACAGGATTTTACGAGTGAGGTTAGTTTCGATCAAAATGCAGATACCCGGACGCAGCTCTTCGTCAAATTGTAAGTTACTTTCTCACATTTTCCTTTTTTTCCTCAACTGTAAAATCAGAGACAAAATCAAATGCGAATTTCAGCTAAAAACTGTGGAGGAAAGTTCAAACGCATCTCAAATATGAAAGCCTAACTCCTCCCGAATAAAACAGTATGCCACATTCATGGGTGTACCCAGAGACATGGCTACCAACTAACCCAGAGCGTGACCAGTGCCAAATGTCAGTAGCAGCAAAAAAAAAATTGCCAGTTTTGTATTTGAACAGTCTGCAGTTTTTCCACAAAACACCCCCCCAACTCAGAAATACCCCCCACAAACTATATATTCCTGAAATCTACACACCTTCAGCTATGTAACGCTGTAGTTCGTTCATTCATATCATCAATGGTGTGGGCGCAGTTTTTCGTAGAAATTTGCACTTTTACCAGATTTTCAAAAAAAATTAACATCAAACAACGTTCAAAAAGGTAGAAATCATGCAAAACCCCATGGAATGTAAAAAAAAGTTACCAAATATCAATCTCCCAAATGTCCTGAATCAAACGGTATGCCATATGTGTGGTTACACATGCAGACGTGGAAGCGAAAAGCCACAAAGTGAGACAATGCACGATGGCTCAGAAACGGCGAAAATATTTAGCCAACTCCGAATTTGGACAGTCTGCAGTTTTTTTCCACAAAACACCCCCGTAACTCAGAAATAACCCCCACAAACTATATATTCCTGAAATCTACACACCTTCAGCTATGTAGCACTGTAGTTCGTTCATTCATACCATCAATGGTGTGGGCGCAGTTCTTCGTAGAAATTCGCACTTTTCTGAAAAAATGAACAAAAAACAACTTCAAAAGGTAAAAATCATGCTAAACCTCATGAAATCTAAAAAAAAGTTACTAAATATCAATCTCCCAAATGTCCTGAATCAAACGGTTGCCATATGTGTGGTTACACACGCGACGTGGAAGCGAAAAGCCACAAAGTGAGACAATGCACGATGGCTCAGAAACACGAAAATATTAGCCAACTCCGAATGGGGACAGTCTCAGTTTTTTCACAAAACACCCCCGTAACTCAGAAATACCCCCCACACTATATATTCCTGAAATTTACACACCTCAGCTATGTAGAACTGTATGTGTTCATCATACCATCAATGGTGTGGGCGCAGTTCTTCGTAGAAGTTTCGCACTTTCTGAAAAAATGAACAAAAAACAACTTCAAAAGGTAAAATCATGCTAAAACCTCATGAAATCTAAAAAAAAGTTACTAAATATCAATCTCCCAAATGTTCTGAATCAAACGGTATGCCATATGTGTGGTACACCGTGGACGTGGAAGCGAAAAGCCACAAAGTGAGACAATGCACGATGGCTCAGAAACAGCGAAAATATTTAGCCAACTCCGAATTTGGACAGTCTGCAGTTTTTTCCACAAAACACCCCCGTAACTCAGAAATATCCCCCACAAACTATATATTACTGAAATCTACACACCTTCAGCTATGTAGCACTGTAGTTCGTTCATTCATACCATCAATGGTGTGGGCGCAGTTCTTCGTAGAAGTTCGCACTTTTCTGAGAAAATGAACAAAAAACAACTTCAAAAGGTAGAAATCATGCCAAAACCTCATGGAATCTTAAAAAAAGTTACTAAATATCAATCTCCCAAATGTCCTGAATCAAACAGTATGCCATATGTGTGGTTACACACGCGGACGTGGAAGCGAAAAGCCACAAAGTGAGACAATGCACGATGGCTCAGAAACAGCGAAAATATTTAGCCAACTCCGAATTTGACAGTCTGCCAGTTTTTCCACAAACACCCCCGTAACTCAAAAATCCCCACAAACTATATATCTGAAATCTACACACCTTCAGCATGTAGCACTGTAGTTCGTTCATTCATACCATCAATGGTGTGGGCGCAGTTCTTCGTAGAAGTTCGCACTTTTCTGAAAAATGAACAAAACACACTTCAAAGGTAGAAATCATGCCAAAACCTCATGGAATCTAAAAAGTTACTAAATATCAATCTCCCAAATGTCCTGAATCAAACAGTATGCCATATGTGTGGTTACACACGCGGACGTGGAAGCGAAAAGCCACAAAGTGAGACAATGCACGATGGCTCAGAACAGCGAAAATATTTAGCCAACTCCGAATTTGGACAGTCTGCAGTTTTTTCCACAAAACACCCTGATAACTCAGAAATACCCCACACAAACTATATATTCCTCAAATCTACACACCTTCAGCTATGTAGCACTGTAGTTCGTTCATTCATACCATCAATGGTGTGGGCGCAGTTCTTCGTAGAATTTCGCATTTCTACACAATTTTCTGGAAAAATAGAGAAAAATACATTTCAAAGTTACAAAATCACACCAAGACCCCATGTAATGTAAAAAAACCTTACCAAATATCAATCTCCTAAATGTCCTGAATCAAACGGTATGCCATATGTGTGGTTACACACACGGACGTGGAAGCGACTAGTCAAAATGTAAAACAATGTGCAGTGAGCCAATAACAGCATTTTCCCAGATTTTTCAAACTGAACACCCCTCTAACTTGGAAATACCCCCACAAAACTATATATTCTCAGAATCTACATACCTTCAGCTACGTAACGCTGTAGTTTGTTCATTCATACCATGAATGGTGTGGGCGCAGTTCTTCGTAGAAATTCGCATTTGACTGAAAAAATGAACAAAAACAACTTTAAAAGGTAGAAATCATGCCAAAACCCCATGGAATGTAAAAAAAAGCTACTAAATATCAATCTCCCAAATGTCCTGAATCAAACGGTATGCCATATGTGTGGTTACACACGTGGACGTGGAAGCCAAAAGACACAAAGTGAAACAATGCACAATGGCTCAGAAACAGCAAAAATATTCAGTCAAATCTGAATTTGAACAGTCTGCAATTTTTCCCCACAAAACAACCCCCACAAACCATATATTTCTCGAATCCTCACACCTTTATCTACGAAATTCTGTAGTTTGTTCATTCGTACCATCAATGGTGTGGGCGCAGTTCTTCGTAGAAGTTCACAGTTTTAGCAGATTTTCTAAAAAATTTGAAAAAAAACACTCTCAAAGGTAGAAATCATGCCAAAATCCCAAGTAATGTAAAAAAAAAGTTACCAAATATCAATCTCCCAAATGTCCGGAATCAAACGGTATGCCCTATGTATGGTTACACACGCAAACGTGGAATCAACTAGCCACAAAGTGAGCCAATGAACAATGGCCCAATTACAGCAACTTTTCAGATTTGTCAGAATAAACACCCCTCTATATTAGAAATACCCCCCCAAACTATATGTTCTTGGAATCTACACACCTTCAGCTACACAATGGTGTGATTCCTTTATGCATACCACCAATGGTGTGGGCGCAGTTTCATGTAAAATTTCGCTTTTTTACCAGATTTTCAGGAAAAATTTATAAAAATACAATTCAAAGTTAAAAATCATGGCAAATTTCCATGTCATGTAAAAAAAACTTGTCAATTATCAATCTTCCAAATCTTCAAAATCAAACGGTATGCCATATGCGTGGATGTACACAGGGACATGGCCACCAACTAGCTCAAATGGGACACATGCACAAGTGTAATTACAAGAAAAAAATCAAAGTGCTCTGTAATTTCAAACAGCCCCAAAACTTGGAAATGCCCCCCACAAATAAAACCCCCCACTAAATATCAATCTCCCACATGTTCTGAATCAAACGTTATGCCATATGCGTGGATGTACACAGAGACGTGGCCACCAACTAGCTCAAATGGGACGCATGCACAAATGCAATTACAAGAAAGAATCAAAGTGCTCTGTAATTTGAACAGCCTACACTTTTTCTAAGGAAACAGTCCCGAAACATGGAAATTCTCCCCACAAACTATATATTTTTGGAATCTACACACCTTCAGCTACGTTACGATGCCATGCTTTCATACATACATGAAGAATTCCAGACCCACTGATCCAAAGAAGTCCCTGTTTTTACGAGGTTTTGTGAAAAATAAAATAAGATGATTCAAGGGTTGAAATCCTACCTAAACCCTTTTGACAAGCAAAAAAACCCACTAAATGTCAATCTCCCACATATCCTGCATCAAATGTTATGCCATATGTGTGGGTGCACACAGAGACGTGGCCACCAACTAGCTCAAATTGGACGCATGCACAAGTCCAATTACAAGAAAAAAATCAAAGTGTTCTGTAATTTGAACAGCCTAATCAACTTGGAAATACCCCCCACAAACTATATATTTTTGGAAGCTACACACCTTCAGCTACGTGATGGTATCATGCTTTCGTATATACATGAAGAATTCCAGGCGCTGTTATCCATAGAACTCCGTGCTTTTAGGAGATTTTGTGAAAAAATAAAATAAGAGGACTCAATGGTTGAAATCCTACCTAAACCCACTCGGCAAGTAAAAAACCCACTAAACGGCAATCTCCCACATGTCCTGAATCAAACGGTATGCCAAAAGGGTGGGTGCAAACAGAAACGGGGCCACCAACTACATTGGACGCATGCACAAGTCCAATTACAAGAAAAAAATCAAAGTGTTCTGTAATTTGAACAGCCTAATCAAATTGGAAATACCCCCCACCAAACTATATATTTTTGGAAGCTACACACCTTCAGCTACGTGGTGGTATCATGCTTTCGTATATACATGAAGAATTCCAGGCGCTGTTATCCATAGAACTCTGTGCTTTTAGGAGATTTTGTGGAAAAATAAAATAAGAGGACTCAATGGTTGAAATCCTACCTAAACCCACTCGGCAAGTAAAAAACCCACTAAACGGCAATCTCCCACATGTCCTGAATCAAACGGTATGCCATAAGGGTGGGTGCAAACAGAGACGGGGCCACCAACTAGCTCAAATGGGATCCATGCGCAATTGCAATTACAAGAAAAAATTAAAAAACGCCACAACCCACTCCCCCACCCCTATCCCCACTCCCCCTTTTAGTGGAAAACCAGTTAGTACGGAGAGTCACACAAGTTTTTGCACACTTTACTGATCCTAAAAAATCAATACGGTCTTTTTTTGGTACCTCTGCAAAATTTCCTACTAAAATAGGCTTAGTTTCCCTTGAAATCCAACAAATAAATGATCCGCGTTTACTTTACCGATATCACCGGGGACATTGGGAAGCTTGGAGAAGAAAAAGTTTTTTGCTAATTTATAGTTTTAGGGTAAAAAAAAAAAGGTGTGTGTATCACTTTAAGATTTTTTTGTGTGCATTTCCCCTTTTTTGGGGGGATCATTCCCAAAGATGATCATCAAATCATCTTAGGGAATGATACCGAACTTGGAATACGGGCATGCCCGTTTTCCAATTCGAAATCCGATCGGAAAAATCACTTCCCGGAAATCATTTTCCAGGAAGTGATTTTTCATTCATTGGCAAAGATCAATGCTGCAGTACCTCAACTAGACCACCAGGGGCAGCAGAGTACAGTTTCAAGGGAAGACCCCGGTGAAGGAGGAAGTTCTGTGAGTCACCGGGGTCTCCCTTTCCGTTGAAGAACAGCTCCTCCTCACCTCCTCCTCGTGGGACCGGCTGATGGGCGATACAGGTACTGTTTTCTCCCGATCCCCCCCTCGGATTTGGACCAAACCGAGGGGGGATCGAGGGGGGTAGGGGGGCAGTCGAATGCTGCCCCCCGATCGCGGCTAGAGGGGGGCAAATTTTTTTGGGGAGGGGGGAAGCCACAGATCGTATATTCACGATCTGTGGCAGTTTGTGCATTCACTGCACAGATCGTGAATATACGATCTGTGGCAGGGAAAGGGTTAAAAGCTTTTTTTTGGAAAAGCTGTTGAATGATATATTGAAGGGCATGTCAACACTTTGACATATTAAAAATCTGTATATAATACCATTACCACCCTATAGACCTATTGTCGGTATTTAAAAGTCAGTGAAGCTTCATTTGGCCTCCTTGTATCCAGCACACTTCTAGAGGTTATTTATTTTAGTGGATAATCAGGCCATAACCGCTTAATCATGGGCGGTCCCCAAAACACGTTAGATGATGCTGTATGTTTTTAGTATGTGTTAATAAAATCGACTAGTACTGGAAGAGCAGCCTTCTTGTCTCTTTTGCTGTGTGACGGTGTGGGGACCAGTTAGCTGACTGGCAGCTACTGCGGACAGGCATGTTGCCTGGAGAAATTCCCTATGCGATAATCAACTTGCTTTTATTATTCAATTAAAATTCCCATTACTGTGGGTAGTTATCAGGATTTAAGTGGTAGATAATGGGTTAATAATGAGAAAGTAATAGAGAAAGTGTGGTGGTATCTCCGGGCGTCCAGACCTCCTGTGACCACCCCTTTGTCACCAATATGATCCAATCTAAATAATATAAGGAAGGTCTGTCCAGTAGAGATGTCCGAACTTCGCAAAATCCGGTCCGCTCGAGGATCCGCGAATTTTCGGAATAATTCGAAAATTCTAAAATTTCGAAAATTTTCGAAAATACGAGAAAACTAGTATTTTCGAAAATATGTATTTTCGAAAATACGAGTAATCCTCGTAATTTCGAAAATTTTCGAAAATACGTATTTATGGAAATAAAAGAAACCCTTGTATTTTCGAAAATTTTCGAAATTACGTGTTTTCTCGTATTTTCGAAAATGTTAGAAATTACGTGAAAACTCGTAATTTCGAAAATTTTCGAAAATATTAAAAATCTACGAATCGGAAGTTCGGAAGGCGGAAAATCCAGAAAATCCGCCGTTCGTGAACGGGATAAATCCGCGGCGGATAGGGGTAACAACCCTCTTTATTAGTGCAAAAACAAACCAACATGACATTTCGGCCAATGGCCTTTCTCAAGTTAGAGGTATATTATATATACGCTATAACTGGTGCTTCATTTACACATAAAAATGATCATACCTCTCTTATTGCTCCACAAGTTCAAATAACTTTCTGGGTTAAGTAGAGAAATGAGTAAACATACAATGTATAGAATTCTTTTCTTGGTATAATGATTATATTTTTATTTACTATTTTTAGAATGCTGAGTAATATTTCAACCTCATAGAATTAATTAGAGATTTGGCTAGGTTTATAACGTAAGCTATTTAGAGTATGAATGAAATTACAAGTGGTAAAATGCAACATAAATATGATCTTGCTGATACATTAGTGAGTGTGTGTGTGTGCGGGGGGCAGCTTAAATGATCCTTAGAGCTTTCAAAATCCATTCGGATGAATTAAACCCTAATTACAGGTTGCCAAATCCATGTTGTTAACTTATCTCGATTTTTGGTGTTATAGGGAAGAATTGCTGTAGATGATACTGATATGGCTATAAAAGTAATAAACTCATTTTTATACATGTATTGTAATAGGTTTCCTGCTCTTTCCTGAGATATACAAGTTAAAATAAGTCAAGATTTCAATACACCACTCCTGCTTGAGCTGTCAATTAAATCCCCTAATAGCATGCCGGTGTAGTGTGTAGGCTTACACAGGTTTTACAGCAAGTCTCCTAATGACTCCTTCCTTCTCACTAAAATGCATGGCAAATACTGAGTTAAAAACAGAAGTAAAGGGAAGGAGAATGATGCAGCTTTCACCAATTTATTGCCTGTCAAAAGAAGATCAGGCTACAGTGATAAGGCAGGACATGGGTCTCTCCTCCCACTTTTTATTTAGCAAGTGTCTCTAAAACAACAGAGACACTTGTTCTCTACAGGCTTACATACCAAGGTTTTTTTTTGTTTACAAAAGAGTAGGAGGATCAATGCGCATGAGCGTCTTGTTTCACTGGCTTGATTCACAGCCTAACTATGTGAACAGGGGAATGACCAGAGGGGGGGGGGAGGGGGGAGCTATGCAGTAAGTCAGATTGTGTGCAAACACGGAGCCTTTTATTATGTCTGGATTATAGCAATGTATAAATTTCATTATAGATGCCTTTTAATTCAACTGCAGCTCAATATCTCCTCGTTCCAGCATCGCTCTGGTCCGGTTCCCCTACCTGCCGGAACTACAAGCAGAGGGCCGAACCGGCAGCCATGGCTGTGATTGGCTGAGAGGCAGAAGACGCTGTAAATATAGTTTGGAATCAATTTTTAAACTTCTAACTAAGCAGTTGGGGGTGGGAAGGTATACCCTACAATATGGATTAAGGTTTTTAGGCAAGGCTAAGGATTTGAAGAGGAGTATCAATCGGGAGGGAGGGAGGGGGGGAAGGAATCCTCTGTGCACTTCACCATCCCTCCTGGAGGCAACACAGAAGGCAGAGACGTGTGGACAGGACGACAGCCACTACTCTTTAGTTTCCTGGACTTTGGATATGGACTACAGGTGAACCATAAGGAGTAGGAATGTAAGGTAAGGATTTGAATGTAAGGTTGGACTTGATGGACGTATGTCTTTATTCAACCTTAAATACTATGTTACTATGTTACTATGGTTATCACCTTCCATCCAGGAAAACAATCCAATTCTTATTTCTAAATGAAGAAAATTAGCAAATAACACTGGGCGAAAACCTGATCAAACACTGTGATAGGATGTGCCAGAGTTTCAAGCCGAACCTGGTTTTTGGACAGAAACCCCATGCCCAATTTTCAGATTTCTGTCCGTCAAAACTAACAATGGAGTTACCAAAATTTTGATGGCTGAAACAGGTTTTGCTGTCACTGTGAGTTTTGGTACTGCACAGCTGGAGGAAGGAATTTTTAGAAATGTAACTGTTAATATCGTCTGTTAAATTTGGGACATTTTTTTTTAGCAGACAGACATTCTACAACTCTAATATAATAAAATAGTTGAACTTTGAGCAGGATGTTTTATGTGCAAAGTGCAAAGTAAATCATATATTATTACTGAAATAGATAGAGAAATAAAATAAACCCCTGTTGTTTTCCCAATTTTCAGCCCAGAATGCTTAATCCCATTGTGCCATTACACAACATATCATAACATAGAATTGCGGTCTGTTAGCTGATGAGTAATGTTCTCTAAATTTGCTAGAAAGTTGATTGCTCTAGTATATACAGTATATCAGTTGATTGCTCTAGTATATACAGTATATCAGTTGATTGCTCTAGTATATACAGTATATCAGTTGATTGCTCTAGTATATACAGTATATCAGTTGATTGCTCTAGTATATACAGTATATCAGTTGATTGCTCTAGTATATACAGTATATCAAACCTCAATGAAAATATTAAAATATTTGAAAATGTACCCCCTCTTTCCACTTTATATGAGTCTGATAGTTAAACTATATTCAAAACTGAAAGATGGCAGGTTAATAAAATTTACCACATTATGAGAAAAAACTCTCTATTGATTATCAATATTCTTAAATTTTATATGGAACTAAAATATAACAAAGTGTTTTCTAGGCTTCCATTTAAACCAAAATTTCACATTGGCCAATATTTCTCCGTCAAGAAAATATTTACAGGGCAATGTACGGAGAGCCGTTGTTGCCTTTTTTCGTCTTAGAGTCATGTTAACCTATGTACCATAATTAATGGTGGTTACGGTGGTAGGCATAAACCACCGCAGCGAATGTACCAAGCCGATAACCGCTCTTTAAGACAGAATCTTTAATGCGAGCAGATAGCTGGCATTAAAGATTGGGAATGGGTAAACCCCATCCTCTATACACTGAGCTGCTATGGGCTCAGCGTATTGCCTAGAGGAGACAATAGAGAGCGATAACAGCTCTATGTGCATAGCCCCGATGGTTTGGATACTATTACTGCTTTTATTTTTTACTTTCCCCCCCCAGATATTTGACATCAGAATAAACTTCAGTGGAAGTATAATTTTTAAGATTTTATATTTATTTAGCCTGGGCAAATGAGTTTGTAGATTTTGACAATAGATTACCCACAGTTGAACAACTGATGGAGAATAATTTCTTCGTAGAGTATGAGAATGACTGCAACTTACAAATATAGCTAACTGCATTTCTTCGTAGAATCAATGTGAACAGAACAGGCATTCCTTAAAGGGAAAGTTCACCCATCCACTGAATGCTTATTAATAGGTAAATCACCCCCCAAAACTGCTATAATTAGAAAGCTGACCGATGTATGGCTAATCTGTTGTTTAAAAATTAATATATGCCCCCCTCTATAAGCTCCCCAAGCTTTTTTACAAGCTTTTACATGCTCAGGGGAGAAATCTAGAGAGAAAAATATTCAGTCATTGGCTGTGATGTCATCTGTTACATCCATGACTTACAGCTGCTAACTGGAAGAACAAGGAAGCAGAAACAGGGGCAACATGATATTGTGCAGCATTTCAGGTTAGACTTACATTTTTCAGATTTCTGACAATTGCAGGTTTAGGGGGTAAATTACCTATGTACAATTGTTTCATTTCAGGTGTGAACTTTCCTTTTAGCTATAGCAAAGTATATACTGAGAGAGACTCTTTAACTATGGATTATTCCATTTATTATGTACAACCACAAACACAATATTTCAGGGATCACCTTGTCCCCTTTATCAGGTACACGAAAGCAGGTAAAAAGGGGCAGATCGGCATTGTCTTCTGTGATTGGGTGAGGCATGATATCTCAACCAACCACAGGAGACAATGCCGGCCCAGCAAACAGAGTGGAAGCAAACAGAAGCGCGCCCAGGGAAAGAAGGCTGGGTAAGTACTGTAATAAGCATCTTTAGATTTTATAAACCTCACGAGGTCCAGGTTTTGGGGGGTTGCCAACAAAATATCAATAGTTTTGGGGGGTGGACATACCGTTTAATATTATCCCTTTCATAATTACACTTACCCTATAGAAACAACATAGTACAGAGCTGCAGAGGGAAGATAATGAAGTGAGCCTGATCTTGGCACAGCTCTGTGCAATGCATTTCTCAATAGTTTACCTATCTGAATGCAAATGAAAACTTTACTATCTGGAGGTAAATGAAACCTTGAGAGCTATCATGAGAAATCTCTGATTTCCAGTAGGATGAGACTAGGGGTAGACTGGGGCTTCAGCTTACTATCTGTCTGATCAGGCTATAAAACTATTATTGAAAGTTGTTATGATTATTTTCTTATGAAATGTATAGCAATGGCACATAGAGCTAGTGGAATTGTGCTATTATTGAACCTATTCATGTCCTTTAAGCATTATAAACAACATAAGATTTATTTGAACACAGAGCTTTTACATAATATTGAAAGCTGAAGAATATATAATGTTATTTTAGGGTAGCAGAAAACAATACCCATATATTCCATGTTACTGTATATTTTTGGGAGATAATACTTTTTTCTTGATGTGAAATTTCTACAAATACGTTTCTGAACGCACATGTTTTTTTTATGCTAAAAAAACCAACAAAAAGTAACAGCAATTTTATAAAATTTACTACCACACAGCTAACTCATGCTTTCCAATTTATAAAAGCTAAAAAATACAAAAAAATACAAATACTCTTACATTTGTTATATAATAAGGAAATCAACTACAGATGTTTCCATAGTATTTTCTGAAATCATGACATTGGCTACCTAGCAACCATGTCTTTCAGTACTAGACAGTTTTATTAAAAAGATTTGTTGTTGTGAAGGCAGGAGAGCGTTCCCGCAGATAAGGGAAATAAAAATGTATTTAGACATGAGTATAAACTGCACGGTTTTCATTTTTCAAAAGCAAAACTACAGAGTTTAAAAATATCAATTTTCTAGCAGTCCTTGTAAACATCTATTGCCAATGATTTCCTTCTTTGCTTACACAATATTCTGCGGGAAGAAAATCACTAAAGCTACCATACTATAGAAAATATGGTCATGTCAGTCTAGTTTTCTTACCTGAAAAAATATATATCACGTACATCCATGGATATCCTGTATATTATATAGTGGATAGTGTACCCCCTACTGTAAATTATAATGATATTAGAAGTCACTAAGGAGTTCATGACCATACAAAAGCACAATGCTTTTATAATAATTATAACTATATTAATTACAGTCCCATAGTGATACAGGAGCCTTGACTATCCTATAAATTAAATGTTTAATTTATTTAGAAGTATTTGTAGTCAGTACTTAGATCTGACTAAAACTTGTGTTTTATAGAGAATAATGCACCCCCAAAAATATAAGGGTATTAAAAGTCACCCAAAAACTTCATATCTTTAGATAGTCACAGAAATCCTTGTGACTAAAAATTTAATCTGATTTTGAACTTCGAACTTCTGAAAAAGTTCGAAATTCTAAAATCGGACACATTAACGTCAATGGGGAAAAAACTATTTAAAAATAGTTAAATAAAAAAAGATAAAAAGCAATGGTAACTTACTGTTCATGGCCCTGTGACCTTAATAATGGTCTGGGGAACACGTACAAATATCCAGAACTTGCAATACAGTCACTTCCTTCACAGTCATGCTACTTGCGAGCTTCCGTATTCAATATTCAATCATTATCTCGAAAATTTTATATTTTTCCAATATTCTTTTTTTTTTTTTTTTTTTAATTCGATATTTCTAGAATCTGTAGTCTATTACACAAGAGGAATCATGCCTAGCATAGAGGGGCAACACTTGGTTCTTGCATACCTCAACAAAAAGACGTAAAAAATAAACGGATTGGCTGTTCTCTACTGAGCAACTGAATCCACCCAGGCACTGGGTCAAGGACATGATCGTAAAGGTATTTATTTATACAAAATGCTGCTCTTTTTTTCTTAAAAGTATATGTATTTGCACTGAACTTCCCCTTTTGCAATTTACATCATATTTGCATCATATAGTGGAAAGCGGGCAAAGGGTAACACTTTATAGCATCAGCACTATTGAGTTAGGTAGTCTCACTACAGTTTGCTAGCATTGTTGAGGAGTCTGACAGGCTTGGCCCCCTCCCCACACTACATTGGCTTCTCGATGTTCCCAAAGTTTGTATTATATAGGGGAAAGCAGGCAAAGGGGTAACATTTCACAAGGCACCTGTCGAGCTGCGTTAATACCCAGGGGGTTGGCACTGCTAAAAATAGCCATCATTAATATATTTGAGACATGTGGCTAGATCGTTGGCACAAATTCAAAAAATCCTCAAAAGTTCGAAAATTCCAAAAAGTTTCTTTGAACTCGTAAAATCCGAATCAAACTAGAGTTCAAGTTCTACTCCATCTTTAGTTATTTTCTGTGCTTATCCATATTATCAGTGTCAGATGACTTTGTTCTAGGAAATAATATACCCACTAAAGGTTGCCATAACCGATCGCAATGGATAATGTTGGTCCATCCTTTTGACAGACACCATATATAATCTGCCAATACCTGCTACATTTATGGATGTTGAACATTTTGTTTGGTCGTCTTATCGCATGCAATTGCCCAATAATATCAATCTAGTCTATGGCCACTTTTAATATACTGTATAAATAAAAGGGCATGTCCACCCCCTAAGCTAAAATTTCCCCCACTGCTAGCCCCCCTCTGCTCCTAATGGTTGTCCTGCAGTGGCTGCTAAAAGTTCAGAAAAATGAAGAGTAGGAGCCTTCTTGTGTGTAATAACGTATCTGCTCCTTCCCTGTCCTCCTGGAGGACTCTGGCATGCACTGTGGAGCTCTGCCCCTTCTCTCTCTCTTTGTGCTGTGCTGGGTTTGCCTTGTATCCTGAAATGCTTGTTTGCTTTGGATATTTCTATCCTTGTATTCTTCGGATCCCTTGGTGTTTTTCATTGTTCCTGCTTTCCTGCCTGGTTCCAGTCCTTTGGATCTTGGATTTTGCTTCTACCTTCTTCGGATCTTGTGCTGGTCCTGATCTGTGGTTCTGGGCTCCTATAGACGCCTTGCCTCCTCCTGAAATATTGGACATATATACCTCCTTGGTCCCAACTGTTACCTGTCGTCTGAACAGGTAAATCATTATAGACACGAACACACACAACTACAAAATACTGTAAATTTCCTAAAATGTATACAATTAACAAAAAAAAATATATAAGCACAAGGTATGTTTTCATATTTAGAATAATGTATGACAATTAGTTTTATAGCCCATCCTGTAGTCCTCCCGGTATTTGCAATGTACAACTCTCAGCATTCCCTGTTGCCATCTGCAGTTGCTGAATGCTGAGAGCTCCAAAAAAACAGGAAATGGTAATTTAAAGGCAAGTCCAGCCCTAAAATGAAAACTTACATATAGGTAAATCACCCCCCAAAACCCTAAACTGTAATACTTTGAAATGAGAAATATATAAGTCTAACCTGAAATCCAGCACAATGTCCTGTTTCCCCTGTTTCTGCTTCCTGGTTCTTCCAGTTAGCAACAGTCAGTTATGGATTTGACAGTTGACATCACAGCCAATAACTGAATGTTAATCATCTGTCTGCCTCTTCTGAGCATGCCCAGGCTCAGGACAGGTTTCTAAATTGCTCATTTTACATGAGGCATCCAGAAGCATAGCAGGCATACAGTACATACCAATTAATTGGTAAAAGTACATACCATCATTTATTCACAGACAACAAACATGTGTGAAACCCCTGCATAAAACACCCCTATATGTTACATCAACACAAATTGGAACAAAAAGAAAGATAGGATCAGGCGGAGGAACAATCAAATTACATGGTCCATATCTAGAGTCATCACAACTTAATGGTGGAATGGTGTATTTTGGAATATATGTTTCCCTGTTGGCACCCTCTGTTGTTTAGGAAGATGCCACTGTACATACAAGGGAGTAGCGCTACACCACTAGTGTATGAATGCTGAGAGTTGTATTTTTCAAACATTTTCAGGGCCAAAGAAAAGACATCTCTCTTTATAGTCACAAATACAAAAAACATACCACTATCACAAGCCAACCAACCCTTCCATTTCCATGGCAACCAAAATTAAACCACCAAAAATGTTATTTTTATGGTCTGAAATGCAAAAACATACCCCTAACCCCATACAGAGACACACACACCTACTAATGCACTCTAGCACCAAACCCACCCTTCCATTTGCATGGCAACCATACTATCAAAAACGTTATTTTTATAAACATAAATACAAAAACATACCCCCCTTACACAGGTACACACAACTATTCCTAACACCTACCCTACCTTTCTGTTTCCATTCAAACCATGCAAACAATAATAAAAATATATGTATTTAATATCAAAAAAGATTATGAAATGTAAATGACCTCTTTTAATGTTATTTAGTTTAGAAAACCTGCCACAAAGATACACATTCTTTTCCAAAATGCAGCCTTTCAAGCTAAATTCACAGTTTATACTTTTCCTTTCTAATTACAATTTACATTATAAAATGAATGTAAATTAATTATAAAAAAAGTGACACAATATAGAAATGTTCGAACTTTGCAAAATCTGGTCCGCTCAAGGATCCGCGAATTTTCGAAAAAATCCGAAAATCCGCGAGCGGACCCATTAAAATGAAAAATATCCTCGAAAATCCGAGAAATCCTCGTAATTTCGAAAATTTTAAAAAATACGTATTTTCGAAAATACGAGAAATCTCGTAATTTCAAAAATTTTAGAAAATATGAGAAATCCGTGGTTCGGAAGTTAGGAAGGTGGAAAATCAGGAAAAATCCGCCGTTGTTTATTAAACACAGGGAAATTAGACTGGAGCTCTTTTAACTAATAGACTAAAGAGAAGAGCATAAAAGACACAAATTGTAAAATTAATATACAATCAGAAATTAACTTTTAAATCCTAAAGCTAAAGATAACTTTTTTGCTGAGTATTATAAAAGTATAAATAAAAAAGATTATAATGACATAAATCAACCAACCAGAATAGAAAATAAGGATTTTAAGGACAATTAGGCATTTGAAATTAAAACAAGGAGCAATTTAATACACTAAATCAACCTAGATCAATTACTAGAACAACGCAAGCAATACGTTCTCTTAAATTGAAAACTCCCTAGGTCAAGACAGCTATCGTAATGAGAATGCTAAAATATTTAATGGGGTATTGTCACCATATTTGACTTCTTTAAAATGAAGTATTACAAAATGTTTTGTTGTAAAAATATGTTTTACAATATCAGCAAAGCTTGTCTGTTAGTACATAATAAAAAGGTATCACCTTATCTTACAGTACTCATCTCTTATTATGTGCTACTGGACTAATACGCCTACAAGCATTTTATCTACAATATTAGCAACAAGGTTGATGTCTTGCAAAACTATTAGGGGAAGATCAAGTTGGATTTATTTCAGGTTGGCAAATATGAGATTGAACTAGAATTTATGATTTAATACCATGGGCTGAATCAAATGGCACAGTCTTTTCTTTTAATTTACTAGATTGTAAGCTCTACGGAGAAGGGACCTTCTTTCTTCTTGTGGCAAGGCTCTAGTACGTATTTATTTATAGAATTTATTATTTATATATTTATGTACTGAACTATTTATGTATTTGCCCCCCGTTGTATAATTTTATTTTGCCCAAGTGTCGCTTTATAAATAAACTATATATACCTGTACATACACTGGCACGTAATATTTAACATTCAGTAGAATTAACTTAACATTCCTTTTCACATAGATTGCAAGATTTTAGTTTCTCTGGTGAAATATTTACAGCCATAATTGTACTTTTGGCAACAAATGTTTTTACTGCGAGTATACTATTTCATTCATACAGAGGCCTAACTACCACCCCCGCTACCACGGTAAAGGGGGGGCCCGGACGGTAGTAGGGCCCCTCACAAGCCCAAAAGCTCTGCAGCGACCACCTGTTCTTAGACAGCTGATTGCACGTATGAAGGAAACATGTTAGTTACGGAAGATCACACATATGTTTCCTTCATACACGCGATAAGCTGTTTGAAAACTTCTGTCCGCTGCAGAGATCATGGGGGGAGAAGGGGGGTCAGGGTCTTGGCCCCCAATCGCGTAGGGGGGCCCGGGCCATGCAGGTGCGCCCCTGCATTCATATACATTGTACAACATAATACTTCAATACTTCCCTATGTTCCTAAAGGTGCCCAAACACTGGGCCGGTATTACAATCAATACAACATGCAAGTAGACATTTCCATTGATTGCCCAATAATGTTCCTTTTTTCCCTATCTTATTATGATCGTAACATCCATCGTAATTCCGAATGGGAAAGTCATTTTTTAAGTCAATTGGTAAAATGAACGTAGTTTTTTCTGAAGTTTCGATTAAATGTAAATGTAACGCAACCTTATAATAGACAACATTAGACAATAATCACCAAACGAACTGAATGTCGAACAATGGGGGAGATTCAATATGGCCCAAATCCTTCTAAAACCCAAGTTAACCCAATGAAATTTCGGGTTAACGTGAGTTTTAGATGGACTTTAGAGCACAGTGCCATTTCCAAATGTTTTTGGAAACAGCGCTGTGCTAACGATCCAAAACCCCCATTGTTAAGTTTTGCGCAACTTCGTAGCACAAAACTTAATAGTACGAGTTGTGGAGCGGTAAAGTCACGCTCCTTACCTTAGCCCGATCCCGCGATGCAATACCCGGTATAATCTCGTTTACGTCAGTTATTGTATCGCGGGATCGGGCTAAGGTAAGTAACGCAATTTGGATATTGAATCTCCCCGAAAATGTATTGTACATCTACATATAATTAACATTGAACAATCTGTCTATTAAAGTATCGGTCAGTTTACAATTGCAATTACGACCACAGTAACCTTTTGTAGTGTATGGACACCTTTACCTTTCTGCACTTAAATAAACATAAACCTAAAATAAACAGATTCCAATAATCTTTGGACAGTTTTAAATGACATACCCGAGGGCTAAAGAAAACTGCCAATTCCTGTGTTATTTATAGGAAATTCTAACCTTTGCTGGTAAAAACGTGGTGTCTGGTTAATGAAACATCCTGGTGCTTGTGAAGGTTCTCATTCATCCAGGTCATGGTATATCTGTTGTATTCAATTAGATCAACTGGAATTGAAATGTAGTTCTAGCGAAACGTCTTCAAGAACTACATTTCAAGTCCAGTTGATCTAATTGAATACAACAGATAGAAACATCCTGGTGTGCGAAAAATTGCCAAAACTGAAATTATGATTATGATTATAAATCTGATTACTTTATTGAAAGAGTAAATTATCCTTGTGAAGGTAGACTGCTATTATTTTTTTTTTTTTAGAACAATCATGATTTTGCTGGATTGCTAACTCAAAGGAGAACTAAACCCAAATTTTTACACTCCAGAATCTGAACATAAACCCTCTAAAAACACCAATAAACTGTAAAATAGCAATACAGTAAATGGCATTAAAGTAAATGTTACGACTTGGAGAACTGGATGAAATAACTCATGTATATACATATGTGTATGTACAGTGACTGGCCACACCCCTGATCTCAGTCACATGCTCCCTTGCCTATTCTGTGCTGTAAAAGGATTGGTTAGAGGCTACTAGTGGGTGTGACCAACTGTAACAGCTGTTACAAGTTTCTGCAGTATCTTAGAACTGAGCATGTGTAAAGAACATAATGGTCAGTGACTACACTGTGTGATACTGGAACACTGGAAAAAAAACACAAACCTCACGTAAGAAAGTTAAATGTCTCAACAACCATATTAAAATGAAAGGTGAGACACTGATTACTGCTCTTATAACAAGGAGATCTGCCTTCTAATTCAATGTTGTTCTGAGGCTTTAGTTGCCCTTTGAAGGACAACTACACTGTATAAATTTACTACAGGGGTTAGGATTGATTATTCCTGCCTCTCAATCTAATTTCATTCAGAAGCATCAGCATAAACAGTTTCCAACTGCCAGGTTAGTTTCCTTGACTTTCCTATATTAAACATAGTGCTGAAGCACCGAGGAAGCCTGGCAGAAAGTTTTTTTCCTACTGGTGCTCCTCACAGAAACAATATTATGAAGTAGGAATTAACAATCCTACCTCCCTGCCCCAGGTACTTAAAATAAATATAAATATTTAAAGGACACGCAGGGTGATGCATTGCTATTTCCCAGTGCCACTAACCTTATCCTGCAACCCAAAATGTAGTTCTTTTGCTTTACTTACCTGCGTTAAACCTGAGTTTTTATCTAGATGCATCCCAGCTTCTAAAGAAACTTGGTTACAATTCGAAACTGCCAGTTTAGAAAATCCTACAGAAGAATCACAGTTAAATAAATCAAAAAAATTCACTTTAATTTGGCCCAAATTTACAATTTTCAAAATGTAAATGCATTCCATGGAAGCAACAACGGAAAGAAACCAGTTTTAATCATCTCTGATCTAGATGTGCGTCTGTGCCTTCAGCAATACGGAATGCATTAACAAGTGCAAACTAACATGCTCCATTAAGGATGCATTATGATCTGAAAAGATTTTGAGCTGGGGTTTAGCAATATAATATTGTAGGAGAAAAATTAGATCTTTCTTCCGTCATTAATAATGCAAATGGTATTCTAATCTTGGCCCTTATTAGCACATTCTTCTACAATATATCTTTCTATTGTGTTGAGGAGCAAAAACTTTTTTATAGTTCTAAGTCATCCTGGGAAAAAAGAAATTACTACATTATTCTAGGAAATGCTAAATGCTTTGAATATTGCATACATAATTGTAATTACTGATGTCTGCTCTAGAATCTTTTCAAAGAATACACATTAGAACAGTTCAGAATTATTGCTTTCAAAAGTCTGTATTTTATAACCTTGGCCTTTACATTTGGGTGATTTTGCTGTACACTGAAAAGCATATTCTTGCCAGAGCTATCATCTTGTCTATACGCATGGTTTACCACTCTGAAAGGACTTCAGTGGGAAAAAAACATTATAATAAAAATAATAATAATTATTATTATTATTTTTTGAATTATTTAATATTACACTTAACTCAGTAATTTTGCATATTCTCAACTCTGGTCTCTTTCCTTTTGAAATACCCTGGTGAGGTCCTGCAATGGCTGTTGTTTTTCTATGATGTGCATATAATTCAATGTCGGAAAGTGTAATGTCTGCATCACTGGATGCTTTAGACATGGTCTGATTACAGCTGAGCACCTGATCGCCCATGCAAACGTATTTGGACTAAACACTAATGTATTCTTCAAATGAAGTACAATTTGCCCCAAAAAATAAACATACAAAAATTATTTAATTTTTAATTAAATAATTTAACTTATTTACATACTTTTTCTGCAGCATAGATGATGTTATTTCCACTTTCAAGTAAAATATAGAATTAAACCAGAACACCCTACAATTAATGATGTCCATTTATTGTAATGTATTTTAATGGTAATATACAACACCTAACATATACAGGAGCATCGTTAACCCAGGGAACAGTAAAAACGGAGCCAGCTGTGTGTAGGACACTAGAAATTAGAAGGATGCTTGTGTTGTCACAAAGTGACCTATATTTATACCAGCACAACCCAGAGGCCAGCGTATAACATAGGATTGGTGGGCTGTGGATGACAGATGGAGACTTTACATTACTTGGTTACGAGATTTAACATTGTAGATAGTAATCATAGGGATAAAATTGGTTTCATTTAAACCATCATATGTTGCAGATCCATAGCTCCAGCAACCCCCATAGGAATGTACAACATTGTAGTTTAGTGCTTTCCATTAAAGGGGAAGTTCAGTGGAAATACATATGCTTTTAAGAAAAAAGAGCAGTATTTTTCCATCCCAATGACCTCAATCTGCCAATTCAGCATTTTGTCTGTTTATAAATAAATACTTCCGAAATACTGACTTCCTGTTTGCAGGACCCCTAATAGAGACCATTATGGTTTTGCCCTTGACCCAGAGACTGGGTTGATTCAGTTGCTCAGTAGAGATCTGAGCATCTTTGACCCATCCAACAGCCAATCAGTAGAAATTACTGTTAGGAACATTCCAAGTAAGTTGTGCGTCCTGGGAAGAAGAAGGACCGTTACAGAACCTGAAATGTCAGCTCACTAATGTCAACAGCAGGGAATAGCAAAGGGTATGAAATCAACTGATTTTTCAAAATGGGAGAGAATATCTAGAATAAGTAGTTATGTATAACATAAACTAATATTATTTAAAATATTGATATTTGACACTGAACATTCCCTTTAAAACATACAAAAGCTAAAATAATAAAGTTTGCCCTGCTTATTATTCACAAAGACCTGGGTTCCTGGAACAAATCTTCACTTTTATTACAAAATATAATCAATTCTTAAATGCTTCTGAAAGATAATCTATTCCCCATTGCTTCTAAACTAAATTGAATTTAAAACATGACATCTGAAATTACAGGTAAATTGTCACTGTAATGTTGTATTATTTAAATGTTGGTGTCAGTCTACTAAATCTGTAATAATGGCAATTAATGGATTAAAGGAACCATATAGTTAAAGGGCATGTCAATCCTAAAAAAAATGGTGACTTGTCAGTTATCTGCCCACAACCCCAACTGCTATTTTTACCAGTTTATTACATGTATTTGTAACCAGATATAAAATGATTAGTTTCCTTTCTGGTAGCAGGTAAAACAGCAGTCAATTATTGGTTGTAATGTCATCAATCACAGACTTGATTGACTGCATGGAAGGAGGGGTCAGCTTACTTTATTAAATATCTGGTTAGTAATGCAGGTAATAAAGTGCAAAATATATCAGTTGGGGTTTGAGCAGATAACTGACAATTAATGAGTTTTTTGTTTTAAGGGTGAACATGCCCTTTAAAAAAATGTTAAAAGCCTCCTACCAACAATTTGCAGGGGGTTAGGAATACTCAGTCCTACCTCCTTTCGAATTTTAGTTTGAAGGTAGGAGGCTTTTTTTTACAACAACAGTTCCTTTACCTTTTTGTATCACAGTTATTTGCTTTTATTGTCATAGGATATTTAGGGGGAAATGCATTTTTCTTTTTGCCATTCCTAGTAATTGAGTTGCTTTGTAATTAAACTACACCTGTGAAGTAAACTACTATTATTTAATGTGTCTTTCAAAACTGCCTGAAACAATAATTTTCCTGCATGGTTTGGCACCTTTAACAAAAATGCCATTATATTCTTTTAGGGAGATTCAATAAAAGTTCTTATTGCTTAAAATGGAGCTAATTTTACCCCAACCAATCAAATCTTATTTAACATTTTAAAGCTAACATCTGATTGGTTGGGGCAAGATTAGCACCATTTTAAACCATAAGAACTTTTATTGAATAACCCTGATTATTTAAAATGTATGGTATGTAGATTATAGAAATTATTACAAAGGATTACTGTTTTCTTGATTTATTATAGACATACTCATTCCCCCAAGTAAAACTACACAGTCCATTACCAAGGGGTTGTTAGCCATTAGTAATATAGCAAAACAATGGAAGTGCAGGTGATACCTACTGTTGGCCTTGAGGGCAGATCATACTTCTAAAAATATAGCTGTGAATATTAAATAATAATGTACATAGTAATGCAGATCGTAGCTCTAACCAGTTAGATAAATTAACCCCTGTGAGAGTATTTAATAGTAATTACAGTATTAGGTTATGTTAAATACATAACCTGAAGAAGGGGGTATCCCCCCGAAACGTTGTGACGTGAATATGTGTGGTTTGAAATAAAATTTCTTGATGATTTGGAGTGCGACCCTCAGCTACTTTTTTTCCTGCGAAGCCACTGGTTCCTAAGGGAAGAACCTACAGAGGCGTCTGCACCCACAGTTGGGTAAGAGTGCACCTCCACCATTGTTTATCCTATGTTAAATACATACACAGGAAGAGCATAATTGCATACAGAAAGTCTTATTGAATAGCTTTGGTGGCTGCACAGGTATCTTTTTACAATAAACTTGTGCTAACCAGTCAGTATTAAATCAGAAACTGCAACTACCCACACATTTTACTGCTGCGACTCTTCGTGAATTAGGCCGTATGGGGGTTTTTTTTTCATTTTAAAGCTATTGTTTACCTATTACAGGCATTCCCAGTGTTGAAGGGAATGTTCACCTGTAAAACAAAAAGATTGTCAATTGTCAGTTACCTACCACTAACCCCAACTGATATATGTTTCACTTTATTACCTGCATTACTAACCAAAATGTAAGGATAATTATTGTCCCCAATCTGTTAGAGTAAGCTGGCCCCTCCCTCCATACAGTCAATCAAGGCTGTGACTGCTGGCATCACAACCAATGGCTGTTTCACCTGCTGCCTCCTTTGCACATGCTCAAGCATACAAAAAGCTCTTAGGGCAGAGGGAGGAAGAAGATACCTTTGCCAGAAAGGAACAGAACTTATTAAATATCTGGTTACAAATGCATGTAATAAACTGGAAAAAATAGCAGTTGGAGTTGCGGAGAGATAACTGGCAATTTGCCAGTTTTTTGTTTTAATGATGGACATGCCCTTTAAGAATACCATAACTTACAGATAACCCTTTAAAGGTTTGTCTAAATGGCCAGCCATCAACATATGGAAAGCAATGATCTAAAAGTCAATGTATTGGTTAAATGTCTAGATAAAGTTTAGTTTTAACCCAACTGTTTGAGCTCTTCTTATTGTGAAAGAAGCTTTGAAAATATTTTGTTGTCCTTTTTTCCCTTTACTTTTATTTTGTACATTTTCATTTTTCAGCAAATTCCTCTTTAATCCCATCTCTTCTTATTACATTTGTTTGTGACTGTGTTAGCTTTATACATTTAGGTATATCAACACACGAGCAACCCTGCCAAGGACCCAAACCATTCATTCATTTTTACTATAATTTTATTACCAAGGACAACTCTGTTATATCAGCTAATTGGACAATAAAATACAACCAGTTATGTTGTCTTTATGACCATTGTAACAATGAATCTTTTAAATTAGCTGAACTTGTCATTTCTTGTTGGAAAGTAGATATTTTATGCCAGCTTCAATTATACATGTTTTTTTTCCAAATGAACATTAAAAGGGGTTAACAAGAGTAATGTTGATATTTATGGAGTAAGAAGTGTTTCACGTTGGTGATTACAGAACGGCACTGTTCTTATTCAAGTACTGGTGATTTGACAAGTCTATAAGAAAAATCAAATCTTTATATCAATATTGCTGAAGTACAAGTACATTGACTTTAAATAATTGTGCTTGGATTGTAAGCTCTTCGGGGCAGGTCCTGATGTGAATGTATATATGTAATTGTAAAGCTCTACGGAAGATGTTAACACTATATCATGCTCATTTACGGAGAAGCCCTGCGAGTATGCATTGCTCTTCACACCTCTTAGCATTGCGCTGATTTATGATTGGTTAGCACAACGTTAATGCTTGCTTTGCGGTGGCAGCGTGAGTACCGGAAAAGGCACTCACGCAGCCGTTGCAAAGCAATTTAACAGAGGCTGTGCGGCTCTTTGCTCGTAAGTGAGGTGAGATTCACCCAAAGTCGCACAGCTCTGGTAAATCCAATATGGAGATTTGCCCAGAGAGCTTGCGCCTCTTGGTGAATCTCCCTGTATAAATCTTAACAGTTGATCCAAAGCAAGGCAAATCCACAATAATAATTGGCTTTTTATATTAAAAGAGATGTTAAAGTTAGAAGTTATCCAGCGCCTGAGATTGTTGCCAATTTTTTTTCTAAATTGAAGGTAATATGTGTGACCACTTAAAGTAAGGCATGTACAGAGGAGGCAGCGGGTGCAACAGCAGTCAATCATTGGCTGTGATGATGTCAGCAGTCTTTGCCTTGATTAATTGCATGGAGTGAGGAGCCAGCTTAATCAAAAATGGGGGTAATAATTATAATTAAATATCTAGTTAGTAATGCAGGTAATATAGTGCAAAATATATCATTTGGGGTTGGGGGGAGGTAACTGTCAATTGACCAGTTTTCTGTTTTAAGGGTTGACATTTCCTTTTATGGTGTAGGGCAATTGTCTGACTATTCCAAGTATACTAATTTGCACTATAAGGACATGTAACTGTCAGATCGAATTTTCTAGGTTTTAATTTGCTTCCAGTTCTTTTTAAAGAGGACCAACTAATTACAAATCCTTATTTGTTTTAAAACTGAATGCAACCTCCAGAACATAATAACACATTAGCCTTTTATACTATAGATAGCATTTTAAAGAATACAGTTTAGTGCTGTTTAGACTTTTAGCAAGCGATTATTTGAGGACAAGTGTTTTCTGAATACATTTGCATGGTGACATCCTACAAAGAATCTGTGAACCTATTGCTGTACAAGTGCCTCTTGAACTCCAAATAAATTTGACAGATTATCAATATGACTTAAACACATTACCAAGAATGATCTTCTTAATTTGACAGAACACAAAAGGAGAAGTGTTTTCCAATGCTGTAATGTACTCAGAGACAGGCTGATTCATTGCTACTTTGCTGTGCTCAAAGTGGGAGTGACATCTGTATAAAACAAATGAATGAATGAATCTGTATCCAATGTTTATTATAATAACAGCTAGAACACACCTTTTTTTATCTGGATCCCTATTAAAATCTGTTTATTCTCCACTGAATTATTTCATTAATCAGACAAATTTCATACCTGAAATATGTATATAATAAACCTTAAAGAAAAAATAGATATACAATATTTGAAGTGTTTCAGGCACAAAAAATAGTGTATAAAATAACAATTACTACTACTTACATTAAAATAACACCCATACATTAGATGTGAGTTGTATTACAGTAATCTGTAGGAAGGGATAACCCAGCTTCTTCTGGTGAAACCTTAAAATACAAAAATCCTCTTCTCTAATGTATGTAAAAATAGGTGTTTTACTGACAAAAATAATAATTTAAAAGATAAAAACACATATACAAGAATTTATGGATTGCCCAGAAACAGGTGTACTGCTTAGATTCACTCTCTCTGCTCAAACAGCTTACTTCCACATTGGCAACCACATGGAATACCTGACCCTTTTAATTGTCACTCTTCAATTACTACAATTCTTATTCATTTTAATTTAAAATTGTCTAATATATTTTTAAACCATGGAAGGTAGTGTTGACTGTCTATTAAAACATAGTAATATTGTAAACTGGACTTGAGTTTAGATGTTGAAAACAGTAGGTTAACATTACAGTCTTCAACTGTGTATCCTTAGACTTTACCATTACAACAGCTTCAAAAGGACAAAACCGTTGATCAAGCTAAGTGTCATCTCTTCTATTCAGGGAAAGCCCATCCATGAATAAATGGACTTCATAAGATACACAAGGAAGGAACCTTGACCAAAAGCAGCATCAACTCTGTAAGGTTTTTTAATTATTAACACTAATTCTCTCACATTGCATAATCTTTTTATAATAAGATATAATTTGTTACAGGATCATATCAGAACTGATCTTATTAGTAGTAGTCAGCATGGATTTATGAGAAATAGATCATTCCAGACAAATTTAATTGGTTTTTATGAAGAAGCAAGTAAGAATTTAGATTCAGGCACAGCAGTGGATGTGGTATATTTGGATTTTGCGAAAGCTTTTGATACTGTGCCACATAGGTGACTAATGTATAAACCAAGGACTGTTGGCCTAGAAGAAAACATTTGTTCATGGATAGAGAACTGGTTATTGGATCGCAAACAGAGAGTGGTGGTAAATGGAGCTACATCTATGTGGGCTAAAGTTCTATGTGGAGTGCCTCAGGGTTCTGTACTGGGGCCACTTCTTTTTAATCTGTTTATAAATGACTTAGAAGGGGACATTGAGAGCAAGGTCTCAGTGTTTGCTGATGACACTAAACTATGTAGAGCTGGGAAACTTCAAATGATGTGCAAGTGCTGCAAGCAGACCTAGATAGATTATCAAAATGGGCAGCGGAATGGCAGATGAGATTCAATGTTAATAAATATAAGGAGATGCATTTGGGATTTAATAATCCCTGTGCCACCTACACCATAAATAATTCTGTGTTAAGTGAATCTGTAATGGGAAAAGATTTAGGGGTTCTGGTAGATAACAGACTTACCTGTAGCAAACAATGCCAGGTAGCAACGGCTAGAGCTAGCAAGATATTGTCTTATATAAAGAGAGGGGAATAGATTCAAGAGAGAAAAATATTATTCTCCCTCTTTACAAGGCACTGGTAATGCCTCATTTGCAATATGCAGTGCAGTTTTGGAATCCCATATACAAAAGGGACATCTTGGGAATGGAAGCAGGTCAGAGAAGGGCAACTAAATTAATAAGGGGAATAGAGGGGCTTAAATATGCAGGCAGATTAGACAAGTTGTTGCTGTTTACATTGGAGAAGTGACTTTGCGTGGGGATATGATAACCTTATACAAATATATTAATGGGTCATACAATAGGTGGGTGAAAAGGTTGGACTTGATGGACGTATGTCTTTATTCAACCTCAATTACTATGTTACTATGTTAAATATGTAAATAAGAGGCTCAAATTATAATGGAAATAGAAGTGAATATTTTTCTTTTACTCACACGGCTTTGTCACTGGTGATGCAATATCCTTTTATTATACTGTAATAATATCTATTATCCCTTATATATTCATGGACAGCATAAAGTTTGCCTCAAACAAGGGTCCAGTTTTCCTTTGGCAGCCTACAAACTGTTGGTGGACAGTAATTAACTGTCAAGAAATGACATTTGATTCAGGTCCTGAAAAATTTCCTGGGTGAATGCCACCTTGCTTCTCAAAAACACCCACAAACTCAAACATATTAAAATGTAATAGATTGGAACCCCCTCAGCACAAAGACATATTCTTTCACATATGTAAATGTCAATAAATTATTTTACTATCTGTAATATTCTGGGGGATATTCAGTAAAATCCATTACTGCAAAATAAATGGGGAGATGCAATAAGTTTCCCTTTCACAACTGACCAGCAGTTCCCATGATGCATTAAACACTTTGCAACTGTTTTTGCATTGTGTATATACAAGCGATAACTTTTGCACGGCTTCAAAGCTACAATTGAAAAGCTTTAATTTTGGTGCAAAAAACTAGTGAAATAATCATCACTAAATTTATTGCATCGCTTACACTGTGCTATTTCCAAAAGTCTTTAGAAATGGAGAAATGGAGCAGGCAATGCAATATGAGAACAAAACCCTCGCTAACTCGAAATTACATTGGTTAGCAGAGGTTTGCACTTATTTTTCCTGGGATATCGCATCTCCCTGAGTGAGACAGCGAGTGAGCTGAAGCAGGAAAATGGGGTGGGAAAAGGGAAGATGAATTATATTTACTGACCCTGTATAATTTACCTTTATACTACAATCAATTCATTCATAAATTCAAGTTACATTTATAAAGGATTCATTGCTATAGCATATCCATTGTGTTACAGGTTATAGGCTGAAAATTGCAATTTCATTTTAAAATGTATAATAGTGAATTTGCCTCCATTATTTGCTATATTCATTAGAAACTTAGAACAGGAATCCCGGACCTCATTCCATAATTCGGGAGAGAGGGAGGAGGTGGAACGCTCAATGTGTTTCGTGACTAGGTCCCTTAATAAAGAAGCTGGTGCTCAGGCTACGCCCGCAATATATATATAGGTGCCTCTAGGGCCACATGAAAACAAAGTTTTAAAAACAAAAATACACATACAGTACATGTTTAGAATTTCAAGACTACACAAGGTTAAGTATGGGACAAATATACATAGTATTAAATACATCACGTGTATAGTGTCATGGCCAGAAATAACAATGTTACCAAACATTTATATTTCATCTTTTATATCTGGTACTATCTATCCAAATCTTAAAGGGCAACTGTGGTCTCTATATAAGTGTCATCTAATACCTTTTAAACAAGCCTAGGAGGATGTTTCTAGCTTCTTTGTTATATGCTATTAAAGCTTGTGAAGTTATACTTATTTGTCTTTTCTAACTGTCTTAAGGCTCGTACACACATGCGATCGCGGGTCCCGACCCACAACACACGATGTGTACAAATGACTGTTTTGGAAGATAAAGCGCCTACACATGGGCCGATTATTGTCCGAAATGTTTATTTGTACACATCGTGCGTCGCAGGTCGGGACCCACAATTGCACGTGTGTACGAGATTTTAGTCTGTGACAGTCCCATAATGTGCTCTGTAAGAAGCCCCGCCCCAAAAATGTATCTTTTCTAAACTTAGTTAAGCTACCCATACACGGGCAGATGTTCTTCCGGTCGGATCTCAGATCGTCAGACCGACCAGAAGAACCGGTCCCCACCTTGTGGTGCCAATATTTTTGCAGATTTCCCCTTGAAATCTGCAGCAGATGGGGACTTGAAGATGGGGTCAGTCAAAATTTTTCTGCCTGGCCCGATCTTTGTTTTTCCAATAAACCGCTGGGTATTGTATTGGCATAAAGGCAATCCATATTTTGAGCAATCCAATTGAATTTACCACATCGCACAAAATATCAATCCTGAATTCTTAATTATTGTTAAATAAGATCTGATTGGTTGGGGCACAATTAGCACCATTTTAAACGATAAGAACTTTTATTGAATCTCCCTGTATATGTTGGTTTTCAAAATTGTTATTTTTTTGTATCAACGCATGTAACAATCTCAATGTATCTTAGAAGTGATATACTAAGTTAAATGCCATATATAATTTACAAGATGTTTTGTTTTAAAATATATATGTTTTATCAAAACCTAATAAAAATCTATCGAACACTAAAAAAGATTAAATATAGATGTTTGGTGGGTAACTAACATTGTTACTTCTGGTCTCAGATGCTGTTCTGGTTATCGCACTATTCATTTGATGTCTAACTTAACGTTAATTTAATACTATGAACATGTATATGTATCTTTGTTTTAAAACTTTGTTTCAATATGGCCACATACCCCTAGAGCCACATGTGTGTGTGTGTGTATTTAGGGATGGGTGTAGCCTAAGCACCAGCTTCTGATGAAGTGACTTATGTCATGAAACCCATTGAGCGGTGCTAATCCTCCCTCTCTCCATGATATAGAATGAGGTCTGGTATTTCTGTACTAAATTTGTTGATTTAAGTTTATGAAATAAAGTAAAATTGTATCCTATCAGTACTGGGCGAGTAGCCTGTTCTTGTGAAGACTATATATCTTTTATACAGAAAAGCCGGATACACTAACCTGGCAAATGAAAACTCTGCTGTAATTAAATTATATTCAGAGGTGGAAATACCGTAATCAATCCTACCTGCTTGCCCCAGGTACTTTTCATTTTTTTAAAGTTGATTTTTAAGCATAGTTGTGCTTTAGAGGACACAATAATGGTTCTAAACTAACATATATCCTAAACTAAGATATATAATCAAAAGCTGGGCGGAAGTAATAGGAGAAAAAATTAGCTAATACAAAGATATACAGGGAGATTCAATAAAAGTTCTTATTGTTTAAAATGGTGCTAATATTGCCCCAACCAATCAGATATTATTTAACATTTATAAGCTTACATCTGATTGGTTGGGGAAAAATTAGCACCATTTTAAACGATAAGAACTTTTATTGAATAACCCTGATAATCTTTATTCTACTGCCTTGTGGACCTTGGAACTTTTTACTGGGCAATGATTTTGTTAGTTTAGAATCTTATAGATCTGTATCCTTCTATCTTTAAATAAAATCTATCTACAAATAATATTGGGGAGATTCAATAAAAGTTCTTATCGATAAAAATGGTGCTAATTTTGCCCTAACCAATCTGATGTTAACTTTCAAATGTTAAATAAGATCTGATTGGTTGGGGTAAAATTAGCACCATTTTTAACTTTTATTAAATCTCCCTGTATATATTTATTTACATATCTAAAAATATGGAGTAAAATTATGATCTCCAATTTAATAACCCTGTACTTCACATCTAAATATGGCTTGAGTAATTTCTATTTAAAGGAGTAATAAATTAAATTATTAATTGACATTTCAGCATTTACAGGAACGAGTTTCATAAAAATATTCCATTTTTAATAACTTTGTTTCTAAATATGGAGCTTTGAATCTGAAAAGCATCTTTCTTACATGTATCTTTTATGCAGACAGAAGTAGTTATAAGACAGATGAAAATTCATTTTCTGGTTGTGGCCATAAGAATAATAATAAAGGGGATTAAAGGAAAACTAAATAAGTTGTATTTAGGTGGTTTCTCATGTAAAAAGAAACTTGTGCACAATTTATTACATTTTATTTGTTTCTTTAGTGGCACCATAGTTGCACCACAATCCAATCCTAGTTAGGAATTGCCATAAACTTCAAAGCTCAACACTCTTACACTATACACTATACAGGAATTGATTACATTCCTGCAATACTAGAAAATACCTAAAATGCAATGTTGCTTCTATTCTATTCCCATGGTCCTTTGTCAATGGTGATGAGTGACATATAGTAATATAAAGAATACACAAAAAAGAGGAAATAATATAATATATAGATACACTATGAAAGACAAACGATAACAGAATGAAAAACTGGGATATCAATTGAGAAGAGACCAAGCGGGGAGATTCAATATGTTCCAGTTAATTACCGTAACATATACGAGACATAAACAAGACGTCTGGTATCGCATAATTGGATTGAGTAAAGGTAAGACACACTGGATTAAAGTCCCATGCAGAACCATGTTAAAGGGCAACTGTGGTCTCAAAACAAGTTTGGATTAAATGAAAGCCTGCAGTATTTCCTTTACACACATCTCTGGCTTCACCCTGTGAGAAATGTTAGAGAGGTGAATGTTCAAACTTCCTGCTTCCAGTAGGTTGAGTGACATCACCTTACCTCTGCCGACCCTATTCCCCCGGGGGAGAAGCATGCTCAGTAAAGACTTATTGCTGGGGAAATCAGGAAGTACCTGAGGAAAAAATTGACAGTTGAGAAGGGGAACCTATTAATGCAGGCAGAGGCTGGTCACATGACTACAAGCTGGTCACATGGCTAAAAACAGAAAGCGTTTAACCAGAAAGTTACATTGCTGGATACTCAGACTGGGCCTTTGTCAAAAGAAGTAGAAGGAAAGAAAAAAGAACACGAATACCAACAGTGAAGGGGAAAAGCAAGACAGGAGAAAGAACATGGTCATCCCATATGTAGCAGGGAAATTAAGAAGAATGTCTGAAGAAGAAATTAAGAAGAATATCTGCTTTAAACCGAACAACACACTGAGGCAGCAATTGGTACATCCGAAAGACCCAATACCGAAACACAAGATAAGCGACATCATATACGCAGTGCAGTGCAGTGAAGAATGCTCTAATTTGTATGTGGGGGAGACCAAACAGCAACTGCATCAACGTATAGCCCAGCACAGAAGAGCCAATTCCTCGGGTCAGGACTCAGCCGTGTACCTGCATCTTAAAGATAAAGGACATACCTTTGAAGAATGAAATGTTAACATATTGGCAAAGGAACGTGACTGGTTCAAGAGAGGTGTCAAGGAGGCCATTTATGTGAAAATAAAGAAACCAAGCTTAAATAGAGGTGGGGGGGTTCGCCACCAACTGTCTGCCATGTACAATGCTGTTTTGACACCTTACCCTGGGTGTTCCTATAACACCTCTTAGCCAGTATGCAATCACGCCCTTAACACTTGGCTGTGATATGCTAATTGGGATTTTCCAGGGTACATAATTGCCACAGATTCTTGTACAAGTCATTCTGAATTGAGAAAGCCAGTCGGATCACTAGCGAAACATCTTCAAGAACTAAACTTCAAGTCCAGTTGATCTAATTAAATACAACAGATATGTTGTATTATTATTAACCATTTTTTGTTTATATATTTGTATATAATTTCATTAAAGGCTGTGTCCACCCCTAAAATAGACTTTTAATATTATGCTCCCCATGTCCCCCCAGCCCCAACCGCATGGTTTGTTTTTTTAAAAAGCTCCCCAAACTCTTACTTACCTCCCCTCGATCCTCCGCCGCACTGCCGGCCCTCTGCTTGCGAGAATGCAAGCGAGGGCGGACCGGCAGTCGCGTCTGTGATTGGCTGAGCGCAGCCAATCACGGACGCGGCTGCCGGTCATTCAGTGCAGCGGAGGAAAGCGGAGAGGTAAGTAAGAGTTTGGGGAGCTTTTTAAAAAAAAAAAACATGCGGTTGGGGCTGGGGACATGGGGGAGCACAATATTAAGGGGGATTTGAGCTAGGGGGAGGGATAGTAGAACGGGAGGGAGAGGGAGGGAGGGGGGGGGAGGGAGGGGGAGAAGGGCTGCAGTACGCATGGCAAAAATCTACCTGAGGCCAGCTAGCAGCAGTGTCCTATATGGACCTGCTAGCCTCCTGGTGGGCAGTTTTTGGAACTTTGGGGGGGGACTACAGGAGAACCAGAGGTGGGTTGGGATGTAGGTAAGGATTAAACTACACTACATGGTGGGGCCAGTAGTTGGGGGATTATAGTTTTGGGGGTGGACATGCCCTTTAAGAACATTCCTAGGAAATAGGAATCTGGTATATTAATTCATTTTTCCTTTCATAGTTCCTGGTTCAGTCTAACATTTTAAAACTCAAAGTCATTTTAATGTGTTTCCCTGACAACCAACCAATACACAACAGAACTGTTTGACTTCAATGCAACAATGATTTTCTGGATTTTATTATGGAAAACAAGTTAAATGGGTCATGAATTGATGCTAGACATCTGTACTTAACATCACGTGGCGCCAAATGAATTGATTTGCGGAATGAAAATGCAGAAGTAGGGGTTCTTAAATTTATAAAGCTGTATGCAATGTCATATGTAAATGAATACATGCAGTTTATTTATTTATTGCACTTCACTAAGAGTGTTTTTGGTAAAATGCATATAAACTGTTCATTCGGTTAATGTATGAGAGTGCAGCTAAAGGCAGGATTTAGGATATAGTGTACAAGAAAAAGATTATTTAAATAATTACTTCCCTTGAAAGGTTGATGTGATTTACATAAGATAAGGAGTGATAAAGTGCTTTTAAGGACTTGAACAGCATTTCAGTTTGCAGGGGGATGCGGAGGGAACTAATTAGGTACAGTAAAACACCATTGAATCAATGATTTTACTATACACCACAATCAACATGTTTATTAAAGGATATCGTTTACAGGACACTGAATGAAAACAATTATATTTGATATTTGGATACACTATAGACCACTACTGATTTCACAAAACCAATTAAATTAAATTATATTTGAATCATATAAAAAAAAAAATCACATTTGAAGGCTTGGTATCTGTCCCCAGAGCAAAATACTCACCCTAACAAACTGAAATAGTAAAGCAGAAAGTGCCCATATGGTAAAGCAGAGTACCCACCAGCTTGATCAGGGAATCCATATTGGAAAAGACTGCAAAAGTAGAGATATGCAGCCAATGGTTTATAGAGATGGCAGTGGATTTTCATAAAGCTGAAATGCAAAAACTGTGCAAATAAGGCTGAACTTTTTATATATAGAAATGTTTCAAAGTAAGAATTGTGAAAGAAATATATTGAATTCTTTCTTTATAGTAAACATATTCCTCTTCTGTTGCTTTTATATATGCAAATGAATTAATTACTTGACATTACACAGAATTAGCTTTTTTACTGTGTGTATTTAGTGTTATTAGATTTGGTTAATTATTTTTTAGCTTGTTTTTACACCATACTACTTTCCAGTTCTGTATTACCTTGTATGGCATTTTGGCAACTATCTGTAAGCCTGCAGATAATAATACGCAGTGGTAATACGCACTGAACATGCCAGACATCCCACCCTGCCCCTTCAGGCAGGGTTAAAAAGGGGGTGTGGAGCGGGGGGTGGCGTCATGCAGGGGCGGGGCGTGACATCACAATGGGCACAATGGGCATTGACAATATGGTCATTAACCCAGTGGAATCTGCACGCTGCCTTGGAGTGATCTTTGACTCCTCTCTTTCCTTCCATCATCACATAAACAATGTCGCTAGGACCTGTTGTTTTCTCCTTCGCAATTTTGCCAAAATCCGCCCTTTTCTCACTACTAAAATGCTCATCCATGCCCTTATAATCTCCCGTCTCGACTACTGTAACATTCTACTGCTTGGACTCCCAGCCTCTCATCTCTCTCCTCTCCAGTCTATCTTAAACTCAGCAGCTGGGATCACCTCGCTGTGCTCCAAAAGAGAACCTGCAACCCTGATACCCTGCTTTTAACCTTTAAATCCCTTTACTCTGCTGCACCTCCCTACTTATCTTCTCTCTTAGTCCCTTATGCTTCAGGCCGTGCCGCTCCTCGCAAGGAAATCTTCTCCACAGACCCCCAACTAACACTGCTGCCTCCCGCCTTAAACCATTCTCTCTTGCTGCTCCGTACCTTTGGAACTCTCTCCCTCTCTCGCTTTGCCTGGTGACATCCGTTAATGCTTTCAAATCTAGACTGTCCTCCTACCTTTCTGAGCATCAGTATAACTAATGATTGTTAACCCTTTTAAGCACTTTGCACCCATCCCCCTCACTTGTACCTATATGTTGTCCCCCCACTTGATTGTAAGCTCTTTCCGGGCAGGGATCTCATTCCCAGTGTGTCGAGGCTTGTTGCACTTATATCCATTTATACATAATTTATATATATGCTTTCTTAACCGATGTATGAAATTGTATTTAACTTTAATTTAATTTTTATCTATCTGTATAATGGTTTGCACTTATTCCCTTGTTTGTATACTCTGTATTTTATAATGTACATGGCTGAGTATCCAAGTGGCGCTTTATAAATAAAATTATACATACATATACATACATTATACATGGCCAATCTTCTAGGGTGGTGGGAGGCGGAGTTAGGGAGGGGTTAGGGGCATTCCCAGGGCGTTCCAGGGCATGGCCTTAGAAAGTGGGCATGACTCGGGAGGAGACTCATGGACAATCCGGGAGGGGTGGGATACCTGACATGCCCACAATAGCACATTATCATTGAATATTATAATGCCCCCCCTGGATCTAGAGCTTAATAGCAGACAGGGGAAAATAGGGAACATTTTGTGTGAGAGCACTTTAAAGGTAAACTTGCCTTTCATTTTCTATCCTAATTTATATTTATATAATATATACTTTATTATTATTATTTATTACAAAGAAAAGTAATCTAAAACTGCAATCATATAATTTAAAGGTTTAAAAAATTAATTTTTTGGTTTTATTGAAATTTTGCAATTTTGCAATTGTCCTGTCGCAATGATAACGATGGAAAAACAATTAAAATGTGAAAAACATCTTGCCAATTAGTGCGTTTCTTTTTGGTGTTTATAAAAACTATAATACTTAACTCAATGTAATACATACAAAAATGTCATCCCAATCTATAGCTTTCACACAGAAGAAGGCATCTGTGTACCACCAAGTCAGTCCAGAAGGAAATGATGTTTAATATTGGTGCTTCTGTCACATACTTACCTGCCACTCTGGTCCAACGGTTCTCCAGGAATAGCTGGGCGTTTCCGGGTAGACGTCTCATGACGCCACAACGTTGATGGACTGAGCGAAAATTCATAAACCACCGTCTCCTGGCTTCCAGTGCCTGATTGTAACCTCACTACCCCTGGCTCATGTATGTTGCTCTTTGTGCCCAGTGACTAGCTTCTTACCTAGCCTGCATCCTGTCTCTCACCTTGCCTGTGTCCAGCTACTTAGCTCCTGTATGTAGTATCCAACTACACACCTTGACAGTATCCAGCTACTCACCTTGCCTGGATCCAGTATCTAGCTACTTAACTCACCTGTATCCAGTATCCAGTTACTCACTTTGCCAGTATCCAGCTACTCACCTCGCCTGTATCTAGTATTCAGCTACTTACCTCACCTGTATCCAGTATTCAGTTACTAACCTTGCCTGTATCCATTGAGGAGATAGGTAAACCTCTCCAAGCTTTGTCACAGGGATTCATAAATCAATGCCAGATTCAATTTAAACTGCAGCCATCACATTTTACCCCTGAATGGGCCACGGTTGGTACATTATTGCATTGCTTGAGGGCAACGCCCTTGCCTTGGCATCCCCTCAATGGAAAAAGAATTATCCTGTAGTGAACAATATTACCACTTTCTTGGACCTATTTAGCAAGGTCTTCAAAGCACCAAATAGAACTATGGCTGCCTCGTCTTGCTTAATGCAACTCCTTTAAGGGATTCACTCTGTGGGACAGTTTGCCATCACATTTCATACCCTAGCAGCAGAGACCTGGAATAATGAAGCACTGGCAGAGGCCTTTTGGCAGAGACTCTCTGACTGCCATAAGAATAATTTAGAATTTAGAGAGCTACCCATCCAGTTGGAAGAGATGATATAATCGGCAGCACGGTGGCTTAGTGGTTAGCACTGATGCCTTGCAACACTGAAGTCCTGAGTTCGATTTCACCCAAGGACACATCTGCAAGGAATTTGTATGTTCTCCCCGTGCTTGCGTGGGTTTCTTCCGGGCACTCCAGTTTCCCCCACAATCATAAAGATAAACTGATAGGTTGTATGTGTTAAATAAATGTGCTTAGATTTTAAGTCCTTGGGGGCAGGGCCTGATGTGAATCGATACATGAAATTGTAAAGCACTACGGAAGATGTTGGTGTTATATAAATCCACAATAATAATAACCTCTGCATCCAGATAGATTCACATTCTGAGAATGACAGGCAGAAATGTCAACAGCTCGTTTCAGCTTTCCAAAGACATCCTCCTGTCCTGTGAGATCTTCTCAACCATCCATTCCTTCTGCAGAAGAACCTATGCAAATTGGCAGCACCCATCTTTCCTTTGAAGAAAAGTCATCCCAAGTCATTTAGGCGTATTAATGGACTCTCTTTATTATGCCGGAGGAGCTCCTTCTAGGTTATCTCAAGTCTCTTTCCAGATGTGAACTGCTCAAACTTTTACTGCCTGCAACTACAACTTCTAACTCTAACAGGGAGATGTAATAAAAGTTCTTATCATCAAAAATGATGTTCATTTTGCCCCAACCAATCAGATGGTAGCTTTCAAATGCTAAATAACATCTGATTGGTTGGTGCATTGGTTGTAAATCTGCCCTAAGGAATCTGTGTACAGACAGATTCCTTAGGGCAGCTTTATTCCTATGTATCATATAGGTAAGGAAAATTGTTTATTTATAGGATTTAATAAAGGTGCCCATACATTATAACTCGCCTCCCTAACCGATCCCACAACTTTCAATAAATTCTACAGGGGGAACATTTATACTTTGGACATCTTTATATCTTACCTCTCCTGGCATAATCACTCACATGCAAACCTGGTCCATCTGTCAGCTAAACAAATGTTACAGAAGCTTGAAATAGATTAAACAAAAATAGATCACCTAAAGCATAAAGAAAAATCATGCAAGTCAAATAATCACAAAAATTAAAAATCAATTCAAAAAGGTTGATAGGTTGTGTGTGCTAGGATAAATAGATTGTAAGCTCTTTGGACCAGGGCCTAAAGTAAAAATATAAATTAATTCTAAAAGCACTAGGCAATATGTTCAGCACTACAAAAAAATAAATACCGAGGGCTCGTTCACACTACATCAGTTTGTATCTGTTTTTCAAACGCAGGTGGACAGACAGTAAAACCCCATAGGATTTCATAATATCGTTCACACCTGCTGCGTTATAATCCGTTCCGTTCCAGTCCATTTAAAAAACGCACTGCATGCAGCATTTCTGTCTGTTTTTTCATGCATTTTCTATAGAAATCTATGGAATACACATTGTAAAAAAATGGATACAAATGCATGAAAAAAATGGATACAAACTGACAGAAACACATGCTGTGCGTTTCTGTCAGTTTCTGTCAGTTTCTAGTGTGAACGAGCCCTAACTATACAATTATCTCTCCCATCAACCTGACGAATTACAGATGATTTCTCCCCAGTGTTGCTGATTTCGGAAGTAAGAGATACAGATACAGGATGTTGGAAATTATAGAATACATTTAGGTTTACAGTATTTATATTTTAACTTAACTTAATTTTTTTTATAATTTTTTTTTTTAATGTATATTTAGCATCCCAGTTAAAAGCTCAGAATTGTTCCCTTTGGAAGATTTCTTATGACTGAATAATTAATAAATTAAGAGACCAATATAATACCTTCCACGCTGCTCTTCCTTCCTCAAGATGCAGTACTCACTTAACTAAGTTACTGCATCACGGAAACAAGGAAGGTAAGGAGCATGCAAGATAACGCCAGCCTTTTAAAGACCTTCCTTTTCACTCTGATTAGTAGCGCAAAAACGATTGGTTTCTTTGCTACATCAGGTCCCTGTGCCGTTAAGGGTAAATGGCTCAGTTCCCAGAAAAATTGAGTTAAACACACGCTAACCCGATATTATACAAGGAAATTGTGTGTTTAACTCAGTCCATTTTATCCCTGGTTTTAAGATATTACATATCCCTGTAAAATATTAATCCTTATAATATTATTGACAATAAACATTATTATTTACAATAAAACATTGTTTATGTGATAAAATATAATATTTACGTGAACCTGATTTAAAATTCTGAATTTAAAAAAAAAAAAATTAATCTGGTAAAAATATGATTAATTATTTGACAATACTATACAAGCAGAATCTGCTTTATCCCTCCTGAGAAAACATATGGGCAGAATAAGCATTTATACACGCAAACTAATATTTACATACTTTACATGTTAATATTTAGATACTTTACATACTAATATTTACATACTTCACATATTAATATTTACATACAGAATGTCTTTATTTCATGGGATTGCAATGCTAATTTATTAAAATTGGTTGTAATCTGCTGGAAGGATTCTGTTTTTAACCCAGAATATAAACATAAAAAGTTTCAAGCAGATGTTCATGTGTGCATTCAATAAAGTAATAAAATGTGACTCAAAGTTATTGCTATAATAAGTGCACAAGAGTTAAAAATGACTTGACTTGAAAATGACTTGACTTGAAAATGAATGATTTCATTTTGTGGATAATTTTAAAAATGTTCAGGGATATTCAATAAAAGTTCTTATCATTTAAAATGGTGCTAATTTTGCACCAACCAATCAGATCTTATTTAACATTTGAAAGCTAACATCTGATTGGTTGGGGCAAAATTAGCGCCATTTTAAATGATACGAACTTTTATTGAATCTCCCTGGTTGATTAATTAGCGTAGGTACTGGAATGAAAAACAATTTTTTAGGATAATTTCAAAATCCATTAGTGTGCAAACACAAAATGAAACCTTTTCTTTTACCTTCCATCCTTACTGCAATGAATGTGTTCTGTTTACTTCTTTATCGAATGAAAACACAGTATCTAAAAAGAATTGTAGAGTTTTTATTTTGTTTCCTGTCTTCCATCATCACCCCTTGCTGCACACTGGAATTGCTGAAATGAAGGAAACTCTCAGTATGCTTTGGTAGTCTAACATAAAGGCAGGTTGATAACCAGGAGATTATCAGTGTGACCCCATTATCCATAATTGAAATAGCACCAAAACAGCAGTTTTGAAAATGAACAACAATTTTACTGTGTAGTAGGTTGGAGCTGAAGAAAATGAGATGAGGTGCAGTAGATTTTCAAAATCTTTTTAAAAGTTTTCTTAAAGCGAGCTTGGTTTCATTCACATTGAAGTCAGTCAAACATAAATTTAAAACGAGATCGGTAATATGCTTAATGAATACAGAGACTGTGGCACTTGTGTAATCGAAGGATAATGTATGAAAAGGTGAAACTATAGTTAAAAACACTTAAAATCACCAGAATAACAACCGCTGTCCCGACCATGCGCGCTCTCTTAGGCGCATGCACGCCAATACAAGAGATAGGGCGTACGATCGGGACAGAACAGCTGTTCTGTGCAAAAACGGCTGCGAGCAGAACGGATCGAAGGTAAGTTCCCGGTCCCCTGAGCAAAATATTATTCACAGGGAGGTGAGAATTAGCATTCTCACCACCCTGTGAATAATACAAACGGAGGGCAAAGACTTCAAATGTTGAGTTTACAGTTCCTTTAAGTGAGAAATATGTGTTTATATGTTAGATTATTAAGGCAATGCTATTATAATAACATGATTCTATGAGGTACCTTCTGTTATAAGAATGCTCTATTTCATTTTATACTCTGTGTGGAGCTTTTAGCTCCTCTATCCACACCTCTCCCTAACATGTATATTCAATAAGTATTTTGTGCTACCAAGTCCTAACCGCATAGTGACTGTAAATCTGGAACTTGTTGTAGTAAATACTAATACTATACTCATACTAATGAACCTTGCATGTTAATCGGATACTGTATAGGATTTAAGGTGGCCATACATATATCCGATTTTAATTACCAAACCAAGCACTCATGCCATATCAGATCGATCCTGCCGGAACCGACTTTCCCGTTTTTCTATGCCACCGAAGGGCGGTTCTTGCAGGATCGGTCTAATGTCGCGGGAGCATTCGGTCGGGAAAGTAAAATCGGATATATGTATGGGCTGCTTTTGATTGCCCAAAGGTGCTGTTTAGATTGCCTAGGTCTGTTCTCAGACCTGCAGGTTTATTCCACATAGACCCTCTATATTCTAGCTGGCAGGTAGTATAGGTAAGGGAGGTATATGTGTGTGTTTGTTCATTTAATATGATACGATTGCTTGGGTTTTTTTCAGGACCTTCAGACTAATGTTATTATTGCCCCTCTGGATGTTTCCTGATGGTTCCTGTGAGCACTGCATCTATACATAGAAAAACATACACACATAATTTCCACTGTGCACCAACGGGCACACTTTTGCTAGTATATTATATATAAAATATTACAACACAGAAACAATTAAAATGTGGTGGTTGAACTGCAAATTGTATAACTGTTACCAAATTGTATCTAAATGCTAGCTAAACAACACATACCTCTGAAAAGCGTTAGGACCTGTTGCGTTGGATGCCTGTCCCATCTGTTTTTAAATGAGCATTAATAAAGACAGTTTTTTGATGGCTATGTGTAGCTTTGGATTTATACTAATGGCGTGTAGGACCCTCTTCCTTTCTAAATATCACATATTGCTTTTTCCCACTCCTTGTAGATATAGCATCAATGTGTTTATGCTGCACCAGAAAAGCACCAGAGGGTCAAAAACTATTGTATGTTCTGACATTCCTGTTATCTGCAGATTGATTTATAGGTTACAGGATTATCAGCACAGAGACAGCAGAAAGTAAATTTTGCAAAGCTATTCTTATTTTGATTACATGAGATGATATGCAACACCCTGAAGTTAAGCTATTCTAAGCATCTCTGAACTATTTCTGCAATGTGGATGGACCACGGGTTTTCATTTGATTAATTGCTCCTTGCATAGAAAATATTCTTTTCAACAGAAAATAATTTATGGCTGGTATTCAAAAATATAGAGAGACATTTTGTAACCATTGTTCAGTATAAATCTCTTATTTCAAACTGCCTTGAAAAAAACACCCATAAAATTCAAAATAAAAAAAAAATTCTGTTTGGGGCTGAACTTTATATTTTACTTGTATATAAAGACAACAATGTACCACTACTGTAAAATATAAATATATTAAAAGTCACCAAGAAGTCTCATCACCATATAAAAACAAATTACTAAACAACCAAATGTTTTCAAACACATCATGGAACCCCAAGATGTGTATAAAGTCATGTGTAAGGGATGGACAGGCCCTTAAAGGTGGGTACACACGTGGGGACTGTTTGTCCCGACCAAGCATCCACAACTAGTGAGCGCTTGGCCGGGACAATAGTGGCCGAGGCCGACAGTTTGTGCAACTGATCGTGCGGTCACATAGGAAACTTCACGATCGGCCGTGATTTACCAGCAGGTCTGATCGCCCATTTGTCTGATCCGTCGCAGCCGCCCCCACCCACACCATGCAATATTTTGAATGGTGTGTACCTAGCCTTAAAGGACAATTGTGCTTACCATCCTCTCTTCTTTATTCCATTTTAATCACAAAGGGTGAGGACCTAAATCATTAGGTTTACCTGCAATTAGCTATTCTACTTACCTAAAGTTTCTTTACCTGTACAGGACATGAGGGTGGATGGTAGCGTATAATAACATTTTAAGGGGCAGCCCCCAACATCCTATTTCTACTTAAATCTGATATCCACTAAGGAATATAGGGATTGTGGAGCAACTGACAGCTCCTCCTCCATGTATCTGTTGTATTCAATTAGATCAACTGGACATAAAGTTTAGCTCTAATTCACTAATCATCCAACTGGCTTTCTCAATTCAGAATGACTTGTACAAGAATCTGTTGGCAATTATGTACCCTGGAAAGTCCCAATTAGTATATCACAGCCAGGTGTTAAGGATATTCTGAACGCAAGGCGTGATTACATTGTGGCTAAGAGGTGTTATAGGAACTGCCCAGGGTAAGGTGTCAAAACAGCATTGTACTTGGCAGACAGTTGGTGTCGAACCCCCCACCTTTATTCAAGCTTGGTTTCTTTATTTTCACATAAATGGCCTCCTTTACACCTCACTTGAACCAGTCATGTTCCTTTGCCAAGATGTTGACATTACAATCTTCAAAGGTATGTCCTTTTTCCTTAAGATGCAGGTACACGACTGAGTCCTGACCCGAGAAATTGGCTATTCTTTGCTGGGCCATACAGTAAACCTACGATACATCTACAGTAAAACTACTCACTGAAGAAAAGATTTTGAGAGCAAGGAACTTGATTGACAGCTGAAATATAAGAAGTTTTAGACTGGATATCTCAAGAAATAGGGGGCAGATCAACAAAAAAATGATATAGTGGTGGTTGGGAAGAATTATAGTTTCCAGTTATGGTCAATTTAAAATAACTGATTTTTCGGTATAGATGCCCTTTAAATACTGTATACAGTAATTCCGTAGTATGCTTAAAAGATTTTGCATTTCTATTTGCTGTTTTTGGTTTGTTTATATAAGTTGTACTATGATTTTCATATAAGATTTTAGAGCATCTGCAAAGAGTCTAGAGTTCTAGAAAGCTCTCAATAGGTATCAGTATTTTTGTTTTGTTTTGTTTTGGTTTTTTTAAATGATCAGGGGTATTTAACCAGAGCCACAAGAGCTCTGGGTACATCCCCTTCTAGAGATTCATTCATTGTTGCTGGGTAAATCCCAGGATACGCCCCTGCATGACTTTAAGGTCAGCTGGTGTTAAAAAGTCAATCAGATATTGACTTTTAGCAAAAGCTATATTGAATTGTTTGCAGTGACTGCACAGGGTTTTTTTTTGTGATACCCTCACAGTGGCTATTATCATAGATTAAAGTGATGTTAACCTGGGGCTCTTTGCAACATGATGTGCATCATATACAATCTAAATTTAGAACATTAAGCAATTATACCTGCTCTGGCCCTGGAGGTTAGCTCATATGGAGGATATGAAAGTCTGCACAGTATACACAATCCCCAAAATATATGGTGTTTGAGCAAATCACTCAAAATAGAGAGATGTAGTTTAACTTAACTAAGACTGGTGAATTGGCTGGCTTCTTAACTGAGATTAGTGAATTAGCTGACAAACTGCTTGTGTAGATGCTTGTGATTGGAGAATATCATACATGTGATGTGATACAGTCACCGCCCTCCTCTTGATCACTTGTTATTGCCAAGTGTGTTGTTAACTGAAGGCTAAGTCAATATAAGCTAAACCCACTATAAACAAGAAATAATAGGTAAGTGTCCTTGCTGAAAGAACATATTGTTTGTGGTTTGCCAACAGAACTAGTCCAGTAAACAAGTCCCTAAGTAATATTCCTACATCCCATTCTTTTTTTGTTTTTTAATGAAGGGGAAGTGACTGTAAATCAACTACAATTTGTTGTAATCATTTGTAGAGGTATGATAATTCAGATATAGTAACAAAATGGTTTCTTTTGTGAGAAACACATAGTACAGAGTGAAGGAATACATTGTACACAGCAGCATAACAGAATACAGATAATTATAATAAGAAAACCATATATGACAATTGAACGTAGCCACCCAGTGCCAGGGATCCAGGACCATAGTGCATCCCACCAGGGAGGTAAGATAGATTGCTTTATATCTTCTGCAAGGTTTTTTAAAGCTGCAATTTCTTTGTCAACAGTTTTAGTCAAAGCTGAGACTGCTCATGATTTAAGGCTGCAAGAGCTGTGATTTAAAGATTTTGCAGCTACACATGCTAAAGAATTAATAGTTCTAGAATTATATAATATTAATCCTGGAACACCAACAAGAGATACTGCTAAGGATGTATATTCGGCTTTAGACAGTAGCGATACAGAGGAGTCACAGGTGTCATCAAGAGTTGCGGTATCCCTTGTTGTTTTTCTGAGAGCTGACTCATCCAGTGTCTGAGATTGATGTTGAATTTAGAATCGGGTTGGAAGTTTATTGATGCCTGGCCATCTTGTGCTGGTTTAACACACCAAGCTGGAACCCACAAAGGACCTGAAGGAGAGAACACAACAGCAGGACCCCCCCAAGTTATCAGTGGCACTAGACCATGCCATTTCAAATCAGGTATTTGTCTGTATTACACCTGTGGTTATGGCAAAATAGAGTTGTTTATGTTCTTTGCACAATAAAGGTGTGTATTATTTGCAAGTAGTGTGCTCCCCTCATCTTTTCCATTTTGGACTTTGCTTACCCTAGGATAGAGGGTATTTAGGGGATTGCACCTACACAATCTTGGCAAATTGCCCATACAGGTGTGCTAGAGTGATACTGTTTGCTGATATTATCATATAACTGGCCAGATGATATGACAAATTGAAAATATAGTTATCAAAGTGCTTCACAATGTACATATACGGTATGTTTAAAAAATTCTGATTATTATTCAAAAATGTCATTAAAAATCCAAACTTCTAAACATTAATTCATATTTGTAAACTTTATAAACCTGCGCAGGATTTTTATATCTGTAATACATTTCCAAAGAAGGAATCTGAATAGAGAGTAGACTGATTGGTTAATTAGCTTACATTATAACATGTTTAATCAACCACCAAAAAATAAATACACTATATAGTAACACTCAAGTTAATATACCCAGACAATAATTTCTAAAGTTTATGTTAAAAACATAAATGTTAGTAGTTCATGCACATGCAACTGTTAACAAAAATGTAACATCTTAGCATGATCCCTGGGTTTCTCCATGAAATGAATTGTAAATTTCCTATAAAAGTACAAAAATATTAGAATCCATTGAAAAAAAATATCATTGTGGTTAATGTCGATCATATTACACTATAATATATGGATCAGATTTTATAAAACGTGAATCCTTCTGATCTAATACACTAATGAACAAAGTTTACTATTTTGATATTAAATTCCTATTCAATAAAAGTTGGTAACTGATCAAATGGATAGCTGAGGTTGCTGGGAGTTGCAGTCCTTGCATTTACACAAGATAAACAAAAAATAAAACCAATTGTGTTTGTGAAATTTAGTTAACAGTTAATTAGCTATCCAAAGGGCATCTCTATATGGTTCAAGTAGGTAAACATGGATTTATGAAGTTAGTCTAGGGATAGACAAAAAAGCTTTGTGATTTAACGTTCATTAGATTTTGGTGTTTATCCTTCTGGAATAGGGGCAGGAATATAGAATAACTCTATTTAGAAAAAAACAAGAACAGATATGACAATGAAGTAGGGTATGGTAAACATGTAAATTACCTTGCTTACTTAAATAACTTTTGTTTAAGTAGAACAAAGGTGAACATAAGTTTGATCTACAAAACTAATCCATCTTGCTTTATTTTGTATTGCAGTGAATATCTCCTCTATACCTGTAATATTCCTATCTCTAATTCCAATACTGCATTTTACAATTTAAAATCTCCCAACCAACTAATTTACTGCATATTTACCTATAGACATAAACATCACCAACATTTATTGAATAAGTAACCAAACATTTTCAGAAACAGGGTTTAACTAAGTTATTGATCCCTTTCTCCTTAACAAAGAATAACTTCTTATCTGCCATTGTGGTCTAGTCATGGGCACTTGAGTTATACAATTCTTGTTATTCTATTCATCTGAGTTATTACTAGTAACAGAAGCTGTCTGAGCTTGTCTCTTTCCATGGGAATTCCTAGAAATACCAAATTTCTTTAAACATCTCCTTAATCAGAAACACTTTTTCTGGTGATGACCAACATGATTACAGAAATAGCAAATAGAAAATTTACAAGGTTTCTCCTTAATCATTCCTGTGTCAGGTCCATCTTCCTGTTCCTTAGTAATCACAGAGACCTTTGGTAATTCCTGATGTTGCCAAATTAATTTCAACTTTGTTAGTCTCACATTGTGCTTCTTAATTTCCTCTGCTAACAAGCTAATTAAATCAGATTTCTCCTTTACATCTGGGTAACTTTTCTTCTCTGTTTCATATTTCTCACAGTTACTTGATTTTACTTTTTTCATCAAATGTTTTATCAGAATACACATCCTTATCTATGCATACACTATCCTCAACCATATCTGAAGTTTCCATCAGTGGTTGACAGTTCTGACACTGCAACATTTTTAAGTTACTTTGTTGTTCATTTAACTGATTTTCAAGTTCCAAAGTTTTCTTTTGCAATTCAACAGTTTTCTGGTGCTGTTTGCGATACGCAGACAACGCTACCCAACCATGAGTACCTAATGCATTTATTTCTTTTCCTGGTTCAATTTGAACAATATCAATTGATTCAGCATCTTTAATATTTGATTCCCAATTTTCACATATTCCTGCATTGAGGCACCACTCAGTGTCTAACATCTCATTTAGCTGTTCGTCCCATTCTGGAATGGTTACATTACAAAAAGCTTTCAATGCTACATTCAATAATTTCTTAAACATGATTCTGCTTTATTCTTAGATCCAATCGAACAATGTTCTGCTTTCAGTACTGAATTTCCAAAAATCTTTTGACATGGGCTGCCCTATTTTTCTTAATATATAAATTAAGATTAGTTTTGCATGCACTTTATGCTCCTGCGTAAGTGATGCTCCCATACTTACCCTGATATTGGATTTGTAGGATGAAGAGGTGCACCTATAAGTCCTTGCCGGATGGAGTAAGAAGGGATGAAGGGTCCTGGTTAATGTCCCTGTCCAGGGTTAATGTCCCTGCCCAGGATTAATGTCTGTGTCCTTGTTCGGGCGCCATATGAAGTGATGACACACACACTGAGGGTTTAGATCATAATTCTGTGTGTCCTCTCAGATCTCTCTGAGAGGTCCTTTTATTCAGACTTTTAGGCATGTACAGAATTGAAGGGATGGGATAATAGATATATGTGTACGCTTGTGATTGGAGAATATCATACATGTGGTGTGATACAGTCATCGCCCTCCTCTAGATCACTTGTTATTGTCAAGTGTGTTGTTAACTGAAGGCTAAGTCAATATAAGCTAAACCCACTATAAACAAGAAACAATAGGTAAGGGTCCTTGCTGAAAGAACATATTGTTTGTGGTTTGCCAACAGAACTAGTTCAGAAAACTAGTCTCTAAGTAATATTCCTATAAGGGCGGTAGATCAAGGTGTAAATGGAGAAGAGAAGAGGGCCGAGTACAGAGCCTTGTGGTACCCCCACAGGGAGGGGGAGAGTTGGAGCCAGAGTAGGAAACACTGAATGTCCTACCTGAGAGGTAGGAGGACAGCCAAGAGAGTGGAGAACCCTGCATACCTAGGGAGGATAAGATGTGAAGCAGTAAAAGGTGATCCACTGTATCAAAGGCTGAAGACAGGTCAAGCAGAATAAGTAGGGAATAGTGGCCTTTAGATTTAGCATTAAGCAAATCATTAGCAACTTTGGTGAGAGCCATTTCCGTGGAGTGATTGGGGTGGAAGCCAGACTGTAGGTGATCAAAGAGGGAGTTGGCAGAAAAATGATTAACCAGTTCAGCATAGATGTGTCATTCAAGCAGTTTAGATGCAAACGGAAGAAAAGAGATAGGCCGGTAACCGGTAAGAGGCAATTTTATCAGCAGATAAAAAGGGTGTAGGAGGAGGAGGTGGCTGACAGAGTAGAGAGTTGAAAACTTTGAAAAGCTGGTTTGGATTGTGGGATTGTTTGGAAATAAGGGAGGAGAAATAGTTTTGTTTGGCTGAAGACAAAGCGTTCCTGATCCGATAAAGAGCATTTTTGAACTGAAGAAAGTAAATGTTCATTACTTTCCCCTCCCCAGCAACCCCTCCAAGCCTCTCGCCCCGGCCGCTCCCGGGGAGGGGAAGGGAGGGAGCCGCTGGGAGGGGTGGAGGCACCCTCCAGCGGGGCCACGAGAAGGGCCTTTTGGGGCTTAAGGGGTCCCGCAGCCCGAACCGGGACCCCCCTCCCCGGCCCTATCAGGGCCTTTGGTGGCACTGACAAGTGCCTTTGGCGGCACTGACAAGTGCCTTTGGCGGCACTGACAAGTGCCTTTGGCGGGGTCACCCCCAGTGTGCGGCTCTTAAAAGAGCCCTTAGGCGGCGTCTTCTTTCTTCCAGTTCCGGCGACACCAGCTCCGCCGAGGCTGCCGACCCCCAAGAGGTACCCCTGCGGCCGCCAGGGGTATCCCCGGCAGGCGCCGGCGACCTCAACGAGGCCGATGTTGCCGGCGTCTTGATCCGACGCGACGTCTTCGGGCTGGCGACACCAACACCACTCAGGTCGCCGATGCCAGGCAGACTCACTGTGGCCGCCAGTGAGCCCGCTGGCACCGCCGGCCTCAGCGGAGCCGATGTTGCCAACCGCTTCTTTCTTCAGCCATCTACTGCGATGGCATCTGAGTTCCGCAGCGGAGTGCACCTCTTTATATAGGTTTGCACAAAACCCTAATTCATTTCTGATTGGTCAATTTTTTAATGCTTGGTTTGCATGCTTTACATCAACCAATCAGATTACTGGAAAGTTCTGAAATCTGATTGGTTAATGTAAAGCATGTAAACCAAGCATTAAAAAATTGACCAATCAGAAATGAACTAGGGTTTTCTGCAAACCTATATAAAGAGGTGCACTCCGCTGCGGAACTCAGATGCCATCGCAGTAGATGGCTGAAGAAAGAAGAAAGAAGCGGTTGGCAACATTGGCTCCGCTGAGGCCGGCGGTGCCAGCGGGCTCACTGGCGGCCGCAGTGAGTCTGCCTGGCATCGGCGACCTGAGTGGTGTTGGTGTCACCAGCGGCCGGGGCGGGGGGCTTGGAGGCGTTGCTGGGGAGGGGGTGCGCGGCGGGTGGTCGCGACCACCTGCTGCGGCCCCTTCCCGGCAGCCCCTCCTAGCCTCCCGTTCCGAGATTGCCGCGAGCGGGGAAGGGGTTGGGAGGGGCTGCTGGGAAGCGGCGGCGGGTGGTTTCCGCCGCCGCGGGGGGTTGTGGGCGGGGTGGGCGTGCCTCCCAGGGCGGGTGCCTGCCCATCCCCGCCGCGGGGAGGCTAGGTTTTTGCCACCTTCAAGGTGGCGAAGTAAAACAGCCGATACTAGCACTGCGATACACATACCGCCGCTTTATAAATAGAAGCGGCAGTAACAGGTAAGTATCGCCGTGACGGGTTAACGCTTCGTTAACTTTTCGCGGCCGTTTTCGGATATTTATAAATCGCGTTAAACACGATTTATGCGTTAATGTCAGTGAAAACGGCCGCGAAAACTTAACGAAGCTTTATAAATATGCCCCCTGGTGTTTTTGAAAACTTTGCACCCCTTTGTTTTATATACCCAGGAACACACTGACACAACAAGTCTGGGCATAAAAAAGGCCTCACCAAAAAAAATTAAAAGCAATGAGATATATAGGGGCCAATGTGGGGTAGGAGCAGGTAGATATGGAAGACAAACAATCACTTAGCAATTGTATGGCTAAGCAAAGTCTACAATACCACTTGTCTTTATAGTACTGTATGTTTACTCTACAACTTGACAACCAACAGTTATGTAATTTGGACACCTTACATACAATAAGACTACTGGATTTGATTTAACACTATTAGATAATATATAATAGTATAGAACAAAATAGAATGAAGAGAAGATCTGTCAGCCACTGCACAAGCTGTTCTTTGACAACTCACTTCTGTTAAAAAGAGGGGAATGAGTATTCTCTCCTGTCTGGCGAATATAGACTTAGAAAACAGTTTGAAAGGATGTAATTATTGTTACAAGTACTTCATGTTTGAAGAAAACTATTAAAAAGACCATTAAAATAGAGACCAATCTAAGATTTTGTATACATTTTCTTGGTTCTGATTCTGAATTCAATCAGTTTTCTAATTGATACTCAGGTATCACAAAAAGTGGCAGCAATTTGTGTATAAATATATACTCATAACAAGCTCTGACTTTGCCTTTATTTCTTTTTAACATATGTTTAAATGGACGATAAAAATTTGGCCCAGTGAAAAGCCAAACATGGATGGATCGTAGCATTGTTCATGAATGTTTTACCACTGGAGGCCACTGTTTTACAAGACTCTTTTAATGAGGCATGCTTGTCAAAGCAAATATACCAGTTCCCGCTGAAATAGGTAAAAATAAATATTATAGATACAAAGAGTAGATCAATAAACTAAAACATTCTACTAAACATGCTAAGAAAATAATACAATGAAAATGTATTTATTAATTATCTTAAGGACACTTCAAAATCATAGACTGTGAGAGAAGTAGGTTATTTTTCCCGATCTCCATTGGTACAGGACTGACAGGTTCTTGTCTCCTCTGTAAGTGTAATGAGGTCCTCTAAGGTTAAGAAGAACACCAGCAGAGATCAGGGGAAATCCCTTGCTCCTGTGGCCCAATCAAAGGATTGGGGTTGTGGGGCAGGGGTGGTGGTTTATAATAATGATAATTGGATTATCCATGGGCTTGGGGATGAGCATGTAAATGTTACAAATTTATAAAGCATAGTTCTGGTGTAACGTGTGTATGTGTACAATATACTGTAGATACAAATGAACTGCTAGAGTTATTCAAATACTCTGGAACAACATAGCCATCACCTTGTAGAAATAAAACTTTTGCCCCCCCCCTCCCCCCCACGTAAAATATTAAATCATAAAAAAACATTGTTTTGTTTGGGTTTACAAAATGATGGCACTCGCCATTTTCACAAAAGCTGCTATTGTAACCCTGCTAATGGAGGCCTTGAAATGTATGTGTGTGTTTATTTATATAGTGCCACTTGGGGACACAGCACTATACTGAAGCCAAGTCTGAGTTCAATATATTCTATTTCATGGCCTGGTTTTGTGCATAGACAATGACTTTCACTTTACATGTGCCACCAATAGGGAACATCATAATGCTAAAACAGACAGCGGTGGCTGTATCTCTTTCTGTCACAGAAAACCTTGTATTATGTTTGTGTTTTGATAAGGGTTGTGTGGCAGGTTTTATTTAGAGACACAATATGGGCTATGTAACAGTATGTGCAAAAAAAGTCTGACCAATCCTGGGCCTCTGCTGTCTAGAAAAGGCCAGATGTGAGTAAATGGTAATATAGATATAATTTGCAAATATTAAAAGCAGAATACAAATATACAATATATACAAACATAAATAAAGTATTCCCTACTATTCCCTGCTAGTCATAATTATATATATATATATAAAACAACCATCAAGAAAGCACTTGTGGGACTTGTATCCGTGTAACAGTTTACTATAAGAACATCTACGCGTTTCGGCGAAACTTACGCCGTCCATTGCACGTCGTAAGTTTCGTTGAAACGCGTAGATGTTCTTGATGGTTGTTTATATATTAATGTTTGTGAAGCACCGGGGCAATTGGCTTATACCGCATGAGTGCGGGTCCTAAGGAGCAGATATATATATATATATATATATATATATATAAGTGTGCCCATTGGTGCACAATGGAAATTATGTGTGTGTATGTTTTGCTATGTGTGGATATAGTGTATATAGAATCTTTACACAGGTATATTTTAAACTGTTACTCAGACAGTCACCAGATTCCAGAGGAACCAAATAGGAATCCTGCAGGTCTGAGAGTAGACCCAGGCAAGCCTGCCACACTGTGTGGTTGAAACTAAACATGCTAGGGTAATACTTATTAGTATTCACCACGGCAAGTGGTGATGGTACCTCATATATTATAACAGAAGGTACCTCACAGCATCATGTTATTATAATCGCATTGCCCTAATAATCTTACTTATAAAACATTTCTCAGTTTACCTAAAGAAATGGATTTATCCTTTATATACTCTTTTATACAAATCTAATTTAAAATAAATTGCTTCAGAGCAATTTTTAATAACTGATAACTGATTTTTATTTCAGTATTACGGTAAATCCTTGATATACCTGCCTGGCTTTAACACTAAGCAAAAGGTTAAGGACTTGCATGCGAGCACCTTCATCCCAACCATTAAAAGTGGCTGCCAATTCAAATTGTTCTAGCCAATCAGTCCACTCCCTACTTACCCCATCAAATGGATCAGGTTTAAAAATAGGTTTGGCAATTGGGCCTGGTAGAGCTACTGAGTCTAATTGGGGAATTTCATCTGCAGGTACAAGGACAGGAGGATTTAAATCAATACTATCAGTAGCAGCCTCCATAGCTTAATACAGAGAACAAATAAACAGAGAAAACAGGGAGAATAAATGGTATTACCAGCACCGCTGCCACCAATTTGTACCAGATCACTGGTTTATTGGAGGATTATGGGTAGCATGGCACACAGTGGGTTACTCTGGTGGGCTGGCACAAAGCAGACAGTGCACATAAACAGGTTCCCCACATAACATGTGCAGTAATCAGGGGTGTCCCTGTCTATAGTGCACCACTATGAATATTGACCAGGTCTAGCGTTCATTTAAATAACAGGCTTAACTGTCTAGTATATATATAATTTGCAACATTTTATTTAGTAGATTAGTACAGAGCCTGAATTCCACACACTCTACTTAGCTACAAATGTTACAAATGAACTGAAGGTGAGGGATGGAGGGGGGAGGATGAGCTCAGATAATAGGACTGAGGAGAAGAGTTCTAAAATGCCAGGTAAAAGCTGCTGCAGACTTTATAACAGTGTCCCTTGTGACTAGCCATGAGATCCCTATCCCTGCCTCTTTCTTCCTTCCACCCAACACTCCAATTAGAACTTAGAGTAGGTGAGGAGTGAACAATTCAATGGAGGAGACATGGAAAGCAGGTTAAACATCTTTTACCAACTAATAAAGCACTTAAATGACTGGAAAGCCCTACTCATATGACATAAATATTTCATCCACCTAAGTCTGGGTGTATTCTTGATGCGCATGTATTGTATAAAATATATCAATGTTTTTTATTTTTCATGTTTACACAAATGCATATGGAAGAAAAGTGACCTCCAAGACTATATTATATACACAATGGCTTAGTAAAAGTCATAAGGCAATATCTTCTCAAATAGTTACAAACCTGCTTTAGCAATAGTGGGTAGAGATGTCCGAAAAAACAAAACATACTTTTCCAAGGGTTATCAAACGTACAAGATTATTTTTAAGGGTTACCGAAAATAACATTGTACATTTGGTAACCCTCGAAAATATGTTCCAAAGTACCGAAATCCGAACAATGTGCTCGGTTCAGATGGAATGTTCAGATTTCAGAACTGAGCAGTTCCATGCCAAATCCAGGTCCAAGTGGGACCAGGATCCCATCTCTAATAGAGGGCAAAAATGCAAAACCCACTCTAGGTAAGGTGCTTTCAATGAGAAGCGCTTCTTATCCTGAAAATAAACTCTCTTTGTGGACATATTTTTTGGGGGGGTTAATATTACCTTTTTTAAGCAGTCTATGTGGGTGCCTAGCCTGAAAAACAGAGTTTGCAGGAATCTAATGATCTGCAAACTACATTTGTCCTAGAGAATAAGGCAACTGCTAACAACAGTTGATGGGTATAGGCACCTCCCTCCTGATTCACCGTTCATCATGATTGACAGTCTTGACTTCCTGGATCCTGATGTCATCACAGCTGCTGAGATCTCATGAGATCTTGCGGAAATTTATATATTTTTTCTGGCAAGCAGATTGCTACCTTAAACCTAGGACATAATCTACTTACTTAACCAAAAGGTACAGAAGAAAAATGTTTAGAGCAGGATCTTACTCGTAACTACCAGGGGAGCAAGGGGTCCCTATCTTCTTATTTTTTCTATGACAGATATAGCCTCCTTCCAGAAAACTACTGTAGATGAAACATGAATATGGCCCGCTTCATTGCAGGGGGGCCCAGTGTGCCCTAGTTTAGAGTAAACAGTTTTTTAATAACCGTAAAAAAGTAAAACGTGTGCATAGAAGTATGTTTATCAATATTGATAAACGTATGTATCATTATATTTATTTATTTATTTATTTATTATTTAAAACTAAAATATGTATAGTAAATAACCTAATTACTTCCCCAAACCTAGACCTCACATGGTTTATACTTACCTACGAGGCTTCTAAATATACTTACAAGTCCTCATTCCCCTGGCTGGCTTTTGCTGCTGCTCCGTGCACACGGCAGAAGCAGAAGGGGCTGGACCGGCAACAGCATCAGTGATTGGCTAGGACAATGCCTGCATTCCTATGGAGGTCAGCCACCTAGCAACAGCTGATGGGGAGAGTAGCACCAGTGGCAGCGCTACACTGGGGCATGATGGGGCATGTGCACACTTCCCACACTTCCCAGATGCAGTGCCCCCCCCAAAGTGCCCCCCTTCCCAATTTCGCGATGTCCCGGTCTCCTGGTGCCGGTGGTGTTCTGGTTGGGTATTGTCAGTTATAACATTTTTTTTTAAAAAGATCTTTAATGAGACCTGACACTTTCCAGTCTGTAGGGAGTTAGTGGAGTACATGGGCACCGCATGGGACAGGATGGAACCTCCCACTCCTCTGCTGAGACATGAGACACTATTCTGTTATCTCTCCTCTCATTTCATTGCCCTCTACACTTTCCTGGGCACCTTTTGCTCTTTACTTACGAGTGAGAAATACTCTCACTTACGAGTGAGAGTATTTACGGCAGAGTATTAGAAGCAGCTTAGCAGTTTAGATTTTTAGTTTATTACTCAAGGAAGGAAACTTACTCAAGGAACTTACTCAAGGAAGCAAAACAATGTATAGGGGACTCAGATTTAAATTTAACCAGTTGGACATCTATCATCCCTCTCCACTAACAAGTGTTTAACCAGCCCTCCAGCCAGTGTTAAAACCAACCCTCCAGCCAGTGTTAAAACCAGACCTCCAGCCAGTGTTAAAGAATGGTATATAATGCTTCATGAAATGGTCTTTAATGTATGTAGCCAGGCAATGCTCTTTAACTAATCTTGTAGTTTAATTTTATAAACTTTAAAATTCTTTGTTAAAAGCTGTTTTAACTGTAAGGTGTGTAATAGCTGTTGCGTACACCATACATTATACTGACATAGATTATTGGTATTTTTTTCATGTGCACTGTTAACATTTGTGCCCATCTTGTGCCCCCCCAAAACTCTGGAGCCGGAGCTGGAGCTGCCACTGAGTAGCACACACCTGGTGGTTGCTATTGAAAATTCTACCTTTTTAGTATCTGAAAGATCATAACCATAAGGCAGCTATAAGTATAATACCCAGAGGAACCATTGGGTATTATACAAATCAGCATAATTGGAGAGAAGGTCTAATCTCAAGCAGATGTGTATTTAGGAACAGAGAGACAGGGTGGTGCTGCTCCCTTTATAAGTCCAATGTATAGTGAGAGCTGGAATAGTGTAAGAACTGAAGTCAGAATTTTCAAGCTAAATCATTTAACTTAATTGTAGAAGTTGCTATACTTGTGTGAGATATTAAGGATAAGAAAATATGCAATTTCTCGAATTCACCCTGGAGAACTTCTCAGAACATTCTTCTCAGTAGACTAGAGTCCATGTTATAATGTAATTTTGGTGCTAGGTGTAACATCTTTACTAATGTAAGCCAACAGGCTTGCCAAATCTTTAAGATGTAATAAAAGGTCTGGCTTATAATTAATACAGCCCTGCTAATAGCTCTAAGCAAAGCTTTTTTGATGAAAATAATTGTGGCCATACACTACAAATGTACTCTGATGTTCGAGAGTTTTATTTTGCGATTGATATTTAGAATTGCAAACTTACAGGGAGATTCAATAAAAGTTCTTATCGTTTAAAATGGTGCTAATTTTGCCCCAACCAATCAAATCTTTAACATTTGAAAGTTAACATCTGATTCGTTGGGGCAAAATTAGCACCATTTTAAACGATAAGACCTTTTATTGAGTAACCCTGAGGATCCATCTGGGAAACGTCATGGAAATGTCATCAGTAAAACTGCTGCTCCACAAGATAGTACAACTGATTTAACATTCACCGGTTGTGCCAAATTAAAGATCTGATATAATATCATTGATATACTATACTGCTCTGCTTAGAAAGCATACAGTAAACAGTAAAGGACCAGCTGCAATATTCAATTGAATGAATTTAAGACCAGATGATTCACCTGTAATAGAAAGTAGACTAGAATCTAAATCAGGTGCCATTAAGCCTGCATGGTTGGTATACCAATGTGGTTCCTGGAAACCAAATTATCCTCACTAAGTGGTCCTGAATGTCAAAATTTAAAACTTCAGGTGACTCCTATAGTGCCCAACGCTGAGAGAAAGTTTATATGGCGTTTTTCAATGTAATGGTCTCCTTAGTCTTGCTAAACATTTATCTTATTTTGGTGTATGATTTGTGTTTTTAATCTATGCATGATGTGGACTCTGTTTTGTATGCAATTGTGTACAAAGGGAATTATACTACTGTGATGCAATATTCTGATGACGGCCCGCTAAGGGCTGAAACACATAGAGCGGCTCTATTGTATGTATCAATAAATCAATAAAATGTAAAAAATAAAACAAATGTAAACCTTAGAGGTCATATCCAGGTTTCTTCCCTTTGCATGCAAACAGACTATCACATTTCTTTGCTGATGGACTGTCCGTGCTCCTAAGGTGACAGATCAGGGTTTGATCAAGGGAAGGAGCATTGCTAGTCATCACCTAGGGGTTGAAGTTAATAGACTAGAATTAGAAGAAAAAATAACAAACTTTTGAGGTGATTAACTAAAAAACATACATACATTATATACCGCAATAAATAAAACAACAGTAAACAACTGTCAGGATCATTTTAATATGTTTGATGTAAGGGGATAAATCTGGGATAGTATATACCTCTTGGATATTATTGTAGTTACAGATGGGCCAATTATTTCCTACTCCACAGAAGAATTCCTGAAAATACATACTGCAAGCTAGAATAGATGCAGAAAAATATGTTATATTCATTCTACTGCTGTTTCCTGTAAACTAAGATCGAGTTGACATACTGTGACAGATTGGAGGGCAATTATGAATCCATCTGTACATAATAGAAAACTTGCTTGAAAAGGGTGCTGACATGGTGATAGATGCTCAGTTACGTAGGAGCAGGAGGAAATGATTAATGACGCAGTTAAGAAAGACATATGTTTTTATAGACAATTATATATCTAACTACTAAAGACATTAAAAGCAATACAGCTTAAAAGCTACACAGCAAGTGTTTTGTTTTAATAGGAATATTGCAAACTTTACAACAGGAAAAAGTTTTGTATATTTTGTTTGATTTCTCTGTCACTTACCTAAGAACTTATCTTAGTCATAAAGTGAACTTTATGGGATGTTGTGGCTGCATTGCATGGCCAATGGTTTCTATATTGTGACACTCCATAATAATGTAAGAATTATGATAACATGGCTTCCTGGACTTTGATTAAAGAATAAATAATTAAATTGCACGTGGTACAATATTTCAGTCCCAATGACTGCCTGGACCAGTATTGTCTGTAATTTCCAACTCAATAATTGGCAAAATCAGTTGTCCCAAATGATCTGACACGTCGGCCTTAAATGGAACACAAGACACAAGACAGGGCGAGGATATGACGCATTTGACCCATGTGAACCAGGCCTAAATGTCCTTTTGTATAGTCAAAGACAATAAAAAAATACCCTTTATAGACAGCTTTAAATCTAAATCCTGCCCCTGTAAACTATATATTTTTTTCTTTACATTCTTGATTTGTTGTATAAAAGTAATTTTTAAAATGACACCAGACCGTTAATAATAAATCTGATAGATTTTTCACCAATTACCCACTAATAGGGATAGACTAGAACTCGAACTGGAGGCCAAGTTCGAGCCGAACTTTATGAGTTTGAACGGACTCGGACTACTCAAACTATCCCGGACCCGGATTTCTCAGACTTTCGATCGTAAATTCGATAATTATTGAATGTACTGGATAGTGTACTGGTTAAAGTCACTATCAGTACACTATCCAGCCACTACATTATATGTATATATAGATTTACAATATAATAACCATATAATAACCATATGATAATCTAGTAATATATTAAGCAAAAAATATAGTGGCTGGATAGTGTACTGGTTAAAGGCACCGCCTTTGACATGGGAGTCCAGGGTTTGAATCCTGGCTAGGGGCAGCTATACAAATGTTTTAATTATTATACTACCCTAGTAATATAATAACCATATAATAACCTAGTAATATAATAACCATATAATAACCTAGTAATATAATACCCTATATTCTAACCATATAATAACCTAGTAATATAATAACCATATAATACCCTAGTAATATAATAATATCATATGGTTATTATATTACTAGGTTATTATATGGTTATTATAGTACTAGGTTATTATATAACCTATTAATTATTATAATACCCTAGTTATATAATAACCTAGTACTATAATAACCATATAATAACCTAGTACTATAATAACCATATGATAACCTAGTAATATAATAACCATATAATATTATTATATTACTATATTATATGGTTATTATATTACTAGGTTATTATATGGTTAGAATATAGGGTATTATATAGTTATTATATTACTAGGTTATTATATTACTAGGTTATTATACAGGGTATTATATTACTAGGTTATTATATGGTTATTATATTACTAGGGTATTATTATAATCCAAACATTTGTATAGCTACCCCTAGCCAGGATTTGAACCCTGGTCTCCCATGCCTTTAACCAGTACACTATCCAGCCACAACATATATGCTATGGTTAATATATTACTAGGTTATCATATGGTAATTATATGGTTTCTCTGAAGTTCAAAAGTTCCAAAACGGACCAAACTTTATATAGTTCGGCCATCTCTATTCCCTAATTCAATCAATGATTCACTTTTTGTGTCATTGGCAACTGTCAAAAAGCCAACATTTTAAAACTGTAAAAATTTAAAAATTTACATTGTAAAAATGTGTTTTATAGTGTGCCCATTAAAAGTAGCAAAAAAGTTCAATGAGTAAACATGCCAGTTATAAATGATACCCTTACATAAAATATAACTTTTCCTATTAAAAATCTATCCCAAAAGTGTATAAAATGATGGTCATGGTACAGTATATCTGTATTCTGTTAGATCAATTGGACTTGATCTTTTGCTTGATAAGACCCACAAAGCATTTTGGAAACTGACCGCCCAATTCCAAGAGCCCTGGATTCTCTATTCTTTATAAAATAAGCTAGGAAACAGCTCCTACACGGAACAATGATGATATTATACTGTATAAATCACTAGACATATTAGCTCCTGCTAATCAATATCAATAAGTGCCCAGTCTCTAAGGACCAACACCAACAAATTGTATTAAAATGCTGCACATGCTTGCTCACCCTCTACCTAATATTGTACTTCACTAGCTAAACTACTAAGCACAGCTAAGAACTAGTCTGATTGTTTGACTTAACAAGAGAGCCTATTAAACATAAATAGTGACTCCCTGTAGACAACATCAAAAGGATAGATCTTTAAGGCTTCACTATTTATACACCTGTATTCACTGATCTGCAGCCATGACTATTTACAGAATAACAACCCAGCGGAATTTAACATTCATGCCAATTGAAAATACTTTTATCTTAGATTTATTCCTGAATTCTTCTTGTATTGTAAAATTGTAAATTAAATATTGTAATATACAGTGTTATAGCAAAAGTATTGGTCAGGGAATAGAATAGATGGTAGGGAGACTGTAAATGATAAAGATTATATCCTGGAAAGTTGTGGATATAAAAGAAATGAAAGAATAGGGTTTGGAAAGTTGAGGAGCAGAATATGGAGGTCACAGAGAGAAATGTGGAGGTAGAAATAGTATAAGATAAACAATACAATAAGACAGTTCAACATCATATTATTCAATACAGAATCACTGGGGTCCATCAAACCATAAAATAAGCCAAATTACAGAGACTTTAGTTCACAGACCCGCTGAACTGATTCTCGGTGCTTGTGTCAGGCAGAAGTTTAAAAATACCAACAGAAAACTATATGCATTGGTTTCATTGATGAATTTGATAAATATTAAATATGGTTATATACAGAAATGTTCTTTGGGTATAATACAGTGGGTGCCTCTTTGACCATAATTCTTAGAAATCAGGTATTTCTTGGAAAGTTTTGGATGTGTAATTACATTATTTTTTAATAAGGTAGTATATATATATATATATATATACCATTAGGGCTATGTACCGAGAGCCGGTATCGCAAAGATGGTGTAAAGTGAACAAGTGATACTTGTATTCAACAAACCGTTTGCGATTAAAAGTAAATAAGTGTTTGCGTTAGAACGTGTATTTTAGTACTACAGTTGTGTAAGTCATGATATATAGCGGTAAAGTCACGTTAAGAGCTTAGCGTGTGTTTTAGTAGTGGGATTGCATAAATTGTGTTACATTTCGTTATAGAATAAATATAGAATTTATTTATTATTATGTATTGTAAACGTGAGGAAAACACTTCCAGCAGAGGAAGATATGTTACAAATATTTGTAGCCTTTATACACATAAGAACATGTAGTGGCTGGGTAGGTAGGTAACTAATTGGCTTACCAACACAAAAGATAGTTCAGAAGAACATACATTCATAATTATATCTGCAGCAAAAATTCATATATACAGTAAAATAAAGAAAAGCTTGCTTGCTACACACATGCATGCGTGCTTTGTGATTGGTCTGTGTCAACCAATTGCACATTACAAAATGGGCCAATCGTGAAGGTGAAATCACATGATTGCAATGCGCACATATACCGCCTCCCTGTACATAGGACTTTTCCTGTTAACGTCTGATTAAGACCATCATTGTGGTTGCGTTACAAACGCTCTAAAATATCACGTTACATTCACACATTAATGGTGTTAAAATTTGGTACATTACTTGCATTGTCTAGACACGCAAAGTTAACGAGAATAATGCACACATCGGAAGTTACATCTAAAAGTCACGTTAAGGGTTGATAAATCCCTGTTAAGACATTAACGGAACTTTTATACCCAATTTTGTGATATCGGCTCTCGGTACATAGCCCCATATATATACTTCTAGGCCTACCACATTTGTGGTCAGACTGACTGATGGATTTTTTTAATGAACATGCTATTAATGGCAGCCTACTATGACTTACATTTAGAGATAGGCAAACTGCTAAAATCTGTTCCGCCTGTTTCCTGTTTCCGAAAATTCTTGGAAAACCCAATTAAAGTCAATGGGAGAAATAAAATCCAAACAGATCCACCTAAGTTTAAGGTAAATTAGCAATGGTAACTTACAGTACATGGCTCTGGGACCTGTGAAATGGTCTGGGGAACACGTACAAATATCCAAAACTTTAAAAAAAAAAATCCTCACGATTGCACTTTTTTCGTGCTTCTGCATTCTATTTTCGAGCCTCATTTGAAAATTCAAGACAAAAACCTTTCTGCCTGCTCATTGCAGTCTGCTGTTCTGCCCATAGAGTAGACTGTTAAATAGATTGTTACATTGGTAATTGAGCTGTGAGTTGGAGATCTGCAATCTGAGCTCAATTCTCACAATGGCTCAATTCTCACATGCTTCCAATCGCACTTTGCATTTGCCCCATAGTGCTCATCTAATTTAATTGGAATTCCTTACATGCTTTATTCCCATCTAATACAGTTTAAAAGCTGGCCTTCTTTATGTATAAATTAAAGAAATTAGTTCAATAACTTTGCTTTCTTCAGCAGGGTCCTACTCTAACAGTACTTTCCTTTTATTAGCCCTGTGGCTAAATTCCCTGAGACTAACTCTCCTGTTTTAATTAGTTTACTCACCTGAGCCAATGACCAAAGCATCACGCACACACACACTCAGCAAGTGGCTGACACAGCGTTTAAATAAAACATATGGACGCTCCGGCAGTCATTATCTTTGGTGGTTCGGCACGCACGCAGTGGAGGTGCGACACACATCCACAATGAAAAAGCTTAAATCTCTTGCTTTAAGTATGTTACTCACCTAAGCACATCACCATACCTTGGGTGGACACACAAGAGAGGTGTCAAGGAGGCCGTTTATGTGAAAATAAAGAAACCAAAACTGAATAGAGGCTGTTTTGACGCCTTACCCTGTGCATTCCTATAACACCTCTTAGCCACAATGCAATTCATATGTCATTAACACCTGGCTGTGATATGCTAATTGGGATTTTCCAGGGTATATAATTGCCACAGATTCTTGTACAAGTCATTCTGAATTGAGAAAGCCAGTCGGATGACTAGCGAAACGTCTTCAAGAACTTAACTTCAAGTCCAGTTGATCTAACTGAATACAACAGATATACCATGACCTGGATGAATGAGAACCTGCAAAAGCAGGCCCTTTAAAGTGATCCTTATTGTGCTCCAGAAAACAACCCCCTAGCTTATCTGAAAAACATATATTTTAATTCCAGCGATCATTATATTTTTTTTTCTAATTAATCATCCAGACCTTTATGTTATCAAATAGAGCTTAGTCAGACTGCCCATGAACATAATTTGCCCATTCCCCTACATACAGTAATTGCCAAAAACATAGTAACATAGTAATTGAGGTTGAATAAAGGCATACATCCATCAAGTCCAACCTTTTTAATCCTACCAAACAGTTGATCCAGAGAAAGGCAAAAAAAAAAGCAGCTAAAAAGGGGGGGGGGATTTCCTTCCTGATTCTAAACTCCAATTGGAATATATCCCTGGATCAACCAGAACTGCAGTATATGTATTAAAACCAGTAATTCTCAATATTTTTTAGTTTTAGAAACTTATCCAGCCCACTTTTAGAGCTATTTAATGAACTTGCCATTACCACATCTGCTGGAAGACAGTTCTACAGTTTCACCGTTCTCACTGTAAAGAAACCTTTCCTAACCTGAAGATGAAACTTCTTTTCTTCCAATCTTAAAGGATGCCCACGTGTCCTCTGATATGACCTATTAGTGAACAATACATCATAGAGTTTATTGTCTGACCCATTAATATATTTATATAAAGCGATCATATCGCCATGCAAATGTCGCTTCTCCAATGTAAACAGCCCTAACTTGTCTAATCTCCCTGCATAGTCAAACCTCCCCATTCCCTTGAATCAAATCAGTAGGTTTGGGCTAGAAAAAACATGAAATGTCTGTGGCAAAGCCTTCTAAAAACAGACATCTTAATGCCATAAAATAGCATTGCTCTGAAAACATATTAGCTAATAAATAAAACTAACAGGCTTATTAAATAAGGGGTGCACATTTTTGTATGTGCTGTTAATTTGCCTTTATCAATCAGAAAATACATTTTTGCTTGTCTATTACAGTTAGAAAACATTTGACAACAACTGATTAGTATAGTATAGTCTAGTATTTGAGGTTAAATGAAGACATACGTCTATCTAGTTCAACCTTCTTAGCAATATCCACATTTCCTTCCTGACCCTTGATCCAGAGAAAGCCAAAAAACTGTAAAAATGGAAAAAAAATTCCTCCCTGACTCCAAGTGGCAAATCCTTTTTTAGAAACTCATCTAGGTTTTTTTTTTTTAAAACTATCCAATGAATCTGCCATCACCACCACCATCTCCACTGGTTGCTGCAAACTATCAGCATTGGAAAATTGGGCCCTTTATGTTAAATAAGCCCCTGAACCGAATGGGGAACAGAGCTACGCAGTTACTGCTTCATGTCCTTTTGGCCAATTCTCTTGTCTGGAATAGCTTTACCCTCTGACAATGCCTTTTTTCTATGGTAACCAAAACTGCATAATGTACAATAAGTATAGGCAAACAATAGCCCTCCCAGAAGTTTAACAATTTCAACTTTCAGCATTCTCCTACCAGCACTCTGCAACAGAGAATATCTGGAGGGCCATTGGTTGCTCCCATTCTAGAAGATACTTTACATGCACTACATCACCATGAAACTGATCCTCCTTGTCCTAATCCTCTACTTTTATTCTTTTAAAAAAAGACATACAGTATGTATATATATATATATATATATATATACAATCGTCCATCGGTCCCGCACTCACGCTTCCTATTCAATTGCCCCGGTGCCTCTGTGGAATACAAACACTGCTACCAATGGACAGAGCACTCGCAGGTCTTCTCTTTGCTAAAGTCTTTTATTAATACAATATATTAATGTATTAATAAAGACTTTAGCAAAGAGAAGACCTGCGAGTGCTCGTCCATTGTAGCAGTATATATATTATATATATAATATATATATATATATATATATAATATAATATATAAAAGAAGACTCCAGCACTCAACTACACATTAAGCATAAATTAAGTAGATATAATAATCAAACATACATGCAAGCAATGAAGGGTAATTACCTGCACTAAAGTTAAAATGGATACATTTAGTTACATAGTTTGTACAAACTTGCGTCTGCTGATGCGCCACTTCAAGGCAGTATCCCAGCATCAGTCCTAACCTAATGAGTTTAGAAGCTCTGTAAGCTCCCATGATTCCCTGGTATAGGTCATACTAAATAAAGAGAGAAGCAGGTATGGTCTTGTTCCCCCAGGGATTGTACTTTACTCATTAGGTTAGAACTGATGCTGGGATACTGCCTTGAAGTGGCAAGTTTGTACAAACTATGTAACAAATGCTTGTGAAGGTTCTCATTCATCCAGGTCATGGTATATCTGTTGTATTCAGTTAGATCAACTACTCTCTCCTTTTTTTATTGTCTTTTGTATTTTATAAATGTTTTTATGCCATTTTGAGTGTATTTTATAATTGTGTGTGTATATATGTATATATATACATGTATATATAGAACAGTCTGTCGGTAATAGAGCACTCGTGGGTCTTTTTCTTCTAATCCAAAAAACTTTTTCTTCTAATCCCAAAAACATTTTTTATTCAGCAGTACTTACATTTACGCTTTTGGCTGGAACATTTCAGCCATCAAGACGGCTGAATTGTTCCAGCCGAAACGCGTAGCTGTAACTACTGCTGAATAAAAAAGGTTTTGGATTAGAAGAAAAAGACCCACGAGTGCTCTATTACCGACAGACTGTTCTATATATACATGTATATATATACATATATACACACACAATTATAAAATACACTCAAAATGGCATAAAAACATTTATAAAATACAAAAGACAATAATAAAAGGAAGAGGGGAGAAAACATTAAAAAACATAAAAATATGATATTTTTCATGCATAATTACAACCAATTTTGCAAAGCATGATGACTAATGAAAGGAAATGAAAAAAACACTTAGTCATACTTTTCCATTATGCAAAAGGATCTGAAGATACAGTAGCTGTGTCATGGCTGTTAACAGTCTCTATTTGTGTTCAACCTGAAAAACTAGTTAAAGTAACTGTAATGCTACAGTATGGGTTGTAAGCAGGTGGTGTTCAGCCACACTCTGAATTTATTCCTATTGTTATTTAACAGTGAATCCCATTCTCAATTGCTGCTTCCTTCTATGGCATGTAGCCATAATTTCATTATATTTTCTATTTTCAGTTGTTAAAATGTAACTAAGGGGCAGGTACTGTATGGTTAAACAGAAAGATAAGTTTAGAATAAACTATTATTCAGATTTTTCGTAATGCACAGGCCAGAAAAACTGCTGACTAAGTAATTCACAAAAATATATACCTGTGTGTATTTAATAAAGATATTCTTTACAGAAAGTTAGAGTTGCTTCCCACCTATCAGCTTACAGGAATAAAGGAACTGGACTGGACTGCTCTAGTCAAATATCGTTCTGTGATGGAGTCTGGGATCCTATATACTGTAAATGTAATTTATTAAAATAGTCTATTGCGCAGCAGAGGAAACTTCTGGAGTCTGATATCTATACCTTATGTTATATCAACTCTACTCCTTCCATTCCACCAAGGAAGTCCTTCAGAAACGTAAAGTAAAAATTGCTAAATTGCTAAACTGTTAAACTAGCTTTCAAAAAGCGTTACATTTCATAAAAGCTAGGAACATACTGTTTATGATTTCATTGCTAAGCTATGTACACAATTTCACCTTTAAAAGCCAACATACAATATGTACAAAGATTTCCTCAACTAAGCACAAAAGTAAGTATGATCAAAAGAATTTGGATTTTTTTTTCATATAACCAGGATCCAGACAGAATTGTAATCTTCTCTTGCATGAGAGTTTCAAGAGGAATTGTTAATTCTGATCGCAGAAACTTATTTTCTGTATGATGCATTGGTAACATGAAGCAGGGTAACAACATACTGGCATACTGATTACATCAGGCAGTGTTCCTCTATACTCCATGTTGTAGAAGGGGTGAGGATGAACACATGTACTGTAGCATCATCATGCATCATCAGAAAATACAAAATCTGACATGCATGATGATAATAGGGACATGATAGAATCATAACTCCCGTCACTTGTTAACCAGGTTTGTGAATGTAATTGAGAATATGGTGGATCTGGGCTTCTTTGCTTGGTTGGAGGATTGTATGTTGTTTTATGAGTAGACATAGAATGGGATTGTACCTTGTGATGGGCATATGGAGCAGGTAGGTAGTTGTAGGGTGGATAGTTGTATGGTGGCCCAGACGAGTAGCTGCATTGTGGGCTAGATGGGTTTCTGTAAGGTGGGCCAGGCAGGTAGCTGCATTGTGAGCCAGGTGAGTTGCTGTAAGGTGGGCCAGGCAGGTAGCTGCATTGTGAGCCAGGTGAGTTGTTGTAAGATAGGCCAGGTGGGTAGGTGGAGTGTGGGGCAGGTGGGAAGCTGGAAGGTGGAGTTTGTGGCATGTCAGCTGGTTTTGCTGATGGTATATATTTTTGGATGGTTTAGATTATACCAAACTGAAGGGCACACAATTTATTGGGGCGGGACCTGAATGGTCAGAGGTACACGTTTTTTCTTTTTTGCTAGCCATGATTTCAACAATGACATCTAATACTTCTCGGGACACCGTCCTTTGTGTGCTGGTTAGAGGTGTTGGTGGCATCAATCTCATCAATCACATCAATCTCCTCAAGATGTGAAGGGGCTGGGGAACAAGTTGGAACAGTTTCTGGAGCTGATTTCCCTTGGTCCTTTTTAGTTCTGTATAAATAGTTGACACTTGTAAAGACACATGTATAGAACATAACAAAGTATGTGCAAAGACAAATGTATATGTACTCACAGTCTAGGCAGCATCGACCTACGTAGAATGCCAAACATGCTGGTATATTTATAAGGTGTTCTTTGTGAAGAGCCTGAGCCACTTCGACTCTTTCTCCTCCAATCTCAGTTCTATTTGCACGTTGTCATGCACAGAACACCATCTTTTTTTTACTTCTTGCACTGTAAAAAAAATAGCCAATATTTTTAAATACTACTATTTTTTTCCTTAACAGATTTTTAGCAAATGGTTACAGTTACGTTGCATTGCGCTATGAACTCTGTCTGGGGAAATCGACCATCTAAAGAATAGTTTGACCAGCTGCAAGCTGATCTGGAAGAAACTGAGGCCTACCTACATGGCGTTTCCTTGTCGGGACAGATGGGAGGAAATCAGCCATATGTTTTGGAGCAGGCACAATTTACCCAATTGCATTGGTGCACTGGATGGCAAACATGTCCAACTTATAATGCCACTTTGCAGTGGCAGAAAATATAATAATTATACAAAAAAAATCTCTATGATTCTAATGGCAGTTGGGGATGCAGATTATAAGTTTACTTATATAGATGTTGGGGCTTATGGCAGTTCCGATGATGTCAGTATCTTCCAAACGAGCAGATATGAAAAAAAGAACATTCCCCCAAAACCATGTCAGGCACTGATGACATGTATTTGTTGGTGACAAGGCCTTTGCCTTGTCTGAGCATGTGATGAGGACTTTGGGACTTTCCCAAAGGTCTCTTTCTAATGCAAAAAGAATATTTAACAACAGACTGAGCAGGGCAAGGGGAGTGGTTGTATGTACTTTTGGGATCCTTGCCAATAAATGGAGCATGGGGCTATCCAGCTGACACCAGAAAATGCTGTGACAGTAGTAAAGGCTGTTTGCTGTACAACTATGTTTGTGAATGGGAGGGTGTCAGCTCTACTGAAGACCTTGAGAACCCTCTACCTACTATACAGGGTGGTGTTCAAAGAGTAAAAACACACTAAAACACTATTTATGTGCATTTTGCCACATTTTGTCACATTTTTCCTTGGCAATTTTGATCCTCCGTAGACTTTCATTGAGCCCGATAACACAGAAAATTGCTGCAAGCATTCCATTACAAAATTGCTATGCAACCCAATGCACAAAAACACAGTAGTGTGACCATTAATATGGCACCCCTATGAGAAATCAATGTATTTAGCATGAACAAGCCCTTACAAAGCAAATAATGTCATTAATAATTAGAACAAACCACCACTAAAGGGCTAGGAATACTACTAAAAACCTAGATTTGGTATACATACAGTAGCAAACAATGTCTGTAATAATAAGAACAAACCATCAATAATATTAGGTAAAAAGGTATAGATTTAGGCTACAGCCACACTATAACATGCGGTAATGCACAAAGGTAATGTTACGCGTTTCATTCACATTACCATGCGTTTGGGCTGCAACTCCCAAAACGGATTGCAGAGCACAGTGTGGCCACCCACTGCGTGTTAGCCTGTGAATCGTTTCTCAGGCACTAATGGATGAGAAAACACAATCGGAAGTGTGTGAGATAAGAAGCACACTAATGTGTCCTAGCCCTTAAGTGAGGAAATTTGCATTGAAATGGAAGATTGAATACTGCCACTATTGGTTCATTACATAGATTAAAAAGGTTGTAGACTCAAAGAAATGAATGGTGGAGTTAATGGTAATAACAAATACACTTACATATTATTAAGGGAGTAGATTAATTACCAGTTGGAATCAGCAAGACTTATTAGGGTGATGTACATAGCACCCCATTCGCTCCCTCCTGCCCCTGCAAGCAAGATGTACCAGGGCTATAGTGGCTCTTTGTACATCCTGACACTGTCTTAACCTTTGCATGACTTTTATTCCAGCTACCGTATATGCTGGAAAATCACCCAGTTAAATCCTTGGAACAGTGCTTGCAGGGTAAGTGATCCTAACTTTCCTTAAAATCCCCATAACTGGTACTAATCCCATTTAATAGTTGTACTAAACCTTGAAGAATTGAAGCAAACACATGTTACTAAAGGGAATCACAAATATGAGAGAAGTTTTACTTTTTTTTGCATCAGCCCCTCAGTTCTTTATTCAGCATTGCCAACTATAAGAAGCTATAGGTGCCTATTTACAGCGCTTGAGGCAGTTTCATTCATTTCTAAACTTTGCGTAATTAGAAGCTCTAATTTGATTGACTACAAATAATATACCTTTAAATAGTCTCCTTTTTGTTTGTTAAATGGTACTCAGTTCTTTTCTTATGTGCACTTATATCAGTGTTAATTTAGAACAACGTATAAAGGTAGGAATCAGGTCTTCAAACAATAAAAGTGTTGTCAGAGACAGAACTCATTACACAAGCTATTAAATGAATTCAATGAGCAGGAAAAGAAATATGTTTTAGAAACTTAATAAGGATTTGTTGTTTAGTTTAGTTTTTCTCTACTTCTCAAAAGCTCTTCTTTTCAGTTTCCAAAATAAGTGAGTAAGTAATTCAAATTCTGAAAAGGAAGTTATTTATGTCCAACACGCTATACACATAATAATTCAATTAAAACTCCATCAACAGGAATTTACGTCTAATCATGTAATGTTTATTGTTATATTCAGATATACAAAAGGTTTACAGCAAAGGAAAACTTGGGTGTAAAATCACATCTGAACAAATTGTACCTGGATCTATTATTAACATCATGTTTTTTACTGCTTATGCAGTTATTGGAAGATATTAAAGGAGAAATAACATTCATCTTGGGGAAGATTAGGCAGCAATGCAATGGAATTCTGTTTAGTCTTTTCCATCAGAGGTTCCACACTTGTCTAGTTGGCAGTCCGTGAAGGGGAGCTTTCATTTGCACAGTTTTAAATGTCAGGTCCCCAGACCCATAGAATTCTTTAGTAGACTAAGTAGGTAATGTAAGTATATGTAAATCCATGCTGCTGGTTATGTTTCACTCTCTTACTAATAAAAATATATGCAACTTGTTTTTTCAGAGAAAATATTGAACATTTAGTAACAGGTGCAAAAATGTATCTATGGCATTATTTGCAACAACCAATCAAATACATTTTTACTGGTCTAGTACAAAATATTGATGACATCTGATTGGTTGCTGCAATCCGCAGCAATCCCAGTGGTACAATCCCAATATCGTACAATTGTTTTTTGGTGATTACATTTTTGAAAACATTTGTGCAATAGGTGGAAAATCCTACGAACATTGTAAGACTGTTGTAAGATCTTCCATACACAATCCAACGGTTGAACTATATACATATATATCGTATGATCATGATCAATAGTCAATAGTGAACAGCACTTTTAGTGCGGATGATGGTGTGGTCTTTAATGGTTGAAATTAACCGCACCCTGGCGACATTGGTCTGTTGCATCCGAAAAGGAATTCCAATTTCCTTATCACCCAAAGGCAGCAGTGAAACAGAGATTAAGTCCCACACTCTAGAAGGTAGGACCAGCACCAAGTCTTCCTTCCAAGTCTATCCCTCCCCCTCAACCGCCAGCAGTGTTTTTTGGTCCTACAGGTACCAGCACCATGTTTGTTGTGTTATCTGGCTGGTCCAGAGGATCAGTTTGTTGGCTCAGAGGGCCGTGCTCTTTTTACTCTTGCTGCGAGATAGAAGACAGAAAGGAGTCTGTCTGCTGCTGGAGATTGGTGGAGAAGAGCTTTTTGTCTGGTAAGCTTGGGAAGCCCTTTTGGTTGTTGCAGAGAGAGATGGGATAATGCTAGTGGTGGGTTACCCATTCAATAGGCTGCAAAGTCTAATGTTGTATTAAAGGTAAGCTTACTGCTTGTGCTTGCAGGTTCGTTCTGTTCTGGGGGCCTGCCTTTGCCTCAGTCTGGTAAACAGCAGCTGCTTGAGTATATGGTATGTTGTTCAGGTATGTATATTAAAGCATGCTCGCTCTCTCTCTCTTTATTATTCAGCCCAAGTCTGAAATGGAGGAGTGTGTAGAGAATCAACATGTCTCAGCAGAGGTTACACCCACTCCCAAGAAAAAAGCTACAAGCAAATTAAGATTTTGTTCTGGTTGTGAAGTTCTTTTAGCAAAAGAATATACAGGAAAGCTGTGTGTAGCTTGTACTGGGAAGCTAAAAGAGGGAAGAACTCCATCTGTACAAGATTTTTTCACTTTCCTAAAGGAAACTATGTCTTAGTTTCAAGCCAAACAGGCAGAAAGTCCTGAGGAGTCTGCTGCTACTCTTGAAGGTCAAGATAGTCTGGAGAGAGAGTTACCGGATGATGATGATGAAATAGAGCATCAGCCTGATGAGGAAGATGAGCACATATCTAAAAGGAAGGAGTAGGAATCATCAGAAGAAGGGGAAGTGTAGGATGGAGAAGACTTCTTTTCCTCCAAAGATTTAGAGAGCTTCCTAAAGGTGGTATGTGAAACTTTAGAGGCAGACGACCCTCAAGAACCGCCAAAGAAGGTGGCCCGACTGTTTTCAGGAGCAATTAAGAGGAATACATATATTCCGGTACATGAAGCCATAAAAGATAGTGTCAAACAGGAATGGAGACAGGAAATTTGCTTTACCAAAGCGATTTTTTCGATTTGTTTCCCTTTAATCCAGAGGACATCAAACATTGGGAAAAAGCCCCCAAGGTAGATGCCCCAGTAGCACTAACCATTAAACGCACTACCCTTCCCTTGGAGGATAGTTCTTCCTTGAGAGATCCTATGGATCGCAAGGCGGAAGTTTAAGGAAAAACTTTTTATCCTCTGGGGCCGCTATAAGATCATCGGTGGCATTGGCTTCAGTCGCCTTTGGTTGACGAAGTTAGAATGTAGCTTTAAAAGAGGAGTTTCAACCAGCCAGATTCTTAAGGATCTTCCAATCTTAGCAGGAGCAGCAGACTATCTATGTAATGCCTCTTTATCTACAGTAAAGTTGTCAGCCCACTCAGCAGCTTTCTCATCTGTCACCAGGAGAGCTATATGGTTGAAATCGTGGGCAGCGGATGCAGCTTCAAAAAATTGTTTGTGTGCCCTAACATTCGAAGGAGGTAGGCTTTTTGGGTCCGAATTAGATCCATTATTAAGTAAAAGAGGCGAAGATAAAGGGGGCTTTCTACCCCAGGATAGGAGATCCTTTCAAAAAACTTTTCGTTCCTTTCGCTCCCAGGCCAGAGGAAGAGGTTCAAGATTTTCTAGAGATAGACAACCCCTGTTTTCCCGTCAAAATCAAACAAGAGGTAGAGGTCGTCCAGGTTACCAGAGACCCTTTACTCAATGACGCCATGCTGGTGGGGGGGTCGCCTGTCACATTTTTTTCAAGCCTGGAAGCTGATCACGACAGACAGGTGGGTTCTGGATACTGTACGATTGGGGTACTCGATAGAACTACTATAAAGCCCTCCAGACCGGCTTTTACTATCTCCCAATCCGCTTCTACCTGCAAAGTGAGTAGCCCTACTCCAAGCCATAGAAGAATTCATCTTAAAGGGTGTTCTCATTCTGGTATCTCAATCAGAGTAGGGGAAAGAAGTATACTCACCAGTTTTCCTAATTCCCAAACCAACGGGAACGTTTTGGACAATAATAGACTTAAGGCATCTAAATACTTTCATCAGAAAACAACACTTCAAGATGGAATCCATCAGGACGGCAGTGAACGCAGTTCTTCCTCACGATAATCTGGTCACCATAGACTTGCAGGATGCATACCTGCATGTGCCCATCAGACCCTGCCGCCAAAGATTTTTGAGAATAGCCATCCAAAAAATTTTAGCGTAGACCATTTTCAATTTACATCCCTTCCCTTTGGAATATCTTCTACTCCTCAAGTATTTACAAAGGTGATGATAGTAATATCCCATATCTTGACGACTGGCTACTCAGAGCCTCATCCAAAGAACAGTTAAACCAGAATATTCAGTTTAATATACAGACTCTCAAACAACTAGGATGGATAATAAACTATGAAAAGTCTAACCCCTACTCAATCTATAAAATTCCTAGGATTACTTTTCAACACAGAAAATAACAGATTATTCCTTCCTGCCGAAAAAAGGACAAAGATCAAGGCGCAATTACAACTATCTCGACAGGACATGCAGTGATCCAGTTCAATTAAGAGCTATTCTTTAATACTCTTCTAGGAGTATTTTCATCCTCAATAAAAGCAGTTCCCTGGTTAAGGGTGCATATCAGAAAACTCCAACATTTTCTAAATTCATGGGACAGAGATCCAGCATCCCTAGATCAGTCAGTGACAATTCCGCAGGAAATTCTCAACTTTCCAAAATGGTGGCTAGTCAACAAGCATCTGTCAGTAGGGAAACCTCTTGTATATCCTCTTCCAGTGGTCCTAACCACGGACGCAAACGCTTTGGGTTGGGGAGCCCATTGCGGAGGGTTTTCCGATCAAGGCCGCTGGACAGTGGGGGAAAGAAATACCTCTTCAAACTTCAAAGAGCTAAAGGCCATCCTAAATGCTCTAAATTCCAATCAAGACTAGAAAATCAGATCACCTTAGTACAGACCGACAATTCCACGGCAGCCTCCTATATAAACCACCAAGGAAGAACAAGAAGCCGGAAGCTGTTACAACTCTCCCTACAAATCAGCCATTGGTCAGAAATACATCTACAAAACATCTCAGCTACATATGTCAGAGGCGCAGAAAATCTTTGGGCAAACCAACTAAGTTGAAGCTTACTAGATCCAAACGAGTGGTCCTTGGATCAAGGGATATTTCTTCAGATCTGCAACAAGTGGGGGACCCCACAGGCAGACCTGATGGCTTCAGCACAGAACAAGAAATTGCCAGTGTATTACTCACTGGAGAAAGACCTGAAAGCAGCCGGCAGGGATGCCTTCACAATCAGCTGGAACTTTCACTTGCCATACATCTTCCCTCCATTCCAGTTAATTCCCAGAGTGCTGAAAAAGATTCGACAGGATCAATGCCAGATAATCCTGATAGCCCCAACTTGGCTTCGCAGACCATGGTTTGCAGACCTGATAAGCCTGTCGATTAAACCGCCTTGGCCTCTACCTCTAGTGGAAAATCTCCTACTACAGGGTCAGATTCCACATCCCACCCTTCCAGATCTCAAACTCAAAGCATGGTTGCTGAAATGGAAGTAATGCAATCTTTAGGATTCTCAGATCCTGTTATCAATACACTCATGCACAGTAGAAAACCTTCCACTATAGCGATTTATCAAAGGGTCTGGAAAACATTCTTGGGGTGGTGTGCACAGAAAAATTTAACAGTGAAGGACCCCAACATTCCGGTTATCCTCGAATTTCCAGTAGAAGGTCTAAATAAGGGCCTTGCTCCAAGTACTTTAAAGGTTCAGGTGGCAGCTTTAGGTATGTTCTATAATACAGACATCGCAAGAGATGCTTTTGTCCGAAGATTTTTCAAAGCTGCTTCCAACCTAAAACCCAGAATTAGATCTACAGTGCCTAAATGTCCTGAAAAGTCTTGGAAAGGCACCCTTTGAACCATTAGAAGACATCACAATACAATCACTGACCTGGAAGACAGCCTTGTTAGTAGCTCTCTGCTCGGCTAGGCATGTCAGTGAGCTTAAGGCGTTTTCTTGCAGAAACCCATTTTTTCAAGTAAGTGAAGGGGGTCTTAGACTTAAAATAGATCCTACCTTCATTCCAAAATTCTCTTCAAAACTTCCATAAAGAACAGGAGATCTTCCTGCCCTCCCTGACGAATGGCAGGAATTAATTGATGACTGTGAATTAATGATGTGTGCTCACCTACTTAGAAAAAGTTAAATCCTTTAGACAAACCGATTCCTTGCTTGTTCTATATGCGGGGGTAAAGAAGGGCAGAGGAGCTTCAAAGGCAACAATTGCTAGGTGGCTTAAGCAGGCCATTTCAGCGGCTTACCAAGCGGCCAAAGTGCCAGTGCCACTAAATATAAAGGCTCATTCAACCAGGGCAGTTTCTACCTCATGGGCAGCTAAGGCAGGGGCAAACCCAGAACAAATTTGTAGAGCGGATACCTGGGCTTCATACAATACCTTTGTGAGGCATTACAAGCTAAACATAAAGGACAGAGATGCAGCCTTGGGTTAAAAGTCCTTCAAGCAGCTTCTTCATCCTAGCTCTTCGTCCGGTTTGGGAGATGCTACACTACTTTGTGATATCTCTGTTTCACTGCTGCCTTTGGGTGATAAGGAAAGACAGGATTTATACTTACGTAAATTCCTTTTCCTTGAATCCCAAAGGCAGTATTCTTATATCCCTCCCTATTAAAGTGTGTTAAAGGGCATGTCCACCCCAAACAAATCATCCCCCAACTACTGGCCCCACCATGTGTGTAGTTTAATCCTTACCTCACATCCCAACTCCATCTGGTTCTCCTGTAGTCCCCCCCCAAAGTTCCAAAAACTGCCCACCAGGAGGCTAGCAGGTCCATATAGGACACTGCCTGTTACCTGGCTCCCGGAGATTCCTGCCATGCGTGCTGCAGCCCTTCTCCCCCCTCCCTCCCCCCCCTCCAGTTCTACTATCCCTCCCCCTAGCATTAAACCCCCTTAATATTCTGCTCCCCCATGTCCCCCAGCCCCAACCGCATGTTTGTTTTTTTTAAAAAGCTCCCCAAACTCTTACTTACCTCTCCGCTTTCCTCCGCTGCACTGAATGACCGGCAGCCGCGCCGTGATTGGCTGCTGCTCAGCAAATCACAGACGCGACTGCCGGTCCCGCCCCTCTGCTTGCATTCTCGCAAGCAGAGGGCCGGCAGTGCGGCGGAGGATCGAGGGGAGGTAAGTAAGAGTTTGGGGGCTTTTTAAAAAACAAAAACATGCGGTTGGGCCCGGGGGCACATGGGGGAGCATAATATTAAATTTCTATTTTAGGGGTGGACATAGCCTTTAAGCAAATGCTCTTGTTTTTGTTTACTACTTTGGAAAATACACTGCTGGGGGTTGAGTGGGAAGAGTATTTAAAGACTTGGTGCTGGTCCTACATTCTAGGGGGTGGGACTTAATCTCTGTTTCACTGCTGCCTTTGGGATTCAAGGAAAAGGAATTTACATAAGTATAAATCCTGTCTTTTTCTGCCCAACCAACTGGAATTTTAGTTGCAATGGTTGATTGGGCCAAAATATTGCATCATATGTACACAATCTTACAACATAGAAAACGCTTTGCAGGTACAGTTAAACAAGCACTTTAGTTTCTTTAATGCAGTGTTAAGGATGACTTGAAACACTAAAAGTGTTATAAATGCCAATCAGTTCAACATTCAATTTGTCCATAGCACAATATGGTGTCTGCAAGTGAGAAAGTCTTTCATGTTTATATATCTGCAGATATGGATGAAAAGATAATTATATAATAAAGTGTCAATTACGGAAAGATATGCATGCGCATAGAAGACAAGGTCCGTCGGGATCTGTCAGACCAAGCGCCGGGGGAGCGAGCGAGCCGGTAAGTTTCTTAACTTCTCACCAGTCTCCTGTTTGTTCTTACACACTCCTTGAAAATATGAGTGGAGATACCCTTTAAAGCAGCTTGTTCTTTAGTTCCCATGTAGCTGTACAGACACTAAACCTTCCAAAACATGATCTAAAAAAACAGAAGTATAATTCCAGAGATATCAGTGACATACCTCCAATCTACATTTCAATAAAATCCTTTTATTTTGCCATAAAATGATTAACATGTTAGCCATTGCAGGCACCAGCCAAGCACTGGATCTGCAGTTAGTGGATTGCTGACTATTACCTTTCCATTGGTGCCATAAAATTTCCATGTTGATGTAGAGGGGAAAAACCCTAACCATACTGCCAAAGGTTAAATATCACATTGTATAAACACACCACACCAGAAAGCATTGCATTGCCATTTCATAGATATTGTTAATATTAGCATTATTTGGATACCCCTAAGAATCCTGGAAAATATATTAATGCGTAGCTATGCATAATCAGAAACCCACAACCACTACAACAATCAAGGCAATGCAAAGTTTTTTATTTTATCTCGGAACATAATAAAAACTCCCATAGAAAATTCCTGGGTTTTTAGGTAGATATAGAAACTTCTAACAGCATCCCTGAGCCACCTTGCTGCTAATTATATTAACATAAAAGCATTCTTCAATGCAGAAAATGGTATGCAAGTAGACAATGCAAATGGTAATGACAATACTGTGATTCTTAAATGCATGGTCAGGGGTAAAAGCAACATTTTCAAGGGAGGGTTTCCTGAAAGGATTTCCAAAACAGCGAGTTGGAGATTTCTGTTGTATTCAGTTCTAAATGAAGACCAGTTGATCTAATTGAATACAACAGATATACCATGACCTGGATGAATGAGAACCTTCACAAGCAGTGAATAGGAGGCATACAAAATTACTCCTTTATGTCTCTTTTCATAAAGCATGCCTTTTCATTGTAACATACTATACATCCTTAAAGTATAAAATAAATAATTCTATACCCCCGTTCACCACTGGAGGAATGATACAGGGATATTTGTAGAGTATGATATACTTTTATAAAGTTTTTATAAATGGATAACAGATTTTATACCTGTGCAAGCAATTCTCTATCAATCTACCAGTTTAAATAATCTGAATAAAGGCAAAATAAACCGATAGAGAGATCCGGTAGAAAGTTAAAGGTGTACATCATATTATTAAAATGTAAGTATGATTTAGGCAGAATTAAATTTAAAGGTCATGTCCACCCCCAAAACTAAAATTTAACCTACTACTGGCCCCACTGTGTAGTGTAAAAAAGATCACTGCATGGTCCGATCACAATCCCATTGCGCTTAAAAGTGCAGTAGTGTGGCCTAGCCATCCAGGATTATTGGCATTAACACTTTCAGTGCCAGCATTTCTCAAAGTATTGCCATTAACAATTTCAGTGCCAGCAGAGTATTACCTTTAATCCTTTCAGCTGACAGCATTGACATGATATACAGTATGTACCTGTTCTCTATGTCTCCTTCATTGAATTGTTCGACCCTCACCCACTATAAGTTCAAATTGGAGAGTTGGATGAAAGGAATAAAGGAAAAAAGCAGGTATAGGGATCTCATGGCTGCTAGTCATAGAGGCCACTGTTAAAAAGTCTGCAGCAGCTTTTACTTGCCATTTTAGAACTGCTCTTATCAGTCCTTTTAGCTGAACTCATCCTCCCCCCTCTCACCTTCACCTTCATCTCAGTTGCAACATTGTTTCCAAGTAGAGGGAGCTGAGCTCAGGCTCTCTACTCACTACAATGTTACAAATCACAGCAGAACAAGGAGAACAGATCTAACACAGCAAGTAAAAGCTGACAAAGAGAAGCTAGGGGGAATACTGGATGCCAAGCTCTTTGCCTAGGTGGCCTTTTCCTAAAATGTCCCTGCCTTACATCTCTAATCCCTATGGATCTCCTGCATTGCCTGTTCAAAGTTGAAAAAAGTAAAAAGTAGGAGCTGTCTCTGAGTCATCCAGTCCCTGCTACTTCCTTGTCTTCTGTGAGGTTTCTGGCACCCCCACCCCCCTTCAGATCACTTCTGTCTGCTGCATCCCCTGCCTATAAAATCTTTTTACTATGTGTAGGGCACCCCAGCCCACCACCAACCGCCAATTTACTTTTGTTAAAAAAAAAGCCCCAGAAAGATATTTTATTTTCCCCAATTGTGTGCATAGACGGCAGCCGCGTCTGTGATTGGCTACCAGATGCAGCTGCCAGTCCCACCCCTCTCTGTTGCTTCCTGCTACAGCAGAGAGCCTGGAACAGAGCTCCAGGTGAATGAAGGACTGTAAGTATCTTTCTGGGGCTTTTTTACTAAAGTAAATTGGCGGTTTGGGGGTGTCCTAGTCAGTGTAAAATGTTTATTTTAGGGGTGGAGATGAAAATGAAAAAATCATTACATGCTTTCCTCAAGATCAGTTTATGTCTCAGTTTATGTGCTCTATTAAAGTAATCGCATTTCTGGTTTGACTGAATGGCTCGCTTAGACCTACCTGTCTATTCAAATCACTTACCAATTTACCACTGGGAAAATGGACCAGAGCTGCCATCAGAATTTTCTGGGCAATTTGCTGCACCCCCCCATAACACACACTAATACAGACATACATTACACAGGCGTTATAAATAGACACTTTAGCACACACACAAACAAATGCACTTTAATTCAGACACACGTTTTACAATTAAACACATACAGTTTAACAGACAGACATACACACATTTTAAAGTGCAAATAGGTCCTCAATCCCCCCCCCAATTACATTTTTGAGAGCATGGTTATTTCTAATATCTCCAAAAAGAATATATTATATAAGTCTATACAAACAAGAATTATCTACAGTGAATGGTAGTGTGGTAGAAATGTTTTTTCTAAATGTTACTCTTTTGGTGCTTTCAAATAGGGAACCGTAAGCTTTATGTTAGATTAATTAAACAATAAAACAATAACCCAAGGCAGGTACTGGCATTTACAGATTGCAAATTGCTGTCTCAGTAATGGTATTCATTCTATGCAGTATACAAAGTATTTTGCTACAGATTCTTTATTAATGAATAAGCAAACATGAGGTAGACTGGCGAAGTTAAAGCCCCATTGCTCCAAGCAGATGACTTGACTGATACCAAAATCCAAACTGATGTCTGAACCTCTAATGGCAAGATTCAGGAGATGCTTCCAACAGATTTGCCACCTTAGGTGATGAAGTGGAGGAGGACAGCTCGGAATTAGCGGGCTGCCATCTCTAATACAAGGGAGGATGAACTTAGGATCAGGAATGCTAGGCAGGTGGTAGTGGTAGGGGACTCCATTATAAGGAAGGTAGATGGGGTAATCTGCCGCAAGACCCTACATGCCGAACTGTGTGTTGCCTGCCTGGTGCTAGGTTTGGCATTTGGTGGATCATGTAGACAGATTATTGGGTGGGGCCGAGTGTGACCCGGCGGTCTTGGTTCACATTGGTGCCAATGACAAATTTAGAGGAGGAGGAGAGATCCTTAAACATGATTTCCGAAAGCTAGGGGCCAAGGTAAAATCAAGGACCTCCATGGTAGTGTTTTCAGAAATACTACCGCAGCCACGTGCTACGCTAGGGAAACAGCGGGAGCTTAGGAGCATTAATGCGTGGCTAAGAGGGTGGTGTAAGGAAGAAACCACTTTCGGGTTTCCGATCATATTTTCGAAAGTCGAACGTTCAAGGCTATTTTCGATAATTTTCTAAAATAGCCTCAAACATTCGAAAATCTTCGAAAATTTATTCCGTTTTCAGATCTTTGTGATTTTCCTGAGACCTGGGATTCCGAAAAATGGAACAAAACTATGTAGTTTCGGCCATCTCTAGTGGGGATATGATTACTGTGTATAAATATATTAACAGCCATACAATAAACTATCTGGGGCACTGTTCACCAAAAGAGCATGTCAGAGGACACATGGCCATCCCTTAAGACTTGAAGAAAAAAAGTTTAGGCTTCAGAAAGAGTTTGGAAAGGGTTTTTCACCGTGAGAACGGTAAAGCTATGGAACTGTCTTCCAGTGGACGTTGTTATGGCAGGTTCATTGGTCAGTTTAAAAAAAAAGCTGGATGAGTTTCTGCAAACCAGGAATGTTGCAAGTTACTGGTATTGATATATAAAGTAGAGTTGATCCAGGGAAATTTCCGATTGCCAGGGTATTGAGGGTACAGGGTATTGAGTCAGGAAGGAATTTTTTCCCCCTTCATAAATTTGGTGGGTTTTTTTGCCTTCCTCTGGATCAACAGTTAGGCAGAAAATGAGGATATTGCTAGATGGGTTGGACTGGATGGACATATGTCTTAATTCAACCTTAAATACTATACTATACTATACCCCCGGGAACCCTCCATAGCCCCTGTGGGAGTTTGACCCACATAGAGATATGGGCTGTACTTACATTTGGTTTCTGTTCCTCGTCGTTGCTCCTGGGCTGTTCCAGAGAGGCTTTTCTGAGCATGGGTGTGTCTTCTGGTTGGCCAATAGCTACTGCTCAGAAGCACAAGAAACGTTTCTTACACACTCCACGTCATTCTTTTATAAGTGTAAAAAAGACCACACGCCCATAAATTTCCATTGCCTTAAGTTGCATTATAGCTAAAACACCCCTGAAAGCAGCAAATTATTAAGTCATACACAGTAAATTAAACAAGGCAGTAATTCGGACTCATTAACAGTTTGCTGAGGGATAGACAGGGAACAAGCAATCTGTATTTCTTAAGTTACTGCTCCCTTAATCAGAAATCCAGTTTTACTCACAAGTTTAAAAAAGTTACACTTACATGCATTAATGCACATGCATTAACTGACTGCTCTTTGGTTCCACCCACAGTCAGTGTCCCTGAATTTATAGATACCTTGTAGGCGATGATATTCCTTGGGAAACTCGAGATATTATCCTTCTTGGGCCTACAAACACCAAGAAATGTCATGTTTGGTATCCTTCTATTGTGTAAAATTAGATAATGACAATCATATTATTATTTTGAATGTGGCGTGTACAGTACGGACAGTATATACTAGAGGGAAAATGGAAATTAAAAGTTCCCTTTCCCTTTTCAATCACTTTGGACTCTGCCATTCATTCAGATATTGGATTTAACAATTTTCCTGAACTGTTCATGGATTTTCAGATGCCATTTTTATAAGTATTCTTTCTTTTATCCCATTCTACCCTCACCTGTGTGCTACCTTTTATGTTCAGTAAGTTAACGTAGTTTTCTGTATATTTTTTATGCACTCTTTTGTTATCTTTTAATAAATTCTATAAAATCATTTAAAGGCTAATTGTCCTATTCTGAGTATATCCCGAAACAAACCTGTGTCTTCGGAGTTACGCAACTATAGAAGAGTATTGTTTAGAAATATATATTTAACTGTGTATAAAAGTAATAGGTGTGGATAATGTTTCTCTTACAGGATTGTATAATTTAGGGGGTGTGGATAACCCCCGATATAGATTTAGCAGGTCATTCCGCTGATCTCGGAATGTGATGGCAGCGATACATATAGATATTGAGAAATATTAAGTGTGTATTATATCCGATTTGTTCACTACCCCCTCCTTGTCCGTCCTGTTTTATTGACTTGTTGGTTACTTGGAGTGCGTTTTCTGATTACTGATATGTGGGTAAGCAGACTGGACAGGGGGGTTCATGACATGCTTTCCTGAGAATTTTTGCAATTCCTGCTTCCTGCTCTGAAACCATGTCAGTGGATGACAGTCAATCTGCCCTGTGTCTCCTCCTCCCCTTGCAGCCCCTCTCCCCTTGCAAGCCCCCCTGGTCTCTCCCACTCATGGACCCCATGAACCCTCCATTTGCAGGCCCCTTGGCCCCTTCCCTTACAGCCCATGTGGCCCCGCCCACTCATGGGTGCTGTGGCCATGCCCACTCACGGGTGCCATTGTCCCACCCACTCGTGGGTGCTGTGGCCCCGCCCACTCACGACACAGTTGGAGTGGGAGAGTAGGGCTGTAGATTTCCTTAACTTCTCTATTCACACAGCAGGGAGGGAGAGGGACTTCCTGTCTCCTGTCCTGTCACTGAAGTCTGTGGCCGAGGCTTTGCTCGCTGGCGGCGAGGTGGAGGAACAGCCTTAAAGGGCATGTCCACCCCCAAAACTATAATCCCCCCCACTACTGGCCCCACTGTGTAGTAAAATCATTACCTTACATCCCAGCTCCAAATGGTTCTCCAGTAATCCCCCCGCAAAGTCCAAAAAACTGCCTACCAGGAATACTGCAGAGTCCATATAGGACTCTGCCTCCTGTCTCTCCTCCGGGAGAATTTTGCCATGCGCAGAAGAGCCCTCTCCCCCCTCCCTCTCCCTCCTGTTTTGGCCTCCCACCCCCTAGCGTGAAACCCCTTTGCTGCCTGTTATTCCTTCCCCCCTAGCCCCAACCGCTAAAATAAAATTTTCAGAGGCTCCCTTGAACTCAACTTACCTTACCTCTTTCCCCAGGTGTTCTAAGCAGCCGGCAGCCGCGTCCGTGATTGGCTGCCTTTCAGCCAATCACAGACGCGGCTGCTGGTCCCGCCCCCTGCTTGCAGTTCTGTGCAAGCAGAGGGCAGGGAGAATGCGGCAGAGGAAAGTGGTAAGGTAAGTAGAGATCGGGAAGTTTCTAATGATTTTATTATAGTGGTTGGGGCTGGGGGGGGAGCCCTGCTATATTTAAAACATTTTTTGAAAGGGTGGACATACCCTTTAACTTTCTGGTCAGTAATTTTCTTATATCTTGGGCTGTGGAGCACTTAGAGAGGTGGTCGATGGCTCATTTTTAAGGTAGGAAACTGTCCTTTCATTTAAACTTGTTTGGATACCACAGTTCCCCTTTAACATTTCAGTAAAAAATAAAAGTAAGCCTAGGGAATTGAGCCTGCAATCTTCTGGGTTGTATTTTTATAAAAGAAGCGCTTTAGCAGGTGAGCCACCACAACAAGGTGTTTAGGTGCATTTAGAAGGTTTTTTTTCTAGGAACAAAATGTAAAAATGTTAGGAAAATCAGCTAAATATTTTGTATTGCGCTAAGAAGGCTTTATGCAATTGTCGCTGTCTGTTAAATAAGCTGCAGGGTAACAAAACAGCTTTAAAAGTATTATCATGGACTTCCATATTGGTGTGAAGAAATCTGCATAGAAAATACAAATGCATAGAGAGAGTGAATACTGTGGTCAGGGGGGCGTGGCTATTTGCAGACTACATGGGCTGTGAGCTGTACTGGCAACAACATGGAAGCCTTCTTTGTTACAGAATGTATTACTTACATATACTAAATGCAACTTACTAGAGAAGAATATTACAGTGTAAAGGTCTTTAGGGGAATCCCTTTCATATTAGGATAGAAAAAAGTTTAGTTCTCCTATAAATAATATATTACTTGGTACCTTTCCTACACCAATGGAACCATGCTGAAAGACCAAAAGACATAAGCCAATACAGTAAATTCTGATTTCTACTCCTTTATGTTACAGGGTATTAAGAATTCTAAAGCAAAGAACCTCTAGGCAATCTTCTAAGGAAGTACTGTGCCAAGCTAATCAGATCTCATATTAAATTTATAAAACAATAAGGTCAGCCAAGGCATTCAAAATGTGTGTTATTAAAACTTCAGTGACTTATTACATAACACTTTCAGTTTAAATGGATCCTTCACTAATACTATATTTCTAACCTTGCTCCGGTATTCTAAAACTTATCTTTTGTGTCCTTCTATAGACAAACGTCTCATCTTTCTAGTGTCTAGTGTATGGCCAGCTATAGGCACAGTACAAGGGACCATACAGATGTTAGATACTTGTTGGATGAAGAATTTAAAATGTGTAGTTGTGTGGTGTAAAGTGGAGGTGCTCCTGAGAGCAACCTAGTTGCTTCACTCTAGACTGATTGACTAAGAATAGGTTCTAACTGTTTTTGTCTGTAGTAAGTAACTTTAGGCTGGCTACACAAAGTTACAATCTTTAAAAGATGAAAGACAAAACCTAAAAAATTCTCAGATTCACAGTCCAGAGCATTCTCCCTATATAAAGGTTCATAACGACTGCAGTCCACCCCCTATACTTTAGTACAGGGGGGCGACAGCGGCCAGGGGTAATTTTCGGAAAGTTATAACATATAACCCTTGAAAAAGCCACAGAAGGTGGCAAAATGTGTTGGATATACTATAAGCACATCACAGATACTGGAAGCTGCCTACAAACAGACTTTTTATGAATGGACCTTTTGAAAGCTATACCATTATTAAACAGCTGTTTCACTGAAACTGGAACACAGGAGTAATGTAAGTATCTTTTTTTAACTTTTAAATATATATATCTATGTATCAAGAAGATTTTCAAACTGCTAGTGCACTAATACACCTATATCTCTCCTATTTGTGGGTACAACTGTGATAAAGAAAGAGCACAGTCCAGATAACAAGCATTCCATCGGCAACGGTAACGCCCGTTTCTAAGCTAATTATTTTAACAATAAGGGCACGGCCACACTGCAACGCAATCGCATGCAAATTTTTTGCGTTTGCGCTTGAGATTTCTTCAATAAGTATAGGAAAACGCATGCGATTGCGATTAAAAATGCAGAACGCAATCGCAACGCACCGAAAAACATGCATTTTTTTGCGTTGCCACGTTTTCAATGATTTTTTAAAAACGCAATCGCAAGCGCAAATGCAAGCGCAAAAAAAAAACGCAGCAGTGTGGCCTAGCCCTAAAAGATCGATTTGTCGGATCTTACGGAATAGCCCCTTTATTGTTAAAGTGTGTATCCATCTTAAGACACCTTAATACATTTTTTTATATATGCAGAGTTTAACATCTGAGAGAACAGGAATTTACATGCTGCTACTAACTGGTATCTTTCAAGATTGGATTACAGCTTTATTGATGGCCAAACCTTGCATTATAATTTATTCATTAAATGCTTGCTCAGAAGGATATCTCACCAGTCATCCAGTCTCACAACAAAACCCTCACCTATTCAACTCATCTATTTCGATTTTACCATTTTGTTTGAAATGTTTCCACTCTCCTGATACCATCCCTGATGCTGTAGGGGAATATTACTAATGAGTAGAGATGTAATGTGGGTTCGAAAATAGAACCCAGTTTCGAATCAAATCTGAGGGTTTCGAAGTCCCGACAAAACTTTAGGAACTCCCCTGGATTTCACAGAATCCAGATTTTTTTGAATTTTTGTTTTTTATCGAAAATCGAAAGTAGACGATTATCGAAAATCGAAAGTAGACGATTATCGAAAGTAGACTATTATCAAAAATTTAAATTAGACGATTATCGAAAATCGAAAGTAGACCATTAACGAAAATCAAAAGTAGACAATTATTGCAAATCGAAAATCGAAATTTTGGTAACCCTCGAAAGTAATGATCGATTTCGGTAACCCTCGAAAATAGAATGCGGAAGCTCGAAAACAGCCTGGTCGTGAGGAAAGATAGTTTTAAAATAAGTTTTGGTTATATTTACGGGTTCCTTAGACCATTTCCCAGGTCTCTGTGTCATTTACAGTAACCTAGTATTACTATTTGTACCTCAAAATGTACAGAAACTTTCAAAAAAATTTCTCCCGTAGATTTCTATGGGTCCATTTTTGAATCTTCGAAATTCCGGAAAATTCAAAAATGGAACAAAACGAATCAGTTTCGAACATCTCTACTAATGAGAGTATGGTCATGTTTCCCCACAATGAGATGTCTACAAGACTGTACTCAGGGGTTATCTTCAACCCACTCTTAGTTCTATTAAGTGTCAGACACCCCAGTCAGACACATTTCTTACAAATTCTTTTGAGATGCCAAATAGACGTACATCAGCCATTACATGGAGACAATGCTTATCAGGTAAGCTAGAGATAGCGAAACGCGTAGCGGAAGTGACGTGTTGTTCCGGGACTTGGTGAGAGCTGGATAGGAGAAGGGCGTGCTTGCCCGAAAGACCGGCTGAGACCGAAGAGAATTTGACACACCTAAAAGTGGATTTGGAGGGACGCTGTTCGACTGATCCATTTACCAACATACGTTATTGGATCCCAAGTTGCTCAGGGAGCCACGGACCTGCTTAGTCCAGGGGACCAGCGAGGAAGGATTGTCTACCCTCCAACCACTACCAGATTGATGGTGTAGTATGAACTGTTTATATTTCCAGCTCCACCTGTCCTGAATACTTATTGAACCAGTGTGCGCACACGTACGGGACTTTGTACATCTTTTTATTTACTTACCTACTTCACTCGCTGCTAGGAGTGAATTTCCATTGGATATAGACACTTGCTATATATATAGCCTTCCTATGGGATATCCACACATGTTTATGATACATCCTCTGCTCTAGATAAGTGCATTTTTATGTGGGATATTTATATAGTAAAGTATTTTATTCTGCTTGCTCATTATTTGTGTATATTACACCTATTGCGGCTGGCCAGCCATACATTTACCTATGTAGGGATTATTTCCATCTTTTATATTTGTGATATTTAGGATATTTTATATTAAATATATTGTTCAGAGATAGTGTTGGGTATTTTGTTTGCATGTGTCACCAGCAGAGTACCATTTTTTCATATTGTGTGTTGGTTTGTACCCCTTTGGGGTCCTTCCTTTAGTTTTGAGTAAGGGGACTCAGAGGTACCTGTGTGATTGTGTCTGCCCTGTACCCTCTTGTAACTTATCAGGTACAGGTTCTAATAATGGCATATAAGTCCCAACTCCCAACTATGTATTTGTACATTTTCCAACTTATCGTTTTTTTGTTTGGAATGAACACTACGTATTATCTCCACTATTTCTGACCAGATACCTTAAATTTGCAACTTAAAGGTACACTTTTTATATTTCAGTGAGGCAGATGAACTTCCTAGCCCCTAGCCTATTGAGGGCTTTTTACATATATTGTTAGGATTTTGCTATATAGTATAGTATTTGATCTTAAAGGGGAAATGTTTAAATAAAGACATATGTCCATCCAGTCCAATCCATCTAGCAATATCCTCATTTCCTGCCTAACTGTTGTTCCAGAGGAAGGCTTGCAACATTCCTTGTTTGCAGAAACTCATCCAGCTTTCTTTTGAAACTGACAAATGAACCTGCCATAACAACGTCCACTGGAAGACAGTTCCATAGCTTTACCGTTCTCACAAAACCCTTCTAAAAACCCTTTCCGAACTTAAAGCCTAAACTTCTTTTCTTAATTTAGTGGCCCTTCTCTGAACCCTTTCCATTTCAAAGATATGTCACTATTTATATATTGCTATTACTATCTGTGAGTTGTGTGGTTTACACGGGTGTGTGTATGCTCATTATACAATTTGGCATGGTATTAGCCACCTTTTTTTTGAATATTGGTGTCTTATTTTCATTGTGTGTGTCTTCCCCTGATTTCTTTAAAGGTGTTCATCTGACATTGCATGAACAGTGGGGGGGATATTGGAAGTAAAGTAAATAGTGTATGAAAGTTGATCTGTTTTGAATAAGGAGCGTAGAAATTACATAATAAAATCTTTTGTGTATGGATGTATCCATGTAATATTATAAGACACTTCCACCCCCTAAACTAAAATTTAACCCACTACTGGCCCCACTTAACTTACTCCTCGGCTCCTTATGGTCCAGCAAACTGAAGAGTAGGAGCTGTCTTCCTGTCAAAAGGTTTCCACCTCCTCTCTCTTGCCTCCGGGAAGTAGTGTGACATGTGCAGAAGAGCCCCCCCCCCCCCCCCTCCCTCCCTCCGGATTCCTCCATGGCTGCCCTTGCATCTTGCTTAAAAACCTTTTTATATATTGTAACTCACCCCTGCCCTCCCCCAAACGCCGAGTTAGATCTCTAAAAAAAGCATCAGAATCATACTTACAGCCCTTCGCCAGTGGCGTAACTACTGCCCCCACCACCCTCGCGGGTGGAAGGCCTGCCACAAGCACCTATTACCTGCTTAAAAACAACTTATCGAGCATAAGAATGAAACATTCACGCCATCAGCTGTTTAAAAGACTGGACCCGAACTTCCAGAACCAAACAGAAGTTAGTGTCCGGTCATTTAAACAGCAGTTGGGCTGGGTAAAGGTGGGCCACAATATATAAAAATGTTTTATTTAGGGTGGACATGACCTTTAAATAGCACAGTATTGACATTTTGAATTTGTAGAAGACAGACTTCTCATATTAGGACTGCTTCTCCTGATTTTTCACAGCAGCAACAAAAGCCATATTAATGTTTCATGAACGATTCAGGTTGCATTAGTTGATTTTCACGAAAGAAAATTATGTCTGCACATAGTTTTAACTTTCTTAAGTAGGAGCCAGTTCTTAGCAATGGTGTTCAACTCATTTATACTCAGAAAAAGGATCTTAAAAATTATACAAGATACTGACCAACATTTGTGCAGCATGTAAGCGCAATGTTATTACTGTATATACTCAAGTATAAACTGATCCGAGTATAAACCAAGGTACTTATTTCTACCTGAAAAACAAGTAAACCGATTGATTCGAGTATAAATTGAGGGTAGAAAATATGACCTAAAGTGCAATTGCAGAAATTAGTGGTTTCATCCACACAGAGTTAATTGGCCGCCAATAACAGCAAAATTAAATGGCTCCCATACAGTTATAGAAGAGTCACAATGCAACAACAGCAGTATGCCCCTTTTCTTTGGCACTTATGATGTTTGGAAACTACAAATCCCAGCATACCTTATTTGCTGGGAGATGTAGTTTATAAACATCTGGAGTGCAGCAGTATAATCAGTTAATTAGCCCCCTAAAAAATAATAATCCAGTAGTATATTTTTAATTGTCTTGCATAAAAACATAGAATTTCATAATCTAGCCCTATTTACACCACTTCCCCCCACTCCCACTACTACTTCAGAGTTAATAGACCATCCAGCCACCTCTAAACTGTAGACCCCATAGACACCTCTAAACTGCAGACCCAATTAAACAGAAAACAGTGGCACAGGATTGCCATAAATGCTCCTTACCAGCTCTGCCACAAGGGTCACAGGTCTGTGAGAGGACAGTCAGATAACAGGCTGTAGCCTGCAGGAGACGCAGGCCACACACTGACACTGCTCCAGTCTCCCTTAAGACTCACAAGTCTTCAGATTATTACGGTACTTTCAGGACCCACGCCTACTCCTACTTTCCTAGGCCCTATACAATATAGTATTATCTGCATCCTGGCATACATTATAAGGGGTTTTAATATACATCACTGTGATCACATACATGAAAAGGCTTTCAACCACATCAAAGTAACCCCAGTTTGGAAGGTCCTAACTTCTAACCTTTTTTAACTTCAATTACAATTAGCAAACTTTTGCATTTCTCATACTTGCACACTGGATAAAAATAACAGGTTTCTCAATTCCCTCCAGCCCTTTGGCTTTTTAAAATAAGGGAAGAGGCTGTCTATCCAGTGCTTTCTATTAAAGGCATAGGACCTCCCATTAAAGGGGCGTGTTGGGGGTGCTATTATCACATGGAAGCTTGACCAGGTTTCCTAATAAATACATTGTGATTAGATATATCTGTTGTATTCAATTAGATCAACTGGACTTGAAATGTAGTTCTTGAAGACGTTTCGCTAGTCATCCGACTGGCTTTCTCAATTCAGATGATTGTACAAGAATCTGTGGCAATTATGTACCCTGGAAAATCCCAATTAGCATATCACAGCCAGGTGTTAAGGGGTGTGATAGATAGGTGCTAAGAGGTGTTATAGGAACGCCCAGAGTAAGGTGTTAAAACAGCATTGTACATGGCAGACAGTTGGTGTCGAAACCCCCACCTCTATTTAGGCTTGGTTTCTTATTTTCACATAAATGGCCTCCTTAACACCTCTCTTGAACCAGTCACGTTCCTTCGCCAGTATGTTAACATTACAATCTTCAAAGGTATGTCCTTTATCCTTAAGATGCAGATACACGGCTGAGTCCTGACCCGAGGAATTGGCTCTTCTGTGCTGGGCCATACGGTGATTGCAGTTGCTGTTTGGTCTCCCCCACATACAAATCAGAGCATTCTTCACTGCACTGCACTGCATATATGATGTCGCTTTTCTTGTGTTTTGGTATTGGGTCTTTCGGATGTACCAATTGCTGCCTCAGTGTGTTGTTCGGTTTAAAGCAGACAGGGATATGATGTTTTTTGAAAATTCTTCTTAATTTCTCGGAGACCCCTGCTACATATGGGATGACCATGTTCTTCCTCCTGTCTTGCTTTTCCCCTTCACTGTTGGTATTCGTGTTCTTTTCTTTCCTTCTACTTCTTTTGACAAAGGCCCAGTCTGGATATCCACAAGTTTTAAGGGCTCCTCTGAGATGTTTAATTTCTTTAGCCTTCGCCTCTGTGCTAGTGGGGATGTTCTCGGCTCTGTGTTGCACGGTTCTGATGACCCCCAGCTTGTGATCTAAAGGGTGGTGGGAGTCAAACATCAAATACTGATCTGTGTGTGTTGGTTTTCTGTAAACCTCTACTTCCAGTTTACCATTTTCCCTAACTTCTACCAAGCAGTCCAAGAAAGCCAGTTTGTTGTTTTGTACCTCTTCCCTTGTGAATTTAATGTTTTGGTCCACTGCATTAATGTGTTCTGTGAAAGCTTGTACTTCCTTCTGGTGGATTTTAACCCAGGTGTCATCAACATATCTGAACCAGTGGCTGGGTGCTATGCCCTTAAAGGTATTAAGCGCCTGTGTTTCTACCTCCTCCATGTAAAGGTTGGCCACAATAGGTGAAACTGGAGATCCCATAGCACATCCATGTTTTTGCTTATAGAACTTATCCCTGTATTTGAAATAGGTGGTATTCAGGCACAAGTCCAACAAGGAACACACCTGTTCTGGGTTGAGATCAGTTCTGCTGGTAAGAGTGCTGTCTTGGCCCAGCCGTTTTCTCACCATGTCAACAGCCTCCTTGGTGGGTACACAAGTGAAGAGAGATGTCACATCATAGGACACCATAGTTTCTTCTACACCGAGTACTACATCTTCAATCTTGTTGGTGAAATCCTGAGAGTTCTGGATGTGATGCTTAGAACTTCCCACCAAAGGTCCTAAGATGTTAGCTAGATATTTTGCCACCTTGTATGTTACCGAGTTGATGCTGCTAACTATAGGTCTTAGTGGGGCCCCTTCCTTATGTATCTTTGGGAGTCCATATATGCATGGATGTGCCTCACCAGGGTAGAGGCAATGATACATTGCTCGGTCAATGGCTTTATCCTTTTGAAGCTGTTGTAGTAAGTCTATGACTCTTTTCTTGTAACGGCTGGTGGGATCCCTTGTTAAAGCCTCATATGTGTTGTTATCGGCCAGGAGCATGGTCACCTTATCATGGTAGTCTGAGGTGTTGAGTACCACTGTGCATCTTCCTTTATCTGCCTGTAGAATGGTGATACTGGAATCTTTCTTGGGGGATGTTAGGGCTCTTCTTTCCTGTGTAGTCAGGTTAGATGAAGGAGTTTTAGCACTGGCTAAGGCTGCAGATACCTTAAGGCGAAGTTGTTCTGCCTCACTCTGTGATACCTTATTACTGTGGATAGAGGCTTCTGTGGCTGCTATAATATCCACCACAGGGATGGCTTTAGGGGTGATGGCAAAATTCAAGCCCTTACCAAGGACTTCCATTTCTGGCTGGGTCCAACTGTCTGCCATGTACAATGCTGTTTTAACACCTTACTCTGGGCGTTCCTATAACACCTCTTAGCCACTATCTAATCACACCCTTAACACCTGGCTGTGATATGCTAATTGGGATTTTCCAGGGTACATAATTGCCACAGATTCTTGTACAAGTCATTCTGAATTGAGAAAGCCAGTCGGATGACTAGCGAAACGTCTTCAAGAACTACATTTCAAGTCCAGTTGATCTAATTGAATACAACAGATATACCATGACCTGGATGAATGAGAACCTTCACAAGCATTGTGATTAGATTCTTTCCAAACCAAATTCCTGTTCTTTCAATTTGGCTTCTTTTCAATTTCTTCCCTTTAATTCTCACACTTTTTTGGACTTCAGGGCCGCCATCAGAGGGGTACAGGAGTTACTCCTGTATGGGGCCTAGACTTGCCAGTGGCCCGGCGAGCAAGAGCTGTGACATAGTGTGATTTAAAAAAAGAAATCCAATCAGGCAGTGGAAGGGTCTCCAGCCAATCAAAAGGTGCGCTCGAGGTTGGGGTTGGGTCATGCATAGCTGCTCGTTACTTACTCAGAGAGCATAATTGTATTATTTGCATGCTTGCTACTTGTGCTACTTCTGCGAGAACTAGAGAGCTGGCAAACTTCATTGGCTCAATTGGATTACTGGCCAGAGGAGAAAGGGAGGGGCGAGGAGGTGAGGTTTCCGGCAGGCAGGCTCATCTGTAGTAAGTGACTTTAATTGTGTGATGTCAATGATAAAAGCATTTGTGTGTCAACCTCTTTACCAATGTCAGTTTGCAAAGCATATTACCAGTGTCTGTGACAATTATTTTACCTGTGCAAGTTTGCTAAGCATAAAACCAGTGTCTGTGTGCCAACCATGTTATTAGTGTCAGTTTGCCAAGTATATTACCAGTCGGTACCTATCATGTTACCAGTGTCTGTGATAACTATTTTACCTGTTCACCACATTTGCCAAGTATATTACCAGTGACTGTGTGCCAATTATTTTACTTGTGCTAGTTTGCCAATATATATTTTCGTATGTATGAATATATATATATATATATATATATATATATATATATATATATATATATATATATATCCCTTTTATTATATAAATAAATTTATATTTTTACTGAGATTGCATTAAGTTTTTAAGAGCAACTATTTAGGTGGGGGTATATAACACAATATTATACATAGGAAAGGTCTATATGTATGTGTGTAATTATCACTATTTAACTGAAATCACAATAACAAATAACACTATACAAAGTATAGTAGTACCACCTACTGAATTACAAAACAAATGATATACAATTAATAAACTATACTTACTTTACTTGACACCCCTAAGTTTGAATGCAAAACTCAAAATGGAAATGGTAGGTTTAGCCACACCTCTAGGATTTCTACAGGGTCTCCATGTGGACACTAAAAGGAAGTGGAATTTTACTAACATCCAACGAGGTTCTGATCTTACCAGTTTCTGTTTTCTAGAAAGGAAGTGATGTCTGTATCTGATAAAATGACTTTACATGTCTCTGAAACTACCCAGCATTCTTAGAGAAATGGCCAGTTTCACCTCTTTTTCCAATATTAATATATTAACAACATGAGGCTGTGAGGCACCTGTTATAAGAAGGCTGTAATTCATTTTATAATTTATGAGGAGCTTTTAGCTCATTTAACAACATCTCTCCCTAACCTATATAACAAATCACTATCTTGTGCTGTACTATCTCCATAGTAATTGTAAATGTGGAACTTGCTGTGGTAAATACTGATTAGTTACAAACATAGCATGTTTATCTGGATCCTGTATGGGGTTTCAGATTGACCAATGGTGCTGATTGGTTTGAACTGCACATTGTGACAGAATTGCCTGGGTCTATTCTCAGACCCGCAGGCTTATTCTATGACTTCTGGGCTCCGCAGAGGATTGCAGCTTTTTATATAGGTTTTCAAAAAGTCCTAATCCAATTCCTATTGGTCAATTTTTCAATGCTTGGTATCACATGGATATACAGTACCCAATCATATTTCAGAAATGTGCCGCGGTTCAAATTACCGCCGCACATCACAGTGGTAATGATTTTCGCTGTGGTGGTAATTTTTAGGCGGTATTAATGGCCCTTTATAAATATGCCCCTATGTGTTCTATAGGGATGGGGTGAAAGCCCTAACAAAAAAGAAGAAATACAAGGGTATATATTTTGCCACGCGTTATAGCCCACAATATAATCCAATTATAAATATTATATGTAGATATTTACCGATTTTAGAACAGGATCAGGAATTAAAGGGCATGTCTACCCCCAAACTAAAATTTTACCAAATACTGGCCCCACTGTACAAAAAAAAAATCCTTACCTTACATCCATGCTCCTTGTGGTTCTCCTGTTCTGCCTCTTTAAAGTGCAGGAAACTGCTGGGTAGGAGCTGTCAGTGCCTCTTCCTGTGCCTGTATCTTGGCTAGCCTCATCAAGGTATGAGGCATGCTCAGTTGAGCCTTTTCCCCCCTCTCCCTCCTTCCCTCCCAATCACTCCATGCCAGGGAGTAATGTAGCATGTGCCTCTCACCCAATCACAGCCGTGGCTCCCGGTCCAGCCCCCTGCTTGCAGTTCCGGCGGGCAGGGGAGCTGGACCAGAACAGCGTAGGATCCAGGAGTTGTAAGTAGAGATTGACAACGATTTTAGATTAATGAATCTAGCGGTTGGGGGTGGGAGGGTATCCCCTGCTTTGTCCCAAACGTTTTTATAAAGGGTGGACATGCCCTTTAAATGATATCATCAAAAAGGGCTGTAAGTTAGTTCCCAGAAAGGCTAAATCTATAGTGTAACGAGCTGGTTAAAATATAAAGGCACTTTCCCATGTGGGTCCATCAGGTGTGTCACCTGTAGTCATATTTTAAGAAGTCCAACCACTGGGAAGGTCTTCCATCTTGAACAGTACATTAACTGCAAAACCGAAGATGTGGCACACGTCATAGTTGCACCAATTGTAAAATATAATATGTGGGATGCACATCGAGAACTCGAATTAGGTAACAAATAAGAGAAATTAACAATCATTGTGCTATGAGTCCGGTGGCAAGACATTTTTATAGTTGTAACAGTGGATCAAACAAATGTTTGAAAGTACAGGGATTACAACAGATTAAACCAGATAAACGTAACAAAGATAGATTAGCGTCTTTCCGTAGGGCAGAGTTCAAATGGATTTTTAACTTAAATACTAGGGTACCGTCAGGGTTAAACTCAATATATGATGTAATGTGTTTTATAGATTGATTGTTGTAATACTTGATTGATATCTACTATAAAACATCTGTGTCATCTACTTTTAGACCACCCATTGTATAAGCGAACATTAATTTGCTCATACCTGTGCTGATTTAAGATAATATTTAAATAAATATGGGATACGTATATAGCACTATGTCCCCTTCTAAATATAAGAAATAGAGACACAGAACATAAGAATTAATTTGTATCTAAATCTAAGGTTCCTGAAAACCAGTAGGAAGCCTATTTTTGTTTTCATGTTTGCAATTTAACCGCTACTAGTATATAATCTTGTTTTAAATGGCTATAAAAATTTTTTGTTTCTGTTAACCTGGGTTTTGCAACAGTGTTAAAAGTAAGTGTGTGCTTTTTGGAGTCTGGTTGCATACTTTTTATCTTGGGATTAGAAGAACCCTATGGGAAAGGGAGTGTCAGAGTAATGTGTTTACGTCATTACCTACCTCTTTTAAATAGGGTTCCATCATAGCGGGGAGTTACCTAAGGGCTGAGCAGTAGCCCAAAACATGTCAGACTAACCCCGTTTGGTAGGAGCCGTGACCCTGTTTTTACCTAATGTACTAATAAAGATTGTATTTGCATGAGCCTGGCTGTGTTGACTGCTGATCTTTGGAGTGCGCCGAGCCTTCTGTTGCACAAAGAGAATCTAAAGTCCAAAAATGGACTTACAAATTCAATTAAAATTTTAAAGTCTATTTCCCTAAGAGGTAGGGAATCCTATAACTACCATTCTGGGTGGGCGTTAACAGGGGAAGTGCACTGTCACAATTCCACTCATGCAGCGGATGACAGCCCACCATTTGTTGCTGTACGCATGTGTGAGTGTCTTTAATGATATTAGAGATATTAGAAATAATCATGCTCTAGATGCAGGGAATCTAGTGATGAGTAGAGATGGACTCGAACTCGAACACGAGTTCGAGCCAAACTATTTGAGTTCGAACAGACTCTGACTTCTCAAACTATACCGGACCCCGATTTTCGATATTTTCTGGACTTTCGATAATTATCGAATGTTCGACTGTATGCGAATATGCGAATAAAATATCTATTATACCAATACACGAGTGAATATCAAATTCTCGAATCCACGAGTCGTTCAAGGGATAAATATTGATTGTTTGAAAGCGAGAGCTCGAAAGTAGTGCGTGTGAGAGTAAAATCAATTTTTCGAAAAGTCCTGGATATTCGAGCATGTTCCCCAGACCATTTCCCAGGTCCCACAGCTATTTACATTAAGTTACCATTGATATTTTAATTGTATTTCATTTGAACTTTTCAAACTATTTGACTCCCATTGACTTGGGAGTCAATAGGTCTGTTTTCAACTTTCAAACTTTCCATATAGTTCGAAAGTTCGAAAACGGTAACTTTCAAAAGTTCGGCCATCTCTAGTGATGAGCCATCAGCCACTCCATGAACAAAACTTTAATTGCTTTTTACTAATGGCCACTCAGGAAGGTAGGAATAGGCTTTTCTATCTACCTGGGAAATGAACTTAAAAATCTGGGAGGGGGGGGTTTGGGGACCTATTTGCACTTTATCACATGAATGAAAAGCATTCCAACCACATCAAGGTAACCCCAGTCTGGAAGGTCCTAACTTCTAACCTTTTAGGATGGCCTCTTCCTCTTTTGGATGGATGGCCTCTTCCCTCATTTTAAAAAGCCAAAGGGCTGGGGGAAAGCCTGCTATATTGATCCAGTGCACAACTATGAGAAATGCAAAAATTTGCTAATGGTAATTGAAGTAAAAAAGGTTAGAAGTTAGGACCTTCCAGACTGTGGTTACCTTGACGTGGTTGGAAGGCTTTTCATTCATGTGATCACAGTAATGTATACTAAAACCCCTTTGTTTATAAAGTATGCCAGTGTGCAGATAATATGATATTGTATGGGGCCTAGGAATGTGCATTGATTATCTTTTCTATGTTTGTATAAATGTTTGACCAGATGAGTAGCACTTCCGTTAAATGTAGTTGTAATTTAGCCTAAATGGAGCACATACATATACAATCCTTGTATTTTACATGATTTAGGTATGGTTGACACAGAATGGGAAGAGTATCAGTAGGTGTGTGTACCTGTGGGGTGTTTTGGTGTATGTTTTTGTATTTTAGACCATAAAATTAAAATTTTAATGATTTAGGTTGCCATAGAAATGGAAGGGTAGGTTGGGTAACGAAGGTGAATCAGTAGGCTTGTTTACCTTTATCTGTGTGGCATTAGGTCACAAACACTAAAACATACCCCCTACCCACAGACACAGGTACACACAACTACTGATAAACCCTTGTAACCCAATTAACCCTTCCGTTTCCATGGCAACCATACCTAAACCAATAAAAAAAAGCAAGTTTTATGGTCTAAAATGCAAAAACATACCACCTAACACCAAACAGACACAGGAACACACACCTACTGATGCACCCATGCCACCCTTTACATGGCAACCATACCTAAACCATCAATAAAGTTAGTTTAACAGTCACACACACCTAACACCACACCTAACACCAGACAGATACAGGTACACACACACTGATGCACCCTAGCACCCACCCCACTGTTCCATGGCAACCATACCGAAACCATCCAAAAAGTTATTTTTACTGTCGTAAACACAAAAACATACACCACACAAAGACAAGTACACAAACCTACTGATACACTCCAACACCCAACCCACCTTTCTGTTTCCTTGTCAACTATACAGAAAATAATAAAAATATATGTATTTAATCAGAATGAATTATGAAATTTAAATGTCCTCTTTCATTACCATAGCAAGGTTATTGAGTTTTAAAACCTGCAGCACAGACACACACATTATCTTCCAAAATTCAGGCTTTCAAGATTCAAAGTTTATAATTCCCCTTTCAGTTGTTCTTTAAATGAAATGTTTTAATTACATGTAAAGCAACATAGTAGAACAAAACATGCAAGAATCAAGAAAGTCTAACTAGAGTACTGAAAATACATATATCCTAGTTGGGGGTACATTTGTGGTGGCTCCATGCTGGACCAAAGTGACCCACCACACATGTACGATTGTCACTCAAAGTGGCCATTCATCAGTCATTCATTGCATACTAACCGGTGCACATGCCTTAAGGCGGAAACAATTCAGTATTTCAAAGCCAATTTAACCCATTATGCCCAATTATCCTATAATGTGTTCATTACTTAAACAGCAGGTCAAATATAGATTTACAAAGAGAGTGCTGGTTTATATTCCTGATACTACACTGAATGGTTCTAAATTCAATATGTGTTTTTTTAGGTCTACGAAATTGTTTATGATGCAGGTATGTGATGTTTCATGAGCTCTCCTTTCTTCATTATTTATTTGTCCCTTAAATAGTGAAGCAAGGGCAGTACGCTGTAATCATTTCTGGGTTATATGAGTTGGAAAAACAATAAGATTTCCATCTTCTTGCAGCTGCAACTTGAGGATGCATGAGTCATTGTTATAAAAAATGATACTGCAACCTTTAGAAGAACTGGCAAAAATATATTGTTTATACAGAAATATCATATTGTCATAACAGCTCACTGGTACATGATATAGGAATATTGTCAGCATCCAGTGAACTTACACTTTTTATCAACAAGCATGTGGAACTTACTGCACATACTGTAAGTATCAAGTTCCAAGAGAAAAAGAACCTCTGCGTGTATTGCACGACCATTGTATTTTTGTACTATATTTTGTATAGTAGTATTAGGACCACTACTTTATTTTATACATTTGCAAATTTCCTGTTACCACATTCCTTTTTCTGTTGTTTTCTAAACAAAAAATATTTTCAGACCAATATTTAAAGAATTCTGAATTGAGAAAGCCAGTCGGATGACTAGCGAAACGTCTTCAAGAACTTAACTTCAAGTCCAGTTGATCTAATTGAATACAACAGATATAACAATGTATACGCTGTACTGTTTTACTGTATCTCACTGTACCAATTTCAATTATACTATGCTGGCTCTGTCCCTGCTAACTAATAACTGTCCGTAAGCAATTCTGTATTTAGAGAAAACCACAACACAAACATAAGGCTCACAAAATGGATGGAATACACATTAAAAATGTAAATACCATTAGAGAAGTGAGGAAAGGCCTGCAAAAAGAATATAAATTATTTCTCAATTCAAATCTTATTTGGTAAATAATGATTGAAGGAAAACTAAAGTTTCCAAACAACTATTGTCCCAATTCACATTCACAAACATACAACAAGCTGTCTCACCTCTCCCTTTGCTGTGGCCATTGGGTGAATTATGAAAATAACCTGTGAGTACTAGGGGTCAGCTCCCACAATCCACCTTAGCTGGGAAAACCCCCAGCTAAGTGTCTGCGTACAGGTACATGCTCTGTAGTGCTCAACAGATCAAAACAAGGAAGTTGCAACCTTACTTCCTAGAAGCTGACAGCCAATCACATTACAGCACAAAGATCCTCCCTTTACTTTACAAAAGAAAGGTAATCTTTGCAGTTTATTTCATAGATAGCATGGATGTAAGAAACGGAATACTAACATTTCAGCAAAAATAAAAGTCTGGGGAATAGAACCTGCAACCAGATCACTGGTACATATAGAATCTTTCACTACATTGTGGAAACAAAAAATAAAGGTAAGTTTGGGGATTCAAACATGTGACCTTCTGAACTGTGTATTTTCAAGCCTGGGTCCTTACCCGGTGCGCCAACACTGAATAAGCAGAGAATACATGTGCATTTGGAGGCTTTATCTTTGCTAGGAAAAGAATAATTAAAAAATGGGATATGGAAGTCCCTGATAAGACTTTGAAAGCTGCTTGTTACCCTGCAGTTTATTTACCAGCAACTCACACTTACCGGTAAATAAATTGCAGGGTAACAAGCAGCTTTCAAAGACTTTTCAGGGATTCCATTTTGGTGTGGAGACATCTGTATAGAAAACACTCTGTACATAGAGACAGTGAATATTGGGGTCAGGGGGCATGGTTCTTTGATGACTTCATGGGCTGTGGGTTGTACTGGTAACAACATGGAGGCCTTCTTAGTTACAGAATCTATTTCTCACATGTACTAAATGCAACTTGCTAGAGAAGAATTTTATAATGTATAGGTGTTCTGGAGAGAAAAAGATTCACATTATGTTTTTAAAAATTTAAGTTTCGTTCTCCTTTAAATGGTTGCATGCACACCCTTAATATAAGTTTAGGTATTTGTGGTGCTCATGGAAAGACAGACATGCCGATGTAGCCCGTATTTAACACTAAGGGCTCGTTCACACTAGAAACTGACAGAAACGCACAGCATGTGTTTCTGTCAGTTTGTATCCATTTTTTGCATACATTTGTATCCATTTTTTAACAATGTGTATTCCATAGATTTCTATAGAAAATGCATGAAAAAACGGACAGAAATGCTGCATGCAGTGCATTTTTTTTTAAACGGACTGGAACGGAACGGATTATAACGCTGCAGGTGTGAACGATATGAAATCCTATGGGGTTTTACTGTCTGTCCATTTTTTTAAACGCACATGCGTTTGAAAAATGGATACAAACTGATGTAGTGTGAATGAGCCCTAAAGGATAACTTTCTGGTTATGTCTCTTTTTTTATTGTGAAACCTGGTGATGTTTTACCAGTTAATTTAATATGTATTATCATAATATAATCAGAATTCCACCTTTTAAAGTTTTTTAAGTTTTTAGGCATTAATGTCTTTTAGACATCAGAATGGTACACTGCTGTTTCATTTTCAATGAAACAGCAGTCCTCTCAGCGTCCTTTTATATATGGAAATCCATTGCTGAGCAGTAGTCAGTATGACCAGTCAGTCATTGGCTCCTGAATGATAAAGATCAACAGTTGAATGCAAGAAATAATAGTACAGTGGAAGGGTAGTTATTCCAACATCATCAGATATTAGGTAATTTACAGCAGATGGCCGTACAAATTGTATATATATTTAAAAACAAATGATTATCACAAGTAATGTAATAAGTCTATCATGTACATATTTGGAGGAAATGTAAAGGTCACTTTATAGCTAAAGTAAAAAGGTTTGGTACAAATGGCTCCTCACAAAAAAAATGTAAATTGATAAAGGGCAGCTTTAGTCTCAAAACAAGTTAGGACACAACTTGTATACATGTAAGTAGCACTTAATCTGATTTGCATGTGTTGCTGCATGCCTTCAATCCAGCACACATTTTGTTTTGGAGCAGTATCCCCCCTCCCTCTTTTAACCACTACCACTTCCATCCGACCTGACTTTTCCCCCACAAACCTACTGTCAAGCCTGCACACAGCATACAGCATTCCAACTCTGTCACCAATCCAGCTACAGTAAAACTACTCATAGAAGAATAGTTTTTGAGAGCAATGAACTTGATTGACAGCTGAAATATAAGATGTTTTAGATTGTATATCTAAAGAAATAGGCATCAGATCAACAAAATTGGGAAGAATTATAGTTTCCAGTTATGGTCAATTTAAAATAATCTATTTTTCGGTATAGATGCCCTTTAAGACTTAATGCTGGGGAAATCAGGAGGTACCTGGGGAAAAAAATGAGATGGGGAGCCTATTAATGCATTTATAATAGAAATGCGGAACACTGCAATATTCACGGACAGGAGTGTATTAAAATCAGTCTTTTATTCAGTAATTTGGTAAAAACAAGGAGACATATTCACTCAGTACTTCCACCTTGCCTGACGCGTTTCGTGGGTGTGTCCCACTTCATCAGAGGCCAGGTGATGGCAACCAAGATACACGTATAAATAGGTACAGCCTGGTACCTCCTCTTCCAAGGGGAAGAGTGGACCCACATATAAACAAGACATAAGATTGAATATATACATACAAACTAATATAAAAACTTTATATCTATTCCCATATAAACATAGGAACAGTAAATACCATATACTGAGTGAAATATTAGTATCAGAGGTTATCAATGCAGCATGTAGGAAAAATATATAAAATATATATAAAAAACAACATATAGAATATGAAAAGTGGCAACAATACATTATACCATAATACATTATACTTAGTATAATAGGATAAGCAGATCGGGACCTTAATTTCTGTTTAAAGAACCATCCTAAGTGTTAATAGAATATGTAAAGGACACATACTTGGAAAAATATACGGTCTATATCCCATGTATATGTCAACTATAGTTAACTAATATAGATGAAAAAGTCCACAGACTAAGGGGGTTATTCAATAAAAGTTCTTATCGTTTAAAATTGTGCTAATTTTGCCCCAACCAATCAGATGTTAGCTTTCAAATGTTAAACAAGTTCTGATTGGTTGGGGCAAAATTAGCACCATTTTAAACGATAAGAACTTTTATTGAATCTCCCTGTAAGTGTGTAAAAATGGACAAATACAACTTTGCATATAATAATGTCTGAATACAGGGATGCCCACATTAAGAAATACATATCACATGTCTAGAAAACAATCCAATTCCCCCCCCCAAAAAAGGGGAATAGATTCAAGAGAGAAAAATATTATTCTCCCTCTTTACAAGGCACTGGTAAGGCCTCATTTGGAATATGCGGTGCAGTTTTGGAATCCATATAGAAAAGGGACATCTTGGAAATTGAGGCAGTTCAGAGAAGGGCAACTAAATTAATAAGGGGAATGGAGGGGCTTGAATATGCAGGCAGATTAGACAGGTTAGGGCTGTTTACATACGTTTGCGTGAGGGACATGATAACCTTATACAAATATATTAATGGCCCATACAATGAACTCTCTGGTGCATTGTTTACTAACAGGTCATATCAGAGGACTCGTGGACATCCTTTAAGGTTGGAAGAAAAGAAGTTTCATCTTCAGGTTAGGAGGGGTTTCTTTACAGTGAGAACGGTGAAACTGTGGAACTGTCTTCCAGCAGATGTGGTAATGGCAAGTTCATTGAATAGCTTTAAAAAAGGCCTGGATAAGTTTCTAAAACTAAAAAATATTCAGAATTACTGGTATTAATGCATATAGATCTGGTTGTTCCAGGGATACTTTCCGATTTCCGTTTGGAGTCAGGAAGGAATTTTTTCCCCCTTTTTAGCTGGGGTTTTTTGCCTTCCTCTGGATCAACTGTTAGGTAGGGTTAAAAAAAAAAAAAAAAAGGGGGTGAATAAGTTGGACTTGATGGACGTATGTCTTTATTCAACCTTAATTACTATGTTACTATGTTACTCCCTATTCAGACCCTCTGGATGTATCGTACCTAATTTAAAGATCCAATAAGCTTCCAATCTTAAGAGATCCTTATTTCTGTCTCCCCCTCTGGGTTTTAATGCTACTTTATCAATAATAGTGAACCTAAATTTAAACACCCCATCATGTGTTGTTAGAGCATGTTTAGAAATCGCTGAAGATTCATCTTTTCTATTAAAGGCATATATGTGCTCTGATAGGCGTTTGTGTGCCGGTCTGATTGTTTTGCCTACATACTGTAGGCCACAAATGCATGTTGCTAAATATACCACCCCTGAGGTGCGACAGTTGGCAAAGATCCTTATATTGTGTGTATTTCTAGTACTGAAACTTAATACTGGTTTTTGTTGGAGCCATATATTTACACACACTGCATCTGGGTCTATTGCATGGATAACTTCCATTACAGGTCAACCACGTTTTTTTATTTTCATTTTTATTTCCCTTTATGTTAAATGTGCTGGGTGCTACTTTGGCCGCTATTGTTTTACCTTTCCTAAAGGAGAATTTAGGAAATACTCCTAGGTGTTTTTTTAGGATTGGATCCATCGCCAGTAAATGCCAATGTTTCCTTACCAAGCGACATATAGCTTCAATACCCTCAGTATATGTAAAAGTGATATAAGTTTGATTTTCTTTAGATTTATTATTAAAGGGGATCTTGCGATTAGGTTTATATCTCAAGAGATCATCTCGATTTTGGAGTACTGCCTTATCATAGGCTTGTTTTATGATCTCCATTTCATAACCCCTGTCACCTAATCTATCCCACAACTCCATAGCATTCTCTTGGAAATATTGCCAGGAGGAACATATGCGTCTAAGTCGAGTAAATTGACCATACGGGATCGCTCTTATAGTTGTTTTAGGGTGATTGGAAGATGCTTTGAGTAATGTATTCCTAGTGATCGGCTTGCGATACAGGTTCATATAAATCTTGTCTTTCTCCACATGGAATTTGATATCTAAATAATCAATGGAGTGTGTATTCATGTTATATGAAATTTTAATCCCCAAGAGTTGTTATTACAATATTGGACAAACTCTGTGACTGATACGTCATCCCCCTGCCAAACAATTATCAAATCATCAATAAATCGGTAATATTTAATTATCTGTTGGCGAAATCTATTATCAGGGGAATATACGAAGTGTTCCTCCCAAAAACCCATAAGGAGGTTGGCATACGATGGTGCGTATTTAGCACCCATCGCAGCCCCCCTCATCTGGGTATAGAACGTATCTTCAAATAAGAAATAATTGGTATTCAAAAGGTGTATTAACATTTCTACAATAAAGTCATTTTGTTGGTTAGGATATAAGTCGCATCTATTAAGCCAGTAAGTAACTGCCTCTATACCTAAATTGTGTTGGATTGACGTATATAAGTCACTCACATCCATAGTCAACCATATGTAATCATGTTTCCACTTAACTTTACTCACTTTGTTGATGTGTTTGAGTCTGTTTAACTATTTGACACTTACTTTACAAGGATTGTGTAATCTCATTAGACACAATGGAGATCGACACGCAGCATGGCGGATTCGTTATCCATTCTGGAAAGCAGGTCGGAACAGTTTGAGAAACAGAAATTACAAGCAGCAAATGTGTTCTCAGATGATCCAGTTAAAGAGTCTTTTAACGTGAGTGATGAACCAGATTTCAAATATTTATATGAATGCTTGGAAAAGAATATGTGCACTGAGGCAAAAGTATGGTGGGACATAAGTATGTTAGAACATTACTTAAAAGCCAAAAACGAATACCTAGAGGTCTTAGGATAAAGAAGTTCCCCACATTTACAAATATCAATAACGAATTTATGGAAAACTGGAATCTTATCCCAACCAATTGTTCATTCAAATTAATGGAACTCATTATTTCACACCAGTCTCAGGTATATAAGAATACTCAAATAGATATACAAGATATCACAGAAATCGTTAATAAGGACAATAGAGAGAGTTACAGCATAAATATGTCGGATATACAAACAAAGATAAATTGATTGGAACATGACCTCAAAAGGGTTAAACATGGAAAATTTATAAGGGACAAAAATGATTATGAACTCAACAATGTATATAATTGGCAATCTAATCAGAAGATACGCACACCTAACGCGAGGAAATCAAGTTCTGTTAGGACACCGAATAGAAATAAAGATCAATTACATTCATCACCTATTTCTAATAAGGAATTTAACACTTCAACCTCCACATTCAGGGACTATACCCCCAAACGAGTAAGATTCCATGAGGAGGAAGAATTCAGGTATAAAGATGACAATACAACAGTTTTTTTATCGAGGAGGATAAACAACAAGGATACCACATCCCCACGGTGGGGAACCACAGGGATCCTACAGACACGCGAGTGGGTAAGACCAAGGGAGCGGTCAGAAGAGGTGGACAAAGGAGTAGAGGAAATATTAGTAAACAGATCCAAGATTCACAGATGTAGAAACGAATAGGAAACTCTACAAATGTCAATAACTGTTCAGAAATTTCCAATGTGATCAACCTGTCTAAACACATCCTCTCCCCTCAGGAATTGAAAGTCCTGGAACTTGGTTTAAATTACATCCCACGAAATGAAATTAAAATCTTTGATGTCCTTATAGATATTAATAGATTTATAAGAAAAATAACATTAATAAGACATTTTAATACTATAGTTCCTTCCCAGATGAGACAAGCATGTTGGGACCTCTACAGGCGATGAAGGTATAACGACCCAGGGATCGACAAATACCGATTATACCTGATCCTGATGGTATCCTCAACGAAACAGATAAGAGAAATATAACTTTGATTTTCAGGTTGTGTATCGGATATTCTATACTAATAAGGAGGAGTCTATCATACAGATTTGAAAAATAAATCACATTTCTATCCATTACAAAGCAAAAATGTATATATTGATATGTTTAATAAAACCTTCTATAGGGATGTTAAAAATTTCCAAAATAAGAATGGTAATAGAATGTGAAATTCAGGATAAAGACATGTTCTCGCTAGGAACATCTATCAGCAAAAGGATATAGTCATCGCCCGCCAGACAAATGGGGGTCAGTTGTGGTCCTTGATACTACATACTATCGTTTAGAGGCCAACCGGCAATTGTCTGATAGTGACTCTATACCCGTCTAAATGGTGATCCAACTAAAGAGTATACCCTTAAATTGTTCAATATTGTGAATAAGGGATGAGAAATGGGGATACTGAATATGAATGAATGTGAATACTTGAAAGTGTCCAATCCATATTACCCATTTTTCATATGTTCCCTAAGTCCTTACAAGATGTTTACTGCAGACCTATAGTGCAGGCATAGGCACTCTAAATGAACATGCTGCAGAATATATTGATAAACTACTATACCAATGGTTCTGTCTTTACCCTCTTATATTAAGGATTCCACTGACATCATCAACAAAGTGAGTGAAGTTAAGTGGAAACATAATTACATATGGTTGACTATGGATGTGAGTGCCTTATATACGTCAATCCAACACAATTTAGGTATAGAGGCAGTTACTTACTGGCTTAATAGATGCGACTTATATCCTAACCAACAAAATGACTTTATTGTAGAAATGTTAATACACCTTTTGAATACCAATTATTTCTTATTTGAAGATACTTCTATACCCAGAGGAGGGGGGCTGCAATGGGTGCTAAATACGCACCATCGTATGCCAACCTCCTCATGGGTTTTGGGAGGAACACTTCATATATTCCCCTGATAATAGATTTCACCAACAGATAATTAAATATTACCGATTTATTGATGATTTGATAATTGTTTGGCAGGGGGATGACGTATCAGTCACAGAGTTTGTCCAATACTGTAATAACAACTCTTGGGGATTAAAATTTACATATAACATGAATACACACTCCATTGATTATTTAAATATCAAATTCCATGTGGAGAATGACCAGATTTATAAAAACCTGTATCGCAAGCTGATCACTAGGAATACATTACTCAAAGCATCTTCCAATCACCCCAAAACAACTATAAAAGCGATCCCGTATGGTCAATTTACTCGTCTTAGACGCATATGTTCCTCCTGGCAATATTTCCAAGAGAATGCTATGGAGTTGTGGGATAGATTAGGTGACAGGGGTTATGAAACGGAGATCATAAAACAAGCCTATGATAAGGCAGTACTTCAAAATCGAGATGATCTCTTGAGATATAAACCTAATCGCAAGATCCCCTTTAATAATAAATCTAAAGAAAATCAAACATATCACTTTTACATATACTGAGGGTATTGAAGCTATATGTCGCTTGGTAAGGAAACATTGGCATTTACTGGCGATGGATCCAATCCTAAAAAAACACCTAGGAGTATTTCCTAAATTCTCCTTTAGGAAAGGTAAACACATAGCGGCCAAAGGCACCCAGCACATATAACATAAAGGGAAATAAAAATGAAAATAAAAAAACGTGGTTGACCTGTAATGGAAGTTATCCATGCAATAGACCCAGATGCAGTGTGTGTAAATATATGGCTCAACAAAAACACAGTATTAAGTTTCAGTACTAGAAATACACACAATATAAGGATCTTTGCCAACTGTCGCACCTCAGGGGTGGTATATTTAGCAACATGCATTTGTGCCTACAGTATGTAGGCAAAACAATCAGACCGGCACACAAAGCCTATCAGAGCACATATATGCTTTAATAGAAAAGATGAATCTTCACGATTTCTAAACATGCTCTAACAACACATGATGGGGTGTTTAAATTTAGGTTCACTATTATTGATAAAGTAGCATTAAAACCAGAGGGGGAGACAGAAATAAGGATCTCTTAAGATTGGAAGCTTATTGGATCTTTAAATTAGGTACGATACATCCAGAGGGTCTGAATAGGAAGTGGGAATTGGACTGTTTTCTAGACATGTGATATGTGTTTCTTAATGTGGGCATCCCTGTATTCAGACATTATTATATGCAAAGTTTTATTTGTCCATTTTTACACACTTAGTCTGTGGACTTTTTCATCTATATAAGTTAACTATAGTTGACATATACATGGGATATAGACGGTATATTTTTCAAGTATGTGTCCTTACATATTCTTATTAACACTTGGACGGTTCTTTAAACAGAATAAGGTCCCGATTGCTTCTCTATTATACTAAGTATATGTATTGGTATATATGTATTGTTGCCACTTTTCTATTCTATATGTTGTTTTTTATATATATTATATATTTTTCCTACATGCTGCATTGATTAACCTCTGATACTATATGTCACTCAGTATATGGTACTTCGTTCCTATGTTATATGGGAATAGATATAAAGTTTTTATATTAGTTTGTATGTATATATTCAATCTTATGTCTTGTTTATATGTGGGTTCACTTTTCCCCTTGGAAGAGGAGGTACCAGGCAGTACCTATTTATAGGTGTATCTTGGTTGCCATCACCTGGCCTCTGATGAAGTGGGACACACCCACAAAACGCGTCAGGCAGGTGGGAGTCTGAGTGAATAGTCTCCTTGTGTTTTACCAAAGATACTGAATAAGACTGATTTTAATAACTTCTGTCCGTGAGTATTGACTGTTTTCGCATTTCTATTATTATATATTACTCGACTTACAGCAACTGGAACCAGAAGGTTACTCCTTTGGATCATTGTTGCACCGGACAGGTGGGCCACACAGAGTGCTGCAGCAAATATCCCATGTTTCTATGTGTATCAGCCTATTAATGCAGGCAGAGGCTGATCACATGACTACAAGCTGGTCACATGGCTGAAAACAGGAAGTCTTCAAGCAGTAAGTAATATTGCTGAACCTTTCCAGCAATAACATCTCACTAATTTTATCCAGAGATGTGATTTAGTTTTTATTTTGAAGGTGTGATGGAAGGCTTTTTTTTATAAATCCTACTAGTTTAGAAGAAATTTGAGACCACAGTTACCCTTTAAATTAAGCACAGTAGAACCTAAAAACCTTACATGGTTCTCAGCAGAGCCACACTATCATCACAGCAACCTAAACTTTTAATCAGGGCTTGAGAAGTTCATATATAGCTAAACAAGAATTAACTTGAGATATTGTATTACATATTTGTTGTATTCAATTAGATCAACTGGACTTGAAGTTTAGTTCTTGAAGATGTTTCGCTAGTCATCCGACTGGCTTTCTCAATTCAGAATGACTTGTACAAGAATCTGTGGCAATTATGAGTCCTGACCCGAGAAATTGGCTCTTCTGTGCTGGGCCATACGTTGATGCAGTTGCTGTTTGGTCTCCCCCACATACAAATCAGAGCATTCTTCACTGCACTGCACTGTGTATATGATGTCGCTTATCTTGTGTCATGCACATCTTGTGTTTCGGTGTTCTTCCTCCTGTCTTGCTTGTGAAGGTTCTCATTCATCCAGGTCATGGTATATCTGTTGTATTCAATTAGATCAACTGGACTTGAAGTTTAGTTCTTGAAGACATTTCGCTAGTCATCCGACTGGCTTTCTCAATTCAGAATGACTTGTACAAGAATCTGTGGCAATTATGTACCCTGGAAAACCTTTGTGAGAACCTTCACAAGGATATTGTATTACATTTAGTGCTTCAAAAGGCAAAAATACTTTTTTAAAACAAATAAATAAATAATCCCATGGGAAGACCATGGGAAATATGACAATACCAATTGTTAGCCACAACATGTGTTACAGGCTCATTATAATATTTTGTGCATGACAAAAATTGTCATCTGCTATCTCAGTCATGGTTTCTGGGTAAAACCACAGCTATTGAAACCTATTAATAAAAAAACAAGATTACACATAAATGTTAGAGTCAGCCTGCTACATCATTCTGGTAAGTACTCTTAATAGAACAAGGTTTAGTTTAGTTTAACCCCTTTAGTTCTCCCATTTTTCCAGTCTGAGACAAAAACCTTAATACTATTATACAAAACAGTCCCCCATTCTGATATAAACAGCTCTTTCAACTAATAACACTATAAAAACACTCTTTTTTACTAAAATCAATCTGCCAACTGGTAACCTTGCAGGCAGCTGCCCATAATTCTACAGTCAACTAAAACCTTTTAACTACTCACTAAAACATAATTCACCCCACACAGCCAAACAAACCAGCACTGTCCTACCAAATTAACCTTCATCCCGCAAGCCCTTAAGATGGGTACACATGGTACCAAATGTTCAAAGATGAGAGACAGCTTTTGTCTGTTATCTTTGAAATATGTGACTACACACAGTCACAAGCGTTATCCCTAAGTAAAGTATAGGGAGATCCCTTGTGACTGCCACACCCAGTGATCACAGGCGACACCCTATACTTTTGTACGTAACAAAACAGCTTTTGAATAGAACAAACACTGCTGGGTGATTTAACTAGTATGCTTTACCCCTATTCCCACCACTTTTGGTAGAGAACCTCTAAATTAACGTCCACTCTACCATTAAATACTGTTTAAAAAACAGCTCAGCATTCTCATTTGAAAACAGTTTTCACTGCTATAGTGTATGAGATGCATGTGATTCTCTCAGAGCAGACTGGGCCAATCAGATGTTCCTGACCCACTCGTGGGATAGAATACAGAACAGAATTCTGCAATTACAATTAAAAGTTATTCATACAATCAAATGTAAAAAGATTGGTTTTTTTGTTGCTTTTTTTAAAGTGCCCTTACCAGAAAGCTAAACTTACTAAATCATTAGTAAAATTTTCATACACTATAACTACTTTTAATTGTAAGTGAATTTACTGTGCATACTGTAGCTTAAAACAAAATTAGCCCTTAAGCAGGGAAAGCCAGACTGACAACTTAAAACCAGTGAGAGAAGTACTGCTTTATAATGCTGTATCAGCCGATTTTCTTAAGTATATTATGTCATTAAAAACATGACCTGACCTTTTATATACCATGTGTATCATGGCTGGATTAAGACCTGTTGAGGCCCTAAGCACTAAAAAGGTTACTGTTGTCAAATATATATACTATACTATAAAATAATTTATAAGTTTATAGGAGATTGCAGTACAACAATCTATATGGTATAAGACACACCATATATATATCCCTTATATAAATATATTTATATCTTCATAGGAGATTGCATTGAGTTTTTAGGAGCTACCAATGTGGTGGGGGGGTATATGATATAACATATAGGAAAGGTGTATATGTATGTGTGTATCTCATTATTACCATTTAAATGACCATCAGTAAATGTATATAAAGAATAGCACTGATTTATATTAGGTACAACACAAAATATACAAAATACATAAACTTACTTACAGAGCTGAGATCCCTATTTCAAAATGGAAAGGTCAAATGGCAGCTTAAACCACACCCCTGGGTCTGCTCCATATGAAAGGAAGTGTAATCCAGAAAAAGTTTCTGTCTGCTACACAGGATATGATGTGTATTGTAATGGACATATACACCAAGGCTCCTTACATAACATCTCCAGCCTGCAGGTGGCATCAGTGAGTAATAAAAGACAAGACATCCCTGCTCTATATGGCTAGGAGGACAGAAAGTGAAAGTAGATTGTGGTGTGTGCTTTGGAGAGATATTGACTGCAACACAAGATCCTGTGTATTAGATCCTGTTACCACCTGTTGGGTACGTTTTTCTTTACAAATACAGAATCAGAAGGCAGTATTTAACAATAGATACCATCCTCCTGATTCTGTATTGTTTTGGCTTAGTTGCCCTTTAAATCCCACACAGTAACCCCTACAAGTATTGTAAAAGCACCAATAAAATGCTGTATTTATATGCCACATTTATTATTAATTATAAAGTTTTAATTTGCATTGAACACTGTGTTTTGTAAAGATTTTGCATGATACTAGGGAGATTTGGCAGCATTTATGACACTTAGATTATTGGTCTTTTGCTATATGCTTGAATAGTAACATAGTAACTGAGGTAATTGGAGTGTTCTGATTTGTATGTGGGGGAGACCAAGTGCACCAACGCGGACAAGCCAATTCCTCGGGTCAGGCCATGTACCGGCATCTTAAGGAAAAAGGACGTACCTTTTGTTGTAATGTCAACATCTTAGCAAAGGAACAGGGCTGGTTCAAGAGAGGTGTCAAGGAGGACATTTATATAAAAATAAGGAAACCAAGCCTCAATGCTGTTTTGACACCTTACCCTGGGCAGTTTGGATGACACCTCTTAGCCTCAATGAAGTCAACTCCTTACATTCAGAAGGTCCCTAACACCTGGCTGTCATATGGGACTTTTCTGGGCACTTAAGTGCCAACAGATTCTTGTACAATAATGTACAAAAAGAATAGGAAATACATTACACACAATGGCAGTAGTGTCCCAAGTGACACTTGATAAAGGGACAGTGTGCCCGAAACATGTTGTGGGAGAAATAAAACCAGCCTTTTTGCAGCACATCCTGCATTTGCCAGGTCCCTTCCTCCACTATGATATTTAGATTCTTGTACAAGTCATTCTGAATTGAGAAAGCCAGTCGGATGACTAGAGAAATGTCTTCAAGAACTAAACCTTAAGTCCAGTTTGTCTAACTGAATACCACAGATACACTTGAAGTAAAAAAAATAAATATGCCATATGCCACAATGAGAGCAGGTGAATATTGGGTTAAAACCCTAATTTATTTACATGACATAAAAGCCCAACAGGCCTCTCTTCTTTGGGGGGTTTCCCTGAAATATTGTGCTTTTATGTCATGTAAATAAATTAGAATTTGTAACCTGATATTCATCTTCTCTGAGTGTGGCATATGGTGTATTAATTTTTTACTTCTAAAAGACACCTTGCAGCTATTAGAATATGACTGCAAAGAGGTCTTGACAGCTTTTATATATTAGGTATAGGGAGGCCCAATTGGCTAGTCTCAGTGTGAAGTACAATAGGAACTAATATATGGTTTTAACATCTGAACCTCTAACAAGAGGTTCTACCAAGGAGAAGGGGCAAATTTAAAACAGTTCCAAAAAAATTATCCACAGAGGTTCCACGTCATCATCACAGATCGAATGTAGAAGGCCAAATCTTCTGTAGAGATGTTGCATTCAAACATTTGTCTACTATACATTTTCTTTATCCAATTTAACAGTTTCAGTTCTCGGGCATTTATTTTACATACAAACTTGGTATGGTAACTTATTTTGCTGCTTTAAAAGAATAAAATGCACCAGAAGTAGTGTTTAATGTACATTTTAATTTAAAGGACAACTCCACCCTCATAATAACATCTTTTAGAAAGAATGGCCACTTTAAAATATGTTCATATATCATACTTTGTCCTATGAATTCATTACTGTATGCCTGCTATGCTTCTGGATGCCTCATGGAAACTGAGCAATTTAGAAACCTGTACTGAGCCTGAACTGAGCCTGGGCATGCTTAGAAGAGGCAGACAGGGGATTAACATTCAGTCATTGGCTGTGATGTCAACTGTCAAATCCATAACTGACAGTTACTAACTGGAAGAACCAGGAAGCAGAAACAGGGGAAACAGGACATTGTGCAGGATTTCAGGTTAAACTTATATATTTCAGATTTCAAACTATTACCATTTTAGGGTTTGGGGGGTGATTTACCTGTTTGTACGTTTTCATTTTAGGGCTGGACTTGCCCTTTAAATATATTGGAATAATAGTAGAGTGAATGGTTTATTTGCAGATTTTTTTATCTACACATGCCATGTTAATGTGAAAAATAGAATGACTATTGCAAAACAAAACCATAAAAATATGCATTCTTTCCAAAATGCAGCTTAAACAATATTACGTCCTCTTAAATTATCCAAAACCGGGGACAGTTGCTATAGGTACATCTGGAAACATTATCCTTAATAGCCTATAAAATGTGCAGTTCCAGAACTGTTTAAAATGGGAAACTGTCTCATTCTATTGCATTAGCCCCCTCTAACCAATACTTCTTCAGCCATGACAGTGACACATTTAATAATGCTATATGCCATCTTTCTCTCTAAACAATAATATTCTAAAAGTTTCCTATGTATTAGGTGGCTGGATTTTCACATTATTTCCTTGGCTATAAATACAGAAAATAAATTGTTTTGGTTGACAATGTTTTATTTTGACAGTTCTACAAATTAGTACTTTGCACTTTTGGGGGGATTTCCCTTATTTTTATCATTAAACATAACAAATTTTAATGTTATTTTCTATATTTTATTTTTGCTCTTTTGTGATTTTATACCTATTGGCTGTGTTCCCAGATTTAGAATATGCTATTTCATTATGCTATATGCCAAACACATGGACGCTTGCCTACACATCCTGTGCTATTGTCACTAAGCCGTGTTACTCATCTAGCTTCCTCTTGTGTATAATAATTACGCATGGCAGTAAATTCTTTTATAGCAAATAACAATATTTAATACACCAAACAAGATTTTCCTTGTCTTCATGTAAATCTATGATTTTTTTAGAATTAATAATAATATTAAAAATCATGCTTCTAAATGTCATGCTTCTGTTATGGTAAAAATATATACAAATACATATAGCATTTAGCAATGGTTATTTATTGTAATGCAACAGCATTATTGTCACGAACGCCAGTTCGCTGGGCACGTGATCTGACTAATTAATCGGTATTCGCTGCCACCACTTTAAGTTACGGCCTTAAAGACGCCCCAAAAACCCACTCTTGACTCTCTCTGACTATGCACACCACTGTCCTGGCAGCTAAATGGTTAACACTTCACCATTCACTCCAGCAACTAACTGGTTAATTAGCATCAGTCCTTCACAAGCAGTCACAGAGTTAATTAGCATTTACACTGCACACTCCATTCACACACATATAAACTTATCAGAGGCTAACTGAGTTCTTTTAGAGCATCAAAGACAAAACTTATTAAATTTTAGATTTAATATTCCAAAAGGTGGACAGTGCATATAATACAAAAACAAAATAAAATGGTGTTATAATAAAATGACATACAATAAGTACAACAGTTATAGAAAATAAAAAGGATAAAACTATTCACAGACCCTACTCACTAGAAGAAGTCCTGTGTCCTGGGGCAGGATGAAACACTGGGTCCATACACACGTTTTTAGCATGTCCCCAAGTATGAACAACATTATTTTGGACTACATGGACTTTTAAACTATTTGTTGAACTACGCCCTCCACATGAGGTGGGAGTGTCCAGGAATGTCCAGATTTACGACTAACCAAAAGCATTCATTCCCCCTCATTTAGGCAGACTCCATATAAATGTAGATATGTACTTTGTATTGGGCTATTGATCACATATTCCTCTCCTGTATTAATTATCAATTCCTTCAATACCAAACATGACCTGTGTGTAATCCATATTTCCCCAGATATTAATATCTCACCTTGGCAAGGGAATAAGGGCTCCATGTTGGGTATCCTATTAATGGGCATATTATTATATTTACAAATATAACATTGGTTTCTGTCTTACACATTCCAATACCGAAATACAATTATTTTACATGTATGACTTGTCCTTAAAATGACCTCTTAGTACCCACCAGACCCCTAGCTGAAGAGAATTCCAGATGCACGGTTCGGCCCCACATTGTCTGAGAAAGGAGATCTGGTTCCATGCTTGACTAATCTAATATAAACAATAGGACTGTTCCAGGGTGGAATGGAATGTTTGTTGGTCCTAAGAACTAATAGGAATAGTTAACCCATTCTTACCAAGTCACTCTACACATTTTCCTGACAGCATTATAATCTGATTTTATTGTTTAACTTGTTTGCTTGTGTGTTTGTCAATTTGATTTTTAGATGTTCAGTTCAATGACTAATCAAATGTATTGATAAATAAGGTCAAGAAAAACTTAAATCATTTTCAGTTCATATAGTAATGAGCTGCTAGAAGTTCTACATGCCTCTGATTTTTTTCCCCCTGCAAATTAAATTATTCTATCCAGCATACACCCCTTCTAGTGCAAGGAACCATGCATGATATTGGGAGGATTGGTAAATGATGTGAAAACTGCCAACTGCCACAATCAATTGTGTATTTGTCGCAAAAGGTTGAGTAAACTTGTTCCCATGGGCATAACTTGTAAAGGGTTCAGAGAAGGGCAACTAAATTAATAAGGGGATTGGGGAAGCTTGAATATGAAGAGAGACTGGAAAAGTTACAATTATGCACGCTGGAGAAAAGGCGCTTGCGTGGGGATATGATTACTTTGTATAAATACATTAATGGGCCAAACAATAAACTATCTGAGGCATTGTTCACCACTAGAACATGTCAGAGAATACACAGACATGGATCCATTCGGTACATCTTTTACTACACTAATGTTTAAAACAGTGGATCTCATCATCAATAGGCACATAACACTTAATGGACATTCTTCCCTTATTGATTAAGTCCTTAAGCCCAGATCAGAGCAGAGTTGTATGAATTTATGTATATATGTATAATTTTATTTATAAAGCACCACTTGGGTATGCAGCACTGTTCACATCCTTATGGAAGCCATATACTAGTCTGCTAACCTGGATAATTGGTCCAGGCCTGAGAATGTTGCAGGAATGTTGGGAGATAGCCGCTTGTCCACGTTTGCGTTTTCTAATTACTACTGCAAAACGCATTAGTAGTACATGTTTGTCCGTTTGTCCGCATTTTTTTATGCATTCCCGTAGAACTGAATCGCAAAATGGACAGGATTGGACTCAAACTGACAAAGAAATCTTACGCACATGTGAATGATAAAAGGATCAAAACGCAAAACACATTAAAAATAAAATGTCACTGCAGATTGGAAAATACAAGCAGACAGAAAAGCAGATAGTAGGACTTAGCCTTTTAGATTTACAATCAAACATCAAATTAACTAATATCAGGACAGTGTATGGACAACATATATTCTATGGGTGCATTAAAAGCAACTGCAAATAAATTACTAGGTTTGTTTCAGAGACAACCTTTAAAATTAATATTGAAAAGAATAAAAATTTGCGCACAATTTTAACAGTAGGCCTCTATGCATTTGAATAATAAATTCAGATAAACAGATTAATTTATAGAAAAAAATCTAAAAAGAACTACGAATGTAATATTCCAGGTTAACAAACTACTTTCTACTTTAGAACCTATTTCTAAAATTACAGAAAAATGTAAATGTAAAAGTTTACCCAACGAGATTATGCTTGGATCCACTGTAATCTGGACCCTTAGAGAATACAATTAAGGAAATAAATAATAATTATTTATTTTTATGTTAGCAGATTGTACAAGTACAAAAGGTTAAAACATCTGTACCTTTAACTGTAAAACTTTGCATAGAAATGTATTAAATTCAATTTTGATACAGCTAGCAAGAAAGTTCCCAATCATTGTATAACATATTAAAGTTTCTGTATGTAACCTTTAGTAAAGCTGCAATAATACCAGTACAGGACTATGATTTCCTTTTAGTGATCTTGCTTGGTATATATACTGTAGTTTTACATTAAGAAAGAACCTTCAAAAATGGATTTCATGTAAACTTCCCAACGCACTAAACTACTGTTCCAAAAAGTCTTCTGTTTAAACCAGGGATGTCAAACCTGTGGCCCTCCATAATTTGAAAACCACAAGCATTATGCAGCCAGGGAATGGAGTTGTAGTTTTCAAATATCTGGAGGGCCACTGGGTTGATATCCCTGGTTTAAACCTTAATTGGTTATAAACATACCATTATTATTTCCAAAGGGAGAGGTGTAGCAAATTTGGCCGGATGGCTGGGGTACTCACAGGTATGCTTTCCAAGTCTGTAGGTTTGGACTCTGGAGCAGATGAGGCTGTATGCAGGATACTGAGGCACTACTGGAAACTGGATATCAAGGAGAAGGAACTGGAACTGGTAAGGTAAGTCTCTGGAACTGGTAAGTCTCTGGAACTGGTAAGTCAAGTCTCTGGAACTGGCACGGTAAGTCTTTGATATTGGAAAGGTAAGTATAGATTGTAGCACGAAGATCACTGGAAACAGGTTAGGTAATTAGAACTGAGCCAGGGGTTCTTTTGAATCCTCGCGCCATGTGTGCCTGCTTTGTGACGTCATGATGTCTACGATGACGCCCACCCGGAAGTGCAGAGTGGCGTGGGACCGGAGCGGCAGGTAAGTTTGTGACAAGAGAGAGGCAAATATTTGTGAATCATTCCTTAAATTTAACAGAAGCCCCACAGACACCTGGCTGTCATTTGCAAATTCCAGGGTACTTAATTGCCAACAGATTCATATACAAGTCATTCTGAATTGAGAAAGCCAGTCGGATGACTAGTGAAACGTCTTCAAGAACTAAACTTTAAGTCCAGTTGGTCAAACTGAATACAACAGATATATTTTATTAAGTTCAAAATGCAACCTGTCTATGTTTAAACAAAGGCTGGCAAAATCCTATAAGCCAATGCACCTTAAAATACAACAGGAACCAGAGCAAATGCAGGGAGACACAGGCAAAACCCTTGATACATATGAGAAAGAACGCTTGTGCGTTCGAAACATGTCGTGACCCTGTTGAAGCAGCAATAAAAACCGTTTTGGATTGCAAAACTGTGTTTTGCCTGTGTCTCCCTGCATTAGCTCTGGTTCCTATTGGATTTATGGCGTGTAGTGGACGAGCTGCAGGGATTGACATGCGTGAATTGTGTTGGCCACACTAAGCACCTTTTGAAATTGTTGGAGACACCCTAAAATACAGTTTGCAAGTTAAGATGGATTAGTTATGCTAATGTACAGTCTACCAATTGTACTAAACATTTATGTAGCAATAAAAATTTCCCAGCATGTCTGAAATTCCAATAGGAACGATTTTCTCAGATTAGTTTGGTCGTCGGTAACGGTACAATTCATGCACATTATAGGTTGATAATATTATTGAATTACTATTCTGTTAAAATGCCTAATGAAAAATGCTGATTGATTTCTGAAGTGCTGACTGGTCATTTGTCCAACAAAAAGTGGCAATTTCTTTATAAAAAAAAAAAAATACAGGAAAGGGTTGATGACACCATATCTTTTACAGGACGTTTATACTGACAAAAAGGGTTTCCTGTTGCTAAAAAATATGTACAAAGTGCAAAGTACTAATATTTTGGGGTCACGATTTTTTACTTTACTGTCAGTGGTTAAAAAGTGATGTTATGGTTCTAACATACTAAAATAAATAAAAATAAATTTACTTTTTACTGACTAATACAATAAATGACCATACACAGGCAGGGATCTATATAGTTCCAGTCAGAATTAGAAAAAATTCTCAACAATAGAGAACTGTGCAACTGTGTGTGTGTATGTGGGGGTGCCTGTGATCCCTCCAGAAGATCAACGATCAGTTTAAAAATTCTTTTAAACAGCTGATTGAGTGTAAGCGCGATCAGCTGTTTAAAAACAGCTGATCTTGGATCTTGTAAAAAGGGAGGGGGTGTATCAGGGGCACTGCCTTCATTCTTGTATAAATTTTCTTAAAGGATAACTATCGTGTGTATAGTGTGTACGTTTTTTTAAAATATGTGAACCAGATCCGCCCAACTGTGCAATACCGCCTACATGGTCTACCTAAGGTCCATGGTATAATGGTATACAGCACCCAGCAGTGGCCTCTACAGAGTGTAGAACCGACTCTTGTCTAGGTACACGCTAGCTTACTAACTGCAATTGGAACCATTAAATCATCCCTCACAGCACTGATTGAGGAAACCAGGATAGACATAGGGATACTCCGACAGGACCTTCAAAAAGTGCGCAACTGCGTGGGTGAAACCAAAACCAGCATTACTACAATGGAAGACATGATGCAACAGCTACAAATCATATGGAGACAAGGCAGAGGACTTGGAGAATCAATCCAGACGCCAAAATAAACTGTTAGTGGGATTTCCGGAACATACCAAAGGTACTAGACCCACTAAATTTATATAGGAATGGCTAGCTGCACAATTTGGAAGAAACAATTTAAGTACAGCATACAGTCAAACCAGCTCCCTGGACACCCAATATGGCACCTCCACCTGGTGCAAGTCCGAGACTAATCAGTTCCTTCACTAAACTCCAGGGACAGGGACAGAATACTACGTATGGCCAGAAACCAAGCAACACTTCAATATAAAGCCACAACCATCTCTATATACCTGCATTATTCGTCTGAACTCCAGAAGCAAAGGGCATCCTTCAATGTAATTTAACAACAACTACAAAAAGCCGGTATAGAGTATTCTATGATATATCTGTTGTATTCAATTAGATCAACTGGACTTGAAATGTAGTTCTTGAAGACGTTTCGCTAGTCATCCGACTGGCTTTCTCAATTCAGAATGACTTGTACAAGAATCTGTGGCAATTATGTACCCTGGAAAATCCCAATTAGCATATCACAGCTAATTCTCTGTGAATGAGAACCTTCACAAGCAGTATTCTATGATGTTCCATGCAAGACTCCGTATTGTCAGGAATAACAATACACACCATTTCACTTTACTGACTGAGGCCACAGAATGTATGGAGGCCTATAACATCCCTCCACTCCAAGGGACAGGGCTTCCCGAAACGTTGTATGTGTTGTTACAATAAATAGTTGTGAATTCACCTGATAAGTGTGCTCCCTCATATCTTTCTTGTGCTAGAGAACTTTCTGGGCCTTGGAGTGGAGGGCGAGGGGAACTGAACCTATCTACTTGTCTGGCATACAGCCAACAACGGTGTGCTGGAGTGTTCCTTGGACTGTATTATTACAACTAGCAAATCACTACATGATTATATATTATTATTATTATTATTTTGGATTTATATAGTGCCAACATCTTCCACAGAGCTTTACAATTACATGTATACATTCACATAAGGCACATTTATTTGACACATTCAACCTATTAGTATGTCTTTATGATTATGGGGGAAACCAGAGTGGCCAGAGAAAACCCACGCGGCTTGCAGTGGAGCGGCGGTAAGGTCCTGCGAGTGTCCTATTTTTCACAGGGAGGTTAGAATAAGCGTTCTCACCTCCCTGTGAATAATAGAAACGAATGGCAAATAGTTATTTTTATGGATTATGGGAGTTTACAGTCCCTTTAAGTCCGTCGGGACCTGTCAGATTACGTGGTGGAAGAGTGAGTGATCGGGTAAGTACCTTACCTTCTCTCCTTAACCGTATTCCTGTCTGGCACCTGCTCTTGTCCACTAAACAATACTAAATAAAAGTAATACTATAGGTACTGGACCTATAAGAACTTATAACCAGATAATGAAAAACTGAGAATGTTTAGTTAAATTAAGGTTTATTTATTAAATTGACATGCTACAAATAGACTGCAGCTCAGTACTGTTACTATTAAATAATAAGTAATATGTAAATAAAATATACAATTCTGAATATTTTATACGTACATAGACAACACAGATTGAACTGCATTTTTTTTTCCTATTAATCTGTACATACAATGTAGGATTGTGATAGTTTACAATATATGAAGTTTACAGTTGTGTTGTTAAAATACACTTGAATTGAACTGCTAAAATAAAGAGAATTTTTTAAAAAATTATAGCAGTTATCCTTTAACGAAGTTAAAATATAAATAAAAGGAAATAATAGAACAAAACTTGTAGAAACAGGTAAAGGCAACTTTGCATCACTAAATCTATATATTTGATTTAGTAACACTGGGAAAGATAGTCCTGTAGAAACTGTTTCAAACGACTATGTTCTTCAAGTCAATGCACTCTTAATCAGTTGGTGTGACATGTTTGTCAGCACCATCTGCTTCTTGAATCTGTCCAGTAACCCATGCTTGTTAATAAAAGTTTTTCATAGGGTGTTGCTTCCATTCATTTGTTGTTTTTGGCTCATCCTGCACAGTTTTCAACTATTTTAACCAATATCATTTTTGATCATTCTGCCAGGGAGATGCAATACAGGCTGTTAATTCCAGAGGCAGATAGATGGTAGGGATGAAAGTTTGGAAAACAGCATTTTCTGCCTGTTGCTAGCTTAAAGCACATATTTAGTGATAAGTGCTAAAGCTGATAAATGTAAAACAGATAACTAGTATTTTTGTAACCATAACACATATTAAAGAAATGGAATGGCAAATTAAAAGGAAATTGTAAGAACAGTATAGTGTAAGATTTATACTCCTTTATTTGAAAATGACAATATACTGATGGACCCTTGGTTAGAGAGTTAAGGTGCCCATACATCTATAAGATTTTACTTACCCGACCGAGCGCTCATCCGATGTTCCTTCGATCTTGCCGGAACCGCTTCTCCCGATCTTACATTTGACCGACATGCGATTGCAAAATGAATGGGATTTTGCGATCACATGTCGGCCGAATGTAAGATTGGGAGAAGTGGTTCCGGCAGCATCGATGAACATCGTGTGAGCGCTCGGTCGGGTAAGTAAAATCTTATAGATGTATGGGCACCTTTAGAGACTACTCATTCTAAACGATGATTCCATAGTTGTCAGAAGTACTGTAATTCATTCCTTTCCTGCCTTTTAAAGCATACTAAATACTAAGGTGAAGCAATGTAGTACTTGCCAATAATTTGCACACAAAACACAGAAAGAAATCATCAGTGCTCGGTCTAACCCAGGTTTGCTTTTTGTCTGTTTACCTTGTTGAAATTTTCAACTAAGAAACCGAGGTGGCAATATACATGCTTAGTTTAATAAGGATATTAATTAACTTTCTTTCATTTTTTTCCATTTCTTCTTTTTTATTTTTCCCATTTGGACTGTGTTAGAGACAGGAAATTGACTACAGGTATGCAGGGAATGTCATGAAAAAGTGCTTGTCCCTCTAAGGCTGACCTGTACTAGGCATACTAACCTGTGAACCATATAACAAAATAAGCTGCGGCTTCTATGTACTAAATAACGACTCAGACAACCAGAGCTGGCTTAAAAGATGGCCGCAGCTTTATTCAAAAGGATAACCATTAACCATTTATTTAACAACTTTGAGGCCTGGCAGGCAGGGATTAACAAAGAAAATCCAGGAGTCTCTGCACCTTCCAGGAAGTACGGGCCACAGTTGCCGTGGTCTGCCAGCCTTTCCCTCCCTTCAGGCACGTAACTCACCAACTGTATTAGGCTCCCATGCATTCAAACCCCGCCACACGGATGCCCATATCCTTAATGAGCATTCTGCCCCAGCATGGTAAGAGCCAATTCTATTGCAGATTGCAATTTAACATTGAAAATATCAAGACCTATATGGTTTAAATGTACACCATCTTTTCTGAGGAGGGGGGAGTTATCCTTATGCCTGAGGGCAACGCCCCCCAACCGGCAGACAAAAGCGGAAACGGTTTTGTTAAGCTTAACCCTACAACGCTCAAGAGCTTGATAGTTTTTTGCAGCGGCCCAGTGTTGTCGTGAAATAATATCGGACCAAACAATGACAGAATTGCCTAGAGCATTTTGGCAGAAAACTAAGTAGTGTTTAATGGCTTTAATGAGGTCGACATTTCATTGATACCCTAAATCATTACCTCCAGCATGAACGAGCAGGATCTTGGGCCCTTCACATAACCCCCTGGGCTGCAGTACCTCTGGGACGATTTAAGTCCATCGTAGTCCTCTAATGCCCCTCCAGCGAACTTCCACTTCGTGTGGGGGGATGCCCAGGTTTCTTCCGTAGGGGCGATACTCAGAACGTTTTGCCCAGTAAACATATGAATGTCCCAAGATCAAAGCCGTCACCGGGGTTTTTTCTGTAAATGAGATGGATGAGAAGTTAGAGGGGGGGGGGCAGCTGTATTATAATTACTGCGTCAACAGGTGAGGACGAATATAGCCTCTGACTTGAGTTGAGTTCCATCTACCGATGCGTTTTATTGACTCTTCGGAGTACCCCAACCTATGTGCCTCTGTAGCAGCCCCTATGCGAAATGAGTTTGATGAGAAGTGGGCAGAATGGACTCACAGTAGCTTCAGGGAGCGCTTGAGTATGTGATCGAATTGGAATATAGATAAGTATGTACCATTGTGATGTATTAATAGTGGCCCATGGCCAGTCTGGGCATATGGTAAGGAAAGCCACCAGGTTGGTGACCGGACAGGTGTTGCAGCCTGTTTTTCTTAAGGTAATTGTTCTGCCTTTTGACAGAACGTCTGTTTTTGATTTTTGTAGCCGAATAAAAATGGCATGTTTGGCAGTAGTAATTTTGATCAGCTGAATTCCCCGATTTAGTTTTTGTGGGTGCGACTAGTTCACTGATGTGAAAGGCACCATATTTGGAGGGTTTTTATATTTGGACGTACATGCCTGGGGTAGGATGAGAAGAATTTTGGCTAGCAAGTCATGTGAGACTGGTTGCCTGTTGTCTTGGCCGTGGGTGGTGGTTTTCCACCCTTTTACTATTTTTCTGATGGTAAACTCTTTTGTGGCGTCTGGCCAGCCTAAGAGTTGGAACATGAATGAGAGGGATGATAAGTTTCTTTTGTCCGTACGGCCTGTGATTCCTGAATCGTGTGATTTAGCCAAATAGTTGATTGTTATAACTTTAAGTGACCCTTGCAGGGGTGTGTGGCTTTCGACCATATTGATCCAATCCTTCCATACATTGACGTATGCACTCCATGTGGAGGGGAAGGGGGAGCTCTATTGCAGTTTGTAAAGTTCTCTGAGATGAGTGTCCATAATGAGGGTGGTACTTGGCAACCCTGTTGGTCTGCATGTGGCACAAGATTGAAGAATTCCTGTAGGTTGGAATGAGACAGGGAGTCTGCTATGCTATTATGTATGCCAGAGATATGTTTTGCACAAAACCAAATATTTAACTTCAGACACTTTAAAACCAATTCTCGCAGAAGCACTGGCTCCGATGTGGAGGATTGGCTATTTATTACTGCTGACTACTGCCATGTTGTCTGTATAAAATGTAATTCTTTTGTTGGAAAATTGATGACCCCAGAGGTGGATAGACACCAAGATGGGGAAGAGCTCCAAAAAAATGTCGAACCATCTCTGGGGCCATGTAGCTGAACACCAATGCCCTTTGTAAAAGGCTCCAAGACCTATACTGCCTGCTGCATCTGTATAAATTTGTAGTTCGTTGTTTGACATATTGGGGTCCTGCCAGTATGTACTACCCGAGAATTCAGACAGAAAGGTTAACCAAGTTTTGAGGTCTGATTTTAATGGTTTGGAAATCCGTATGTGATGGTGGGCTGCTCGTATGCCTTTTGTAGCCAAGGATAGTCATCTACAAAATACACGCCCTGTGGGGAAAATGCGGCAGGCAATGTTAAGGTAACCTAGTAGTTGTTGCATCTGCAGTTGCGTTACTTTTTTAGCAGCTATGGTGTTGGAGATGTGCCTGGTCAGTTACTGTAATTTTTCTTAGGGTAAACTAAAGAGGCGTTCTGTGGTGTTTATTTCTATGCCCAAGAATTTTAGGAGGACCGTTGTTCCCTGTTTTTTCTTCTGCGATGGGCACTCCAAATTCGGTTGCTATTTCTCTGATTGTTTGCAATCGGAATTGGCATTGGTTGGTATCTGATGGTCCGACAAATAAAAAATCATCTAGATAGTGGGTTGAGGCGTGAAGGTTTGCCTTTTGCTGGACGACCCAGTCTAAAAATGAGCTAAAAGCCTCAAAATAGTAACAGGATATGGAGCATCCCATGGGCAGTGACATATCCACAAAGTACTTGTTGTTGAGGTGACAGCCAAGTAGATGGAAACACTCGCTGTGTACTGGAAGGAGCCTAAAGGCTGATTGGATGTCGGTTTTAGCCATTAGTGCCCCTGTGCCAGCTGCCCTGAGAAACTCCAATGCCTGATCAAAGGATGCATAGTGTACGTGACTCGTTTCTTTGTCGATACCATAATTTACGGGTGTACCCTTTGGGTAGGATAGGTGGTGTATAATTCTAAATTTTCCCTGCTCTTTTTTAGGAATGATGCCCTGTGGGGAGATTCTCAAATTATGTATGGGCGGCTTATCAAAGGGACCAGCCATGCAACCTTCCTCTACTTCCTTTTTTAATTTTTGCCAAGCTAGGGATTCATTAAGTAATGTGGATTTTAAGGACTATTTATGAGGGAGGAATTTTCTTTAAAAGTATCCAGAAACCTTTATCGAAACCATCTTGCAGTAGTAATGCTTCTCGTCTATTTGGGTACTGGGCGAGCCACGGTAGCATCCTTTGCAGTTTCACTGGACTCGTGCTTTGTATTTGTTTGTTTGATTTTTTTGAAACATCATACAGCAGGGTGTGACCCTCCACAGTATGAACATTCATGTTTGTAGTGACATGAGGAATACCATCTGCAATGGCTCTCGTTAAAGAGCCAGCAGAGTAATTTTTTGTTGATGTATACCGGAGCTCTACTGTTGGAAGCTCCAGTAGAGGCATGAAAAGTCTGAGAGGATAAAGGCCTACTAGGGGTCATGGTGAGCAGCCATAGGCTCATATCCTGGCAATCCCATTGCATCACTGCTTTTGCCGCCATGCGTCTTCTGAATTGCTCGGCATATTTGAGCCAACCTGAGCCCCCGTAGGACTTGTATGCTCCCCAAATAAGTTCTAAATAACAAAACAATGCTGACCCTTGTGAAGGAAATTTTTTGCATAGTATGCTAGCAAAAACAGAAAACCCATGAATCCAATTGTTCATTGTTTTTGGCATTTGAGCTTTCTGTTTTTCTTCTGTATCCTTTGTTTTTCTAAGTGGTTTATCAACTGAATATTTTTCAGTTTGAACTAATGAAAATATGTCTATATATTGACCTTCCCAGATTTTTTGTTTAGTGTCCTTGTCGAGGTGGAGTCCTAAAGGGGCCGTTTCACAATATTGAGCGGGTAGTGTTTTATAAGCATGGGGGAGATAGTTACTATATGGTGAATTATTACCTTCCTCCTGTAGTATTGTTCTACAATTGTTACTGTCACTGTCCCCTCTGTTTATATTACTGGTAGGGTATGTATTATGTTGGCTATCATGCCTATTGGAGGAGTGATTTAATTTATCTAAGACTTGGTGAAGTAGGTAAGGGATATCAGCTGTATCCAGCCTAGAGGGATTAGGAGAAAGTCCCCAAGCTCTATCCCAGTAACCAGAGGTATGTGACTCACTCATCAGATGTCTGGTAGGAATATGGATGGTGCCCCTGGGAGCTTAGCTGTGACTTGGCTGGAGAGGCGACTGGTGAATGGATGGAGCTGGCGACACTGCATCTTGTAACTGTGGAGCTTGCATGCTGTTTCCGTAGGGAGAGAGGGCTCTGGAGGTTGAGCGTGCGGGCGTGACATCATCACGTTGGCGTGGGCTGACGTCAGTGCGTCTGCGTGGGGTGACGTCATCTCGGTAGCATGAAGATGCGGAAGCCCATTTGCAGGAATGAAGTTTGCGCTACCTGAAATGTGATGAAGGCCCAGGTATGGCCGGAGAGATAAGAGCATCTGGCGAGGGCAAGGGGTTGGTACCGGGCTCCTGCTTGAGTGGTGACTGTGTGGCCGCATGGCAGTTGAGGTCCGGTGAGAGATGTGTCTACCTGATGTATGAGAAGTTGGAGATTGGCAGAGGGGGGATATATGAGAATTAGAATGGTGGGATGAAAACATGATAGGGGAAGTCTCTGGTGTTCCTGGAAGCAGGTTTTCTATGCTTGCGAGGGGAATGGGGGGTGGAACTGGGCCTTCTATGTACCTTAGATTTCTGGGTAGAAGATTTTTTTTTTTTGCCCGTGCGTTGAGGTTGCTGGTTAGGGCTAAGGCCATCAGGTCTCTTGGTAGGACGTCCAGCTCTGCTTGTGGAAGGGGGGGTGGCTGTCGAGAGGTTTGAGCTGAAGACATTTGCTGTACAGAACATTTAAGATCATTTAGCTATGCTTGTCCCTTTTCTTTTACAGCATGGAGGAGCTGTTCCTTAATATGTTCTGTGGAAGCTGAAGGATCCATGAGGCCTATGAAGTTGATCCAGAAGCTGTAGAATTCTGCTAGCCGAGTTCTAGTGGAACCTACACCACTAAGGTAAGCAGGGGTATATAACAACTCTGGGCAGGCCCCTCCCAAAGCCCAGCCCAGTAACAAACAGGAAACCACTCCTATCTGCTTATGCTTTTTTGACAGGCCTGTCTGTAAGGTTAAACTTACCTGCAGACACTCCCATCACAGATTCTGAACAGCTGATCAACTGTCCCCATCTGTTTCCTTTATTATAGGCATAAATGCACAGAAGATACGATGGCTGGTCAAGACAAACCAACATTTGCTATTCAGAAGGCTTCAGTGGAGCTCTTGCAGTTAAGTTTAACCATGCATTACAAGTTTCAATATTCACTTCCTTGTAAATTGTAGGTGAATTTTATGAATTATATCCATCTGGAAGCAACTTAAAACCCTCACTTTAAAGGGCCACTAAAGCCTCAAAAGAACATCAGAATAGTTCCTTGATATACTGTATGAGCAGAAATCTGTGTCTCATCTCTTATTTTGATGTGGGTGCTGAGAAATTTACCTTTTAACATAGGGTTTGTGTTTTATTTCCAAGCATTCCAATATTGCACTATAGCTCTTTTACATGCTCATTTCTAAGCTACCTTAGGAACTTGTTAAAGCAGGTCACGACTACTAGTAGTATATAGCCAATCCTGTTACTGTCCATACTAGACTGGGGACCATGTTACTAAAAGGTAAAAAAAAAAAAGGTAGACAATACACTTACATGGAGTTATCTTATCCAGTTCTTCAGGGGATTACATTTACTTTAATACTATTTACGGGGTTGATAATTTACAGTTCATGGGTGTTCTTGGGTGGAATGCTTTCAGTTTATGGAGTATAAATCTTTTTGTTTAGTTCTCCCCTATTGTCCCTTTGACTTTGATTTAACATCTTTTTCACAGCTGTTAAAGAACAGTTTACACCTTTCACAGTTCACAATCAGGTGTACAGTATGCTTCACTGCACATTGTGACTTAATAATACACTTTTTTTTACACTTTCAGTTGTCACTTGGACAAATAAAATAAACCTCTATATATTTTAGGGATGTCTCTTACATTCAACTGAACTGACCCACTTGGATAAGTGGTAAAACTTCTTCAATTACTAAAACAAGTCTATTTGAATTAAACTTTGCTGTGGGATTCCAAAAAGTCCCAGTGGTAGATCACAGCCATTTAATCCTTTAACCACAACAAGATATCAGAGGATGAGGTTGAACAGTCTGGGCATTTTTTTTAAAAAGCAAAAAAGGAGGGATGCCGGACAAAAAAACGGTGGGGAGAAACTTAGCACACAAAACAATATACCGTAGTCATCCCATTCGTGGCTGGTGTTTGAAGGATCATTAACAAGTACTACACCTCTATTGTTTAAACCCAAAAAGACACAAAGACAAAAGCTGTGTATGTCTTCCTGTGTAGCTAGGAATGTAACAACCTATAGACAAAAAAACCCACTCAACAAGTACCTGATCAAACTCTGGAGGGCAGGACTCTGTAGTATTTACCCATCTTTAGGTCATTCTTTTAAGGAAGGTGCACATTCTAGAAGCCTCCCAGAATAGGAATAGGGTCTTTACCACCACCTTTTATCTACATAGATTGCCGTTTTAACTTCTTTACTAAGTACCAGTAAATACTAATATTTAACATCTTTGGTAAAAAAAAAAAAATTCAAAATGTTTTTTAAAAATGTTAAAATTTAAAATGTCAAAACATTTGATAAACTAAAGAAAATATTATGTTCACTCATTTTGTTTATTTAAAACTTGAAATAAAAGTTGGAATTCTTTCAAGTTTTTTATCAGAACATACCATAAAATTCAACAATGAAAAATACATAGTAAATAATTTCAGTTGTTTGACAGTAATTTAGATATTATATTAAGTAATAAGAACCTTTTTTTAGAAAGCAGAGTTTTAGCACTTATTTGAGCAGCACAACCCTGTTCAATAATTTAACACATTTCTCAAAAATGAGATATCCCAAAACTATTTGATTTTCTGTAGGTGATTTGTAATAATGGCCAATAGACTTGTGAAGGTTCTCATTCATCCAGGTCATGGTATATCTGTTGTATTCAATTAGATCAACTGGACTTGAATGTTATAGGAACGCCCAGAGTAAGGTGTTAAAACAGCATTGTACATGCTCTGATTTGTATGTGGGGGAGACCAAACAGCAACTGCATCAAACGTATTGCTCCAGCACAGAGAGCCAATTCCTCGGGTCAGGACTCAGCCGTGTATCTGCATCTTAGGATAAAGGACATACCTTTGAAGATTGTAATGTTAACATACTGGCGAAGGACGTGACTGGTTCAAGAGAGGTGTTAGGAGGCCATTTATGTGAAAATAAAGAAACAACCTAAATAGAGGTGGGGGGGTTCGACACCAACTGTCTGCCATGTACAATGCTGTTTTAACACCTTACTCTGGGCGTTCCTATAACACCTCTTAGCCACTATCTAATCACACCCTTAACACCTGGCTGTGATATGCTAATTGGGAATTTCCAGGATACATATTGCCACAGATTCTTGTACAAATCATTCTGAATTGAGAAAGCCAGTCGGATGACTAGCGAAACGTCTTCAAGAACTACATTTCAAGTCCAGTTGATCTAATTGAATACAACAGATAATGGCCAATAGAATTACACTATTATGGATGAAGCCTCTGAGGAAGTGACATACGGTCACGAAACGCGTAAGGCGGTGCCTCACGAGCACGATACTCCTCTCTGGTGTGGGATCTGATTCTATACACATTGTACCGTGAGTGAAATTTTCATATGATTGAATAAAGACTTTGTACTTTTGTAATATTGTCTGCGGGCACGTTGTAGCTCACCCTTCTTTCCGTTTGGTTGTCATTTTCGATTGTTCATACGGCCTGTGGCTGAGGGCCGTTAGGGTAGGTGCTCCGTGCTTGCTAGCGTAAGAGTGAATTGCAGTACTCCCGATCATCTCATCTTGGAGCATACAGGTATTATGGATCTGTTGTAATAATGGCCAATAGAATTACACTATCATGGATCTGTTGTAATAATGGGCAATAGAATGACACTATTAAGGATCTGTCTTAAGCTTCATAGACACGTGCAATCGCGGGGCTGTCCCACGACACACGATGTGTATGAGAGCTTTTGCACGTTTGTATGAAGTTTTAGTACCACAAGTCCCAATTATGATAAAAACATTTACATTTTCCTTGTGAAATTTGCAAACATATTTTTCATTGCACATATTTCTGTTTAAAAGTAGATACTAGGTATCTTGTGGGGACCCCAATAGTAAGCAATCAACATTTATAATTGTAAAAACATGGAACATTATAGTTTTGGGAGTATTGTTGTACCTCTCGAAACCAATGCAAAGTACAGTAAAGACAATTTAGGGTCAGTCATTACAATTAAAATAAGAATCTTATACCAACATTTTTTAATTTTGAGGCAGTCTCACCATCTGTATAGTAACATACCTTTGCAATTCCTCCAGCATTCAGGAGAACAAGCATTGACGTTAAAAGAAAACAAAAGGAGGTAAAGCAGCAAGAGGTTAAGCAATATCAAATAGGATATTGTTGACAGATGGTGAAGTAGCTTCACTTTGAAAAATTGTGGGATACTTTGTGACACTAAGGAGCTTGTTCCAATTTTGCATTGTTTTTATTTCTATTGAAACAGTGGCAGTCTACCATGTGATGCAGCAACAGAAATTTCCAAAGTAGTCGGTGGATGTGTGCATGAGCTATACTTCTAATAGGAATGGACCAGAATTTATGTTCTAAAAAATAAAAGACAAGGGATTTTTTTGCCTATATGTACCCAACTATGTAGTTTCTCAGCCTGGAACACAACATTCATTTAAAATTGTGACGTTCAGTAAATAATAACATAAAACCATGTGTAAGTTCTGACGTGCTGAAGTGGAAGCGTTAAGATACTGTAGCATGGCTATACTTATTTAAAGGGTATGTCCACCCTTAAAATTAGTTTTTAATATGATGTTCCCCCATGTCTGCCAGCCCCAACCGATATATTTTATTTTCCAAAAGCCCCCCAAACTCTACTTCCCTTCCCTCTCGTTCCTCCTCGCCGCGCACTGCCGGCCCTCTTGCTTGCGAGAATGCAAGCAGAGGGGGCGGACCGGCAGTCGCGTCTGTGATTGGCTGAGCGGCAGCCAATCACGGACGCGGCTGCCGGTCATTCAGTGCAGCGGAGGAAAGAGGAGAGTTAGTAGAGTTTGGGGAGCTTTTGGAAATAAAAAATATGCGGTTGGGGCTGGCAGACATGGGGGAACAACATATTAAGGGGGTTTTATGCTAGGGGGAGGGATAGTAGAACGGGAGGGAGAGGGAGGGGGGAGAAGGGCTGCAGTACGCATGACAAATATCTACCGGAGGCAAGGTAGCAGGCAGAGCCCTGCTATCCTCCTGGTGGTTAGTTTTGGGACTTGGGGGGGGGTCTACAGGAGAACCCTATGGAGCTGGGATGTGAGGTAAGGATTACACTACACTACATGGTGGGGCCATTACTGGGGGGGATTATAGTTTTGGGGGTGGACATGCCCTTTAAAGAATAAGCACTCAAAGAACCTGAACATCCCTAAAATTAGTTAGTGAGTTTACAGAGTTGGTGAGTTTACAGAAATGTTGAGTTTTTTGCTACAATACCTCAAGGGCAATTTTTTCATCTGTCCAAGACTCTCCAATACAAAAAAATACCTGTGACGCACAGAGGAAGACTAACAGATGAAAATACAGAAGTAATGGTGCAGGCTTAGGGAATAGTGACCATGAAATAGTGGCTTTTGGACTTTGTTATCGAAAGGAAAAGTGCGCTGGGTTAACAAAGACTTTTTATTTCGGGAAGGCAAATTTTCCCAGGTTAAAAGCAGCTCTTCAGAATGTCAACTGGGATAATGTATTATCAGGTAAAGGTACTGAACAGAAGTGGACTGTGTTCAAGGGGATTTTAAGCCAGTTCACATCTAAATTTATACCCTTGGAAAACAATTGTAAAAAAAATAAATCCGCGCCCATGTGGCTGAATTATGATGTAAAGAGGCAAATGGAAAGGAAGAAAAAGGCATTTAAAACCTTTAAGGCAGAGGGAACAGAAAGGGCCTTTAGGGATTACAAAAACTGTAACAAGGAGTGTAAGGGCACGGCAACACTGCAATGCAAACGCAATCGCACACGGAATCGCATGCGATTTCATGTGCGATTTCGTTGCGTTTGCACATGCGTTTTTTTCATTAAGTATTGAAAACCGTATGCGATTGCAATTTAAAAGGCAGAACGTAAATCGCGCTCGCAACGCACCCGAAAACACGTATTTTCGGTGTTGCCACGTTTTCAATCATCTGAAAAAATGCAAGCGCAAACGCAAAAAAACCCCAGCAGTGTGGCCTAGCCCTAAGAAAGCAACCAAACTAGCTAAAATTAATAATGAAGTTAGGATAGCTGAACAAAGCATCACTAAGCCTAAATTTTTTGTTACAGTATATTAATAGTAAGAAGATGAGGACTGAGAATGTGGCACCATTAATTAATGGGGATAAGTTAGTTACGGAGGATGCGATAAAGCAAATGTCTTGAATACTTTTTTTCCCTCTGTATACACTATAGAAGATCCAAGTACAGATATCATAGAGTATAGTAGCAATAATGGTATAAAGATTTAAGTGCACTTTGGTTAACCGAGGACATGGTACAGAAAGAACTATAAGGTTATATATAAAATCTCCTGGACCAGATAAATACATCCTCGGGTTACTTAGGGAGCTAAGCTCAGTTTTACCTAGGCCATTGTTTCTTATTTTTGCTGATTCCCTCATGTCGGGTGGTGTGCCTCTGGATTGGAAAAAGGCTGATGTTATTCCAATATTCAAAAAGGGTAGTCGTTCACAGCCGGGGTAATTACAGGCCTGTAAGTTTAACTTCAGTGGTGGGAAGATCCTGGAAAGTTTAATAAGGAACATGTTCTAGAGTATGTTTTCAAGGACTGACTTATAAGTAGTAACCCAGCATGGATTTTTGTAGGAATAGATCTTGTCAAACTAACTTGCTTGGCTTTTATGAGGAAGTAAGTAGAAATTTAGACTCTGGCATAGCAGTAGATGTAGTTTACTTGGATTTTGCAAAGGCTTTTGATACAGTCCCCCATAGGCGACTAATGTATAAGCTGAGGTCTGTTGGTCTGGGGAGTCACATTTGTACATGGATAGAAAATTGGTTAATGAATAGGATGCAGAGAGAAGTTGTAAATGGGGCTTCATCATTATGGACTAAAGTGTTAAGTGGGGTGCCACAGGGTTCTGTGCTGGGGCCACTTCTATTTAATCTATTTATTAATGATTTGGAAGTGGGTATTGTCAGCAAGGTTTCTGTGTTTGCGGACGACACAAAACTTTGTTGAGCATTAAAAACTTCAGAGGATTAGAGATGGACTAGAACTCGAACCCGAGTTCGAGCCGAACTATTCAAATTCGAACAAATTCTGACTTCTCGAACTATCCCGGACCCGGATTTTTGATATTTTCGGACTTTCGATAAATATCGAATGTTCGACCGTTCGAATGTGAGAGTAAAATGCCTATTATACCTATATGCGAGCATCGAATCTGCGAGTAAAGGGTCCTTTAAAACCTATACGCAAGCATTGAATCCGCGAGTAAAATGTCCATGGTATCTAGGCGCGAACGCGAGCATCGAATAAGGTGAATAAAGTGTCCATTTAAACCTATATGCGAGCATCGAATCCGCAAGTAAAATGTCCATGGTATCTAGGTATTTTGGAGTTTTGGTGGATAACAAACTTAACAGTATGAAGCAGTGCCAGACGGCAACAGCCAGAGCCAGCATGGTATTGTCTTGTATAAAGATAGGTATGGATTCATGGGAGGAAAATGTTATTCTCCCTCTTTACAAAGCATTGGTAAGGCCTCATTTGGAATATGCAGTGCAATTTTGGAATTCTGTGTACAAAAAGGACATCTTTGAAATGAAAAGTGTTCAGAGAAGGGCAACTAAATTAATAAGGGGAATGGGGGAGATTGAATATGAAGAGAGACTGGAAAAGTTACAATTATGTACGCTGGAGAAAAGGCGCTTGCGTGGGGATATGATTACGGTGTATAAATACATTAACGGGCCATACAATAAACTATCTGGGGCATTGTTCACCAATAGAACATGTCAGAGGACACAAGGACATCCCTTAAGACTTGAGGAAAAAAGGTTTAGGCTTCAAGTTCGGAAAGGGTTTTTCACTGTGAGAACGGTAAAGCTATGGAACTGTCTTCCAGTGGACGTTGTTATGGCAGGTTCATTGGTCAGTTTTAAAAAAAAAAGCTGGATGAGTTTCTGCAAACAAGGAATGTTGCAAGTTACTGGGATTGATTCATTAAATTGGGTTGATCCAGGGAAATTTCCGATTGCCACTTGGAGTCAGGAAGGAATTTTTACCCCCTTTTTTTTTGCCTTCCTCTGGATCAACAGTTAGGCAGGAAATGAGGATATTGCTAGATGGGTTGGACTGGATGGACGTATGTCTTTATTCAACCTCAAATACTATACTATACTATACTAACTATTCCTTTAATGCATTAAGTGAAAATTGAAGGAGCTATGTGTCTTAAAGGGCAAGTCCAGGCTTAAAATGAAAACTTACATACAGGTAAATCACCCCTGAAACCCTAAATGGGAATAGTTTGAAATGTGAAATATATAAGTCTAACCTGAAATCCTGCAGAATGTCCTGTTTCCCATTTCTGCTTCCTGGATCTTCCAGTTAGCAACTGTCAGTTATGGATTTGACAGTTGACATCACAGCCAATGACTGAATGTTAATCCCCTATCTGCCTCTTCTGAGTATGCCAAGGCTCAGTTCAAGTTTCTAAATTGCTCAGTTTCCACGACACATCCAGAAGCATAGGAGGCATACAGTAATGAATTCATAGGACAAAGTATGATATATCAACATCATTTTAAAGAGGCCATTCTTTCTAAAATATGTTCTTATGAGGGTGGAGTTGTCCTTTAAGTTCAATTATTACATGCATTTGTAGCCAGATATATAATGATAAGTTCTGTCTAGAAGGACTGCTGGAACGGGGTTGGGCAGTGGGTGGGGGGGCCTCCAGCGGGGGCACTGACAAGTATCTTTTGGGGCTTAAGGGGTCCCGCAGCTCAAAACTGGGACCCCCCTCCGTTGCAACACTAAAAAGTGCACTTGTGGAACTGACAAGTGCCTTTCTTGGGGATCCTGCAGCTCGAAACTAGGACCCTCATTGGCTCTTAGAAGAGCCCCTGTGGCTCTAATAAAAGCCTTTCTGATAGGGGATCTTAAGAGAACCTTTTCAGGTCTTTGGTGTCTTCTCACTTCTCCGACAAATATAATATTCAAATATGATTGGGTAATATTTCAATCCTAGCAATCATATGATCACACATTAATTAATCATATTTTAGTAAAATATTAAAATATGATTGGTTAATGTGTGAAGGACTGAACAGTGGTGTTGCAACTGACTTATGGGCCCTGATGCAAAACTTGGGCATGTGCCCCCTAATACCGCCGCAAACACATATCGGCACCACAAACCAAATAATAATTTCCATAAAAAACATCCAAATTCATCATTAACATTTTTTTAAAGGCACTCATTTTAAAACAGACAAACACACTTTACCCATACACCAGCAAAGCTATTCAATCAGATTCAAACAGTATTTCTAAACTTAGATCCTCAAACCTTCTAAAATAACTAACCCAATGACACCAGTAAAATGCTTGGCACACAGAGAGTGGTAAAATGCTTTGTATATAACCACTGATAAAATAGTTGGCACAAAGACTGGTTAAATTCTTGGCATGCAGACAATAGTAAATATGCTTTGTACACAGATAAACTGGTTGGGAAACTGGCACTGCACACAGCCAGGCACTGGTTAATGCTTGGCACACAGACAATAGTAAATATGCTTTGTACACAGACCACTGGTAAAACAGTTGGCACACTGACTGGTAGTTTTGGAACCTTAGCACAAAAAGGGGCCCCTTCTTGGCCAAGGACCCTGGGGCGGTCACATCCCCTGCACCCCTGGTAGCTACGCCCCAGGACTGAAAACTTAACCAATCACAATTGGATTTGGTCCTTCAGCAAACCTTTATAAAGAGGTTAAAACCCTGGTGGAACTCAAATGTCATCTGAGCGATGACAAAAGAAAGAAGAGGAGCCAGGTAACAAGGAAGTAAGCAAGAAGTAAGGAAGTGGGGGGAAGTAAAGAGAGAACTGGGATGATAAAAAGTGACCATGCTTAAAGTGTAAACAGAAAGAAGGAAACCCTTGTCAGAAAACTGTTTTCTCTCCAGTAATAAGCTCCAGCATACAATGGATCAGTTTCTGGTTCTGCAACACTCACTCCTGGCTGGCAGATTGTAAGTACTGGTACAAAGTTGATATCTGCCTTAAAGGGCATCAATATTAATTGACCATAACGTGAAACTATAATTCTTCCCAACCACCACTGTATGATTTTTTTTTGTTGATCTGCCTCTTATTTATTTAGATATCCAATCTTAAACGTCTTATATTTTAGCTGTCAATCAAGTTCCTTGCTCTCAAAAACTATTCTTCTGTGAGTAGTTTTACTGTAGCTGGAATGGGGAAACAGCTTTGACAGTTGGAATGCTACAGTATATGCTGTGTGCAGGCTTGACAGTTGATTTGTGGGAAAAAAGTCAGGTCGGATGGAAGGGGGACTGATTAAAAGAGGGAGGGGGTATACTGCTCCTAAACAAAATGTGTGCTGGATTGAAAGCATGCAACAACACCTGCAAATCAGAGTAAGTGCTACTTACATGTATTCAATTATAGATTAAGGTGAGGCAAAGTCATTTTCAAAGTCAGTATAGTGTCCCTTTAAATAAACTTTCCCATTCTGTTCAGTGGAATAAAGTGAATACAGAGTAATTACTTGAAGTTCCCAGGGAGTCTGTCTCAATCCTGGGTGGAGGCACGCCAACCTGTTATTCCTGCTCTATCATATAGCGGAGACACAGGACTCCTGTAGCGCCAATCCAGACTATAAATAACAAACTTCTATTCTGTGTAACCAGAGGGCTACTCCTAAAAAAAGTCCTTTTTAGGAACAGGGGCAATTCCAGTTTGAAGCTGCGGGGCCCCCTATCAGAAAGGCACTTTTCAGTGCCACAAGGGCACTTCTAGGGGGGGTCCCGGTTCGAACTGCGGAACCCCCTAAGCCCCAAAAGGCCGGCGGCGTGGGCCCCCATCGGCGTAGAGCACAACGCTAAGCTCGGCTGTTTCCGTCACTCTAAAGTTGCCAGATAGAAACAGGCGAACTTATTGCAGGAAAGCTGTTACCACCATTTTATAAATAGGAGCGTGCGGCGAGTGCGAGAATTGACAAAAAGCCTAGCGAACCTTTATAAATAAGCCACTCAGGCTTCCTTCACACAAACGTTTTTTCCGAGTGGTTCCAGTTGTTTGCTGCTAGAGAAACGATATACGTAGCATGCTTGTGAAGGTTCTCATTCATCCAGGTCATGGTAAATTTGTGGAATTCAGTTAGATCAACTGGACTTGAAGTTTAGCCAGGGTAAGGCATAAAAGTGGCATTATACATGGCAGACAAGTGGTGTTGAATGCCACCCACATCTATTTAGGCTTGGTTTCTTTATTTTGTCATGAATGGCCTCCTTGATACCTCTTTTGAACCAATCATGTTCCTTGGCCAAGATGTTGACATTACAATCCGTACTTGAGATGCTGATACTATGTTTTGACGCTTTACCCTGGGCAGTTTTGATAACACCTCTTAGCCGCAATGCAATCAACACCTTGCATTCATGAGGTCCCTGGCACCTTTGCTGTTATATAATGATTGGGACACATTCCAGGGTATATATTTCCAACAGATTCTTTTAAAAGTGATTCTGAATTGAGAAAGCCACGTCTTCAAGAACTAAACATTAAGTCCAGTTGATCTGACATGTAGTGTTTTGCTAACGGCAACCATTAGGGCACAGCTCTGAAAACTTTTACAGAGCAGGAAACCTGATGTTTGTATAAAAGAAGCGTCATCACTCTTTTATTCAGATTCACCCCTTTTTTAAGACCGCTTAAATAGATGTAATGATCCATCATGTTTGTCCATAGCATATATCTCTATCTTTTGGTCATAGTTATCTTAGTCCTCAGAGGAGAAGGTGCATTATTTTCACTTATTGCTACATTAATGGAACTGCTAAATGGTAGCTACATGATAATCAATACACTTTATGCACAAAACATAAAAAGTGGACAAATATATGAATCCTATGCATGGAGTCTTTTTCTCATCCCTGAAATAAGCGCATTTCCCTTCCCTTGGGGTGCTACTTCATACAATTCCTCAGCTTATATAACTAGGGAAAATGTCTACTCACCTTCATCTGTTAATAGATACTATGATGGCAATTTGTGGTGATAAGGGTGATATCAATATAGCAAAAGCATTATAAATGGTGGTCTATGGGTGTTTCATTAAGTGACTTCTAAGATCTTTGTGTTAATGTTATGCATGACAAATCCTATTGAATGTTCAATATTACGGATTGCATTTTGGTTATAACACATGTTCATACTGATCCTTGTATGTCTTCCTTTTTTGTTGAAATTCTAAAAAAATTCTAATATAGCTTGAAGCAATAGTTAACAAATATCATATTTAAGATGTCCATGTACCGTATATACACGAGTATAAGCCGACCCGAGTATAAGCCGAGGTACCTATTTTTACCTGAAAAAATAGGAAAACCCGATTGACCCGAGTATAAGCCGAGGGTGAAAATAGGACAGCAGAATTCCCATACACATTTTGGAAACTACAACTCCCAGCATACTTTTGTTGCTGGGAGTTGTAGTTTCCAAACATCTATATGGGAATTCTGATGTTAGGTTAAAAGCTCAAAGTTCTGCTGTTAAGTTAAAAGCTCCAACACACACTTTTAAGGTGACTTAAATAACAAGATTAGGCATATTCTCTGCTGGTGGCTGTGGACATGTTATGATCCAAAAGCAAAAATGTTTCTGGAGAAGATCATTTCCTAGACATCCTGCCTACCCTAGGCTATAACAACATTGGCCAACACTCTGAGTTCTGAATCCTTACCGGCACGCTCACACTCCGAATCCGGCTGCCGCACGCATAGTTAGCACTGTGTATTTGCCGGCTGACGTCACTACTCGGGGCCTCTCATCACTCGTCGCCGAGTAGTGACGTCAGCCGGCAAATACACAGTGCTAACTATGCGTGCGGCAGCCGGATTCGGAGTGCTGAGCGATGCCGGTAAGGATTCAGACTCAGAGTGTTGGCCTATGTTGTTAAAGCCTAGGGTAGGCAGGATGTCTAGGAAATTATCTTCTCCAGAAACATTTTTGCTGAGTGATGCCGGTAAGAACTTGACTCGAGTATAAGCCGAGGCAAGGTTTTTAGGTTTATTTTAAAACCTAAAAACCTCGGCTTATACTCGAGTATATACGGTAATTTCACTTTCATTGTCTACCCAAGGTTTTTTTCTGCAGTAGCATATTTACCAAAAGCAGTAAAATGGGCCTCTGCACAAAATATTACATCCCTTTATTAACATTTGAAGACAATGGTTTGGGGTCATGGCAATTGGTTTGCCCCCTTCCTCTGCACTAGATTGTGCCTTCCCAACCTCTGCACTACACTGAACCTTTCTAACCTCAGAATTACACTGAACCTTCCCAACCTGACTACACTGCAACTACCCAGCCTCTGACTGCATTAACTGCACCTTCCCAACCTCTGACTATACTGCACCATCCCAACCTCTGGTTACACTGCACCCTCCCAAACTCTCACTTTACTGCACCTTCCCAACCTGTGACTACACTGCACCTTTCCAATCAATACCTGTACTTCACAATGCAATATCTAGTGCTTTAGAAGAAATAAAATTCATTTATACCACAGTGCACCTTTCCTACACCTGCTCCTTGTTGCAAATTTTCTTTATGCACCACACTGCACCTCTCTCCTATACCTGCACTACACCGCCTCTCTAATACCTGCACTATACTGCACTTCTCTTACACCTGCACCAAACTGCCTTTCTCCTATACCTGCACTACACTGCCCCTCTCCTATACCTGCACTACATACACCGCCCCTCTCCTACACCTGCACTACATACTGTACCTCTCCTATACCTGCACTACACTGCCCCTCTGCTATACCTGCACACCACTGCCTCTCTTCTATACCTGCACTACATACACTGCCCCTCTCCTATACCTGCACTACATACACCGCCCCTCTTCTATACCTGCACTACATACACTGCCCCTCTTCTATACCTGCACACCACTGCCTCTCTTCTATACCTGCACTACATACACTCCCCTCTCCTATACCTGCACTACACTGCCTCTCTCCTATACCTGAACTACACTGCCCTCTCCTATACTGCACTACATACACTGCCCCTCTCATATACCGGCACTACACTGCCTCTCTCCTATACCTGCACTATACTGCCCCTCTTCTATACCTGCATTACACTGCCCCTCTCCTATACCTGCATTACATACACTGCCTCTCTCCTACCTGCACTACATACACTGCCTCTCCCTATACCTGCACTACATACACTGCCCCTTTCCTAAACCTGCACAACAATGCCTCTCTACTATACCTGCACACATACACTGCCCCTCTGCTATACCTGCACTACACTGCCTTCTTCTATACCTGCACTACACTGCCTCTCTCCTATACCTGCACTACACTGCCCCTCTCCTATACCTGCACTACATACACTGCCCCTCTCATAACCTGCACTACACTGACTCTCTCCTATACCTGCACTATACTGCCCCTCTTCTATACCTGCATTACACTGCCCTCTCCTATACCTGCACTACATACACTGCCTCTCTCCTATACCTGCACTACATACACTGCCCCTTTCCTATACTGCACAACAATGCCTCTCTCCTTACCTGCACTACAACACTGCCCCTCTCCTATACCTGCACTACACTGTCCCCTCTCTATACCTGCACTAAACTGCCCCCTCTCTTATACCGCACTACATACACTGCCTCTCTCCTATACCTGCACTACATACACTGCCCCTTTCCTATACTTCACTACATACACTGCCCCTCTCCTATACCTGCACTACATACACTGCCCCTCTTCTATACCTGCACTACATACACTGCCCCTCTTCTATGCCTGCACTACACTGCCTCTCTCCTATACATGCACTACACTGCCTCTCTCCTATACCTGCACTACACTGCCCCTCTCCTATACCTGCACTACAACTGCCCCTCTCCTATACCTGCCCTACATACACTGCCTCTCCTATACCTGCACTACATACACTGCCCCTCTCCTACACCTGCACTACATACTGTACCTTCCTATACCTGCACTACACTGCCCCTCTGCTATACCTGCACTACACTGCCTCTCTTCTATACCTGCACTACATACACTGCCCCCCTCCTATACCCGCACTACAATGCCTCTCTCCTATACCTGCACTACACTGCCCCTCTCCTATACCTGCACTACATACACTGCCCCTCTCCTATAACTGCACTACACTGCCTCTCCTATACCTTCACTATACTGCCCCCCTTTTCTATACCTGCATTACACTGCCCCTCTCCTATACCTACCCTACATACATTGCCCCTCTCCTATACCTGCACTACATACACTGACTGCCCTCTCCTATTTCTACACTACTACACTTCCCCTCTCCTTCCTGCACTACACTGCCCCTCTCCTATACCTGCACACACTGCCTCTCTCCTATACCTGCACTACACTGCCTCTCTCCTATACCTGCACTACACTGCCCTCTCCTACTCCTATACCTGCACTACACTGACCCTCTCCTATACTGCACTACACTGCCCCTCTCCTACACCTGCACTACATACATTGCCCCTCTCCTATACCTGCACTACACTGCCCCTCTCCTATACCTGCACTACACGGCCCTCTGCTATACCTGCACTACACTGCCTCTCTTCTATACCTGCACTACATACACTGCCCTCTCCTATACCTGCACTCACTGCCTCTCTCCTATACCTGCCCTATACTGCCCCCTCTCTATACCTGCATACACTGCCCCTCTCCTATACCTACACTACATACATTGCCCCTCTCCTATACCTGCACTACATACCACTGCCCTCTCTCCTATACCTACACTACATACACTTCCCTCTCTCCTTTACCTGCACTACACTGCCCCTCTCCTCTCCTATACCTGCACTACACACTGCCCCTCTCCTACACCTGCACTACATACATGCCCCTCTCCTATACCTGCACTACCCTGCCCCTCTCCTATACCTGCACTACATACACTGCCCCTCTCCTATACCTACACTACATACACTTCCCCTCTCCTTTACCTGCCTACACTGCCCTCTCCTATACCTGCACTCACCTGCCCCTCTCCTACACCTGCACTACATACATTGCCCCTCTCCTATACCTGCACTACACTGCCCTCTCCTATACCTGCAACTACACTTCCCCTCTCCTTTACCTGCACTACACTGCCCCTCTCCTACTCTAACCTGCACTACAACTGCCCCTCTCCTACACCTGCACTACATACCCTGCCCCTCTCCTATACCTCACTACACTGCCCTCTCCTATACCTGCCACTACACTGCCCCTCTCCTATACCCTGACTACATACACTGCCCCTCTCCTATACCTACACTACATACCTTCCCCTCTCCTTTACCTGCACTACACTGCCCCTCCTATCCTGCACTACACTGCCCCTCTCCTACACCTGCACTACATACATTGCCCCTCTCCTATACCTGCACTACACTGCCCCTCTCCCTATACCTGCACTACACTTCCCTCTCCTTTACCTCACTACACTGCCCCTCTCCTACTCCTTACCTGCACTACACTGCCCCTCTCCTACAACCTGCACTACATACACTGCCCCTCTCCCATAACCTGCACTCCACTGCCCCTCTCCTATACCTGCACTACACTGCCCCTCTCCTATACCTGCACTACACCTGCCCCCTCTCCTATACCTGCACTACATACACTGCCCCTCTCCTATACCTGCACTACATACACTGCACTGTATACACTGCCCCTCTCCTATACCTGCACTACACTGCCCCTCATAATAAAACAGAAAAGACTATCACAGACCAGTTTCCATTTATTAACATTCAGCATCCCCAGTTCAGGTCTCCTCACGCTTTAGCTCTGAAGAACCAGACACCCAGACAGCAAGTTTTTCTCCCTCGTCTGGAAGCTCTGTGCGCCACGTGACCGAAGTCATGTGACCTGCTGATGTCACGCTGACATTCCGCCTCCTTTTCTCTGCATGGAAACTAGACACCGCCGCGCTCAGTCTGCCTGTCACTCAGCTGCTTCTGCTGCTTCCAATGCAACTACTGGCCGAGCTGTGCTTGTGTCTGTCTGTCAGCTCAGACGCTCACCCACACTAGACGACCCACATGCCCTCAGACAGCGAGCAGGGGTGATCTTGCCATTTGGTGGAAGCGGAGAAGGTTCGGAGAGCAGATTCCCGTGCCCAGTCCGATGACAGAGGAAATACTGATAGAAGAGAGAGAGGCACCGAGGGGGTTAAAGGGACCGTGTCAGACCTGGAAAGTTCCCACCTTGGTTGTGTAACTGTGAGGACTTTATTGGAGGCAGAGACAAGTTGGATGTGCCCGTGTGATTGGCTTGTGTGGTTCTATTCTCCTGTCAGTCGCTGCCAAACTCCTTCAGTCCCTTTGCTGGTGGCGGAGGGTGTGACGGGGACGGTGGGCTGTGTGCGGGGGAATCGCATCGTCTGTGGCACTGGGTGAGGGGATATCGGGGTTGTTTATCTATGACATTCCCCTCTAGAGTTTGGCAATAACCGGCCCCATACTGGGGGTTGTGTGAGCTGAAGACCCGGATCCAACATGTCATAGAGAAGGTGAGTGTGTCCCAGGCTGCTGGTTTCCGTCTGGAAATGTAATAGTGTAAAGTCCATGGATGGCTGGGGAGGGGGCAGGTAGATCAGCCACTGTGCAGCACCATGTCACAGACAGCAATGTGGGGGAAGCAACCTGCAGCTATTCACCAGCTGTTCTCCTACTGACATTACCACTATCCTTCCCCTGTGTGGGGATCACAGCTGGAGGCAGACAGACCCTGGTCCATTACAGTCACCTCTGTAGCAGTAATAAGGACAAGTGGATGTGATCCTGGAAGGTTACCCAGCAGCCAGACGGCTGACCCACTTGTATTGCTGCTGGTTTCCACGCACATTGTAACTTGTCACCTGCCTGTCTCCTGATGGGGGCGGGGATCCGGTTTCATGGCTCTATATTAATAGGAATTATACACTGGCTGAAATGGCTGATCCTGGTCAGGTCACACCTTGGTTAAAGCCCTACCAGCCAGGAAACTGGAATCAATCGCCAGTACAGCAGGTTACTTTTAGAAAATTAATCCTTTGTTGTGGGTGAAATGTTTTATTTGGATTGCCTTCTCCTCTTATCCTATTATTGCAGTGCAAAACCTGGCACAGAGATAGGAAGTTCAAAGGTGTGTGTACAGTTCTACTCTTTGACCCAACACTTCCTCCCTGAATCATGATGATGGTTTGTCTGCTGATGTGTGTCAGTGTCACACTGAATATGGTTATAGGAAGATGTGTTCAAATCAGTAAGAAGTGCTATCACTTTCTAAAAACAATTTAAGGAGAAAAGTCAGTTTTCTCTTTTTGTGCTTTTTTTTCTGGCCCATAAGGCTTGCAATCCAATTGTTGCTTGCAAACATGCAGCTGAAATCTAGGTAGCATGGAAATTATAAACACATTTTCTAATTTTATAACAATTATATTGTAACCATTCTCATCCTCTTATATCTGCCTTTTTTCTAATTTGTTTTAAAAGCACCAAAACTAGTTATGACTCTTAATATAAATAATAATAATAACTTGAATTGGTTTGGAGAAATGTAAAGCCATAGATTACAGCCAATCAAAATAATTTTCAATACATAGTTTTGATCAATATTTTTTTTTTTTTTTAAGAGACTTCTCAGTCAGGTTGTCAGGTGGAAATTAACAGCTTTTTGTGTAAAAGTATGTGATTTACATGCTTTATTGCTAACAAGGAAAAATGTTGGTTTAGAACTTTATACACATTGTCACTTGCCAGACAGTGCAGGGCCAATCACAATACACCATTTCGGCAAATAGCTGCAAGTTGATAGGTCTTACCTTGAAGTAGGCGGAGCTCAGATAAATCACCTAGACAGAGACTGTGTTTTGTATTAAAATAATTACCTCATTTTATACCTTGTTATACCTGTTGGGTCAAGTAAGCATTTTCAAATCTTGACTGGTTAATTCCTTTCATTATGTAACAAAAAAGTTTGTTACAATGCGGGCTAGTTAAATTTCCTTTTATTTGTATCCTGCATTTTTTTTAAAGAGAGGAATTACTCACTATAATTATCTAAATCTGTATTAGCATTAAAATCTTTCCATAAAGATTGATCAGTTAGATAAATTGAAACTATAATATTTAAAAGGCCTGTTATGCTCAGGGGTATAATTAATCAATATACAATTTATTATGTCTTTTTCAAGAATTTCCATTTTTGCTTATCAATTTTTAGGGGGAAAAATCCAAGAAAGCGTTATTTTCTTTTAATACATGCAGAAGTAAATTAGAATGATTTACAATGGGTTAAAGGCATTTGATTTGGGATCAATAAAAAAAATAATTTTGCCTGTTTGGGAATTATGTCATATTTTTATTTTATAATATATATACTATTTTTAGTTTTGTTATGGCATTATCACATAAAAAAGTATGTTTTATAATAGTTGCATTCATGGAGAGGTACAGCATGCACCTTATGCCATAAGTATCATAGTGATTTAATAAATGTTTCTTATATATGCTTCTTTAGTTATGCATCTAATGTAATAGAAACTTCATAAATAGCCCAGTAGAGATTTTTTTCTGCTGCAATGAAAGGGTTAGTTTCTGTGTCGCAGTAACTTAATATCAGTCATGCCACCCTGCTTCTAACTGACAAGTTAGCTTAACCAGTGAGATGGCTGGGAATACTGAAGGAGTGTCAATGACAGAGGGGAAGGACAGGACCCACAACACAACATTTGCTGTTGGACTTAATGATTAACCTCTTCTATTACAGTGTATAGTTTGTATCATGCCTGAAGAAGAAGCTCGCAGTTTCACTCATTTTAGTTTATTTAGCCAAGAAAAGGTATTACTTTATATCCAAGATGTCTCTGCAGTTTATTGTTGTAATAAAGGATAGACTGAAAGACAAGGTAACAGAGCTGGCTTTAAATAAATCTATCCACTTTGTGTGCTTTATGCAGTGAAGGGAAAAATATTTTTGTAGTAAATTATTATTTTTATTAAACAGTTGGAGTTAAAACATTTGAACACACCCCTTCTCCTCTGTCCAATCCCTTCACCTGCCATCGCTAAGCGTGCACATAGACCAATGCCAAGCCTGCTACTGTTTGCAAACTATACCTAATCTGTCTCTACCTCTAAACCTGTGCAAGTGGAGTGTGGGAGACCTGTTCGAAAGAGGGTGGGGGGAGAGATCTAGTAACATGCAGGACCTAATGCATATATAAGGCAGGTGGCAATGTCACACTTGTTAGCTTTAAATGTGTCTCTTTCTAGAAAATGTGTGTTGCCTTTTAAATGGAAGAAAAATCTATACATGTAATTCGAGATTTAAAAGGAAAAATAGTTTTTTTTTGGATATATATTTGTTTTCAATATAGTATATAAGTTTTTTATGGTTTATTCATATAGACAAATACAATTTTATTTAATTTTGTGTGCATGCGTGCGTAAGGTATTTGGCTGACCTGAGACTTTAGTCAATGTGGATTAAAGGAAACGTCTGACATCTGCTTAAAAGAATGAATGTCTATTTCTAAATTTTTGCTCTGAAATGAACCCCTTGTTATATTCTAATATTTGCACAGTCATAATGTTATCAATGGGGATGAATAGGGCAGAGGTGGAATTTGCCTTTGGATCCTGACCTCGGAGGGGACCTTTGTAAAGAAAATGTCATCCTGCATTATAGTTAATGACCATTTTCCACCAACAATAACATACTTTCTTTTATGTTCATGTCTCCTTTAATACATTGCTAATAACTTCTTATGTCAACTCTCTCTGCACACAGACATCCAGGGGAGTATGTAAAATGTAATCACCTTGCTTGCAAAAGCATTTGTATTTTGGAATTCTACACAGGATATAAAACACATCTCCACAACGTTTAAGAGTTGTGTTTTATTAAACTCTATTTTGTTAAATGTTATTCAAGTACATTACCATGTTTTATGCTTTCACATTGGAACTTTTATGATGAACAAATAAAGTTACAGTGGGGAGGGGGGGGGGAGAAGAGTTCTTAAGCTAGTAGTAAGATTGCTAAGCCCTGAAAACCATATTAACCCAAGGTTTTGCGTCAAATATTAACTAGGGTTTTAAAGGGGAACTGTGGTCTACAAACAGGTTGGTTGTAAATGAAAGGCCAGGCCCATACATTTAAATTGAGCCATCAACCACCTCTCTACGTGCTGCACAGCCCAAGATATGAAGAAATCATTAATCAGAAAGTTAGGGGGTGGGAGGTTCTGAATCTGCGGTCACAAATACTAGTTCTTCCTTTTAATCTGCAGTTAGCACATGCTCAGTGCAGCAGAAAGCAGAAGAAACCAGGAATTATTGAGTTACAGTGACTGAAGGAGGAGTTGGAGGGCCCACATCATGTTCAAGGGTACTGCAAAGGGAAGGGCCATTGGGGCCCACAAGTAGGAGGAGGAGACACAGAGAAGAGGAACTGTCACATGGTTTCAGAGCAGGAAGTGCAGGGGATATGGCGATGCTGCTACCATATCACACAAAAAATGGAAATATCTTCTAAAACAATGTAAACTATGCAATTCCTGTCAATTTACCTTTTTTTGGACCACAGTTACCCTTAAACACTAAGCAATAAGACCAGGTCCCCAGCAAGTGTTAAATATTATGGTGCTGCAAAGTCGATGTAAACATTTTTTGTAAAGGTGAAAATTCTACACAATATCGCCGCTAAACTGACGCAATGTTGTGCAAAGCTGTTATTTACATTTACAATAGTGAATAAGCCCCAGTGCCTTTGCTAGTTTGTGAAATTCAGTCAACTGCACTGTAGCATGAAATCACACAGAAAACAGTAAATTAAGTGTGCCTTTATATTAGGCAGCCAGAACATTCCTTATTTAAAAAGTGTGCGTGTATGAATGAATATTTTTTGTTTTGTTATTTAAAAAGTGCAACATTATTTTGTTTACTTTGGCCCTAAAAAGGGTAACTGTGGTCTCCATACAAGTTACAAATTAAGCTTTCTCATACCTTTCAAACAAGCCTAGGATGATGTCTGTATCTTGCATCTTAAAGGGTATCTCCAGCTACTAAACATTTTTTTTATAAAATGTAGGGCATCCCTTTCCACCCCCCCACCCCCCCGGTATATTCGATTTCTAGTAAAAGAACCCGAACTGTACTCCAGCGGCACACTGCTCCAAGATTAATACATTTTGGGGCAGTTCTTATGATGCAGCCTATACAAGTGGGTATATTCAAACCTGAGACTTTGGGGCAGAGCAGTGTTGCTGGTGATGTCAAAACTCACAGTTCTAGCAGGAAAAAATGACAAAAAAATCTTCTTTTCAATCTTTCACCATAATAAGTTAAACAAATCCATGCTACTTAAGTTTACATGAGTAAACTGTGCCAAATAATTTTACAACTAATCAAATAGTAATAAGGATTAATTGTCACCAATCTTAAATCGGCTTTCCCCCCTTCTCTGATCTTTCTATCCCTTGTTTTTTAGATATGGGAGTACTTACTTTTTAAAGGGGGCAGGGCACAGCTAGTCAGTAAAGAACTGTCAATCACCCAGACCCTCCCTCTATCCCACTACATGTAGAAACTATCCATGCAATAAAAGTAAAGCTTATTTCTCTATCACTGTATGGCTAGTTGTTTCAGCATTATGACCAGGAAAAGGAAAAAGCATTATCTGATTCTCTGCTCTTTTTGTGCAGATAACACCCAATCCTGCCGTTAGTTGCTGTCTGTGTTACTGAAGTCACAATGTAGCACTGTACAAAGTACCCTCCCACACACACACACAAACACACCTGCAAATAAAAGCTAAAATAAAATCTTATTTGATTCAAGCAGTTAATACAGCTCCCAGTGCTGCTTATCTTCCCATTGCAAAGCAGTTTTACTTCTATAACACAAAATCACTGGGTGAATGCTATTGGCTGTATGAGGGCATAGATCATCTCCACTGCACATGCTCCACACTCTAGCTGTGCCTCAGTTTTGGGAGGGGCGGATACATAGAGGGGAGACATGTATAATAACTAGGAGTGAGCTGAACAGGACTCGAGGAGATCTGGGTGACAGGGAGCACTGAGATCAAAAAGGATCAAGTTCCTGACAGCACTAAAAATATAGAAAAGGATAAAGGCAAGTAATTTTATTCAGTTTAGTGCCCCTTTAATATAATAGGTTAGCGTGGATTTTCTGTTTCTTTAGTGGAACCTGTACTGTTTTGTTTACAGTGATGGCCATCCGATGCACTGAGGCTTTTGTTAAGTTTTCACTACCTATATAGTGTGAAACTTAACATGAAGCAGATCAAGCCTTTATCTGACTGCGCTTCTGCAAAGCTTTAAATGCTTCTAAGTGAATGCTGCAACACAGGAGCACAGTTGGGGTCGCTGGCTTGCTTAGTCCGGCTGCCCGGCTTGGCAAATTGGAAGATGCGCTCTGCTGGAAGCATATGTTCAAATTGGCCAGATTCCAGAAACAAGCATGGGTTCGGAACTAAGCAAGACACTAATATTTACTTCAAATTAGATGTGCAGGAGATCTTAATATAACGCTAACATTTTAGGTCCTCATCCTGGGTACTTTCATTGAGAGGGGGAAATGGCTTCAATTGTCCTTTAAGCTGAAGTAAGTGAAAAAATTGATAGTCCACTACCAAATAACACTAAAGACTTGTATACATGTGTGATTTGCTGCCCAATGAAAGAGTGGGCAATGAACAGCGGCTTCAGGCTATAATCACATGTGTACACAAGCCTTTAATTATTCTGCCATCTGCATGTTCTTGTTCAAATAAATGGCATTATCACATTTCTATTGATGTTTATGGAACTGGCTACCTAAAATATCTAGACTGGTTACTAGAGTTGTTTCACTGGTCTTTAGCTGGTGCCATAACCAAGGAGAAAGGTCGTTCTGGTCACGTGTGTGCTCCTTCGCTGGGATGTCACTTCTCAATCCACCTGGAGGATCAACAAATGACACCAAATTATTGGCTGAAATTGCTGTTTGTCACATCACATGAGTGGAACACGCTTGGGCGTTGGTCCTTCTAAAATGTCAAAAATCCTTTTTTATAATTGGCTACTCATGTGCAAGTTTTCCTAGCTTTACTCAGCTTGTGGCAGAAATCCACACTGTTTAGTATACAGTAGTTCAGGATAAACCAAAAGGCAAAAAATTTATTAAAAAACAAGATGTTTGAATCCCATTTGTGATTAGATATGGCCCAATTCCTGTCATGCAGCCAAATTTGAAATAGTGAATTGTATAATATGTTTCTGTGAGAGGGAGTATGTTTTTAGATCCAGGGCTTAATAACCAAACATTATAATGTTTGTTTTATTTTTAGGCTATATTGGTCTTGGGGGAAAAATTGCCATAGTCCAAGAGAACTCTGCCCATTAAGGAAAAGAAAATGCTGGATATAGCTTGTTAAGCAAAGGCTTCTAATCTGATAAACCTATTTTATAATGCACACTTTTTGTTGTGGGAAAAAAGAGAGAACATTGCTTGTAACCTGCAGCAGTATTCCAAAATAGAATTAAAGTGGCCTTATACGCAGAAGCATGCACAGAACATAATTTTAGTTTTCACAAAGCAGCAAAATATCACAATCCGAGTATTCCTCCTGATCTCCACTGGTACTTACAAGCTTTTTCCCACTCCTTCTGGGTAGACCTTGTTGTCGAAGCCATTGACTTCCAGCTGTTTACCAGTGTGCTTGTGTTCTAAGAAGCTCATTGAGCTTGAAGAGGAGGCACGAAAAGCAAGTTTTGCAGTCTCGGGTGTTGGGATGAGGGGCTTCACATAACTATAATTATAACTGAGGGGGTCATAACCTTTAATGGGGCAGACTGAGTATATCTATAATAGTATACCCTGTATACTCGAGTATAAACCGACCCAAATATAAACCTGAGGTACTTACACTCTTCCATACACATCCCCATGGAAAATTCTATAGACAGCCCCATAGATAGTTCCACAAACAGCACCATAGAAAGTCCAATACACAGCCCCACAGAAAGTCCCATACACAGCCCCATAGAAAATCCCATACACAGCCCCATAGAAAGTCCCATACACAGCCCCATAGAAAGTCCCATACACAGCCCCAAGAAAGTCCCAATACACAGCCCCATAGAAAGTCCCATACACAGCCCCATAGAAAGTCCAATACACAGCCCCACAGAAAGTCCCATACACAGCCCCATAGAAAGTCCTATACACAGCCCCATAGAAAGTCCCATACACAACCACACAGAAAGTCCAATACGCAGCCCCATAGAAAGTCCCATACGCAGCCCCATAGAAAGTCCTATACGCAGCCCCATAGAAAGTCCCATACACAACCACACAGAAAGTCCAATACGCAGCCCCATAGAAAGTCCAATACGCTGCCCCATAGAAAGTCCCATACGCAGCCCCATAGAAAGTCCCATACACAGCCCCATAGAAAGTCCCATACACAGCCCCATAGAAAGTCCCATACACAGCCCCATAGAAAGTCCCATACACAGCCCCATTAGAAAGTCCCATACACAGCCCCATAGAAAGTCCCATACACAGCCCCATAGAAAGTCCAATACACAGCCCCATAGAAAGTCCAATACACAGCCCCACAGAAAGTCCCATACACAGCCCCATAGAAAGTCCAATACACAGCCCCACAGAAAGTCCCATACACAGCCCCATAGAAAGTCCTATACACAGCCCTATAGAAAGTCCCATACACAACCACACAGAAAGTCCAATATGCAGCTCCACACAGTGTATCTGTATACACAGATATGCCCTGCATATGTTTCTGTGAAACCTGAACACTTAAATTTTTTTCCGATTCTCTTGCAGTCTGGGCTGATCTGAATGAACATTAATAGCCTAACCCACTTAAATTAAGAGAATTCTCTGTGTTAGCGGGTACAGATTTTGTTTTCCCAGGGCTATGTGTTTTTATCCACCAGCATCCAGATCAGCACAGACCCGAGTATAAACCGAGGGGAGACGTTCTAGATGATTTTAAAGGTAAAATATCTTGGTTTATACTCAAGTATATATGGTAGGTACTATTTTCTAAATGAATATGTTTAAATGCCCTTAAATCATAAAGAATAGAGGTTAATTAAATAGAAGCTAAATATTGTTTCTCTTTCAGGCACAAATACCTAGGGATATCACAGCTTCTAAGAAGGTGAAAATATGGAGAGACAATGGGGTCAAGCTCCTCAGTCCATGGATTACTCCTCTCCAAATTCTAACCGGCAGACATCTGAGAATATGTACATGGAAACTGTAAATGTCGCCTGTGATTCTGATTCTGATTCTTTTACCCCAAATACTTTAAAATTAGAAAGTAAAGAAAAACAAGATCTCATCCATTGCATTCAGGAAAAAAACAGTCAACCTGGCATATTGACACAAGACCCCAAACCTGATCTGGAGTCAAAAGAACTTTCTGCTACTGTAGCTGAGTCAATGGGATTGTACATGGATTCTGTTCGAGACTCTGATTATGCTTATGATCAGCATAACCAACAAGGAACTCTTGGGTTGGGAAATATTTATCAAGGTTCAAATCAGCTTATTAAATTTTACAAGCAAAATACTCAAGGCACTTTTCCATTAGACCATCAGGGTCAAACTGTACAGTCTGTTATAGATTCAGACAATTCTATAAATGGTAAACTAAAGAGTAATACTGTAATGAGCCCTTTGTCTTACCACGAAAAAAGCTCAGCTGCCAGTAGCCCATCCAATATGGCACTTTCTGTTTGCAGTCCCACTGGAATTAATTCTGTTTCTTCAACATCTTGTCCCACCAGTTTTGGAAATTTTACAGTCCACAGTCCTATTAACCAGGGAACACCACTATCATGTTCCCCGAATGTTGAGAATAGGTGCCCCATTTCTCATAGCCCTGCACAATCGGGTACCATTGAATCTCCATTGTCTAGTCCATTAAGTAGTATGAAATCGCCTATTTCTAGTCCCCCAAGTCATTGCAGTTTGAAGTCTCCAGTATCAAGTCCAAATAACATCACAATGAGGCCTTCTGTGTCAAGTCCTGGGAATCTAACCACAAGAAGTTCTCTTTCTAGCCCTTCCAATGCCAATAATAGGTCCACTCTCTCTAGCCCTGCTGCCAGTTCCATGGCATCCTCTATTTGCAGTCCCGCAGCCAGTGTATTAGGATTCCCTTCTACAGTAATGACTGGAGAAGGAGCTGCTGCAGATACTGTTATTCCTGCAGAAACAAAAGACAAAGGTTCTCAACAGATCATGTTTCCTAAAGTTGAAACAATGGATAATGACAACAATGAAACTAGTACAGTTAGCCTTGTAAAATTTATTAAGCCAGATCCAGATGGAACGTTTAGGAACACTTGTTTTGGAAATAATGCTAATTGTTCTTCTGATACAGGTTTCCCAGTTTCAGTAAAGCAGGAGCCATGTAAAAACACCTGTTCTAGTTCTCTTTTTAAAAGCAGCCAGTCAGCTAATCCATTTCCATTTACTGATGGCTCGTACTTTTCCTTTATGGATGACAAAGATTACTATTCCCTCTCTGGAATTTTAGGACCTCCTGTTTCAAGTTTTAGTGAAGGATTTGAAGGAAATGGGTTTTCAAATCAAGGCCTAACTATGGGGATTAAACAGGAGCCTGCTAATGGCACTTTTTACTCTGAAAACAATACACCTTCTTCAGCTATTGTTGGGGTTAATTCGTGTGGACAGTCATTTCATTACCGAATAGGTGCACAAGGCACTATTTCTGTTTCTCGACCTGTGAATAGAGACCAGTCTTTCCCGAATTTAAGTTCATTTCCTCCAGTCAGTTCAATGATTGAGAGCTGGAAAACACAATCTGAATTGACTCAAAACTCATTGTCATCAAGGAGAAATGATGGTTTTCCAGTTCAAGGATACATTCCAGAAAACGTGACAAGGTGAGTAAGAAAACAACCATGTTATGAACAAAATAAACTCTTTGAGCTGTAAATTTAGAATCTCTGGGTATGATCCACCTTTTAAGAATGAAGTGATTTATAGTATATATGTTTTGGCAAAATGTATTTGTGAGAGTTAAATGAATCGAATTGATTTTTAACTGCATTATATCATTCTTGGGAAACATTGTTGTATATTAGTTGAATGGATAGTAGTATTTATTACAAACAAGTGCACACTTGTTACTTACATTATGAAATAATTACAGTGATTTTGATTTTTTTTGACTAAACTAAAACAACATTAAATATCCATGATGAATTTTTCACAATGAACTAAACTGGTCACAAAACTGACAAGACACGGCTTGGATTTATACAAATTAAAAAAAAGAATACAGTTTTAAGGGGTATTTTGTTGCATAAAAATAATTAATATATATTATATTTTGACATATTAATTGCCTTTTACATTTATCATGAGGACACAATCACACCTTTCCTAAACCTGTATCCACAAAAGGTGTGTGATCATGAACGGCATTTCAATAGGTCCTGTGAGGACCAAGGGTGCATGTGAACTGCACATTGTTGCATGGTGGTAGTAGTGCTACTACAGAGTCATTGTGCTACACTTGGATAGAAATTCATTCAAGTTGTCAACCAAAACAGCTTGTACAAAACAAAGTAAAGGGGCAGAACATCATTAGACTTTTCGTATTTTAAACGGTAAAAATCCTTTAATATAGTAGGTGGGTTACCTGCACACTTACCAGTGCTTCTTATCCTTCTCCTTTGTATTTATTTACATATTGCTTAATATAGCAAAATATATGTTCTAACATATTAAGTAGTAATAGGATTATTGTAACACAAAAGGGAAAGTTACTTAGTAATAAAAATTATATCTGTAGAATGATATAAACTTTAGTGTTTGCTTTTTAACATGACACTTATTATATGGTTGCTGTTTTTTTTCAATGTTAACTATATTGTAGTTTAATAAAGATAGAGCCTAAATTTATATTGAGCTTTTTAAGATGCTTTTCTCACAAACTGAATGCACATTCAGAAATGTGTAGAAGATTGGAATCTCTGATGGACTAAAAGACACCAGTGATGTCTGCCAAAGTGCTTTTATTGTACTAACCTGGTCCATCGCTAGATAAAGTATGACAAGGTGTTGCTACTTGCTGAATTGTGAAGGGGTGCATGTATGAAAGTTAACGATTAATCTGTTCCAAAACTATTGCATAGGCTTAAGTTGGAAAAAGACAATATGATAGCCCAATACAAGGTGTCGGCCAATAATCTATTTGTGGGTGGTGTTTGATTACCAAAATGGGTTGATATAACTGGTTCATTGTCGAATATGGCTAAAACCACTGTATGGCAGTAAAAATCCTGTCACACAGTGATCCCTTGGATGCAGCCACTGTTTTTTATTCTCATTCCTTGAATAACTAGACCATTGCAGTTTTGTCAAAGACTTTTTAGCTTTAACTCATATATAGGAAGCAGATATATATTGAGTATTATAGCTCCTTTTAACCTCATTGGTCAATCTAACCAACCAAAGGAGGAATTTATAGTCAGGTATAAAGGGGAAAGTTTAAACTTTAATTACTCTGTAAAAATCGATAATTATTATATGAGCTTAAGCTGGATGTCAAATTATGTTTTTGAAAAAAAAAAAAAAAAGCTCTGTATGTAACCTGTATGTATCTGATCTCTCCGGACAGCACCCGGGTTGGACAAAGGAGGAGACGAGCATGAGTGCAGCTTATATATTGGGACTTTATGTATATATATATATATATATATATATATATATATATATATAAACTAAAGAATAATAATATTATATATAATAATATATATATAGATGGAGCACTCGTAGGACTTTGTAACAAAGTAAACTTATAAGTGCAACATATATATATATATATATATATATATATATATATATATATATAACATTAGCCGTCCTCAGGATATGTTCACAAACCAGTTAAGTGCAAATTTAACAACTTGGTTCCCCGCCCCCTACGCGAACCACCTCCCCCTAGCTCACGTTAAACCCTCCATTACTGGTCCAAGTTAACAACCGTGCCAAATCTCCCATGGCGTCTAACTGTTTTTAAACAAAGCAAAATTACTACCCCTACACATAGCACGAGTACCATTACATCTATTGCAATCAAACTTACATGCTGATACCATATAATGTGACAAAAAAGTGCTAGTGCCATATAAAGTGGCTAATGAGATTTTTTTTAAAACTAAAGTGCGAAGTGCCTTGTACTGTAAAAACAGTGCTTGTTAAAAATTGACCCTATAGGTTTTAGGTAAATAGTGGTCATAAATATAACCATTTTATATTTAAAACAATATAATCCAATCACAGTTCCTTAATACATACTGAAACCCTACAATGGTAAACTATAGTGTTACATTGTATATATACATAAATTACTTTACACCTATATATAGCAACATTGTAATGTACAAAAATATATTACATAATCTTCTAATTTTCACTGAAATAGGTGGACCAGTGTACTCTTACACGTTTAACACAACCTGAACTTTTTTAAAATCTGTAAAATGAAGAAGGGATGATTAAATGTCAATTTTGAGTCTCGTTTTGACAAAACATTTTTTATAAATATACTAAAGCAATTTTTTACACCTTGGGGAAAAGACATCAAATGGTTATCCTATAAGCCTAATCAATCTATGCATTATCAGGATATAATAGTAACCCTATTAGTAAGACTCTCAGAGCTTTATAAAAGGCATGATAGACCAATCTGCTCTTTAAGACCCATTGGCGCTAAGGTGCCCAATTTTTTAATCCAAAAAGCTTCCCGCTGAAGCAGCAATCTATCTTTTTCCGAGGCATTGGGAACATTAGTTATCTGGTCGATGGCCATCCACTTAAAAGTGGTTAACGAATGTCCACTTTCCTTAAAGTGTCTGGCCACCGACTTTTCCCCGTATTTATTCTCCTTGGAAGGGTCCAAATGTTTGTTGGCCACCTTACCCAATGCAGATCGAATGGAGGAATGATTGTTTGCCATTCGGTCCCTGAGGGACGTCATGGTCTTCCCCATGTAATACATACCACAGGGGCAGGTTATGATGTAAACCACATCAGTACTAAGGCACGACAATTTGAATCTATGCCCTGTATGTGGGTGTGGGAAATCACTGGCATACTTTATAAACAAAGGGGTTTTAATATACATTACTGTGATCACATGAATGAAAAGCCTTCCAACCACGTCAAGGTAACCAGTCTGGAAGGTCCTAACTTCTAACCTTTTTTTTACTTCAATTACCATTAGCAAACTTTTGCATTTCTCATACTTGTGCACTGGATCCATACAACAGGCTTTCACTTCCCCCCAGCCCTTTGGCTTTTTAAAATGAGGGAAGAGGCCATTCAGTGCTTTATATTAAAGGCATAGGACCTCCCATTAAAGGGGTGTGTTGGGGGTGCTATTACCACACGGAGGCTTGACAAGGCCTCCCAAATATATATATATATATATATATATATATATATATAATATATATATATGCATTTCGGTTCCTGATGACAGCTTTGCAGGATGAATAACAAGTTGAATAAAAGTTCAGTTTTATCTTTTTAAAAAAATCCCGAAAAGTGCTCCGTATTTGCCCTATTTGTGCAGCACTCGTTGACTATTATATATAATTCATCATCATTAGATAAGTAACAGGCGACGTTTGGGTAATATCCACTACCTTTCTCAAGCCATCCCGGCTATATTTATACATACATACAGTATGTGGTCTAAATTCGATTCAGGTCTGAGGTTTGGACAGTCTGAACAGTTTAGGCTGACAAAGTTGTCATTAATGTACCACCATGATAGACTAACGAACAGCTATATACAGTATCTCATAAAAGTTAGTATACCTCCCTCAGATTTTTTATTTTTTTTTAATTATATCTTTTCATGGGACAGTACTAAAGATATGACTGTAGTCAGTGTACAGCTTATAACAGTGTAAATTTGCTGTCCCCTCAAAATAACTCAACACACCCCTAAATAAAAAATGTCCAAATCATGCCCAAAGTGCCATTTTGCCTCCCCGGTGTTAGGTGACTATTTAGTGTTACAAGGTCTAATGTGTGAATGGGTATCAGGTGTGTTAAATTTGGTCTTATTATTCTCTTAACCTTACTGGTCACTGGAAGTTGAACATAGCGCTTCATGGTAAAGAAATCTCTGAGAATCTGAAAAAAAGAATTGTTGCTCTAGGTAATGATGACCTAGTATACAAGACAATTGCCAACACCCTAAAATGGAGCTGCAGCACAGTGGCCAAGACCATACATCGGCTTAACAGGACAGGTTCCACTCTGAACAGGCCGCGCCATGGAAGACCAAAGATGTTGAGTGCATGTGCTTAGCATAATTTTCAGAGGTTGTGTTTTGCAAATAGACATATGAGTGCTGCCACCGTTGCTGCAGAGGTTGAAGGGATGGGAAGTCTGTCAGTGCTCAGACCATAAGCCACACACTGCATCAAATTGGTGTGGGGTCAATCAGGTTATAAGTCTGAGCACTGACAAGCTGACCTCCCACCCAATAAACGTCTGTCGCCTCTGCAACAATGTTGGAAGCACTCATACGTTTATTTGCAAACGATAACCTCTGGATATAAGCATGTGCACTTCGCTTCTTTGGTCGTCCATGGCGAGGCCTTTTCAGAGGGAAAATGGCATTTTGGGAACAATATGGACATTAATGGGCATGTATTGAATTATTGAGGGAACAGCAAATTTACACTGCTATGCTAGCTTTACACTGACTACTTTACATTGTAGCAAAGTGTTATAACTTTAGTATTGTCTCATGAAAAGATATGACAAAAATATTTACAAAAATGTGAGGGGTGTACTCACTTTTGTGAGATACTGTATGTACTGCAGATGTAGTAAAGATTGCTCTTGGGATTTCCCAAACATTCATAATCGTTAATCGGTGAAGTTCCTCACATTACATTCCCTCAATTCCTGGCTTTGTTTACTCATCCAAATACCGGTAGTCCTTTGGACACTAGTAGCCTAGTGCAACAAAAATCATTATTAAATATTTGTATTTCTTTCTATTTATCATTGGGTGCTGATGTCATGGACTTCTAGTGCAAAACAGCCTAAATATACAGCAACCTATATGTTCACTTCATGTAAAGAAATCAACACCCAGTGACGTTTCATTCGTTCTTCTGCGCATGTGGGTCACTTTAGGACCATAATCTGTTCACACTGAAATCAGATACTGGTTACATTTAGCAACAGTGTGAAGTCGAGAAATCATACCTATGCAGTAAATCTGTTTGCAGTGTGAATCTAACCTTATATTTCTTGTGTGTACTTGTTACTCGTTCCACTAATGTCACAACATGATTTTAATCAACTTGCTATGCTCCTGATCAGGCCATATTGCTTTCACAGACATTGCTGTATGGATCTACCATAAAGCAAGGCATGCTTGTCCTATATACAAAGTAAATAAGGTACAGAACAACACAATCAAAGGAGCCAGATGACCAATTTGCCTAGAAATTTACACCTGGCAACTTTTTAATAGGATTAATACAAAAGGATACAGCTATTATTTGCATGGTACAGCTATTTCTTTTTGTGGCAATACCCCTCTAGCCTTACATTCCTAATTATTTTAATGAAGACATTGATTGTAATGCATATAACTTATGTCAAATATGATATCAAGTAGCAGATCTATAAATAAGGGGCAATAGTGTATATGTAGCTTTTATTTAAACATAAAATACAGACCTGCAGCAGTTGAAGACACTCCACTTCTTTTTATACATGTAATCAAGCTCCCTTTCTACTTGTATGCTATGCTATAAATACCTTCTTTGTTTTTCACCTTCAATATTCCAAGTCAAAAATGATTAAATATGTACAATGGTTTCCAGAAATCATACATTATAGAATGTGCATTTTTATTTATGTATATATACATGTATGTAATACAATTAAACCTATCAAGTCTAATATAATTTGCAAGATGCTGAAACTTTTTCGGGGAATAGATTACATTTTTCAGTAAGAAATTGCTGTCACACATTACACCAATTTTATAACCTTGTACAATGTGAATATGCCAGATTGTAAATGCCAGAGTGGATTTGTGACATTGTAATGCTTTATACACCTGTTATATATAATTGTCGTCATTGTTAAGTGAGCCACCCTGATGGATCTTAATGATACTGGTGGATTGATCGCACTGTTCTCCTGCAAAAGACCTTGTAATCACTCCCCCCACCCCACCCCGTTCCCTTCCTGATAGAATGTTCCCTGTCTGTAGGGGGATTGGTTGATAAATCTTGTTTGAAGCAATTCCTCCAAATGAGATTTATTTAAGATACACAAGGCTTGTACAGTTTTAGGATATCTGCAGAAAAAGCCTAGTTTTTAAGTGATTGCTACAGTGTTGTATGCAGGGCCTGATTTCCCACTAGGCCACCTAGGCTGCGTAAAGCAAGTTTTGTAAAGCAAGTTTTGTATATTTATAAATGCATTTAATGCAGTTCATAGTCTTAAACAGCTTTATTATACAGATAGGAAAAGAAACATAAAGTTTGGAGCAGCAGGTGTCAGTTCATGTTGACTTGACTGTAACACCAGGTGCTGCCAATACTGAATTTCTTACTCCCATAGAAACTAATTTGGCAATATTTTTTTTAACTGAAATGGCAATTGTACAAGGGTGTGGAAATGGTAGCTTTTACTTCTTCCTGTTTAAATCCTTTATATAGTAAAGCCACATGTCCTAATGTTCAAAATAGCTTCCTTTACCTGTCATATGGGCATTAATATATTTACTTGTCACTGTGGGCATTAATATATTTACCTGTCATGTGGGCATTAATATATTTACCTCTCACTGTGGGTATTCATTTAATGTAAGGTAAATATATAAATGCCGACACTGACAATAAATACAGACAGTGCGCTTGCTGCACCATGCACACAAGAAATACAGGAATATTGGGATTTTTTAGACTGTGTTGAGTGCACCAGAAGAGAAGGGCTCTCCTCTATATCCCCCCCATCTGTAGGCATGGGCCTTCCATGCCTAGTTGGAAATATGGCCCTGACTGCAGGGAAATACATATTGCAAAGGGGTATCTGGAGAGAATGTTTCAATGCTGTTGAACCTTTAAGCACAGTTAGTGCTAGGCCACACTGGTGCTGTTCTCACCTGCAATCTCGTTTTGCAATCTGTTTATCACATATGAAACGTATCCAGTGCATGACAATGTAGGTGGCCACATTGTTCGTGCTTTGCTTCCATCTGATTTTGAAGTGCATTTGATTACCATTTTTGCGGATAGCATGCACTCTGAAAATGCATGGTGATCGTGCTTTTAGCAACGTGTTACCATCTGTTGTAGTGTAGCCTTACCCTTATTCATAATTATTTTAAAAATGTTTCTAGCCTATAAAGCCAATCTGAGCTCCCAAGCAAACAATAATCAAAGCATTTTTATTAACAATATATCAGTGGTTTAGTTTTACCATAAATAGTAAGAAAGAAATTTTGTTACTGTTATTTTGTATGTTCAGGCAACAGATTATAATTCTCGCCTTTTGCAGCGCTATTCAACTACTTAAACGGTATCTCCACCTCCAAAATATTTTTTTTTCTGTTGTGTAGGGGACCCCCCCTCTGACCCCTCTGAGTTCACAGAAATCGACTTACCAACCTTTGTTCCCTCTGCCTCTACTGCTCTACCGTTTCCAGAAGTAGCAGTAGGGGCTGCGTCTGTGATTTGCTAAGAGTCAGCCAATCACAGATGTGGCTGCCAGTTATTGAGAGAGCCAAGGGTATGTAAGTAGGTAAGTCTATTTCTAATAACTTTTTTAAGTTAAAACCCTGGTGCTTAGGGTTGGAGGAGGGTCTACTTACTGCAGCATGGAGGGATCCGGTGGGTAGGTGGAGAGCTCCCTGCACGTCCACACAGACAGCTCCTAATCTTCACCTTTCAGGACTTTCAGCAAGCACTGCAGGACAACCATAAGGAGCTGAGGAAGAAAGGTAATGGTTATTACCACTACACATTGGGGCCAGCAGTGGGGGAAATTTTAGTTTTGCCCTTTAAAATCAATCAAATGTTGACTGATCAGGGTAAAACATTTTAGTCAAATGTCCCGGTATCTGAATGATTAATGAGATATTTCAATTGATTTTTGTTTGAACATATTAACAAGCATGCACACTTATTGGATAATTAGTGAGAAATTGGAACATGTAATATACATAATATTTGCTTAGTGGGGCATATTTAATAAAAGGTGCAATAAAGGTAAAAAGAAAGCTAGATACACACGGGACGATACGACCGTGTTAAAATATTGGTGCTATTTTTTCAGCATTCACAACTAATGTTTGCTGAACCTTTGTCATAATCGGACGAAAGTTTGATCGGACATGTCGATAAATTTTGGGCAGCCATGCAGTCTGCACACATTTTGTGTATAATGTAAATATCGGGAAGTAGGCTACTGTGTGCGCTGTGATACGTTGCAATTTTCTAACACACCAATGCAATCACTGTGTAGCGCATGAAAAAGCAGGTCTAAGTGGATACAAGTGGACACCAATCAATAGGCCATGCATTTGTTTAAGTGGCATTTTTACCCATATTATCACTTGGTAAATTCAAGTGCAATCGCACATAAAAGTGAATACAAGCAGATACTAGTGCATGGTGAAAGCAAAATGCACATCACTTTTTAGTGCGTTGCAAGGGGCCTCTGCGTTACATAGTACTTTCTCCTGATGCTTCTATATTTTAAGGTTTCAATGGGTATTTTTTTTTTTTTCAAGCAAGTGCTCATGGCTTATTACAGAACCCAGCACCAGCAATGACCTATTAAATAGTGCCTACAATAATGGTAATTTTAGGTCAGGGATACAACCCTGCCATTATGTCAAACATTGTTTTTTCCACACTTTTGCACTAAGTAGTAGTATTGGGGTGCACCTGGTTGTAATATAATGTACTCCCCCAGTCTGTCATCGTTTTGTTTATGCATTTCAGTTTAAATATAGAAAACATGCAGCACTTCACTATAGCTAAAGGGCTATATTACTGTAAAAATACTTCAGATACAAAACTGCGTCAATAGATAGTAAATATGTGACCAACGTTCTAATTTTTCCCCATGCAAAATCCTAAAATAACTCGGAAGTTATCTCACAAGAGGGTAGATTAGCTGCCAGTTATCACACAAATTACAAACATCCTCCTTAACAAAAAATTTGGGGGGATAATAACATCAATGGATCACGTGAGATCAGAACAACGAAAAGTGGTTTCCCCCGCGATCGAACATGTGTATGAAGCTTAAGCTTCTGCTTCCAAATATCCTCTGTCAGTCAGTCAATATTATTATGGGTAGTGCCTGATCAGGGGCAAATGCAGGATTTTCGCAAATACTACACGGAATGCCAAAACAGAAAGCACATGAAGTTTCTGGTACTGGACAGTGTTTTTATTTTTTTAATTTTTTTTTTAAAGATTTAGGGCATTTATACATTTTCTCCAGCCCATTTCCCAGCTATCTGAACCATTTACAGTAACTAAGTACCATTGCTACTTATAACATAATTTTAGGCGGAACCTTCAAATTTTTTAATTCCCATTGACTTTAATGGGAGATTTTCAGATTTTTACAAAAATCCACGAATCTGCAAGTGGAACGGAGTTTGGCCATCTCTAATTTTCATTAGTGTCTTTGATAGTCAGAGCTGAGACACTGACAGAGGATCTGGCTGAATATTAGCACTATCGGACAAGATTTCCATTACTTGCTCCCTCTACTACAGTAGATGGAAACGATAACATTGAACCATGTATAGGCAAATCGAATGGTTTTTCTGTATAACGAATAAATGAAACCACCCTACGGTGTATATATAGTATATATAATATAATGCAATGTTGACAGTCGGCTATACAACCACCTCCAGGATTTCTCAATGACCCTCAATGGCCTTTCTGTTCACTAAGTGGAGTAGGTACAGTAAGAAATGTATTAACCCAGTCTCAGCAATCACCTCAGGCAGCTGCAGGGTTAATGTTGATACAGGATTCTATGCTGCTGTCAGTCATAGGGCAGACTGGATACATTTTTTGAAACAACAAAATGCTGTTCTCATTAAGTCAATTAATAATGTAGCAACCTATGTAACAATCTATATAACATGGGCACGAGGATAAGTGGAACAGCAGACTACACGAGCAAGCAGAAAATACTTGGCACCTGTAAACCCCCCCACCCCCACCTAAACACACCACTTCTGATGGCTAAAACAGCCATTTCTGCTGCTGTGTGTGCTTGTAACCAGCTCTCAACAGTGCCAGCAAGGGATCGGGTTTACACATATACAGGGGCATTACTACCAGGGAAGCAAAAGGGGCCACATCTTCTTGTTTTTCTTATGACAGATACAGCCTCCTCCCAGAAAATCCCTGCATGAAGCACTGATAGTGGCCCCATCATAGTTTTGCTGGGGGGCACAGTGATTCCTAGTTATGCCACTGACCATATATTAAATGGAAAAGAGCATTAATTATATCAGATCTGTTCGTCAGTCCTCATAGTCTTATTGTAGTTGAAGAGAAGGAAGCACGAATGGCATTGTGGGATTTGGACAGCAAACTCAGAGTTGCTGGGTGTGGACTTGACACAGATGTGGAAAAACTGGTTTTGGATTGAGGTTTTATATGGGGTTTCCATATTTTGAAAGCCAAAATAGAGGATAAAGGAAACATGTGCAAGTGCGCGTGCCAATTTTTTTAGACCACACCCATTTTTTCAAAGCCACACCCACATTTAGAGGTAACACCTTCTTTTTGAGGTAACACCAACTTTGAAGTAATGCCCATTTAAAAGACCACTATTGCCATTTTACATTGTTGAGCGGACTACACCACACAGCACCGCAAACCTAATATTTATTCCCACAAAAAACATCCAAATTCATCATTAACATTTTTTTAAGGCACTCATTTTAAAACACTTAAAAAAACTGACAATGGTTAAATGCAGTTAAATGTTTGCCACACAGACCCTGGTAAAATGCTTAGTTCATGGACCACTGGTAAGATAGTTGACACACAGACTGGTAAAATGCTTGCCACACAGACACTGATAAAAATACTTGTCACACAGACACTGGTAAAAATACTTAAAAAATAAATAAATAACTGACCAACTGACAATGGTTAAATGCAGTTAAATGTTTGCCACACAGACCCTGGTAAAATGCTTAGTACACGGAGCACTGGTAAAATATTTGGCACACACACTGGTAAAATGCTTGACACACAGACAGTTATAAAATGGTTGCAAAGCTCACACTGGTAAATGGTTGGCACAGACACTAGTAAAATAGTTGGAAAATTGGCAGTGATAAAATGGCACTTGACAATGCACAGACAATGGCAACCATTTGCAACTGCCAAGTTGCCAGTCATTTTACCAATACCTGTATGCCAATTTGGCATTCAGACATTGGTAAATGGTTGGCAAATTGAAAGTGGTGAATGGCACTTGATGCACAGACAATGTCAACCATTTACACCTGCCAATTTGCCAACCATTTTACCAATGTCTGTATGCCAAGTTGGCATACAGACATTGGTAAAATCAAAATGGTTACGGCCAATTTAAAGACACCCCCCCTAAGGACACTTTAAAAAATATACATACTCACCACCCAGTGGACTAATATCAGTGTTTATCTATTATCTGTGTTTATCTATATTTCTAGTCTGGTCAGTCTTTTCAACCATCCATTTCTATCTATCTTTTTCTCTATCTGTATCTCTCTGTCTGTGTATCTATCTATCTATCTTGGTGTATCTATCTAACTCAGTGTATCTATCTTTTTGTCTGTCTGTTTCTTTCTGTCTATATCTCTCTCTCTATCTCTCCATCTCTTTCTATATCTCTCTATATCAATCCATCGCTTGCTCTCTCTCTCTCTATATATATATATTTTCTATCTAACCGGAGCACCCAGCATTCATTTATTGTTGATTTATTGAGGTGTGCAGGATTCTACCCTTCTGTTTTGCTACTTCCTGCAGCATGGGTACATACCTGGTCTGGCTATTTAGGCAGCTAATCTTTTGTTCCTGTGCTGTTGTCAGTTGTAACATTTTGAAACATACCCTGCTGCTCAATTCACCCAGCTGTTTGCTCAATAGATTGTTACATTGTTGCAATAAATAGTCCTGCCTGGAGCAGTCCTACAACAATGTAATGAGCCAGCTATAGAATGAAGAGCTGTGTGATTAGTGCAGCAGGACTATTCAGGTTTCAGGGGTGCGATCTTAGATTTATTTAACAGAGGTTCAAAGCTGCCAGATCCCAGGTGCATCACTTGATTTAGTACACCTGGATAATAGATGCTGGGAGAACACTGGACAGAGAGCGAGGCAGGGGAACTTCAGTGTTAAAGCCAGACAATTTGTCTGTGGTCAATCTTTAAAAATGCTGCCGGACCCCGTATTCATGCCTCAAAAAGAGGACAAATCCGGATAAAAGAGTACGTCTGGAATCCCTAGATTTATGTAAATATTGTTTTGTGAGTTTGTATAAAATTATTGTAAATATATACAAATTTTAATTCAATGCAGCTAGCTTTCATTATTTTGGCCTCAAACTTTAATAGCTAGGTCCCACTCAAAAAAAAGCTTGATTTCTAAAACAAAAAAATGTTGCATTTTATGGTATTGATTTATAAAGTTGGAGTTTATAAAGTTGGACAAGTAAATTTCTTTATACCCATAATACCCTGGGAAATCCAAGAGAAAATGTATGTAAAAGCAGACCTCCGCGCATGGCAATGCACACTGAAAGCACAGTGGGTTTTTTTTACATTGCAGTGGAGCCTCAGCCATAAGGACTGTTAACCAATAAAAATAACCCTAGATATATATTTATATGGGGGATAGAAACAAATAGTTCTACCTTCCATTTTTCTTTAGTTACAGCTCTTAAAATGATTTATGATTTAAAGGGTCTTTTGTAATTAAAGGGTAACAGTGGTCTCCAATTCTTCCAAACCAGTAAGGATTATATAAAAAGCTTTCAATCGTACCTTCAAAATAAAACTGAAATCACATTTCTAGATAAAATTTGTGAGAATTTATTGCTGTAAAGGTTCAGCAATAAAACTGAACTGTGGTCTCCAAACAAGGCCAGTTTCCTAACTTTAACGAGCCATCAACCTTTAACGAGCCATCAACCACCTCTCTACGTGCTCCACAGCCCAAGATATAAAGAAATGACTGACCAGAAAGTTAATGGATGGGAGTTAATGTGACATTCCTAAGGCTTCTCCTGCACAGTGCCGCCTCAGACTCCCTCAGTGTGTGAGGAAGACAGGAAGTCCCTCCTCCTCCATGCTGTGTGAAGGACCTGCAGCTGCAGAGAAGGTAAGGGAATCTACAGCCCTTCTCTCACTATGTGAAAACAGCCTTTTCAGGCAGAGTTCTCACTCTGCCTGAAAAGGCTGTTTCCACAGGGGGCTGTAAGGAAATGGGCCAAGGGGGGCCTGCAACTGGAGGGACCATGGGGTCCATGAGTGGGAGGGACCAGGGGGGCTGCAAAGGGGAGGAGACACAGGTCAGATTGACTGACAGGTTTCAGAGCAGGAAGCAGGAAGTGCAGGGGACCTGATGATGCTGCTGCCATATCACACACAAAAAAGTAAATATCTTTAAAACTATGTAAAATAAACAATGGAAATAGATTGCAAAAACTCTCAGGAGAGCAATTCCTATCAATTTACGTAAAGTCATTTTTTGGACCACAGTTCCTCTTTAATAGGTTCCCCTTCTCAATTGACAATTTTCCCCCCAGATACATCCTGTTTTCCCCAGCATTAAGGCTTTACTGAGCATGCTTCTCACAGGGGGCAGAGGGGCAAGCAGAGGTTAGGGGTGATGTCACTCAACCTACTGGAACAGGAAGTTTGAACATTCACCTCAATATCATTTCTCACAGTGTGAAGCCAGAGATGTGATTGTTGGCTCATTATAATACTGCAGGCTTTTATTTAACCCTAACTTGTCAAAAAAAATGCTTTCTTGAGTCTTCTTTTTGAAATGAAATCTACAATTTCACTTCCCCTTTTCTCTTTTATTCTTCTCTTTTACCATTGACTATTATTAGTACAATCCTCAAATATTGATACCGCTACACCCACCCTACCCATAGTAACCATACTTAAACCATCAAAATGTTAGTTTTATGGTCTAAAGCACAAAAACATACTATTAACACCACACAGAGACACACACATACTGGTACACCCTAACACCCACCCTAATCTTTTATTTCAATGTCAACTATACAAACAATTATAAAAAGCTATGCATTTAATCTGAATGGATTCTGGCATTTAAACACCCTCTTTAATTGTGATAGATTTATTCAGGGGGCTGGTCTAGCCCCCACTTGTGAAATTCACACGTTCTTCCGGTTGCTTTTTGCTTTATGTTAGTATGTTAAAACTGCATGCCAGTTCATTTCAATGTGTGTGGCTGCAATTTGTTTGTTCAGAGCACATATGATCCCCATCTTTTGTGTGGATTGCATGCACTCTGAAAAACAGATTATGGAAATGCGATCGCTCTTTTCACGCACATTACCGTGCACTGATAGAAGGACCAAAGCCTTAAGGTACATACTCGGATTTGCATTATATGCGATTCTCACTCAGAATTTGAAGAAAATTGCACCAGTGTGATCTAGCTAAGGCTTAGGCCCCACTTGCAATGCACAAAAAAGCTGCTTGTTCCTTTGTGCTTTTGCCATGCGCTTGTATCTGCATTTACTGGCCCTGCGCCTGCATTTCCCAGGGGATATTGGGTAAAAAGAAAATTGCATGTCCTATTCATTTTTTCATGGGCTTCCATTGCCTTGTATTAAATGCGAATTCAAACATATTAAAAACAGATTAAAAATGATTGATTTAAAAAATCTTAATGGATTGCATCACACACAGTGGGGCCTACTTCCCATGATTTACAGTATTTTTTTGGGCTTTTGTTATGCCACCATTTTTTCTGCTTTTTTAAGCATTGCCATTAGTAAAAAGCTGCATGCAAAGTTTTCCTAGAAGGAAAAAATCTGGAAACACCAGTAAGGCTGAGGCCACACTATGACAGATAGCAACAAATATGGAAAGTATCCGTTTGCGCTGTGATCTGAACAATAGTGCACCATTGGAGTGCATGCGATCCACATAAAAAATTGTGATTGCATAATATACAAGGAAGATTAACACAAATTTTAATGTGATTATGTCCTTTCATGCACTTTATACATATAAATTGTACACTGTGTATATGTAGTACTTCTGCAGAAGGAAGGTTTAGATAACACCACTTTCATTTACCTTATGGCTGCTACACAGCATTCCCAAGTATTCCATTATATTGATTTTTTTTGTGTGTGTTTATTTACACATACATGCCCAGTATTCAATATGAGTTCATTAGGAAGTGCTTCTGAGTTTATTTTGGATAATGTAAATTAAGAACAATTAAAATATTCAGTTGTTAGTCACTAAAAAAAGTTAAAGGGTATGTCTACCCAAAATGAAAATTTTGGATATGTTGTACCTCTACCTTGCCCACCCCTAACCGCCAAGTTAGATCTCTAATAAAATTTTCAGAATCATACTTACAGCCCTTCACTCCCGCGGCTGTCTTCTCTGCCTCTGCTAGCCGGAAGCAGCAAAGAGGGGCCGGACCGGCAGCCACGTCTGTGATTGCCTGATGGTCAACCAATCACAAACGCAGCTGCCAACTATGTAGACAGCCACGGGAGCAAAGGGCTGTAAGTATGATTCAGAAGCTTTTATTAGAGATCTAACTCAGCAATTGGGGGTGGGCATGGGAGAGCTACAATATGCCTAAAGGATTTTAAGCTAGGTGGAAGAGCAGCAATAGAGGGATCCAGAGGTTGGGAGGAGGAAAAGGGCTCCCCTGCGCATGGCGCAGTACCTCCCTGAGGACAGATTATAGAGGCATAAACCTTTTTGTCAGGAAGACAGCTCCTACTCTTCAGTTTCCTGGAATTTGCACAGACACTGCAAGACAACCTTAAAGGGCATGTCCACCCCCAAAACTATAATCCCCCCCACTACTGGCCCCATCATGTAGTGTAGTTTAATCCTTACCTCACATCCCAGCTCCATAAGGTTCTCCTGTAGTCCCCCCCCAAAGTTCCAAAAACTGCCCACCACGAGAATAGCACAGTCCTGCCTCCTACCTGGCCTCCGGGAGAAGTTTGGCATGCGTACTGCAGCCCTTCTCCCCCTCCCTCTCCCTCCCTCTCAGGATTCCCTCCCCCTAGTGTAAAACCCTTTTCACCAAAGATTCCCCCTGTCCCCCCAGCCCCAACCGCTGTTAGTATTATTAGAAAATGCCCGAAACATTACTTACCTTCCCTCTTGTCTCCGCCGCACTGAACTCCCGGCAGCCGTGTCCGTGATTGGCTGCCGCTCAGCCAATCACAGACGCGGCTGCCGGTCCCGCCCCTCTGCTTGCATTTACTCGCAAGCAGAGGGCCTGGCAGCGCGGCAGAGGCAAGAGGGAAGTTAAGTAAAGTTTGGGGCATTTTCTAATAATACTAACATAGCGGTTGGGGCTGGGAGGACAGGGGGAATCTTTGGCTTTTTTTAAGGGTGGACATACCGGTACCTTTTAATGAGAACTAATAAATAACTTTTTTTTAAGACAGTCCAGTGCTTTGTATACTGACTCAAAATCCCATTGTCTCTTTGTTACTAAGTACTTTGATATTAAAAACATATAAAAAGAAGGAATGTTGTGGCTACCCCTGCGCACCCCCAACCGCTATATCAGATTACCAAAAAAGAAGCAGAACTTTACTTACAGCCCCATGAAGCAGGGCACAGACCAGCATCCTCGTCTATGATTGGTTGAGAGGCACCCAATCACAGACATGGCTGCCATCAATGCAAAGCCCTGGTCCCCTGCATATGTCACACTACCTACCGGAGGCAAGATTATAGACAGAAACCTTTTGTCAGGAAGAAAGCCTATTCTTCAGTTTCCTGGACTTTGGACAAGCATTGCAGGACAACCATAATGATAGAGATGTAAGGTTTACATCAGTGGGACAGTCGGACCATTAGTGGGTTAAATTTAAGTTTGGGGGGTGGACAAGGTTTAAACAAGGTTTGTGTGTTGGTGCTGTGTATTTATATAAGGGGGGCTGTTAGCAGGCACTGGCTTTGGCCAGTATAGAGTGGGGTGGAAGTGGGGCAAGGAAGGTTGAGGGGGGAGGTAGTTCTTTAAGGGTTACATGGGGAAGTGGGGTACGGAAGGGTTAGGTGGTGAAGCACAGGGAGGTCAGCTCAAAAGTAGCAAGTATGGAGCAGGGTGGTCCCTTGAGCACCTAGGGGCACCCAATGGTGATCACATGCACTCCAAAAACGAAACTTAGCTTATACAATTGGAAGATCAGTCACTGTTAAAGTCAATGAAATTGTTTTAATAATTAGTCCCTAAATGCAGAAAAACCTTAAACAACTGATAATATGTACAATGTGTGTGTACAATATGACCTAAATGTTTGCATGCATCATGCATTTTTCTCTACAGTCTTCTCTTATTTATTTGTATAGGATCCTGTGCTTTAGGATAAAATCAGTCAAAGGTGTAAATTGTTTATAGGCCAATATGTATCAGAATTTATTTGCATAATCACCCTTACCACATTATGCTGATTCTGACTTTTTGGGGTCACAAAAGTTCCCACACCAAACACTGATAATCAAATTAACATTTTTTTATTTTCCATCTGCTCCTTTCTCATTTTACATATGCCTGGAGCTGGAGTTTAGACTACCATGTTAGGGAAGGGGTGCATGTTGAAACAACCCATTCATTATTGACGTCCGTAGAATAACACTCATCATCTTCTTTAACCCCACCCTAAAAGTCACTGGCTGCTCCTATCATGTATGATATAATCTATACTAGTGATGTGTAACCTACAAAACCACAAATTTGCCCCATCCTTTTTTTGTAAGCTAATGTTTATTATTCTAACCTATCCCCTGCACCCATAAACTTTCCACCCACCATAAAGAAAATTTATGCTTCCTTTCCCAACCCCTGAGATCATTATAGTTGCTTACCTCCCCATGGTCCCTAGTGCACGTAATACTTACTTTTTCCAAAGGACTACTACTCAACTACTCTGTAAGCTCAGAGAGCATTTACAGAGTAGTCTCGCAGGAAAAAGGAGGTACAACAGAACGCAGAGTCAGTCGTTGGCCAAGATTTCTGCTGTTAGATGCAGGCTTTCTTGCAGCAGAGAAATATTGGAATCACAGGCTTCAGGGACTGGAGGGAGGTAAGTAACTATAACAATATTGGGGTTTTGGGGGGGTTGGGAAGGTAAGTATAGGTTTTCATTCTGGGGATGGACATTCTCTTTAACTAACTGTTTAGACTTTGTTTTAGCATTTGACTAGATTTTTTTTAGTACTGCTAATATTTTCCCAAACTTTCATTTGCACAATACATTTCATTTATAAAAACTGAAATAGTAAATATTTTAAGTCAACAGAATTGTGTATTCGTACAATAACCAATATTTCATAACATGTGCAGTTGTGTGTGTTTTGTGAGAGTAACTAATGGAGTCCATAGGCCTGAACTGAAAACTAGGGCCCTCATTCAAGGCCTCTGTACAGGTCAATCAATCAATGAATCTGTTTTATTCACATTCCATAGCTTCTGCAGTATCATGATATAAACTAGAATCACAATCCCTGCTCTGTTATGACCTGAATCCTATATCATATATTGAGAATCTGCTATGTTTTATTAGTGACATGAGCGAGTGTTGCTTTAAATCTGTGAAGTTATTATGGGTGCCATAGTCCCTTGGTATCATTTAAGGCGTAAAGTCTGTTGAATAGGCATTAGTCAATTAATATAATTCTCATCCGCATAGCACATGAATATGTTGGACTCATTATTTTCTAGAGGATGTAATGAATCATTACTGTTAATAAATGATTTAAACTGAATAAGGGCATTTAATTGTAGAAATGTTAGATAGGATTGTGTTTTCATTTGGCCTTATGTTATACAAAAGTTAGACTCAGCATTGGAGTATACATACTTAAAGTGTATGCAAAGTAAGAAAATATATTTTTTGCTTCCCTGTCCATGCCAGAGTCCTCCAGGAGGACAGGGAAGGGGCAGGTACCTTTTTACACACAGAGCCAGCTGAGGTTTGTTGCGCTGGAAAGGATCGTGTGATCCATTTCGGGCTTACTTCTTAAAAAGGGGAGGTGTCACAATCGTGCTCAATGTATGTTTATATGGGGAAATGTATGTTATAATCTGTATATTCATATATGATTCTCCAATTTCTTATGTTTCTTTGTATTTTTGTAAGTGATTTTTCAGTTCCCTGCCTTAAATGTGTTATTTTCTGTCTGCACAAGGTATTTTGTGTATTTGGTTAATGTAGATACCAAGAGGTAACTTCATTATGCATAGTTAGCCAGGATAAAAGGACATCCTGTGAAGCCAGTCTGTATTTCCCAGGTGCTAAACGGACTGTGCTGGGGGTAATTAGCAACCCTGGAATCCATATCCCATTCATAACTACCGTATATTCTTGAATATAAGTCGATCTGAGTATAAGTCGAGGTACCTATTTTTACCTAAAAAATTAGTAAAACATGATTGACTCGAGTATAGAAGTCGAGTGTAGAAATTATAACCACTACTGACCATTACTGCCTTCTGAGTCTGTATTGTTTTGAGGCTTTAGTTGCCCTTTAAATGGACAGCAGAATGCCCCTACAGTAGTCCCATATTGTACTAACCAAATCCAGTATGGCTATTACTGTATGGGACTACTGTATGGGAATTCTGCTGTCCATTTAAAGGGCAACTAAAGCCTTAAAACAATACAGAATCAGAAGTCAATCTTTAACAATAGATACAATCCTCCTCATTCTGTATGGTTTTAAAACATTAGTTACCATTTAAATGGAGAGTAATCCCACACAGTTACCCCCAATTCCTTGCCACTACAGATGTTTGAAAACTACAACAAAACTATTTTATCACTTTATCAATAAAGATGTTGCCAGACAATGCTCCTGTTTTATATTACTATTATTTTATGTTCCTTCACTGCTTGTTGTTTTTTTAAAGTAAGTGATATGGGTTTATTTGGTGGGAGGAACCATATGTGCTAAAGTTGATATGAGGGTCAGTTACTCTTTAAGTCTTGAAGAAAATATTAAATCCGATTACCAGCTGCAGGAAATGGTTTGTTTTACAAGGTTAGTACCCATAGGAACACTTTATTTCAAAGATTGTCTTTCCTTTATTTTTGTTGTGACAATATCTTCCAAAGGTCATGGTAAGACTTAGGAACTTAATTATTTTTTGAATTTTTTTTTATGATCGTTATATAGATTTTCTTAAAGGGATGATTCTTGTTGATTTGCTGTGAAAGCCAATCATATTTGTGATTCAAAATTGAGTTTGAACTAGAGATGACATATTGTTTAAACATGCTCTAACAAATGTGCAGCATCAGAAATGATTGGAATGTAAGAAATCAGGAGAGGAGGAAATTCCATTAAGCTTTCTTTGTATAGAGCTATGTATGAGCAAAAGGAGCAAATTAATTAATATTGTTTAGAAAGATACAACACTGATCATTCTTGTGATTTTCATATGCTGTACAAATATAATACACCATTTGTAGATACCATCTGGTTAGGTTCTTTATAGTGCAATACAGTGTGTACTTTTTATGAGAAATATGGTGCCCCAATTCTTGTCAAAATGGTGTCTATACTGTATGCGTATTGACAGGTTAAGGTTTCTAAAAGTTATACTGTAGTTAAAGGGAATGTCCACCCCCAAAACCATAATTTAATATGTTATTGGCCATTATTCTAGCTTTAAAATAAGCCAAACCGCATTAAATCCGTTCAGCCAATTTTAAGATTCATACTTTTTACCTTCTTTTTGCAGACCAGGAGCATTTTAGTGTAAATCCAAGCTCTCTTACTTCACCTCACGTCCGTGCCTTATCTGTTCCTGCGCAGCCTTCATCTTCCCTCAGAGCACAGAAACAGGAACTCCATATTTGTGACCTCACTCCCCTCCCACCATCCGGATCCATCCTTGCTTGTCCTTCCACCTAGTGTAAAATCCTTTAAATATATGATAGATACCCCCTGCCCAGACCTAACTATCGAGTTAGTAATCAGAACTGTACTTACAGTGCTTTGTTCCCACAGCGCTCTCCTTTGACGTCTGCTGCATCTGTGATTGGCTGCATCTCAGCCAATCACAGATGCAGCTGCAGGCCCGGGCCTTATATTTCCAAATGAACATTTTTAAAATGGAATCTGAATTTTGCAGTTTTTTGGGAGAGTTCTTAAAGGGCATGTCCACCCCCAAAACTATAATCCCCCCCACTACTGGCCCCATCATGTAGTGTAGTTTAATACCTCACATCCCACCTCCATATTGTTCTCCTGTAGTCCCCCCCCAAAGTCCCCAAAACTGCCCACCAGGAGGATAGCAGAGTCCATATAGGACTCTGCCTCCTACCTGGCCTCCGGGAGAAGTTTGGCATGCGTACTACAGCCCTTCTCCCCTTCCCACTCCCTCCCTCTCCCTCCCGATTAGCATTCCCTCACCCTAGTGTTAATCCCTTTATATGTAACATTCCTCCTGTCCCCCCAGCCCCAACCGCTCTATTTATTATATTTGAAAGTGCCCCAAACTTTACTTACCTCCCCTCTTTCCTCCGCCGAAATGAACTCCCGGCAGACGCGACTGCTGGTCCCGCCCCTCTGCTTGCATTTTCTCGCAAGCAGAGGGCTGGCAGCGCGGTGGAGGAAAAAGGTGAGGTAAGTAAAGTTTGGGGTATTTTCTGATAAAATAAATAGAGCGGTTGGGGCAGGGGGGACAGGGGGAGTAACATATAAAAAAATATTTTTAAGGGTGGACATACCCTTTAAAGCTGCTGACAGCCTTCTCGCTGGCCTCCTCTCCTACCGTTTATTTTATAACATATGTGCTTGTGCTCACTATATGTTAGAAATATGTGGTATGAGGAAAGGAGGTATTGCCGAATGTGAGAGCTGATACTTTGGAGCACACATTGTGGAATGTGAGAGAGAACATTAGATGAGTTGTAGAATTTTTAAAATACAACTTGTGTCCAGTGCCCTTTTAATTACAAATTACAGGTTTAAGTATCTGAGAGACTTAAATAACTATTAGGGTATTAATTGCATCTCACAGTTCAAAGGCTAATAGTTAATCAAAAAATCAAGATTGAATCTATCCTATACAAAATTCAGTACTTGAATACAGTTCTAAATATTGGGAACATCTTTTGTTGGATAGAAAGGAGAAGAGAGTTTAAGAGTTATGGAATTGTGAGAGGAGTAAAGGCTCTCATTGTCACACTGGGCCTACTTGGATCCTCCCAAGAGCCTGAGAGGCAGGTCCCACAACCACTAGATGTATAAAAGTATGGGCCATATTTATGTGGACCTACCAGATCCTGGAGTTAAAGTCGCACTTATCAATTCATTATTTTGACTTTAACTATCACAAAAGAGACTTGTGCAACCGGTGCAGTTTATCATTTATTTTAAGGTATGGCTGCCAGGGTAACATTAATAGACCAGCCTCCAAAAAACAAAGCTACATTACAATGCAATAGAAGCAATTTTCTTGTGCTGGGGATGAAAAATTTCCAGAAAATATAGTAATTAGTTCCACTGAATGCTGATTTTTTTTTTAATCTACAGAAGATGATTTTGAATTCCATTTGTAATTCACCTTCAGTTTTAAAAAAAAAAAAAAAAAAAGGAAAAGAAGAATTGCATTCTGCCATTAATATAGCAGCAAATTCATTGATGCACATTTAAAGGAAATCTTTTATAATGTTGTCTAAAAAGAAGGGTTTGTTTTTTTACCTATTTAATTTTGTTTTATTATTTTGTATTGTTCCTTTTAAAGGGCAACCATGTTGCCCCAAACAACCATCTCTCCCTTTCTTTACTCCCCAGGTTGAAGTCCTAACCAGGTAGGTTTGTTATAATTTAAAATACACTGCTTTGGTATGGGAAGAAGCACCATAGGGTCTGTAATAACATTAAATAAGGAATGCTATGTAAGGGAGAAAGTGGTGCCCAGTTTTTAATAAATAATACAACATCCAGGCACCACCTCTCCCAGTGTTATATCCTATGTAAGTAATGTGGATGTAAAATGTACCAAGCACACAGTTAGGAATATTCAGTTAGTTGTTTTTCCACAAGATGGCTCATTGTCATTAGTACGGCTCCTTCTAGTCTGAAAGGTTAATTGCTGATTGGTCTGCTGTACAACAATTCTGATGATTGTCTGCTGATTGAAGATTGGTCATTTTCACTTCAAAGGAATGTGGGAATAAATAGAGCAGCTTTAAGCTAGGTACACACCTAGCGATTTTTCCTCCTGACCGACCGTTCTGGCCGACCGATACTTTCGAACGGTCGGCCAGGAGGAAGGACTGTCGGTCGTGGCAAAAGCAGCCGCGTCCGATAGTTACCGCGACCGATCGTGCGGTCCATAAAGGACCGCACGATTGGACGAGGTTTTCCACCCTGTCCGATCGTCCGATTCGGACGAACGGTCGATCGGACATGGGCACATTCGGATGCGATAATTTCGGTCCGATCGACCGATACACTGAACTATCAGTCGATCGGACCGAAATATCTCATCGTGTGTACCCACCTTTAGCCCACATGAGGGGTAAGTATATAGACAAAGGAAGAGCTAGGATACATGCTGAGGCAGAATCCTCTAGGTAAGAGCTGATTAAAGGGTAATTGTGGTCCAAAAATGACTTTAAGTAAATTGTCAGGAATTGCTTTCCTGTGTATTTTTGCAATTTACATTCATTATTTTTTTTTTACATAATTTTGAAGATATTTACATTTTTATGTGTGATATGATAGCAGCATCACCAGGTCCCCTGCACTTCCTGCTCTGAAACCATGTGAAAATCCCTTTTTCCTTTGTCTCCTCCTTGTGAGCCCCCATGGACCCTCTCCTTGCAGTCTCCTTGAAACCCCCTCTGGACCCTCCCACGCCCCCTTAAGTCACTGTAACTCGATCTCTTAACTGGTTTCTTCTGCTTTCTCCTGCACTGAGCATGTGCCAACCACAGATTAAAAGGAGGAAGTAGTATTGTGACCACAGATTCAGAACCTCCCACCCCCTAACTTTCTGGTCAGTGATTTGTGAGAGGTCGTTGATGGCTCATTTTAAAGGTAGGAACCTGGCCATGCATTAAAAATCAACTTGTTTGGAGAACATAGTTCCCCTTTAACACTATCCTGCCCCTTTGCTTGAGAGCAAGGGATACATAAGACTATGTTTTGCAAGAGGAAGCAGACTGAGGCTTGCCAGAAGGGAAAGCTGAGCATGGGAGAACAAAGGTAGGACACATGCTTATGCACTGTCCAGCAGCTCAGAGCTGTAACACATTAACCTGTCCCTTAGCTTGAGAGCAAGGAAGCCAGGAAGAAGGAAACAGTCCAGGAGACACCAGCAGCAGCCCAGCAGTTTGGAGCCAAGGCAGTTTAGCCCAGAGAGTGGAGCCCAGAGATCCCAGGAACTACATCCCAAGGACAGTGCTTGCTTGGTAGGATACTGTTGTGCTTTATACTGATGCATTATAATAAAGCTCCTCCAATTGCAAAAGAGTTTATGTTGCCTAGTTTGCCTTATTTCCCACAACCTTACAAAGGCCCTCCTGTGACATTGGTGGCAGCGGTGGGATAAGGCAAAGGGCAAAAGTAGTAGTCCCAAGTAGTAGTACCAAGCACACCATGTCCATTGAAGCCAGAAGCCCTGCATGGACATTCTACAATCAATGAAGGATACAGAACCTTGTGGAAAAAGCATTGGAACTGGACATTGACTGCATATAATTTTTTATGGACATTCTACCATTGGAGGCCCCACCAAGCTATCGATCTACCAGAGGCTCTAATATCTCTAGTATGTTTTTAAAGAAGAAAAGGCTGATGGTAAGAAGGGATCTTTATACCCAGCTGTCTCAAAGTATTGATTTCTGACGATTTGTCTTTAATGAGTGATTATGCCACCTTAGAGGAACTGAACAATATAATGGTTTGTGCCCACATACGCCTGTACTGTGAAAGGGAACTGGATCTGCTCATTGCTCAAGTTATGTCGAGTGGCCTAGCCCTCAGCAATGGGACATTTTCTATACACCAGTAAAGAACTCTCAATGCCAAGTGGAGTTACCAGAAAGATTGCAGGAGACAAAATTCCACACCCTGAAGAAAGACCCACGTATCTCAAAAGAGGAGGACATTAACACACAGCAAAGCAGCTTTCCAAAACAGGATTACAATCCCTGCAAAGAAGGTAACCACTGTGTTCTCTGAACTATTTTCTGGCTCTGCTACTAATCCAATAGCAGAGTGGTCCCCTGTTACTGCACAGACTTACCCACCTGCCCCCCATTGTTTGGTGAAAGCAGCCATCATTGCAGAGGAAGAGTAAAATGGGCAAATACCTGTAAGAGATCTCCTTGAGCCTGATCACAGTCTTCAAAAGCCTTTTCAAGGGATTACTGCTATGTTTGTGAGTACAGTTTCTGAGTTTACTATGATCTCTTCCCCAGCACCAACCCCTCTTACCACACAGACCTACTTACCTGAACCCCATTGTTTAGATTGTAAAAACACAGGCCCTTTGCAAAATTACTGCCTTGTTAGCCTCCTTGATACTTGTGCGTTATTATTTCATAAGAGCTTGTGCCTTATTTCCCACAACCTCATACAGGGTGTCCTGTGACAGAAGGTAAGCAGCTGGCAGCTGTTATCTCTGCTTAAAGGGTATGTCCACCCCTTATAAAACTCAATATACTATGCAGAACCCCAGATAACCCAGTTTCCTTTTTGTTAAAATGTACTAATTCGGCTCACAGTAAGCGAAATCATACTTACAAGCTCCCTTGATCCACCAACGCGGCTCTCTGGCAGTCTAGCTTGTGACAGTGACGTCGCAGCCAATCACTGACTGCCATTCTTGGACGAGCCTCCACTGCGGCTCCTCGAAAATACAAAAAGAACAGAGCAGCAGCAGTGGAGGGCGAGTGGAGAGACAGGAAGTGGCGGTAGATCACGATCTTGTAAGTATGATTTTACTGGCTGGGAGTAGAATTATTACATTTTTAACAAAATGGAAACTAGGTTTTGGGGGGTTCTGCCTTATGTATTAAATTGTAATATAAGGGGTGGACATTCCCTTTAAATTAAATAAGTTTATATTTTAGCTGTTTGGAGGGGGTTTGATTTTTTTTTTAAGGTGCAGATTTTGACTGCTTCAGAACACAGACAGCAGCTAACAAAGTATTTGAAAGTATTTGGTGTCAGCTGCAGGCAGGGTGACAGAGCACAAACTATTAGATAATGCTTTTTCCATTTTATGAATGCTGAATCAATTAGCTATGCAGTGAAAGGAATAGGCTTTGCTTCCAGTTAGGATTCGGTTGTTACACATAGTGGGGCAAGGGGGATGGGCTGGACATGCAAAGTGGTTGATTAATAGTTCTTTACTGCCTGGCTGTGCCCCATCCCTTGCATAATTGAAACTTCAAAAGCTAAAAATAAGGAAAAGGAAGGTCAAAGAAGGGAAAAGCAGATTTAAGATTAGTGGCAAATAAAGGGCATGTCCACCCCCCAAACTAAAATTTATCCCACTACTGGCCCAACTGTGAAGAAAAAATCCTTACCTTATATCTCTGCTTTTTATGGTTCTCCTGCAGTGCTTGTCCAAAGTCCAGGAAACGGAATAGTAGTAGATATCTTCCTGTCCAAAAGGTTTCTGCCTCCTCCTTGTTCTCTGAGAGGACAATGGCAGTGCAGGGGAGCACCCCCCCTCCCTCCCACCATCTGGATCCATCCATGGTTTGCCATCCACCTAGTGTTTAATACTTTTTCTGTAGTTTAGGGCATCCCTGTCCACTCCCCCACCACCGTGATATTTTTAAAAAAAACATAGGCAGCAGCCGCGACTGGCAAGCAGGGAGGTGGATCAATGTGCCAGAGAATCGAGGGGCTGTAAGTAACATTCTAAAACTTTTTTTAACATTCCAACACAGCGGTTGGGGGTGGACATGCCCTTCAATCCTGATTGCTGTATGAGTAGTTTGAAAATAATTTAGCACAGTCTAAATCTTCTATTTTATATTAGACATGTCTGGCAGATGAACTAAATTTCAAAGCAGAACTTGTAGTTTTATAGCATTTAACAGTCATGGCAGTTTTTTTTTTTCATTTGCCCTGCCTTCTGCTTATTGTAGTTAAAGATGCTGTTCTCATTAAATAACCATGCATGGGGAAGCTTAATTAAAATTTATAATGACAGTTGGCACATATAAAATAGTATTTCCTAGCAGATCTAGACTTTACTCTTCTATGGATCAATAAATATTAATATACAATTTTAAGAAAAGAATCACTGAATTGTGAATAATTATGTATCGTGAGGGAAGCTTAGCTCATTTCAATATTAGATTAAGCAGAATTAAATCAGAAATCTACTTTAATGACCTTGTAAACAATTTACAGCAGAAACTCTAATTGTTAGGCTATTAGACTATCTGAATATAAGCTAATTAGATGTTTCTCCAATTATAATAAAATAGAATTTTGTGATATCAAGTAGGAATATTTCTTGAAATGTTCCTTACATTTTCTCACGCTATTTTAATTTTATGTATGTATTTTACCATTTTACTGGCTTGTTGAAAATTTGTCAGTAAAAAAACTTGTGTGTTTCAGCCAGCGAATTGGTATTAATTTTGCAAAGAAGTGTTGGCTGAATTGTATGTGAGTATGTAATGTCCTTTAAGTTTACTTAAATGCTTGGCACCTTAGCACCAAGGTGATCTAGGTGATCTATATATACTGTTTGCAAATTCTTTTAACCTGTATGCACTGGTTTTCTGTAGCTATTTTAAGTTACACTATTATAAGTGTTTATGTGTCTCTTGACCCTATAAAAGGTTTATTCAGCACATGGACAGGAAAACGAGTAAGACAAGGAATCTGCTGGACACAGAGGCATGTGTGTGTATGTATATATATATATATATATATATATATATAAAAAGAGAGAGAGAGAGAGAAAAGAAACAAATTTGTGCAGCACTTGTTGAATATTTATTTCTTGTAAATCATCATATCCAGATTAAAAGGCAGCGTTTCGGTAGCATCCACTACCTTTCTTAAGCCATATTAGAATCCATATTAGAATATCATTCTAATGGATATGATGATTTACAGAAATAAATATTCAACAAGTGCTGCACAAATTTGTTTCTTTTCTATATTTACTGGAGGAGTACAGGTTATCCTCACCAGTGCGTGCACCAACCCTATAATTTTTATCAAGTGGAGTGCTGCTGTTACACTTACCTTATAATATATATATATATATATAAATCTGTTGTATTCAGTTCTTAATTCATTCTCTGTATTGAGAAAGCCAATCGGATGACTAGCGAAATGTCTTCAAGAACTAAACGTTAAGTTGATCTAACTGAATACAACCGATATACCATGACCTGGATAAATGAGAACCTCCACAAATATATATATATATTTTGATAAAGGTCTTAGGTTATAGACCGAAACGTTGCTGATTGCACATGTTGCACTAATTGTTGCACTTTATGTTGCACTTAAAAGTTGAAAAGGACCCTTGAGTGCACTTGTATTTCTGCTATTGGATATCATCTATTTGAAGTAGCACCAGGGCAAGGATCAACCATTGAAAAGAGAGTGCCCAGACTTTTCACTATTTATATATATATATATATATATATATATATATAAGAAAAGTACTGAGCACTCCACGGTCTTATCAACAGCTTATTAAATGAGCAAACAAAAAGTAGGTCCAATTACCTACGTGTTTCAGCCCACAAGATCCGGGCCGTCATCAGGGTGCCAGGCTTCTGGCAAGGAGCAGAGGACGCTCGTTACCGGCTCTGTGAGCCATTAGTTGTGACGTCACTGTCGCGGCCATGACTTACAGTACATATCGTACTTTTGGGGTGTAATTAAGCTAAAAACAGTTACTTGTTTTTTGGGTGGACATGCCCTTCAAAGTGAATAATGGTATGTCAATTTTGTTTGTGGAGATAGATACCCTTTAACTTTATTGCATTAGTTGCACTGCGCAAAGCTAAACATCTTTTGTGATTTACACAGGCAACCCATAATACATTGGGTAGCATGGGTTTTACACTGATTTATCCACTTAGCAGCCAATATTGCATTGCCCCCATAGTGTTGGAGAAATCTTTTGCTTACACGTAACAGAGAAGCCTCGTCTGACACGTTTCGTGTTCAGTGACACTTCATAACGCCTCTGATGAAGTGTCACTGGACACGAAACGCATCAGGCGGGGCTGCTCGGTTACGTGTGTCTTTTTGATGTTCTGATAAAAATGTTTGATTAACCTTGTGGAGCCTCTTAGTGATTCCAGGTTGCTCAGTCCATGCACTGTTTTTTTGCCGGTTGAATTGGTCTAGCAAAGGACCTGGTGCTTTGATGCACCCAGGTCACACATCCCAAACCAAATAGACAATCTTTACTCTTATGTGAGGACTCTCTAACTGACATTTGCTTCTGAAATACTGTCAGAAATGTATTACTTTTAATTTCATTAATTTGTGGTAATTTAGGAATGTGCGATCTATCTATATTGTAGGTTTTTGTATCACTAGAATGTCTTGCCAAAAGGAGTTTAGGTATCTGCTAATTCAAGACACTAATGCACAATCAGCGATGTGCTCTAATCAGTGATAAAATACCGTCTATCTTGAAACTGGACACTTGAAGGAGGCAAATATTTTTTTGTTCTTTACACAAAGTTCCCACAGTATGCCTGTCCCAGTCATTTTGGGTTCTACATTTATTCAAAAATACATCTAATATTTTATAAGTATATGGACTGAATAAGTAATTATGCCACTAGATAAAAGAGCATGTCCACCCCCAGACCAAAAATATATAGTTACTTACCTTCTCCACCCCACCACAAACCCCAAAATTATTATAGTTACTTACCTCTATGTGCACCCGTATGCCCATAATACTTGCCTTTCTCTGCTGCAAGAAAGCTTGCAACTCACAGAGATGCTGGCTTCTGGATTGCAACAGCAAATCACTGACATTATGGCCATTGACTGACTACATTCCTTCTTGTGTCCTCTATAAATGCTCTTTGAGTTTACAGAAGAGGTGAAAGATAAGGATTATGGGCTTCAGTGACTGGTGGGAGGTAATAACTATAACAATCTCAGGGTTTTGGGGTCTGAGGAAGGTAAGTACAGATTTTTGTTTTAGGCCAGGCATGCCCTTTTAATTTCTAGACATATTGGTTACCTGGCTGATTAATGTCTCCAGCCCCTGGTATAAGCAATATAACTGACTAAATATATTCATATTTAAGTGCAGATGATTATCCTTTATTCCTAGCATTTAACACGTTTAAATCTGTTTTAAAAGAATCATTGCCACTTTGTTATAATGACATAGTTGAGGTTTTTCAGAACGCCCGTGATTCACAGACCTAATCATATTGATAAATTCCCTTATGTCTCTTTAAATAAAAAATGTGACCCTTTGAGAATGTATTGACCAAAAACAATCAGGGAATATTCCATTTTACAGGGTATCATGCAAAGGAAGGTTTTTGGCTACTAAGCTGAATGATGAAGGTTTGATAGTTGGAATGTTTGTCAGTTGTTCATTCTGGAAGCATCTCTGACCTACTTTTTTTCTCAGAGCCTATGCAGTGTTGTTTTGTCTGGAATTCAAGCAATACATGTGGAATTCACATAGAAGTTCCTTTATCTGTGCTTTACTGTACTGGGTGTGTGGATCTTTTATAAAGCCAGTAGTGCTGCTAAATACTTATAAATACTGTAAATTAAATGTATCCCTTGCTATTTGTAAAACAAAATGATTTTATTAGGAACATTTACAGTGTAAGCTCAAGTTGTAGAACTTTGGGGGAGATAAAATATGGGCCATTTTCGTCTAAAACCCACGTTAACCCGAAGAAATTTCAGGTTAACGTGGGTTTTTGACGGATTTTAGAGCACAGCGCCATTTCCGAATGTTTTTGGAAACAGCGCTGTGCTATCGATCCAAAACCTTTAGCCCTAAGTTTTGCACTACTTCTTAGCGCAAAACTTTACGCTACGGATTGTGGATCGCTAAAGTCCCGCTCCTTTCCTTAGCCCGATCACGCGATGCAATAACTGACATGAGTAGCAGCCAAACGCAGCCTCCTGGTTACATAATCCGGCAATCCACCTCCAGCCTTGGTTCTGGTGACATAATCCGGCAATCCACCTCCAGCCCGTCCAACAGTTTTTAGCAAACGTCACTACGTCACTACAGTCCCCGCGCGTCATCAGTCAGTTGACCGCCGAACCAGGAAGCTGCCCCGCCGCACCATTTGTTTTCTCCACTGCAGGTAATTGTGGCTTAAGGCAGTGACACCCGGCGTATAAGACGACCCCCGACTTTTCAGAACATTATAAGGGGTTAAAAAGTCGTCTTATACACCGGAATATACGGTACTTTGACTAAACTGGTAAAGATTTGCCTCTTTTTATGTGATTAATCTCACCATCTGTATCATAGCTAAATAAGGTGTTTTTATTTATTTTCAGTTTCTTTTACATATGTGGATTCCATAGATTTTGCACTGTGTTCCCACTGCATTTTCTTTGCAAATAGAAAAAACCCTTTTGGGCCCCAGGTACAAAGGATTAAACTGTTTAGCCAGTAACACCTTTACTCCGGTGGATCCCAATGTGGGATACATAATTTTCTTTTAAACGGCATGCTACTACATAGTAGCGCACTGATGTCACCTCCAATATATGTCCTCTCGTCCCTAAGACACATTACCCACTTTCTTTGCTCCTATGCGAACTGTGTAAAGTATTTACAAATTTAGAGCAGGTATTGTTTTTTGTAGAATGGAAAGGAAGTAAAGTGAAAGTGGGTGTCTGCATTCTGCAGCACTTACGAATGGGGCATAAGTTATAGTACTGACTGGTGTGTGTGTGTTTTTTTTAGCAGGACCGGAAGAGGAATGACAATACAATAAAATTAAGGTGAATTAAATAAAGGTGTAAGGGGTTGGTAATAATAGTTTATGTAACCCTTACTAAAAATAAGTTCCATGATTATATACAGGGCCCTTTCTCCCATGAGGCACACTGATGCATTTTTTTCAGGTGGCACTCAGAGTAAGAACAAAGGCGGCGCAGAGTCAGTGAAGAAAAAAAAAATTCAACTTGCAATTGCGCGTGCGGCGTAAGTTTCTTTTGAATGTGTCTGTGTGACTAAGCATGTATCCGTGACAGAGTGTGTGCGTGGCCAAGAGTGTGTCTGCCTTGCTAAGTGTGTATCCATGGCTAAGCATGTATCTGTGGCTGAGAGTGTGTCTGCGTGGCTGAGAGTGTGTTGGCGTGGCTAAAGGTTCATACACATGTGCGATTGCGGATCCCGACCCAAGACGCACGATGTGTACGAACGTTCGTTTCAGCCGATAATCGGCCTGTGTGTAGGGCCTTTAACGGCAATAAAGGCCCTACACACGGGCCGATTATCGGCCGAAACAAACGTTCGTACACATCGTGTGTACAAACCTTATGAGTGTCTTGCTGCACACTCAACAACCTAACAGGCAGAGTAGGTTAATACTAAGCTAAAGAGTAGAGGACAATGTAAATAAATATCTATGGGGCTGCTGTATATAGTGTATATTTATGGGGCTGCTGTATATAGTGTATATGAATATGGGGCTGTAGTATATAGTGTATATGAATATCTATTGGGCTGCTGTATATAGTGTATTTTTATATCTATAGGAATGCTTTATATATTGTATATTTATATCTATGCGACACATTTTGAAAATGATACCTACAGTGCACTACTCCTTAGTGCAGAGATGATCAGATGTTAACCATGCCCACACAGGAAAAGCCCAATTAACTACAGAGAAACCATGCCCACTTTACCTAATGCCCTTTTCCAATTTTACTGTGAGTTTTAACATTTTGGATTTGTTTACGTGCATTTTTTTATGTTCGGTATGTATAGAATTTAGTGTTTGCTTTCACTTTAAACTATTTTTTTTTAACATTTTAGTAAAGATATCTTTTTGAGATGATATTTAAAGGGTATCTTTACGAAAATTGAATTTTCAGCAAGATCCCACTCCTCAAAAACTTTTTCCAGATTTTAAATCTGAGCTGTAGATTCTGAGAAATAATCATTTGAAGTCACAGCATTTACAGGGAAAGACCTGTCACTCCAGAAGCAGAAATTGTAATATGTGACCCACGCTTGACCTCTTTGCCTGCCTGCCAGCACACTTTCTGCAACATTTAAGAAAATCAGCAGAGAAAAGAAGGCGGGGGAGGGATGGGGAGATATGTAATCAGAGCAGTGTCCATGGTGAGGCTGTGCAGAATTTATAAGTGTCGCAGACACTACTAGAAGGCAGTAAGTAAGGGAGGGTTGGGAGGATTAGGAGTACTCGACAAACAAGCACAGATAAATATGTGAGTACCACCATTTACTTCTCTCAAATTGTAGTTTTACGAAATGTAAAGTTTTTTCAGTGAGTATAGTGACCCTTTAATAGTAACAAAAGCTACTGTAAATATTGTTAATTCATTTTCTTAATCTGAATAAACTTTTTTCAGAACACTTTTTTCAGAACACTTAGGAGTCACACATTTTGCATGTCATTTAGGAGGAGATGCAATACATTTCCCTATCGCAACTGGCCTGCACTTGTTCCCGCGATGTAGTAGCAACTTTGCAACTGTTATTGCACCGTGTGAACGTGATAGGTAAGTTGCGATTTTTGGCTTGTCTTTTAAGTGACATTTGAAAATGCTTTAATTTTGGTGCAAAAACAAGCGCATTAATCATCACTGAATTTATTGTGTCACATGCACTGTGCTGTTTACAAAAGTCTTTGGAAATTGCACGGGCAAACGTTGGTACCTCTTATTGCATCAGCCCTTTAATACTCAAACGGAAGTACCATGGCTTGTTACCACCCCATTAATTACAGTGGCTGGGTGTATATCACTGTTCATCCTATCATAATGTTGGATGTATACCTTCCAAAATTTGAAAGTTTCAAAGTAGGCAAGGTAAGGTGACCTTTAAGCAGTCCTCAATACAAACTATGAGGTAAAATAGTTTTCCTCTGGATCAACAGTTAGGCAGGAAATGAGGATATTGCTAGATGGGTTGGACTGGATGGTCTTTATTCAACCTCAAATAATATAAAAGTAAAAGCAGACAGATCTGAAAATGGCTTTTATGAACTTAGGCTAAATTAAAATCATGAGTGATAGTGAGTTAAAATGCTCAGGGATCTACTGACAATATATTTTACCTAGTCAAGACCAAATGACAATTTACAGATTGGTTGCCTCGGTGGCATAACTAAAAATCATGTGCCTCCCCATGCAAAAGTATATTGGGGCTCTTCTCCCTGTGTCATTTGTAGTGGCTGTTGTGGTGGGGAATTGTATCTGTGGGAAAAAGGGTATGAAGTATAAGCCCTGTTGCAGTCCTTCTTATCATAGCTACACATCTTAAACTATGCAGAAAAAGCCATAATTTGTGGAAGAAAATCCTTAGCAATAGGAGAAAATCAACTTAACTCTTATGACCGATTACTTAATTATAGACCTACCCAAACAAAAGGCCCAAATTAATGGCCATTCGCCAGATAAAGGGCTTATACATTAATTGCTAGCCATTCGAATAATCTGCATTTTGGTGCACCATTGTGCATCACGAGTTGTCCCCTCGTTTGCACATATGTACAGACCTTAAGTGTAGCTTTTTAGATTGGGCTATCATCGAAGGTTACCTACTGTCTTAGCTTCAACCAATCATCACTTTATACAGCTTATTTTTCAAAGTTCAAGCAAGATGGAACATGATTATATACCATTTTGCCCTAAAAATATTTTGCTTAGCAGCCCTCCTGTGTCATTGGGAGTGCTGTACTTTAAATACTATATTTTACTAGTAGGTGTCACTAGGATTCTAAAGATGTAAAAACGTCAAAAGGTTCTTAAATTATTTGTATTTTAATTTTGCTCGTATTTTAACTTTTCACTTGTCAAAGTATAAGAGTGGTGGGGGTGGCTAAGCACTTTTATTTTATTTTTGGGGGGATGAAGTGGCATTTTTATCTACATGGGTGTCTTGCATGCATGTGGGTTTAAAGTTGAAGTCATTGCTAATCCTTCTAAGTATTACCTCGACATTGTCATTGCTCATATGGGGTTTCTAGAAATAGAACTTGTTAGATTTGACTCGTGGCTCCAGACTGTGTGAGTAGGAGTACTGTAATTTTCTACATTGTAAGAATTTATGAACTTTTCAGTGTATTACAATATAAAATATAGCCTTAAACTGCAGTTCGTATTTTATGCTCAATCTATATGGGCAGCTTGTATTCTTTTTCTTTCTATTTATGTTAATTTTTTTTTTATAGTGGGATATAGGTTGCATTTATAAAAGCTCTAAAAAAATAAGGGAAGCCAAAAGGGGGTTTAAAGGAACCTACAAACTCGGCAAAAATAAGCTTTTATTTTTTAGTTTTTCTATCTGACAAGTGTTAATATTTTTATCTTGCATGAGAAGAGGTCAGCAGGTCACACTCTAATCTGAACAACGGTCCATCATCCATCATGTGTAAGGGCAGATCACCCTCTTCTTTCTTTTGCTGCACTCTCCTAAACCTATTGGGGAAGCAGGACATCCACTAATGTCACTGCCACCCCTCCGAAGCACATCAAGGGCAGTGTTTTGCTTTAAAGCTAAAGTTCAGCTAAAACAAATTTTCTCTTGCTTTTTATGTCAAACACTGCTAATCAAAATGATGCATCACTAATTTCAAGTAATTTATACAGATATAAGGTTTATAGCTGCAGATGTTAGAAAACAATGTGCAGCAGTTGACACAATAGTCAAAATCTATATTGGTATCCATAGTACCCAGATTTGTAATATTTGCTAGAGAGTTACCAGTTACATGTGCACACATGCACATGTTAACTAGAGAGGCAAGGATGGCATGTCTAAAGCTTCATACACACGTGCGATCGCAGATGCCGACCCGCAATGCACGATCTGTATGCATGGCTGTTTTGTCGGATAATCGTGCCATGGGCACTTTGTTGGCTGAAAGGGCCATTAAGTCGGGGCTCTTTGCCCGATTCGCCAGGCGAATATTCACACATCCCCGATCAAACGTCTGTTTCGGCACCCGCGATTGCCCTGTATGAACCTTTAGAGTACAAGTAATATCACCCAGATGGTTCTCTACATTGCTGCAGATTTTATAGACAGAACTGTCAAATCAATTCAGTATCAATTAATCATTTTTTCTTCTTTAACTTTTTTGGTACCTTTTCTTATTAAAGGGCATGTCCACCCCAAAATTTAACTTTTGATATGTGGTAGGGCATGCTCCCCCAGCCCCAACCGCATTAATATAATTGTTAGAAAGTCCCCCGATTCTTACTTACCTGCCCTCTCTCCCCTGCTGCAGTGTTCAGGCCCTCTGCTTGCATGGAATTGAAAGCAGGGGGCGGGACCGGCAGCCGCATCCGTGATTGGCTGAGAGGCAGGGAGGGCTGCACTGAGCATGCCTCAACCTTGATGAGGTTGAGGAAGTCTCAGGCACAGCATGAGTCACACACTGCTCCTACACAGCAGTTTCCTGGACTTTGGAGGGGCACAGCAGGGGAACTATTTTGAGCAGGAATGTAAGGTAAGGATTGTTTTAAACTACTTGATATGGCCAGTAAGGGGTTAAATTTTAGTTTTGGGGGTGGACATGCCCTTTAAAGAAAAATTAATTAATTGGTTATTAACTGAAGCATAGTTAGATAAAAGGAAGAGGAAAAGGGTACTGATCAGTGGTTACAGATAATGAACAAATTCACAGAAAGATCTAAATATTTGTGTTTACATTTTAGTGTGTTGATGTAAAAGAAAACTGTTTTATTTTAGAATTTAAGGCTGTAGCATGCTAGAATGAGATAACATTATCATAGGTAGTGGGTTAAAGGGCATGTCCACCCCATTTTTGGACTTTTGCCCATTAGTAGCTATCCTGCTCCCAGCCCCAACCACCATAAAAGATTTTACTGGAACTCCCCTGATCTTTACTTACCTTACCTCTTTCCCTCGGCGTACTGTACCAGCCCTCTGCTTGCATGAAACTGCAAGCAGGGGGTGGGACCAGCAGCCTCATCCATGATTGGCTGAGAGGCAGTCAATCACGGATGCAGCTGCCGGCTGCTGAGAACGCCGGGGGAGAGAGGTAAGGTAAGTAAAGTTTGGGCGAGTTCTTGTAAAATCTTTTATGGAGGTTGGGGCTGGGGGCAGGATAGCTACTAATGGGCAAAGGGATTTTATGGTAGGGGGAGGGCTTGCAAAACGGGGGAGAGGCCTGCAGTGCACAGGACAAAATTCTCCTGGAGGAGAGACAGGAGGCAGAGTCCTATATGGACTCTGCTATCCTACTGGTGGCCAGTTTTTGGGACTTTGGGGGGGAATCCAGGAGAACCATTTGGAGCAGGGATGTAAGGTAAGGATTTTATTTCACTACAGAGTGAGGCCAGTAGGGGGGGGGATATGTTTATGGGGGTGACATGCCCTTTAAGAAAAGTAAACAGAAATTTATAAAAAATAAATTATTTGTTAAAAAGAAAATTAGAAACAGACTGACACTCCCTCGCATCATTTAGTACTGTCAGGCAGAGAGAAATATAAGAGGTAAACCTAGTTTACCCTCTCACAATGGAAGCATTGTGAAAAATACATATTCTGAATGCAGTATCAGTCTGGTAAATTTGGGCACATTTTTGCTTTAGAGTAAAAATTAATTTATAAAAAGCTAAAAGAAATAGTTGTGCCCAAACAACTGTTTCTTTTAGATTATGTAATGTTTTGATGAGTTACAGTTTATGGGCCGGGCACAATGCATTAGTGAAAAAGAACTAAACGGATATATTTAAATTGCATAATCTGAAAGGTGCTCTTCCTTCTTATTGTTGCTATGAGGATTTGTTTGCCCTTAAAGTGCTTGATATCTCTGGAAACCTGGGATCATGCAATTCTATGCAGCGGAGAATATGCTAATTTAATTCTAAGAGATATTTATGTTGATTCCCCATGTAATAAGGACTTACCACCAGGCCCCAAAAATGCCCTTGAACAGTGAAAAGTATAGTGAATGCAGTCGGTAGTAGCAGTGACCTTATATGCTTTCTCCCTGTCATAAATAGATTTATAGATAAACTTGCAATTCAAAATGTTTTGTCCATTTAGCAATATTTGTCAGTGTTGAGCTGTATATAGTATTATTTGCAGCCTTTCAGAACTAGTTCCCCTTTCAGAATAAGTTTGGCCCTTGTACCACAAATAAAACCCATTTTGCCTAAGTATTCACTTAGTGTGGAACAAATGCTTAACATTTGTGAGTTGAAGAAGAATACAAATCCATAAAATGCTAAATTGTTAAGCTGGTGAGAAGCAAGTTCAGTGTGGGAAGATCTTGGCACAAGAAAGTCCAAGAATCGTTGCATCTGGAAGTTTTATGAAACAGATTTTATCCCTTGGGACTCAATGAAAGGATACTTTTCCAGCATCATATTTTTTAAGTTGAAGATGAATTCTTCTGCACCATCTGCCATTGATGCTTTTTGCTTGTTGTCTAATCAGATATCGGATATGAATCAGTAATGCAAAAAAACCCAAAAACAAATGTGTGTACATTACCATTCAGTTGTTAAAAATAATGCCCGTGTTTCATGTTTTAATTGAAATAAAACCTTCATTTGAGGAGCTTGGTCTCCACTTGCCAATGGTCAATCTACTTTCTATACAGAGAAAGGCAGGAAAATAGGTAATACCTACTAGCACTATAAGGGTTACCATATAATTATAATTCCTTACGCTCTTTAATGTTGTCATCAAAAAGGATTAACTCACTTCCCCCTTCTCAGTCCCTGCTGATGAATGCTGTCTTGGAAAATACCACATGTTGATGCCCTTTTTAGTAAAGTGTAGATTATAATGTAAAATGTACCCTCTGTGGCCTCATGGAGTACTATCTGAACCATATTTATCCTTAAAGGGCATGTCCACCCCCAAAACTATAATCCCCCCAACTACTGGCCCCACCATGTAGTGTAGTTTAATCCTTACCTAAACACCAGTCCACCCCCATAGGTTCTCCTGTAGTCCCCCCCAAAGTCCCAAAAACTGCCCACGAGGAGGCTAGCAGAGTCCATATAGGACTCTGCTCCTACCTGGCCTAGGTAGATTTTTGCCATGGTACTGCAGCCCTTCTCCCCCTCCCTCCCCCTCCCTCTCCCTCCCTCTCCTCCCTCTCCCGATTCCCTCCCCCTAGCATTTAACCCTTTTAGTATAGGCTCCACTGGTCCCCAGCCCCAACCGCATCATTTTTATTTAAGAAAGCTCCCCAAACTCTTACTTACCTCTCCTCTTTCCTCCGCTGAAGTGAGCTGCCGGCAGCCGCGTCGTGATTGGCTGCAGCTCAGCCAATCCAGACGCGGCTGCCGGTCCGCCCCTCTGCTTGCATTTCTCGCAAGCAGAGGGCCGGGAGCGCGGCGGAGGAAAGAGGGGAGGTAAGTAAGAGTTTGGGGAGCTTTCTTAAAATAAAAATAATGCGGTTGGTGTGGGGGACCAGGGGGAAGCCTATATTAAAAGTAAGATTTAAGGGTGGACATACCCTTTAAAGGCTATGTCCACCCTGGAAAAAATTTTTTAATATATGGTCCCCCTGGGCTCCCAGCCCCAACCGCTATAATTTTTTTTTTAGAAAGCCCCCAAACTCTACTTACCTCCCCTCGATCCTCGCCGTGCTCCCGGCCCTCTGCTTGCAAGGAAATGCAAGCAGAGGGCGGGACCGAGCCGCGTCTGTGATGGCTGAGCGGCAGCCAATCACAGACGCGGCTGCCGGCAGCCTCTCAGTTCGCCGGAGGAAAGAGGAGAGGTAAGTAAGAGTTTGGGGAGCTTTCTAAAAAAAAAAAATATGCGGTTGGGGCTGGGAGACATGGGGGAGCACAATATTAAGGGGGATTTGAGCTATGGGGAGGGATAGTAGAACGGGAGGGAGAGGGAGGGAGAGGGAGGGAGAGGGAGGGGGAGGGAGGGGGGAGAAGGGCTGCAGTACGCATGGCAAAAATCTACCTGAGGCCAGCTAGCAGGCAGTGTCCTATATGGACTCTGCTAGCCTCCTGGTAGTCATTTTTTGGGACTTTGGGGGGGGACTACAGGAGAACCCTATGGAGCTGGGATGTGAGGTAAGGATTAAACTACACTACATGGTGGGGCCAGTAGTTGGGGGGATTATAGTTTTGGGGGTGGACATGCCCTTTAAGCAATAGTGTGTTGCTTTATATAAATATGAAGATAGTGTTGCTGTTTTGAATATGGACATTATAGAGAGAGATAATTCTATATACTGTATGTCCTTATGTATAAATATGTATACACACACACACACACACACACACACACACAAAAATTAGATAAACACACAAAACTGTCATCCCCATGCTATTTTAGCAGTTTATTTGTGCATTCTCCCTGACCTACTTTAAGAAATGTAAATTGCTTCTTTCTCCTCAGTTAAAATATTGCAACAGTCCCACACTGTACCTGCAGGAAAAACATGTTTACTTCAGCAATTCTTTGTTACAGTCATACGGTTTGAGAGAAGCCCTTTGGCAAGCCAATACATTTTCAAAACAAAAGCCTCATAAGGCAGATGATTATTCTAATAGCAAAAGCAAAATAATTACTTAACAAAGTTAAAAGAGGATTTTCAAAGCAATTTTTAATTTTACAGCTTTTGTTACCACATTTATACTTAACATTACAGGGTATGCACAGTATGTTAAAACAATCTGTAAAGCATGAAAAATCTCTATGAGCATAATATGGCACTCACCACCTTCTACCGTACCTGTTTTGCTCTACAAATCCCAAAATCCTAGATGTGAAGTCTGCCTATCCCAGAATTAGTAATATTTGAATGGATGGACGGTCAAAGCATATGTGAGACCTTTGGTTAACCAATATTTATTTTTTCACTGTTTCCACTAGCAACATATTTTCTAGTGGATACATTTGCAGATTTATTGGGAAGTATAATTCACTTCAAATGCATTTCTGGGACCTGTAAGTAAAACAGATTTAGGGTTTGGTGGTGTTTTCTACAGATAGGTAAAATATAATTTGGGGAATGAACATGCCATTTAAGGTCTACTATGAAAACAGAAATTATCCAGAACAATCTATTTGCAAAATGAGAAGGGGAGCTCTAGCCAAAACTCACCCATACTTACTTGATACATTTTGATGGATCAGTAAATCTAAAACCGGTCATTAACTGATATTGTGGTCCTGCATTTGTCTCATGTAATGATGTAAAAGCTTTTAGGTATAGGTATAGCATTTATGTTGCAGGGGTGCCTAATCTAAGCTATGCGCCCTCCCCCATGCAGTGACAGGGCCCCAGATGTAGCCCCACCCAAATCTACCCAACACGCGCCAGGGGCGCCCAGGGACTATCATTACACGTAACTTTGTATATGTATGACTTGTGCCTGTTTTTAAAAACTGTTTGAGTGGTATAACAGGTGCAAATAATACCCCCTTTTTGATGGCTCATACCTACTGTTTGGCATCTTTGCTATACTAATTATGTTCACACTCTGCATGATTTTCCCTGCTAGCAGCATGTTGGGTCTAGTACCCCCTGTTGAGGTCAATAGAAAATGCAAGGGAAGTCAGGCTAACAGAGTGTAGGCAGGTGTGTTTGTCCACATGAGCAGTAATAGATCTCACACAATAGCAAAAATAGTCTCTTGTCACTTTGATGGCTATTTCCCTGGTATTAGCATAAACTAAACTGAACATTTCATGTAACATATCAATTAACCCCTTTATTACAGCTATTGACCACTAAACTAAGCATTTATACAGAGACAGAAAGGAATAAGGGACAGTATTTTACTATAATGAGGATTTCACCTGTAACAAATGCAAAATAAATTTTCCAGATTTTGCAGGATAGTTTGGGACTTAAACTGTCTAAAGAACCCAAATATCTGAAATTCCAGTAAACCTTGAAACCTTTAAAGGGTATGTCCACCCCAAAAAATACATTTTACCGTAGTGTAGTGTACCCCAGCCCACCCCCAACCGCCAAGCTAGTTTTGTAAAAAAAAAAAAAAGCCCCAGAAATATACTTACACTCGTTTGTTCCCTCGGCTGTCTGCTCCTGGCCCTCTGCTTGCCAGAAGTAGCAGAGAAGGGCTGGACTGGCAGCCAATCACAGGCACAGCTGTAGGCTATGCAGACAGCCGAGGGAATGAAGGTGCGTAAGTATATTTCTGGGGCTTGTTTTACAAAACCAACTTGGCGGATGGGGGTTGGCTGGAAATAGATTTTTAATGGTAGGGCACCAAGCAGCCTAAAGGGATCTGTAGGGTGGGATGGAGGGGGGAGGTCTCCCCTGCACATGTCATTCTACAGGAGGACAAGGAAGAAACAGGGACCGGATGGCACACAGACAGCTTCTACTCTCCCATGTACAGAACACCCCCAACCCTTTAATCACTAATACCTTTCCCAAAAGTGCATCTACAGTGAGTTCCTTATTCTTCCTTATCCTTGCACGCAATCTTCTGGCTTTACTGTGCTGTAAAAGCTTTGAGAACTTTTGTGCATGTTCAGCTACTGGTAGAACCACATGGGGGAGTTGGGGAAGTTCTCTACTAGGAAATAAAATATGATTTTAGGAGGTAGAAGAGTGCACCAAATCTCTCTCGTCGTACCTGGAGTTTAGGGGAACGTCTTTCAGGCAGAAACATTTTTGAGGTAACTAAAACAGTGCTTCTCATGTGGGCATGTGTGTTTGGTTGTATCCCTGTTTAGTTTGGTGTACTGAGGGACATGTATCCTTTAAAGGGTATGTCCACCCTTAAATCTAATTTTTAATATAGCCTTCCCCCTGGTCCCCCAGCCCCAACCGCATCATTATTATCTTTAGAAAGTGCCCCAAACTTTTACTTACCTCCCCTCTTTCCTCCGCCGCGCTCCCGGCCCTCTGCTTGCGAGAAAATGCAAGCAGAGGGGCGGGACCAGCTGTCGCGTCTGTTATTGGCTGAGCGGCAGCCAATCACGGACGCGGCTGCCGGTCATTCAGTGCAATGGAGGAAAGAGGGGAGGTAAGTAAGAGTTTGGGGAGCTTTCTAAAAATAAAAATTATGCGGTTGGGGCTGGGGGACCAGGGGGAAGGCTATATTAAAGGGGATAAATGCTAGGGGGAGGGAATCCGGAGAGGGAGGGAGAGGGAGGCCAGGTAGGAGGCAGAATCCTATATGGACTCTGATATCCTCCTGGTGGGCAGTTTTTGGGACTTGGGGGGGGGGGCTACAGGAGAACCCTATGGAGCTGGGATGTTAGGTAAGGATTAAACTACACTTCATGGTGGGGCCAGTAGTTGGGGGGATTATAGTTTTGGGGGTGGACAGGCCCTTTAATTGAAGGAGGATGTGTTATTTTTTTGTTTTTGTTGGGTGGGGGGCAGGGGGCTGGGTTTTTTTTGTGGAACTGTTATACTTGATGGTTTGTTGTTTTTTTGGTTTTTTTGTTTTTTTTAACCCAAAATGAACTGTGTAACTTTAAATGGATAGTGCGTGCCAAGTACAGTATATTATCAACTGCTGTCACAATATGGATTTGTTTCCCTATATTGTTTGAAAATACATACATCTATAATTAATATCCAGGCCCGTTTTGTTTTTTTCTGTAAGCCTATGCTGGCGAGGTTCCATTGCATTTTACAGAAAACAACTGCTGTACCTTGCTCACATGGCATCCTATAAAAGGATCTCTTGAAAAGGCTAGGTAAATTACAGTAAGTGATATGCTTAAGGGTGTAGACTGGAATTTCCCTGTCCTCACTGTAAACAGATTTTAATCTCTAAAGCAGCAATTTTCAGACTGCCAATAATGGCTTTGAAGGACTAGTTTACATTGTACTTGGTTATGTACAATGAAAAGCAGCACATGAGAGAACTAATTATATCAGTCCATATACATAAATGAGTAAAAAAAAAGGACATTAATTATTGTTTTTAAATAATAGTTTAAATCAGAGATTTCATTAGTGTGCATCCAGTCTGTCTGTATTTATGAAAATATGATATGAAAGTCAGGCTGTGGACTTCTACTTATTCTCAAGTATTGCTGAGTATGTTATTCTCTTTGCAGGCTGTCAGCAGGGATTGCAATTCCACCCGGCTCTCATACTTTTCCCTAAAATACTGTATCTCTTTAAACTACTTGGTGTAGGGAATGACATGGCCCTATATTACAGTTTAGGTCTTACCTCCCATTCTTCAATCAATATCTCTGCAGCCAGGGAGGAAGAGAGCAGAATCCACCGCAGCAGCATTGTTCCTGGTTCCTGGTTCGAATCAACTATAGTGCACATTATTGAGCGTGCATGATGTAGTTGATTAGAACCAGGAAGTGGTCGGGACCTGTCATTTCCAGTCTTTCCTATCTTCGTTCCTGGATCCTAAGATATTGATTGAAGAACGGAATGTAAGACATATCTGTTGTATTCAATTAGATCAACTGGACTTGAAGTTTAGTTCTTGAAGACGTTTCGCTAGTCATCCGACTGGCTTTCTCAATTTAAAATGACTTGTACAAGAATCTTTGGCAATTATGTACCCTGGAAAATCCCAATTAGCAATCACAGCCAAGTGTTAAGGGTGTGATTGGATAGTGGCTAAGAGGTGTTATAGGAACGCCCAGAGTAAGGTGTCAAAACAGCAACTGCATCAACGTATAGCCCAGCACAGAAGAGCCAATTCCTCGGGTCAGGAATTAGCCGTGTACCTGCATCTTAAGGATAAAGGACATACCTTTGAAGATTGTAATGTTAACATATTGGCAAAGGAATGTGACTGGTTCAAGAGAGGTGTTAAGGAGGCCATTTATGTGAAAATAAAGAAACCAAGCCTAAATAGAGGTGGGGGGGTTCGACACCAACTGTCTGCCATGTACAATGCTGTTTTGACACCTTACTCTGGGCGTTCCTATAACACCTCTTCCTCCACTATCCAATCACGCCCTTAGCACCTGGCTGTGATATGCTAATTGGGATTTTCCAGGGTACATAATTGCCAAAGATTCTTGTACAAGTCATTCTGAATTGAGAAAGCCAGTCGGATGACTAGTGAAATGTCTTCAAGTCCAGTTGATCTAATAGAATACAACAGATATACCATGACCTGGATTAATGAGAAACTTCACAAGCAATGTAAGACATAGTTCCTTAACCCCCCAGTCTTCAATCAATACATTAAAGGAATAGTTCATTTAAATATCATGATCACGTAATTAAATATAATTACCTGATCATGTTTTCAGGTGAGTGTCACAGTCTCACACTAAAAACCATAAATATCACATGAAAGGATGCTCATCTGTTTACAGCTCTGTTAAAATGCAAAAAAAAACACTCAATGCATCTCTCTCACTGGTGTCTGTAGTCTTGTTTAGCTGCTCTCTACACCATTTTCTAACAGACATGGATGCCCGCATGCACCATACTAGCCTCCTATAATTCCTCCTCCCATAGCTGACCCTTCTGGGCTTTCAGGCGGTTTGACATGAATCTGGACTGCAGATATTATTTATTATGTTATAATTTACTATATTTAGTAATTTTGGCTTAGTTTAAAATGTTTCCCTCCAACTTTACATACCCTATATTTAGTATTAAATGTGAACTCTAATCCAAAGAAAAAAAGATGATGAAATGTGTTAATGATTGAAAGGAATTCTTAGAAAGAAAAAAAAATCTTTTTCATCACACATTAACCAAAGCAGCGTTTTTTTTTCATGGTCCAGTAACCCATAGAAATTATTTCATTTATTGCCTACAATGACCACAGGCCTGTGAAGCAGAATCATGGTTATCAGTAGCAAATGTAAATTACAAAGGTATTAGGAGACAGTTTGTATAACAGCACAAGGCCCAGCCCTGGTGCTTATGGGGTGTGAATCACACATTCTGACTATAATAATGATCGTTACATGAACAGGATGCCAGTATGGGAAAAAGAGTTGTCCCCTGTTGAAGGGAAAACAATAGCAATCATTTGTTTTGTATGTTTAGCAAACCGGCATAGTGGATTGTTATGCAGCATTGGCAGACCCCTTTAAAGATGCTAGCATTCCGTCCAATATGATCATGAAAGATTATGTCAGGTGATATATATTCGTAAATTACGTATATAAAGAGTTTGTATGTACTGGCATCCTTTTTCTGTCAGATCCTGCTTCTTGTATTTATATTGCATCATTTAAAAAGGTTTATGACAAAGTGCAAATCTTTTAACACTGCTATTTGTAAATAAAAATACTATTAAAAAGATCTGACCAATAGGAAGACATGCTTTTTGTAGAGTGCTTCTTCCCATAGGTCTCGTTGTAAATAGAGTAAGGGAACAGAGCTGGGCAGAGAAAAGTAAGTGTTTCTGCTGATCTACTATAAACCTAGTTGTTTAGGTCCTCACCCCGGGGACGTTTAAAAGGGGGAGATAAATTAAGTTCTCCTTTAAGGCCTTTATAAAAAGAGAGCAGTACCTAGCTGTTATGTAATTTATAGTGTTTAATTGTGTGCCTCTTTTTAATCACTGCAATTTGCAGGTAAATAATATATTGTTTTGGGGGCCGCGTATGGGGATCGGTCGGGTCTGTGTGTGCTGTTCCCACAGCATGTATGTCGACAGATACCAATGTGATCTGTGGGCACACATGCCAACTGGCATGCAGGGTTTGGAAAAGGTTTATAATACAGCATATAATCCATACCCTTAATAGGTCTCTATGGGATAGTAACGTGCTGATTATAACCATAGGGAATCAGGAAATACAGCTTGCGTACCCTTCTTCCCCTCCTTTTTCTCCTATGCAAGGTCATTGGCTTCCAATCCCCCCTCCATGGAAACCTTTGTTCAGCAGAGTACTATCCTTCCTTACTCCTCCACCCCTCATGCTATGCGTGATTACCAGTAGGAAGCTGGTAAAGAAATTGCAGTGACTGTCAGATGCTCTCATGGAATGGACACTTTTTTGTGGTTCCCCCTATCCTCAAATGAATCAGTAATAAAAAGTGAAATTTACAGCCAGAAGTCGAGGGGAGGGCAGAAGGGGAGAAAAGAGCCCTGTAAATATTTTGGAATCTGCAGCCCATACTCTGATCCTAAACAATTGAGCCTGCAGCCAAGAGGAAAAGTGAAGGGTTTTGATTAGTTGGAGGAGCAAATAAGTAAGAGGGGGGTGGGGGAGAAGAAGAGTCTTGGAAAATTTTGGCATTTGCCTTTAGTGGAAGGTATGGAGAATTTTGGCATTGGCAATGGGGAAAATTTCTAGGAATTTTCACAAGTTCCACATATAAGCTTGTGGATTATAATAAATAATGTTACCCTACTGCAAATTAAGAGGAAATTAAGGGCTAGGCCACACTGCTGCGTTTTTTTTTTGCGTTTGCACTTGCGATTTTACAAAATCATTGAAAACGCGTCAACGAAAAAAAAACGTGCGTTTTTCGGTGCGATTGCAATTGCGTTTTGCGTTCTGCATTTTTAATCGCAATTGCATGCGTTTTCCTATACTTATCGAAGAAATCGCAAGCGCAAACGCAACGAAAATCGCACATGAAATCACATGCTATTGCGTTTGCGTTTGCGTTGCAGTGTGGCCTTGCCCTAAAAGTCACCTCAGATTTCCATGGCCTGTATATTATATGGTCACAGAACTCCTCTGTAAATTATAATATCCTTATATTTAAAAGTAGGGGGTAAATGATTCACTATTTTAGAGTGTTTCAAAGTGTGATTGATCAGTGAAGACACATAAGACTTTCTTGTATGAAATATATAGTCAAGTAGGAATAGATTGAAAGAAATATTTTATAAGAAATCCATAGTAGGGATCTTTATGATTTCTAAGTCCCTCTCAATTTGATTATTTTACAGCTTTCATTTTAATTTTTCTTACAACATTGTAAACCGGGATGGACAACATTTTTTCAACATAAGGGCATGAATTTTACTTTACTCCCCACCTGGGTGCTGCCTCGTGCGGTTGTTGTAAGCTCTTTAGGAGCACAAGCAGCAGTGAGGCACTTCCTGGTCGCAGCTGTCAGGTATTGGGCATGATGTCACTGGTGCACTGACAGCTGCCACCAGGAACCAGAGGGGTAACGCAGAGAAACCGGTCTGGTAAGTCTCTTCAGGGATATCTTTGAGGAAGGTAAGTAAAGTGAAAATGGGGGTGGAGGGGTGCTAAAATGCTATTTTATGGATGGACATGTCCCTTAAGTCCGTATTTTTTAAAGAATGAATATGTATATATAAGCATCATACATTTATTTTTATATATATATATATACATATATATGAACACCTACTGTACTGTACAATAATAACTGGGCTTTATCAAAGTCCACTCCCCCCCATAGCACCTAAAGAATACATTTCTATATAATGTCATGTACAGTAAGTGTTCCGAAATGGAAACATAGTTCTATTGTCCATCTTTTAATGTTTTGGGGAGTGCAGGGAAAGTTCACAGGAGCTCTAATCAGTGCACTACAACACACAGATTGTACAACAATTATTAAGGCTTTGGATCCATAGCGCTATATTAAAGGTGTGGATTATATTAAGGATTTGAACTAGGCTGTGTACCTCTGCTTTTTATAGCACAACTCCTAATGTTGGCCATGCAGTAAATTGATATTAGATCAATTTGAAGTTTAAATATGCAGTATTACCTCCCCACATTCCCTGCAAAATTGTTCATGGAAACTCAAAGACTCACCATTGGCAATATATCAATGTGCAGCTCCAATAATCTAAAGCTGGGTACACTGTACAGATTTTTGAAAGATGACAGGATCTTGCATTTTTCAAAGATCTGCATACACACAGGGAGAACACTCAGGACTCTGTGTTTCCATCGGGCACAGCAGACTCCCTCTATGGGAAGTTACCACTGGCGAGGGAAATTTACTGACTTTACCGAACGAGCGCTCTGCGGACCCGAATGTTTGGCGGCCACGCTCTAATTCGGAAAGCGCCCACGAACAGTGCCGATAAAGCCCCAATACCGTCCGACGGTATCGGGGCTTTATCGGTACTGTGTGTACCTAGTTTAACGCTTGACTGTGAGACACCTATGATGTGCAACCATCATTTTTGCATTTTTGCCTACTGGCTGTGACTTAATAATACCCAATCCAGTTCTTTAGTTTTTTTCTGATTTGTTTCTTGCTGTGTTATGGTATTGCTTGAAGCAAAAAGCTAGAAATAATTTATCTTTATTTAGTCTGTTCCAGCTATCATGTGTTTATGTAGTTCCTATAAAGTGTGTTTGATTATTTCCTTTGCAGAAAGAAATAATCATACTTTTTGAACAGAATACTACTGGAAACTTGTATCCGAATAAAATTGTGCTAATTGTGAGATACGGGGTAGATAGAGCTATATTCTTCATAGCAGAAGCATGACTTGTGTCCAGTGTCACCCAGTTGTTTGTATGCGGTATGTAGTAAAGATATTCCCAGACCTTTTTTTCCCCTTTTAAGCTCATCTATTTTTGAAGTTACTAATCGGTTTAATTAACAGCTGGAGGTATTAATCTATTGTCTGTTGTGCTCATCAGATTAGATGTTTATAATCCCATTATAGGCTGTTTTTTTGTTATGATATACTGTATTGTAAGTACACAAAGCTGGCCTAAATAAAATTAAAGGTTATATAGCTATGCGCGCACAGACTTTCTTCCGATCGGATTTGCGATCGAGGGTAACGATCCTAGTTTCGGTAGCAGTATTGTTTGGCCCTCGGTTATTTTTTAATACCTTTTAATACTTTACCTTACCAGCGGGCAGGTGGCTGGAATACGCAAAACTGATACAATACTCTATGTTTTAACTAAAATTGTTTATTCATATATGAATTGTACAAATTATTATCCATGTCACAGACATCAAAAAGTAATTTCTCCTTCAATGAAAAGAGACTGTTTTTCTTAAAACTCAACAGTTAAGAGTAGTGATGCTGAACCCATGGGACGCACATGTGGGCATGGTATGTGCTTAACAGGGCGTTTCCCGAACACAGTATGGTGTGCCGCTAGTGATGCCCCCAGCATGGGCAGGGTTAGGTACCCCTGCTTTAGAGCCCACCTTACCTAACATTAAAATGTGTCATACACGTTGAATGCAATGCATTTGTTTAAAAAAACAACAAAGACCAGGTTAGGCTCCAAGTTTAAATTTTGCAGTATTAATACAATTTAATTCCCTGTTTGAGTCCATACTATTTGTTTTACAGTCTGCTATATTATATATATATTTTTGTAGTGATTATGGAAGATGTGCTGTTTTTACTTGCAAAAATGTTTTGCAGATGTTTTTTATTTCTTTTTTTTCCCCTGTAGGTTGACTGTGGAGTCTGGGGCCTCTGATGGGAGGTATCAGGATTTTCTGTAGTTATTGCAGAGAAGAGTCTTTTAGACAGACACTGTATGATAAATAGACATACTAGTAAGGTCACATGATGGCAGTTCCCTCCTGCTGGAATGGTGATCACATCCATTAAAAATCTTGCTTTGTTAGTTTAATAACTTCTATTGGGTCTGCCAGTTTATAGAAAGAATTTTAATTTATTAAATAGGATGTTTTATTGAAAACAGCATTACTATTTGTGACACTTTAAAAAGATTCATCCATCTACTCTTTTCTAAATTTCTGTTGGCTTTAACTTCACATGAATGTCTGTATGTAATGCAAAAACCTATATTGTGATTTTAGGGCAATGTTTACATCATCAGTTGTCAAATTCAAAATACAGGGTACTGAATAAAGCAAAAAAATAAAAAAATAAATATCTACCCATTATTGTTAATGTGTAAGGCCACCTTTACTCTGCAGTTTATTTACCAGCCAGGGTGTATTGCATACAGCCTTCCTGAGGCAATACATAGCAGTCAGCTGATTTTATATGTTCCTAGTAAAAGATAAAGCTTTTAAATGTAATCTGTATTCTTTGCATAAACTGTGGTGGCTCACCTGCTAAAGTGCTTGTTTTAGAAACATAGTCTATGGTTTCTAATCCTTGTTTTGGTCTGTTGAGCACCGCATAGCATGTTAAGTGTACTGCTTACACTTAGTTTGGTTTCACCCAGCTAAGGTGGATTATGGGAGTTGGTCCCTAGTACCCAGCAGCCACAGCAAATGGAGAGCTGTTGTATGTTTGTGCATGTGCTTTGTCTATTGCCGGACAATGTTATCTGGAGACTTTAGTTCTCTTTGACAGTTTGCATTATTATTTTCCTGAGGCCCCACACAGTCTCCTACCTCTGTTTGCAGCCTGGATACTCTGTAAGGCAAGTTGAATGTGTAATTTCAAATCACTTGGTGTCTGGTACAATTTTGGTCAGTCGGGTCAAAAAACATTTGCCCTAGTCAAAATAGTACAAAAATTATCGGTACATTTTGGTTGATCATGTGGTCTTCAATAGGTGATAAAATCACATCAACATATTGACAATACTGCTTTTTTACAGACTGGCAGACTACCAATTGTTTTATTGCTTGGTGGTCCGTCAGGCAAGAATATCAGGTCATAATTGACCAGTGTGTACCAGTCCTAACTTTAGACTAGCAGGAATAATCTTTAGAAATTGGTTTTAGTTTTAGTTGTGCTTTAATTTTTCTTGATTTAGAAACAAAACAGTGGTAATAACAAGTGCTTTGATTTCTTTTTTCTTTGTTTATGGGCTGTGATTCCATAGGCACCTAAGGGTTAATGCCTCATCTTGACACATATAAAGCCCTAGTACTCCCTTTTATCATATATTTTATCATTGTACCTTAAGAGAAAACATTACTCTCCACTGATGAAGATTCCTTCTCATTAATGCATTCCCCTGCACAAATTGTTAAAATGATTATTTGTTGTTGAGGCTCAATATCTGGTATTTTTATATGATGTGGTCATCAGTCCTTTTATCTGGTATGCAGCTGGTTAAAGAGCATCTTGTTTGTCAGAAGTGGTTTAGCTTTAAAGGGAGGCATACTTTCAGTTATTTTCAGCTCATGTAAACAGATTTGTATGAACTTTTGTTTTGGGTTTATTACATAATCCACCAGCTGTCAGGCAGCAGCACATTGCTATGCAATTTAAACTATTTTTGCAGGCTGCGGGCATTAGGGTTAATAACTCACACCAACAGAAGGATTTTGCAGTATACAGGAGTTCCAGTTGTACTGAGAACTTCGTTCTTCCTGTTGGCCAATCCAGCTAACAGCTTACTGTAAATGTGGCTGGCTGCCAGTCTGTGGCGCAGAGACTTTTCTTCTTCTACTTGTAATACTGTAAGCTGGCATGAAGACAAGAATTACAGTCGTGCTTGTTGTTTGTTGCTGTATTTTTCCCTGCCTGAGTGTCAGAGCTCTGAGAGTGTGGGAAGATGTGAAATGAAATGCTTGGATTGGTTAGAAATTAAAAGAAAACACCAACTTAAGTCTGTCCCATAAATAGAAAGGCTTAATAACATGGCTTGTAAAACATTGTTGTCTCTGTATCCTATGGTTTAACTGATAAATTCTACATATTAAAGTAACCTTCTGTTCTGGGCAGTGATCATTGGTTAGGTGGAGAGAGTTTGATTGCTCCTTGTTTGATCATTATTATCTGATTTTTTTAGTCACATTGGTGTATCTTTGTTAAGGAGTTACATAGAAAGTTATCAGTTATTTTAATTAGCAGTATCTGTGTTGTAAAGCCTCCAATACATGTACGATTATTGGTTGGCGGGAGCAGTTGACAATGGCCAACTGATTCGGCTAACAATCTCACGTGTAAGGCGGCTGTCATCGGTGTTGATCACAAATGGAAGCAGATGGGAGCCACCACACAAAAGATTCTTAGCTGAAGCAGTCAGTCTATGTCCAACACATAGATGGAACCGGTACAGATTCCAAAACCATGAACCTTAATTGCAAATCTGAGTGTCTCTTCTCTGCAAAGTGTTTTGGGATAGGCAGTCGACTGTCCTTTGCCCCACTACGGGACCTATGTTGAGAAACTCTTGCTTTGACTGCCAATGGGGTTTCCCCTACATAAACCAACTGGCTGGGACCCCACAACGCATACACTACATATTTAGAATATTTGGATTAACAGGATTACACACTTTTTAAGTGATTTATAATGCAGTGTAATTACACTGTGTCAAATTTATAAAAAAAAATTACAAAAGTTTGCCTGTGCTATTAAATTAGTGTTAGCTTTATACTGTGTTGCTTCTATATGCATTCCGTAGTACTTTGGTACTTACAGTATAAAGCAACCAAAACTAAAATTTATACTAAAATAACTGATATTTTATATTTTATTCTGTCTTCACATCTGTCTATTTAATCTACATATGTAATGTCTATCGGTTACATTTTAGGAACTGCTACAATCTGTTTAAAAAAATGGTCAAAAAAACATCAGGTTACCTATTTGTAATCTAATCATGCAAATTTTAGAAAGCAATCATTTTAAACCTTAGTGGGGCTTGACTAATGTGAACAGACTTATCATTACTTCAGCCCTTTAATATATCATATTGATGGCTCATTGGTTAAGTCTGGATGATTTTCTCTAAGCTTCAAGGGTGGTGGCTTTGACACTTTACAAGGATGAAAGAGTTTTAGAATTGATTTTTTTACCCAGATTCTTAATAACTTTATAGAAGAAGTTTGTACTTGAGACTGTCTGATGTGTGTCTCTCCAGCACCACCCTTTGGCCGTCTTGATACTTTTGTTTATTATTTCAGCACAGCTGTATTAATTCAGGATTCAACTTTAAAACCAATGTAGCAGTGGAATGTGGAATTGCCATTCAAGTAACACCATTCACTGTTTTTGTTATTATTTAAGCAGATAGTACTTTTTTTTTTCAAAAGGTGCAGTGTAAATGCTACAGTATAACATTTTCACTCTGTGTAACAAGTTGTTAAATGATCAGAAGGGATAACACATGGGATAGCAATGCATCTTCCATGATAACTCTGTATTGTATATATCATTTATTTAATCAACACACAATATACAGTATCTTACTAAAGTGAGTACACCTCTCACATTTTTATAAATATTTTATTTTATCTTGGGACAATACCGAAGATCTGAAACTTTGATACAATGTAAAGTAGTCAGTGTACAGCTGCATAACAGTGTAAATTTCCTGTCCCCTCAAAATAAGTCAACACACACCCAATTAATGTAACTGCTAGCAACAAAAGTGAGTACACCCCTAAAAGAAAAATGTCCAAATTGGGCCATGTGACTTCTAAGTGTTACAAAGTATCAGGGGAGCAGGTGTGTTAAGTTTGGTGGTGTTACTCTCACACTCTCATTATGGTCACTGGAAGTTGAACATGGCACCTCATGGTAAAGAAAACTCTAAGGATCTAAAAAAAAAATTGTTGCTCTATGTAAAGATGGCCTAAGCTATTGCCAGAAACTGAGCTGTGGCATTATGGCCAAGATCATATAATGGTTTAAATGGAAAGGTTTCACTCAGAACAAACTTCACCATGGTCAATCCAAAAAAAAGTAGAGTGGATGTGCTTTGTTTATTATCCAGAGGTTGTCTTTTGCAAATAGACCTGTGAGTGCTTCCACCATTTTTGCAGAGGTTAAAGGGGTGTGGAAGGTCAGCCTGTCAATGCTCAGAAAATATGCTGCACACTGGAATTATTCTGCATGGCTGTTGTCCTATAAGGAAGCCTCTTATAAAAGATGATGCGCAAGAAATGTAACAAACAGTTTGCTGAAGATAAGCAGATTATTTGAAACAATTACCTGCTATTTTCTCCTACTGGTAATTAGTATCCTATGCATTTACCTCCTGTTACTAGAACAGTCTTTTCTAAATGCTAAATACCTTCACCATTTACCTGTACTGTTTTTCTGGACAGTTTATGGGGATACATTAAGGGGATGGACAGTGAACTGTCCAGTGAAGCCTCTGTATAGTCTGTGAGAATGAAAGGATCTTTGCTTCTTTGGTTATTTTAAGATTTTGTCCTGTTGTGAGAGGTTGTCAAATAAATCCTAAAGGAAGTACTTTAATGAGGATTATGCAACTAAGAAAAAAAAGACAATGACTAGTCTCAGAAGATTATAGGAATCGTATATCATGAAGTTTGTGGTATTTAGATGCACAACACTTCATTCTAGAAGGAAACACCCTTTTTTCAGGCTCCTGCAATGCAACATCATAGCACCATGATGTAGTAGAAGTTTGTTCCCAAATGTATAAGGAGAAAGACTCATACATAACAAAGAGCAATTTGTATTCCCACTAGATGATATTACAGGTTGCATGTTACATAAAAATTAAATGGATGCAATTTTGTTACATTTTCCTGTTAAACATTTTTTTTAATTAACATTTTCCATACTGCTTTACAGGGGCAGTAATATGTGGTCAAAGGTTCCTTTAAGTGATTAAGATTTACAGTTGGTCACACCAGAAAATATGCCCAAAATTTTGGCCAAAATATCATCTGCGGTAGTTGATAGGGTCACAATATCGACCTAAAAGCTATGCAAGAACAGTAAACTATTACTTCCAATCTGTTTGATAGGGATAGCAAGCAGAGTCTCCTTTTATCTGGTTATTACATTAGGAGCTAGTTATGCCTAGAAATGTATACCTGGCAACAGATTTAGAGATTCAATACTTACTTCAATGCTACACTATATTTTCCGGCTCCTGCAATGTAGTAATCACTTAACGTGATTAGCTGCATTGTGGGTCCTGGTAAGGTAAGGAGCACAGAGATAACGTCCCTTTTAAAAATAAACTCTATGGATTTCACATCAGGTGCCTGTTGCCATTGAAGGACAACAATACCCCAAAAAACAACATCTCCCCCATTACATGTCCACACTTCCAGCAGCTGAAATCGCTTACTCTCATTTACAACCGTGCTGCCTTCCCTTAGATATCACACAGCAAAGATGAGTGCTAAAAGCCCGCCTCCTAGAGGGCCCAGGGTCATGATTAACATATCACTTGTCATTGGCTGGTGGGAATGTCTGTTACAACCTCTCTATTCCTCCTCTGTCAGTCAAACAAACTTGAACTGTTCGGTTGCTAGGATACAGCCTACATAATCAAGCTGATCAAGGATGGGTAGAGGAGTGTTTTCTCACTGCTAGTTTTGAGTGACAGTTACAGGCAGACAGAATTGTTACACCCCCTTCACAGTGTGGCTAATTGAAAGCAGAGAGAAGCTCGAAATCAGGAAAAAAACATATAGGGAGGGCTGCATACCTTTACTCTTTTGAAAGCAGTTTAAAAAAAAATTTTTCCATCCTTTAATGGAAACGGTACAGGCCCAGCAAAGTAGGAGTTAAACCCACGCTTACCTGTTATTACATCTTGAAGTGTGGGGTTTTCTCCTAAATGTTATTAAATCTATGCTAGATTAGCTTCTAGGTTTGCTTGAATGGCTGCCAGTGTCAACATTAAAATAATTACTATTTGTCCACCCCATGCTTTAAGGCATTGTAGCCATCATTGTAAATTAGGCCACACCTGTAACTCATTGTATTCCTCTAGCATTTTCATATATTCTAAAGGATTAGGAGATGAAGAAGTGTAGGGAAACGAAAGACACACACTAACTATTAAGGGCCGATAGTGTCGTTTCTCATTGACGTGCATATCCAGGTGCTCTCCCTCGCTCACAGTTGTCTCCTTGTACTAAAGTATAGGGAGTCAGCAGCAACTAAGGGAAATCTGCAGTCCCGAGCATTCTCCCTATGTTTTACACAGGAAGAAAGCTTGGGACTTTGAGTGGCGCAATCATTAGAAAATGGCGAACAGAATTATGTCGTTTTTTTAAAGATCGTGCATGTGTGTACCTAGCTTAAGATAGTTTAAAATTTTGGTATTGGTTATAAGAAAAACTTCAGATATACATAAGAAGCATAGCAGCCACAGTCCACTGGAGTCTTTTTCTGCCAAACTGCTGTGGGTGACATAACTGTGCCTGTACAGGGATTGCTGGTTAGGACTTGAAGAAGCTCAGAAAATCATACTTCTGTGTAGTCCAACCAGAATTAATTAAAAGCTATGGTATATTTAGAAGCTTTTACAGCCTTAGGATTGGTGTAAATTACTTGGTAAAATACATGAGTGAAAACCATGTGGAACATCATATCTACCCTAATGTTTTTTTTTCTGACTTTACTAGCCTCTTAAAAAATCCCACTAACTATGCAGTAGGTTTTATTGCTCATTTAGGGTGTAAGAAAACTGTATTTATGAAGATTGAATTTGTTGTTTTAAAAGGTTTGGTTGTAGCTCTTAGCAAAACGGCAGTTTGGCACTGATGGTGTGAATGTTTGCTGTATGAAAGAAAGGCCAAGTTTAAGGTAATTCTTTATCTCAGGTATGAAATGTAAAACCTTAACATAGCTGTTACAGCAAAGATCCATTAGTTGCAGAGCCATTTAGTTTAAGAAATGAAGACAGTAATCCCCAAACCACATTTCATCATTCTGCAGCAAGATCTAATACTTGGCATATAGTTAGCTTGGGAAAACATGCCACCAGGCCATACTGAAGTGTCAGGTTATAGATTTGTATGGATGCATGTATTAACTGCTTTATGTAATGAGTTCAGCAATAAATGGTGTAGAGTGACTGGTAATAAAATTTCTAAATCATAAGTCTTTGCATAGTCAAAATTACAGCTCTCGTGGAGGGTTGATCGGCCACAGACTCAACCTTCCATACACAGTAACCTGAACATTTTTTAATTATGCCTAGTGCAATAAAATGCATACATGACACATAGTTTTAGATTTTTTGATAGGGGAGTGGTGTAATTGCTATGTGTATTGATGGACACACAGTACCGTGTGTCCATGTTTGGGTTTTTTTCCCATTTGATTTGTATAGAATTGGCAAAAGTGCTCAGGTTTGCAGCTAGGTTTAGATAGATAATAATATGTATTTTCATAAATAAAGTTAAGAATGGCTTCTATAGGCAAGGCAGAGTAAAGGACTTAAAGGGGAAGTTCAGTGCAAATACATGTACTTTTCAGAAAAAAGAGCAGTATTTTTTCATCCCAATGAACTTAATCTGCCAATTCAGCATTTTGTCTGTGTATAAATAAATGCTACTTAAATACTGACTTCCTGTTTGCAGGACCCCTAATAGAGACCGTTATGGTCTTGCCCTTGACCCAGCGCCTGGGTTGATTCAGTTGCTCAGTGGAGATCTGAGCATCTTTGACCCATCCAACAGCCAATCAGTAGAAATTACTGTTAGGAACAATCCAAGGATGTGGTGCATCCTGGGAAGAAGAATGACCGTTAGAACCTAAAATGTCAGCTTACTAATATCAACAGCAGGGAATAGCAAGTGTATAAAATCAACTGATTTTTGAAAATGGAAGAGAATATGTAGAATAACTAAGTATGCATTACACAAACTAACAATTTAACAAATATTGATAATTTCCACTGAACTGTCCCTTTAAAGATGCTTACGAATTCATTTAACTTCAATCAAAATGTAAATTTACTTTGCAATGCATTTTTGTGCAGTAGGCTTCTGAAATATTTAGAAATGGATACCTTTAATTATGGATCTGAATAAAAGGGTAATTCCGCCCACCAGTCCACTTCCCTGGTACTTCTGATTGGCAGCTGTCAGCCATGGCCAATGACTTAGGCTGGGGCCAGACTAAAGTATGTCCAGGTGGAAATGTGCACACAAACACGCAAATTTCTTGTGAGCATTGTTGTGTGCTGCGATTGTGCAATGTTCGATCGGATTGATCAGAATACTGAAGACATTTTCCATTGATCTGTATATTGATATAGGCAGAAAATGTACCATTGACCCCATCATTCAGATTCTGTCTTCCATAGTTTTCAAACTGAAATCTATGTAAGATCATCGGTGCAAGGTAGGGAATTACTATCGGTTGTTCCGATCGGATTTTCAAATGTTTCAGCCGATCTTAAATTCCTATTGGAAAACCAGTGCCCCATGTATGGCTTTCTTTGGGCTTCTTTTACAGGGTGGCGTTCTGTGAACGTTTTCAGAGAGGTCCCCGCTAGCAGAACACTAGAGAAACTCTAGCAGCAAACATCTGAAACCCCTCAGAAAAAACATTTGTGTGAAAGAAGCCTTATTGCTGTTCCTTCCCTCCCTCTCTAATGCAGCTGCGTGAGCATGTAAAGAGCTCATATGAACCTTTCTGAACAGGGCTGAGGGTGAAGAAGTCTTGAGGTTTTGGGGGGCTTCATGGTTTGTATCAATATGATTGTGGGGGTGGAATTGCCTTGTTCAATATTAATATAACCAGTTAAATGCCACAACAACCTTTGGGAGGAAAGATAAAATTCTCAACAATTGATAATGTTTTGATTTGATAATATTTTGATTTGATGTATGAGTGAGTGGTTTGAATATATACACACATGTAGCTAGTTTTAAAAAGATCAGTAAACCACATCTGCAGTAAGACTATATAAACTAACAATAGTATGACATAATTGCCTACATTTGTTTTCCTATTCTTTAATAAGCAAAGGTCATTGTTAAAAATAAGTGGTAAGTCAGTAATCTAATATTGGTATCAAATACTGTTTGACTTGTTCTGTTTGTCCTATGCATTCCCTGGGCGACTTTATCAACTGCTTAAACTCCTCCTATATAACAAACACCTCTTCAGCAGAGACTTGTTTTTGCATGTCATTGAAGCAAAACATTAAAAGCCATGTATTATTTAGCTTAACAATAGTACCGATATACACATAAATTAAAATGTGGAGGTCCAAAGTGAAGTTTAGATTTTATTTTTCTTATAATATTATATGATTCAGTTGTATTTTAAATTCAAGAATAACATGTATTTTAATGTTATGCTAATAGATGAAAAACAGATCTGTTGCCATATTCTTCTTGCATCTGGCGGCCCAGCATTTCTTTACACACCAACAGCCTATAAGTATTGAATACAGAGTATTTTTTAATGAAATAAATTCTTAAGTGCAGTATTAGGAAATGGATGTCCAGATTTGCCTGCCCTTCCCATACTTTTTTTTTGCAATAATTTTTATTGTAATTGCTGTGTAATTGTAGTATCAACAACATAGTATACAATATTGTAACATTATAATTCATATTATAGGTATCAAGGCAAAAACTTATTTGTTATATAGAAAGAGAGGGAGTGAGGGGGTGGCAAACTCATAGGGTAACATAAAAATATATATATAAAAATTTATAAAAAAAATACACTTAGCCATTTTTTAATTGTCTAATGCTTACATATTTCCTTTGTTTATCCTTGGAGTATATTTATGGTGTGGATCCTTCCAAAAAGTGATAGGAAGTGATAGGTGGTTATGTAGCCATTTTCTTAACAGACTCTTAATGTGTTTGAACATTGGGGTATATAGTTCACTGTGTAAAGTGAACTGGCTATTGGGAAAGCCACAGATTTAGAGTTATTAATTCTAAAACCTGAGAGGAAACTGACAGAGATAATTGTCAGAATATCCAGGAATCATTGGGTTTTTGTATAGAAAGTAGGGTATCATCCACAAAAAATTCTACTCTATATTCTGTTTTACCAGCCTTAATACCATGTATCTTTGGTCTAACATAGTCATTCTGAATTGAGAAAGCCAGTCGGATGACTAGTGAAGCGTCTTCAAGAACTAAACTTCAAGTCCAGTTGATCTAATTGAATACAACAGATTTTCCATGACCTGGATGAATGAGAACCTTTACTAGCATTTGGGTCTAATTTAATGGCTGAGGCTAGGGGTCAATGCGAACCCTGTCAAATGCTTTTTCAGCGTCTACTGAAATAAAGGTTGCTGGTATGTGTGGGAAGGACTTCCCATACTTAATAAAAAAAATACATTTTAAAAAGTGATTTTACTCGTTTTATCACAGAAGTTTTTGCTGAGTGAAGAGTGAAGAAAATGGATCTTCTGTTGTTTTTAAAGGGCATGTCCACCCCCAAAACTATAATCCCCCCAACTACTAGCCCCACCATGTAGTGTAGTCTAATCCTTACCTCACATCCCAGCTCCATAGGGTTCTCCTGTAGTCCCCCCCCAAAGTCCCAAAAACTGCCCACCAGGAGGCTAGCAGAGGCCATATAGGACTCTGCCTCCTACCTGGCCTCCGGGAGAATTTTTGGCATGCGTACTGCAGCCCTTCTCCCCCTCCCTCCCTTCCCCATTCCCTCCCCCTAGCTAAAGTCTTTAATATAAAGATTCCCCAAGCTCCCAGCCCCAACCGCAATATTTGTATCTTTAGAAGCTCCCCAAACTTTACTTACCTCTCCTCTTTCCTCCGGCGAAGTGAGCTGCCGGCAGCCGCGTCCGTGATTGGCTGCCGCTCAGCCAATCACAGACGCGGCTGACGGTCCCGCCCCTCTGCTTGCATTTTCTCGCAAGCAGAGGGCTGGGAGCGCGGCGGAGGAAAGAGGGGAGGTAAGTAGAGTTTGGGGGGCTTTCTAAAGATACAAGTATAGCGGTTGGGGCTGGGTGCCCTTGGGGAATCTTATATAAAAAAATCTTTTTTTGGGTGGACATACCCTTTAAAGGAGATGTATTATCCAAAATTAAAGGCCATATCCGCAGTCACCCTTCAAATTAGAAATTGTGTAATTTATTGATGAAATCATGAGGAATAGCCAAGAAAACATGCATGCCTCCCAAAGTTCATCAATATTCTCATTGATGTTCATGTCAGGTGATTGGGCTGGCCAATCCTGGAGCATCATGATCTTCGCCTTAAGGAACTTTGATGTGGCGATGGAAGTATGCGATGGAGCACCATCCTGCTGCAGAATTTGGCCTTTTTTATGGTTGGAAATATATGAGGTAGCTAAGATTTTACACTATTGATGTTGCCTTCCACCCTGCAGATCCCTCGCACATCCCATACTGGATGTAACCCCAGATCATGATTTTGCCTCCACCAAACTTCACTGTTTTCTGGGTAAATCTCGGCTCCATGCGGGTTCCAGTAGGTCTCCTGCAATATTTGCGGTGACTATGGTGTAATTCAACAGAAGATTCATCTGAAAAATCCACCTTTTGCGACTGTGGGAGTTGGCAAATGCCAGATGGTTTTTCAATTGTCTTTTGTTTAGTGCTGGCTTGTGGGCACTGATTCAACCATGGAGGCCATTTTGAGGCAGAATCCGACAAACTGTTCTGGTTGACACAGGGATTTCATGTGACCAGATCTCCTGGAGCTCTGCTGCAGTTGAAAATGGGCTTGCCTTGGATTCGAGCCAACAAACTGTCCTCTCGTGCAGTTATCTTGCGGGGTCTGCCTGACCTGGGCTTGTCAAAAACTTCTCCAGTCTCTTCAAATCTTTTCTTATCCTCTGAATGCGCCACATCAGCAGTGGATTTGGTCCAGCCACTTGATAATCAACACTTTAGTCTCAGGGTGAATCTTAGGTATGTTGCAGAGGTCTATTTGCAGTTTATGAAGGTCTAGTGTACTGGAGTTCTTTATAACACACCGACACCTAATCGATCCATTATTAGTCACAGGTGAAGCCCGTATGACAAGGAACAACACTTTGCAAAAATTGAGTCGGGGCTTTACCACTGTGAATATTAGAATACTTTTTGTTAGTTTCGTTTTTGCATTGAAACATTATTACAAAAGCGTGTTTGGGGTAAAATGAACCATTTCTTGAAACACAATCTGCATTAGAATTATTGTTAAGCTGCACTTCAGGTCTATATGTACACAAGCGACAAGACTTTTGTCAGAAACTTACACATTAGGTCCTCTCCCTAGTTACTATTAATGAGGTAAACGGGAAGTAAGGAGGAGATAAATATAATTGTTCTTTATGTTTTATTTAAATTAAAAGTCAGAAGACAGTTTGGACATATTTTATTAAATAATTTTTCTATTTCAGAATGAGTCAGACATAGTCATATTTTCATAGACAGATCTAGTACTGTAGAGATTTTAGTATGTGATACAGTGCATTATCCCAACCTGTATATTTTTGTAAGGGGTATTACTGATAGTGCTGGAACATTCATGCAGATATTACCTTCACTAAAGTGAATCAGGTTATCCCTTTCGGCTGGCTACACACCAGAAGATATCTCCTTGATCGGGTCGGAAAATCCAGATCGATCGTGCGGTTCCCTATGGTAGCGAGTGATCAGTCGGGACAAATAGTTCCTCCATGTGTAACCCAGCCTTAATCTTTTTTCGTCCCTGCATGATTTTTTAACACTAATTGAAGTGGTCCCTTTCTAAATCTAAAGAAATAACATTTGGATTAATAATAGCATAGATATTTCTACAGAATAATAACACAATTCCTGTATAACCCTTTACTAGGTGGTTATTTACAGTCAACCCTATTTTGGATTAACTGAGGAAAATATGTAAAAATTAATGTATTGTGATTTTTTAGATGTATTTTAGTTCGTGAGGAAATACGTGTTGGGGAATATGATGATGTGAGATGATTGCCTGTAGGTTGCTTGTAGGCAATTTGTAAGTGAGCAAATGTTAGGAGTGGTGATAAAAAAACAAGTGACTCATGAAATGTGGCCTTTTTACTAACACAGTATATTCACGTAGAAGTAATTATCCCATTTTCTGTGACAGTGTTTTTCTACCTTCCCTTTGTAGCAATGCAGCACTGAAACTAATCAGTGAGATAGAGGTGAATGTCTAGTGCCTCCAGCCTTGCTTTATACAGCAATAACACATACACTGTTTCATTTTACTCCTACAGCCTTTATTAATAAATACCAATATTATTAATTTCTTGTATTTAGATTTAATTACATTTCTGTGAATGCTGGAATAAAGCACATTTGATTTCACATATGTAAATAAAGCTATGCTAAGTGGTATGGTTGTTAATTATCTTATTTGTCTTTATATCAGCAAAAATATACACAGACAAAGGTTATAGAGGTGCATTTTGCTGTTATATGTACCAGGTGTGCCGAGCATACGTTAGCAATGACAGAGCGTTTCACAAGTGGGAATGCTTGTGGCGTACAGTAGACAGTCTAGACAGTAGTACAGAATTCTGCAGCACTCTGTATTAAACTCCTAATAAGGAAGAGGAAGGGGGGAGCATGTAAGTAAGTAAATCTCTAGCAGATTGGACATTGATATGAAATATAAACAATGAGCTATGGCTGGTTTAACTCTTAAGTTAAACCGAAATTAATTTGCTATATCTGTGTGTTTGCTCTGTATGTTTTATGTCTGTGTGTTAATATCTTTTTTTAGATAAAAAAAAATAACATTACACAAAATCTGGTTTGAGCAAAAAGGTTTTCTTAAGTCGTAAATAGAAGAGTAAAACAAGCCGTAGATGCAAAATACAAAATAAACAGTGATAGATTAACTGTGAAAAACATACATAATTGAAGCTAAATCAGTTCAAGTAACTTATATACAACGACGTTTCGGCTGTGGGCCCTTTATCAAGCAAAGAATCACAGCATGTGTACACCTGTTACAAATCAGCAAGTTAAATTGTATCAAACAGGAAATAGAAACACGAGGATTACAAACTGATACAATCTTACACACTGCCCTCCCATGGTCTACTGGTGGAATAATACAATCCAATGTCACATATTTACAGATACACATAGAGATCATAGTCTCTGTTTAAACCTCTAGGTGATAGTGATGCTAATCTCTGCACCCACCAAACTTCTCTCTGTCTGAGTAATAATTGTTTATCCTTCTCGCACTCTAGCATTAATTTTAACATGTTCTAAGACCATGAAACGCATCATGTTTCATATCACAGAAGTGTTTACCAATGGTACCGGTAATGCTGTATCTTTCAGATGTATAGATGTGTGCTGAGATAATCACACCGTCAGCTTCTGTGTGGTCTCACCTACATATAGGAGACCACATGGATGTACTTAAAATCACAGTGATGTCCCCTTTTTTGAAACCGTTCTTGTGTAGTGGGATGGGTAAAAAAGTTACCCTTTATTACCTTGGGACACCATATACAATTCATACAAGGGTATGTGCCCTCTTTTTTACTGGTTAACCAGTTCTGTTTATTATCCTGATTATGCTTTGATTTGCCACCCTTTAACATGGCCCCTATTGTCTTCCCTCGTCGGTAAGACACAACGTGTAAATTCTGAAAAGCAACAATGTCTGGAAAAGGCTGTGACGAGAGGCCAATGCTTTCGTAATATCTTAATCACTTCCTGGCTGTAAGGATCATAAGATGTAACAAAGGCCAGTCTGTCAGTCTTCCTTTTTACATGATTTATGGTCTACATTTTGATGTATCTCCTTATCCATCGCTTCATTAATAATACTTTGGGGGTAGCCCCTATGGTTTTACACATGTCAGCCATATGTGCTTCTTTCACAGATTTTATATCAACCAACCTGTCAACCATCTTTAATTGACTATACGGATTATATATTATTTATATACTAGCTTAGCCACAAGGCAAAAAAAGTTTTAACCCCTGAAACAATGGGGCGACCAAGCAAACTTGACCGGGTCCTTATGAATTTTTGGTCTATAGCGTTGGCATCCTTGGATATGGAACAACATTAGCAACATATAGATTCAGACAATTATTAATCACATTCTATATGTCTTTTAATGGATCAAAATCAAGTTGACGATACACAGATGAATCTGATAACTGTGTCATTATTTCTTCATTGTAATATATAGGTGTCCATGACCACTATCGCCGCTCCCTTGTCAGAAGGCTTGATAGTGATCATGGAATTGGTACCCTATCGCGGTTTCACGCTGAGCTGAATGGGATACTTCCCTCTATTAGGTTTGACATGACCTATAGTCATACTGATGTTCATTTTTTGGATACCTTCATTGCCAGGGGAAACAATATATTCCACACCCAGTTATTTCAAAAACCCACTGACTGTAATTAATTACTACTATATTCCAACAAACATCCACCACACATTAAACAATCTATTCCGTATAGTCAATTAAAGTAGGTCGACAGGTTGGTTGATATAGCATCTGTAAAAGAAGCACAGATGGCTGACGTGTAAAAAATGTAAACATAGGATTTACCCCCAAAGTATTATTAATGAAGCGATGGATAAGGAGACACATCAAAATATAAAATACTATAGACCATAGTCATGCAAAATGGAAGACTGACAGACTGGCCTTTGTTACATCTTATGATCCTTACAACCAGGAAGTGATTAAGATATTACAAAAGCATTGGCCTGTTTTGTCGCAGTCTTTTCCAGACATTGATGCTTTTCAAAATGTACCTCTTGTGTCTTACCGATGAGGGAAGACAATAGGGGCCATGTTAAAAGGGTGCAAATCAAAGTATAATCAGAATATTAAAGGGCATGTCCACCCCAAAACTATAATCCCCCCAACTACTGGCCCCACCATGTAGTGTAGTTTAATCCTTACCTCACATCCCAGCTCCATAGGGTTCTCCTGTAGTCCCCCCCCAAAGTCCCAAAAAATGTACCAGGAGGCTAGCAGAGTCCATATAGGACACTGCCTGCTAGCTGGCCTCAGGTAGATTTTTGCCATGCGTACTGCAGCCCTTCTCCCCCCTCCCTCCCCCTCCCTCTCCCTCCGTTCTACTATCCCCTCCCCTAGCTCAAATCCCCCTTAATATTGTGCTCCCCATGTCTCCCAGCCCCAACCGCATATTTTTTTTAGAAAGCTCCCCAAACTCTTACTTACCTCTCCTCTTTCCTCCGGCGAAGTGAGCTGCCGGCAGCCGCGTCTGCGATTGGCTGCCGCTCAGCCAATCACAGACGCGGCTGCCGGTCCCGCCCCTCTGCTTGCATTTCCTTGCAAGCAGAGGGCCGGAGCGCGGCGGAGGATCGAGGGGAGGTAAGTAGAGTTTAGGGGCTTTCTAAAAAAAAAATTATAGCGGTTGGGGCTGGGAGCCCAGGGGGACCATATATTAAAAAAAAATTTTCAGGCTGGACATAGCCTTTAAACAGAACTGGTTAACCAGTTAGAAAGAGGGCACATACCCTTGTATAAATTGTATATAGTGTCCAAGGTAATAAAGGGTAACTTTTTTTACCCATCCCCCTACACAAGAACGTTTCCAAATGGGGACATATTGGTATGTCCATGTGGTCTCCATATGTAGTGAGACCACACAGAAACTGAAGATGCGGTTATCTCAGCACAATCAATCTTACATCTAAAATATACTGCATTACCGGTACCTAAACACTTCTGTGCATGGGAGGGCAGTGTGTAAATTTGTAATCCTCATGTTTCGATTTCCTGTTTGATACTATTTAACTTGCTGATTTGTAACAGATGTACAAATGCTGTGATTCTTTGCTTGAGAAAGGGCCCAAAACTTTGCTATGTATGGACAGTTTGCTGTTGTAGGCGTATGTATTAAAACCTTTTAACTTGCTAATCGTGCTACTGTAGTTTTGTATTGACTATACTATTATAGTATACAGTTGCACAGGATACATGTGATAAGGAGTGCTGCAGCCCTATTGGGAACTTTTATATATTACCGCGATGGGTGGCTGAAACTCATTTGATTACAGTTTAAGTTGATGTGTTTTAACAGTCCTGTGAGTGCTTCCGATAACTTTCTGCTTATGTATCTTCGTTGGACACTGCACCCAGGTGATTGCTTCTGTTACGTGAGTACAGCTAAGTGTTAAATGTTCAAGACCGAAGGGTGATCCTGGTTTTAATGTTTAAAGTCGAGAGAACTAGATGCATGTTTTTAATTCTAGTATGTTGTCTCGAAAATATTTTCTTTATTCTACTTTTTCATTGTACTTCCAAAGCCAAAAGCATTACAGGACCAATTGGTAACATCAGTAAGTGCTGATTAAACTAGGGCTGATCCCATGTAAGTGATAGGATATGACTTGTTTAGGAATATTTCATTAATAACCACAACGGTATCCCCACCATGTATTACAATCTGTACATGACATTTCATTTTACCTTAGCAGTAATGTTCAAGCTCTTACTAATAAGAAATAGTATTTTCTTTGTAGTAGCCTCACTCATTCAATGCATCCTTATTTTCAATGTTTCAGGATAATAAGCAACAGGTTCAGGGTGGATCTGGTTATGGCAGGTTATGTCCTTAACTTATTTATTTATTTATTTATTTAACATACGATGTTATGATTCTTGTTGTGGTCCTTGGCAATTTAATCATATTTATTAAATTACCTATTAGCATAGGTTAAAACAATACATAATATGATTTGAGCTGCTTCAGTTGAGAGGTACCTGGCTTTATTTTAAAAAAAATGTAGGACTAACATATAAAATAAATAGAGCGTTGGGCAGGGTGGGACAGGGGGATAACATATAAAAGAAAAATATTTTTTAAGGTGGACATAACCCTTTAAAAGAGCTGCTGACAGCCTCTCCGCTGGCCTCCCCGCCTACCGGTTTTTATAACATATTTCTTGTGCTCACTCTCTGTTAGAATATTGTGTATGAGGAAGGAGGTATTGCCGAATGTGAGAGCTGATACTTTGGAGCACACATTGTGGAATGTGAGAGAGAACATTAGACTAGTATCGTAGAATTTTTAAAATACAACTTGTGTCCGGAGTGCCCTTTAATTACAAATTCCGGTTTTCAAGTATCTGAGAGACTTAATAACTATTAGGGTCATTAATTGCACTCTCACAGTCAAAGGCCTAATAGTTATCCAAAAATCACGATGATCCTATCCTATACAAATTCATTACTTGAATACAGTTCTAAATAATTGACATCTTTTGTTTGATAGAAGGAGAAGAGAGTTTCAGAGTATGGAATTGTGAGAGGAGTAAAAGCTCTCCATGTCAACACTGGCCTACTTGGATCCTCCCAAGCCTGAAGGCATGTCCCACAACCACTGAGGTATAAAAGTTTGGGCCTATTTATGTGGACCTACCAGTCCTGGAGTTAAAGTCGCCACTTATCAATTCATTATTTTTGTACTTTACTATCACAAAGAGACTTGTGGCAAACCGGTGGCAGTGTATCATTTATTTAAGTATGTGCCTGTGCCAGGGTAAAATTATCAGAACCACCTATCCAAAAACAAAGGCTACATTACAATTCATTGAAGAATCATTTTCTTGTGCTGGGGATGCAAAGATTTCCAGAAATATAGTAATTAGTTTCCCTGAATGCTGATTTTTTTTTTATCTCCAGAAGAGGTTTTGAATTTCCATTTGTAATTCACCTTCACTTTTTAAAAAAAAAAAAAAAAAGGAAAAGAATAATTGGGCATCTGCCATTATATAGCAGCAATTCATTGGATGCACATTTAAGGAAATCTTTTAAATGTTGTCTAAAAAGAAGGGTTTGTTTTTTGTTAACCTATTTATTTTGGTTTTATTATTTTGTAATTGTTTCCTTTTAAAAAGGGCAACCATGTTTGCCCAAACACCATCTTCCCTTTCTTTACTCCCCAGGTTGAATCCGAACCAGGTAAGTTTTGTTATCATTTTTTAAATACACGGCTTTGTAGGGAAGAAGCCACCATAGGGTCGGTATAACATTAAAATAAGAATTTTTTCTATGTACGGAGAATTGGTGCCCAGTTTTTAATAAATAATACAACCATCCATGCCACCACCTCTCCCATTTGTTATATCCGATTTAGTAAATGTGGATGTAACATGTTAACCAAGCCACAGTTAGGGAAATATTCAGTTAGTTGTTTTTTTTTTCCACAAGATGGCTCATTGTCCATTAGTACGGCTCCTTCTAGTCTGAAAGGTTATTGTGGCTGATTGGTCCTGCTGTAACACAATTCTGTGAATTGTTCTGCTGATTGCAGATGGGGCATTTTCACTTCAAGAGTGGGATAAATAAGCAGCTTAAGCTAGGTACAACACCTAGCGATTTTCTCCTGACCGACCGAGTCTGGCCGACCGTACTTCGAACGGTCGGCCAATGAGAAGACTGTCGGTCGTGGCAAAAGCAGAGCCGCGTCCGATAGTTACCGCGACCGATCGTGCGGTCCATAAAGGACCGGCACGATTGGACGAGGTTTTCCACCCTGGTCCGATCGTCCGATTCGGACGAACGGTCGATCGGACTTGGCCATTCGGATGCGATAATTTGCGTTCCCGCTCGACCGATACCCTGAACTATCAGTCGATCGACCGAAATATCCTCCTCGTGTGTACCCACCTTTAGCCCACATAGGGTAAGTATATAGACAAAGGAGAGCTAGGATACATGCTGAGGTAAGGCCGAATCCTCGAGGTAGAGCTGATTAAAGGTAATTGTGGTCCAAAAATGACTTTAGTAAATTGTCCGGGAATGCTTTCCGGTTGATGTTTGCAATTTACATTCATTAATTTTTTTTTTTTACATAATTTTGAAGATTATTTACCTTTTTATGTGTGATTATGATACAGCATCACCAGGTCCCCTGCACTTCCGCTCTGAAACCATGTAAAATCCCTTTTTCCTTTGTACTCCTCCTTGTGAGCCCCCATGGACCCTCTCCTTCCAGCTCTTGAAACCACCCCCTCTGGACCCTCCCACGCCCCCTTAAGTTCCCCCCACTGTACTCGATCTCTTAACTGTTTCTTCTGCTTTCTCCTGCACTGAGCTCGTGGCCACCACAGATTAAAAGGGAAGTAGTATTGTGACCACAGATTCCGAACCTGCCCCCCCCTAACTTTCTGGTCAGTGATTTGTGAGAGGTCGTTGATTGCTCATTTTAAAGGTAGGAACCTGCCATGCTTAAAAATCACCTTGTTTGGGGGAGAACATAGTTTCCCTTAACACTATCCTGCCCTTTGCTTTGAGAGCAAGGGATACTAAACTATTGTTTGCAAGAGGAAGCAGACTGGGCTTGCCAGAAGGGAAAGCTGAGCAGTGGGAGAACAAAGGTAGGGACACATGCTTATGCACTGTCCATACTCAGAGCTGTAACACATTAACCTGTCCCTTAGCTTGAGAAGCAGGAAGCCAGGAAAAGGAAACAGTCCAAGTAGACACATCAGCATCCAGCAGTTTTGGAGCCAAGGCAAGTTTAGCCCAGAGAGGGAGCCCCAGAGATCCCCAGAACTACATCCAAGGACAGTTCTTGCTTGTAGGAATACTGTTGTGCTTTATATGATGCAGTATAATACAGCTCCCTCCAATTGCAAAGAGTTTATGTTGCCTAGTTTGCCTTTATTTTTTCCACAACCTGAAAAGGCCCTCCTGTGACATTGGGTGGCAGCGGTTGGATAAGGCAAAGGGCAAAGTTAGTAGTCCAAGTAGTCTTACAAGCACACATGCCATGTCATTGGAGCCAGACCCTGCTTGGACATTCTACAATCAATGAAGGATACAGAACCTTGTGGAAAAAGCATTGGAACTGGACATTGACCTGCAATAATTTTTTATGGGACATTCTTACCATTGGAGGCCCCACCAGCTACATCGATCTAACCAGAGCTCTAATATCTCTATTATGTTTTTAAAATAAGAAAAGGCCTGATGGTAAGAAGGGATCTTTATACCCAGCTGCTCAAGTTTGAGTTCTGACGATTTGTCTTTAATGAGTGATTATGCCACCTTAGAGGAACTGACAATATAATGGTTTTGTGCCCACATACGCCTGTCTGTGCAAAGGGAACTGGATCTGCTCCATTGCTCAAGTAATTGTCGATGGCCTAGCCCGCAGCAATGGGACATTTTCTATACACCATAAAGACTCTCAATGCCAAGTGGATTTACCAGAAAGATTGCCAGGAACAAAATTCCCACCCTGAAGAAAGCACCCCACGTATCTCAAATCATGAGAGGACATTAACACACAGCAAGCAGCTTTCCAAAACGGATTACAATCCCTGCACGAAGGTTAACCCCACGTGTTCTCCTGACTATTTTCTGGCTCTGATCGAATCCAATAGCAGAGGGTGGTCCCCTGTTACTGCACAGACTTACCCACCTGCCCCCATTGTTTGGTGAAGAGCAGCAACATTGCAGAGGAAAGAGTAAATGGGAATACCCTGTAAGAGATCTCTCCTTGAGCCTGATCACAGTCCTTCAAAAGCCTTTCAAAGGGATTACTGCTATGTTTGTGAGTACATTTCTGAGTGTACTATGATCTCTTCCCCAGCACCACCCCTCTTACCACACATACCTACTTACCTTAACCCATTGTTTAGATTGTAAAACACAGGCCCTTTGGCAAAATTACTGCCTTGTTAGCCTCCTTGATACTTTGTGCGTTATTAATTTCATAAGAGCTTTGTGCCTTATTTCCCACACCCTCATACAGGGTGCCTGTGACAGAAGGTAAGCAGCTGGCAGCTGTTATCATCTGTCTTAAAGGGTTGTCCACCCCTTATAACACGCAATATACTATGCCAACCCCAGATCACCAGTTCCTTTTTGTTAAAATGACTAATTCGGCTCACAGTAACGAAATCATACTTACAATCTCCCCTTGAATCCACCAACGGCTGCTCTCCTTGCATTCTATCCTTGTTACAGTGTGACGTCCAGAGCCATCACTGACTGCCTTCTTGGACGAGCCCTCCCTGCGCTCCTCGAAAATACAAAAAGAACAGAGCAGCAGCATGGAGGGCGAGTGGAGAGACACGGAAGTGCGGTAGATTCACGCTCTTGTCAATTATTATTTTTAACTGGCTGGGAGTAGAATTATTACCTTTTAACAAAATGGAAACTAGGTTTGGGGGGGTTCTGCCTTATGTTTAAATTGTAATATAATGGGTGGACATTCCCTTTAATTAAATAATTTATATTTTAGCTTTTGAGGGGGTTTGATTTTTTTTTTCAGGTGCAGATTTTGGACTGCTTCGAACACAGACAGCAGCTAACAAAGTTATTTGAAAGTATTTGGTGTATCTGCAGGCAGGGTGACAGAGCACAACTATTTAGATAATGCGTTTTTTTCCATTTTATGATGCTGAATCACTTAGCTTGCCGGAAAGGAATAGGCTTTGCTTCCAGTTAGGATTCGTTGTTTACACATAGTGGGGCAAGGGGGGATGGGCTGGACATGCAAAGTGGTTGATTATAGTTCTTTACTGCCTGTCGTGCCCCATCCCTTGCATAATGAACTTCAAAAGCTAAAATAAAGGAAAAGGAAGGTCAAAGAAGGGAAAAGGCAATTTAATATTATTGTCCAATAAGTGCATGTCCACCCCCAAACTAAAATTTTATCCCCCTACTGGCCAACTGTGAAGAAAAAGCCCTTACCTGTATATCTCTGCTTTTTATGGTTCTCCTGCAGTGCTTTGTCCAAAGCCAGGAAACGGAATAGTAAATGATATCTTCCTGTCCAAAAGGTTTCTTCTGGCCTCCTCCTTGTTCTCATGAAGGACATGCGGTGCAGGGTAGGCACACCCCCCCTCCCTCCCACCCTCTGGATCCATCCATGGTTTCCCCACCTAGTTTTTATACTTTTTTCTGTAGTTTAGGGCATACCCTGTCCACTCCCCCCCCCACCACCGTGATATTTTTGAAAAAAAACATAGGCAGCAGCCGCGACTGTGCAAGCAGGGAGGTGGATCAATTTGCCAGAGAATCGAGGGGCTGTAAGTTAACTTCTAAAACTTTTTTTTAAACATTCCACCACCGAGCGTTTTGGGTGGACATTGCCCTTCAATCCTGATTGCTGTATGAGTAGTTTGAAAATTAATTTAGCACATTCCTAAATCTTCTATTATATATTAGAACATGGTCTGTCAGATGAACTAAATTTCATCAATAGCAGACTTGTAGTTTTTATAGGCATTTAACAGTCATAGGCAGTTTTTTTTTTTTTTCATTTGCCCGGCTTCTGCTATTGTAGTTAAAGATCCTGTTCTCATTAAATAACCATGCATGGGAAGCTTAATTAAAATTGTATAATGACAAGTTGGCACATATAAAATATATTTCCTATCAGATCTAGACTTACTCTTCTAGGTATCATAAATATTATATAATACAATTTTTAATAAAAGAATCACGAATTGTGAAGAATTATGTTCGTGAGGGAGCTTAGCTCATTCAATATTAGAGTAAGCAGAATTAAATCAGAAATCTACTTTAATACCTTGTAAACAATTTACAAGTCAGAAACTCTAATTGTTCGGCTATTAGACTATCTGATATAAGCTAATTAGATGTTTCTCCAATATAATAAACAGAATTTTTTTGTGATAATCAAGTAGGATATTGTCTTGAAATGTTTCCTCTTACATTTTCTCACGCTATTTAATTTTATGTATGTATTTTATAAAACCATTTGACTGGCAGTTGTTTGAAAATTTGTCAGTAAAAAATTGTGTGTTTCATCAGGCCACGAATTGTAGTACTTTTGCAAAGAATTTGTTGGCTACTTTTATGTGAGTAGTGTAGTCCTTTCAAGTTTCCTTAAATCTTTGGCACCTTAGCCCATGTGATCTAGGTGATCTATATATACTAGTTTTGCAAATTCTTTAACCTTTTAATGCACTGGTTTTCCTGTAGCTATTTTAAGTTACACATATAAGTGTTTAGGTGTCTCTTGACCCTATAAAAGGTTATTCGCACATGGACAGGAAACGAGTAAGACAAACAAGAATCTGCTTGACACAGAGGCATGTGTGTGGTATGTATATATATATATATATATATATATATATATAAGAGAGGAGAGGGAGAGAGAAACGAACACCTTTGTGCAGCAACTTGTTGTTGAATATTTATTTCTTGTCATCATCCTATCCAACATTAAAAGGCAGCTCGGTAGCATCCACTCCTTTCTTAAGCCTATTAGAATCCCATATTAGAATATCATTCTAATGGATAGAAATGATTTACCTAATAAATATTCAACAAGTGCTGCACAATTTGTTTCTTTCTATATTTACTGAGGAGTGACAGTTATCCTCCCAGTTGCGTGCACTCAACACCTATATTTTTATCAAGTGGAGTGGCTGCGGTTACAACTACCTTATAATATATATATATATCTATGTAAATCTGTTGTATTCAGTTCTTAATTCATTCTCTGTATTAGAAAAGCCAAATCGATGACTAGCGAAGTCTTCAAGCACTAAACGTTAATGATCTACTGAATCCTACCGATATACATGACCGGGATAAATGGAAACCCTCCACAATAATATAAATATTTTGAATAAAGGTCTTAGGTTATAGACCGAAACGTTGCGGATTGCACATGTTGCCACTAAATTGTTGCACTTTATGTTGCACTTAAAAGTTGAAAAGGACCCTTGGTGGCAACTTGTAATTTCTGCTATTGGGATTCATCTATTTGAAGTAGCACCAGTCAAGGATCAACAACCATGGAAACGAGCGCGCCCACTTCCACTATTTATATATATATATATATATATATATAGATAATATATAAGAACAGTACTGAGCCCTCCACGTCTTATCACATCTTATTACATGAGCAAAACAAAAAGTAAGGTCCAATTACCTACGTGTTTTCAGCCCACAAGATCCGGCCTTCATCAGGGTGCCAGGGAGGCTACAGCGTATCTTCCCCCCCCGTTTTTTTTTGTTTTTTCGTTTCTTCTTTTTTTTTTGTTGTTCTTGTTTTTTTTTTAGATTTTTTTTTTTTCCTGGCAAGGAGCAGAGGACGCTCGTTAACGGCTCTGTGAGCCATTAGTTGTGACGTCACTGTCGCGGCCCATGACTACAGTAAATTCGTATAACCTTTTTGGGGTGGAACATTAATCTAAAAACAGTTTACTTGTTTTTTGGGTGACTGCCCTTCAAATGATAATGGTATGTCAATTTGTTTTGTGAGATAGAACCCTTTAACTTTATTGGCATTTAGTTGCACTGCGCAAAGCTAAACTCTTTTGTGTTTTACACAGGCACCCATAATTACCTGTGTCATGGGTTTTACAACTGATTTATCCACTTAGCAGCCATATTGCATTGCCCCCATAGTGTTTTGGAGAAGTATCTTTTGGCTTACACGTAACAGAGAAAGCCTCGTCGGACCGTTTCGTGTTCAGTGACACTTCATACGCCTCTGATGAAGTGTCACATGGACACGACAAACCTCATGCGGGGCTGCTCCGGTCTACGTGTGTCTTTTTGATGTTTCTGAAAAAAGTTTGATTAACCTGTGGAGCCTCTTAGTGATTCCAGGTTGCTCAGTCCATGCAACTGTTTTTTTGTGCCGGTTGAATTGGTCTAGCACAGGACCTGGTGCTTTGATGTCACCAGGTCAACATCCCCAAACCAAATAGACAATCTTTACTCTTATGTGATGACCTCTCTAACTGACAGTTGCTTCGAATATGTCGAATTATTAACTTTTAATTTCATTAATTTGTGGTAATTTAGGAATGTGGCGATCTATCTATATTGTAGGTTTTTGTATCACTAGAATGTCCTTGCCAAAAGGAGTTTAGGTATCGCTAATTCACGACACTAATGCACAATCACAGCGATGTGCTCTCATCAGGTGATAAAATACCGTCTCTCTTGAACTGGAGCACTGTAAGGAGCAACTATTTTTTTGGGTTCTTTTACACACAGTGTTCCCACAGTAATGCCGTTCCCAGTCTTTTGGGTTCTCACATTTTATTCAAAAATCCATCATATTTTATAAGTCTATGGACTGAAGAAGTAATTATGCCACTAATAAAGGCATGTTCCCCCCCCAGACCACAATATTATAAGTTAATTACCTTCTCCACCCCACCACAAACCCCAAAATTATTATAGTTAACTTACCTCTATGTGCACCCGTATGCCCATAATATTGCCTTTCTCTGCTGCAAGAAGCTTGCACTCACAGAGATGCTGGCTTCTGGATTGCCACAGCAATCCGCATTATGCCATTGACTGGACTACATTCCCTTTCCTTGTGTCCTCGATAAATGCTCTTTGAGTTTACAGAAGAGTACAGATAAGGATTAGGGCTTCAGTGACTGGTGGGAGGTAATAACTATAACAATCTCAGGTTTTTGGGGTCTGAGGCAGGTAAGTCAGATTTTTGTTTTAGGCCAGGACATGCCCTTTTTAATTCTAGACATATTGGTTACCCTGGCTGATTAATGTCCGCCGCCCCTGGTATAATCACTATAACTGACAATATTTCAATATTTAGTGCAGATGATTACCTTTATTCCTAGCATTTAACACGTTTAAATCTGTTTTAAAAGAATATTGCCACGTTGTTATATGACAATAGTTGAAAGGTTTTTTCAGAACGCCCGTGTTCCAGACCTAATCATATTGATAAATTCCCCTTATGTCCTCTTTAAATAAAATGTACCCTTTGAGAATGTATTGACCAAAAACAATCAGGAATATTCCTTTTACAGGGTAAATCATGCAAAGGAAGGTTTTTGGCTACTAAGCTGAATGATAGGTTTGATAAGTGGAATGTTTGTGTCATTGTTCTTCTGGAAGCATCTCTGACCTACTTTTTTTCTCAGATGCCTCTGCAGTGTTTGTTTGTCTGGAATTCAGCAATACATGTGGAATGTCACAATAGAAGTGTCCTTTATTATCTGTGCTTTTACTGTACTGGTGTGTGGATCTTTTATATAAAGCCGTAGTGGCTGCTAAATCCTTATAATACTTTAATATAAATTATCCTTGCTATTTGTAACCAAATGATTTTATTAGGAAACATTTACGTGTAAGCTCAAGTTGTAGAACTTTGGGGGGAGATAAAATATGGGCCATTTTTCGTCACACCCACGTTAACTCCCTAAGAAATTCAGGGTTAACGTGGTTTTTGACGGATTTAGAGGCACAGCGCCAGTTTTCGAATGTTTTTGAAACAGCGCGTGCTATCGATCCAAAACCTTTAGCCCCTAATTTTTGCACCTAACTTCTTAGGCAAACTTTACCGCTACGGATTGTGGATCGCTAAGTCCCGCTCCTTTCCTTAGCCCGATCACGCGTGCAATAAATGACATGAGTAGCAGCCAACGCAGTCCCCCCCCCCCCCCCCCCCCCCCCCTCCTTGTTACATAATCCGCAACCACCTCCACCTTGGTCTGGTGACATAATCCGGGCAATCCACCTCCAGCCCTTTCCAACAGTTTTTCTGCGAAACGTCACTACGTCACTACATCCCGCGCGTCATCAGTCGTTGAACCGCCGAACCAGAAGCTGCCCTCCGCCCCATTTGTTTTTCTCCACTGCCGAATTGTGGCTTAAGGCAGTGACAACTACCTACCCGGCGTATAGACGCCCCCGACTTTTCAGAACATTATAAGGGGTTTAAAAAGTCTCTTATACCCGAATATCTGTACTACTTTGACTAACTGGTAAGATTTGCCCTCTTTTTTATGTGATTAATCCTCACCTCTGTATCATAGCTAAATAGGTGTGTTATTTTATTTTCATTTTTCTTTTACATATGTGGATTCCATAGATTTTGCACTGTGTTCCCACTGCATTTCTTTTGCAACTAGAAAAAACCCTTTTGGGGGCCCCAGTACAAAGGATTAAACTGTTGAGCCATAACACCTTTACTCCGGTGCTCCCAATGTGGATACCTAATTTTCTTAAAAAATCGGCATGCTACTCCATAGTAGCGCACTGATGTCACCTCCAAGATATGTCCTCCTCGTCCCTAACACATTACCACCTACCTACCCCACCCGCAACAATTTCTTTGCTTCATATGCGAACTGTTAAAGTATTTTACACAGTTAGAGCAGGTATTTGTTTTTTGTAGAATGGAAAGGAAGTAAAGTGAAGTGGTGTCTTCATTCTGCAGCACTTACGAATGGGGCATAAGTTATAGTACTAACTTGACGGTGTGTGTGTTTTTTTTTTAGCAGGACCGGAAGAGGAATACAATACAATAAGAATTAAGGTGAATAATAAAGGTGTAAGGTGTGGTTGTAATAAAATAGTTTATGTACCCTTACAAAAATAAGTTCGATTATTATAATACAGGTCCCTTTCTCCCATGAGGCCACACTGATGCATTTTTTTCAGGTGCACTCATAGTAAGAAACAAAGGCGGCGCAAGTCCTTGAAGAAAAAAAAATTTCAACTTGCATTGCGCGTGCGGCGTAAGTTTTCTTTTTGAATGTGGGCGTGTGACTAAGGCATGAATCCCGTGACAGATTGTTTGCGTGGCCAAGATTGTGTCTGTCTGCCTTTCTAAGTGTGTATCCATGCTAAATCATGTATCTTGTGGCTGAGAGTGTGTCTGCGTGGCTGAGAGTGTGTTGCGCGTGGCTAAAGGTTGCATACAGCATTGCGATTGCGGATCCCGACCCAGCACTCACGATGTGACGAACACGAGTTCGTTTCAAAGCGATAATCGCCTGTGTGTAGGGGCCTTTAAAAACGTCAATAAAGGGCCCTACACACGGGCCGATTATCGGCCGAAACAACGTTCGACACATCGTGTGTGACAACCTTCATTGATGTGTCTTGCTGCAGCCTCAACAACCTAACAACAGGCTATAGTAAGGTTAATGTAATACTAAGCTAAAGAGTATAGGAACATGTAAATAAATATCTATGGGGCTGCTGTATATAGTGTATATTTATGGGCTGCTGTAATATAGTGTATATGAATATGGGGCTGAGTATAGTGTAATATGACATATCTATTGGGCTGCTGTAAATGTATTTTTAATATCTATAGGAATGCTTTATATATTGTATATTTTATATCTATGCGACACTTTTGAAATGATACCTACAGGCACTACTCCTTAGTGCAGAGATGATCAGATGTTTAACCATGTCCCACACAGGAAAAGCCCCATTAACTACAGAGAACCATGCCCACTTTACCTAATGCCCTTTTCCAATTTTACTGTGAGTTTTAAAAACATTTTGGATTTGTTACGTGCATTTTTTTTTGTTCGTTATGTGATAGAATTTAGTGTTTGCCTTTCACTTAACTAATTTTTTTGTTTAACATTTTAGTCAAGATATATTTTTAGATGATATTTAAAGGGTATCTTTACGAAAATTGAATTTTTTCAGCAGACCCACTCCTCAAAACTTTGTTCCAGATTTTAAAATCTGAGCTGTAGATGCTGAGAAATCTCATTTGAAGTCACAGCATTACAGGGAAAGACCTGTCACTCCAGAAGCGAAATTGTAATATGTGACCCACGCTGACCTCTTTTGCCTGCCCTTCCAGCACACTTCTGCAAAGCAACATTAAGAAATCATCAGAGAAAAGATGGCGGGGGAGGGATTGGGAGATATGTACAGAGCATTGTCCATGGTGAGGCTGTGCAAGAATTTATAAGTTTCGCAGACACTACTAGAAGGCAGTAAGTCAAGGGAGGGTTGGGAGGGGGGGAGGGGGGGTGGGATGGGGGGGTGGGATAGAGTACTCGCAAACAGCAACGATTAAATATGTTGAGTACCACCATTTACTTCTCTCAATTGTAGTTTTTAATAATTACCGAAATGTAAAGTTTTTTTTCAGTGCGTATAGTGACCCTTTAATAGTAACAAAAGCTACTTACATATTGTTTATTCATTTTTCTTAAATCTGAAAAACTTTTTCAGAACACTTTTTTCAGAACACTTAGGGTCACAACATTTTGCATGTCATTTAGAAGGAGATGCAAGACATTTCCCTATCGCAACTGGCCTGCACTTTTCCCGCGATGTTAGTCGCACCTTTGCAACTGTTATTGCACGTGTGAACGTGAAGAGGTAAGTAGCGATTTTTGGCTTGTCTTTAAGTGACATTTGAAAATGCTTTAATTTTGTGCAAAAACAAGCGCATTAATCATCACTTCACTGAATTTTAATTGTTCACATGCACTGTTCTGTTTACAAACGTCTTTGAAATTGCACGGGCAAACGTTGGTACCTCTTATTTGCATCAGCCCCTTTAATACTCAAACGAAGTACCATGGTCTTGTTACCTACCCATTAATAACAGTGGCTGGGTGTATACACTGTTCATCCTATCCTATGTTGGTGTATACCTTCCAAATTTGAAGTTTCAAAGTATGCAAGTAAGGTGACCTTTAAGCAGTCCTCAATACAAACTATGAGGGAAATAGTTTTCCCTCTGATCAAACAGTTAGGCAGGAATGAGGATATTGCTAGATGGTTGGACTGGAATGGTCTTTATTCAACCTCAAATAATATAAAAGTAAAAAGCAGACAGATCTGAAATGCTTTATGAACTTAAGGCTAAATTAAAATCATAGTGATAGTGAGTTAAAATGCTCGGATCTACGGCAATATTTTACCCCTATTCAAGACCAAATGACAATTTTACAGATTTGGTTGCCTCTGGTGCATAACTAAAACTCATGTCCTCCCCATGCAAACGTATATGGGGGCTCTCTCCCTGTGTCATTTGTAGTGGCTGTTTGGGGGGGAATTGTATCTGGTGGGAAAAAGGGTATGAAAGTATAAGCCCTGTTGCAGTTGCAGTCCTTCTTATCATAGCTACACATCCTAAACTATGCATAAGAAAGCCATAATTTGTGGAAGAAAATCTTAGCATAGGAGAAAATCAACTTAACCTCTTATGGACCGATTAACTTAATTAATAGACCTAACCCAAACAAAAGGCCCAAATTATGCCATTCTCGCCAATAAAAAGGCTTAATACATTAATATTGCTAGCCATTCGAATAATCTGCATTTTGGTGCAACCAGTTGTGCATCACGAGTTGTCCCCCGTCGTTGCACTAGTTCAGACCTTAATGTAGTCTTTTTAGATTGGGCTATCATCGAAGTTACCTACCTGTCTTAGCCTCAACCAATCATCACTTTATACAGCTTTTTCTTCAAGTTTCACGCAAGATGAACAAGTGATTTTATCCCAATTTGCCCTAAAAATATTTTGGCTTGCAGCCCTCCCTGTGTCATTGGAGTGCTGTACTTTAAATACTATTTACTAGTTAGGTGTCACTAGGATTCTAAAGATGTAAACGTCAAAAGGTTCTTAAATTATTTTATTTTAATTTGCTCGTATTTTACTTTTCACTTGTCAAAGTATAAGAGTGGTGGGGGTGGCTAAGCACTTTTATTTTATTTTTGGGGGGATGAAGGGCATTGTTATCTCATATGGGTGTCTGGCAATGCATGTGGGTTTAAAGTTGAAGTCATGCTATCCTTCTAATTAATTACCTCGACATTGTCATTGCTCATATGGGGTTTCTAGAAATAGAACTTGTTAGATTTACTCGTGGCTCCAGACTGTGTGAGTGGAGGTTACTGTAATTTTTCTACATTGTAAGAATTTATGAACTTTTCAGTGTATTACAATATAAATATAGCCTTAAACTGGCAGTTCGTATTTTTATGCTCAATCTATATGGGCAGCTTGTATTCTTTCTTTCTATTTATGTTAATTTTTTTTGTTTATAGTGGGGATATAGGTTTGCATTTATAAAAGCTCTAAAAAATAAGGGAAGCAAAGGGGTTTAAGGAACCTGACAAACTCGTGCAAAATAAGCTTTTATTTTTTTAGGTTTTCTATCTGACATGTTAATATTTATCTGCATGAGAAGGTCACAGGTCCACCTCTAACTGAACAACGGTCCCTCATCCATCATGTGTAAGGGCGTATCACCCTCTCTTTTCTTTTGCTGCACTCTCCTAAAACCTTTGGGGAAAGCCAGGACATCCACTATGTCACTGCCAACCCTCCGAATGCACCTCAAGGCATTGTTTTGCTTTACAAGCTAAAGTTAGCTAAAACACAATTTTCTCAATTGCATTTTTATGTCAAACACTGCTAATCAAAATGAATGCATCACTAATTTCAATAATTTAACAGATATAACGGTTTCAGGCTCCGATGTTCGAAACAATGTGCAGCAGTTGACAATATCTCAAATCTATATTGGTCATCCATAGTACCCAAATTTGTAATATTTGCTAGAAGTTCCAGTTACATGTGTCACCCATGCACATGTTAACACTAGAGAGGCAAAGGATGGCATGTCTCAAAGCTTCATACACCTGCGATCGCAGATGCCGACCCGCAATGCAACGATCTGTATGCATGCTGTTTTGTTCGGATAAATCGTGCCATGGGCACTTTGGTGGCTAGAAAGGGCCATTAAGTCGGGGCCTCTTTGCCGCGATTCGCCAGGCGACTATCACAACAAATCCCCCGATCAAACGTCTGGTTTCGGACACCCCCCGCGATTGCCCTGTATGAACTTAGAGTACAAGTAATATCAACCATGATGGTTCCTCATTTCTGCAGATTTTATAGACGCAAACTTTCAAATCAATTCAGTAATCAATTATCATTTTTTTCTTCTTTAAACTTTTTTGTACCTTTTCTTATTACAGGGCATGCCACCCCAAACTTTAACTTTTGATATGTTGTAAGGGCATGCGCCCGCAGCCCCAACCGCATTAAATTAATTTTTACGAAAGTCCCCCGATTCCTTTACTTACCTGCCCTCTCTCCCCTGCTGCAGTGTTTCAGGCCCTCTGCTTGCAATGGAATGGAAAGGCAGGGGCGGGACCGGCAAGCCGCACCGATGATTGGCTGAGATGGCAGTGAGGGCTGTCACTTACATGCCTCAACCTTGATGAGGTTGAGACGTCTCAGCACAGCCTGAATCACCACTGCTCCTACACAGCAGTTTTCCTGTGACTTTGGGGGCACAGCAGGAACTATTTTGAGCAGGAATGTACAGGTTAAGTTGTGTTTTAAACTACTTGATATGGTCCATAGGGGTTACAATTTTAGTTTTGGGGTGGACATGCCCTTAAAGAAATTAATGAATTGGTTATAACTGAATCATAGTAGATAAAAGGAAAGGAAAAGGTGTACTGACAGGTGGTTACAGATAATGAACAAATTCACAGAAAGATCTAAATATTTGTGTTTTAATTTTTAGTGTGTTGATGGTAAAAAGAAAACTGTTTTCTTTTTAGAATTAAGGCCTGTCACCATGCTAGATGAATAACATTATCATAGGTAGTGGTTAAAGGGCATGTCCCCCATTTTTGGACTTTTCCCATTGAGCCTATCCTGCTCCAGCCCCAACCACCATAAAAATTTACTGAGACTCCCCTGATCTTCTTACCCTACTCGTTTCCCTCGGCGTACTGTACCAGCCCTCTGCTTGCATGAACTGCAATCAGGGGGTTGGACCAGCAGCCTCATCCATGATTGCTGAGAGGCAGTCAATCCACGGATCAGCTGCCGGCTGCTGAGAACGCCGGGGGAGAGTAAGGTAATTAAGTTGGCGAATTTTCTTGTAAAATCTTTATGGAGGTTTGGGCTGGGGGCAGGATACACTATGGCCAAAGGGTTTTATGGGTAGGGAGGCTTGCAAAACGGGGAGAGGCCTTGCAGTTGCACAGGCAAAATTTTCTCCTGGAGGAGAGACGGAGGCAGAGTCCTATATTGACCTGCTATCCTACTGGTGGCCACGTTTTGGGGACTTTTGGGGGGAATCGCATGGAGAACCATTTGGGGGACGGGATGTAAGGTAAAGGATTTTATTTACACTACAGATGAGGGCCATTAGGGGGGGGATTATAGTATGGGGGTGTGACATGCCTTTAAGAAAATAAACACGAAATTTATAAAAATAATTATTTGTTAAAGAAAATTAGAAACAGACTGACACTCTCCTCGCATCATTTAGTACTGGCAGGCCAGAGAGAGAAATATAAAGATGTAACCTCTAGTTTACCCTCTCACAATGGAAGCATTGTGAAAATACAATTTCTGAATGCAGTCTCAGTGCTGGTAATTTGGGGGCACTTTTTGCTTTAGAGTAAACTTTATTTATAAAAAGCTAAAAGAATATGTTGTGCCGCAAACAACTGTTTGCTTTAGATTATGTAAATGTTTTGTATGATTTACCGTTTTAGGCCGGCACAATGCATTAGTGAAAAAGAATTCTAAACGATATATTTAAATTGCATAATCTGAAAGGTGCTCTTCCTCTTATTTTTGCTATGAGATTTGTTTGCCCTTAAAGTGACTTGATATCTCGGAACCCTGTGGCTCATGCAAAACATTAGCAGCGGAGAATATCTAATTTAATTCTAATGAGATATTTTAGGTTATTCCCCCAATGTAATAAGGACTTACCACCCAGCCCCAAACAATGCCCTTGAACAGTGGAAAGTTAGTGATGCAGTCGGTAGTAGCAGTGACCTTATATGCTTTCTCCCTGGCATAAATAGATTTATAATAAACTTGCCAATTCAAATGTTTTGTCCCATTGTCAATATTTGTCAGTGTTTTGTGCGTATATAGTATTATTTGCAGCCTTTCAGAACTATTCCCTTTCAGAATATTTGGCCCTTGTACCAACAAATAAAACCCATTTTGCCTAAGTATACCCTAGTCGTGGATACAAAATGCTAACTTTGTGATGGATTAAGAAGAATACAATCCATAAAATGCGTAAATGGTTAGCTGGGTAGAACAAGTTCAGTGTGGGGAAGATCTAGTGGCACAAGAAAGTCCAAGAAATCTTGCACCTCTGAGTTTTATGAAACAGATTTATCGCCTTGGGCACTCAATGAAAGGATACTTTTCCCCACCCTCATAATTTTTAAGAGTTTGAAGATGAATTCTGTCTGCACATCTGCCCATTGATGCTTTGTTTGCTTGTGTCTAATCGATAGATTCGGATATGAATCAGTATGCAACAAAAACCACCAAAAACAAATGTGGTGTACATTACCATCAGTGTGTTAAAATGATGCCCCGTTTGTTTCATGTTTTTAAGTGGAAATAAAACCTTCATTTGAAGAGCTTGGTCTCCAACTTGCCAATGGTCAATCTACTTTTCTATACAGATACAAGGCAGGAAAATATGTATACCTACATCGCACTATAAGGTTACCATATATTATATTCCTTACCTCTTTAATGTTGTCATCAAAAAGGATTACACCACTTCCCTTTCCCCCCGCTCATTCCCCACTGCTGAGATGCCTGTCTTGGACAATACCACAATGTTGATGCCCGTTTTAGTAAAGTGTGATTATAATGTAAAATGTACCCTCTGTGGCCGTCATGGAGTACTATCTGAACCTATTTATCCTTAAAGGGGATGTCCACCGCCCAAAACTATCAATCCCCCCCACTACTGGCCCACCATGTGTGTAAGTTTAATCCTTACCTAACTCCCAGCTCCATAGGGTTCTCCTGTAAGTCGCCCCCCCCCCAAAAAAAAGTCCAAAAACTCCCACGATGGAGCTAAGCAGAGTCCATATAGGACTCCTGCCTCCTACCTGGCTCAGGTAGATTTTTTGCCATGCGTACTGCACCCTCTCCCCCTCCCTCCCCCCCCTCCCTCTCCCTCCCTCTCCCTCCCTCTCCCATTCCCTCCCCTAGCATTTAACCCTTTTAGTATAGGCTTTCCCCTGGTCCCCCAGCCCCAACCCATCCATTTTCATTTTAAGAAAGCTCCCCAAACTCTTACTTACCTCCCTCTTTCCTCCGCTGAAGTGCGCTGCCGGCAGCCGCGTCCGTGATTGGCTGCAGCTCACCATCACCAGAAGCGCGCGCTGCCGGTCCCGCCCTCTGCTGCATTTCTCGCAAGCAGAGGGCCGGGAGCGCGCGGAGAAGAGGGGAGTAAGTGAAGAGTTTGGGAGCTTTCTTAAAATAAAATAATGCGGTTGGGGCTGGGGACCAGGGGAAGCCTATATTAAATAAGATTTAAGGGGGACATACCCTTTTAAAGGCTATGTCCACCCCTGGAAAAAATTTTTTAATATAATGGTCCCCCTGGGCTCCCAGCCCCAACCCTATAATTTTTTTTTTAGAAAGCCCCCCAAACTCTACTTACCTCCCCTCGATCCTCCGCCGTGCTCCCGCCCTCTGCTTGCAAGGAAATGCAAGCATAGGGGGGCGGGACCGGCAGCCGCGTCTTTGATTGGCTGAGCGGCAGCCAATCACAGACGCGGCTGCCGGCACTCAGTTTGCGCCGGAGGAAAGAGGAGAGGTAAGTTAAGAGTTTGGGGAGCTTTCCTAAAAAAAAAAATTGCGGTTGGGGCGGGAGACATGGGGGAGCACATATTAAGGGGATTTGACTATGGGGGGATAGAGAAACGGGAGGGAGAGGGAGGGAGGGAGGGAGAGGGAGGGGAGGGAGGGGGGGAAGGGCTGCAGTACGCATGGCAAAAATCTACCTGAGGCCAGCTAGCAGGCAGTGTCCTATATGGACTCTGCTAGCCTCCTGTAGTCATTTTTTGGGACTTGGGGGGGGACTACAGGAGAACCCTATGGAGCTGGGATGTGAGGTAAGGATTAAACTACACTACATGGTGGGGCCAGTAGTTGGGGGGATTATAGTTTTGGGGTGGACATGCCCTTTAAGCAATAGTGTGGTTGCTTTACTAAATTGAAGATAGTGTTGCTGTTTTTGACATATGACATTATAGAGAGAGATAATTCTTATACTGTATGTCCTTATGTATAAATATGTATACACACCCACACACACACACACCACACACACAAAAATTAGATAAACACACAAAACGGTCATCCCCATGACTATTTTAGCATTATTTTGCATTCTCCCCTGACCTACTTTAAGAAATGTAAATTGGCTTCTGTTCTCCGTCAGTTAAAATATTGTCAACTCCCACACGTACCTGCAGGAAAAACATGTTTACTTCAGCAATTCTTTGTTACAGTCATACGGTTTGAGAGAAGCCCTTTGGCAACGAATACATTTTCAAAACAAACCTCATAGGCAGATGATTATTCTATCAAAAGCAAAAATAACTTACCAAGTTAAAGAGGATTTTCAAAGCAATTTTTAATTTACAGCTTTTGTTCACATTTATACTTAACATTACAGGGTATGCACAGTATGTTAAAACAATCTGTACAGCATGAAAAATCTCTATGACGCATAATATGCACTCACCACCTTCTACGTACCTGTTTTTTGCTCTACAAATCCCAAAACCTAGATGTGAAGTCTGCCTATCCCAGAATTATAATATTTGAATGGATGGACGGTCAAAGCATATGTGAGACCTTTGGTTAACCACTATTTTTTTTCACTGTTTCCACTAGCAACATATTTTCTATGGATACATTTGCAGATTTTTGGGAAGTATTAATTCACTTCAAATGCATTTCTTGGGACCTCGTAAAAACAGATTTAGGGTTGGTGGTGTTTTCCTACAGATAGGTAAATATAATTTGGGGAATCAACATGCCATTAGGTCTACTATGAAAACAGAAATTATCCAGAACAATCTATTTGCAAATGAGAAGGGGAGTTCTAGCCCAAACTCACCCATACTTACTTGATACATTTTGATGGATCAGTAAATCTAAACCGGTCATTACTGATATTGGTGGTCCTGCATTTGTCTCATGTATGAATGTTAAAAGCTTTTAGGTATAGGTATAGCATTTATTTGCAGGGGTGCCTAATCTAGCTATGCGCCCCTCCCCCATGCAGACAGGGCCCCAGATGTAGCCCCACCCAATCTACCCACACGCGCCAGGGGCGCCCAGGGACTATCATTACCACGTAACTTTGTATATGTATGACTTGTGCCTGTTTTTAAAACTGTTTTGAGTGGTATAACAGGTGCAAATAATACCCCTTTTTGATGGCTCATACCTACTGTTTGGCATCTTTGCTATACAATTCGTTCAACTCTGCATGATTTTCCCTGCTAGCGCATGTTGGGTCTAGTACCACCCCTGTTGAGGTCAATAGAAAATGCAAGGAAGTCGGCTAACAGAGTGTAGGCAGGTTTGTTTTGTCCACTGAGCGTAATAGATCTCACACAATAGCAAAATAGTCTCTTGTCACTTTGATGCTATTTCCTGGTATTAGCATAAAACTAAACTGAACATTTCATGTAACTATCAATTAACCCCTTTATTACAGCTATGACCACTAAACTAAGCATTTATACAGAGACAGAAGGAATAAGGGACAGTATTTACTATAATAGGATTTCACCCTGTAACAAATGCAAAATAAATTTTCCAGATTTTGCAGGATAGTTTGGGACTTAACTGTCTAAAGAACCCAAATATCTGAAATTCCAGTAAACCTTGAAACCTTTAAAGGGTATGTCCACCCCAAAAAATCATTTTTACCGTAGTGTAGTGTACCCACGCCACCCACCCCCAACCGCCAATCTAGTTTTGAAAAAAAAAAAAAAGCCCCAGAATATACTTACACTCGTTTGTTCCTCGGCTGTCTGCTCCTGGCCCTCTGCTTGCCAGAGTAGCAGAGAAGGGCTGGATGGCAGCCAATCACAGGCACAGCTGTAGCCTATGCAGACAGCCGAGGAATGAAGTGTGCGATTATATTTCTGTCTTTTTACAAAACCAACTTGCGGATGGGGGTTGGCTGGAAATAGATTTTTAATGGTAGGGCACCAAGCAGCCTAAAGGGATCGTAGGTGGGATGGAGGGGGGAGGTCTCCCCTGCACATGTCATTCTACAGGAGGACAAGGAAGAAACAGGGACCGGATGCACACAGACAGCTTCTACTCTCCCATGTACAGAACACCCCCAACCCTTTAATCACTAATACCTTTCCCAAAAGTGCATCTACAGTGAGTTCCTATTTCTTCCTTATCCTTGCACGCAATCTTCTGGCTTTACTGTGCTGTAAAGCTTTGAACTTTTGTGCATGTTCAGCTACTGGATAACCACATGGGGGATTGGGGAAGTTCTCTACTAGGAAATAAATATGATTTTAGGAGGTAGAAGAGTGCACCAAATCTCTCTCGTCGTACCTGGAGTTTAGGGGAACGTCTTTCACAGAAACATTTTTGAGGTAACTAAAACAGTGCTTCTCATGTGGGCATGTGTGTTTGGTTGTGATCCCTGTTTATTTGGTGTACTGAGGACATGTATCCTTTAAAGGGTATGTCCACCCTTAAATCTAATTTTTAATATAGCCTTCCCCCTGGTCCCCCAGCCCCAACCGCATCATTATTATCTTTAGAAAGTGCCCCAAACTTTTACTTACCTCCCTCTTTTCCTCCGCCGCGCTCCCGCCCTCTGCTTGCGAGAAAATGCAAGCAGAGGGGCGGGACCAGCTGTCGCGTCTGTTATTGGCTGAGCGGCAGCCAATCACGGACGCGGCCTGCCGTCATTCAGTGCAATGGAGGAAAGAGGGGAGGTAAGTAAGAGTTGGGGAGCTTTCTAAAAATAAAATTATGCGGTTGGGGCTGGGGACCAGGGGAAGGCTATATAAAGGGGATAAATCTAGGGGGAGGGAATCCGGAGAGGGAGGGAGAGGAGGCCAGGTAGGAGGCAGAATCCTATATGGACTCTGATATCCTCCTGGTGGGCAGTTTTTGGGACTTGGGGGGGGGCTACAGGAGAACCCTATGGAGCTGGATGTTAGGTAAGGATTAAACTAACACTTCCGGGGGGGGCCAGTAGTTGGGGGATTATAGTTTTGGGGGTGGAAGGCCCTTTAATTGAAGGAGGATGTGTTATTTTTTGTTTTTGTTGGGGTGGTGGGGGCAGGGGGCTGGTTTTTTTTTGTGGAACTGTTATACTTGATGGTTTTGTTTTGTTTTGGTTTTTTTGTTTTTTTAACCCAAAATGAACTGTGTAACTTAAAATGATAGTGCGTGCCAAGTACAGTATATTATCAACTGCTTCACAATATGGATTTGTTTCCCTATATTGTTTGAAAATACATACATCTATAATTAATATCCAGGCCGTTTTGTTTTTTCTGTAAGCCTATGCTGCGAGGTTCATTGCATTTTACAGAAAACAACTGCTGTACCTTGCTCCATGGCATCCTATAAAGGATTCTCTTGAAAAGGCTAGGTAAATACAGTAAGTGATATGCTAAGGTGTATGACTGGAATTTCCCTGTCCTCACTGTAAACAGATTTAATCTCTAAAGCACATTTTCAGACTGCCAATAATGGCTTTGAAGGACTAGTTTACATTGTACTTGGTTATGTACAATGAAAAGCACACATGAGAACTATTATATCAGTCCATATACATAATGAGTAAAAAAAAAGGACATTAATTATTGTTTTTTAAATAATAGTTTAAATCAGAGATTTCATTAGTGTGCATCCAGTCTGTCTATTTATGAAAATATAATATGAAAGTCAGGCTGTGGACTTCTACTTATTCTCAAGTATTGCTGAGTATGTTATTCTCTTTGCAGGCTGTCAGCAGGGATTGCAATTCCACCCGGCTCTCCTACTTTTCCCTAAAATACTGTATCTCTTTAAACTACTTGGTGTAGGGATGACATGGCCCTATATTACAGTTTAGGTCTTACCTCCCATTCTTCATCAATATCTCTGCAGCCAGGGAGAAGAGAGCATACCACCGCAGCAGCATTGTTCCTGGTTCCTGGTTCGATTCAACTATAGTGCACATTATTGAGCGTGCATGATGTATTGATTAGAACCAGGAAGTGGTCGGGACCTGTCATTTCCAGTCTTTCCTATCTTCGTTCCTGGATCCTAAGATATTGATTGAAGAACGGAATGTAAGACATATCTGTTGTTTCAATTAGATCAACTGGACTTGAAGTTTAGTTCTTGAAGAGTTTCGCTAGTCATCCGACGTCTTTCTCAATTTAAAATGACTTGTACAAGAATCTTGGCAATTATGACCCTGGAAACTCCCAATTAGCAATCACAGCCAAGTGTTAAGGGTTGTGATTGGATAGTGGCTAAGAGTGTTATAGGAACGCCCAGAGTAAGTGTCAAAACAGCAACTGCATCAACGTATAGCCCAGCACAGAAGAGCCAATTCCTCGGGTCAGAATTAGCCGTGTACCTGCATCTTAAGGATAAAGGACAAACCTTTGAAGATTGTAATGTTAACATATTGGCAAGGAATGTGACTGGTTCAAGAGAGGTGTTAAGGAGGCCATTTATGTGAAATAAAGAAACCAAGCCTAAATAGAGGTGGGGGGTTCGACACCAACTGTCTGCCATGTACAATGCTGTTTTGACACCTTACTCTGGGCGTTCCTAAACACCTCTTCCTCCACTATCCATCCGACCCTTAGCACCTGGCTGTGATTGCTAATTGGGATTTTCCAGGGTACATAATTGCCAAAGATTCTGTACAGTCATTCTGAATTGAGAAAGCCAGTCGGATGACAGTGAAATGTCTTCAAGTCCAGTTGTCTAATAGAATAAAACAGATATACCATGACCTGGATTAATGAGAAACTTCACAAGCAATGTAAGACATAGTTCCTTAACCCCCCAGTCTTCAATCAATACATTAAGGATAGTTCATTTAAATATCATGATCACGTAATTAAATATAATTACCTGTCATGTTTTCAGGTGAGTGTCACAGTCTCACACTAAAAACCATAAATATCACATAAAGGATGCTCATCTGTTTACAGCTCTGTTAAATGCAAAAAAAAAAAACACTCAATGCATCTCTCTCACTGGTGTCTGTAGTCTTGTTTAGCTGCTCTCTACACCATTTTCTAACAGACATGGATGCCCGCATGCACCATACTAGCCTCCTATAATTCCTCTCCCATAGCTGACCCTTCTGGGCTTTCAGGCTGTTTGACATGAATCTGGACTGCAGATATTATTTATTATGTTATAATTTACTATATTTAGTATATTTTGGCTTAGTTTAAAATGTTTCCCTCCAACTTTACATACCCTATATTTAGTATTAAATGTGAACTCTAATCCAAAGAAAAAAGATGATGAAATGTGTTAATGATTGAAAGAATTCTTAGAAGAAAAAAAAATCTTTTTCATCACACATTAACCAAGCAGCGTTTTTTTTTCATGGTCCAGTAACCCATAGAAATTATTTCATTTATTGCCTACAATGACCACAGGCCTGTGAAGCAGAATCATGTTTATCAGTAGCAAATGTAAATTACAAGGTATTAGGAGACAGTTTGTATAACAGCACAAGGCCCAGCCCTGGTGCTTATGGGGTGTGAATCCACACATTCTGACTATAATATATATCGTTCCATGAACAGGATGCCATTATGGGAAAAAGAGTTGTCCCTGTTGAAGGGAAACAATAGCAATCATTTGTTTTGTAGTTTAGCAACCGGCATAGTGGATTGTTATGCAGCATTGGCAGCCCCCTTTAAAGATGCTAGTTTCCGTCCAATTATCTAGAAAGATTATGTCAGGTGATATATATTCGTAAATTACGTATATAAAGAGTTTGATGTACTGGCATCCTTTTTCTGTCAGATCCTGCTTCTTGTATTATTGCATCATTTAAAAGGTTTATGACAAAGTGCAAATCTTTTAACACTGCTATTTGTAAATAAAAATACTATTAAAAAGATCTGACCAATAGGAAGACATGCTTTTTGTAGAGTGCTTCTTCCCATAGGTCCGTTGTAAATAGAGTAAGGGAACAGAGCTGGGCAGAGAAAAGTAAGTGTTTCTGCTGATCTACTATAAACCTAGTTGTTTAGGTCCTCACCCCGGGGACGTTTAAAAGGGGGAGATAAATTAAGTTTCCTTTAAGGCCTTTATAAAAAGAGAGCAGTACCTAGCTGTTATGTAATTTATAGTGTTTAATTGTGTGCCTCTTTTTAATCACTGCAATTTGCAGGTAAATAATAATTGTTTTGGGGCCGCGTATGGGGATCGGTCGGGTCTGTGTGTGCTGTTCCACAGCAGTGTATGTCGACAGATACCAATGTGATTCTGTGGGCACACAGCCAACTGGCATGCAGTTTTGGAAAAGTTTTATATACATACGCATATAATCCATACCCTAATAGGTCTCTATGGGATAGTAACGTGCTGATTATAACCATAGGGAATCAGGAAATACAGCTTGCGTACCCTTCTTCCCCTCCTTTTTCTCCTATGCAAGGTCATTGGCTTCCAATCCCCCCTCCATGGAAACCTTTGTTCAGCAGAGTACTATCCTTCCTTACTCCTCCACCCCTCATGCTATGCGTGATTACCATAGGAAGCTGTAAAGAAATTGCAGTGACTGTCAGATGCTCTCATGGAATGGACACTTTTTTGTGGTTCCCCCTATCCTCAAATGAATCAGTAATAAAAAGTGAATTTACAGCCAGAATTCGAGGGGAGGGCAGAAGGGGAGAAAAGAGCCCTGTAATATTTTGGAATCTGCAGCCCTACTCTGATCCAAACAATTGAGCCTGCAGCCAAGAGGAAAGTGAAGGGTTTTGATTAGTTGGAGGAGCAAATAAGTAGAGGGGGGTGGGGGAGAAGAAGAGTCTTGGAAAATTTTGGCATTTGCCTTAGTGGAAGGTATGGAGAATTTTGGCATTGGCAATGGGGAAAATTTCTGGAATTTTCACAAGTTCCACATATAAGCTTGTGGATTATAATAAATAATGTTACCCTACTGCAATTAGAGGAAATTAAGGGCTAGGCCACACTGCTGCGTTTTTTTTTGTGCGTTTGCACTTGCGATTTTACAAAATCATTGAAAACGCGCAACGAAAAAAAACGTGCGTTTTTCGGTGGGATTGCAATTGCGTTTTGCGTTCTGCATTTTTAATCGCAATTGCATGCGTTTTCCTATCTTATCGAGAAATCGCAAGCGCAAACGCAACAAAATCGCACATGAAATCACATGCTATTGCGTTTGCGTTTGCGTTGCAGTGTGGCCTTGCCCTAAAAGTCACCTCAGATTTCCATGGCCTGTATATTATATGGTCACAGAACTCCTCTGTAAATTATAATATCCTTATATTTAAAAGTAGGGGTAAATGATTCACTATTTTAGAGTGTTTCAAAGTGTGATTGATCAGTGAAGCACATAAGACTTTCTTGTATGAAATATATATTCAAGTAGAATAGATTGAAAGAATATTTTATAAGAAATCCATAGTAGGGATCTTTATGATTTCTAAGTCCCTCTCAATTTGATTATTTTACAGCTTTCATTTTAATTTTTCTTACAACATTGTAAACCGGGATGGACAACTTTTTTCAACATAAGGCATGAATTTTACTTTACTCCCCACCTGGGTGCTGCTCGTGCGGTTGTTGTAAGCTCTTAGGAGCACAAGCAGCAGTGAGGCACTTCCTGGTCGCAGCTGTCAGGTATTGGGCATGATGTCACTGGTGCACTGACGCTGCCACCAGGAACCAGAGGGTAACGCAGAGAAACCGGTCTGGTAAGTCTCTTCAGGGATATCTTTGAGGAAGGTAAGTAAAGTGAAAATGGGGGTGGAGGGGTGCTAAAATGCTATTTTATGGATGGCAATGTCCCTTAAGTCCGTATTTTTTAAAGATGAATTGTATATATAAGCATCATACATTTATTTTTATATTATATATATACATATATATGAACACCTACTGTACTGTACAATAATAACTGGGCTTTATCAAAGTCCACTCCCCCCCATAGCACCTAAAGAATACATTTCTATATATGTCATGTACAGTAAGTGTTCCGAAATGGAAACATAGTTCTATTGTCCATCTTTTAATGTTTTGGGGAGGCAGGGAAAGTTCACAGGAGCTCTAATCAGTGCACTACAACACACAGATTGTACAACAATTATTAAGGCTTTGGATCCATAGCGCTATATTAAAGGTGTGGATTATATTAAGGATTTGAACTAGGCTGTGTACCTCTGCTTTTTATAGCACAACTCTCTAATGTGGGCCATGCAGTAAATTGATATTAGATCAATTTGAAGTTTAAATATGCAGTATTACCTCCCCACATTCCCTGCAAAATTGTTCATGAAACTCAAAACTCACCATTGGCAATATCAATGTGCAGCTCCAATAATCTAAAGCTGGGTACACTGTACAGATTTTTGAAAGATGACAGGATCTTGCATTTTTCAAAGATCTGCATACACACAGGAGAACACTCAGGACTCTGTGTTTCCATCGGGCACAGCAGACCCCTCTATGGGAAGTTACCTGGCGAGGGAAATTTACTGACTTTACCGAACGAGCGCTCTGCGGACCCGAATGTTTGGCGGCCACGCTCTAATTCGGAAAGCCCACGAACAGTGCCGATAAAGCCCCAAACCGTCCGACGGTATCGGGGCTTTATCGGTACTGTGTGTACCTAGTTTAACGCTTGACTGTGAGACACCTATGATGTGCAACCATCATTTTTGCATTTTTGCCTACTGGCTGTGACTTAATAATACCCAATCCAGTTCTTTAGTTTTTTTCTGATTTGTTTCTTGCTGTGTTATGGTATTGCTTGAAGCAAAAAGCTAGAAATAATTATCTTTATTTAGTCTGTTCCAGCTATCATGTGTTTTTGTAGTTCCTAAAAGTTGTTTGATTATTTCCTTGCAGAAAGAAATAATCATACTTTTTGAACAGAATACTACTGGAAACTTGTTCCGAATAAAATTGTGCTAATTGTGAGATACGGGGTAGATAGAGCTATATTCTTCATAGCAGAAGCATGACTTGTGTCCAGTGTCACCCAGTTGTTTGTATGCGGTATTGTAGTAAGATATTCCCAGACCTTTTTTTCCCTTTTAAGCTCATCTATTTTGAAGTTACTAATCGGTTTAATTAACAGCTGGAGGTATTAATCTATTGTCTGTTGTGCTCATCAGATTAGATGTTTATAATCCCATTATGGCTGTTTTTTTGTTATGATATACTGTATTGTAAGTACACAAAGCTGGCCTAAATAAAATTAAAGGTTATATAGCTATGCGCGCACAGACTTTCTTCTCCGATCGGATTTGCGATCGAGGGTAACGATCCTGTTTCGGTAGCAGTATTGTTTGGCCCTCGTTTTTTTTAATACCTTTTAATACTTTACCTTACCAGCGGCAGGTGGCTGGAATACGCAAAACTGATACAATACTCTATTTTTTAACTAAAATTGTTTATTCATATATGAATTGTACAAATTATTATCCATGTCACAGACTCAAAAAGTAATTTCTCCTTCAATGAAAAGAGACTGTTTTTCTTAAACTCAACAGTTAAGAGTAGTGATGCTGAACCCATGGGACGCACTGGTGGCATGGTATGTGCTTAACAGGGCGTTTCCCGAACACAGTATGGTGTGCCGCTAGTGATGCCCCCAGCATGGGCAGGGTTAGGTACCCCTGCTTTAGAGCCCACCCTTACCTAACATTAAAATGTGTCATACACGTTGAATGCAATGCATTTGTTTAAAAAAACAAGACCAGGTTAGGCTCCAAGTTTAAATTTTGCGTATTAAATACAATTTAATTCCCTGTTTGAGTCCATACTATTTGTTTTACAGTCTGCTATATTATATATATATTTTTGTAGTGATTATGGAAATGTGCTGTTTTACTTGCAAAAATGTTTTGCAGATGTTTTTTATTTCTTTTTTTTCCCCTGTAGTTTGACTGTGGAGTCTGGGGCCTCTGATGAGGTATCAGGATTTTCTGTAGTTATTGCAGAGAAGAGTCTTTTAGACAGCACTGTATGATAAATAGACATACTAGTAAGGTCACATGATGGCAGTTCCCTCCTGCTGGAATGGTGATCCACATCCATTAAAAATCTTGCTTTGTTAGTTTAATACTTCTATTGGGTCTGCCAGTTTATAAGAATTTTAATTTATTAAATAGGATGTTTTATTGAAAACAGCATTACTATTTGTGACACTTTAAAAGATTCATCCATCTACTCTTTTCTAAATTTCTGTTGGCTTTAACTTCACATGAATGTCTGTATGTAATGCAAAAACCTATATTGTGATTTTAGGGCAATGTTTACATCATCAGTTTGTCAATTCAAAATACAGGGTACTGAATAAAGCAAAAAAAAAAAAATAAATATCTACCCATTATTGTAATGTGTAAGGCCACCTTTACTACTGCAGTTTATTTCCCAGCCAGGTGTATTGCATACAGCCTTCCTGAGGCAATACATAGCAGTCAGCTGATTTTATTGTCCGATCTTCTATGTAAGAAAGTATATACAATGTTAATCTGTATTCTTTGCATAAACTGTGGTGGCTCACCTGCTAAAGTGCTTGTTTTAGAAACATAGTCTATGGTTTCTAATCCTTGTTTTGGTCTGTTGAGCACCGCATAGCATGTTAAGTGTACTGCTTACACTTAGTTTGGTTTCACCACCAGCTAAGGTGGATTATGGGAGTTGGTCCCTGTACCCAGCAGCCACAGCAAATGGAGAGCTGTTGTATGTTTGTGCATGTGCTTGTCTATTGCGACAATGTTATCTGGAGACTTTAGTTCTCTTTGACAGTTTGCATTATTATTTTCCTGAGCCCCACCCAGTCTCCTACCTCTGTTTGCAGCCTGGATACTCTGTAAGGCAAGTTGAATGTGTATTTCAAATCACTTGGTGTCTGGTACAATTTTGGTCAGTCGGGTCAAAAAACATTTGCCCTAGTCAAAATAGTACAAAAATTATCGGTACATTTTGGTTGATCATGTGGTCTTCAATAGGTGATAAAATCACATCAACATATTGACAATACGCTTTTTTACAGACTGGCAGACTACCAATGTTTTTATTGCTGGTGGTCCGTCAGGCAAGAATATCAGGTCATAATTGACCAGTGTGTACCAGTCCTAACTTTAGACTAGCAGGAATAATCTTTAGAAATGGTTTTAGTTTAGTTGTGCTTTAATTTTTCTTGATTTAGAAACAAAACAGTGGTATAACAAGTGCTTTGATTTCTTTTTTCTTTGTTTATGGGCTGTGATTCCATAGGCACCTAAGGGTTAATGCCTCATCTTGACACATATAAAGCCCTAGTACTCCTTTTATCATATATTTTTATCATTGTACCTTAAGAGAAAACATTACTCTCCACTGATGAAGATTCCTTCCATTAATGCATTCCCCTGCACAAATTGTTAAAATGTTATTTGTTGTTGAGGCTCAATATCTGGTATTTTTATGATGTGGTCATCAGTCCTTTATCTGGTATGCACTGGTTAAAGAGCATCTTGTTTGTCAGAAGTGGTTTAGCTTAAAGGGAGGCATACTTTCAGTATTTTCAGCTCATGTAAACAGATTTGTATGAACTTTTTGTTTTGGTTTTACATAATCCACCAGCTGTCAGGCAGCAGCACATTGCTATGCAATTTAAACTATTTTTGCAGGCTGCGGGCATTAGGGTTATAACTCACACCAACAGAAGGATTTTGCAGTATACAGAGTTCCAGTTGTACTGAAACTTCGTTCTTCCTGTTGGCCAATCCAGCTAACAGCTTACTGTAAATGTGGCTGGCTGCCAGTCTTGGCGCAGAGCCTTTTCTTCTTCTACTTGTAATACTGTAAGCTGGCATGAAGACAAGATTACAGTCGTGCTTGTTGTTTGTTGCTGTATTTTTCCCTGCCTGAGTGTCGAGCTTCTGAGAGTTGGGAAGGTGAAATGAAATGCTTGGATGGTTAAATTAAAAGAAAACACCAACTTAAGTCTGTCCCATAAATAGAAAGGCTTAATAACATGGCTTGTAAAACATTGTTGTCTCTGTATCCATGGTTTAACTGATAAATTCTACATATTAAAGTAACCTTCTGTTCTGGGCAGTGATCATTGGTTAGGTGGAGAGAGTTTGATTGCTCCTTGTTTGATAATTATTATCTGATTTTTTTAGTCACATTGGTGTATCTTTGTTAAGGAGTTACATAGAAAGTTATCAGTTTTTAATTAGCAGTATCTGTGTTGTAAACCCTCCAATACATGTACGATTATTGGTTGGCGGGAGCAGTTGACAATGGCCAACTGATTCGGCTAACAATCTCACGTGTAGCGGCTGTCATCGGTGTTGATCACAAATGGAAGCAGATGGAGCCACCACACAAAAGTTCTTAGCTGAAGCAGTCAGTCTATGTCCAACACATAGATGGAACCGGTACAGATTCCAAAACCATGAACCTTAATTGCAAATCTGAGTGTCTCTTCTCTGCAAAGTGTTTTGGGATAGGCAGTCGACTGTCCTTTGCCCCACTACGGGACCTATGTTGAGAAACTCTTGCTTTGACTGCCAATGGGGTTTCCCCTACATAAACCAACTGGCTGGGACCCCACAACGCATACACTACATATTTGAATATTTGGATTAACGGATTACACACTTTTTAAGTGATTTATAATGCAGTGTAATTACACTGTGTCAAATTTATAAAAAAAATTACAAAAGTTTGCCTGTGCTATTAATTAGTGTTAGCTTTATACTGTGTTGCTTCTATATGCATTCCGTAGTATTTGGTACTTACAGTATAAAGCAACCAAAACTAAAATTATACTAAAATAACTGATATTTTATATTTTATTCTGTCTTCACATCTGTCTATTTAATCTACATATGTATGTCTATCGGTTACATTTTAGGAACTGCTACATCTGTTTAAAAAAATGGTCAAAAAACATCAGGTTACCTATTTGTAATCTAATCATGCAAATTTTAGAAGCAATCATTTTAAACCTTAGTGGGGCTTGACTAATGTGAACAGACTTATCATTACTTCAGCCCTTTAATATCATATTGATGGCTCATTGGTTAAGTCTGGATGATTTTCTCTAAGCTTCAAGGGTGGTGGCTTTGACACTTACAAGGATGAAAGAGTTTTAGAATTGATTTTTTTACCCAGATTCTTAATAACTTATAGAAAAGTTTGTACTTGAGACTGTCTGATGTGTGTCTCTCCAGCACCCCCTTTGGCCGTCTTGTACTTTTGTTTATTTTCAGCACAGCTGTATTAATTCAGGATTCAACTTTAAAACCAATGTAGCAGTGGAATGTGGAATTGCCATTCAAGTAACACCATTCACTGTTTTTGTTATTATTTAAGCAGATAGTACTTTTTTTTTCAAAAGGTGCAGTGTAAATGCTACAGTATAACATTTTCACTCTGTGTAACAAGTTGTTAATGATCAGAAGGGATAACACATGGGATAGCAATGCATCTTCCATGATAACTCTGTATTGTATATTCATTTATTTAATCAACACACAATATACAGTATCTTACTAAAGTGAGTACACCTCTCACATTTTTATAAATATTTATTTTATCTTGGGACAATACCGAAATCTGAAACTTTGATACAATGTAAAGTAGTCAGTGTACAGCTGCATAACAGTGTAAATTTCCTGTCCCCCTAAAATAAGTCAACACACACCCAATTAATGTAACTGCTAGCAACAAAAGTGAGTACACCCCTAAAAAAAAATGTCCAAATTGGGCCATGTGACTTCTAAGTTTACAAAGTATCAGGGGAGCAGGTGTGTTAGTTTGGTGGTGTTACTCTCACACTCTCTTATGTCACTGGAAGTTGAACATGGCACCTCATGGTAAAGAAAACTCTAAGGATCTAAAAAAAAAATTGTTGCTCTATGTAAAGATGGCCTAAGCTATTGCCAGAAACTGAGCTGTGGCATTATGGCCAAGATCATATAATGGTTTAAATGGAAAGGTTTCACTCAGAACAAACTTCACCAGGGTCAATCCAAAAAAAAGTAGAGTGGATGTGCTTTGTTTATTATCCAGAGGTTGTCTTTTGCAAATAGACCTGTGAGTGCTTCCACCATTTTTGCAGATTAAGGGGTGTGGAAGGTCAGCCTGTCAATGCTCAAAAATGCTGCACACTGGAATTATTCTGCATGGCTGTTGTCCTATAAGGAAGCCTCTTATAAAAGATGATCGCAAGAAGTAACAAACAGTTTGCTGAAGATAAGCAGATTATTTGAAACAATTACCTGCTATTTTCTCCTACTGGTAATTAGTATCCTATGCATTTACCTCCTGTTACTAGAACAGTCTTTTCTAATGCTAAATACCTTCACCATTTACCTGTACTGTTTTTCTGGAGTTTATGGGGATACATTAAGGGATGGACAGTGAACTGTCCAGTGAAGCCTCTGTATAGTCTGTGAGAATGAAAGGACTTTGCTTCTTTGGTTATTTAAGATTTTGTCCTGTTGTGAGAGGTTGTCAAATAAATCCTAAAGGAAGTACTTTAATGAGGATTATGCAACTAAAAAAAAAAGACAATGACTAGTCTCAGAGATTATAGGAATCGTTATCATGAAGTTTGTGGTATTTAGATGCACAACACTTCATTCTAGAAGGAAACACCCTTTTTTCAGGCTCCTGCAATGCAACATCATAGCACCATGATGTAGTAAAGTTTGTTCCCAAATTTATAAGAGAAAGACTCATACATAACAAAGAGCATTTGTATTCCCACTAGATGATATTACAGGTTGCATGTTACATAAAAATTAAATGGATGCAATTTTGTTACATTTTCCTGTTAAACATTTTTTTTAATTAACTTTTCCATACTGCTTTACAGGGGCAGTAATATGTGGTCAAGGTTCCTTTAAGTGATTAAGATTTACAGTTGGTCACCCAGAAAATATGCCCAAAATTTTGGCCAAAAATCATCTGCGGTAGTTGATAGGGTCACAATTCGACCTAAAAGCTATGCAAGAACAGTAAACTATACTTCCAATCTGTTTGATAGGGATAGCAAGCAGAGTCTCCTTTTATCTGGTTATTACATTAGGAGCTAGTTATGCCTAGAAATGTATACCTGGCAACAGATTTAGAGATTCAATACTTACTTCAATGCTAAACTATATTTTCCGGCTCCTGCATGTAGTAATCACTTAACGTGATTAGCTGCATTGTGGGTCCTGGTAAGGTAAGGAGCACAGAGATAACGTCCCTTTTAAAAATAAACTCTATGGATTTCACATCAGGTGCCTGTTGCCATTGAAGGACAACAATACCCCAAAAACAACATCTCCCCCATTACATTGTCCACACTTCCAGCAGCTGAAATCGCTTACTCTCATTTACAACCGTGCTGCCTTCCCTTAGATATCACACAGCAAAGATGAGTGCTAAAAGCCCCCTCCTAGAGGGCCCAGGGTCATGATTAACATATCACTTGTCATTGGCTGGGGAATGTCTGTTACAACCTCTCTATTCCTCCTCTGTCAGTCAAACAAACTTGAACTGTTCGGTTGCTAGATACAGCCTACATAATCAACTGATCAAGGATGGGTAGAGGAGTGTTTTTCTCACTGCTATTTTTGAGTGACAGTTACAGGCAGACAGAATTGTTACACCCCTTCACAGTGTGGCTAATTGAAGCAGAGAGAAGCTCGAAATCGGAAAAAAACATATAGGGAGGGCTGCATACCTTTACTCTTTTGAAAGCAGTTTTAAAAAAAATTTTTCCATCCTTTATGGAAACGGTACAGGCCCAGCAAATAGGAGTTAAACCACCTTACCTGTTATTACATCTTGAAGTGTGGGGTTTTCTCCTAAATGTTATTAAATCTATGCTAGATTAGCTTCTAGGTTTGCTTGAATGGCTGCCAGTGTCAACATTAAAATAATTACTATTTGTCCACCCCATGCTTTAAGGCATTGTAGCCATCATTGTAAATTAGGCCACACCTGTAACTCATGTATTCCTCTAGCATTTTCATATATTCTAAAGGATAGGAGATGAAGAAGTGTAGGGAAACGAAAGACACACACTAACTATTAAGGGCCGTAGTGTCGTTTCTCATTGACGTGCATATCCAGGTGCTCTCCCTCGCTCACAGTTGTCTCCTTGTACTAAATTATAGGGAGTCAGCAGCAACTAAGGGAAATCTGCATTCCCGAGCATTCTCCCTATGTTTTACACAGGAAAAAAGCTTGGGACTTTGAGTGGCGCAATCATTAGAAAATGCGAACAAATTATGTCGTTTTTTTAAAGATCGTGCATGTGTGTACCTCTTAAGATAGTTTAAAATTTTGGTATTGGTTATAAGAAAAACTTCAGATATACATAAGAAGCATAGCAGCCACAGTCCACTGGAGTCTTTTTCTGCCAAACTGCTGTGGGTGACATAACTGTGCCTGTACAGGGATTGCTGGTTAGGACTTGAAGAAGCTCAGAAAATCATCCTTCTGTGTAGTCCAACCAGAATTATAAAAGCTATGGTATATTTAGAAGCTTTTACGCCTTAGGATTGGTGTAAATTACTTGGTAAAATACATGAGTGAAAACCATGTGGAACATCATATCTACCCTAATGTTTTTTTTTTCTGACTTTACTAGCCTCTTAAAATCCACTAACTTGCAGTAGGTTTTATTGCTCATTTAGGGTGTAAGAAAACTGTATTTATGAAGATTGAATTTGTTGTTTTAAAAGGTTTGTTGTAGCTCTTGCAAAACGGCAGTTTGGCACTGATGGTGTGAATGTTTGCTGTATAAAGAAAGGCCAAGTTTAAGGTAATTCTTTATCTCAGGTATGAAATGTAAACCTTAACATAGCTGTTACAGCAAAGATCCATTAGTTGCAGAGCCTTTAGTTTAAGAAATGAAGACAGTAATCCCCAAACCACATTTCACATCTTCTGCAGCAAGATCTAATACTTGGCATATAGTTAGCTTGGGAAAACAGCCCCCAGGCCATACTGAAGTGTCAGGTTATAGATTTGTATGGATGCATGTATTAACTGCTTTATGTATGAGTTCAGCAATAAATGGTGTAGAGTGACTGGTAATAAAATTTCTAAATCATAAGTCTTTGCATAGTCAAAATTACAGCTCTCTGGAGGGTTGATCGCCACAGACTCAACCTCCATACACAGTAACCTGAACATTTTTTAATTATCCTAGTGCAATAAAATGCATACATGACACATAGTTTTAGATTTTTTGATAGGGGAGTGGTGTAATTGCTATTTTTATTGATGGACACACAGTACCGTGTGTCCATTTTTGGTTTTTTTCCCATTTGATTTGTATAGAATGGGGCAAAAGTGCTCAGGTTTGCAGCTAGGTTTAGATAGATAATAATATGTATTTTCATAAATAAAGTTAAGAATGGCTTCTATAGGCAAGGCAGAGTAAAGGACTTAAAGGGGAAGTTCAGTGCAAATACATGTACTTTTCAGAAAAAGAGCAGTATTTTTCATCCCAATGAACTTAATCTGCCAATTCAGCATTTTGTCTGTGTATAAATAAATGCTACTTAAATACTGACTTCCTGTTTGCAGGACCCCTAATAGAGACCGTTATGGTCTTGCCCTTGACCCAGCGCCTGGGTTGATTCAGTTTCTCAGTGGAGATCTGAGCATCTTTGACCCATCCAACAGCCAATCAGTAGAAATTACTGTTAGGAACAATCCAAGGATTGGTGCATCCTGGAAGAAGAATGACCGTTAGAACCAAATGTCAGCTTACTAATATCAAGCAGGAATAGCAGTGTATAAAATCAACTGATTTTTGAAATGGAAGAGAATATGTAGAATAACTAAGTATGCATTACACAAACTACAATTTAACAAATATTGATAATTCCACTGAACTGTCCCTTTAAGATGCTTACGAATTCATTTAACTTCAATCAAAATGTAAATTACTTTGCAATGCATTTTTGTGCAGTAGGCTTCTGAAATATTTAGAAATGGATACCTTTAATTATGGATCTGAATAAAAGGGTAATTCGCCCACCAGTCCACTTCCCTGGTACTTCTGATTGGCAGCTGTCAGCCATGGCCAATGACTTAGCTGGGGCCAGACTAAAGTATGTCCAGGTGGAAATGTGCACACAAACACGCAAATTTCTTGTGAGCATTGTTGTGTGCTGCGATTGTGCAATGTTCGATCGGATTGATCAGAATACTGAAGACATTTTCCATTGATCTGTATATTGATATGGCAGAAAATGTACCATTGACCCCATCATTCAGATTCTGTCTTCCATAGTTTTCAAACTGAAATCTATGTAAGATCATCGTTGCAAGGTAGGGAATTACTATCGGTTGTTCCGATCGGATTTTCAAATGTTTCAGCCGATCTTAAATTCTCTTGGAAAACCAGTGCCCCATGTATGGCTTTCTTTGGGCTTCTTTTACAGGGTGGCGTTCTGTGAACGTTTTCAGAGAGGTCCCCGCTAGCAAACACTAGAGAAACTCTAGCAGCAACACTCTGAAACCCCTCAAAAAAAAACATTTGTGTGAAAGAAGCCTTATTGCTGTTCCTTCCCTCCCTCTCTAATGCAGCTGCTTGAGCATGTAAAGAGCTCATATGAACTTTCTGAACAGGGCTGAGGGTGAAGAGTCTTGAGGTTTTGGGGGGCTTCATGGTTTGTATCAATATGATTGTGGGGGTGGAATTGCCTTGTTCAATATTAATATAACCAGTTAAATGCACACACCACCTTTGGGAGGAAAGATAAAATTCTCAACAATTGATAATGTTTTGATTTGATAATATTTTGATTTGATGTATGAGTGAGTGGTTTGAATATATACACACATGTAGCTAGTTTTAAAAGACAGTAAACCACATCTGCAGTAAGACTATATAAACTACAATAGTATGACATAATTGCCTACATTTGTTTTCCTATTCTTTAATAAGCAAAGGTCATTGTTAAAATAAGTGGTAAGTCAGTAATCTAATATTGGTATCAAATACTGTTTGACTTGTTCTGTTTGTCCTATGCATTCCCTGGGCGACTTTATCAACTGCTTAACCTCCTCCTATATAACAAACACCTCTTCAGCAGAGACTTGTTTTTGCATGTCATTGAAGCAAAACATTAAAAGCCATGTATTATTTAGCTTAACAATAGTACCGATATACACATAAATTAAAATGTGGAGGTCCAAAGTGAAGTTTAGATTTATTTTTTCTTATATATTATATGATTCAGTTGTATTTAATTCAAGAATAACATGTATTTTAATGTTATGCTAATAGATGAAAAACAGATCTGTTGCCATATTCTTCTGCATCTGGGGCCCAGCATTTCTTTACACCCCAACAGCCTATAAGTATTGAATACAGAGTATTTTTTAATAAATAAATTCTTAAGTGCAGTATTAGGAATGGAGTCCATTTGCCTGCCTTCCCATACTTTTTTTTGCAATATTTTTTATTGTAATTGCTGTGTAATTGTAGTATCAACAACATAGTATACAATTGTAACATTATAATTCATATTATAGGTATCAAGGCAAAAACTTATTTGTTATATAGAAAGAGAGGGAGTGAGGGGGTGCAACTCTAGGGTAACATAAAAATATATATATAAAATTATAAAAAAAATACACTTAGCCATTTTTAATTGTCTAATGCTTACATATTTCCTTTGTTTATCCTTGGAGTATATTTATGGTGTGGATCCTTCCAAAAAGTGATAGGAAGTGATAGGTGGTTATGTAGCCATTTTCTTAACAGACTCTTAATTGTTTGAACATTGGGGTATATAGTTCACTGTGTAAAGTGAACTGGCTATTGGGAAAGCCACAGATTTAGAGTTATTAATTCTAAAACCTGAGAGAAACTGACAGAATAATTGTCAAATATCCAGGAATCATTGGGTTTTTGTATAGAAAGTAGGGTATCATCCCAAAAAATTCTACTCTATATTCTGTTTTACCCCTTAATACCATGTATCTTTGGTCTAACATAGTCATTCTGAATTGAGAAAGCCAGTCGGATGACTAGTGAAGCGTCTTCAAACTAAACTTCAAGTCCAGTTGATCTAATTGAATACAACAGATTTTCCATGACCTGGATGAATGAGAACCTTTACTAGCATTTGGGTCTAATTTAATGGCTGAGGCTAGGGGTCAATGCGAACCCTGTCAAATGCTTTTTCAGCGTCTACTGAAATAAAGGTTGCTGGTATGTGTGGGAAGGACTTCCCATACTTAATAAAAAAAATACATTTTAAAAAGTGATTTTACTCGTTTTATCACAGAAGTTTTTGCTGAGTGAAGAGTGAAGAAAATGGATCTTCTGTTGTTTTTAAAGGGCATGTCCACCCCCAAACTATAATCCCCCCACTACTAGCCCACCATGTAGTGTAGTCTAATCCTTACCTCACATCCCAGCTCCATAGGGTTCTCCTGTAGTCCCCCCCCAAGTCCCAAAACTGCCCACCAGGAGGCTAGCAGAGGCCATATAGGACTCTGCCTCCTACCTGGCCTCCGGGAGAAGTTTGGCATGCGTACTGCAGCCCTTCTCCCCCTCCCTCCCTCTCCCGATTCCTCCCCCTAGCGTAAAGTCTTTAATATATAAGATTCCCCAAGGGCTCCCACCCCAACCGCAATATTTGTATCTTTAAAAGCTCCCCAACTTTACTTACCTCTCCTCTTTCCTCCGGCGAAGTGAGCTGCCGGCAGCCGCTTCCGTGATTGGCTGCCGCTCAGCCAATCACAGACGCGGCTGACGGTCCCGCCCCTCTGCTTGCATTTTCTCGCAAGCAGAGGGCTGGGAGCGCGGCGGAGAAAGAGGGGAGGTAAGTAGAGTTTGGGGGCTTTCTAAAGATACAAGTATGCGGTTGGGGCTGGGTGCCCTTGGGGAATCTTATATAAAAAAATCTTTTTTTGGGTGGACATACCCTTTAAAGAGATGTATTACCAAAATTAAAGGCCATATCCGCAGTCACCCTTCAAATTAAATTGTGTAATTTATTGATGAAATCATGAGGAATAGCCAAGAAAACATGCATGCCTCCCAAAGTTCATCAATATTCTCATTGATGTTCATGTCAGGTGATTGGGCTGGCCAATCCTGGAGCATCATGATCTTCGCCTTAAGGAACTTTGATGTGGCGATGGAAGTATGCGATGGAGCACCATCCTGCTGCAGAATTTGGCCTTTTTATGGTTGGAAATATATGAGGTAGCTAAGATTTTACACTATTGATGTTGCCTTCCACCCTGCAGATCCTCGCACATCCCATACTGGATGTAACCCCAGATCATGATTTTGCCTCCACCAAACTTCACTGTTTTCTGGGTAAATCCGGCTCCATGCGGTTCCAGTAGGTCTCCTGCAATATTTGCGGTGACTATGGTGTAATTCAACAGAAATTCATCTGAAAAATCCACCTTTTGCGACTGTGGGAGTTGGCAAATGCCAGATGGTTTTTCAATTGTCTTTGTTTAGTGCTGGCTTTGGGCACTGATTCAACCATGGAGGCCATTTTGAGGCAGAATCCGACAAACTGTTCTGGTTGACACAGGGATTTCATGTGACCAGATCTCCTGGAGCTCTGCTGCAGTTGAAAATCTTGCCTTGGATTTTCGAGCCAACAAACTGTCCTCTCGTGCAGTTATCTTGCGGGGTCTGCCTGACCTGGGCTTGTCAAAAACTTCTCCAGTCTCTTCAAATCTTTTCTTTATCCTCTGAATGCGCCACATCAGCAGTGGATTTGGTCTTCAGCCACTTGATAATCAACACTTTAGTCCAGGGTGAATCTTAGGTATGTTTGCAGAGGTCTATTTGCAGTTTATGTGAAGGTCTAGTGTACTGGAGTTCTTTTTATACACACCTGACACCTAATCGATCCATTATTAGTCACAGGTGAAGCCCGTATGACAAGGAGACAACACTTTGCAAAAATTGAGTCGATGGGCTTTACCAAGCTGTGAATATTAGAATACTTTTTGTTATTTTCGTTTTTTGCATTGAAACATTATTACAAAAGCTGTTTGGGGTAAAATGAACCATTTCTTGAAACACAATCTGCATTAGAATTATTGTTAGCGGCACTTCAGGTCTATATTTACACAAGCGACAAGACTTTTGTCAAAACTGTACACATTAGGTCCTCTCCCTGTTACATTAATGAGTAAAAGTGGGTAAGGAGGAGATAAATATAATTGTTCTTTATGTTTTATTTAAATTAAAAGTCAGAAGACAGTTTGGACATATTTTATTAAATAATTTTTCTATTTCAGAATGAGTCAGACATAGTCATATTTTCATAGACAGATCTAGTACTGTAGATATTTAGTATGTGATACAGTGCATTATCCCAACCTGTATATTTTTTGTAAGGGGTATTACTGATAGTGCTGGAACATTCATGCAGATATTACCTTCACTAAAGTGAATCAGGTTTCCTTTCGGCTGGCTACACACCAGAAGATATCTCCTTGATCGGGTCGGAAAATCCAGATCGATCGTGCGGTTCCCTATGGTAGCGAGTGATCAGTCGGGACAAATGTTCCTCCATGTGTAACCCAGCCTTAATCTTTTTTCGTCCCTGCATGATTTTTTAACACTAATTGAAGTGGTCCCTTTCTAAATCTAAAGAAATAACATTTGGATTAATAATAGCATAGATATTTCTACAGAATAATAACACAATTCCTGTATAACCCTTTACTAGGTGGTTATTTACAGTCAACCCTATTTTGGATTAACTGAGGAAAAATGTAAAAATTAATGTATTGTGATTTTTTAGATGTATTTTAGTTCGTGAGGAAATACGTGTTGGGGAATATGATGATGTGAGATGATTGCCTGTAGGTTGCTTAGGCAATTTTGTAAGTAGCAAATGTTAGGAGTGGTGATAAAAAAACAAGTGACTCATGAAATGTGGCCTTTTTACTAACACAGTATATTCACGTAAAGTAATTATCCCATTTTCTGTGACAGTGTTTTTCTACCTTCCCTTTGTAGCAATGCAGCACTGAAACTAATCAGTGAGATAGAGGTGAATGTCTAGTGCCTCCAGCCTTGCTTTATACAGCAATAACACATACACTGTTTCATTTTACTCCTACAGCCTTTATTAATAAATACCAATATTATTAATTTCTTGTATTTAGATTTAATTACATTTCGTGTGAAGCTGGAATAAAGCACATTTGATTTCACATATGTAAATAAAGCTATGCTAATGGTATGGTTGTTAATTATCTTATTTGTCTTTATATCAGCAAAAATATACACAGACAAAGGTATAGAGTGCATTTTGCTGTTATATGTACCAGGTGTGCCGAGCATACGTTAGCAATGACAGCGTTTCACAAGTGGGAATGCTTGTGGCGTACAGTAGACAGTCTAGACAGTAGTACAGAATTCTGCAGCACTCTGTATTAAACTCCTAATAAGGAGAGGAAGGGGAGCATGTAAGTAAGTAAATCTCTAGCAGATTGGACATTGATATGAAATAAACAATGAGCTATGGCTGGTTTAACTCTTAAGTTAAACCGAAATTAATTTGCTATATCTGTGTGTTTGCTCTGTATGTTTTATGTCTGTGTGTTAATATCTTTTTTTAGATAAAAAAAAATAACATTACACAAAATCTGGTTTGAGCAAAAAGGTTTTCTTAAGTCGTAAATAGAAGAGTAAAACAAGCCGTAGATGCAAAATACAAAATAACAGTGATAGATTAACTGTGAAAAACATACATAATTGAAGCTAAATACGTTCAAGTAACTTATATACAACGACGTTTCGGCTGTGGGCCCTTTATCAAGCAGAATCACAGCATGTGTACACCTGTTACAAATCAGCAAGTTAAATTGTATCAAACAGGAAATAGAAACACGAGGATTACAACTGATACATCTTACACACTGCCCTCCCATGGTCTACTGGTGGAATAATACAATCCAATGTCACATATTTACAGATAGACATAGAGATCAAGTCTCTGTTTAAACCTCTAGGTGATAGTGATGCTAATCTCTGCACCCACCAAACTTCTCTCTGTCTGAGTAATAATTTTTTTATCCTCTCGCACTCTAGCATTAATTTTAACATGTTCTAAGACCATGAAACGCATCATGTTTCATATCACAGAATTGTTTACCAATGGTACCGGTAATGCTGTCTTTCAGATGTATAGATGTGTGCTGAATAATAACACACGTCCTCTGTGTGGTCTCACCTACATATAGGAGACCACATGGATGTACTTAAATCACAGTGATGTCCCCTTTTTTGAAACCGTTCTTGTGTAGTGGGATGGGTAAAAAAGTTACCCTTTATTACCTTGGGACACCATATACAATTCATACAGGGTATGTGCCCTCTTTTTTACTGGTTAACCAGTTCTGTTTATTATCCTGATTATGCTTTGATTTGCCACCCTTTAACATGGCCCCTATGTTCTTCCCTCGTCGTAAGACACAACGTGTAAATTCTGAAAAGCAACAATGTCTGGAAAAGGCTGGACGAGAGGCCAATGCTTTCGTAATATCTTAATCACTTCCTGGCTGTAAGGATCATAAGATGTAACAAAGGCCAGTCTGTCAGTCTTCCTTTTTACATGATTTATGGTCTACATTTTGATGTATCTCCTTATCCATCGCTTCATTAATAATACTTTGGGGTAGCCCCTATGTTTTTTACACATGTCAGCCATATGTGCTTCTTTCACAGATTTTATTCAACCAACCTGCAACCATCTTTAATTGACTATACGGATTATTATTATTTAATATACTAGCTTAGCCACAAGGCAAAAAAAGTTTCAACCCCTGAAACAATGGGGCGACCCAGCAACTTGACCGGGTCCTTATGAATTTTTGGTCTATAGCGTTGGCATCCTTGGATATGGAACAACATTAGCAACATATAGATTCAGACAATTATTAATCCATTCTATATGTCTTTTAAGGGATCAAAATCAAGTTGACGATACACAGATGAATCTGATAACTGTGTCATTATTTCTTCATTGTAATATATAGGTGTCCATACCACTATCGCCGCTCCCTTGTCAGAAGGCTTGATAGTGATCATGGAATTGGTACCCTATCGCGGTTTCACGCTGAGCTGAATGGGATACTTCCCTCTATTAGGTTTGACATGACCTATAGTCATCCTGATGTTCATTTTTTGATACCTTCATTGCCAGGGGAAACAATATATTCCACACCCAGTTATTTCAAAAACCCACTGACTGTAATTAATTACTACTATATTCCAACAAACATCCACCCACATTAAACAATCTATTCCGTATAGTCAATTAAAGTAGGTCGACAGGTTGGTTGATATAGCACTTGTAAAAGAAGCACAGATGGCTGACGTGTAAAAAATGTAACATAGATTTACCCCCAAAGTATTATTAATGAAGCGATGGATAAGGAGACACATCAAAATATAAAATACTATAGACCATAGTCATGCAAAATGGAAGACTGACAGACTGGCCTTTGTTACATCTTATGATCCTTACAACCAGGAAGTGATTAAGATATTACAAAGCATTGGCCTGTTTTGTCGCAGTCTTTTCCAGACATTGATGCTTTTCAAAATGTACCTCTTGTGTCTTACCGATGAGGGAAGACAATAGGGGCCATGTTAAAAGGTGGCAAATCAAAGTATAATCAGAATATTAAAGGGCATGTCCACCCCAAAACTATAATCCCCCCAACTACTGGCCCCACCATGTAGTGTAGTTTAATCCTTACCTCACATCCCAGCTCCATAGGGTTCTCCTGTAGTCCCCCCCCAAAGTCCCAAAAAATGTACCAGGAGGCTAGCAGAGTCCATATAGGACACTGCCTGCTAGCTGGCCTCAGGTAGATTTTTGCCATGCGTACTGCAGCCCTTCTCCCCCCTCCCTCCCCCTCCCTCTCCCTCCGTTCTACTATCCCTCCCCTAGCTCAAATCCCCCTTAATATTGTGCTCCCCATGTCTCCCAGCCCCAACCGCATATTTTTTTTTAGAAAGCTCCCCAAACTCTTACTTACCTCTCCTCTTTCCTCCGGCGAAGTGAGCTGCCGGCAGCCGCGTCTGCGATTGGCTGCCGCTCAGCCAATCACAGACGCGGCTGCCGGTCCCGCCCCTCTGCTTGCATTTCCTTGCAAGCAGAGGGCCGGAGCGCGGCGGAGGATCGAGGGGAGGTAAGTAGAGTTTAGGGGGCTTTCTAAAAAAAAAATTATAGCGGTTGGGGCTGGGAGCCCAGGGGGGACCATATATTAAAAAAAAATTTTCAGGCTGGACATAGCCTTTAAACAGAACTGGTTAACCAGTTAGAAAGAGGGCACATACCCTTGTATAAATTGTATATAGTGTCCAAGGTAATAAAGGGTAACTTTTTTTACCCATCCCCCTACACAAGAACGTTTCCAAATGGGGGACATATTGGTATGTCCATGTGGTCTCCATATGTAGTGAGACCACACAGAAACTGAAGATGCGGTTATCTCAGCACAAATCATCTATACATCTAAAATATACTGCATACCGGTACCTAAACACTTCTGTGCATGGGAGGCAGTGTGTAAATTTGTAATCCTCATGTTTCGATTTCCTGTTTGATACTATTTAACTTGCTGATTTGTAACAGATGTACAAATGCTGTGATTCTTTGCTTGAGAAAGGGCCCAAAACTTTGCTATGTATGGACATTTTGCTGTTGTAGGCGTATGTATTAAAACCTTTTAACTTGCTAATCGTGCTACTGTAGTTTTGTATTGACTATACTATTATAGTATACAGTTGCACGGAACACTGTGATAAGGAGTGCTGCAGCCCTATTGGAACTTTTATATATTCCCGCGATGGGTGGCTGAAACTCATTTGATTACAGTTTAAGTTGATGTGTTTTAAACAGTCCTGTGAGTGCTTCCGATAACTTTCTGCTTATGTATCTTCGTTGGACACTGCACCCAGGTGATTGCTTCTGTTACGTGAGTACAGCTAAGTGTTAAATGTTCAAGACCGAAGGGTGATCCTGGTTTTAATGTTTAAAGTCGAGAGAACTAGATGCATGTTTTTAATTCTAGTATGTTGTCTCGAAAATATTTTTCTTTATTCTACTTTTTCATTGTACTTCCAAAGCCAAAAGCATTACAGACCAATTGGTAACATCAGTAAGTGCTGATTAAACTAGGGCTGATCCCATGTAAGTGATAGGATATGACTTGTTTAGGAATATTTCATTAATAACCACAACGGTATCCCCACCATGTATTAACAACTGTACATGACATTTCATTTTACCTTAGCAGTTAATGTTCAAGCTCTTACAATAAGAAATAGTATTTTCTTTGTAGTAGCCTCACTCATTCAATGCATCCTTATTTTCAATGTTTCAGGATAATAAGCAACAGGTTCAGGGTGGATCTGGTTATGGCAGGTTATGTCCTTAACTTATTTATTTATTTATTTATTTAACATACGATGTTATGATTCTTGTTGTGGTCCTTGGCAATTTAATCATATTTATTAAATTACCTATTAGCATAGGTTAAAACAATACATATATGATTTGAGCTGCTTCAGTTGAGAGGTACCTGGCTTTATTTAAAAAAAATGTAGGACTACATCAAAAAATCTCTTTATTTCATTTTATTTACATGTGTTAACTGACAACGGTTAAGGTCCTCACCCTGGGTACTATTAACTCGGAAGGGGGGAAATGGGTAATGATAATTGCCTTTAAACTGCTTAACTAAAAGTTTACTGTACCTTTATCATTTGGAAATCTGTAGTTCTTGCAGAGTGAACCTTACAATTGGTTAGGCATTTTAGCAATTTATGCAAAAAGTTTTTTATACTTGATAGCTCCAGAAAAATTTCATAGGTGTTATGGGGATGAAAGCTTTCACATTTTTAAAAAAGTTTATTTATCTTCCCCTGTTATAGTTTGCAAAAAAAAAGAAAAATCAGCTGTGACATGTTTAGTTTAATTCTTTTTTGTCATAGAGGAAGTTTCAGGTTCAAACCTCTATCAACACATAAACAAAGGTTCGTTCCTGATCATTGCCTGGAAATTGCTAAATTGTTACTTTTGTGAATCAGTGGACTTCAATAATCATGAGTAGTGTTGAAACACAAAAGACACAATAAGTATTGTGAAAATAAATGGAAATATGCCCATTTTCTAAACATACCGTATATACTCGAGTATAAACCGAGGTACCCAATTTCACCTAAAAAAACGAATAAAAGTGGTTAACTCGAGTATAAACCGAGGGTAGAAATGTACTAACCACTACTGCCTTCTGATCTGTTTTGAGGGTTTAGTTGCCTTAAATGCACAGCAGAATTCCCATACAGTAATAGACATTACTGTATGAGAATTCTGCTGTTTAAAAGACAACTACATTCTTCTTCCTTGGCATTCAAGATGTTTGGAAACTACAACTCCCAGCATGCTTATTAGCTGGGAGTTTAGTTTCCAATCATCTGCACCCCACCCTCCCACCCAGTTCAGTGTGACCTGTTTGTCACCTGTTGCCAGCATTGAAGATCCTGTTGTGCACCTGTGTGCCAGCATTAAAGGTAGGTACGTGTAAGCAGGTAGAGCTCGTAGGTACGGTAAGCATTCCGGCAGCCGCGCGCTCATTCCCTGTACTGGCGTGCCGGCTGACGTCACTAATTGGCGCCGGGCTTGGCGCCGGGCAGTGACGTCAGCCGGCGCGCCAGTACAAGGAATGAGCGTGCGGCTGCCGGAATGGTAAAACAGCAGTGACTCGCGTATAAACCAAGTTCAAGTTTTCAGGCTGATTTTACAGCCTGAAAAACTCGGTTTATACCGAGTATATACGGTATTCACCTTATTCATTGTATTAAGGAGAACAAAGAAACACAGAAATTATCCAGACTGAGACATCTTTAAAATTCTAGGTAGGGTAAAAGAGAAACTTGATGGAGATCGTTCTTCATCTTTGACACTGTATTGCTATGTAAGGAGCTTTTTTCGAATCCTTGTTTTGGTCTGTTGAGCACCGCATAGCATGTTAAGTGTACTGCTTACACTTAGTTTGGTTTTCACCCAGCTAAGGTGGATTATGGGAGTTGGTCCCTAGTACCCAGCAGCCACAGCAAATGGAGAGCTGTTGTATGTTTGTGCATGTGCTTTGTCTATTGCCGGACAATGTATCTGGAGACTTAGTTTCTTTGACAGTGCATATTATTTTCCTGAGGCCCCACACAGTCTCTACCTCTGTTTGCAGCCTGGATACTCTGTAAGGCAAGTTGAATGTGTAATTTCAAATCACTTGGTGTCTGGTACAATTTTGGTCAGTCGGGTCAAAAAACATTTGCCTAGTCAAAATAGTACAAAAATTATCGGTACATTTGGTTGATCATGTGGTCTTCAATAGGTGATAAAATAATCAACATATTGACAATACTGTTTTTTACAATGGGCAGACTACCAAGTTGTTTATTTGTTGGTGGTCCGTCAGGCAAGAATATAGGTCATAATTGACCAGTGTGTTCCAGTCCTAACTTTAGCATAGAGAATAATCTTAGAAATTGGTTTTAGTTTTAGTTGTGCTTTAATTTTTCTTGATTTAGAAACAAAACAGTGGTAATAACAAGTGCTTTGATTTCTTTTTCTTTTGTTTATGGGCTGTGATTCCATAGGCACCTAAGGGTTAATGCCTCATCTTGACACCTATAAAGCCCTAGTACTCCCTTTTATCATATATTTATCATGTACCTTAAGAGAAAACATTACTCTCCACTGAGAAGATTCCTTCTCATTAAGCATTCCCCTGCACAAATTGTTAAAAATGATTATTGTTTGTTGAGGCTCAAATCTGGTATTTTTTATGATGTGGTCATAGTCCTTTTATCTGGTATGCAGCTGGTTTAAAGAGCATCTTGTTTGTCAGAGTGGTTTAGCTTTAAAGGGAGGCATACTTTCAGTTATTTTCAGCTCATGTAAACAGATTTGTATGAACTTTTGTTTTGGGTTTATTACATAATCCACCAGCTGTCAGGCAGCAGCACATTGCTATGCAATTTAAACTATTTTTGCAGGCTGCGGGCATTAGGGTTAATAACTCACACCAACAGAAGGATTTTGCAGTATACAGGAGTTCCAGTTGTACTGAGAACTTCGTTCTTCCTGTGGCCAATCCAGCTAACAGCTTACTGTAAATGTGGCTGGCTGCCAGTCTGTGGCGCAGAGACTTTTCTTCTTCTAATTGTAATGTAAGCTGGCATGAAGACAAGAATTACAGTCGTGCTTGTTGTTTGTTGCTGTATTTTCCCTGCCTGAGTGTCAGAGCTCTGAGAGTGTGGGAAGATGTGAAATGAAATGCTTGGATTGGTAGAAATTAAAAGAAAACACCAACTTAAGTCTGTCCCATAAATAGAAAGGCTTAATAACATGGCTTGTAAAACATGTTGTCTCTGTATCCTATGGTTTAACTGATAATTCTACATATTAAAGTAACCTTCTGTTCTGGGCAGTGATCATTGGTTAGGTGGAGAGAGTTTGATTGCTCCTGTTTGATCATTATTATCTGATTTTTTTAGTCACATTGGTGTATCTTTGTTAAGGAGTTCATAGAAAGTTATCAGTTATTTTAATTAGCAGTATCTGTGTTGTAAAGCCTCCAATACATGTACGATTATTGGTTGGCGGGAGCAGTTGACAATGGCCAACTGATTCGGCTAACAATCTCACGTGTAAGGCGGCTGTCATCGGTGTTGATCACAAATGGAAGCAGATGGGAGCCACCACACAAAAGATTCTTAGCTGAAGCAGTCAGTCTATGTCCAACACATAGATGGAACCGGTACAGATTCCAAAACCATGAACCTTAATTGCAAATCTGAGTGTCTCTTCTCTGCAAAGTGTTTTGGGATAGGCAGTCGACTTCCTTGCCCCACTACGGGACCTATGTTGAGAAACTCTTGCTTTGACTGCCAATGGGTTTCCCCTCATAAACCAACTGGCTGGGACCCCACAACGCATACACTACTATTTAGAATATTTGGATTAACAGGATTACACACTTTTTAAGTGATTTATAATGCGTGTAATTACACTGTGTCAAATTTATAAAAAAAATTACAAAAGTTTGCCTGTGCTATTAAATTAGTGTTAGTTATTACTGTGTTGCTTCTATATGCATTCCGTAGTACTTTGGTACTTACAGTATAAAGCAACCAAACTAAAATTTATACTAAAATAACTGATATTTATATTTTTATTCTGTCTTCACATCTGTCTATTTAATCTACATATGTAAGTCTATCGGTTACATTTTAGGAACTGCTACATCTGTTTAAAAAATGGTCAAAAAAACATCAGGTTACCATTTGTAATCTAATCATGCAATTTTAGAAAGCAATCATTTTAAACCTTAGTGGGGCTTGACTAATGTGAACAGACTTATCATTACTTCAGCCCTTTAATATATCATATTGAGGCTCATTGGTTAAGTCTGGATGATTTCCTCAAGCTTCAAGGGTGGTGGCTTTGACACTTTACAAGGATGAAAGAGTTTTAGAATTGATTTTTTTACCCAGATTCTTAATAACTTTATAGAGAAGTTTGTACTTGAGACTGTCTGATGTGTGTCTCCAGCACCACCTTTGGCCGTCTTGATACTTTTGTTTATTATTTCAGCACAGCTGTATTAATTCAGGATTCAACTTTAAAACCAATGTAGCAGTGGAATGTGGAATTGCCATTCAAGTAACACCATTCACTGTTTTTGTTATTATTTAAGCAGATAGTACTTTTTTTTTTAAAAGGTGCAGTGTAAATGTACAGTATAACATTTTCACTCTGTTGAACAAGTTGTTAAATGATCAGAAGGGATAACACATGGGATAGCAATGCATCTTCCATGATAACTCTGTATTGTATATATCATTTATTTAATCAACACACAATATACAGTATCTTACTAAAGTGAGTACACCTCTCACATTTTTATAAATATTTTATTTTATCTTGGGACAATACCGAAGATCTGAAACTTTGATACAATGTAAAGTAGTCAGTGTACAGCTGCATAACAGTGTAAATTTCCTGTCCCCTCAAAATAAGTCAACACACACCCAATTAATGTAACTGCTAGCAACAAAAGTGAGTACACCCCTAAAAGAAAAATGTCCAAATTGGGCCATGTGACTTCTAAGTGTTACAAAGTATCAGGGGAGCAGGTGTGTTAAGTTTGGTGGTGTTACTCTCACACTCTCATTATGGTCACTGGAAGTTGAACATGGCACCTCATGGTAAAGAAAACTCTAAGGATCTAAAAAAAAAATTGTTGCTCTATGTAAAGATGGCCTAAGCTATTGCCAGAAACTGAGCTGTGGCATTATGGCCAAGATCATATAATGGTTTAAATGGAAAGGTTTCACTCAGAACAAACTTCACACTGGGCAATCCAAAAAAAAGTAGAGTGGATGTGCTTTGTTTATTATCCAGAGGTTGTCTTTTGCAAATAGACCTGTGAGTGCTTCCACCATTTTTGCAGAGGTATAAGGGGTGTGGGAGGTCAGCCTGTCAATGCTCAGAAATATGCTGCACACTGGAATTATTCTGATGGTGTTGTCCTATAGGAAGCCTCTATAAAAAGATGATGCGCAAGAAGTAACAAACAGTTGCTGAAGATAAGCAGATTATTTGAACAATTACTGCTATTTTCCCTACTGGTAATTAGTATCCTATGCATTTACCTCCTGTACTAGAACAGTCTTTTCTAAATGCTAAATACCTTCACCATTTACCTGTACTGTTTTTCTGGACAGTTTATGGGGATACATTAGGGGATGGACAGTGAACTGTCCAGTGAAGCCTCTGTATAGTCTGTGAGAATGAAAGGATCTTTGCTTCTTTGGTTATTTTAAGATTTGTTCCTGTTGTGAGAGGTTGTCAAATAAATCCTAAAGGAAGTACTTTAATGAGGATTATGAACTAAGAAAAAAAGACAATGACTAGTCTCAGAAGATTATAGGAATCGTATATCATGAGTTTGTGGTATTTAGATGCACAACACTTCATTCTAGAAGGAAACACCTTTTTTCAGGCTCCTGCAATGCAACATCATAGCACCATGATGTAGTAGAAGTTTGTTCCAAATGTATAAGGAGAAAGACTCAACATAACAAAGAGCAATTTGTATTCCCACTAGATGATATTACAGGTTGCATGTTACATAAAAATTAAATGGATGCAATTTGTTACATTTCCTGTTAAAACATTTTTTTAATTAACATTTTCCATACTGCTTTACAGGGGCAGTAATATGTGGTCAAAGGTTCCTTTAAGTGATTAAGATTTACAGTTGGTCACAGAAAATATGCCCAAAATTTTGGCCAAAATCATCTGCGGTAGTTGATAGGGTCACAATATCGACCTAAAAGCTATGCAAGAACAGTAAACTATTACTTCAATCTGTTTGATAGGGATAGCAAGCAGAGTCTCCTTTTATCTGGTTATTACATAGGAGCTAGTTATGCCTAGAAATGTATACCTGGCAACAGATTTAGAGATTCAATACTTACTTCAATGCTACACTATATTTTCCGGCTCCTGCAATGTAGTAATCACTTAACGTGATTAGCTGCATTGTGGGTCCTGGTAAGGTAAGGAGCACAGAGATAACGTCCCTTTTAAAAATAAACTCTATGGATTTCACATCAGGTGCCTGTTGCCATTGAAGGAAACAATACCCCCAAAAACAACATCTCCCCCATTACATGTCCACACTTCCAGCAGCTGAAATCGCTTACTCTCATTTACAACCGTGCTGCCTTCCTTAGATATCACACAGCAAAGTGAGTGCTAAAAGCCCGCTCCTAGAGGCCCAGGGTCATGATTAACATATCACTTGTCATTGGCTGGTGGGAATGTTGTTACAACCTCTCTATTCCTCCTCTGTCAGTCAAACAAACTTGAACTGTTCGGTTGCTAGGATAACGCCTACATAATCAAGCTGATCAAGGATGGGTAGAGGAGTGTTTTCTCACTGCTAGTTTTGAGTGACAGGTACAGGCAGACAGAATTGTTACACCCCCTTCACAGTGTGGCTAATTGAAAGCAGAGAGAAGCTCGAAATCAGGAAAAAAAACATATAGGGAGGGCTGCATACCTTTACTCTTTTGAAAGCAGTTTAAAAAAAAATTTTTCCATCCTTTAATGGAAACGGTACAGGCCCAGAAAGTAGGAGTTAAACCACGCTTACCTGTTATTACATCTTGAAGTGTGGGGTTTTCTCCTAAATGTTATAAATCTATGCTAGATTAGCTTCTAGGTTTGCTTGAATGGCTGCCAGTGTCAAAATTAAAATAATTACTATTTGTCCACCCCATGCTTAAGGCATTGTAGCCATCATTGTAAATTAGGCCACACCTGTAAACTCATTGTATTCCTCTAGCATTTTCATATATTCTAAAGGATTAGGAGATGAAGAAGTGTAGGGAAACGAAGACACACACTACACTATTAAGGGCCGATAGTGTCGTTTCTCATTGACGTGCATATCCAGTGTGCTCTCCCTCGCTCACAGTTGTCTCCTTGTACTAAAGTATAGGGAGTCAGCAGCAACTAAGGGAAATCTGCAGTCCCGGCATCTCCCTATGTTTTACACAGGAAGAAAGCTTGGGACTTTGAGTGGCGCAATCATTAGAAAATGGCGAACAGAATTATGTCGTTTTTTTAAAGATCGTGCATGTGTGTACCTAGCTTAAGATAGTTAAAATTTTGGTATTGGTTATAAGAAAAACTTCAGATATACATAAGAAGCATAGCAGCCACAGTCCACTGGAGTCTTTTTCTGCCAAACTGCTGTGGGTGACATAACTGTGCCTGTACAGGGATTGCTGGTTAGGACTTGAAGAAGCTCAGAAATCATACTTCTGTGTAGTCCAACCAGAATTAATTAAAAAGCTATGGTTTAGAAGCTTTTACAAGCCTTAGGAGTGGTGTAAATTACTTGGTAAAATACATGAGTGAAAACCATGTGGAACATCATATCTACCCTAATGTTTTTTTTTCTGACTTTACTAGCCTCTTAAAAAATCCCACTAACTATGCAGTAGGTTTTATTGCTCATTTAGGGTGTAAGAAAACTGTATTATGAAGATTGAATTTGTTGTTTTAAAAGGTTTGGTTGTAGCTCTTAGCAAAACGGCAGTTGGCACTGATGGTGTGAATGTTTGCTGTATGAAAGAAAGGCCAAGTTTAAGGTATTCTTTATCTCAGGTATGAAATGTAAAACCTTAACATAGCTGTTACAGCAAAGATCCATTAGTTGCAGAGCCATTTAGTTTAAGAAATGAAGCATAATCCCCAAACCACATTTCATCATTCTGCAGCAAGATCTAATACTTGGCATATAGTTAGCTTGGGAAAACATGCCACCAGGCCATACTGAAGTGTCAGGTTATAGATTTGTATGGATGCATGTATTAACTGCTTTATGTAATGAGTTCAGCAATAAATGTGTGTAGAGTGACTGGTTTAAAATTTCTAAATCATAAGTCTTTGCATATAGTAAAATTACAGCTCTCGTGGAGGGTTGATCGGCCACAGACTCAACCTTCCATACACAGTAACCTGAACATTTTTTAATTATGCCTAGTGCAATAAAATGCATACATGACACATAGTTTTAGATGTTTTGATAGGGGAGTGGTGTAATTGCTATGTGTATTGATGGACACACAGTACCGTGTGTCCATGTTTGGGTTTTTTTCCCATTTGATTGTATAGAATTGGCAAAAGTGCTCAGGTTTGCAGCTAGGTTTAGATAGATAATAATATGTATTTCATAAATAAGTTAAGATGGCTTCTATAGGCAAGGAGAGTAAAGGACTTAAAGGGGAAGTTCAGTGCAAATACATGTACTTTTCAGAAAAAGAGCAGTATTTTTCATCCCAATGAACTTAATCTGCCAATTCAGCATTTTGTCTGTGTATAAATAAATGCTACTTAAATACTGACTTCCTGTTTGCAGGACCCCTAATAGAGACCGTTATGGTCTTGCCCTTGACCCAGCGCCTGGGTTGATTCAGTTGCTCAGTGGAGATCTGAGCACTTTGACCCACCAACAGCCAATCAGTAGAAATTACTGTTAGGAACAATCCAAGGATGTGGTACTGGGAAGAAGAATGACCGTTAGAACCTAAAATGTCAGCTTACTAATATCAACAGCAGGGAATAGCAAGTGTATAAAATCAACTGATTTTTGAAAATGGAAGAGAATATGTAGAATAACTAAGTATGCATTACACAAACTAACAATTTAACAAATATTGATAATTTCCACTGAACTGTCCCTTTAAAGATGCTTACGAATTCATTTACTTCAATCAAAATGTAAATTTACTTTGCAATGCATTTTGTGCAGTAGGCTTCTGAAATATTTAGAAATGGATACCTTTAATTATGGATCTGAATAAAAGGGTAATTCGCCCACCAGTCACTTCCCTGGTACTTCTGATTGGCAGCTGTCAGCCATGGCCAATGACTTAGGCTGGGGCCAGACTAAAGTAGTCCAGGTGGAAATGTGCACACAAACACGCAAATTTCTTGTGAGCATTGTTGTGTGCTGCGATTGTGCAATGTTCGTCGGATTGATCAGAATACTGAAGACATTTTCCATTGTCTGTATATTGATATAGGCAGAAAATGTACCATTGACCCCATCATTAGATTCTGTCTTCCATAGTTTTCAAACTGAAATCTATGTAAGATCATCGTGCAAGGTAGGGAATTACTATCGGTTGTTCCGATCGGATTTTCAAATGTTTCAGCCGATCTAAATTCCTATTGGAAAACCAGTGCCCCATGTTGGCTTTCTTTGGGCTTCTTTTACAGGGTGGCGTTCTGTGAACGTTTTCAGAGAGGTCGCTAGCAGAACACTAGAGAAACTCTAGCAGCAAACATCTGAAACCCCTCAGAAAAAAACATTTGTGTGAAAGAAGCCTTATTGCTGTTCCTTCCCTCCCTCTCTAATGCAGCTGCGTGAGCATGTAAAGAGCTCATATGAACCTTTCTGAACAGGGCTGAGGGTGAAGAAGTCTTGAGGTTTTGGGGGGCTTCATGGTTTGTATCAATATGATTGTGGGGGTGGAATTGCCTTGTTCAATATTAATATAACCAGTTAAATGCCACAACAACCTTTGGGAGGAAAGATAAATCTCAACAATTGATATGTTTTGATTTGATAATATTTGATTTGATGTATGAGTGAGTGGTTTGAATATATACACACAGTTAGCTAGTTTAAAAAGATCAGTACCACATCTGCAGTAAGACTATATAAACTAACAATAGTATGACATAATTGCCTACATTTGTTTTCCTATTCTTTAATAAGCAAAGGTCATTGTTAAAAATAAGTGGTAAGTCAGTAATCTAATATGGTATCAAATACTGTTTGACTTGTTCTGTTTGTCCTATGCATTCCCTGGGCGACTTTATCAACTGCTTAAACTCCTCCTATATAACAAACACCTTTCAGCAGAGACTTGTTTTTGCATGTCATTGAAGCAAAACATTAAAGCCATGTATTATTTAGCTTAACAATAGTACCGATATACACATAAATAAAATGTGGAGGTCCAAAGTGAAGTTTAGATTTTATTTTTCTTATAAATTATATGATTCAGTTGTATTTAAATCAAGATAACATGTATTTTAATGTTATGCTAATAGATGAAAAACAGATCTGTTGCCATATTCTTCTTGCATCTGGCGGCCCAGCATTTCTTTACACACCAACAGCACTATAGTATTGAATACAGAGTATTTTTTAATGAAATAAATTCTTAAGTGCAGTATTAGGAAATGGATGTCCAGATTTGCCTGCCCTTCCATACTTTTTTTTGCAATAATTTTTATTGTAATTGCTGTGTAATTGTAGTATCAACAACATAGTATACAATATTGTAACATTATAATTCATATTATAGGTATCAAGGCAAAAACTTATGTTATATAGAAAGAGAGGGAGTGAGGGGGTGGCAAACTCATAGGGTAACATAAAATATATATATAAAAAATTATAAAAAAATACACTTAGCCATTTTTTAATTGTCTAATGCTTACATATTTCCTTTGTTTATCCTTGGAGTATATTATGGTGTGGATCCTCCAAAAGTGATAGGAAGTGATAGGTGGTTATGTAGCCATTTTCTTAACAGACTCTTAATGTGTTTGAACATTGGGGTATATAGTTCACTGTGTAAAGTGAACTGGCTATTGGGAAAGCCACAGATTTAGAGTTATTAATTCTAAAACCTGAGAGGAAACTGACAGAGATAATGTCAGAATATCAGGAATCATTGGGTTTTTTGTATAGAAAGTAGGGTATCATCCACAAAAAATTCTACTCTATATTCTGTTTTACCAGCCTTAATACCATGTATCTTTGGTCTAACATAGTCATTTGAATTGAGAAAGCCGTCGGATGACTAGTGAAGCGTCTTCAAGAACTAAACTTCAAGCCAGTTGATCTAATTGAATACAACAGATTTTCCATGACCTGGTGAATGAGAACCTTTACTAGCATTTGGGTCTAATTAATGGCTGAGGCTGGGTCAATGCGAACCCTGTCAAATGCTTTTTCAGCGTCTACTGAAATAAAGGTTGCTGGTATGTGTGGGAAGGACTTCCCATACTAATAAAAAAATACATTTTAAAAAGTGATTTTACTCGTTTATACACAGAAGTTTTTGCTGAGTGAAGAGTGAAGAAAATGGATCTTCTGTTGTTTTTAAAGGGCATGTCCACCCCCAAAACTATAATCCCCCAACTACTAGCCCCACCATGTAGTGTAGTCTAATCCTTACCTCACATCCCAGCTCCATAGGGTTCTCCTGTAGTCCCCCCCAAAGTCCCAAAAACTGCCCACCAGGAGGCTAGCAGAGGCATATAGGACTCTGCCTCCTACCTGGCTCCGGGAGAAGTTTGGCATGCGTACTGCAGCCCTTCTCCCCCTCCTCCCTCTCCCGATTCCCTCCCCCTAGCGTAAAGTCTTTAATATATAAGATTCCCCAAGGGCTCCCAGCCCCAACCGCAATATTTGTATCTTTAGAAAGCTCCCCAAATTTACTTACCTCTCCCTTTCCTCCGGCGAAGTGAGCTGCCGGCCAGCCGGTCCGTGATTGGCTGCCGCTCAGCAATCACAGACGCGGCTGACGGTCGCCCCTCTGCTTGCATTTCCGCAAGCAGAGGGCTGGGAGCGCGGCGGAGGAAAGAGGGGAGGTAAGTAGAGTTTGGGGGGCTTTCTAAAGATACAAGTATAGCGGTTGGGGCTGGGTGCCCTTGGGGAATCTTATATAAAAAAAATCTTTTTTTGGGTGGACATACCCTTTAAAGGAGATGTATTATCCAAAATTAAAGGCCATATCCGCAGTCACCCTCAAATTAGAAATTGTGTAATTTATTGAGAAATCATGAGGAATAGCCAAGAAAACATGCATGCTCCCAAAGTTCATCAATATTCTCTTGATGTTCATGTCAGGTGATTGGGCTGGCCATCTGGAGCATCATGATCTTCGCCTTAAGGAAACTTTGATGTGGCGATGGAAGTATGCGATGGAGCACCATCCTGCTGCAGAATTTGGCCTTTTTTATGGTTGGAAATATATGAGGTAGCTAAGATTTACACTATTGATGTTGCCTTCCACCCTGCAGATCCCTCGCAATCCCCTATGGATGTAACCCCAGATCATGATTTTGCCTCCACCAAACTTCATGGTTCTGGGTAAATCTCGGCTCCATGCGGGTTCCAGTAGGTCTCCTGCAATATTGCGGTGACTATGGTGTAATTAACAGAAGATTCATCTGAAAAATCCACCTTTTGCGACTGTGGGAGTTGGCAAATGCCAGATGTTTTTCAATTGTCTTTTGTTGTGCTGGCTTGTGGGCACTGATTCAACCATGGAGGCCATTTTGAGGCAGAATCCGACAAACTGTTCTGGTTGACACAGGATTTCATGTGACAGATCTCCTGGAGCTCTGCTGCAGTTGAAATGGCTTGCCTTGGATTTTCGAGCCAACAAACTGTCCTCTCGTGCAGTTATCTTGCGGGGTCTGCTGACCTGGGCTTGTCAAAAACTTCTCCAGTCTCTTCAATCTTTTCTTTATCCTCTGAATGCGCCACATCAGCAGTGGATTTGGTCTTCAGCCACTGATAATCAACACTTTAGTCTCAGGGTGAATCTTAGGTATTTTGCAGAGGTCTATTTGCAGTTTAGTGAAGGTCTAGTGTACTGGAGTTCTTTTTATACACACCTGACACCTAATCGATCCATTATAGTCACAGGTGAAGCCCGTATGACAAGGAGACAACACTTTGCAAAAATTGAGTCGATGGGCTTTACCAAGCTGTGAATATTAGAATACTTTTTGTTAGTTTCGTTTTTTGCATTGAAACATTATTACAAAAGCTGTTGGGGTAAAATGAACCATTTCTTGAAACACAATCTGCATTAGAATTATTGTTAAGCTGCACTTCAGGTCTATATGTACACAAGCGACAAGACTTTTGTCAGAAACTGTAACATTAGGTCCTCTCCCTAGTTACTATTAATAGAGTAAAAGTGGAGTAAGGAGGAGATAAATATAATTGTTCTTTATGTTTTATTTAAATTAAAAGTCAGAAGACAGTTTGGACATATTTTATTAAATAATTTTTCTATTTCAGAATGAGTCAGACATAGTCATATTTTCATGACAGATCTAGTACTGTAGAGATTTTAGTATGTGATACAGTGCATATCCCAACCTGTATATTTTTGTAAGGGGTATTACTGATAGTGCTGGAACATTCATGCAGATATACCTTCACTAAAGTGAATCAGGTTATCCCTTTCGGCTGGCTACACACCAGAAGATATCTCCTTGATCGGGTCGGAAAATCCAGATCGATCGTGCGGTTCCCTATGGTAGCGAGTGATCAGTCGGGACAATAGTCCTCCATGTGTAACCAGCCTTAATCTTTTTTCGTCCTGCATGATTTTTTAACACTAATTGAAGTGGTCCCTTTCTAAATCTAAAGAAATAACATTTGGATTAATAATAGCATAGATATTTCTACAGAATAATAACACAATTCCTGTATAACCCTTACTAGGTGGTTATTTACAGTCAACCCTTTTGGATTAACTGGGAAAATATGTAAAATTAATGTATTGTGATTTTTTAGATGTATTTTAGTTCGTGAGGAAATACGTGTTGGGGAATATGATGATGTGAGATGATTGCCTGTAGGTGCTTGTAGGCAATTTGTAAGTGAGCAAATGTTAGGAGTGGTGATAAAAAAACAAGTGACTCATGAAATGTGGCCTTTTTACTAACACAGTATATTCACGTAGAAGTAATTACCCATTTTCTGTGACAGTGTTTTTCTACCTTCCCTTTGTAGCAATGCAGCACTGAAACTAATCAGTGAGATAGAGGTGAATGTCTAGTGCCTCCAGCCTTGCTTTATACAGCAATAACACATACACTGTTTCATTTTACTCCTACAGCCTTTATTAATAAATACCAATATTATTAATTTCTTGTATTTAGATTTATTACATTTCTGTGAATGCTGGAATAAAGCACATTTGATTTCACATATGTAAATAAAGCTATGCTAAGTGGTATGGTTGTTATTATCTTATTTGTTTTTATATCAGCAAAAATATACACAGACAAAGGTTATAGAGGTGCATTTTGCTGTTATATGTACCAGGTGTGCCGAGCATACGTTAGCAATGACAGAGCGTTTCACAAGTGGGAATGCTTGTGGCGTACAGTAGACAGTCTAGACAGTAGTACAGAATTCTGCAGCACTCTGTATTAAACTCCTAATAAGGAAGAGGAAGGGGGGAGCATGTAAGTAAGTAAATCTCTAGCAGATTGGACATTGATATGAAATATAAACAATGAGCTATGGCTGTTTAACTCTTAAGTTAAACCGAAATTATTTGCTATATCTGTGTGTTTGCTCTGTATGTTTTATGTCTGTGTGTTAATATCTTTTTTTAGATAAAAAAAATAACATTACACAAATCTGGTTTGAGCAAAAAGGTTTTCTTAAGTCGTAAATAGAAGAGTAAAAAACAGCCGTAGATGCAAAATACAAAATAAACATGAGATATTAACTGTGAAAAACATACATAATTGAAGCTAATCAGTTCAAGTAACTTATATACAACGACGTTTCGGCTGTGGGCCCTTATCAAGCAAAGAATCACAGCATGTGTCACCTGTTACAATCAGCAAGTTAAATTGTATCAAACAGGAAATAGAAACACGAGGATTACAAACTGATACAATCTTACACACTGCCCTCCATGGTCTACTGGTGGAATAATACAATCCAATGTCACATATTTACAGATAGACATAGAGATCATAGTCTCTGTTTAAACCTTAGGTGATAGTGATGCTAATCTCTGCACCCACCAAACTTCTCTCTGTCTGAGAATAATTGTTTATCCTCTCGCACTCTAGCATTAATTTTAACATGTTCTAAGACCATGAAACGCATCATGTTTCATATCACAGAAGTGTTTACCAATGGTACCGGTAATGCTGTATCTTTCAGATGTATAGATGTGTGCTGAGATAATCACACGTCAGCTTCTGTGTGGTCTCACCTACATATAGGAGACCACATGGATGTACTTAAAATCACAGTGATGTCCCCTTTTTTGAAACCGTCTTGTGTAGTGGGATGGGTAAAAAAGTTACCCTTTATTACTTGGGACACCATATACAATTCATACAAGGGTATGTGCCCTCTTTTTTACTGGTTAACCAGTTCTGTTTATTATCCTGATTATGCTTTGATTTGCCACCCTTTAACATGGCCCCTATTGTCTTCCCTCGTCGGTAAGACACAAGTGTAAATTCTGAAAAGCAACAATGTCTGGAAAAGGCTGTGACGAGAGGCCAATGCTTTCGTAATATCTTAATCACTTCCTGGCTGTAAGGATCATAAGATGTAACAAAGGCCAGTCTGTCAGTCTCTTTTTACATGATTATGGTCTACATTTTGATGTATCTCCTTATCCCTCGCTTCATTAATAATACTTTGGGGGTAGCCCCTATGTTTTTACACATGTCAGCCATATGTGCTTCTTTCACAGATTTTATATCAACCAACCTGTCAACCATCTTTAATTGACTATACGGATTATATATTATTTAATATACTAGCTTAGCCACAAGGCAAAAAAAGTTTCACCCCTGAAACAATGGGCGCCAGCAACTTGACCGGGTCCTTATGAATTTTTGGTCTATAGCGTTGGCATCCTTGGATATGGAACAACATAGCAACATATAGATTCAGACAAATATTAATCACATTCTATTGTCTTTTAATGGATCAAAATCAAGTTGACGATACACAGATGAATCTGATAACTGTGTCATTATTTCTTCATTGTAATATATAGGTGTCCATGACCACTATCGCGCTCCCTTGTCAGAAGGCTTGATAGTGATCATGGAATTGGTACCCTATCGCGGTTTCACGCTGGCTGAATGGGATACTTCCCTCTATTAGGTTTGACATGACCTATAGTCATACTGATGTTCATTTTTTGGATACCTTCATTGCCAGGGGAAACAATAATTCCACACCCAGTTATTTCAAAAACCCACTGACTGTAATTAATACTACTATTCCAACAAACATCCACCACACATTAAACAATCTATTCCGTATAGTCAATTAAAGTAGGTCGACAGGTTGGTGATATAGCATCTGTAAAAGAAGCACAGATGGCTGACGTGTAAAAAATGTAAACATAGGATTTACCCCCAAAGTATTATTAATGAAGCGAGGATAAGGAGACACATCAAAATATAAAATACATAGACCATAGTCATGCAAAATGGAAGACTGACAGACTGGCCTTTGTTACATCTTATGATCCTTACAACCAGGAAGTGATTAAGATATTACAAAAGCATTGGCCTGTTTTGTCCAGTCTTTTCCAGACATTGATGCTTTTCAAATGTACCTCTTGGTTCTTACCGATGAGGGAAGACAATAGGGGCATGTTAAAAGGTGGCAAATCAAAGTATAATCGAATATTAAAGGGCATGTCCACCCCAAAACTATAATCCCCCCAAACTACTGGCCCCACCATGTAGTGTAGTTTAATCCTTACCTCACATCCCAGTCCATAGGGTTCTCCTGTAGTCCCCCCCCAAAGTCCCAAAAAATGACTACCAGGAGGCTAGCAGAGTCCATATAGGACACTGCCTGCTGAGGGCCTCAGGTAGATTTTTGCCATGCGTACTGCAGCCCTTCTCCCCCTCCCTCCCCCTCCTCTCCCTCCCGTTCTACTATCCCTCCCCCTAGCTCAAATCCCCCTTAATATTGTGCTCCCCCATGTCTCCAGCCCAACCGCATATTTTTTTTTTTAGAAAGCTCCCCAAACTCTTACTTACCTCTCCTCTTTCCTCCGGCGAAGTGAGCTGCCGGCAGCCGCGTCTGCGATTGGCTGCCGCTCAGCCAATCACAGACGCGGCTGCCGGTCCCGCCCCTCTGCTTGCATTTCCTTGCAAGCAGAGGGCCGGAGCGCGGCGGAGGATCGAGGGGAGGTAAGTAGAGTTTAGGGGGCTTTCTAAAAAAAAAATTATAGCGGTTGGGGCTGGGAGCCCAGGGGGGACCATATATTAAAAAAAAATTTTCAGGCTGGACATAGCCTTTAAACAGAACTGGTTAACCAGTTAGAAAGAGGGCACATCCTTGTATAAATTGTATATAGTGTCCCAAGGTAATAAAGGGTAACTTTTTTTACCCATCCCCCTACACAAGAACGTTTCCAAAAAGGGGACATATGGTATGTCCATGTGGTCTCCTATATGTAGGTGAGACCACACAGAAACTGAAATGCGGTTATCTCAGCACAAATCATCTATACATCTAAAATATACTGCATTACCGGTACCTAAACACTTCTGTGCATGGGAGGCGAGTGTGTAAATTGTAATCCTCATGTTTCGATTTCCTGTTTGATACTATTTAACTTGCTGATTTGTAACAGATGACAAATGCTGTGATTCTTGCTTGAGAAAGGGCCCAAAACTTTGCTATGTATGGACAGTTTGCTGTTGTAGGCGTATGTATTAAAACCTTTAACTTGCTAATCGTGCTACTGTAGTTTGTATTGACTATACTATTATAGTATACAGTTGCACAGGATACATGTGATAAGGAGTGCTGCAGCCCTATTGGGAACTTTTATATATTACCGCGATGGTGGCTTGAAACTCATTTGATACAGTTTAAGTTGATGTGTTTTAACAGTCCTGTGAGTGCTTCGATAACTTTCTGCTTATGTATCTTCGTTGGACACTGCACCAGGTGATTGCTTCTGTTACGTGAGTACAGCTAAGTGTTAAATGTTCAAGACCGAAGGGTGATCCTGGTTTTAATGTTTAAAGTCGAGAAACTAGATGCATGTTTTTAATTCTAGTATGTTGTCTCGAAAATATTTTCTTTATTCTACTTTTCATTGTACTTCCAAAGCCAAAAGCATACAGGACCAATTGGTAACATCAGTAAGTGCTGATAAACTAGGGCTGATCCCATGTAAGTGATAGGATATGACTTGTTTAGGAATATTTCATTAATAACCACAACGGTATCCCCACCATGTATTACAATCTGTACATGACATTTCATTTTACCTTAGCAGTAATGTTCAAGCTCTTACTAATAAGAAATAGTATTTTCTTTGTAGTAGCCTCACTCATTCAATGCATCCTTATTTTCAAGTTTCAGGATAAAAGCAACAGGTTCAGGGTGGATCTGGTTATGGCAGGTTATGTCCTTAACTTATTTTTATTTATTTATTTAACATACGATGTTATGTTCTTGTTGTGGTCCTTGGCAATTTAATCATATTATTAAATTACCTATTAGCTAGGTTAAAACAATACATAATTGATTTGAGCTGCTTCAGTTGAGAGGTACCTGGCTTTATTTAAAAAAGGTTAGGATACATCAAAAAATCTCTTTATTTCATTTTATTTACATGTGTTAACTGACAACGGTTAAGGTCCTCACCCTGGGTACTATAACTCGGAAGGGGGGAAATGGGTAATGATAATTGCCTTTAAACTGCTTAAACTAAAGTTTACTGTACCTTTATCATTTGGAATCTGTAGTTCTTGCAGAGTGAACCTTACAATTGGTTAGGCATTTTAGCAATTTATGCAAAAAGTTTTTTACTTGAATAGCTCCAGAAAAATTTCATAGTGTTATGGGGATGAAAGCTTTCACATTTTTAAAAAAGTTTATTTATCTTCCCCGGTTATAGTTTGCAAAAAAAAAGAAAAATCAGCTGGACAATGTTTAGTTTAATTCTTTTTTGTCATAGAGGAAGTTTCAGGTTACAAACCTCTCAACACATAAACAAAGGTTCGTTCCTGATCATTGCCTGGAAAGTGCTAAATTGTTACTTTATGTGAATCAGTGGACTTCAAATAACTGATGAGTAGTGTTGAAACAACAAAAGACACAATAAGTATTGTGAAAATAAATGGAAATATGCCCATTTTCTAAACATACCGTATATACTCGAGTATAAACCGAGGTACCCAATTTCACCTAAAAAAACGAATAAAAGTGGTTGACTCGAGTATAAACCGAGGGTAGAAAATGTACTAACCACTACTGCCTTCTGATTCTGTTTTGAGGGTTTAGTTGCCCTTTAAATGCACAGCAGAATTCCCATACAGTAATAGACATTACTGTATGAGAATTCTGCTGTTTAAAAGACAACTACATTCTTCTTCCTTGGCATTCAAGATGTTTGGAAACTACAACTCCCAGATGTTTATTAGCTGGGAGTTGTAGTTCCAATCATCTGCACCCCCACCCTCCCACCCAGTTCAGTGTGTACCGTTGTGCAGCCTGTGTGCCAGCATTGAAGATCCTGTTGTGCAGCCTGTGTGCCAGCATTAAAGGTAGGTACGGTAAGCAGGTAGAGCTCGTAGGTACGGTAAGCATTCCGGCAGCGCGCGCTCATTCCCTGTACTGGCGTGCCGCTGACGTCACTAATTGGCGCCGGGCTTGGCGCCGGGCAGTGACGTCAGCCGGCGCGCCAGTACAAGGAATGAGCGTGCGGCTGCGGAATGGTAAACAGACAGTGACTCGCGTATAAACCAAGTTCAAGTTTTCAGGCTGATTTTACAGCCTGAAAAACTCGGTTTATACTCGAGTATATACGGTATTCACCTTAGTCATTGTATTAAAGGAGAACAAAAGAAACACAGAAAATTATCCAGAGAGACATCTTTAAAATTCTAGGTAGGGTAAAGAGAAACTTGATGGAGATCGTTCTTCATCTTTGACAACTGTATTGCTATGTAGGAGCTTTTGGATTGCACAGTAGTTGAATTCCTGTTTTTTTAATCAGACCAACCATATCCATTAGATCTTATCCATAAAATTTGTATACTGCAGGGCCACCGCATCCATGAAACAGGGTGAAAATCCTGCTCAATGATGCTGTGATCCTGAACAATAAAGTCAATGCACAACACCCTCAGCTTCTATTGTAAAGGAGCGGGCCAGAGGAAATTTGCTCCTTTCGCTGCTTACTAGCTTTACTACTAACATTTTACTATACCAACAGGATCACTTACCTCTTCCTAAGCCCACATGGCGATAGCTATATTATTCCCACTGCGTGTGTGTTTGTTAAAAAAAAGCAAGGACAAGGATTTTTATATAGGAATGCCCTAATAGTGACCACACTACAGTATTTTAAATGCATTTTTGCATGCAGTTTGGTGTAATAACACAATAAAGTTCTAAGGGTAAGGGAAAAAATTGCACTGGAACTTATAAAGATGAAAAGGCATTTTTTTGCCATTTTAACCCAAAAATGCAACAAAACACTTTGCATACAAATGCTACAAAAAACGCTATGGCCACATACAAATTACTTAAAAAGCATACAAAATGCTTATAATTTAGTTAGATGGATGTTTCAATTTATATGATTTTGTCTGAAAATTGCATTTAGTGATTAATAAGCATTGAAGGTTTTTGTATTGTGCCTATTGAATTAGCTGTGAAAAAGATTACGGTGAGACATTTTTCGTTTGGCTCTATGATACTAATGATAAGATATTTGTCTGCCCGGGACTTGAGCACTTGTTTATGGCTAGTATAAATTTCATTTGAAATAATCTTTTTGCTTCCTGTACAGTATTCCAGAAAGGTAGTTGCAGAAGGGGTTAAAAAAGCTGCATTCTTTGAATTAACACATCACATGTTAATTTTTTTTTTTTTTTTAAGCAATCAATATTTCTTTAGTGTTTGAAGTAAACCATCATTTAACGGTGATAAAAATCTTTTTTTGGAAAAACAAATGAGATGAAGGAATAGATTTTTTATTTTAATTTCAAACTAGCAATGACTTATAATGTTTTGTCTTTTTTTTTTTTTTCTGGTTCTTGCGTGTGTATTTGTATACTGTACATATCTCTGCTAGCGTGAACAAGAGCATTCTCTGTTTTACATTAGCTCTCATTTGCTATAGTGTTCTGCTTTGAATTGCTTTTTGAGCCAGTGTATCTGGCATGGAGGAGTGGAAGTCATTTGAGGACAACTACTCACTTGGATTTCTGCCATGTACAGTATACTGATGATACCGAACAAAGCAGTGTGAATCGGGACTATTTACACCTGTGTTAATGCTTGCTTTAAATCATCCAACATAACATTAGAACACCATTGTCCATGCACAGTGTACTGTACCCTACTCTTACTATAATATTGCTGGTTTTGCTATCTTAAAGTTGCTTGTTTCCATATTTCTGTGTGTTAGAGTGAAATACATTGTAGATCAAGAATATGAAAAATATGTTAGTATGGTGTCCTTAAGGCTGTGGGCACAGTATCACAGACAGTAACAGCATGAAAGTGAAATTGTAGTGCATTGTATTTCATGTGTTTCTATCCATTTTCTCTGATTTTCACAAAATCTGTTTTGCGATTTGCACAAAAAATGTTGACACACACATTGTAAAGCACTTGGATTCAATTCTCACACGGCAAAGTATCATGAGTTCTCCAATGAGAGCCTTGTCCGTTTTCAGCAGGCTATCATGTTATGCTGGGAACTGTAGTTTTATTGAGAACTGGAGATATTTAGCATGCCTTAGTGTCCCTAGCTTTCCATTTGTTTTTTTTTTTTTTTAAAAAAAATATCTGTATACAGTTAGTTGTAAAATGTCTTATAGTAATAAAAAAAAGTGGTTGAACATTTCTTCCAAAATGTGTTACACACGTAATGTTTTACATTCCCCTCTCTCTGTCCTCATTTTGCATTCCATCCCTGTCCTCACTTGCCTCTTTTTATTTCTTATTCTCTGCCCCTCTCCTTCCTGCCCAGGGGAAGCGAAATATTTATCCTGACAGGGGGATCTCCGTTCCGGTTCGAATGAATAAGCCACAAATATGCCATTTTATTGGATTACCTTATCTGCTCACTGTGTGGATTGTGCAAACCATGTTATTTAGTGAAAGTGCTTGCGTTTTTCCATTGGTTAATGTGAGTTATTGTAAGTTAATGTAGCAAGGGGTGCCCTGAATTTCCCAGAAATAAATTTAACAAGAAAAAAAAAAGTTTGCAAATGATGAATATTGGGCAATCAAATTCATTCAGTCTGTCTGTATGTTCTGAGTTCTATGTACCAGACTAGTTTAACTTCATTTATTTCACAATGGTGTTGGAGCAATTGAAATGGTAAGAGAAAAAACAATTCGTTTTTTCAGGGCTTCTTTCATGGCAGCAGCAGTTATTCAGTTTTCTACCTAGTTATCTATTTTATGTGTTCCATTTCAATGTTTATGTGGGATAAATTGCGGGAGTTAAACTATGTTGGGATTGCACACGTATGGCCAGTATAGTATGAAAAATCAAGTGGAGTGGATTGTGGGACATAGAAGTCTTAAGGGTATAAACATGGTCTATATAACTAGAGGCTTTGCTAGAATAAACAAACTGGTAGAGAACAGTTATAGGAAAAGAATCACGATTGCCTGTGCAAACGATTGACCGATACTAGGCACGTATAAAGGACGTGTAAACTGGGGTAAGTCATTTTTTAACTAATCATATAGTAATTAGTATTATTACACCCATCTTAAATCTGCTTTTTTTTTTTTCTCTTACTTCCTATACCTGTTTTTTTAACTCTGGGAGTTTTACTTTTAAAGAGGGCAGGCACAGCTAGTCAGTAAGAAACTGTCAATCACACAGCCCCTCCCCCTGGCACACTACATGTGAAACTATCCATTCTATAAAAGTAGAGCTTATTTCTCTGTCACTGCATGGCTAATTGATTTGCCATTAAGATCAGGAAAGGGAATAAGCATTATCTGTTTCTCGTGCTCTTCCTGTGAATATAACACCAATGCTGTCTGTCACTGAAGTCCCAAGTAGCACTGTACCTAAAGCAGCCCCCCCCCCCACACACACACATACACACACCTTCGAACTCCTACAGCTAAAGAAAATCTTACTTGATTCAAGAGAGTTAGCTCCCAGCGCTGCTTACCTTCCCATTGCAAGCAGTTTCACTTTCACTATAACACAAAATCACTGGGTGAATGCTATTGGCTGTAGTGGGGCACAGATCATCTCCACTGCACATGCTCCATGCTGTGTACAGTTTTGGGAGGGGGTGGATAAATAGAGAGAGGACATGCATACTTACTAGGAGTGAGCTGAACAGGACATGAGGAGATTTAGTGACAGGAAGCACTGAGAGCAAAAAGGATCAAGTTCCTGACAGCACTAAAAATGAAAAAGGATAAAGGCATGTCAGTTTAGTGTTCACACTTTTATAGCTCTTTATTTATGTCCTACTGATTTAAATTTAAAATGTCACTTTTTTTAGATAAACGGGGAAAATGCAACAGTCTATGCATGTTTTAAACGTACAGTGTTTAGGTATGATCCAATCCATGTGATCGGTGGGCCAATATATCAGCAGTACTGCTTTAATTCACTGTGGACAGACTACCGTTTTGTTATTGTTGTGTGTCTGTCTAAAGGGAATATATACACAACAATGTTAATGCCTGATCGGGGAGATAGTATTGCTACTAACCATTTTGCCATTGTCCAATGACAGAAATGGATTGATTCTGTCGGTCCAATTTTTTCATGGACACCATGTGAAGTGTATTGGCCGATGATATCGCTACATGTATGCCAGCATTTAGATTTTTAGCTGTGTTTGACAATTCTGAAATTAACTGTTTGGGAATTATATTGGTTTCTGTGTCTTATCAAGATTAGACAAATATGCATTTATTTATTGAGTTCTGTTGCCCCTATCAAGTCAATGCCGTCAAATGTCTGACGAATGTCTAAACAATTGAAATCCAATCCAATTGAAATGGGAAATCCAATGGGAATGGTGTAGGGCAGCTCACAATCACCGAATAATTGTAACAAATTCAATTGCTTAAATAAAAAATAAGCACTCTTTTTTGTGCAAATAAATATTGCCATGATATATCTTGATATGGTTATGTTTAACACCAATCAGTCGCAAGTTTTGGTTAGTATTAATAACTATCTAAAGGCTCGCGCACATGTGCGATTGTAGGGATGACATGCGCTACACAATGGATAAACAAACGTCAGTTTTCCCCAAAAATTGTTTAATATATGGGCACTCGGTCAGACAAAACACCATTTGTTGGGCCTCGATGATCACATGGATGTAAAAAAAATGTTAAAATCCGGGCCTGGTCCCACTGACAATGCTCTAAGCCTATAAAGGAAAACTATTCAACAAGCCCCAATACTCATTGAACGCTAAAGTAACCCAGGGTAAGGACCTAAACCTCGGGTTCAACTCCCAAGTCCTGTATTTACCTTTAAGTTCCGATCGGGCGCGTGTTAGAGGTAAGTACAGGACTTAGAGGTTAAACCCACTATAGTGGTTTAGGTCCTCACCCTGGGTAGTTTCAAAGTATGTGTGTGTGTGACACTATTGTTGTCCTTTAAACTCTGTCACAAGGCTGCCTTTAGATAACCAGGTTTACCCTTAGAACTGAGTGGGCATGCTGTTAGATATTGTAATAGGCATTAACCCAATAAATGCCAGAGCCTTGCAATGCTTGCCAAGTCCATTCCTCGTTAAGCTTTAAATTGCATGTGTAATTGAACAAAAGTACAAATCATCTGTTTTTAAATTAACTACATAGCTTGAACATTTCCTTCATAGAGACAGAATTTAGCAAGCACACTTGGCAGTGTTAATTAAGCTTTTAGTTAATTGAGAATTTACTATTGGAATGAATAATGTTACTGGCATAAAATTAGTTTTAAAGGTTTTTTCCAGAGTTTTTTTTCTGTGCTTAAACTGCTATTTGCTAAAAAAAAAAAAAAAGATGGAGATGGAGAAGTACTTCATCAATCATAAGATCGTTGTTATATGTTTCACAGCATTGCCTGAAACAGGGTTTCAGATGGTTGGCATTTTTGTATGCTAGCCGATGGCTGTTGATGATGGATCTTTGTGGGTGACTTGGTAGATGGTCAATTGTTGTTCAAGTTTTGTAACAGGAATCTTTCTGCAAGTCGATCCGCACATAAGTCGAGGTACCTATTTTTAACTGAAAAATGAGTAAAAACTGATTGACTCCAGTAAAAATTATGACCACTACTGCCTTCTGATTCTGTATTGTTTTGAGGCTTTAGTTGCACTTTAAATGGACAGCAAAATTCCCATACAGTAATAGCCATACTGGATTGGCTATACTGTATGGAACTACTGTCTGGGAATTCTGCTGTCCATTTAAAGGGCAACTAAAGCCATAAAACAATGCAGGATCAGAAGGAAATCTTTTCAATAATAGATACCATCTCCTTCTGATTCTGTATTGTTTTGAGGCTTAGTTTCCCTTTAAATGGACAGTAATCCATACAGTAACCCCCAATTCCTTGGTACTCCAGGTATTTGAAAACTACAACTCCCAGCATGCTTTGGATGCGGGAGTTGTAGTTTCTAACATGTGGAGTGGCAAGGTTCAATAAACATTTAATTAAAGGACCATTATACTCACCTTTTCCCCGATCCACTGCAGCAAAGTACCCAGGGTGAGGACCTAAAATCGCTAAGTCCTCACCCTGGGTTCTTTCTCTAACTCCTGCACTACTTACCCCAAATCTGCTTCGGCGATCCAGACTGTTCACCTCTCTCCTACTGTCAGTGACAGTCGCGAGGCAGCCAATTGGAAGACACGCCTCCTTGCAGAGGCTATCTTCCTATTGGCTGCCTCGCGATCTGTCATTGAAGCAGGAAGAGCGGAGAACGGAGCGATCGGCGAAGCGATTTGGGGTAAGTAGTGCAGAAGTTAGAGAAAGAACCCAGGGTGAGGACTTAGCGATTTTAGGTCCTCACCCTGGGTACTATGCAGCTATGGAGGAAGAGAGCGAGGGTGAGGTGAGTATACTTGTCCTTTAAGCTTAGCAACATAATACCCAATTTCCCTGCCCACCTGTAAACCACAGAGCCCATACCTTACCTGCACAGACTTGCTCCTTCATTTCTTCATTGGTTATGCTTAACGGTGTGCATGGGCACCTTGTTCTCTTGCCGCCTCCTGAGTTGCTGTGGCCGCATTTGAAAGGTAAGACTTGACCCGAGTATAAGACAGGTTCGGTTTCAGGCTATTTTTAAAACCTGAAAACCTCGGCTTTACTCAAGTATATAGGTATATGCCTGAAATACAGCAAGACTTTAGCAATTTAAAAACAGCCAAAATTATTATTTGTTTCAGCACTCAGACATAGGTATGTATGTAACTATATGTTTTCATTTATAGAAAACAAAATACATAACAAATAAATAACATGCACTGACTATGTTTGTGGGTGTAATTAAAGGGCATGTCCACCATAAAAATAAAAATTTTCTGTAATGTAAATATCTGTTGTATTCAATTAGATCAACGGACTTGAAGTTTAGTTCTTGAAACTAAACTTCAAGTCCAGTTGATCTAATTGAATACAACAGATATACCATGACCTGGATGAATGAGAAAACCTTCAAGCATATTCTGTAATGTAACTTCCCCCTCCAAACCCTAACCGCCTGTCCTTTTTTTAAAAAGTCCCGAGAATATTTTAAAATTGATCTAGGTATAAGACCTAACTTTTAAAGGAAATAATAACTGATCATCTAAATGCTGAGAAATAATCCAATCTGCATTATATTTTAAAATAAGTCAACAATAACATTCTGTGTATTAATTTAAGTCTTGTCCAGTTACATCTGAGCTGTAATGCCTTGAGCCTTTGTTTGGATCCCAAATTTAAAATTAGCAAATATTTAGTTAAATAAAAAATGTTCACAGAATAGAAATTGGCAAAAGGAGCTTCTTAAACTGAAGCGGCATTCAGTTTTAAGGAGCTGCCACATGACCACTGTAATTGAGTTTGCTAGTTCTTGCCATGTCAGGAGATTTAGTTGGTTCTCTTAGGTTTGTGTGAAGGAAGTTTTGTCCTTGCACCATAATGCATTTCATGTTATTATCTGTGGGTATGGTGTGTGCTCTACACAAAAAAAACTATTTAAAGAGGAACTGTGGTCCAAAAATGACTTTAGGTAAATTGATAGGATTGTTCTCCTGAGAGTTTTTGCAATTTATTTCCATTGTTTATTTTACATAGTTTTGAAGATATTTAAATTTTTGTGTGTGATATGCAGCAGCATCACCAGGTCCCCTATACTTCCTGCTTGAAACCTGTCAGTCAATCTGCCCTGTGTCCTCCCCTTTGCAGCCACCCTGGTCCCTCCCACTCATGGACCCCATGGTCCCTCCAGTTTGCAGGCCCACTTGGCCCATTCCCTTACAGCCCCATGTGGCCCTGTCCACTCGCGGGTAATGTGGCCCGCACACTCGTGGGTGCCGTGGCCCCACCCACTCACGGGTGCCTAAGCCCCACCTGCTCACAGGTGCTGTGGGCCATCTGACACCCCCCTCCCCCGAAACTCTGTGGAAACAGCCTTTTCAGGCAGAGTGAGAACTCTGCCTGAAAAGGCTGTTTTCACATAGTGAGAGAGAAGGGCTGTAGATTCCTGTACCTTCCCTGCAGCTGCAGGTCCTCACACAGCAGAGAGGAGGAGGGACTTCCTGTCTCCCTCACACACTGAGGGAGTCTGAGGTGTGCTCGCCGGCGGCACTATGCAGGAGAAGCCTTGGGAATGTCCCATGTCAGCCTCCCACCCATTAACTTTCTGGTCAGTCATTTCTGTATATCTTGGGCTGTGAGCACTTAGAGAGGTGGTTGATGGCTCGTTTTTAAAGGTAGGAAACTGGCCTTTAAACACAACCTGTTTGGAGCCACAGTTCCCTTTAAGGGGTGGACATACCTTAAGTTTGATCAGCTGTTACTTGCTTCATCGGGACCTGTCAGATGAAGTGGGGAGGAGCTAGGATCGAGTAAGTCCTTTCCTTCGTTCCCGGCACCTGATGGTCATTGAAGAATGGGAGGTAAGACACAGCCCTTTCCTTCCGTTCTTCATAAAACTGAATAGAAAAAAAAGGGTTTTGAAAGGTGTTTATTTTAAAATGAAAAGATCATTTTGAAGCTGTTTGCTTGGTAGAACTAATAAATCACCTAATTACTTAATTTAATTAATTTGGCTCTGGGGTCACCATTTTGCCGAAGTCTATTGATCAATTTATTTAACTTCAAAGGAGTGCTATAGCAATTCCCATGCACTCTATATATTCTAAATAAAGCCATTTATTTATAAGTAGGAATGTTTTTTTAGCTATTTGTTGCTCGTGTTTATTTACATGCCTGCTACCATGGTGTGCTACTGAAAATTTAGAAATTTTGTGAAAGGAAAGCCGTTGTGCTTTTAGATATAAATAAAAGTTTCTATGGTATTTCTTTTTTAAGAATTTTATTTTGCAGTTCTGAATGAAAATACGTTCATCATGCAAACTATTGAAGCCAGTTCAGGAACCTTAACCTACACTTTTTCTTGGGAAAAACATATTGTATACTAGGAATTCTCATACTTTGTGCTGGGATACACTGGTGTGCTCACCGAAAAAATGTATTGGGGGTTTCCTTAACTGATTCTACAAAATGTCGGGCAGTCTGGTGCCTGCCACCCACCCCAACTCCGGCCTCCTCTATTAAGGTTTAAGGGGTGCAGCTCTTAGCAAATATATAAAGTCACGCTAACCAGTTTGCAACCAGTTTGTCGCGACTTTAACTCCATATTAGTACCGGAGCATGGGTTACAAACCCAGTGCTCACAATTCAATATTGCGTTTGCACTACTTTTAGCGCATGGTTTTTATCGCTGGCCAATAGCAGCGTTAGAATCACACTGTGGGTAAAACCTCTTGGGATATTAATTGCGTTCGGGAGATTTACCCAGAGTAATTGCGCCCTCTGGGTAAATCGCCCTGTAAATGTCCTATATGGGACTAAAAGGTATAGTGGATAGATACTCCTAACTCTTAAAAAAACCAAACCTCCCTTAAAGTACCCAGACACCTAAACCGCTGGGTACAATTTCTATAAGCAGTAATACTTACCCAAAGATTCCCTCAACAGTCCAGGTTAACTTTGCTTTTCAGACTGTCACTGACAAGTCTAATGGTAAGGCGACCTAAGTAATTTCCTTTAGTCATAAACTACAATACAAAGCTGCACCTGGCAAAGTTACCTGCCTAATAAAGCTTAATAGCAGCTTAGGTTATCTGGATAGGCAAATGTCTATTTGGCAAAGCATAGACTGTTCTGTCTTTTATTATATTTCCTGCAGATTAAAATAGTTGTTGATAAAACTGTAGTGATTGAAAGCATATTTTGTTTGTGTAACCCTTTTTTTTTTACACCACTGCGACACGTCCAGCTTTTACACTCACTCGGTCCCCAGCCCCTGGACATAATCTCTAAGTGGATCCAAAGGAGGCGATACTCAGGATCTTGTGGTTTAAGCTTTATTGAGGTGGAGTGCACTGGCTGGAAGACAACAGGAAACACTGCCACTATTGGTATACAGCCATGCCACCAGCCCACCTCTTTCACATCAATCTTTACACTCAACAATATAAAACAATGATCGATATAGTGGATTTTACATTGAACAATAATATAAACTAACACATATACCTGTAAGACAACGGAAACACTGCCGCTATCTGGATACAGGCCATGCCACCAGCCCACCTATGTTATAACAGGCAGTTTATAATACATTCCCACATACATGTTACAGGATATATATAACAATGAACAAGGGAAAACCATCTATATTACAGTAGAGTGACATGGCACACAGCATGTCTTGCATATAGCAGCCTTCAGGAGAGCACATGGCTCTTCTAACTTTACTTATTACTCAGATAAACACATCTGCAGGGTGACAGGTACTACAAGCATATGGTCACTTTACATTCTACTGAACTATTAGGACATATATCATAACCTTTTACAACAGATAAATTAACTTTAGCCTTAGAGAACACAGACAGAGACCTTACCTCTCCCAGTCAATCTTTACAATGAGGAGACCAAACCAACAGGCAGAATACACAGGGGGCTCTCTAGAAAGAGCCATTGCTAAGCTTGTCTGTTAAAACTTCCCTCAGTTCTATCTAATGACACATTTGAACATTTAACATGTCCTAACACTCTGCTTAAAGCTTTTGAATATCTTAAACTATATTTAACAATTTCTGCTGCTCCGCATATTGGTATGACCCTATTTTGCAACCTGCAGACGGATATTTGGTGTGAAACGTGCATAAAGTTCACTGGTTACATTTGGATATATTCCTACTGAATCAAAGAAATTGTACAGTCCGAATGTGTGCCGAACCTTCTGGAACATTAAGTTATCGCGTAGCTCTACAATTCATTTTAATGTAGCTACTGTATGGGACATTTTTAGTAGATTCTCTGTCTAACTATAATATGAAAACAGTCCTCAGTTAACTGCAAGATCCAGTCTGTAAGGGTTAAACTGAGCTGACAGCTGCACCTTCACTTTCAAAAACAGTTCACCAAATGCTTTTAATTTTGACTGACTGAATTGCAAGGTCAATTGAGTGCAGGTTTAATATTTGAGAAATATACCAGGAAAGTAAAATTAAAGACTGCCTAAGAAAGTCTAGTATTCAGTATTTTTAATGTAGATCAAAGTCCCTAATTATAACTATAAAATAAAAACATCTTGTCATAAAGGTAATAGGTGTGTGTGGTCAGATTGTAAGAAAAACCTGTCTTTTACATTTGACAGCCAGAGCTACTGACTGTTACCTCTCCCTGCAACGTGTCAGGGAGATATTCAAAGAGATAGCTAATAACATCACTAGGTTAAAATATTTCAAAAAATACTGTTTTAGAAAATTATTGGTGTTTCCTCTTCAGATCAGAAGGAAATGTTTGTCAGCAAATACAGTTTATTGATGCAAAAAAGATAATGTTTGAAGTAAAAACCCTTGAAAATAGCTTAAAATTGAAAATTTCTAGTCTTTGCAAGCAAACAAGGATGCATATTATGCCTGTTACAAAAATGAAAGAGAAAAGAGTAAGAATTTAACTGTAAACAATCTTCTCTTTTGCCTTCAACAAGTATGGTAAGATGAAACAAAACATAAACCACTACCTGTCAGGTACATCATTTAATGCAATAAAAGTTATTTCAGTTAGGTCTGTTTGTATTTTTTTTCCAGCATAAAAATAACATGACAGGCAGTAGTATGGTTGATAAATTGTCTGAAATATTTAGCAGTTTTGTTTGTGTTCCACAAACCGTGCTTTATCTGCAGGGCATTTAAATTGACATTAGACTTTTCTAAATAATATTTATGGTGTGCAAAATAGAGAAGATGTGAAAATAATCTTTGGAATATACAAGTTTTTTTTTAAAAAAGTTATGTGAAATAGAATTAATAGGGCGGGAAAAGAGTGGAATTATGTTTCTTGCATAAAAAAGTGGATAAATGCTACTCAGGACATAAACCAAAGCATAACAAAAGGCATACGAGCTATGGGCTGCTGCAAGCTGTTATTCCTGTGTCTCCACAATGTGACTACAAATATTGATTGGTATTTTTTTCCTGAACATTATTTTATAAGTCCAAAATAGAATTTCAATGTCACTTGTTACACTGCAGACTACTGATCTTTCAACCGATCAGTAGTCTGTCTGGTACGAATGGTACTGCAGATATTTTGATGCAACCAATATGTGACCAGTTTAAAACTATTTGTGTACACAACCTAAATAGGTGAGAGATCAGCTTTATAAAGATGTGCTTTTCTTGCTGTTATTGGAATTTTAGAGGACTGCTAATGCTTCTCACCTTGTTTTCCACCATTTTACGAAGTTAGAGCAGAAATTATAATGTGGACATCAACAAAAAGCACAAGTCTCCCATGCATTAGCATGATAAATCCTCTCAGAAAACGGACTATAAACCATTTGCTCAATTAAACTCACCTGTATTATGGTATGTACAAGATCAGTACTGGCCCAATTGGAAAGAGTTTATAATATCAAAATATCCACGCTTTAATAAATGAGAAGATTTTGAAAGGATGGTGAGCAAAGAAGACTACATTCCATTACGCAATAGTTCATTTGTTTTTATATTGGCATTATCATGTTTCCAGAAACCTTTTAAAAAAATTTTTTATAACATTTTGAATGAAGGCGCGTAAGTTCGCAACACTACAGAAAAGTTTAAAGGTAGAGGGTGAGGCAGGCATGTAGGGATCTGGATGGTGGGAGGGGTTGAGGGCTCCTCTTCGCATGTCACAGTCCTCCAGGAGGACAAGGAGAAGGCAGAAACCTTTTCACACAGAGGACGCTTCAGTTTCATGGATTTGGACAAGCACTGCAGGAGAACCATAAGAAGCAGACATGTAAGAAGGATTTTTTTTTAAACTTCACAGTGCGGCCAGTTATATTTTTTTAGTTTTACCCTATGCTACATAACCTTACCCTCTCTGATGCAGAGCAGAGAATGCACTTACTTTGGACGAACTCGAACTATTTGAAATAGTTTGTTTTCGGACTCTCGGCTGTATTTCGATAATTACATAAATTCGATAATTATTGTAAATTCGATAATTATCCAAAAGGATAATTATCCTTTCGATAACCCTATAATGTACGTTCGCTAAACAGCGAAAGTATCGTTCGTTTCGATACCCCTCAAATGTTATGTATCGTTTCACTAACTCTAGAATGTATTCGTTTGCTAACAGTCGAATGTTAGCCTTCGATTTTCGGTAACCGTCGAAAAATATTGCTCGTTTCGTTACCCTCGAATGTAAGATCGTTTTTGCAAGCTTGAATATATTGTTTGCTAACCCTCGAAAGTATTGTTTGGTTTCGGAACCTCAAAAGTATCGTCTGATTTGGTAACAATCAAATTTATGGGCTATATTTCGGTAACCCTCGAAAGTATCGTTCGGTAAACCTTGAATTGGTAGTAAAAGTTGAATGTAGCTGCTCAAAACCTGACAATTGCCTGCTCGTGTAAAGAAGTGTTTTTAACAAGTTTTGGTGATAGTGACATGTTCCCCAGACCATTTCCCAGGTGGCCACAGCCATTTACAGTAAGTAACTATGTTAGTTTTCTGTAAATCACCCAGATTTTCGAACTATGACTCCCCCATTGACTTTAATAGGGACTTTACTGGGTTTGAAAGTTTGAAAACAGACGAATTTATGAAGTTCGGCCATCTCTATTTAATGGGTCACTATATTCACTGAAACAACTTTTCTTGAAAAACTACAATTTGAGAGAAGTTAAATGGTGGTACTCACATATTTATCTGTGCTTGCTCTGTCGTTAAATTATTAAGTTTAGTGAGTACTCCTAATTCCCCCCACCCTCCCTTACCACTGCCTTCTAGTAGTGTCTGCGACACTTATAGTCCGCACGCCTCACCACAGACCCAGCGCTGTACACATCTCCCCTCCTCCTTTCTCTGCGATTCTTAAATGTTGCAGAAAGTGTGTAGCAGGCAGGCAAAGAGGTCAAGATGGGTCGCATATTACAATTTCTGCTTCTGGAGTGACGGCTCTTTCCTGTAAATGCTGTGATTTCAAGTGATTATTTCTCAGAATCTACTGCTCAGATTTAAAATCTGAAATAAGTTTTGGAGCAGTGGGATCTTTGCTGTACTTAATTTTTGAAAATTTGATTTAGAGAACGAACCCTTTAAGACTTGATGCTGCAAAAGACAGGAGAGTACCTGCACAGTTTTTTTTCTTTTAAAAAAAGAGATGGTCAATGCTACAAACTAGTAAAAGCTGGAAGTGGTTAAGAAACGTATATTGCTAACTCTTCCAGCAATATAACTTCTCACAAAACAAGCAAAGGCTTTTATTTATAACTATAAGTTGTTCAGAGACTTCATGGCCCTTTAAGAATGTGTTGTGATTGGGACAAAGAAATGATTTTTTTTGCTTACTCGTTGTTTCTTTTTTTTTACTTGAATAGCTCCAGAAAAATTTCATAGGTGTTATGGGGATGAAAGCTTTCACATTTTTAAAAAAGTTTATTTATCTTCCCCTGGTTATAGTTTGCAAAAAAAAAGAAAAATCAGCTGTGACAATGTTTAGTTTAATTCTTTTTTGTCATAGAGGAAGTTTCAGGTTACAAACCTCTATCAACACATAAACAAAGGTTCGTTCCTGATCATTGCCTGGAAAGTGCTAAATTGTTACTTTATGTGAATCAGTGGACTTCAATAATCTGATGAGTAGTGTTGAAACAACAAAAGACACAATAAGTATTGTGAAAATAAATGGAAATATGCCCATTTTCTAAACATACCGTATATACTCGAGTATAAACCGAGGTACCCAATTTCACCTAAAAAAACGAATAAAGTGGTTGACTCGAGTATAAACCGAGGGTAGAAAATGTACTAACCACTACTGCCTTCTGATTCTGTTTTGAGGGTTTAGTTGCCCTTTAAATGCACAGCAGAATTCCCATACAGTAATAGACATTACTGTATGAATTCTGCTGTAAAAGACAACACATTCTTCTTCCTTGGCATTCAAGATGTTTGGAAACTAACTCCCAGCATGCTTTTAGCTGGGAGTTGTAGTTTCCAATCATCTGCACCCCCACCCTCCCACCCGTTCAGTGTGTACCTGTTGTGCAGCCTGTTGCCAGCATTGAAGATCCTGTTGTGCAGCCTGTGTGCCAGCATTAAAGGTAGGTACGGTAAGCAGGTAGAGCTCGTAGGTACGGTAAGCTTCCGGCAGCCGCGCGCTCATTCCCTGTACTGGCGTGCCGGCTGACGTCACTAATTGGCGCCGGGCTTGGCGCCGGGCAGTGACGTCAGCCGGCGCGCCAGTACAAGGAATGAGCGTGCGGCTGCCGGAATGGTAAAAACAGCAGTGACTCGCGTATAAACCAAGTTCAAGTTTTCAGGCTGATTTTACAGCCTGAAAAACCGGTTTATACTCGAGTATATACGGTATTCACCTTAGTCATTGTATTAAAGGAGAACAAAAGAAACACAGAAATTATCCAGACTGAGACATCTTTAAATTCTAGGTAGGGTAAGAGAAACTGAGGGAGATCGTTCTTCATCTTTGACAACTGTATTGCTATGTAAGGAGCTTTTGGATTGCACAGTATTTGAATTCCTTTTTTTTTAATCAGACCAACCATATCCTATATCTTATCCATAAAATTTGTATACTGCAGGGCCACCGCATCCATGAAACAGGGTGAAAATCCTGCTCAATGATGCTGTGATCCTGAACAATAAAAGTCAATGCACAACACCCTCAGCTTCTATTGTAAAGGAGCGGGCCAGAGGAAATTTGCTCCTTTCGCTGCTTACTAGCTTTACTACTAACATTTTACTATACCAACAGGATCACTTACCTCTTCCTAAGCCCACATGGCAGATAGCTATATATATTTCCCACTGCGTGTGTTTGTTAAAAAAAAATGCAAGGACAAGGATTTTTATATAGGAATGCCCTAATAGTGACCACACTACAGTATTTTAAATGCATTTTTGCATGCAGTTTGGTGTAATAACACAATAAATGTCTAAGGGTAAGGGAAAAAATTGCACTGGAACTTATAAAGATGAAAAGGCATTTTTTTGCCATTTTAACCCCAAAAATGCAACAAAACACTTTGCATACAAATGCACTACAAAACGCATATGGCCACATACAAATTTACTTAAAAAAGCATACAAAATGCTTATAATTTAGTTAGATGGCATGTTTCAATTTATATGATTTTGTCTGAAAATTGCATTTAGTGATTAATAAGCATTGAAGGTTTTTGTATTGATGCCTATTGAATTAGCTGTGAAAAAGATTACCGGTAGACATTTTTCTGTTTGGCTACTAATGATACTAATGATAAGATATTTGTCTGCCCCGGGACTTGAGCACTTGCTTTATGGCTAGTATGTTAAATTTCATTTGAAAATAATCTTTTTGCTTCCTGTACAGTATTCCAGAAATAGGTAGTTGCAGAAGGGGTTAAAAAAGCTGCATTCTTTGAATTAACCACATCACATGTTAATTTTTTTTTTTTTTTTTAAAGCAATCAATATTTCTTTAGTGTTTGAAGTAAACCAATCATTTAACGGTGATAAAAATCTTTTTTTGGAAAAACAAATGAGATGAAGGAATAGATTTTTTATTTTAATTTCAAACTAGCAATGACTTATAATGTTTTGTCTTTTTTTTTTTTTTCTGGTTCTTGCTGTGTGTATTTGTATACTGTACATATCTCTGCTAGCGTGAACAAGAGCATTCTCTGTTTTACATTAGCTCTCATTTGCTATAGTGTTCTGCCTTTGAATTGCTTTTTGAGCCAGTGTATCTGGCATGGAGGAGTGGAAGTCATTTGAGGACAACTACTCACTCTGGATTTCTGCCATGTACAGTATACTTGATGATACCGAACAAAGCAGTGTGAATCGGGACTATTTACACTGTGTTAATGCTTGCTTTAAATCATCCAACATATTACATTAGAACACCATTTGTCCATGCACAGTGTACTGTACCCTACTCTTACTAATAATATTGCTGGTTTTGCTATCTTAAAGTTGCTTGTTTCCATATACTTTGTCTGTTTAGAGTGAAATACATTGTAGATCAAGAATATGAAAAATATGTTAGTATGGTGTCCTTAAGGCTGTGGGCACAGTATCAACAGACAGTAACATGCATGAAAAGTGAAATTGTAGTGCATTGTATTTCATGTGTTTCTATCCATTTTCTCTGATTTTCACAATAATCTGTTTTGCGATTTGCACAAAAAATGTTGACCACACACATTGTAAAGCACTTGGATTCAATTCTCCACTGCAAGTATCATGAGTTCTCCAGGAGAGCCTTGTCCGTTTTCAGCAGCTATCATGTTATGCTGGAACTGTAGTTTTATTGAGAACTGGAGATATTTGCATGCCTTAGTGTCCCTAGCTTTCCATTTGTTTTTTTATTTTTTTTAAAAAAAATATCTGTATACAGTTAGTTGTAAAATGTCTTATAGTAATAAAAAATTTGTGTTTGAACATTTCTTCCTAAAATGTGTTACACACGTAATGTTTTACATTCCCCTCTCTCTGTCCTCCGTTTGGCATTCCATCCCTGTCCTCACTTGCCCTCTTTTTATTTTCTTATTCTCTGCCCCTCTCCTTCCTGCCCAGGGGAAGCGAAATATTTATCCTGACAGGGGGATCTCCGTTCCAGTGTCTGAATGAATAAGCCACAAATATGCCATTTTATTGGATTACCTTATCTGCTCACTGTGTGGGATTGTGCAAACCATGTTATTTAGTGAAAGTGCTTGCTTTTTCCATTGGTTAATGTGAGTTATTGTAAGTTAATGTAGCAAGGGGTGCCCTGAATTTCCCAGAAATAAATTTAACAAGAAAAAAAAAAGTTTGCAAATGATGAATCACTTGGGCAATCAAATTCATTCAGTCTGTCTGTATGTTCTGAGTTCTATGTACCAGACTAGTTTAACTCTCATTTATTTCACAATGGTGTTGGAGCAATTGAAATGGTAAGAGAAAAAACAATTCGTTTTTTCAGGGCTTCTTTCATGGCAGCAGCAGTTATTCAGTTTCTACCTAGTTATCTATTTTATGTGTTCCATTTCAATGTTTATGTGTGGATAAATTGCGGGAGTTATAAACTATGTTGGGATTGCACACGTATGGCCAGTATAGTATGAAAAATCAAGTGGAGTGGATTGTGGGACATAGAAGTCTTAAGGGTATAAACATGGTCTAATATAACTAGAGGCTTTGCTAGAATAAACAAACTGGTAGAGAACAGTTATAGGAAAAGAATCACGATTGCCTGTGCAAACGATTGACCGATACTAGGCACAGTAAAAGGACGTGTAAACTGGGGTAAGTCATTTTTTAACTAATCATATAGTAATTAGTATTTATTACCACCAATCTTAAATCTGCTTTTTTTTTTCTTCTCTTACCTTCCTATACCTGTTTTTTTAACTCTGGGAGTTTTACTTTTTAAAGAGGGCAGGCACAGCTAGTCAGTAAAGAACTGTCAATCACACAGCCCCTCCCCCTGGCACACTACATGTAGAAACTATCCATTCTATAAAAGTAGAGCTTATTTCTCTGTCACTGCATGGCTAATTGATTTGCCATTAAGATCAGGAAAGGGAATAAGCATTATCTGTTTCTCTGTGCTCTTCCTGTGAATATAACACCCAATCCGCTGTCTGTCACTGAAGTCCCAATGTAGCACTGTACCTAAAGCAGCCCCCCCCCCACACACACACATACACACACCTTCGAACTCCTACAGCTAAAAGAAAATCTTACTTGATTCAAGGAGAGTTAGCTCCCAGCGCTGCTTACCTTCCCATTGCAAAGCAGTTTCACTTTCACTATAACACAAAATCACTGGGTGAATGCTATTGGCTGTAGTGGGGCACAGATCATCTCCACTGCACATGCTCCATGCTGTGCTACAGTTTTGGGAGGGGGTGGATACATAGAGAGGAGACATGCATACTTACTAGGAGTGAGCTGAACAGGACATGAGGAGATTTAGTGACAGGAAGCACTGAGAGCAAAAAGGATCAAGTTCCTGACAGCACTAAAAATATGAAAAAGGATAAAGGCATGTCAGTTTAGTGTTCACACTTTTATAGCTCTTTATTTATGTCCTACTGATTTAAATTTAAAATGTCACTTTTTTTAGATAAACGGGGAAAATGCAACAGTCTATGCATGTTTTAAACGTACAGTGTTTAGGTATGATCCAATCCATGTGATCGGTGGAGCCAATATATCAGCAGTACTGCTTTAATTCACTGTGGACAGACTACCGTTTTGTTTATTGTTTGGTTGTCTGTCTAAAGGGAATATATACACAACAATGTTAATGCCTGATCGGGGATGATAGTATTGCTACTAACCATTTTGCCATTGTCCAATGACAGAAATGGATTGATTCTGTCGGTCCAATTTTTTCATTGGACACCATGTGAAGTGTATTGGCCGATGATATCGCTACATGTATGCCAGCATTTAGATTTTTAGCTGTGTTTGACAATTCTGAAATTAACTGTTTGGGAATTATATTGGTTTCCTGTTGTCTTATCAAGATTTAGACAAATATGCATTTATTTATTGAGTTCTGTTGCCCCTATCAAGTCAATGCCGTCAAATGTCTGACGAATGTCTAAACAATTGAAATCCAATCCAATTGAAATGGGAAATCCAATTTGGGGAATGTTGTGTATGGGCAGCTTCACAATCACCGTAATTATATTGTGAACAATTATTCAGTATTTGCTTTTAAAATAAAATAAGCACTCTTTTTTGTGCTAAATAAATATTGCCATGATATATCTTGATATGGTTATGTTTAACACCAATCAGTCGCAAGTTTTGGTTAGTATTAATAACTATCTAAAGGCTCGCGCACATGTGCGATTGTAGGGATGACATGCGCTACACAATGGATAAACAAACGTCAGTTTTCCCCAAAAATTGTTTAATATATGGGCACTCGGTCAGACAAAACATCCATTTTGTTGGGCCTCGATGATCATCATGGATTGTAAAAAAAGTTAAATTATCCGTGGCCTGGTCCCACTGACAATGCTCTAATGCCTATAAAGGAAAACTATTCTAACATATGCCCCAATACTCTTATTGAACGCTTTAAAGATACCCAGGGTAAGGACCTAAATCCCTGGGTTCAACTTCCCAAGTCCTGTATTTACCTTTAAGTTCCGATCGCTGGCGCGCTGTTAGAGGTAAGTACAGGACTTAGAGGTTAAACCCACTATAGTGGTTTAGGTCCTCACCCTGGGTAGTTTCAAAAGTATGTGTGTGTGTGACACTATTGTTGTCCTTTAAACTCTGTCACAAGGCTGCCTTTAGATAACCAGGTTTACCCTTAGAACTGAGTGGGCATCTGCTGTTAGATATTGTAATAGGCATTAACCCAATAAATGCCAGAGCCTTGCAATGCTTGCCAAGTCCATTCCTCGTTAAAGCTTTTAATTGCATGTGTAATTGAACAAAAGTACAAATCATCTGTTTTTAAATTAACTACATAGCTTGAACATTTCCTTCATAGAGACAGAAATTTAGCAAGCACACTTGGCAGTGTTAATTAAGCTTTTAGTTAATTGAGCAATTTACTATTGGAATGAATAATGTTACTGGCATAAAATTAGTTTTAAAGGTTTTTTCCAGAGTTTTTTCTGTGCTTAAACTGCATATTTGCTAAAAAAAAAAAAAAGATGGAGATGGAGAAGTACTTCATCAATCATAAGATCGTTGTTATATGTTTCACCAGCATTGCCTGAAACAGGGTTTCAGATGGTTGGCATTTCTTGTATGCTAGCCGATGGCTGTTGATGATGGATCTTTGTGGGTGACTCTGGTAGATGGTCAATTGTTGTTTCAAGTTTTGTAACAGGAATCTTTCTGCAAGTCGATCCGCACATAAGTCGAGGTACCTATTTTTAACTGAAAAATGAGTAAAAACTGATTGACTCCAGTAAAAATTATGACCACTACTGCCTTCTGATTCTGTATTGTTTTGAGGCTTTAGTTGCACTTTAAATGGACAGCAAAATTCCCATACAGTAATAGCCATACTGGATTGGCTATTACTGTATGGAACTACTGTCTGGGAATTCTGCTGTCCATTTAAAGGGCAACTAAAGCCATAAAACAATGCAGGATCAGAAGGAAATCTTTTCAATAATAGATACCATTCTCCTTCTGATTCTGTATTGTTTTGAGGCTTAGTTTCCCTTTAAATGGACAGTAATCCCATACAGTAACCCCCAATTCCTTGGTACTCCAGGTATTTGAAAACTACAACTCCCAGCATGCTTTGGATGCTGGGAGTTGTAGTTTCTAAACATGTGGAGTGGCAAGGTTCAATAAACATTTAATTAAAGGACAATTATACTCACCTTTTCCCCGATCCACTGCAGCATAGTACCCAGGGTGAGGACCTAAAATCGCTAAGTCCTCACCCTGGGTTCTTTCTCTAACTCCTGCACTACTTACCCCAAATCTGCTTCGGCGATCCAGACTGTTCCACCTCTCTCCTACTGTCAGTGACAGTCGCGAGGCAGCCAATTGGAAGACACGCCTCTTGCAGGCGTATCTTCCTATTGGCTGCCTCGCTACTGTCATTGAAGCAGGAAGAGCGGAGGAACGGAGCGATCGGCGAAGCAGATTGGGGTAAGTAGTGCAGAAGTTAGAGAAAGAACCCAGGGTGAGGACTTAGCGATTTTAGGTCCTCACCCTGGGTACTATGCAGTTATGGAGGAAGAGGAGCGAGGGTGAGGTGAGTATACTTGTCCTTTAAGCTTACAACATAATCCACAATTTCCCTGCCCACCTGTAAACCACAGAGCCCTACCTACCTGCACAGACTGTGCTCCTTCATTTCTCATTGGTTATGCTTAACGGTGTGCATGGGCACCTATTTTCCTTCTTGCCGGCTCTCCTGAGTTCTGTGGCCGCATTTGAAAGGTAAGACTTGACCCGAGTATAAGACAAGGTTCGGTTTTCAGGCTATTTTTAAAACCTGAAAACCTCGGCTTATACTCAAGTATATAGGGTATATGCCTGAAAATACAGCAAGACTTTAGCAATTTAAAAACAGCCAAAATTATTATTTGTTTCAGCACTCAGACATAGGTATGTATGTAACTATATGTTTTCATTTATAGAAAACAAAATACATAACAAATAATAACAGGCACTGACTATGTTTGTGGGTGTAATTAGGGCATGTCCACCATAAAAATAAAAATTTTCTGTAATGTAAATATCTGTTGTATTCAATTAGATCAACTGGACTTGAAGTTTAGTTCTTGAAACTAAACTTCAAGTCCAGTTGATCTAATTGAATACAACAGATATACCATGACCTGGATGAATGAGAACCTTCACAAGCATATTCTGTAATGTAACTTCCCCCTCCCAACCCTACCGCACTGTCCTTTTTTTAAAAAGTCCCGAAATATTTTAACAATTTGATCTGGTATAAGACCTAACTTTTTAAAGGAAATAATAACTGATCATCTAAATGCTGAAAATAATCCAATCTAGCATTATATTTTAAATAAGTCAACAATAACATTCTTGTGTATTATTTAAGTCTTGTCCAGTTACATCTGAGCTGTAATGCCTTGAGCCTTTGTTTGGATCCCAAATTTAAAATTAGCAAATATTTAGTTAAATAAAAAATGTTCACAGAATAGAAATTGGCAAAAGGACTTCTTAAACCTGAAGCGGCATTCTTTTTAAGGAGCTGCCACATGACCACTGTAATTGAGTTTGCTAGTTTCTTGCCATGTCAGGAGATTTAGTTGGTTCTCTTAGGTTTGTGTGAAGGAATGTTTTGTCCTTGCACCATAATGCATTTCATGTTATTATCTGTGGTATGTGTGTGCTCTACACAAAAAAAACTATTTAAAGAGGAACTGTGGTCCAAAAATGACTTTAGGTAAATTGATAGGAATTGTTCTCCTGAGAGTTTTTGCAATTTATTTCCATTGTTTATTTTACATAGTTTTGAAGATATTTAAATTTTTGTGTGTGATATGGCAGCAGCATCACCAGGTCCCCTATACTTCCTGCTCTGAAACCTGTCAGTCAATCTGCCCTGTGTCTCCTCCCCTTTGCAGCCACCCTGGTCCCTCCCACTCATGGACCCCAGTGTCCCTCCATTTTGCAGGCCCCACTTGGCCCATTCCCTACAGCCCCATGTGGCCCTGTCCACTCGCGGGTAATGTGGCCCCGCACACTCGTGGGTGCCGTGGCCCCACCCACTCACGGGTGCCTAAGCCCCACCTGCTCACAGGTGCTGTGGGCCACTCTGACACCCCCCCTCCCCCGAAAACTCTGTGGAAACAGCCTTTTCAGGCAGAGTGAGAACTCTGCCTGAAAAGGCTGTTTTCACATAGTGAGAGAGAAGGGCTGTAGATTCCTGTACCTTCCCTGCAGCTGCAGGTCCTTCACACAGCAGAGAGGAGGAGGGACTTCCTGTCTCCCTCACACACTGAGGGAGTCTGAGGCTGTGCTCGCCGGCGGCACTATGCAGGAGAAGCCTTGGGAATGTCCCATGTCAGCCTCCCACCCATTAACTTTCTGGGGGGGGGGGGTCGTCATTTCTGTATATCTTGGGCTGTGGAGCACTTAGAGAGGTGGTTGATGGCTCGTTTTAAAGGTAGGAAACTGGCCTTTAAACACAACCTGTTTGGAGACCACAGTTCCCCTTTAAGGGGTGGACATACCCTTTAAGTTTGATCAGCTGTACTTGCTTCATCGGGACCTGTCAGATGAAGTGGCGGAGGAGCTAGTGATCGGTAAGTTCCTTTCCTTCGTTCCCGGCACCTGATGGTCTCATTGAAGAATGGGAGGTAAGACACAGCTCCTTTACCTTCCGTTCTTCAATAAAACTGAATAGAAAAAAAGGGGTTTTTGAAAGGTGTTTTATTTTAAAATGAAAAGATCATTTTGAAGCTGTTTGCTTGGTAGAACTAAATAAATCATCCTAATTTACTTAATTTAATTAATTTGGCCTCTGGGGTCACCATTTTGCCGAAGTCTATTGATTCAATTTTATTTAACTTCAAAGGAGTGCTATAGCAATTCCCATGCACTCTATATATTTCTAAATAAAGCCATTTATTTATAAGTAGGAACTGTTTTTTTAGCTATTTGTTGCTCGTGTTTATTTACATGCCTGCTACCATGGTGTGCTACTGACATTTTAGAAAATTTTGTGAAAGGAAAGCCGTTGTGCTTTTAGATATAAATAAAAGTTTCTATGGTATTTCTTTTTTAAGAATTTTATTTTGCAGTTCTGAATGAAAATACGTTCATCTAATGCAAACTATTGAAGCCAGTTCAGGAACCTTAACCTACACTTTTTCTTGGGAAAAACATATTGTATACTAGTAATTCTCATACTTTGTGCTGGGATACACTGGTGTGCTCACCGAAAAAATGTATTGGGGGTTTCCTTAACTGATTCTACAAAATGTCGGGCAGTCTGGTGCCTGCCACCCACCCCAACTCCGGCCTCCTCTATTAAGGTTTAAGGGGGTGCAGCTCTTAGCAAATATATAAAGTCACGCTAACCAGTTTGCAACCAGTTGTCGCGACTTTAACTCCATATTAGTACCGGATGCATGGGTTACAAACCCAGTGCTCACAATTCAATATTGCGTTTGCACTACTTTTAGCGCATGGTTTTTATCGCTGGCCAATAGCCAGCGTTAGAATCACACTGTGGGTAAATCCCTCTTGGGATATTAATTGCGTTCGGGAGATTTACCCAGAGTAATTGCGCCTCTGGGTAAATCGCCCTGTCCTGTAAATGTCCTATAATGGGACTAAAAGGTATAGTGGATAGATACTCTAACTCTTAAAAAACCAAACCTCCCTTAAAGTACCCAGCACCTAAACCGCTGGGTACAATTTCTATAAGCAGTAATACTTACCCAAAGATTCCCTCACAGTCCAGGTTAACTTTGCTTTTCAGACTGTCACTGACAAGTCTAATGGTAAGGCGACCTAAAGTAATTTCCTTTAGTCATAAACTACAACATACAAAGCTGCACCTGGCAAAGTTACCTGCCTAATAAAGCTTAATAGCAGCTTAGGTTATCTGGATAGGCAAATGTCTATTTGGCAAAGCATAGACTGTTCTGTCTTTTATTATATTTCCTGCAGATTAAAATAGTGTTGATAAAACTGTAGTGACTTGAAAGCATATTTTGTTTGTGTAACCCTTTTTTTCTTACACCACTGCGACACGTCCAGCTTTTACACTCACTCGGTCCCCAGCCCCTGGACATAATCTCTAAGTGGACCAAAGGAGGCGATACTCAGGATCTCTGTGGTTTAAAGCTTTATTGAGGTGGAGTGCACTGGCTGGAAGACAACAGGAAACACTGCCACTATTGGTATACAGCCATGCCACCAGCCCACCTCTTTCACAGTCAATCTTTACACTCAACAATATAAAACAATGATCGTATAGTGGATTTTACATTGAACAATAATATAAAACTAACAGCAATACCTGTAAGACAACCGGGAAACACTGCCGCTATCTGGATTACAGCCATGCCACCAGCCCACCTATGTTATAACAGGCAGTTATTATAATACATTCCCACATACATGTTACAGGATATATATAACAATGAACAAGGGAAAACCATCTATATTACAGTAGAGTGACATGGCACACAGCATGTTTGCATATAGCAGCCATTCCAGGAAGAGCACATGGCTCTTCTAACTTTACTTATTACTCAGATAAACACATACTGCAGGTGACAGGTACTACAAGCATATGGTCAACTTTACATTCTACTGAACTATTATGGACATATATCATAACCTTTTACAACAGATAAATTAACTTTAGCCTTAGAGAACACAGACAGAGACCTTACCTCTCCCAAGTCAATCTTACACATGAGGAGACCAAACCAACAGGCAGAATACACAGGGGGCTCTCTAGAAAGACCATTGCTAAGCTTGTCTGTTAAAACTTCCCTCAGTTCTATCTAATGACACATTTGAACATTTAACATGTCCTAACACTCTGCTTAAAGCTTTTGAATATCTTAAACTATATTTAACAATTTCTGCTGCTCCGCATATTGGTATGACCCTATTTTGCAAACCTGCAGACGGATATTTGTGTGAAACGTGCATAAGTTCACTGGTTACATTTGATATATTCCTACTAGAATCAAAGAAATTGTACAGTCCGAATGTGTGGCGAAAACCTTCTGGAACATTAAGTTATCGCGTAGCTCTACAATTCATTTTAATGTAGCTACTGTATGGACATTTTTAGTAGATTCTGTCTAACTAATAATATGAAAACAGTCCTCAGTTACTGAGATCCAGTCTGTAAGGGTTAAACTGAGCTGACAGCTGCACCCTTCACTTTCAAAAACAGTTCACCAAATGCTTTTAATTTTGACTGACTGAATTGCAAGGTCAATTGAGTGCAGGTTTAATATTTGGAAATATACCAGGAAAGTAAAATTAAAGACTGCCTAAGAAAGTCTAGTATTCAGTATTTTTAATGTAGATCAAAGTCCTAATTATAACTATAAAATAAAAACATCTTGTCATAAAGGTAATAGGTGTGTGTGGTCAGATTGTAAGAAAAACCTGTCTTTTACATTTGACAGCCAGAGCTACTGACTGTTACAACTCTCCCTGCAACGTGTCAGGGGATATCAAAGAGATAGCTAATAACACACTAGGTTAAAATATTTCAAAAATACTGTTTTAGAAAATTATTGGTGTTTCCTCTTCAGATCAGAAGGAAATGTTTGTCAGCAAATACAGTTTATTGATGCAAAAAAGATAATGTTTGAAGTAAAAACCCTTGAAAATAGCTTAAAATTGAAAATTTTCTAGTCTTTGCAAGCAAACAAGGATGCATATTATTGCCTGTTACAAAATGAAAGAGAAAAGAGTAAGAATTTAACTGTAAACATCTTCTCTTTTGCCTTCTAACAAGTATGGTAAGATGAACAAAAACATAAACACTACCCTGTCAGGTACATCATTAATGCAATAAAAGCTTATTTCAGTTAGGTCTGTTTGTATTTTTTTTTCCAGCATAAAAATAACATGACAGGCAAGTAGTTGATAAATTTGTCTGAAATATTTAGCAGTTTTGTTTGTGTTCCACAAACCGTGCTTTATCTGCAGGGCATAATTGACATTAGACTTTTCTAAATAATATTTATGGTGTGCAAAATAGAGAAGAGTGAAAATAATCTTTGGAATATACAAGTTTTTTTTTAAAAATGTTATGTGAAATAGAATTAATAGGGCGGGAAAAGAGTGGAATTATGTTGTCTTGCATAAAAAGTTGGATAAATGCTACTCAGGACATAAACCAAAGCATAACAAAAGGCATACGAGCTATGGGCGCTGCAAGCTGTTATTCTGTGTCTCCACCAATGTGACTACAAATATTGATTGGTATTTTTTTCCTGAACATTATTTTATAAGTCAAAATAGAATTTCAATGTCACTTGTTACACTGCCGACTACTGATCTTTCAACCGATCAGTAGTCTGTCTGGTACGAATGGTACTGCAGATATTTTGATGCAACCAATCATGTGACCAGTTTAAAACTATTTGTGTACACAACTAAATAGGTGAGAGATCAGCTTTATAAAGATGTGCTTTTCTTGCTGTTATTGGAATTTTAGAGGACTGCTAATGCTTCTCACCTTGTTTTCCACCATTTTTACGAAGTTAGAGCAGAAATTATAAGGGACACACAAAAAGCACAAGTCTCCCATGCATTAGCATGATAAATCCTCTCAGAAAACGGACTATAAACCATTTGCTCAATTAAACTCACCTGTATTATGGTATGTGACAAGATCAGTAATGCCCAATTGGAAAGAGTTTATAATATCAAAATATCCACGCTTTAATAAATGAGAAGATTTTGAAAGGATGGTGAGCAAAGAAGACTACATTCCATTACGCAATAGTTTCATTTGTTTTTTTATTGGCATTATCATGTTTCCAGAAACCTTTTTAAAAAAATTTTTTATAACATTTGAATGAAGGCGCGTAAGTTCGCAACACTACAGAAAAGTTTAAAGGTAGAGGGTGAGGCAGGCATGTAGGGATCTGGATGGTGGGAGGGGTTGAGGGCTCCTCTTCGCATGTCACAGTCCTCCAGGAGGACAAGGAGAAGGCAGAAACCTTTTCACACAGAGACAGCTTCAGTTTCATGGATTTGGACAAGCAACTGCAGGAGAACCATAAGAAGCAGACATGTAAGAAGGATTTTTTTAAACTTACAGTGCGGCCAGTTATATTTTAGTTTTACCCTATGCTACATAACCTTACCCTCTCTGATGCAGAGGCAGAGAATGCACTTACTTTGGACGAACTCGAACTTATTGAATAGTTTGTTTTCCGGACTCTCGGCTGTATTTTCGATAATTATCATAAATTCGATAATTATTGTAAATTCGTAATTATCCAAAAGGATAATTATCCTTTCGATAACCCTATAATGTATCGTTCGCTAAACACGAAAGTATCGTTCGTTTCGATACCCTCAAATGTATGTATCGTTTTCACTAACTCTAGAATGTTTCGTTTGCTAACAGTCGAATGTAGCCTTCGATTTTCGGTAACCGTCGAAAAATATTGCTCGTTTCGTTAACCCTCGAATGTATAGATCGTTTTTGCTAAGCCTTGAATATATTGTTTGCTAACCCTCGAAAGTATTGTTTGGTTTCGGTAACCCTCAAAAGTATCGTCTGATTTGGTACAATCAAATTTATGGCTATATTTTCGGTAACCCTCGAAAGTACGTTCGGTAAACCTTGAATTGGTGTAAAGTTGAATGTAGCTTGCTCAAAACCTGACAATTGCCTGCTCGTGTATAAGAAGTGTTTTTAACAAGTTTTGGTGATAGTGACATGTTCCCCAGACCATTTCCCAGGTGCCACAGCCATTTACAGTAAAACTATGTTAGTTTTCTGTAAATCACCCAGACTTTCGAACTATGACTCCCCCATTGACTTTAATAGGGACTTTACTGGGTTTGAAAGTTTGAAAACAGACGAATTATGAAGTTCGGCCATCTCTATTTAATGGGTCCATATATTCACTGAAACAACTTTTTTGAAAAACTACAATTTGAGAGAAGTTAAATGGTGGTACTACATATTTATCTGTGCTTGCTCTGTCGTTAAATTATTAATGTTTAGTGAGTACTCCTAATTCCCCCACCCTCCTTACCACTGCCTTCTAGTAGTGTCTGCGACACTTATAGTTCCGCACAGCCTCACCACAGACCCAGCCTGCTACACATCTCCCCCTCCTCCTTTCTCTGCTGATTCTTAAATGTTGCAGAAAGTGTGTAGCAGGCAGGCAAAGAGGTCAGCATGGGTCGCATATTACAATTTCTGCTTCTGGAGTGACGGCTCTTTCCTGTAAATGCTGTGATTTCAAGTGATTATTTTCAGAATCTACTGCTCAGATTTAAAATCTGAAATAAGTTTTGGAGCAGTGGGATTTGCTGTACTTAATTTTTGAAAATTTGATTTTTAGAGTAAGATACCCTTAAGACTTGATGCTGCAAAAGACAGGAAGTACCTGCACAGTTTTTTTTCTTTTAAAAAAAGAGATGGTCAATGCTACAAACTAGTAAAAGCTGGAAGTGGTTAAGAAGGTATATTGCTAATCTTCCAGCAATATAACTTCTCACAAAACAAGCAAAGGCTTTTATTTATAACTATAAGTTGTTCAGAGACTTCATGCCCTTTAAGAATGTGTTGTGATTGGGACAAAGAAATGATTTTTTTTGCTTACTCGTGTTTCTTTTCACAGTCAATCTTTACACTCAACAATATAAAACAATGATCGTATAGTGGATTTTACATTGAACAATAATATAAAACTAACAGCAATATACCTGTAAGACAACAGGGAAACACTGCCGCTATCTGGTATACAGCCATGCCACCAGCCCACCTATGTTATAACAGGCAGTTATTATAATACATTCCCACATACATGTTACAGGATATATATAACAATGAACAAGGGAAAACCATCTATATTACAGTAGAGTGACATGGCACACAGCATGTCTTGCATATAGCAGCCATTCCAGGAAGAGCACATGGCTCTTCTAACTTTACTTATTTACTCAGATAAACACATACTGCAGGGTCTACAGGTTACTACAAGCATATGGTCACCTCTTTACATTCTACTGAACTATTATGGACATATATCATAACCTTTTACAACAGATAAATTAACTTTAGCCTTAGAGAACACAGACAGAGACCTTACCTCTCCCACAGTCAATCTTTACACTGAGGAGACCAAACCAACAGGCAGAATACACAGGGGGCTCTCTAGAAGAGACCATTGCTAAGCTTGTCTGTTAAAACTTCCCTCAGTTCTATCTAATGACACATTTGAACATTTTAACATGTCCTAACACTCTGCTTAAAGCTTTTGAATATCTTAAACTATATTTAACAATTTCTGCTGCTCCTGCATATTGGTATGACCCTATTTTGCAAACCTGCAGACTGGATATTTGGTGAAACGTGCATAAAGTTCACTGTGTTACATTTGCATATATTTCCTACTAGAATCAAAGAAATTGTACAGTCCGAATGTGTGGCAGAAACCTTCTGGAACATTAAGTTATCGCGTAGCTCTACAATTCATTTTAATGTAGCTACTGTATGGACATTTTTAGTAGATTCTCTGTCTAACTAATAATATGAAAACAGTCCTCAGTTACTGCATAGATCCAGTCTGTAAGGGTTAAACTGAGCTGACAGCTGCACCCTTCACTTTCAAAAACAGTTCACCAAATGCTTTTAATTTTGACTGACTGAATTGCAAGGTCAATTGAGTGCAGGTTTTAATATTTGAGAAATATACCAGGAAAGTAAAATTAAAGACTGCCTAAGAAAGTCTAGTATTCAGTATTTTTTAATGTAGATCAAAGTCCATAATTATAACTATAAAATAAAAACATCTTGTTCATAAAGGTATAAGGTGTGTGTGGTCAGATTATGTAAGAAAAACCTGTCTTTTACATTTGACAGCCAGAGCTACTGACTGTTAACCTCTCCCTGCAACGTGTCAGGGAGATATCAAAGAGATAGCTAATAACATCACTAGGTTTAAAATTATTTCAAAAATACCTGTTTTAGAAAATTATTGGTGCTTTCCTCTTCAGATCAGAAGGAAATGTTTGTCAGCAAATACAGTTTATTTGATGCAAAAAAGATAATGTTTGAAGTAAAAACCCTTGAAAATAGCTTAAAATTGAAAATTTTCTAGTCTTTGCAAGCAAACAAGGATGCATATTATTGCCTGTTACAAAAATGAAAGAGAAAAGAGTAAGAATTTAACTGTAAACATCTTCTCTTTAATGCCTTCTTACAATAATAGTTAGAAGAAAAAAACATAAACACTACCCTGTCAGGTACATCATTTTAATGCAATAAAAGCTTATTTCAGTTAGGTCTGTTTGTATTTTTTTTTCCAGCATAAAAATAACATGACAGGCAAGTAGGTTGATAAATTTGTCTGAAATATTTAGCAGTTTGTTTGTGTTCCACAAACCGTGCTTTATCTGCAGGGCATTTAAATTGACATTAGACTTTTTCTAAATAATATTTATGGTGTGTCAAAATAGAGAAGAAGTGAAAATAATCTTTGGAATATACAAGTTTTTTTTAAAAATGTTATGTGAAATAGAATTAATAGGGCGGGAAAAGAGTGGAATTATTTGTTTCTTGCATAAAAAGTTGGATAAATGCTACTCAGGACATAAACCAAAGCATAACAAAAGGCATACGAGCTATGGGCTGCTGCAAGCTGTTATTCCTGTGTCTCCACCAATGTGACTACAAATATTGATTGGTATTTTTTTTCCTGAACATTATTTTATAAGTCAAAATAGAATTTTCAATGTCACTTGTTACACTGCAGACTACTGATCTTTCAACCTGATCAGTAGTCTGTCTGGTACGAATTGGTACTGCAGATATTTTGATGCAACCAATCATGTGACCAGTTTAAAACTATTTGTGTACACAACCTAAATAGGTGAGAGATCAGCTTTATAAAGATGTGCTTTTTCTGCTGTTATTGGAATTTTTAGAGGACTGCTAATGCTTCTCACCTTGTTTTCCACCATTTTTACGAAGTTAGAGCAGACATTATAATGGACATCACAAAAAGCACAAGTCTCCCATGCATTAGCATGATAAATCCTCTCAGAAAACGGACTATTAAACCATTTGCTCAATTAAACTCACCTTGTATTATGGTATGTGACAAGATCAGTACTGCCCACTTTGGAAAGAGTTTATAATATCAAAATATCCACGCTTTAATAAATGAGAAGATTTTGAAAGGATGGTGAGCAAAGAAGACTACATTCCATTTACGCAATAGTTTCATTTGTTTTTATATTTGGCATTATCATGTTTCCAGAAACCTTTTTAAAAAAATTTTTTTATAACATTTTGAATGAAGGCGCGTAAGTTCGCAACACTACAGAAAAGTTTAAAGGTAGAGGGTGAGGCAGGCATGTAGGGATCTGGATGGTGGGAGGGGTTGAGGGCTCCTCTTCGCATGTCACAGTCCTCCAGGAGGACAAGGAGAAGGCAGAAACCTTTTCACACAGAGACAGCTTCAGTTTCATGGATTTGGACAAGCACTGCAGGAGAACCATAAGAAGCAGACATGTAAGAAGGATTTTTTTAAACTTCACAGTGCGGCCAGTTATATTTTAGTTTTACCCTATGCTACATAACCTTACCCTCTCTGATGCAGAGGCAGAGAATGCACTTACTTTGGACGAACTCGAACTATTTGAACTAGTTTGTTTTCCGGACTCTCGGCTGTATTTTCGATAATTATCATAAATTCGATAATTATTGTAAATTCGATAATTATCCAAAAGGATAATTATCCTTTCGATAACCCTATAATGTATCGTTCGCTAAACATCGAAAGTATCGTTCGTTTTCGATACCCCTCAAATGTATGTATCGTTTTCACTAACTCTAGAATGTATCGTTTGCTAACAGTCGAATGTAGCCTTCGATTTTCGGTAACCGTCGAAAATATTGCTCGTTTTCGTTAACCCTCGAATGTATAGATCGTTTTTGCTAAGCCTTGAATATATTGTTTGCTAACCCTCGAAAGTATTGTTTGGTTTCGGTAACCCTCAAAAGTATCGTCTGATTTTGGTAACAATCAAATTTATGGCTATATTTTCGGTAACCCTCGAAAGTATCGTTCGGTAACCCTTGAATTGGTCGTAACAGTTGAATGTAGCTTGCTCAAAACCTGACAATTGCCTGCTCGTGTATAAGAAGTGTTTTAACAAGTTTTGGTGATAGTGACATGTTCCCCAGACCATTTCCCAGGTGCCACAGCCATTTACAGTAAGTAACTATTGTTAGTTTATCTGTAAATCACCCAGACTTTTCGAACTATGACTCCCCCATTGACTTTAATAGGGACTTTACTGGGTTTGAAAGTTTGAAAACAGACCGAACTTTATGAAGTTCGGCCATCTCTATTTAATGGGTCACTATATTCACTGAAACAACTTTTTCTGAAAAACTACAATTTGAGAGAAGTTAAATGGTGGTACTCACATATTTATCTGTGCTTGCTCTGTCGTTAAATTATTAATGTTTAGTGAGTACTCCTAATTCCCCCCACCCTCCCTTACTCACTGCCTTCTAGTAGTGTCTGCGACACTTATAAGTTCCGCACAGCCTCACCACAGACCCAGCTCTGCTTACACATCTCCCCCTCCCTCCTTTTCTCTGCTGATTCTCTTAAATGTTGCAGAAAGTGTGCTAGCAGGCAGGCAAAGAGGTCAAGCATGGGTCGCATATTACAATTTCTGCTTCTGGAGTGACGGCTCTTTCCCTGTAAATGCTGTGATTTCAAGTGATTATTTCTCAGAATCTACTGCTCAGATTTAAAATCTGAAATAAGTTTTGGAGCAGTGGGATCTTGCTGTACTTAATTTTTGAAAATTTGATTTTTTAGAGTAAAGATACCCTTTAAGACTTGATGCTGCAAAAGACAGGAAGTACCTGCACAGTTTTTTTTTCTTTTTAAAAAAAGAGATTGGTCACATGGCTACAAACTAGTAAAAGCTGGAAGTGGTTAAGAAGGTATATTGCTAAATCTTTCCAGCAATATAACTTCTCACAAACAAAGCAAAGGCTTTTATTTATAACTATAAGTTGTTCAGAGACTTCAATTGCCCTTTAAGAATGTGTTGTGATTGGGACAAAGAAATAGATTTTTTTTGCTTACTCTGTTTCTTTTTCTTTTGGGTCTCTTATTCTGACAGAATACTACTTGTTTATTCTATATTCTGCTCACAATCTGGTAACTGCATTGCAGGAAAGAGAAATGAGAAGCCATATCTACAACGTGAAGCTTGCTCTCTAAATATTTTATAAAGTTGCCGTTTTAAAATTCAAGTCTGTGCTCTGCTTTGGATCCATAGATATTCATATAGACTTTGATTGTCTTACTAACTGTAATTTTCTAGAAAGTCAAGTAATGAACAAAGGTTATGTTTCATTTTCTATTTTTTTACAGTCTGAGAATTAACACATTGGTTAAAACTACTAAAAACACATCTACAAGTGTAGTAAAAGTCTCCTATAATATAAAAATATTCCTATTTCTTTTAAAATGCAAAATGTTTATATTATTACTATTAAAATAATGTGTATTCTTCCTTTTTAGTCTTGCTGCCTATAATATTCAAATATTATAGAGATGATTAGTAATCCACACATGTGTTGCTAGTTCAAACTATAGTGATGACATACAATTTGTGCTATCTAGTTCCACCAAACTTGGGGGGGAAATGATTGCATTCCCCTTTGTTGATTCAGGGATCCATACTGATTGCATTTTGGAGTTCGTATGATTCCCCCCACCCCCCTTCCCGCTGAGGTTTTTTGGACTTCGTCTGGATCAAATGTTATGCTGGGTTTATCTTTAGGCTATAAAGTTTGGACTAGATGGGATATGGCTTTACTTGATGTATACATTGCAGTACTTTATTACTGCAATGATGTATGAGATGTCTAAATAAACATTCTGATTTTTTTTATTACTAATACTATTTGTATTGGGTTGTGATCTTCTTACCATTGTTTGTCAATAGACTGTAAAGAAAATATTGGTGGATATAATATCTAAAATATGACATAGTTCCACTCTGAAGTGAACTTTAAAGGGCATGTCCACCCATAAAAATTATTTCCAGCCAAAATCAATCTATTAAATGCACTAACCACCAGGTTTTTTTTTAAACAGAATTCCGTTACATTCTCCCATTTTTCTGGTTTGTAAAATGGCATCATCTTTATCTCACCCTTCAATCATTTCTCACTGATGTAACATAGTAAGATAGTAATTGAGGTTGAATAAAGTCATACGTCCATCTAGTCCAACCTTTAAACCCTCCTCTTTAACCCTACCTAACAGTTTATCTAGAGGAAGGCAAAAACGTTCAAATGATGTACTAACCTCACGTCTCAAACATTTTGTGCCAGTCTCTGTCTCATCAAGAAAAGCCGCATCACTAGGAGGGAGGCTCTTCCACATTCCCATATATTTGGATCCTTCTCGCATGGCAGAAATATCTGCAAGCTTAGGGCAAAGGGGAAAACCATTTTAAATCTTGATTTAAATTTTGTGAGACTGTATTCTGGCTGTGTAAGAGAAGCAGAAGCTACAGAGGATGATAGGTAAAGTTTATGTTACATTACTTAATAGCTATTGCCCTACATTGTCAGCAATATAATTATTTTTGAATTAAAAGACAATACCTCACCCTGGGTCATTTTCACAGTAGGAAAAAGAATAGTGCAGGCAGTTGCGGTATTTGACAGCTTGCTGTCTCCTCCCTCCTTTTATTAAAACCTATTGGTTTAGGCCCTCATCTTTGGTACTATTCGAGGGGGGGAGTATAGTTCCCCATTAGCATAAGAGCTGTTACCAGTACTTTAAATGACCCAGAAAAAATAAAATATGTATCAAGTGCATGAATTTGTTAAAGCACATGTAAACTGTGCAAAATAATTTTCCATCTAATCACACAGTAATAAGGGTTAATTTTCACCAACCTTAAATCTGTTTTTCCCATCCTGACCCACCTTTCTCTTATTTATTTTTGCTCTGGGACTTTTACTTTTTCAAGGGGGTGGAGCACAGCAAGGCAGTAGAAAACTGTCAATCACCCACTTCCTTTGCAGATCTCAGCTCCTCCCACTGGCCCCACCATGTGTAAAATCTGTATTCTATAAATGGAAAGCTTAGTCCTCTGTCACTTTATAGCTAATTAATTCAGCATTAAGACTGTAGTTTGTGCTGTCTGGGTTACTATAGTACCAATCTAGCACTGTACCTAATGAATTCAGTTCCAAGCACTGAAAACAGCTGTCAGAGCTGCTTACCTTCCCACAGCAGGGTACTTTCACTATAACACAAAATCACAGGGTGGATGTTATTGGTTGTTGCTCACTGTTTGAAGGCACAGTTCATATCTACTGTGCATGCCCCCCCCCCCCCAGTCTAGTCAAGTCCCAGGTTTAGGGAAGGTCTAGACACAGAGAGATGGAAAATGCATACTAACTATGACTGAGCTGAACAGGACATGAGGAGATGTGGTGAATGGTGATATGGTGAGTTCCTGACAGCTCTAAAAATATAGAAAAGGATAAAGGAAAGTAATTTTTTTCATTTTAATGTCGCTTTCAAGGGGCATGTTTATCAAGGTTACCACAATTATCACCCCATGGTGGGATTGCAAATACAAATAAGTGTGTGAGTAGGGGGGGTGTTAGATTATTTTTACTTATTTACTGAACAACTATTTTTGCTTTTAGAGTTTTCGGTTTTCGCTATTTAACATTCGACTGGGGGGTGTCTTATTTCCACATGCTCAGAAATGTCTATTGAGTGTTTTACTGCTAAAGACCCTTCCCCCCCGTAATGTTGCCTAATTATCAATTACAGCTCTGTTCTCATATTGGGAGACGTTCTGGTAATATTTCTGTAAAATCGGGGGGTTTAAAAAATACGGCGAACATAACGATATTTGCCATTGCGAAGTCCCGTGATAAATCTCTGAAAAAAGCTCTACTTTATAAATAGGCCCCTAAGTGCTGGCAGTTTGCCATGAAAATGATAAACAAGGAAATAAAAAAAACAACAAATTCCCATTATTTGCCTCACTGGTTTATTCTTTTTACATTCTCATTTGCAACTCGATATTGACGACATATCGTACAGAGGATGATAAAATGAACATATTCTCTATGATTTGCTCCTTTGACCAGACAGAGATAATAACTAAACTGTAACTACCTACTGAGCACCAGATAAAAGATGTAGCTTGGATAGTAGAATATGTTAACGACAGTACAATCCTGCTAAGAAACAAGTGGCATATAAATAAATAAGTTCTTGCAGTGGTTTGCGTTGTTTAGTCGCATGCACCTTCGGTCTGTAAAATGATAAGAAGCAATAATAAGGCATGTGCCATTGTTCATCAAACTTCTGCTTGCAGATATTGTCCATGTTAATTACTCATGTTAAAGTAATTTGAAAAAAGTGACAAAGGGAGAATTTTCCATAATTTCGGAACAATTGTACTTAATGCATATTGGTGTTTACGCTTAAGGATAACTGCTTGCTAATACATGTGCGCTTAAGGATGACTGCTTGCTAATACATGTGTTACATCACGGAAATACAGACATAAAGCAAAGCATGTAATTTTTTACTATATTCATGAGGCTAGAGCAGAATGATTTATGTACAAGTGATGTATTATGTTTCATTTTAAATTGTAACTGGCCCACTGGGAAATGCTTCCTTCCAATATACTAAATCAGCATACTGTACCCTCTTGTTAAACTTAAAATACATATGAGTAAACAGAAAGATATGGTCAGAATGCGGGACATAATTGGAGCAAGCTTTGTAATCTCTACACTGTCCAACTATCCTGTTTACAAAGAGTCCCTGACAAACCAAACCTTTCATCGCATTTTTCATCAAATAACCATATTTACGACACTGGCTTAGAAATAGAAGGTGGTCTTTCTAGTATGTAACATACACAGAAAACTGCTAACTCTGAATAGTCTTATGTCCCCATTAATTGTTTTAAGGCTATTAGGTCTTCCCTGTACAGCACTGCTGGAAACAACAGATGCAAATTTCTAGCTAGAGGATTCATGAATGATGTTCTCTGATTGGTTTAAGTGACAAAACAAGGTATGATAAGAACGTTTTCTACAAAGATGTTAAACAAAAACGTCATGCCCATGTAGAGAGCAATGTTAGGGTGCTATGGAATGGAATTGGTCTGGCTGCTACAGATTGCCGCATTACTGTATATAAGAATGTTTTTTATTGTTCAGCAAAGTGTGGAGTGTCATTATCTGGGTTTGCAGCGGCTGCATTGGTTTTTGATTGTAGCAATAGGACACTCAGTAAATGTTACTGGTTGTGTTTTAATCCTTTTTTTCCCTTTGGTATTCATAATAAATGCATTGTATGCATGTATTTTGTTTCTTATATAGCACTACATATTCTGCAGCGCTTTACAATTATTTATTCAATTCACATCAGGCCCTGCCCCAAAGAGCTTACAATCTAATCACTTTTATGTACACATACAACCTATCAGTATGTCTTTATGATTGTGGGGGAAAACCGGAGTGCCCGGAGGAAACACACACAAGCATGAAGAGAACATACAAACTCCTTGCAGATGTATCCAAGGGTGGAATTGAACTCAGGACTTCAGCTCTGCAAGGCATCAGTGCTAACGACTGAGCCAGTGGTTTCTTTGCTATATGAAATGTTATTTTGTTTGTACTGTGTTAATATACAATGTTGACAATGGACATTTATATGCTAGTGCTGGCCATACACTACAAACTTACACTCTCAACTTACGAGTTCGCCTGGCCCAATCACATTGTGATCAATATTCCAATTGTAAACTGACTTTAATCTCAGATAAAACGCTGAATCAATGTAATGTGGAGGTATTGTATGGCCAGCTTTAGAGCGTATATGGCCCTTAATTCAACTTCATTCCCTTGGGATGCTTTCTGGATGGCCTTTAAAGCAGACACCTTGGGGGAATAACATCAGGATAAATTTCAGAGTTATTGTACAAAAACAAAATACAAAAAAGTCATACAAGGGCGGCAAATACATAAATAGTTCAGTGCATGAATATATAAATTATAACTATATAAGTTCTAGAGCCTTGCCACAGGAGGAAAGGAGGTCCCTGCCCCGTAGAGCTTACAATCTAGTTAATTATGTCATGAAATCCTACTATAGTTGATATCATGATGTTGTTAATATCTTTTATAATTGTTATTTTTATGTACCATATCAGTTAATACTGTGTGTATTTCTGGTTTTCTTATTATATACAGTATAAACCTTAGATAATAGTATATAAAAACAAATATGTTTTAGTGTTTTATATAACAGCAAACAGTTAACTGTCATTTCTAAATTATACTTTGCTTTTCTGAAAAGGAGAAATAACACCAAATAATTTTTTTAAATTACTCTCCATATAATGGGAAACTTATAGTTTGGCCAATATTCACAGTGTACTGATATTTAAAGGGCATGTCCACCCCCAAAACTATAATCCCCCCAACTACTGACCCCACCATGTAGTGTAGTTTAATCCTTACCTCACATCCCAGCTCCATAGGGTTCTCCTGTAAACCCCCCCCAAAGTCCCAAAACTAACCACCAGGAGGATAGCAGGGCTCTGCCTGCTATCTTGCCTCCGGTAGATATTTGCCATGCGCACTGCAGCCCTTCTCCCCCCTTCCTCTCCCTCCCGTTCTACTATCCCTCCCCCTAGCACAAATCCCCCTTAATATGATGTTCCCCCATGTCCTCCAGCCCCAACCGCAAATCACAGACGCGACTGCCAGTCCCGCCCCTCTGCTTGCATTCTCGCAAGCAGAGGGCCGGCAGTGCGGCGGAGGAACGAGGGGAGGTAAGTAAGAGTTTGGGGGGCTTTCTGAAAAAAAAAATTATGCGGTTGGGGCTGGGGGACATGGGGGAGCAGCATATTAAAAATCAGTTTTACAGGTACATACCCTTTAACATTACTAGTGTAGTTTATACCTTGATTTCCTTTGGTCCCATTATATGATGATTGGCAATGCATATATGAGATTATTAATGTAGAATCCCATTGTCTTTAAGGCTCCAAAACCAGAGATATCATACATTTTATTATTGAAAGGAACATTTATTCTTTCTTCGCCTTTAATTATTAGCTAGCATGTTTATTTCTTCTGTCAATATCTATATCTGTTGCCAAAAGACATTTTGTCTAATTTGAAAGTTTAAGGTTAAACAGTTTGCAACTTAAACGGTAGTGTAGGGAAAGTCCATTTCTATTTAATCCACAATTTATACTAATGTTCAACTGTCTTCATTTTCTTCTCCATATTTGCATAGAAATGGAGATTAATTAGAGACATACATCCATCTAGTCCAACAATTTGATCTAACCATGATCCCTGGGAAAGCAAAAAAAAAATAATGTATGAATAAAAAGAAAACAGAAATGAACAACAAGAGCTATGTGTATAATACCAGTAATTTTCAATATATTTTAATTGTAGAAATGTATTATGCCTCTCTCCAATGAACTTGCCATTACAACATCTACTGGAAGTTCGTTCCATAGTTCTCACTGTAAAAAAAAAAAAGAAGTAATTTCTAACTTGAAGAAGAAGCTTCTTTCCTTCTAATCTTAAAGAATGCCCATGTGTCCTATTGGAAAACAATTCAGCAGAAAGTTTATTAATATATTTGTATGAAGCCTGCATAGTCAAGCCTACATTAAACTTATTTATTTAGTTGCTCTTCTCTAAACTCTTTCCAGTTGCAAGATGTCCTTTTTATAAACAGGATTCCAAAATTGCATTTCATATTCCAAATGAGGCCTTGCCAGTGTTTGTGTTTTTTTTAACAGAGATTAATTTCAGTGCTTTCAATACCCACTTCTAAATCATTTATTAACAGATTAAAGTGTATGTCCACCCCTTGGAAAAAAATGTAATATGTTAAGCAGGATGCTCCAAAACCTTGGTTCTGTTAAACTTCCAGTATGCTCCCAGCAAGAGAAATTATACTTTTAAGTTCACAATCCTCCCTCTCCACTGCTGCTATGTGCCTTTTCCGTTCACAATCAGCAGCGGCGGAGGTTCGTCTGGTAATGGCCGCCAGCCATTAGCTGTGACATCAGTGTCACGGCTGTGATTGACGGCCTTACCAGGAAGTGAGTGGGAGCCGTGGCGGTGGATCGAGAACATGTAAGTAGAATTTCTATTACTCTGTGCATATTTAACAAGTTTAACCAAAAAGAAACTTAGGTTTTTGGGGGTCCCTCTTTTATAAAAGGTGGACATACCCTTTAAGAATAAATGGCCCCAGGTCAGAACCCTGTGGAACTTTAATCCACATTAAGCTCCACTGACAACTACTCCCTATATGCGCTCTATCAACCAATTCTCTACCCATGTGGCACAAAAGCCTTAACAAAATCTAAGTACACCACTTCCAATGCTATGCCAGAATTTCACATTGTCATAAAAACCAAGCAAATTTGTTTTTCAAGATCTGGTGATAGTCATGCTTGTATTAATTTAGTCAGGTGTTGTTCGTCAATCCACCCAGCAGATGTGTCACGTGGTCGAAGGTCAGCTCTCGTCCACACAGTCTTACGTGTGTATGAACCCATAGTCCTGAATATAATCCTGTAACAAAGTTAAATGTACAGGTCTTAAATTACCAGGCTTTCCAGAGGCACACCTCCAATCTAAATAAATGTGGAACAATGGATGAAACTAATAAGCTCTCATAGGACCAGTTGATTAATTTATTCCCGTCTGGGGCTTTATTAATATTAAGATTGTCTAATTGTTTCTGTACCATACCCTCTTTAGCCATCCTCTCTAACTATTGTTGCCCCATTATTTAATGGTCCCACATTCTCCTCCTACTTTTTGCTATTAATATAGTCAAAAAAACATTTTGGGGTTGGTCTTGCTTTGTTCAGCTACCTGTAATTTATTTTCTAGCTAGCTTAATTGATTTTTTGTAATTCTTATTTCAGCTTTTATAATTTGTGATGGATTGTTTTGTTCCCTTTGATATAAAGATTTTAAGTGTCTTTTATTCTTACTTATGAATGACAGGCTGAGTTCTTCCAATACCCATAACCAATCCCCTCAAAGTGACTTTAGAAAGTGTGAGCAATTTGTCTGTCAGCACGCATGGGTCTAAGCCTCTTACAACAGCCTAGCAGAAAAGCTGGCATATTACTTGTGTATGCTGACACCACTAGGTTGTATTACAGTCACAATTAGGGGAAGGGGAACCATATACTGTACATCAATGTAGTTTTTAGAAGCAGCTGGGCTTTCTCTAAGGGGAAGGTTAGATTTTTGCATATGATGGTAAAGAAGAGAGACAGTCTGTTAGTGGCTCGACTTTACATAAAAAGCACAGCTACCAATTCTCTTCTCCAGCTCGCACCCTAGGGTACTGCTCCAAGGTACCCAGAACCCTGTCCAACAGGACAGCCATATGATTAAACATGGACCCAATGCCCGCAAATATGAGACATCCAGGAGGTTGGACAGGGTTTTTTGAAGCTTCGGCAGAGCATGGAGAAGGGATGTCAGGTCCCTCGAGAAATTTCATGAGCAGCTGCTTTGTAACACAGCGACTATGTAATAAGGAAATACTGTTGCAGATTGGTGTGCGTTGGAGTTGCATGTATACACAATATTTATTTATTTAGACAATTTATATTAATATTGTATCATTTTCTTCCTTTTCTAGATTGTGGATATACATCAAAAGCGTTACATTTTTTTAAATCTGCATTGGGCATGATATTGCCCTTCTATTGACTGGATTCATATAATGTTCTAAATCTAGTTTGAATATACTATTAAATAGTTTGCAGTAGGTCTGTATACTGTTTATGTGAAAGCACATTGCAATTGCCCGCTCCACTGCTGTCCTCTAAACCAAGCTGCCATACCCTTGAAGTATAGCATCCTTTTCCTAATAGTTATTCATTGCCACTACCACCCACTTCCCATATGGCCAGTTTTTAGTTCCTACTTTAAATTGTGAAATGCACTGGCATTCTCCACCCTTTTCCCCTATTTGTTATTTTACATTATGCGAAGTAGTCGAGAGAAAAAATTACAGCTTAAAGTTTGATTTTAGGGCTGAATGATATGTTTTCAATAGTTATTCAGTAGCTATAGTACAGCCCAGTGCAGCCAAAGCAGGAAAACACCAGCAGAGTAATGGAGCAATTGGTGCTGCACAACATTTTGAATTGTGTGCCATTTAATGAGCTTTATGACAAGCCTGGCCTTCAGACATGAGGTCTTAATCCTATATAAACGGCACTATGAAAAAGCCTAAGGTATTTACAGGGATATTTACTGCTGGCTCCTATGAAAAATACTACTAATAAAAAAAGGTTGGTGTGACTTTAAGATGGGGGTTTAAAGCGGCTGCACAGGTATCTCAAATTCTCAACAACAGAAGATTTTTAATGCCAGCTAATGTCTTTATGGCCACTCAAAAGATTCAGGAATCACATGCAGGTGGAACAGCTATTGGCCTATACCTTAGAGGTGTAATTCCACCTCACACCATCAGATGTACTGAGAAAGAAGCAAAAGGGCAGTGACCAGTGGCAGTCAAACTGAGCAGTCCAACAATCCCAGTGATACACCCTTCAGCCTAGGGTTATCAGACAGTAGTATGGAGGACATACTTAATAAAATGTAAAATAAAATGTAGCTGGACTGATTTGCATTTTTCCAAAGTCAGGATTGCTGTATTTTTTAGGCTACGGTATTTTAATTTGGACGATATTGTAGCATATTCTGGGGGAATCCATAAAATTAAGCAGCAGAAAAACAATGCACAAAAATGCCGTGTTGTGTAAAACTAAATAGGAGTCAAGCTCACCTAGGGGAGAAAAAAAGTCTAAATCTGGCCCCTGACCAGAGGAGCTATAAAACTCATAGGTGAATTGTGTTAGTTATGATTTATTTGGTTTATTCAGGCTCATGTTATTAGTGTATTAGAACTGAATATCGTTAATTTAGTGTAACTGCATCACAATTACTATATTTAAAAATCTGCCACTGTAAGGTTTTCTGAACCCTGAAAAATTTTTACATTTTTTGTTAACTGAAAGTTTGTCATTAAGAACCCAAGGGTATCAAAACAGGAATTTACTTTACCATAAAATATATGAAATATATATTACCAATTATAAAATATCTATACATTGTATATTGTTCTTGAATTAGTGACTGCTAAGACGAAAGAAATGTATAAAGAAGTAGCATTTGCATGGGAGGTAGGAAAGCTTAATCCTACCTCCCTGGGAGCTATCAAAGTTCCACTTGTGCAGTGTCCTAAGTGTGGTTGTCTCTCCCATTTATACTTCCCTGTGAAATAAACCTTTATCTTATCTTATTTTTGCCATAGTTACCCATAACCCAATCATAAAGTTACTTTTTCACATTATGCTTGTGCAACATAGAAAATAGTATGTCTAGCTCTGATGATCCAGACATAACAGTAAGCAGAAAGATTTCCAATGGGACTGGGGAATGTGTTTCAGCTGCTTGTCCATGTGACAGGGCCAAAGGCTCTTTAAAATCCAGATGCACAACAATCTACAGACATGCCAGCTTCTTCTTCTGGGAGAAAGTGTTTCACACATCAAACATTTGTAAATGGAGCCTGTTTACTTTCTCTCACTGATTGTCAAAAAATTCAGTGAGTAATATCGTGCTTTAGCTATAATAGGATTATGTAAAATTTAACTCCATAAAAGGCCTCAGAATTTAATTTTATTACTGATTACCAATTAACAGATACAAAAAATGTGCTTCATTAGGAGATTAGAAATGTCACTTTGTGGGCAAGTTTCTGAGATAAATTGTTCCTGTTGTTTTCTTAAAGGGTATGTCCACCCTTAAACATGATTTTTAATATGCTGCTCCCCCATGTCCCCCAGCCCCAACCGCATAAATATTTTTTTCAGAAAGCCCCCCAAACTCTTACTTTACCTCCCCTCGTTCCTCTCCGCCGCACTCCGGCCCTCTGCTTGCGAGAATGCAAGCAGAGGGGCGGGACCGGCAGTCGCGTCTGTGATTGGCTGAGCGGCAGCCAATCACGGACGCGGCTGCCGGTCATTCAGTGCAGCGGAGGAAAGCGGAGAGTAAGTGAGTTTGGGAGCTTTTTGAAAAAAAAAATATGCGGTTGGGCTGGGACATGGGGGAGCACATATTAAGGGGGTTTTGCGCTAGGGAGGGATAGTAGAACGGGAGGGAGAGGGAGGAGAGGAGGGGGAGAAGCTGCAGTGCGCATGGCAAATATCTACCGGAGGCTAATAGCAGGCAGAGACCTGCTATCCTCCTGGTGGTTAGTTTTGAGACTTTGGGGGGGGGGGGTTTACAGGAGAACCCTATGGAGCGGGGGATGGGGTAAGGATTAAACTACACTACATGGTGGGGCCAGTATTTGGGGGTATTTAGTGTTTGGGGGTGGACATGCCCTTTAAGCTGTATGCATAGCTGTTTAGGTGAATGAAAGCTGAAATTGAAATTAGTCTGAATGGGCTCTATAACTCTTTTTCCTCTAAAATCAGCAGCATTGTGAAACAATAGTTTAGTAATTCTGCAGGTATGTAATCTACATTCTCCCAGTAAATACTAATTTTTGCACTGTTTAGGCTTGTTTAGTAAGAGGTAATTCAATAGTTAGTAAATAGCTCTGGTAAGGGAATTTACTTGCAGCAGTTCTAGATTTCTTTCTTGTCTATAAAGCTGAGTACACACATGCAAGATCTTAAAGGGTATGTCTATTCACCAAAATCAAAAAAATGTTTCCATTATAAGGTAGTACCCATCCCCAGAAGCCTTTTCCTGCCTTTCTTTTGAAAAAATTCCATTCCCTATATTTGCAGCAGTCTCTAGAAGTTCCATTCGTTTTTGGGGGTGTGGCCTTAGCTGTGCTGGATAAGGAAGTGAGCTGATTACTAAATGAGGCTATTACCATGCATTTTGGTCCCGCCCACTTGACCCTGTGCTTTTATGTAAACAAATCCTCTCCTGCATTGTCAGAGTTAGGCAATGTTAATTTTTCAGCTGGACATACCCTTTAAAAAGATGGCGGACAGAATTACATGTTTTAAGGGGTACTGTAGTCTCATCTAAACCCCCAAAATTACCCCTTCCCCTAAAAAGAAACATTAGCATCTTATTTGTATGGGAATAGGATTGGAGTAGGAAGGCATCAGAACAAATACAATAGTTTAGGCAAAACAATTTTAAACGTATTTAGTCTCCTGAGCCATAAAAATCTGTTCAACTTTTTGCCAGGTATCCATTCAGAGATTTTTTTTTTAAAGAGGGATATATTTATTTTGTAAAAAAATATTCCTCTTTACAATATACAGGCAAGAAGAATAGAGAAAATCGGCTTTTAAAGAGAATTTTGTGGGTAATCTGATGTATAAATGGTTCTTATGAACTCTTATTCTTGCTTGTTGGCCTATAGATCTTAACAAAGAAAGCATACCATGGGCATTACTTAAGATTAAGAGAAAGGAAGTTTCATCATAACATGCAAAAGGGTTCTTCATAGAATGAATGGTGTAAAGGTATAATAGTTTAGCCAAGTTAGTTATACTTCTAAATAGTTTCAAGACAGGACTGGATGTCATTTGGAGGCTGACAGTGCTATATATCAAGAGCTTAATACTGCCTCTTGTAATGCCCAAATGTGACTGCAGCTTTTAAAACATTGCAATTTGGTCTTTAATTTTAAAGGGTATGTCCACCCGAAATTAAACATGTTTCTGTAGTGTAGCCTCCCCCCTCCCACCCCAACCGCATGGGTTATTTGTAAAAAAAAAAAAAAAAAAGTGAGTGATAGCTTACTTACCAGCCTTCGTTCCTGCAGTCTCTGCCTGTAATGTTAAGGGCCGGACGGGCCACTCACAGACCTGGCTGCTGGCTATTAAAACAGCCACGGGAACGAAGTTACTAGCGTAAGTTACCTGCTACTTTTTTTTTTTTTGCAAATAAACCATGCGGTTAGGGTTGGGAGGGGGAGGCTACAATACAGAAACCTGTTTCATTTGTGGTGCACTAGCTGCAGCATGGAGAGATCCAGAGGGTGGGATGGAAGGGAGGAATGGCTGAGACCTCCAGGAGGACAGTTAAGGGGCAGAAATCTTTTACAGAGACAGCTCCTGCTATTCACTTTTCTGGACTTTGAACAGGCACTGCAGGAGAACCATTTGGAGCAGAGGAGAAAGGTAAGGATTTTTTAACACTACACAGTATGGGGTTAAATTTTAGTTTTGGGGGTGAACATGCCATTTTTTTCTGTGTGTTCCTATTATTCCACCTTGGTACTTATGGGCTGTTTCACACTTTATAGTTAAAAGTATTTATTGAGGTATAATAAAAACTGTAACAAAATAAAATAAACAAAAAAGTAACTTAAGGGCACGGCCACACTGCAACGCAAACGCAATCGCATGCGATTTCATGTGCGATTTTGTTGCGTATGCGCATGCGTTTTTTTAATTAAGTATTGAAAAAGGCATGAGATTGCGATTTAAAATGCAGAACGCAAATCGCAATCGCAACGTACCCGAAAACACTCGTTTTAGGTGCGTTTCCGCCTTTTCAATGATATGTAAGAAACGCAAGCACAAACGCAAAAAAAACGCAGCAGTGTGGCCTAGCCCTAAAGGTGTAGGTCAAAGACAATAAAAGGTCCCTGGAGCCAGTTTCTGTGGGGCAGTGTGTATTTTGGGCTGTGATCAATTCTTTTTAGTTAGATTTCATTCAAAAAATTTAATCTTTTTGGGATTAATAGAAACACAGACAATGTAAGTTAAAGGGTTTTTTACATTTGATATATGGATATCTATTTACTAAACTGATCTTAACGAATAACTACCTTGAATCAACTGTGCAACCTATGTTAATCTTTTGAAAAGTAATTTAGTTTACCTTTAAAGTTACTTATGGATACATAAGAATATTTTGCATCAATAAATAAATTTACATGTTGATCTATGGATTATTTCAATTGCCATTTAGAGTTCTGCATGAACGCAATGTGCGATGGTGACGGAGCCACTACAAAATCGCACAATATGCGATTAAACATCACTTAGCATGACTTTTCTGCCACTTTGTACGGCTAGCATCCATTGGTGGATTGCCCTGTTAGTTTTAGGCTAAGGCCCGAGTGCACTACCCTCGCACCTCATTGCAATATATTACCCATTTTCATTGCAATCCATTTCCCATTTTTATTGCCATCTCCCATTTCCATTGCAATCCATTTCCCATTTTCCTTGCAGTCCATTTTCCCTTTTACATTGCAATCCATTTTCCATTTTTATTGTAATCCATTTTTTTCCCAATTAATGGAAATAGGAATGCATGCACTGAAAAATGTGTTTCCTAAGTTATTTTTGTTTCAAAACCTCTTTGTTGCAGCTTTTTGTCTATCTTTACGGTATGAAATCCTTTGCTTCAATCCAAATATGATATATCTGCAGCTTTAACTTTATCTATTTAATTACACTGTTTAAAGCTTCCAGCAGTGGGTTTGCTTGGCATCTCTCTGCAATAAAACAGTGTTGTCTTGGATGTTAATAGTCATTAGATCTAAGAACTATTCTTTGTTCTGACAGTGTTTGTACCACTAGTCATTACAGTCTAATGATATAAGGAAAAGTGCAGCTTAGAAGCTAGCAGAGATAGATAAAAGACTAAACAAATTGTTTTAGAGTTTTGCCAATATTTATGGTATGCTAGTTTTAAGAACTCTTTTAAACAGGCCATACTTCATGAAGTATTACTGTTAAGAGTGTTTAATTTAAAATGATAGTAGAAAGCTAATATATAATTTGCAGATTTTCTTTTAGCAAATATGTAGATGTTCCCTGTGCCACTAGTATTATACGAGCATAGCATTCTGGTTTGAAAACACGTAAACATGATGGGTGTTGGACCAAATTTTGGTTGGGCCATAAAGAACAAAGTAGAAAACTATGGTGTACAGTAAGCATATAATATTCTCCTTGTTTTTTTACTGCATATTTAGCTCTCTGAGACTGGCAATGCATATCAACCTGAGATGTTCCCTTTCATGTTTCTAACCACACTAGACAAGTACATATAGATTATGTTTGTGAAGGTTCTCATTCATCCAGGTAATGGTATATCTGTGAAATTTATTTAGATCAAGTGGACTTAAAGTTTAATGAATGCATTCCTCAAGTCATTTGACTGGATTTCTCAATCCAGAATAAGAAAGCCTGTTGAATAACTAGCTTTCAAGAATTAAACTTCAAGTCTACTTGATCTTACTTGAATACCTCATATATATGTACCTAATAGTGATTGGTTACTCTGGGATATAGGACCATTAAATATTTGCTTCCTTAAAACCCCCCAAAGAATTTTCACATTTCTTGAAATGATAGCAGTCATATCTTGATAGCAGTTTTTGCCATTCTGTTAATTGGTAGCTAGTAATTGGTGTTTCCTTCTGTAAGAGTTAAAGGGCATGTCCACCCTAAATTAAACATTTTTAATAAAAATTAAATTTTTTTCCTGCCGGTCAGCCAATCACAAATGCGGCTGCCAGCTAAGAAGACACCCGCGGGATCGAAGTGATGTAAGTATGATTGGGCAGCCAATCACAGATGCGGCTGCTGGCTAAGAAGACAGACGCAGGATCGAGGGGATGTAAGTATGATTGGGAAACTTTTATTACAGAACTAACACGGCAATTAGGGGTGGGCAGGGAAGGGGAACATTTATAGCAAAATGTTTTACACAAGGTGAAAGGGCAGGCAGAGAGCGATTCGGATGGTGGGAGGGTGCGTATGTCACACTACCTCCCGGAGGCAAGACAGGAGGCAGAGACAGCAACTACTCTTCAGTTTCCTGGACTTTAGACAGACATTGCAGGAGAACCATAAGGATCAGAGATGTAAGGTAATGATTTTTTTGAACTACACAGTGGGGCCAGTAGAGGGTAAAATTATAGTTTTGGGGGTGGACCTGCCCTTTAAAATATGACCATCTAGTAGCCCCCATATCTTTGGCATTCATTTTCAATTTCTTAATGCCTGTGCTGTTTACATTAAAAAATGTTCTGTTGTTACATTTATGTGTGAAATTGTGCACTGACTTAGATCATTTTAACAAAAATGCCAGCTCTGCATGTTCTACTTTTCTGTGAGTTTGAATCACCTAAATAAATGAACAAAGAATATTGTTTCTTTTTTGCAGTTGAGAAGCTCCTCAGGGTTTAATTTCTTCACCGAGGTATTTTGTATTAAAAAAAAATTCCCAACCTTAATATTTTCTTGATTGCAATTCAAACCTTCCTATAAATCATTAAAATTGCTTGGTGTCCTTAACTTTTAAGGTCAAAAACATGCATTTCTAGCAAAGATTTTCTTCTACATAAGTGAAAGCTGAAACTGGAAAATATTAGGTCAGCAAATTGGTATTTTAATTTAATGACCTCATCTTCTAAAATAGTTTTTTTACTTATCATACTCTTTAGTCTTTCCTGTTACTCAAGTATAATTAACATCCGTGTTATTTTACACAAAAGTTAAGGTGAGTTATGTGAATTATTACATTTATTTGTAAAGTGTGGGAGCTTTCAAACTATTTTAAATGTTGGGGGTTATTTACCTATCTATAATTTTTCATTGGAGGGGTGAAAACGCTTTTTAATATACTAATGTGTTTTTCAATTAAAAGAAGTTAAAGGACACAATATACAAGGCATTACATCCCTGCCAAAACCTAAAGCTATATAAAGATCTCTATCTTCTCATAGATAGAGAAACTATTCTGCGCTTGTGTCAATCCTAAAGTATAGCAAGAATAATTAAACTATGGTAGGATAATAATACTAAGATTATTTAAAGGGAAAGTTCAGGGGAAATTATCAATATTTGTTTAAATTGTTAGTTTGTGTAATGCCTTCTTAGTTATTGTACATATTCTCTCCCATTTTGAAAAATCAGTTGATTTCATACCCTGTTCATTGCTGTTCCCTGCTGTTGACATTAGAGAGCTAACATTTCAGGTTCTAACGGTCCATCTTCCCAGAATGCACCACATCCTTGGAATGTTCCTAACAGTAATTTCTACTGATTGGCTGTTGGATGGGTCAAAGATGCTCAGATCTCTACTGAGCAACTGAATCAACCCAGGCGCTGGGTCAAGGGCAAAACCATAACCGTCTCTACTAGGGGTCCTGCAAACAGGAAGTCAGTATTTTGGTTGCATTTATTTATATACAGACGAAATGCTGAATTGCCAGATTAAGGTCATTGGGATGGGGACAAAATGCTCTTTTTTTCTGAAAAGCATTAGTATTTGCACTGAACTTCCCCTTTAAAGGCCATATCCATCTTAAAAACAAAAAACTGGTCACATGTATGTTACCTGCCCTCAACCACAACTGATAAATTCAGCACACTATTAGATGTATTATTAACCAAATATTGCCTCCATTCTTGCTGAGTAAGCTGGCACTTATCCAATGATGGATTGATAATTCTGCTGCCTCCTCTGAACATGCTCACGCTTATAAAAAGCTCATTGAGCAGAGGGAGGAGGCAGATAGTAGAATATAACTTGTGATTAAATATCTGGTTACAAATGCATTTAATAAACTGGTAAAAATAGCAGTGGGGGTTGCAAGCAGTTAACAGTCACTTGTTTTTGTTTTAAAGGGTATGCATACTGAGAAAATGCCTTTGCCTCACCTTACTATATACTGTAATTAAATACATATAAGTAGCAATAACTCTGAGGTGTGTGTGTTGCTGCACGCCTTCAATACAGAACTTGTTTTTCTCAGGTTCATTATCCCCCTTCCCTCTTTTATCCGACACCTTTCCTCAGTCCTGACTTTTTCTAAACTGAGCATGCTCAGCAATCACTATCATTTAGCACCAGAGATGGAATTCCCCAACTGTCACCAATTTCGGGTACAGTTACTCCGTTCCAGTAACGGCAAAATCCAGTACTTGCACACAGCAGAAGTTTATTATTAAGGTACTTACAGCTAAAGCATCTTCAGATTAGATATCTAAAAAGATAGGGGACAGATCAACAAAATAATGGTACAGCAATGTTGGGAAGAATTATAGTTTCCAGAAATGGGCAATTTAAAAACACTTTCCAGTGAACATCCCCTTTAAGGTTGGACATGCCCTTTAATTATTGGTAAAAGCAATACAACACGATTACACTCCTATTCATAAATCCCCCTTCTATACAATGCTTAAAAATTCTACACTACCAGACTAAGCACTAAAAGTTATTCTAGCTAAGGGAGCACTCGCTATAATCTAAAAAGCACTAGCTCTCTTACTAAATGTATAAATACTAAACAATCTGTATATGTACCAAAAAAACTAAAAAACAACAACAGCACTAATACAGAGATAAGTGATTAGCAGAGGCATAACTAGAAATCAGTGGGCCCCCAAGCAAAAATTGAATGGGGCCCCACGCCACCCAACCACAATTCCCCCTGACACGACTACCTTGGCTATAATTGCCAAATAAATCACGGATAATAAAAATGTATACAGACAGACATTCTGACTATCATATGTGAGTATGTCTATCTGTCTGTATGTATGTCTGTCTATCTATCTAGATATCTGTCTATATTTCTATCTGTCTGTCTATATATCTATCTGTCCATCTATCTGTCTATATCTATATGTCTATCCATCCATCCAATATCTCTATCTGTCTATCAATATGTCTGTCTATTTATCTATCTATCGCTGTCTATACTTGACCAAAGTCACTGCAAAACCTGTGCACAAATACACTGTAGCCTGTGTTGCACAAATCAAACAAATAAAGTGCCATTAAACACCAGGTATTATTTGTGTAAAATTCCCAACCCTGCTTAGTACTTGGGGTTATTGGTATTATAATTACCCTGACCAAAAATAAAATAGTGTAAAATTACCTCTCTGAGCCTTACCTGCTAATGGCAGCCAACCTGCACAGTTATTGCAGCAGCAGGCAGACGACAGGTGAACAACAGGGCAGAGTCTCAGCCAGGGCCCAAGAGAAGTGAGAGGACACCGTCATGTGCACAGAGCCAGTGCACAAACTCTCCACAGTCCACTTGACTTCTGCTTTCACTTTTACAGGTCCGCCCACTGCCTGATTTTTTTTTTTTGCCGGTGGGTTCAGGGTCAGGTCACATGACCCTCCTGAGGTCACTACATGAAAATAATAATGAAATAATATATAACAGCAGAGCACACACACACCCCGGCCACGAGGCCACGAGAAAAAAAAAAAAACAACAACGGAAAATAAAAGGGGGGGGGATAAAAACAGATGATTTACCAGAGCAAATCCCGGGGCCCCTATGTCGCTGGAACCCCCCCGCAATCGTGGGGGTAGCGGGGGGCTATAGTTATGCCACTGTTGATTACTAATACAAGACAAATGTACATCTAATTTATGATGTCACCAATTAATTAATTAGGCTGTAGAAGAATTCACGACTCAATAAAAAGTAGTCCCGTTCCTGATGCATAAGCGAAAGACATCAGTGTATCGATAAATCAGTTTATCGATAAATCATCTGTTTAGTTCAGTTTATACGTTTATCTGCTCCTCGATTTTTACAACTTATATGCAGAAGTGGTAGCTACTGCAGATGAATAAGAAGAAAGAATTGCTTACCAAGATATTGATAAAATGATAGTAGTTTTATAAGTTTGGTTAAGCACCAGGTATGTAGCATAAAGCCCTAGCAATGAGACACTTGTAGCATGTTTCTCACCTTCTCACCTTTCCATATGCAAGTTGTGGTTCTGGCCCCTTCCGGACTCACAAAGTTGCTGTTGTCTTATCTTACAGAGAAGATTTTACTAACCATGACTGGTATCTGTGAAAGAGAACATTTTAACGTGTTGTATTTTGTATGAAAAATTTTTCCGACACCACAGTCCTGGTCTTTTAGTACCAATGAAACCTAGAGATTGTAGTTATGGAAGAGTTTAACATCACTGTCACCCTACTAATAAGTTTAGCTACGTGGTTTAAAGTTAAATGTTGGAGAGTTGAATCATAGTGCAGTTGTTTCAACTACCGAAAGGTCAGCATATTTTTTTAAATATTCCAGTTTACATTTTCAAAATTAGCTTGTAATAGATTTGAAAAAAGGACCCTGTAACTTTCTAGCATTGCGTTAATGAGGTACAGATTCCCTTGCAGTTATTATATTTTTCTGTAGTACAGCCTTTATGTGTTTATTGATCAGCAGAAGTTGCCATGATCTAAGCTTTATGGTTATACTGTACCTTTATTTTGGGATGTTTACAATATAAAGGTTTCAGTTAATAAAACAATTCATTTAATTGTCTTTTATTATAATACAGCATTGATTGTATTTTATTATTTTCAGATAATCAAATCTATTGGATTAATCCTGCTTCTTTTTCTGACTTTTGTTGTATGTAGTTTTACCTAGTCCAGACATAATAACAGATATGTTCTCAATTTGAATTTAAGCTCATGAGGCTTGGGCTTGGTGCAGCACACGTAAAAGAATTTCAGATTTCGAGTGATTCTCATTAGCTCTTGGCATTCAAGTGCTACCCTCAGAGAATGTGGGAGACATTTTCTAGTGCTACTGAATTTGTTAGGGTCTCTAGGGCCTGTTGGCAACTATGCATTACCAAGTAAATTTTATTTTGGCCTAGAAGCTACTCAAAGGAAACAAATCACTTTTTACTGTGAGCCACATTAATATGGTTAATATGGTTAAATATGGAAAACATGGTATGAAGTGATCAAATTTGATTATGCGAATGGGTAACCTGGTGTGTAGTGCACAACATTAAATTTTTGTCTACACAGATGATATAGATCTATGCACACATACGATAATAAACTAGAGGGAAGATTAGGTAGATTTTCATTTATAATGCTTGCTTATTCAATGGTGGTTATACTTCCAATGATACATTTTCTTCTTACCTTCACCTTACTTGCCTAATATTCCATTGCAGGCCATCAATTCTGAGTCCGCCTTCTATTGTGAGCTGCTGACAATGTGTTACAACTGTAAGGAAACACTCCTCTTCATCAGTATTAGTGAAAAGCCGGATGTCAGAAAAGCAGAGGCCATTCTTGACCGTATGCTGTGAATACCTCTAGTTAGTCTTGTCAGTTCTGTCAAGTTGCATTTAAACTCTGGCACCATGAGTTGTTACTGTATAGAAGAAAATTCTTAGCTGTACATATCAATCTCTAATAGTGTAATTATTTCAGCTCCAATCTACTTCATGACAAGGATGTCTTATAGCAGGTGGCAGCATGCTATTTATCACTCTCTGGCATTTAACTGAGGGATATTTAATTGATGTCATTTTAAGTCTGTTATAAAATGACAACTGAGTTTCATTATTAATGTTTGACTTTGTGGCCAAGTTGTCACACCAATAAACACAATTACTGACATTAAGTAGGAAAAACGATACTTTAATAGACAGACATGACAGCATGGGCCCAACGTTTCTGATTTTGTAACCTCAAAGCGCACATAGCACCAATCATCACCATTTTCCAAAATTTTACTCCTCTATGTCAAATTGGACGAGTGCCTTATGACCCTTTTGTTCTACTCAACAGGTTTATATTTGGGTTAGGTAAAACAAAAAAAATCTGTGGCCATAGCAATAGCACTTGCTAGTGACTGACATGATGAAATTAACTTATGTCTTTTAGCAGCACAATTTCTCAAATAAGCCATGGTTTTGTGTGTAAAAAAAATCCTCTGGGGGAATTTGGTGGGTCCTGAGTTCCTCTGAGTACCCTAAATATTTGCAGAGATATATGATATTGGGCACTACAGTAAAACACACTTTTATACAATGTAATATAGGATTAGCAGGGATTTTGTACTTGGCTGCACAGTTTTCAAAAATGTTACAATTTGAAATAAAATGTAAGGGCAAAACTTCATGAAAATAATATCGGGAGCAGGGAAGCAGTGACTTACTTTCCATACTCACAAGATGCAGTAACAGACTTAATCAATGCATTGCACTCCCTTTTCGACCTGATACTTTTATTTCTACCATTCCAGTTAAAGGTTAATATTTATCAGTGAATTTATTTCTCAATCCTGGATTGCCCAATGTACTTAGAAGATTTATTAGCTTTGGCTTCTGTTCTACAGGATGCTGTTAGCACATAACTATGAGCTTCAAATGACATTCAAATAAAGGAAAGGTTGTATTCCTTTTAGTCTCTGTATACCTTGGATGACTTAGATTTATTCGAAACTCAATATTCCATGGATGTTCTGATGTCAACAAAAGCCTATGGACCATGGACTTGTAGTATTTTGGAATGGATCTTCATAGTATTAGTTCTTGATTAGTAAAATATACTGTATTATATTTTTATAGGCAATTATGTTAAAGCATGAGCATATTGAATTCTCAGTTTTTCCCCACTATTTCATACAGTCTCAAAGACCCTATGGCTTTCAGTGACTACTGTATATACATGTACTGATTATCCAGATTATGATGTTTCATCTTTGTTGGTATACTGTAGTTAACCTTCAGCAAAAACAAATCTCCTTTGTGCTCTTAAATGGCGATCATGGTTGAGAAACATGCCATGTCATTGTGTATATCTGTGGTGTTGCTAGTAAAACAATTCTGATTTCACATAATAGAGATTTGTTTGGCACATTGTTTGACCTTTTTAAGCTGCGGCCACTCTACAACGCGTGTGGAATGCACAAACGCAATGTTGCCCTTTTCATGTGTGTTACCATGTGTTTTTGGTGCAATTCTGCTAATATTCAGTTATCGAAGAGCATTCGATTCACAGTGCACACAAAGTGGCAACCCACATTGTTTTAGCCTGACATGTGTTTGTCAAGCGCAAGCGAATCGCAAAATTTAATCATAAGCACATGAGAAATACTCTAGTGTAGCCTAGCCCTAACTGTCTATTATCAAATTTACAAATAAATGATGACTGATATTGACATAAATATTTTATATTTTTATATATTATAGGATTTATGTAAGAAGCGCAAACGCTTTCTTGGACTATTAATAACCAACCATTCAGATCAGTAGACCAGTAAAAAGCTAAAATGATTGGTTGCTGAAATTGAATAGCCCAGGCAAACTTCTTTATTTATGCCTTTTATAGCTAGCTGTTTGAGGAGTAGGATAATATGTAATACTATATGTATAATGGACTAGCATTTTAATTTTATTTTCAGCTAAAATTGATGTCAGGCTGCTAAAAAAACAGTAAATTCCAACAAATTACTAAACCGTTCAAGTCTGGAAAACCATCTGAGTGAATTTAATAGGTTAACATTGCCATTTTTATTGTAATCTTAAGGCTGCTATTTCAGGCTTAAATAACGTGGGATATGCCATGTAATATACTTCTATTCTCCTAGAGACAGAAATCCTTTTGAAACATATGCAGCATGTAGCAACAGGAACAGCTGGAAAGGTCACCCACTAGCTAGAGCAGGAAACCCAGCTAGGAATCACCTTTGCATAATGTAGGCCAGAGATGTCCAGCTAAGGCTATTTTAAGTAAATGGACCCTAATACCAAGTGTACCTGAATGGAATTTGTGAGACTGGAATTTACCAATTAGCTAAATTCTCATTCTGCAAACAAATTCTGAATACATGTATAAATGTAAAAAAAATGGAAGAATCATTGTAATAAATAAAAGAACTTTAAAGGAGAAATATATAAATCTTATAGTTCAAGAACCCATTTTGTTACATTTGCATATATCATAAAACTGTCTATTTTCCCTTCCTATACTAGCAGGTCGTATTATTATGTAGTTTACAACATTTTGTGAGCAGCAGACTTTTGAGACACATAACATTAAAAGTAAAATAGGGATTATTTAATAAGAGGGGCTGTTAATTTGGAATAACCAACTTGTTTTAAATGTTGCCAACTGAAGTAGACCAGTAAAAAGCTAACATCTGCCATTTTGTATTTTATTTTTGTATTTGCCCTTTGAATATCGGATTTTGAAGCTGTTGTTCCAAAACACAGTAGAAGAAGAATGGTAAATAAATGTAGCTCAGGTCATGTCAAGCATTTTCGCTTTTTGGGAAGAAATAGTAGGTTATAAGGTTTCTGCAGGTATTTTTTTCCCTGAATATTTGACCACAGTATTTACTTGGTGCTGAAGGAATTACAGTTATCCAGCTCTTGCATTGCATTGTTATATATAGAATTATGTTTATGGTTACTGCTGCGACCATCCACCTCCTTTACATTTAGGAGACTGTGTTCCTTCCTTGTTTGCTATGCTGTTAAATGCAGTGAAAGTATGTGACCTATTTTCCAGTTCAGAGTTGTGCAACGATATACATGTAATTAGAACTGTCACATCTACTGGCAGAGCGAAAGCACACTAAAACTGAAGGAGTGGCAGAGAAGGATACAAATCATAGTAATTTTAAAGCTAGCCTTGTTTCCCTCCTATTAGGCCACAGACCATTTTTACCCTCATGATATAATGTATTTCTTGCAAGGTCAAAATCATTTTGTATGGTTTTATTAATCTGTTATGGATGAATAAGGTAGATTTCTGATAGTCTGTAACAGACTAAAATGCAAAACAAGCTTCACTATATTTCATATTACTGTATTTACTGATACATTTCTGTCTGCTTGCATTTCCCAAGGGATAGTGGGTTTAACACAACAATAAAAACACATGTGCATGCCATTTGTATCCACGTTTACTGCATTTCCATAGACTTGCATTACAGCTTGAGATAGACAGAAATGCTGATTGTGTGCATTAAAAAGTGGGCATGATCACTAAGGACATAATGCAGGGCCACATCTACCATTAGGCAGAGTGAGGCATTTGTCTCAGGCGGCACCCCGGCCCTAAAGAAGAAAGGCGGCAGAAAGGCAGTACTATTAAAAAAAAAATTTTTTCCTTGACCAGTCAAGAAAAAAAAAAGAATTTTCCCTAGTAACAGATATGATATTGTAATGTATTGTAACAGTTGAACCAACATGTAAAGCACAGGCTATAAAATAAGTTAATTTGATTTGAGCAACAAAAACCTGAAAGAAGCAATATGGTAGTGGCAACACAAGGTGTTTGAGAATGGTATGCAATATCTATTTCTAGTAATTTACATTATTGCTAACTGTTTAAATATCTATGTGATAGAAAGTTAAAAATCATAAAACTTTAGCCATGCCCAGACAACCATTGTAAAAGGGCGGCAATAAAGTTTGGCTCAGGCAGCAAAAAACCCTGACATAATGGAACAACCTCCCATTACTATGATCTTTCAAAGCATATGGCAATGTAAATGCAACCGTGTGTCCTAAGCCTTACAGCTTTTACACAAATATGTACAATCATACACGCAATACAACATGCATGAACATGCAAAACACACACATCAATTATGCAGTGCACAAATTCAGAAAAGGACAAGTAACCATTCTGTCAGTGTCCATGATCTCTCAACCACTACAGCATTTTAACACAATTTCCCACTATATTCACTATATGGTACCAGTCACAGCTGCTTAACAGTATACTGCTAATACTGATTGCATGGTAACCTGGTACTACTTCTCGCACTGTGTCATACTTGGCTGAGAGTACTTGTACACAGTTTATGATTTTTAAGAGAGTAACCAGGGTTATTTGAGTGGAAAGTAGGTATCTTTATAGAAAATGCATATCTGCTGAGTGATAGGTCATTTTAAAGGTGGGAGTGGCCTTTAAAAGTGGGTGGTACCATAAAAGGGCATTATACTGTACCTCTGATCACAGAGTCAAGGTGTAAAATCAGTGTGTAAATTTTAGATTCAGAGCATTATTGTCCTGTAGATTTCAGTTACATTTTGCATGATTCTTTTATTTTATCAGTAGTTGCTATTGTCATGTATTTATACAAAGTGTTCATTCATAGCTCTGACAGGGATACAATATATAATCTTTATTAATTAAATGTGGCAGGGTCCAAGTAAAAATAAATCAAATCCAACCTTTTAACCACAATTTATTATTATGAAATGGGTCAGTAACATTTTCTAGAGTCCAGTGATTTAATTACTTCTTGGACCAATAAATTCTATATTTCCACTGTTTTAAAGGGAAAACATCAATGGCTTGTATTCTGAATATTTTCATCAGGAAGAAAAAACATTGTCTTGTGGTTACTGGAAGAAACAATACCCTAGATATTTAAATTGTAAAGGCTGATTTGATTAGACAGTCTAACACACCTGTACGTAGACTGGGATGTGTAACATATTCATGTTCAGGCCAGGGAGATTTATTACCGCTCATTTTAGGGCAAATTACCCTTTATTACCTGGTTAACGTAGCTTTTACATTGATTTACTGTCATTTGGGTTTCATTGTGGCTCAGTGGTAGGAACTGATGCCTTACAGCGCTGAAGTACTGAGTTCAAATCCACCCTTGAATATCTGCAAGGAGTTTGTATGCTCTCCCCATGCTTGCGTGGGTTTCCTCCGGGCACCGTGGTTTCCCCCACAATCATTAAGACATACTGATAGGTTGTATGTTTCAAATAAATGTGTTTAGATTATAAGCCCTTCAGGGCAGTGCCAGATGTGTATGTATACATGTAGTTGTAAAGCGCTACGGAAGATGTTGGCGCTATAAATCCACAATAATAATAATAATAATAATTTAATAGGTGCTGCGTGCTACTTACCCGACCCTGTGTTTGTTACACAAAGTTACATATAGAATGTGGCTGCCAGTTACCAAACATTGATTACTGATTTGTTTAGAGATTATCTAAGGTCAAAAAACCTGGTGTGATAAGCTGGTAAACACATGTTGATTTTTTTTATTTTTGACAGTCAATGGCTGATTAATTCAGTCTCAAATCAATTTCCTCCCTGGCATAAATTAAGCTTGCACACTTGTAAAGGAAGTAGCCCGGTCAGTTATTGACTGTCCTTAACGTCATACATCATGGCCGTGATTGATTGCTGTGCTGTAGGGAAGCTAGAGAGAAGCAGATGTAGAGGGTAGCGAAGTACAAGGTGTGTATCTTAGTCCAGGAATACCACTGTAAAGATTGCAAAGTCTTTTGGAGGTGGGGAAGGTAAGTATAAGTAATGTAGAAGTGGTAGGTATGCCCTTTTAGGGTGAGGCCACACAGTAAAGCATAGTTGTGCGCTGGAAATACATACCCAATTGCACACGTACTGTGTGCGCTTTCTAACGCGCAATCGGATCATGCATTAAAATTTATTGCTGTGGCCTAGCCCTAAGATCATGTAACACAAAGATGATAATATGGATCAGTACTTCTCAGTTGATTTTTGAATGGGTTATAATGGTTGATTGTACCATTGGGTATAGATATATATGCCTGTGACTCACTTTAGTAAAAATTCTAGAGTGCACTATTTCAATCAGTTGTACTCTCCTAATTTGCAAAGATACATCTCTTCAACAGTCTCCTAAGTGGCTGTTCACACCAAACACTAAATGGATATTCCAGGCAGCTGATGAAAGCATGGCTTTTTATTTATCATGGTCACTGCAGTAAATTATTGCATGGCCTGACTGTAATGCTGCATACACTTTCTGATCATAATGAAAAGTGGTTCTATGAAATTTCCTGTTAACAAGCTGCAATTGTGACAATGTATGTGACATTAACAAAGGGAATCAGTTTTTCAAACCTAAATTATCATTAAAGTTTTGAATATACATTATATACAAGTAACTTAAATCTGACTAAGCAGGTAATGCATTTACAGTACATATTGTATTATATATACAATAATTATATATATATATATATATATATTGTATGATGCCTCGTAAAATCAGATCAAATTGTTCAAATTGTTTTATTGAAGTTGGTGACATGACCTGGATGAAGGGAGAGAAACTCTTGAATATCGGAGGCAATGCACTGCATTTTTGTAGTAGAGAACCATAATGACACAGATTTGCTTTAATCTGTTGAAAGTATAGTCATACTTGATTACTATGCTTTACATTAGAAAAGCCTTATTCCTCTAGTAGCTTAAATGTTACTATTGGATGTACGTGGGCTTATGTTTCATGTCTCATAAAGGGATACTGTAATCTAAAACTGCACTAAGGTATAGCATTTCCTAAATATGAAAATTACCTTTTCATTGCTTATTTGCATATGTTAGAGAGGGGAGCATTGTAGCCTTAAACTATCCCTATCTTATTTAATTTCTTAGGGATGTTTGGGTGGACATGCCATTTAAAAGGCATGTTGTTATCTATGCCTTTAATGTTTGTCCAGCCATACGTCTAATTCTGGTATAATTTTGATTACAATAACGTTGTATTTTAGATGGCAACAGAGAACTGTGTATATGGTTCACTGTTTTATTTTTTTCTTCCATTGTAATTAAGTATGAAATATTTGAGAGAGCATTTAGATGGCTAGCTCTTTAGGTCAAAGACTATATAGATAAAACTAATAATAAAGTGTCACTGTACATTGCAGTCTGCTATGTAAGAAAGTTTCTAAAATGTAAAGTATTATTCTTTTCAACAAAATTGCTCTAGTTTTGTGAATTTAACAAGCATTTGAGAAGCTACAGAGGGCCTGCAGTGATGCAGTGAGTGGGGAAGGACAGATAATGAATATACGTTACAGATGCTTGCCATATTTTACTATGACTGGGTTTGACTTAATTGCTTTATGTGTTTTACAGATGAAACCCTTCTGTATTCAGTTAGTGTTCTGTTTTTTAATCATTTAGCTGTGGCTTGCTGTTTTCATAATTGCTCTTATTTACACATTATGTATATTTATTTATTATTATATTTTATTATTATATAATAATATATTTTATTATTATATTTCCGTATATGTATGTGCAAAGGGAACCTGGCAGGCATTATTGACTAATGTGGTCTCTACAGCCTCATACCTGAAGAGTTTCTTGTGTTTTTTCTGTATGTTTCTGGGTGATTGCTAGAGATGGCCAAAACCGGATCCGAAACCGGATCCGTGGTGGATTTCCGAGATCCGCGAAATGCGGATCTCACTGATTTTCCGGAATTCCACTTTTCAAATTTTTTCCGAACTGTGTTCGGGAAATTTCGAAAATTTTAGAAATTTCGAATATTCTAGAAAATTTAAATTTTTAAAGAATTTTCGAAAATTTGGTAAAAATGATACAGTAACTTACTGTAAAGGGCCCTGGGAAATGGTCTGGGGTACTTTCTAAAATAAAACCAATTCTGATTAGTTACAATCAGAATTTTCAGAAAGAATCTGTTTGGTATACCAACCAATCACATTCTTTTCCCGTCAGAATTGGTTACAATTTAATTCTAATCTTATTGTAACCAATTCTGATTAGCATACTAACTTGAGATGGACCAAATTGTGGAACCAAACCTGGTTCCACGGCAGATCTCCGAGATCTGCCAATCCGCGGAACTCGCGGATTTTCCAGAATATGGCTTTTTGGTTTTCCGAGCCCACTTTGAACATTTTCGTAGATTTTCATGTATCAAATTCACCAATGGCAACTGTTTTTTTTACCTGTGCCAACCCGTGCCAATGCGATTTCATGTGCGATTTTGTTGCGTTTGCGCATGCGTTTTTTCATTAAGTATTGAAAAAGTATTTAAAATGTGGAACGCAAATCGCAATCGCAATGCGTGTTTTCGGTGCGTTGCCGCGTTTTCAATGATCTGAAAAAAGCGCAAACGCAAAAAAAAACGCAGCAGTGTGGCCTAGCCCTTATAGAGTTTTTTCCATGCTTTTAAAGCTTTCTGTGTGTGAATTTTAGTGTGGTGGATTAGCACTTGTTGTTAACCACTCCTGTATTCACACAATTTGGGACCCAAAAGTCCTTTTGAGGACTAACCCCCCCCCCCCCCATAAGTTTTTTGGACAAATTTAGTGTTAGGCCTTTTAGAGGTCTACTGGCCCTATTTAAAAACACACAGTATTGCAGTTTAGCGATACAGTGCATTATCGATAATGTACAACCGCGACAGTAAATTAATGCTGAACGTTCGTTAATTAACAAACCAATTCTGGAGGACCAGAACTATGTAGCTCATCCATTATAGTGCACTTCTGGTGCTGTACGTGCCTTTTGCCTATTGGAATGCTCTAAATCCAGGGGCAAGCGCAGGACTGTTAAGGGGGGGGGGTTCTGAAGAAGCACAGTAGGAAGTTCATGACTAGAGATGGACTAGACCCAAACTTGAACACAAGCTTTAACAGTTTGAACTATTCCGGGTTTTGAACTTCCGAACTTTTAATGATTATTGAATTTTCGATAATTATTGAAGGGGAGCAGTCACCTACCCCCTCCGTTAGCAGAGCTCCACGTCAGCGGCCTTTCAGCATGGTGCCGCAATCCTTATAAACATATACACTGCAAATAACGGTCTTCAAGCTTTAGGGTTTTAAAACTTCACCTTTATTTGTAAGCAATTCTGATTGGATACATTAAAATTATTTTAGAAAGAATCTGATTGGTATACTAACCAATAAGATTCTTTTTCAATCAGAATTGGTTACAATCAGATTGGTCTGTTCCCCGGACAATTTCTGAGGTCCCAGAGCCATTTACAGTAAGTTACTGTATCATTTTTTACAAAATTTTCGAAAATTCCTTGAAAACTAGAAAGTTCCTAAAAAACTAAAAAATTCTCGAATTTTCGAAAAACATCGAACGCGGCTCGAAAATAGAATGCGGAAGCTCGAAAAAAAGTGCGATCGTGAGGAAATTTATTTTTTTTTAGTTCTGGGTATATGTACGTGTTCCCCAGACCATTTCCCAGGTCCCACAGCCGTGTACAGTAAGTTACCATTGCTGTTTTACCTTATATTTAGACGGATCTGTGCGGATTTTATTCTCCCATTGACTTTAATGGGTTTTTACGAGGACTTTCGGATTTTCGAATTTTTTCGAAAATCCGCAAATCCACAGGCAGAACGGATTTTAGCAGTTTCGGCCATCTCTAGTGATTGCCAATACCACTACTTAATTCTGAGTATGCCATTCTGCACTATTGGAAACCTTAATCTTTTCTCATAGGTTAATTGGCAGTTTTGACATTGATTGAGCAATAAAAGTAATTAATATAGTTGTTTATACAAGTTTCCTTAAAGGCATGTGCACCCCACCAAATAAAAAAAATGCTCACATTTTTGTTAAGGGATGTAAGACCAACTTGAGTGGTACAATATAAATGTACAAATTGCACGTACTTAAGCTTGTAATAAACTTGGAAACCCCAGGGCAGAGGCAGAAACCTTTGGCAGTGAATGGAACATTAAAAGAATTCTGTTGGGGCACCCCTGCACATGTCATAGTCCTTATTGAGGTTAAGGAAGCAGCAGGGACTGGATAACTCACTGACAGCTGCTACTCTTCAATTTCCTGGATTTTGAACAAGCTCTGCAGTACAACCATTTGGAGCAGAGATGTAAGATAAGGATTTTTGAACACTATACAGTAGGGACAGTAGGGGGTTAAATTTTAATTTTGGTGGTGGACATTCCCTTCAACTCTCCTCCATCCATCCAAACAGATGCTTCTACAATGCAATTCACAAATACCAACTGTCACCAATCCTGGCAAAACTGCATACAGCAGAAGAGCTTATGATAATAAGGCACTTGATTGACAACTGAAGCATGAAATGCTTTAGATTAGATATCTAAAAAAAAAAAATAGGAGACAGATAAAAAAAATATTACAGTGATACTTTTTATTAAAGGTGATTAGAATAAGGAGTATGCCTGGGGGAGTGAATCTTTTATTTAAAATATGGGTTGGACGTGCAATTTAAGTTACATTTTAGGCCAGAGATATTTCTGATCAGTTGACAGTCGCATAAAAAAGTTTTAAATATTAAAAAAATTTACTCAATGGTGTCAATCGCCCCTTAACTCCCTCGAGACACACACAATCAATTATATTGGTGTAATTGTGCACCTTAAAAGCTTTTCTTTTACTCATTGGTGTCAGTCAGTAATAGACAAACCTACCCCCCTCCACCAGTTTTATGCCAAAATAAATGCTAAATTCTATGCCACACACTGAAAGCACCATTGACCCTGTTGACTCTGTTCTTCCTTTCTGGCCTGCACAAGCAATCTGCTGCTCTCTCTAGTGGAATCATGTTGTACTGCAGAGAAATCCATATGGCTGCAGCAGCAGAACTCCGGTCAGCCCAGGAAGAATACTCTATGGCAGCACAGCAGCAGTTGTGTGGGTGAGGATGAGTCCAGCCTGGCCCCCTTGGCTCCATAGCAACTAATATGGTTACTGTGGTGGTTCCTACACCACTGTCTTAAATTACACTATGTATGATTGCATAATTTGCTTTTAAAGCACTTTGAATATGGTATGCACATAAGATTAAATTGCCTCCCAACAAGCACAATAACATTCAGATTTAATACACAGCAGACGGTCTTGTTTGTATGTTGTATTTCTGTACATTTATTGCTAGGCCACACTGCCGCATTTTCTCACATGCTTCCAAACACGTTTGAAATCCGTTCATGCTCACTATATTTTGTAAATCACATGCACTGACATTAACGTGTGAAACGCGCCAATGCATGTGTACTTTTCACGTGCGTTGCCATCCGGCTCTGTATGGCCACAGCCTTAAAACAAGAGTTTCTTCCTGTTTTTGCAACCAGCACACATTGGTTTGATCTTTCCTATTTTGGCCTTGTGGGCTCACTCAGGTGTATTAATGATAGAAACAGAGATAAAATAATTAAAAGGTAGCCTTTGTATTCCGTTAGTTTTGGTCAAGGAAAATGTTTGGGAATTGATCTGACAGAATGCTGTGGACAGGATGTAGGAGAATTTAATTTCAAACCATCTGTGTATCCCTGTTGAGAGAATAACAGCTTTCTTGAACAGACTGACTGAATTTTATGTTAAAGTGCACTGCTGAAATAGTTTTGCATTTTGTATAATATCTAATGTCAGAATAAAGATAGATATATATACATATCCAAAAGAGTCGTGAGAGAGATAATATATCACAGGCACTCACTTCTAGCTCTTGCTCTGCCCGGGTGCAATCCATAAAATTTCTTCGTATAACTTAAATATAAAATGTAAAGGAGCACTCCTGGGTCTTCCAAAAACTTCTATATTTGTGAACTATGCAAAACATAAAGAAACTTTTCGGCTCTTTTTCTGGAGCCTTTCTCAAGCTATAGTTCGCAAACCTTGAACCTCCATTACATACATGTTCAAAACTCCTTCCATCATAGAATTAAAGTATAAGTGCATATCTTAATAAAGTGCATTTCTATTATCAAGTGTAAAATTGCAATATTTTAGCATCTTAGCATCTAGATGACTATAAGATAAGGCAGACATTATCCATCTTATAGTTGCTGTATAACACTAACACTATTCTGTTTTATTTATTTATTTGTTCTGATGAATTTATAGAGATTTAAATCCAGCGTTTTGGGTTATTTTGATATATTAATGAAAACAAAAGTGAAATATAACTGCTGTGAAGAGCTTAAATATATCATCTCCCTCAAACTTCCATCCCTAAAGAAACAATGGAACTTCGAGGTGGCGTAATATCCTTATATTATAATGTAAAGGGGAGCATTATTTCTTATAATACATAGGTATCTGATTCCTTCACCCCATTCGCATTTTAAATTTTAGCCTTGTCCCTATTTCCCACCTTAATTTAAACCTGCCAAGCTACCGTCTGTAACTTAAACCCAGAAGAAAGGAAAATCCCAGCCCAGCAAACAAATCTTTGTGGAGGAGGAATAAGACATTGGTTATGAAGTGACAGGAAGCAGCTCCAGCAGGTTCCGTTAATGAAATTAAACACTGCAAATCAGTCATTGTTCAGGCATGAATACTGGAATGGGAGGAGCAGTGTGATATAAGAAATATAAGAACTGAGTCACTTAATGACATAGCTGAGTGAAGGATATATGACACTGCAGCTCCCATTATAAAATATCACACTTATGTATAATATAAATATATAAGTGCTAGAACCTTGGCACAAGAGGAAAGGAGGTCCCTGCCCTGTAGAGCTTACAATCTAGATAGGAGGGTAAACATACAGATTTAAATGAAAGGGTATAAGTGCGACTTTTGCAGTGTAAATAAAACAATTATATCATATACTGTGCTGGTTGACAGATAGGTAGAATGTAAGGCTAGATTTAAACCTGCTAATAGAGGTTTCTTGATGTAGAGAGAGGGAAATAGAATTCCAGAGGATGGGAGCCACACTTGAGAGAAAGGTTTAGGGCGAGAGAAAGCAGTACGAGTGGGGGTTCTATATAGGAGATGGTTCTGTGATGATTGGAATAGATATCCCCATATGAATATATGGGGACACTAGAAAGAAAATATAAGGAGGTGCAGCAGAGTGAAGGGATTTAAAGTTTAGGAGAATGATTTTGTATACAATGCGCTTTTTAACGAGATGCCACGTTGTTGTCTGGTACAGAGGATATTTGGGATCCTGTTTATTAGAGAGCAAAACATATGTGTAGCAGAGTTTAGTATGGACTGAAGGGGAGAGAGGTGGGAAGCAGGAAGACCAGTAAGTAGGTTTTAATAAATATTGATGTAATGAAGTTAAAGTGATAAGTCTTTTTATATGTTCTACTTTAGTGGGATGAGGCAAATAAATAGGCTGAATATATTTTTAAATTGATATAGATATTTTATAGGGTGGGTTAAGAATTTTTTATTTATTATATATATAGACATCAATACAAATTCCAAGCACTCCAAGGACTTAATATCCCAACGATTTATTCACAACAAAAGTAGGTCTGTGGCCTACGCGTTTCAGCCCGTCCTCAGGGGGCCTTGCTATGTCGGGTTGACGTAGCTTTATTCCAGGATGTATGAAAAATAAATTTTCCAGTGCAGCCAGTGAATGCTGGGAGTTGTAGTTTTTAAACATGTGCATATTCAACACGTGAAAAGTTCAGCACCCTATCATTACACTGTATTGCATCTTAATACATTCATTAGCCAATGGACATAAAGAAGAAGCTTACTGCTAACAGAGAATGCTGGGAGTTGTAGTTTTCAAACATGTGCATATTCAAACCCTTTGGTAGGAATTGCTAAAGCATGGGCTTTTAATGTCTGTAAGTTAGTAAAAGGGCTTTATAAGTATGTACCTAGCATGTTATTCTGGATCCTGTAAAGGATATCAGGTTGTCCTATGGTGCTGTTTAGTTAGAATCGTACATAGTGGCAGGATTGCCTGGCACTTGCTGGCAGGTCAAATAAAAATGGGAGGGTATGTGTGTGTTTGATCATATTATGCGGTGGGATTGATTGCCTGGGTCCTTTTTAGGACTTTCAGACTTCTCCCATTTGAGCCTCCCCCTGGATACTTGCTGGGAGTGGAAAGGGAGAGCAAGTTCAGAATGGATCCTGATACCTACTAGCTAAAGAGATGTAAGTAGCCTCTCTATGGCCCTACAGCTTAACAGCTATATGCATAGGAGAGAGGCAGACAGATCCCGAATCTTTCAATAAAAATAATTACCTAGCAAAACATACACACATAATTTTCACTGTGCACCAACGGGCACACTTTTGCATATATATATATATATATATATATATATAGGAGCACTCCAGGGACTTTTCAAACTTTAATTAGAATAGTAACACAGCTCGACGCGTTTCAACCAACTTGTGGTTGTCGACGACCACAAGTTAAGTTTGAAAAGTCCCTGGAGTGCTCCTGTTTTTTATTTCCTACTTGTTGCTGTAGGAAGCACCCGGGCAGATGGAAGATACATGGTGGAGTGCACCCTTATACCATTGTTATATATATATATCCCTTATCCCTTATATTATATAAATAAATGTATAATTTCATGGGGAATACATTGGGTTTTTCAGAGGTACTATGTTGGTGGGGGTGGGTAAAATTAATATATATAAGGACAGTGTTTATGTGTTGTTTTAGCACTAAATAAATAGTTATATCAATATTAACAAATATGAAGTACTGACATTAAAGTATATAGAAATGTAAATAAGGCAAAATATATAAATAAATAAAAGTACTTAGTAGTCCCCACTCCTGTTTTGTAATGGTATCTTCAAAATGGACTGTTAAGCCTCACCCCAAGAAGTTTTACAGGGAGGCAATCGAAGCTTACAAAGGAACATATTTTTCACTTCCCTTTTAGTGTTGTATCCAATGGTGTGCTTAATATTAGATTGACAGCAGTGTTAGTAGGAAGTAGGAAGTTAGTAGGAAGTTGCAAGACTTATATGTCACTTCCTTTGTAAAACATGTGACAGTCTTAGTAAAAACATTCTTCTCACTCTCACCTAACTCACCCCACCCCTCCCCCCTCAATAGACAAAAAGGAGAGATGCTGTTTGCTGGACAGGGAGGGATATCTATATATCAGGGATAGACAACCAGTAGATCTCCAGATGTTTGGAAACTACAACTCCCAGAATTCCCTTACTACAGAGTGCTTGTAGAGGAATGCTGGGAGTTGTAGTTTTCAAACATCTGGAGATCTACTGGTCGCATATCCCTGCTATATATGATGATGCCCATTTCTCTGAGGCAATGAAGTGAGTTTGTTAATGGTTTATTACATAATTTAAGCAATAGACCCCATAGAAGCCATGAACCTGTGTCCTGAACTGATAAAATGTAATAAGATTGAAACATGACAGGATAGTCTGGGTTCTTTATAGGACCTCACATTTACCAATAGTGATCCCTCTGTAACACATTGACCAATAGTGATCCCTCTCTAACACATTTACCAATAGTGATCCCTCTCTAACACATTTACCAATAGTGATCCCTCTCTAATGCATTTACCAATAGTGATCCCTCTCTAACACATTTACCAATAATAATCCCTCTCTAACACATTTACCAATAGTGATCCCTCTCTAACAGAATCCCTGGGGATAGCTGTGAGTTAATGGGGAGGGTGAGTATTGAAAGACAGATTGATAACTTTAATTATAGAATGATCCAATGGATCTCCTATTGATCTATTATTGGTTAGAAATTTAAGGGGGAAGATTGATTCAAGCTTTGCACAACAGTTATATTTCACTGTGGTGTTTCTACTGAACTATAACACTATAACACTATGCAATGTTACAATAAAAAGATCAAAATATTCATTTAGGGGATGTGACACTAATAGAACCAAGATTTCATAGGATTTCTTTTATTTTAACATCTTGCCTTTTTTGTACAAATCCCATTAATTTTATAGTAGTGTGTATAAAGATTTTATATCATCTGTATCCACATATAGCTAAACATACACCCACATATTTCCCACTGTGCACCAACGGGCACACTTTTGCTAGTATATATGTTTTGCTAGTATATATATATAGCAGCTCAAACCTTTATTTTAAACTACTTTCAGGTGTGCTGCAAAGGAGGACCTGCAATTTATATATTTTAATATATATATGGAGCACTCCTGGGGTTATAAGATTGGTAGAGAGGAGCAGCACCCACATCAGCCTTTGTACATCCTTCCAGTGGCTTCAATACAATAAAACCTCACCCCAATTTCCTACCCCTTTTCAGTTTTTTTTTTTTTTAAATAGAGTTTATGAGTAGGCTTAAAGGGTTGGGCAAAATGGATGTATGTCTTTATTCAACCACAATACTATGTTACTGTGTGTGTAACTGTTGTGCTTTAAATTAGATCTTTAAATGAAAACATTTTTCTTTCTTCAGCACTACATTACGGAGCATGTCAACCGGCCCATCAAGACCTTCCAAAGTATGTCTAGTGTGTGGGGATGAAGCCTCTGGATGCCACTATGGAGTAGTTACCTGTGGAAGTTGCAAAGTCTTCTTCAAAAGAGCAGTGGAAGGTAAATGTTCAAGTGGGTGACTATTTTACTACTTTCTTGATGTTTGTGTTGTCCTGTTGAGTTACAGAGATATAATTTTACAGACTGCGAAGATAATATTTTAGATTTTATATTGTAACCTTGTGTTACTTTTAACTCCATATTGTTTGTCCCTAGTCAGATTTTGAAGTATTTTTCATGAATATGTATGAGTGATATCATTCATATATCTACAATAGAATATTTCTCTTTAAACTGGAATTCTAATGTAAAATCCTATGGGGGTGTTCAAAGAGCTAAGAAATGCAAATATAAATTAATAAAGAATAGGTACTGGAAAAGGGCATCTAGCTCTTATAAGCTAGTTACACACCATACAATTATTCTGCTTTTGCCGTGACAGACAGTCCTTCCTCCTGGCTGACCGGTAAAAAGTCTTGAGCGGATCGGTCAGGAGGAAAGTTGTATGGTGTGTACCAGCCTTTAGTCTTTAGTCCATTAGTCCATTAGACAATGGATTTATGTTGTTGCATCCAGTTAATCTGAGCCTTCCTAAAATGTGATAAATGAAAGATATATAGAGCCTTGATAATTAACACATCACAGGCCTGAATTAGCTGCTTTTTGTAATATGCAATTATGAACTTGTCCACTTCGACATAGATTTTAACATTCTTTTGACAGTTATTTTATCATAATGTATCATAATATTAAAAGGCCCAGTATTATATTCTGTACAGCGCTGGTAGAGGAGAGGCTTCATTAGAATAAATTATCAAGAGGAATAAAATGTAAACTATCTGACTGTCTATAGAGCTTATTCTGCACATTATTTACTATATTTTAAAGGGACAAACTACTTTGCATAATCTGAAACTACAATTTTGGAAAAGTAAAATGGTGGTACTCACCCCCACCACCCCTTACTTGCTGCCTTTTTGTAGTGTCTGCGACACTTATAAGTTCTGCACTTTAAACACTTCTCTGCTTACTAATGATCTCCCCCTCCCTCCCCACTTTTGTTTTCTCTGCTGATTCTTTTAAATCGTATGTACACTGGGAAAAATTTTGTTTATATTGCCCATTAGGGTAAATTATATTTTATCCCAACTATCACTGCACCATTTTTTTATTTCTGTCCCCTTTAGATATCCAATATGAAACATCTTACATTTCAGCTGTCAATCAAGTGCCTTTCTGCCATAAACAATTGTTCTGAAAGCAGTTTTGCTGTAGCTGGAAGGATTTGACATTTGGTATGCTGTATACAGTTTTGACAGTTAGTATGTGAGAAAATAGTCAGGTCAGTATTCAGAGCCTGAGTACTGTATTAAAGGCATACAACAACACACACACCTCAGTGTAAGTGCTACTTACACATATTTATTTATAGATTAAGATGATGCAAAGTCATTTTTTCAGTATACATACCCTTTACATGTTGAAGAAAGTGTGCTGGCAGGCAGCAAAGATCCTAGTAAGAGGTCAGGAATGGGTAACATATTATCATTTCTGCTTCTGGAGTGACAGGCCTTTCCCTGTACATGCTATGAATTCAAATGATGATTTAAAATCCGGAAAAAGTTTTGGAGCGGTGGGATCTTGGTGTATTTAAATTTACATTTTTTTTTTTAAAGAGTAAAGATACCCTTTAATAAAAATAATTTTATAAATGAAGACATTACTTTATAAGTATTTCTATTTTTATTTGTGTTTGCTCTTAGCAAGTGCAGTAGAGCAATATAACCTTTTATGTGTAAGTAAACAAGGAATCAGACCAGCAATGCCAATTAGATGAGTAATTATTAATTACCGATCCCTCATGCAATTAGATTTAGAAGCCACATAAATGTTATTACAGAAAGCACATTGCCACGAGTTGACATAAAGGGCTAGACCACACTGCTGCGTTTTTCTTTTACGTGCTAACGATCATGCTTGTGATCTGTTAGCCCATGATAATTGCAGTGTATGTCAATGTGGGGCCACATTGCATGCGCAGCGATTTTTTATCGGTCTTCCAGTGGACGTGGACATTGTTATAGCAGGTTCATTGGTCAGTTTTAAAAAAAAAAAAAGCTGGATGAGTTTCTTAAAACAAGGATTTTTGCAAGTTACTGGTATTGATAAATAAAGTAGAGTTGATCCAGGGAAATGTACGATTGCCAGGAAGGATTTTTTCCCCCTTCATAAATTTGGTGGGTTTTTTTTGCCTTCCTCTGGATCAACAGTTAGGCAGGAAATGAGGATATTGCTAGATGGGTTGGACTGGATGGACGTATGTCTTTATTCAACCTCAAATACTATACTATACTAAACACCTTAAACATTCAACATGAATCATTTTCTCACAGTATCAAGATACTCTTGCAGCGTGTGTAACTATAACATAAATATTAAGGGGCATATTTATAAAGGTTTGTTAAACATTTTGCCTCCTTTATCGATGCTTTTTCGCCACATTTCGCCAGTGGTGAAAAGTCATTAAAAAGTCATTACTTCTACTTTTCGGTTTTCACCATACATCGCTGCGGTAACTGCTTGATCATATTTACAAAATAATTTACAAAAAGTCATTAAAAAGTCATTACTTCTACTTTTCGGTTTTCGCTATACATCGCTGCGGTAACTGCTTGATCATATTTACAAAATTGTGAAAAGTGTTTTATTGCGTTAAGTTCATCCATTCAAATTTGCAAAGTCTGAGGTGGTGAAAACGCATAAGTGGCCATTTATTTAGCCTGCCAATGGGTCCATGGAAGGTGTCAGTACATTGTGGAGTGTTTCTCAATACTAATAAGTACCCAGGAGGGTGGTAGAAGTGCCCTTTTGGCCCTTGAAAGGGCCCTTGTGGCACCGACAAGTGCTTTTTAGGGCTTAAGGGGTCCCGCAGCTTGAACCGGGACCTCTCCGGCACTTAGAAGTGCCCTTGTAGCCCTTGGAAGGGCCCTTGTGGAACTAAGTTTGGAGTTCAGAAAATGTTTGGAAAGCAGATTTCAGGTCCACGAACCGGCCATGATAGTGATATGAAAAATTACATATACTCCAAAGTTTGATCCTAAAAGAAACCTAATTAGATGAAAAAAGCCCAAAGGTTACCGTAATATATTCTGCAAAGAAAATTAAAATAAGAACTCTGGTTCATGATAAGCTATGTGCTTTACTGTTTTTCCTGGATTTGCAGGGATCTGAAGGTAAATTGTCAGTCTTGTTCCTGATTTCATGCTGCTAGATCAATAATGGATTCTTCACTGATTTGGCAGCAGGTCACCAATCAAATAAATGGAAATAAAACTGCTTGTTTAATTGCTTATTTAGTGGCTATAAAATCACCACTGCAAAATGGCAGTTTTTTGTTTAATTAAAAAGAAAAACCAAGATGCATCTCATCCAAACTTATTCCTTATAACATATAATGGCTAAATTGCCATTTATATAAAATGGGGTTAACTTATTTGGTGGGTTGGAAACTTAGTTGATCACCCTGCTAGTTTTTTATGGGTATGAGTCTAGTAGTTTGGCATCTCTGGTATTTGGAATTTTTTTACGTCTCCTGTGCACAGTTCTTTCCAGGTCGCCCCACTGATTTTCATTCAGATTAAGGTCTAATCATGACTGTCCTATTCCTGAATGTTAATCCACCATTGTTGAAGCAATTGCTTTGTTGGTTGATATATATGCTTTGTATCATTGACATGCTGAAAGTAGAAAGTCAGCCTAGCATATGCTTAAAGGGCATGTCCACCCCCTAATCTAAAATTTTCCCCACTGTGTTGTGTTAAAAAATCCTTACCTTACTCCTCTGCTCCAAATGGTTGTCCTGCAGTCTAGTTTAAGTCCAGGAAGAGTTGGAGCCTTCCTGTCTGTGAAAAAGTTTCTGCCCTGTCTTCATGGAGAACTGTGACATGCGCAGGGGAGCCAGCCCCCCCCCCCCTCTGGATCCCTCGTCTCTTCACATCATTTTTTAAATATTATTTTCTGTAGTGTAGGCATCCCCCTCCCTGTTGTTCAGTTGTTGAACTTGTTGTTCAGTGAGCTGACCTCCTCCAGTTCTCATTCAGAAGCATGGAGGGCATTAACGACGTTGTCATATTTAGTTTCATTATCCCCAAGTCTTTGTCCTAGGTCATGTAAGTCTGCTGTGATAGGTGTAAAAGCTAGGTTCAGTTATTCTTTTAGCTTGGCCTGAAAAATTTTAAGTAGTGTTTGTGGAAGTTGAGTACCTTTGCTCTATTTTAAGGGATTTGCATGGTCCGACATATTAGTGCCCATCCATTCCTGAATATCCAGAGAAGGGCACAGTTTGTATTGGAGCATTTCTAATTCTAATGTCCGCATGTTTTGTTTTGAAGGCATCTCTATTGGGTCTACCACCTTTTAGATGTAGATTTAGGTAGGTGATCAATCTCAGATGTCACTGATTGCTGTTTTTCCTGGGTTAGGATTGAGGAGCTCCACTACAATGTGTCTGCACAAGGTGAAGGAAGGAGGGGGAGGATGAGCTCAGCTAATAGTACTGAGGAGAATAATTTTAAAATGCCAGGTAAAAGCTGCAGCAGACTTTATAACAGTGGCCCCTGTGAATAGCAGTCATGAGATTCCTATCCCTGCCTCTTTTTTCCTTCCACCCAACTCTCAAATTAGAACGTAGAGTAGGTGAGGAGTGAACAATTCAATGGAGGAGACATGGAAAGCAAGTACATACTGTATATCATGTCAATGCTGGCTGCTAAAAGGGTTAAAGGTAATACTCTGCTGGCGCTGAAAGTGTTAATGCCAATACACTGGGAAAGTGTTGGCACTGAAGGGTTATTGGCAATACTCTGAGAAAGTGCTGGCACTGAAATTATGAGTACGAAAGTCTGCTGGCACTGAAGGGTTAATGGTAATACTCTGCTGGCACTATAAGTAGTAATCACAATACTCTGGAGAAGTCTGCTGGCACTGAAGGATTAATGTCAATACTGTGAGAAAGTGCTGGCACTGAAAATGTTGGGTCCAATACTCTTGGAGTGCTAGGCCACACTACTGTGATTTTAAGCACAATGGGATTGCGATCTGATCACACTAGGGCACAAAGATGGCTAGAAATGGCCCTGTCTAAAAGGTAGGATGTTAGATTAGATTTAAACCTATTTATTGAAGTTGGTGAAGAGAAAGGGGAATAGAATTCCAGAGAATGAGAAAATCGCTATTAATTTAATGTTTAATCTATTGATGCTGATATTGAAAACCCTCAAAATGGTTGTTTATACTTCCTGCCACCACAGTCCCAATTATTCTGGACCCAGAAACGTGAGTGTTGTTAGTGCTTTATATTAAAATAGTAATTTTAATGTTATTTTACATACATGGAATGGGCTCTGTGGAAGTTCTTTAATGTAAAATGATCTCCTTCTCTGTGGTTGTGAGTTCCTCATACAGATTATTCGCATTCTGACACCTAGTTTAGATATAACAGTAGTTATAGGTGGGTGTATCTCTACATGCCAGGACCTCATTATGCTGCACATCTTACTATGGATATAAGCAGATTGGCCACACACCCACGAATATTTTTTAAAGTGGCTAAAATTGTAAAATTAGTTAATTTGGAAGAATAGGGTTTTTTTATTTACAATGTTATTCTATCTGCACTCATCTTCTCTCTAACACCAAGTGCCACCAGATCAATGCTTCATTAGATTAATTAAGTAAGTAAATCTCTGGGGACACTGGATTTTATAGATCAACAAAGTAAGATTTTATTAATACATTTCGTTGCTGCATGGAGCACCTTCATCAGGATTAATCCAAAACAATAAAATGTATTGATAAAATGTAATTTTTTTAAAGATCTATAAATTTTACGCCAAATGCAAGCATAAGATACAGAACACACTTCCTGTATATGCAGTTTAGATCCCCTTTAACAATACTGTACAGTACTATTTGAAGTAACTATAATCTCCTAGTATGTGTTATTGGTAAAGTAAACTGCTAATTCTGTTAAATAACACCTTAGTTACCCAGTAATATACATACGTCCATCTACTCCAACATTTATAGTCTACTCATTAACCCTACCTAACGGTCTGTTCATATTATGTGGCTAATGTACCCTATATATTAGAAGTCAACAAAGAGTGACTATATAAAAGCATGAGACCAATGGCAGAAGCATGTCTTCCCATTGGTCAGGTCTATACTGAAGAAATGGCCTGAGCTGACCAAGTTGTGTGTGCAACTTTTAACTCTTACAAGTGAGGTAAACCCAGGGACGAGTTTGTAAAATAACAGGGGAAAAGCACCCCATCTGTTATTGCATATTGTTCTAGAATCTCCTTCCCTGTTCCCTGCAGTTCAATCAATGAAAGTGCACACAAAGTATTAATGTGGGTTAGACCATTTGCCCATAAAAGAAGGCAGGGTCCTAGCTCTATAAAGGGATATTATGCTTGTCCAGCAACTGGAAACTGCCTGGCTCCTTCCTTCCCAAGTCCGCTGGGAGAAGAGTCAGTGACTCTGACCAAGGATGAAGCCAGAGATTTGTCAATTACTTTCTTTTTTATTATGCACAATACCAGGACTGATACTGGAGTTTCTGCATTACCAAAGGTTATAATACGTACCTGCCAAAAAAATGTAGTTATTAAGTGTGACTTTATCTTTTTTCTCTAAATGTACCTAAATTCCCTGTATGACTAAAATAACCTTTAATAGTTTTGCACAAAGTAAACTGATAAATATGAGCATGTATTTAAAATGTATAAGAAGGGGCAGTGCGTGTTGATTGTAGTCTTATTTCGATTAGCTGCGCATACATTTAGGCATCTAAAGGTGTAGAAACAAACAGCTTCAAATACCAATGAATTATATTTATGGTCTTTCACTTGCTTCAACTTAAGGGAATAGTTCACTCAGAAATAAACTATCCCTTTACTGCTTTAATTGAAGAACGAGGGGTAAAGGAGCTATGCATTACCTCCCTATCTTCAATTGATTTAGAATGAGCCAGGAATGAAAATTTACCTTGTGCACAATCCACCATTGGCTCCACTGTCAGGTCCTAACCTCTTCCTCATGCGCACTAAACTGAATGTGGAAGTGGTCGGGACCCGTCAGTGGAGCCGGCGGTGGATCATGGCCAAGGTAAATTTTACTCTATTCGTTCCTGGCTCATTCTAAATTAATTGAAGAACAGGAGGTAATGTATAGCTCTATACCTCCCGTTCTTCAATTAAAGCAGTAAAGGAATAGTTCACTTTCTGAGTGAACTATTCCTTTAAATTCAGAAGATTTTCTAAAAAAATTTTTGAGTTACGCTACGAACACATGGATGGCAGGTCACCATTTTGTAAGTGTTACTTACTATTGGATGCCATCAGATCAGTGTATGTCGTGGTTATGTTGACTTGGGGTTTAACAACATTAAGCATTATGAGTTTCATTTAACTCTGCTGGAAGCCAGTCCATAACATGTTTGAATGTACTTTCCCTAATTATGGATAAAATCCAAGCTATTGCAATGTGTCAGAGTAATGGAACAGAATTGTGCCCTTTCGCTGTTGTTTGCATTACATTTAAAGTGCCAGGCTCCAAACCCTTTTTGATTTAAATTTAATTGACTTTGAATGAGTGCACAGTCATATCATTGTGTATGTGAGTGAATCATATTGAACAGATGAGAAAATTCTCACATCTAGTAAAAAATTGTATGGGAGAATGGGGTTCAAAGCATTTAATTAATTTGGTATTTCCTCACTTTGCTTCTAAAGGCCAAAGAAACATTTGCAGTTTTCTATGCAAATTATATGCTTTTTTGGAAATATTTACTTTAATATATCAAACTTTGCAAGCAGCTGCTTGCTATTCGCATAGAATTAGCTCTATTTCTGTTACATTATAATTTGTAGGAAAATTACCTCTCTGTAAGAAAAGAATTACTGGAAACATATGTAGTTAATGACTTCCTGTAACATATTATTAAATAATTAAATTAAATAGCAAACATAGATATGGGTCCCAAGTCACTATGTATGAGGCAGATGACCTGTAAATAGTAAATAAAGTTGTTAAGCCTTACCTGTTTCTAGAATGTCTACGGCATGTCAACCCCCCTGTACTTAAAACAATACTTACCTTACCCACTCCATAAACCCAAAGATCCTTGCTCACCCCCCTGCAGTTCCTGAACCTCGCCTCTGCGATGTTGTGCAATGTTCCCCTGTGTTTTCTGTGTTATCGCATAGAGGTTTCTAATGATTTCAATGGCACCACTATGCGATAATGCAGCAAACAGTGTGTTGCATGCAACACACTGTTTTGCAGTTCAGGTGTGAACAGTACAACAGAACAATGCTTGACATCACACCAAAACGTCCCCTAGTGTGAATGAGCCCTTAGAGCTCACACAGCTGTAGAGGAGGCACAATTGTTAAAATCAGTAAGTCACTGACCGTGATGTCACTGTCTCAGCCGTGACTGACAGCTACAACCAGGAAGAAATCTGGCAGTGGAAAAAGATGCCAACTTTGCCGCAGTAAAGAGAAGCAGGTAAAATGAGCTTCAGAGACCACATAAAGGTCAGTAATAACAATTTTGCCTTTTAAAGGAGAACAAAAACTAAAATAGAATTACGCTTTAATCAATGCTGTCATTTTTAACTAAATGTCTCTCACTTCTGAAACCAGTAGCATTTTTTTCTCAGTGCTGTGTTTCCTAGTTTTCTATAGCAAAAGATAGAAATAACCCGCGGCACACCACAAATAAAATCAATCACTTTATTAAATTAGACAATATAGAAACTTTATCTTTCACTAGAAACAGAAGCTAAAAACTCTGTGCATAGGGACAGTGAATCCTGGGGTCAGGGCGTGTGACACTTTGAAGCTAACATTGGCTATGAGTTGTACTGGCAACAAATTGGAACTTTCTTAGTTACAGAATCTATTACTTATAATAATTCTAGAGAAGAATCTTACAATGTATAGGTGTTCTGGGGAAAAAAGCATTCACGTAAGGATAAAGTGAATAAAATAAAAGTACAGTTGATCTAAATGATAATTGAGAACCTTCACAGACAAGGTGAAGAAACATTATATAGTTTACTCAATAATGATCAAATTCATGGATGTAATGTGTGCGCGAGCGGCACTCCCCCTGCATTCGTCCACCTGAGTGCTTCCTTTGGTAAATAACAAGTGGGAATGTGATGAAGGAGCACTCCTAGGATTTGTGAGAAAATCAAGACTTGAGAACGGTCCATGGTCGGACCGAAACGCGTAGACAGCCATAATAAAATTGGTTTTCTCACAAATCCTAGGAGTGCTCCTTCATCACATTCCTATATATATATATATATATATATATATATATATATATATAAATTATTTCATATAGAGATATATATATCTGTGTACTGACTTTCATCCATGTTTCTGATGATATAAATATTTTAAGGGAAGCAGAGAGAGAGCACAGCAGGGGATAAAACGCAGGGGCTGAGAATAGAAACACAGAGGATGCCAGTGTGTCTATGTAGGCTGACAACGAGATTGCTGTTAGGGGGAGAGTAGGGGAAGGACACACACACCAGTTGTAATTAGTGTAAAAAGTGCTGCTGGTCCTACTTTCCTAAAAATGGGAGACAATCTGTGTCCCTCTTACAGATTTTACCAGAATTGGAAGATACATTCAGAAAAACATACCCCATAGCAAAAGGAATTAAAATAAAATATAAACGTCTAACATGAGATATGGTGAATATATCCATTGTATCTTACACTGAAATGTCTTTCATACAATACCTTATAAACAAAATACTTGCTTGGCAAAGTAATCCATGTTGAATGTATGTGAACTACATGAGATACAAGCCAGATAGCTGCACCCACAGCATATTTTTGTTTGGATGTGTTCCTTAATGCTTGATGTGGTAGGTCAGAATAGGTAGGGAGGCATTTTTATCATGAAAAATAATTCTTTTAATAATTAAATAATTATTCTTTACATGTACATTGAGCTATGTTTATAAATGTATAATGTGCTAATATGTATCTTTGGTCACCTAAGGGTCATATGTGGTAGGGAGAGACTTGACTAGAGCTTCCTTTCTCCATAGGCAAAGCTTTTGTAATGCACTAGAAGCCAGATAAATAACAGATAAAAACATTCTCATAAAGGATAAGTGCACTGTAAAATCAAGTTATGTTCATTTGGAAGCTGCAGCTTTAAAAATACCGTTGCCATTTTTTTTTTACCTATGTCCCTCCAGAGCCTAGTTTTGTGCCTTGGAAGTTGCTGACATCTTGTTACTGGTTTGCTGAATGTTAAGCCCTGCCCCTCTGAGATTTCCTCTGCTTTCTCCTGCTTGAGCCTCAAACCGCTTCTATTGTAGCTGCTGACAATGTGTTACAACTGTAAGGAAACACTCCTATTTCATCAGTATTAGTGAAAAGCCGGGAGTCAGAAAAAAGCAGAGGCCATTCTTGGACCGTATGCTGTGAATACCTCTAGTTAGTCTGGTCAGTTCTGTTCAAGTGCATTTAAACTCGGGCACCATGAGTTGTTACTGGATAGAAGAAAATCTTAGCTGTACATATAAATCTCTAATAGTGTAATTATTCAGCTCCAATCTACGCGTCATGACAGGATGTCTATAAGCAGGTGGCAGCTGCTATTTATCACTCTCTGGGCATTTAACTGAGGGGATATGTACTGATTGTCATTTTAAGTCTGTTATTAAATTGAAATGAGTTTCATATTAAGGTTGACTTTGTGGCAAGGTGTCACACCCATACACACAATTACTGAATTAAGTGGAAAAAAACGATCCTTTATATAGACAGACATGAAACGCATGGGCCCAACGGTTTCGATTTTGTAACTCAAAGCGCACATAGCACCAATCATCCACCATTTTCCAAATTTACTCCTCTATGTCAAAATGGAACGGAGTGGCTTATGACCCTTTGTTCTCTATCAACAGGTTTATATTGGTGGTTAGGGTCAACACAAAAAAATCTGTGGCCATAGCCAAGCACTTGCTCGTGACTGAATGAGAAATTAACGTAGTCTTTAGCAGCCACAATTTCAAATAAGCATGGTTTTGTCGTGTAAAAAATCCTCTGGGGGAATTTGGTGGGTCTGAAGTTCCTCTGAAGTACCCTAAATATTTGAAGCGAATATGATATTGGGCAATACATTAAAACACACTTTTTACATGGATAATAGGATTCAGGATTTTGTTCTTGGCTGCACAGTGTCAAAAAATGTTACAATTTGAAATTAAAATGTAAGGGCAAAATTCATGAAACATAATACGGGAGGCAGGGAAGCCGTGACTTACTTTCATACACTCACAAGATTAGTAGTGTAACAGACTTTAATCCACACTTTTTTGCACTCCCCTTTCGACCTTATACTTTTATTTCTACCATTCCAGTTAAAGTAAATATTATATAGTCAGTGAATTTATTCTCAATCCTGGATTGCCCAATTACCTAGAAGTTTATTAGCTTTGGGCTTCTGTTCTACAGACGGATGCTGTTAGCCATAACTATGAGCTTCAAATGACATTCAATAAGGAAAGGTGTGTATTCCGTTTGTGTCCTGTATTAACCTTGGATGGACTTATATTTATTCGAAAAATACTATTTCCATGGATGGTTGATTGTTCAATGCAAAAAAGCCATTATGGACCATGGGCTTGTAGTATTTTGAAGGATCTCATGAGTATTAGTTCTTGATAGTACAAATATACTGGTAAAGTATATTTTTATTAGTAGCAATTATTTAAACGAATGAGCATATTGATTCCAGTTTTCCCCAACATTTCATACAGTCTTCAAAGACCCTATGGCTTTTTCAGTGGACTACTGTATATACTGAATCGATTATCCAGATTATGATGTTTCTCTGTTGTATGACGGTAGGTTACCTTCAGCAAAAACAAATTCCTTTGTGCCTAACTGGCGATCAATGGTTGACGAAACATAATGCCATTTCCATGTGTATATCTGTGGTGTTGCTGTAAAACAATTCTGACTTTCACAAATAGAGATTTTGTTTGGCAAACATTTGGTTTGAATGACCTTTTTAAGCTGCGGCACTCTATACAACGCCGTTTGGAATGCACAAATCCGCAATGGTTGCCCTTTTTCATTGTGGTTACATGTGTTTTTGGTGCATTGCTGCTAATATTCATATCGAAGAGCCTTCGATTCACAGCTGCACACACAGTGGCAACCCACAATTGTTTTTAGCCTGACATGTGTTGTCAAGCGCAAGCGAATCGCAAATTTAACATAAGCCATGAGAAATACTCTAGTGTAGCCTAGCCCTAACTGTCTTATATCAAATATTACAAATAAAATGATGACTGATATTGACATAAAATATTTATTTTTATATATTATAGGATTATTAAGAAGCGCAAACGCTTTCTTGGACTATTAATACCAACCCATTCAGATCAGTTAGAACATAAAAAGCTTAAAATGTTGGTTGCCTGAAATTGAATAGCCAGGCAAAACTTCTTTATTTATGCCTTTTATAGCTAGGCTGTTTGAGGAGTAGGAATAATATGTAATTACTATATGTATATGGACTAGCATTTTAATTTTATTTTCAGCTAAAATTGATGTCAGGCGGCTAAAAAAAAAAAAAAAAAACAGTAAAATTCCAACAAATTACTTTACAACCGTTCAAGTCTTCGAGGAAAACATCTGAGTGAATTTAATAGGTTAACATTGCTTTCCATTGATTGTATCTTAGGCTGCTATTTAAGGCTTAAATAACGTGGGATATGCCATGTATATCATTCTATTCTCCTAGAGACAGAAAATCCTTTTGAAACATATGCAGCATGTAGCAACAGGAACAGCTGGAAAGGTCACCCACTAGCTGAGCAGGAAACCCAGCTAGGAATCACCTTTGCATAATGTAGGCCAGAGATGTCCAGCTAAGGTTATTTTAAGTAAATGGACCCCTAATACCAAGTGTACCTGAATGGAATTTGTGAGACTGGAATTTACCAATTAGCTAAATTTCATTTGCAAACAAATTCTGATACATGTATAAATGTAAAAAAAATGGAAGAATCATGTATAAAAAAAAGAACTTTAAGGAGAATATATAAATCTTATAGTCAAGAACCCATTTTGTACATTTGCATATTCATAAAAACTGTCTATTTTCCCTTCCATAATAGCAGGTCGTTAATTATTATGTAGTTTCACAACATTTGTGAGCAGCAGAATCTGAGACACAACATTAAAAGTAAAATAGGGATTATTTAAAAGAGGGGTGTTAATTTGGAATAACCAACTTGTTAAATGTTGCAAACTGAAGTAGACCAGTAAAAAGCTAACATCTGCCATTTTGGATTTTATTTTTGTATTTGCCCTTGAATATCGGATTTGAAGTGTTGTTCCAAAAACACGAGAAGAAGAAATGGTAAATAAATGTAGCTCAGTTCATGCAAAGCATTTTCGCTTTTTGGGAAGAAATAGTAGGTTATAAGGTTTCTGCAGGTATTTTTTCCCTGAATATGTTGACCACCAGTATTTACTTGGTTGCTGAAGGAATTACAGTATCCAGCTCTTGCATTGCATTGTTATATATGAATTATGTTTATGGTTACTGCTGCGACCATCACCTCTTACATTAGGGAGACTGTGTTCCTTCCTTGTTGCTATGCTGTTAAATGTGCAGTGAAAGTATGTGACCTATTCCAGTTCAGAGTTGTGCAACGATAACATGTAATTGAACTGTCACATCTACTGGCAGAGCGAAAGCACACTAAAACTGAAGGGTGGCAGAGAAGGCATACAATCATAGTATTTAAAGCTAGCTTGTTTCCCTCCTATTAGGCCACAGACCATTTTTACCCTCAATGAATAGTTATTTCTTGCAAGTCAAAATCATTTTGTAGGTTTTTTATTAATCTGTTATGGATGAATAAGGTAGATTTGATAGTCTGTAACAGACTAAAATGCAAAACAGCTTCACTATATTTCATATTAATGTATTACATGATCATTTCTGTCTGCTTGCATTTCCCAAGGGATAGTGGGTGTAACACAACAATAAAAACACCATGTGCATGCCATTGTATCCACGTTACTGCATTCCATGAGACTTGCATTACAGCTTCGAGAAGACAGAATGCTGATTGTGTCATTTAAAATGGGCAGATCACTAAGGACATATGCAGGGCCACATCTACATTAGGCAGAGTGAGGCATTGTTCAGGCGGCACCCCGGCCCTTAAAGAGAAAGGCGGCAGAGAAAGGCAGTACTATTAAAAAAAAAATTTTTCCTTGACCAGTCAAGACAAAAAAAAGAATTTTCCCTAGGAACAGATATATGGTAATGTATTGTAACAGTTGAACCAACATGTTAAGCACAGCTATAAATAAGTTAATTTGATTTGAGCAACAAAACCTGAAAGAAGCAATATGGTAGTGGCAAAACAAGGGTTTTGAGAATGGTATGCATATCTATTTCTAGTAATTACATTATTGCTAACTGTTTAAATATCTATGTTGATAGAAAGTTAAAAATCATAAAACTTTAGCCATGCCCCGAAACCATTGTTAAAGGGCGGCAATAAAGTTTGGTCAGGCAGCAAAAAACCCTGACATAATGGAAAACAACCTCCCATTACTATGATCTTTCAAAGCATTTGGCAATGTTAAATGCAAACGTGTGTCCTAAGCATTACAGCTTTTACACAAATATGTACAATATACACCCGAATACAACATGCATGAACATGCAAAACACCACACATCAATTATGCCGTGCACAAATTCAGAAAAGGACAAGTATACCATTTCTGTCAGTGTCATGATCTCTCAACCACTACAGCATTTTAACACAATTCCCAATATATTCACTAATGGTACCAGTCACAGCTGCTCTTAACAGATTACTGCTATACGATGCATGTAACCTGGTACTACTTCTCGCACTGTGTCATACTTGATGAGGACTTGTACACAGTTTATGATTTTTAAGAGAGTAACCAGGGTTTTTGAGTGAGGAAAGTAGGTATCTTTATAGAAAATGCAATTCTGAGTGATAGGTCATTTTAAAGGTGGGAGGGCCTTTAAAAGTGGGTGGTACCAAAAAGGGCATTATACTGTACCTCTGATCACAGAGTCAAGGTGTAAAATCAGTTGTGTAAATTTAGATTCAGAGCATTTGTCCTGTAGATTTCAGATCATTTTGCATGATTCTTTTATTTTTTCAGTAGTTGCTAGTGTCATGTATTTATACAAAATGTTCATTCATAGCTCTGACAGGGAGACAAATATAAATCTTTATTAATTAAATGTGGCAGGGTCCAAGTAAAAATAATCAAATCCAACCTTTTAACCACAATTTATTATATGAATGGGTCAGTACATTTTCTAGAGTCCAGTGATTTAATTACTCTGGACCAATAAATTCTATATTTCCACTGTTTTAAAGGGAAAACATCAATGGCTTTGGTATCTGAATATTTTCATCAGAAGAGAAAAAACATTGTCTTGTGGTTACTGGAAGAAAAAATACCCTAGATATTTAAATTGTAAAGGCTGATTTGATTAGACAGTCTAACACAGTACGTAGACTGGGAGTGTAACATATCATGTTCAGGCGGGAGATTTATTACCGCTCATTTAGGGCAAATTACCTTTATTACCTGGTTAACGTAGCTTACATTGATTTACTGTCATTGGGTTTCATTGTGGCTCAGTGGTAGGAACTGATGCCTTACAGCGCTGAAGTACTGAGTTCAAATCCACCCTTGAATATCTGCAAGAGGTTGTATGCTTCCCCATGCTTGCGTGGGTTTTCCTCCGGGCACCTGTGTTCCCCCACAATCTTAAAGAATACTGATAGTTGTATGTTTCAAATAAATTGTTTAGAGTTATAAGCCTTCAGGGCAGTGCAGATGTGTATGTATACATGTAGTTGTAAAGCGCTACGGAAGAGTGTTGCGCTCTATAAATCCACAATAATATAATAATAATATTTAATAGTGTGCGTGCTACTTACCCGACCCTGTGTTTGTTACAAAGTTACATATAGAATGTGGCTGCCAGTTACCAAACATTGATTACTGATTTGTTTAGAGATTATCTAAGGTCAAACAAAACCTGGTGTGATAAGCTGGTAACACATGTTGATTTTTTTTATTTTTGACGTCAGGCTGATTATTCAGTCTCAAATCAATTTCCTCCCTGGCATAATTAAGCTTGCACACTGTAAAGGAAGTAGCCTCGGTCAGTTATTGACTGTCCTTAACGTCATACATCATGGCCGTGATTGATTGCTGTGCTGTAGGGAAGCTAGAGAGAAGCAGATGTAGAGGGTATAGCGAAGTACAAGGTGTGTATCTTGTCAGGATACCACTGTAAAGATTGCAAGTCTTTTGGAGGTGGGGAAGGTAAGTATAAGAATGTAGAAGTGGTAGTAGGATGCCCTTTTAGGGTGAGGCCACACAGTAAGCATAGTTGTGCGCTGAGAAATACATCCAATTGCACACGACTGTGTGCGCTTTCTAACGCGCAATCGGATCATGCATTAAAATTTATTGCTGTGGCCTAGCCCTAAGATCATGAACACAAGAGATAATAGGATCAGTACTTCTCATTGATTTTTGAATGGGGTTTAATGGTGATTGTACCATTGGGTATAGTATATATGCCTGTACTCACTTTAGTAAAAAATTCTAGAGTGGCACTATTTCAATCAGTGTACTCTCCTAATTTGCAAAGATAAATCTCTTCAACCGTCTCCTAAGTGGCTGTTCACACAAACACTAAATGGATATTCAGGCAGCTGATGAAAGCATGGCTTTTTATTTACAGGTCATGCAGCTGCAGTAAATTATTGCATGGCCTGACTGTAATGCTGCATACCCTTTCTGATCATTGAAAAGTGGTTCTATGAAATTTCCTGTTAACAAGGCGTTGCAATTGTGACAGTATGTGACATTAACAAAGGGAATCAGTTTTTCAAACCTAAATTATCATTAAAGTTTTGAATATACATTATATACAGTAACTAAATTGACTAAGCAGGTAATGCATTTACAGTACATATTGTATTATATATAACAATAATTATATAGATATATATATATATATTGTATGATGCCTCGTAAATCAGATCAATTGTTCAAATTGTTTTATTGAAGTTGTGACATGACCTGGATGAAGGGAGAGAAACTCTGAATATCGGAGGCAATGCACTTGCATTTTTGTAGTAGGAACCATAATGACACAGATTTGCTTTAATCGTTTGAAATATAGTCATACTGATTACTATGCTTTACATTAGAAAAGCTTATTCCTCTAGTACTTTAAATGTTACTATTGGATGTACTTGGGCTTATGTTTATGCTCATAAAGGAACGGTAATCTAAAAACTGCACTAAGGTATAGCATTTCCTAAATATGAAAATTACCTTTTCATTGCTATTTGCATATGTTAGAGAGGGGAGCATTGTAGTCCTTAAACATCCCTATCCTATTAATTTCTTAGGATGTTTGGGTGGACATGCCATTTAAAAGGCATGTTGTTTCTATGCCTTTTAATGTTTGTCCAGCCATACGTCTACTTCTGGTATATATTTGATTACAATAACGTTGTATTTTAGATGGAACAGAGACTGTGTATATGTTCACTGTTTTATTTTTTTCTTCATTGTAATTAGTATGAAATATTTGAGAGAGCAATTTAGATGGCTAGCTCTTTAGGTCAAGACATATAGATTAAAACTACTAATTTAAAGTGTCACTGTACATTGCAGTCTGCTATGTAAGAAAGTTCTAAAATGTAAAGTATGATTCTTTCAACCAAATTGCTCTAGTTTGTGAATTAACAAGCATTTGAGAAGCTACAGAGGGCCTGCAGTGATGCAGTGAGTGGGGAAGGACAGATAATGAATATACGTTACAGATGACTGCCATATTTTACTATGACTGGGTTTGACTTATTGCTTTATGTGTTTTACAGATGAAACCCTCTGTATTCAGTTAGTGTTCTGTTTTTTAATCATTTGTGTGGCTTGCTGTTTCATAATTGCTCTTATTTACAATTATGTATATTTATTTATTATTTATTTTATTTAGTATATAATAAATATTTTATTATTATTATTTCCGTATATGTATGTGCAAGGGAACTGGCAGGCATATTGCTAATGTGGTCTCCAGCCTCATACCTGAAGAGTTTCTTGTGTTTTTCTGTAGTTGTTCTGGGTGATTGCTAGAGATGGCCAAAACCGGATCCGAAAACCGGATCCGTGGTGGATTTCCGAGATCCGCGAAATGCGGATCTCACTGTTTTCGGAATTCCACTTTTCAAATTTTTTCCGAACTGTGTTCGGGAAATTTCGAAAATTTTAGAAATTTCGAATATTCTAGAAAATTTAAATTTTTAAAGAAGAATTTCGAAAAATTTGGTTAAAAATGATACAGAACTACTGTAAAAGGGCCCTGGAAATGGTCTGGGGTACTTTCTAAAATAAAACCAATTTGATAGTTACAATCAGAATTTCCAGAAAGAATCTGTTTGTATACCAACCAATCACATTCTTTTCCGTCAGAATTGGTTACAATTTAATTCTAATCTTATTGTAACCAATCTGATTAGGATACTAACTTGAGATGGACCAAATTGTGGAACCAAACCTGGTTCCACGGCAGATCTCCGAGATCTGCCATCCGCGGAACTCGCGGATTTTCCAGAATATGGCTTTTTGGTTTTCCGAGCCCACTTTGAAATTTTCGTAGATTTTTCATGTATCAAGATTCACCAATGGCAACGTTTTTTTTACCTGTGCCAACCCGTGCCAATGCGATTTCATGTGCGATTTTGTTGCGTTTGCGCATGCGTTTTTCATTAAGTATTGAAAAAGTATTTAAAATGTGGAACGCAAATCGCAATCGCAATGCGTGTTTTCGGTGCGTTGCCGGTTTTTCAATGATCTGAAAAAAAGCGCAAACGCAAAAAAAAAAGCGCAGCAGTGTGGCCTAGCCCTTATAGAGTTTTTTTCCATGCTTTTAAAGCTTTCTGTGTGTGAATTTTAGTGTGGTGGATTAGCACTTGTTGTAACCACTCCTGTATTCACAACAATTTGAGGACCCAAAAGTCCTTTGAGGACTAACACCCCCCCCCCCCCCCCATAAGTTTTTTGGACAAATTTAGTGTTAGGCCTTTAGAGGTCTACTGGCCCTATTTAAAAACACACAGTATTGCGAGTTTAGCGATACAGTGCATTATCGATAATGTACAACCGCGACAGTAAATTAATGCTGAACGTTCGTTAATTAACAAACCATTCTGGAGGACCAAACTATGTAGCTCATCCATTATAGTGCACTTCTGGTGTGCGGTAGGCCTTTGCCTAGTTGAATGCTCTAAATCCAGGGGCAAGCGCAGGACTGTTAAGGGGGGGGGTTCTGAAGAAGCACAGTAGGAGTTCATGACTAGAGATGGACTAGACCCAAACTTGAACACAAGCTTTAACGTTTGAACTATTCCGGGTTTTGAACTTCCGAACTTTTAATGATTATTGAATTTTCGATAATTATTGAAGGGGAGCAGTCACCTACCCCCTGTTAGCAGAGCTCCACGTCAGCGGCCTTTCAGCATGGTGCCGCAATCCTTATAAACATATACACTGCAAATAACGGTCTTCAAGCTTTAGGGTTTAATAAAACTTCACCTTTATTTGTAAGAATTCTGATGGATACATTAAAATTATTTTAGAAAGAATCTGATTGGTATACTAACCAATAAGATTCTTTTTCAATCAGAATGGTTACAATCAGATTGGTCTGTCCCCGGACAATTTCTGAGGTGCCAGAGCCATTTACAGTAAGTTACGTATCATTTTTACAAAATTTTCGAAAATTCCTTGAAAACTAAAAAGTTCCTAAAAAACTAAAAAATCTCGATTTTCGAAAAAAAAATCGAACGCGGCTCGAAAAAGAATGCGGGGAAGCTCGAAAAAAAGTGCGATCGTGAGGATGGAATTATTTTTTTTTAGTTCTGGTATATGTACGTGTTCCCAGACCATTTCCCAGGTCCCACAGCCGTGTACAGTAATTACCAGTCGCTTTTTACCTTATATTTAGACGGATCTGTGCGGATTTTATTCTCCCATTGACTTTAATGGGTTTTACGAGGACTTTCGGATTTTCGAATTTTTTCGAAAATCCGCAAATCCACAGGCGAACGGATTTAGCAGTTTCGGCCATCTCTAGTGATTGCCAATACCACTATACTATTCTGGTATGCCATTCGCCTATTGGAAAACCTTAATCTTTTCTCATAGGTAATTGGCAGTTTTGACATTGATTGAGCAATAAAGTAATTAATATAGTTGTTTATATACAAGTTTCCTTAAAGGCATGTGCAACCCACCAAAAAAAAAAATGCTCACATTTTTGTTAAGGATGTAAGACCAACTTGAGTGGTACAATATAAATGTACAAATTGCACGTACTTAAGCTTGTAATAAACTTGGAAACCCCAGGGCAGAGGCAGAAACCTTTGGCAGTGAATGGAACATTAAAAGAATTCTGTTGGGGCACCCCTGCACATGTATAGTCCTTATTGAGGTTAAGGAAGCAGCAGGGACTGGATAACTCACTGACAGCTGCTACTCTTCAATTTCCTGGATTTGAACAAGCTCTGCAGTACAACCATTTGAGCAGAGATGTAAGATAAGGATTTTTGAACACTATACAGTAGGGACAGTAGGGGGTTAATTTTTTATTTGGTGGTGGACATTCCCTTCAACTCTCCTCCATCCCAAAACAGATGTTTCTACATGCAATTCACAAATACCAACTGTCACCATTCCTGGCAAAACTGCATACAGCAGAAGAGCTTATGATAATAAGGCACTTGATTGACAACTGAAGCATGAAATGCTTTAGATAGATATCTAAAAAAAAAATAGGAGACAGATAAAAAAAAAATATTACAGTGATACTTTTTATTAAAGGGGATTAAATAAGGAGTATGCGGGGAGTGAATCTTTTATTTAAAATATGGGTTGGACGTGCAATTTAAGTTACATTTTAGGCCAGAGATATTTCTGATCAGTTGACAGTCGCATAAAAAAGTTTTAAATATTAAAAAATTTACTCAATGGTGTCAATCGCCCTTAAACTCCCTCGAGGACACACACAATCAATTATATTGGTGTAATTGTGCACCTTAAAAGCTTTTCTTTTACTCATTGTGGTCAGTCATAATAGACAAACCTACCCCCCTCCACCAGTTTTTATGCACAAAATAAATGCTAAATTCTATGCCACACACTGAAAGCACCATTGACCCTGTTGACTTTCTTCCTTTCTGGCTGCCCACACGCAATCTGTGCTCTCTCTAGTGGAATCATGTTGTACTGCAGAGAAATCCATATGGCTGCAGCAGCAGAACTCCGTCAGCCCAGGAAGATACTCTATGGCAGCAAGCAAGCAGTGTGTGGGGTGAGGATGAGTCCAGCCTGGCCCCCTTGGCTCCATAGCAACTATATGGTTACTGTGTGGTTCCTACACCACTGTCTTAAATTACACTATGTATGATTGCATAATTTGCTTTTAAAGCACTTTGAATATTGGTATGCACATAGATTAAATTGCCTCCCAACAAGCACATAACATTCAGATTTAATACACAGCAGACGGTCTTGTTTGTATGTTGTATTTCTGTACATTTATTGCTAGGCACACACTGCCGCATTTCTCACATGCTTCCAAACACGTTGAAATCCGTTCATGCTCACTATATTTTGTAAATCACATGCACTGACATTAACGTGTTGAAACGCGCCAATGCATGTGTACTTTTCACGGCGTTGCCATCGGCTCTGTATGGCCACAGCCTTAAAACAAGAGTTTCTTCCTGTTTTTGCAACCAGCACACATGGTTTGATCTTTCCTATTTTGGCCTTGTGGGCTCACTCAGGTGTATAATGATAGAACAGAGATAAAATAATTAAAAGGTAGCCTTTGTATTCCGTTAGTTTTGGTCAGGAAAATGTTTGGGAATTGATCTGACAGAATGCTGTGACAGGATGTAGGAGAATTTAATTTCAAACCATCTGTGTATCCCTGTTGAGAGAATAACAGCTTTCTTGAACAGACTGACTGAATTTTATGTTAAGTGCCTGCTGAAATAGTTTTGCATTTTGTATAATATCTAATGTCAGAATAAAGATAGATATATATACATATCCAAAAGAGTCGTGGGAGAGATAATATATCACAGGCACTCACTTCTAGCTCTTGGCTCTGCCCGGGTGCAATCCATAAAATTTCTTCGTATAACTTAAATATAAAATGTAAAGGAGCACTCCTGGGTCTTCCAAAAATTCTATATTTGTGAACTATGCAAAACATAAAGAAACTTTTCGGCTCTTTTCTGGAGCCTTCTCAAGCTATAGTTCGCAAACCTTGAACCTCCATTACATACATGTTCAAAACTCCTTCCATCAAGGAATTAAAGTATAAGTGCATATCTTAATAAAGTGCATTTCTATTATCAAGTGTAAAATTGCAATATTTTAAGCATCTTAGCATCTAGATGACTATAAGATAAGGCAGACATTATCCATCTTATAGTTGCGTATAACACTAACACTATTCTGTTTTATTTATTTATTTGTTCTGATGAATTTAAGAGATTTAAATCCAGCGTTTTGGGTTATTTTGATATATTAATGAAAACAAAAGTGAATATAACTGGTGAAGAGCTTAAATATATCATCTCCCTCAAACTTCCATCCTAAAGAAACATGGAACTTCGAGGTGGCGTATATCCTATTATTATAATGTAAAGGGGAGCTTATTTCTTATAATACATAGGTATCTTGATTCCTTCACCCCATTCGCATTTTAAATTTTAGCCTGTGTCCCTATTCCCACCTTAATTTAAAACCTGCCAAGCTACCGTCTGTAACTTAAACCCAGAAGAAAGGAAAATCCCAGCCAGCAAACAAATCTTTGTGGAGGAGGAATAGACATTGGTTTGAAGTGACAGGAAGCAGCTCCAGCAGGTTCCGTTAATGAAATTAAACACTGCAAATCAGTCATTGTTCAGGCATGAATACTGGAATGGGAGGAGCAGTGTGATATAAGAAATATAAGAACTGAGTCACTTAATGACATAGCTGAGTGAAGGATATATGACACTGCAGCTCCCATTAAAAATATCACACTTATGTATAATAAAATATATAAGTGCTAGAACCTTGGCACAAGAGGAAAGAGAGGTCCCTGCCCTGTAGAGCTTACAATCTAATAGGAGGGTAAACATACAGATTTAAATGAAAGGGTATAAGTGCGACTTTTGCAGTGTAAATAAAACAATTATATCATATACTGTGGCTGGTTGACAGATAGGTAGAATGTAAGGCTAGATTTAAACCTGCTAATAGAGGTTTTGATGTAGAGAGAGGGAAATAGAATTCCAGAGGATGGGAGCCACACTTGAGAGAAAGGTTTAGGGCGAGAGAAAGCAGTACGAGTGGGGGTTCTATATAGGAGATGGTTCTGTGATGATTGGAATAGATATCCCATATGAATATATGGGGACACTAGAAAGAAAATATAAGAGGTGTGCAGCAGAGTGAAGGGATTTAAAGTTTAGGAGAATGATTTTGTATACAATGCGTTTTAACGAGATGCCACGTTGTTGTCTGGTACGAGGATATTTGGGATCCTGTTTATTAAGAGCAAAACATATGTGTAGCGAGTTTAGTATGGACGAAGGGGAGAGAGGTGGGAAGCAGGAAGACCAGTAAGTAGGTTTTAATAAATATTGATGTAATGAAGTTAAAGTGATAAGTCTTTTATAGTTTACTTTAGTGGGATGAGGCAATAAATAGGCTGAATATATTTTTAAATTGATATAGATATTTTATGGGTGGTTAAGAATTTTATTTATTATATATAGACATCAATACAAATTCCAAGCACTCCAAGGACTTAATATCCCAACGATTTATTCACAACAAAAGTAGGTCTGGGCCTAGCGTTTCAGCCCGTCCAGGGGGCCTTGCTAGTCGGGTTGAACGTAGCTTTATTCCAGGATGTATGAAAAATAAATTTTCCAGTGCAGCCAGTAATGCTGGGAGTTGTAGTTTAAACATGTGCATATTCAACACGTAAAGTTCAGCACCCTATCATTACACTGTATTGCATCTAATACATTCATTAGCCAATGACATAAAGAGAAGCTTACTGCTAACAGAGAATGCTGGGAGTTGTAGTTTAACAAATGTGCATATTCAAACCCTTTGGTAGGAATTGCTAAAGCATGGGCTTTTAATGTCTGTAAGTTAGTAAAAGGCTTTATAAGTATGTACCTAGCATGTTATTCTGGATCCTGTAACGGATTATCAGGTTGTCCTATGGTGCTGTTTAGTTAGAATCGTACATAGTGCAGGATTGCCTGGCACTTGCTGGCAGGTCAAATAAAAATGGGAGGGTTGTGTGTGTTTGATCATATTATGCGGTGGGATTGATTGCCTGGGTCCTTTTTAGGACTTTCAGACTTCTCCCATTTGAGCCTCCCCCTGGATACTTGCTGGGAGTGGAAAGGGAGAGCAAGTTCAGAATGGATCCTGATACCTACTAGCTAAAGAGATTGTAAGTAGCCTCTCTATGGCCCTACAGCTTAAAGCTAATGCATAGGAGAGAGGCAGACAGATCCCGAATCTTTCAATAAAAATAATTACCTAGCAAAACATACACACATATTTTCACTGTGCACCACAGGGCACACTTTTGCATATATATATATATATATATATATATAGGAGCACTCCAGGGACTTTTCAACTTTAATTAGATAGTAACACAGCTCGACGCGTTTCAACCAACTTGTGGTTGTCGACGACACAAGTTAAGTTTGAAAAGTCCCTGGAGTGCTCCTGTTTTTATTTCCTACTTGTTGCGTAGGAAGCACCCGGCAGATGGAAGATACATGGTGGAGTGCACCCTTATACCATTGTTATATATAATATCCCTTATCCCTTATATTATATAAATAAATGTATAATTTCATGGGGAATACATTGGGTTTTTCAGAGGTACTATGTTGGTGGGGGTGGGTAAAATATATATATAAGGACAGTGTTTATGTGTTGTTTAGCACTAAATAAATAGTTATCAATATTAACAATATGAAGTACTGACATTAAAGTATATAGAAATGTAATAAGGCAAAATATATAAAAAATAAAAGTACTTAGTAGTCCCCACTCCTGTTTGTAATGGTATCTTCAAAATGGACTGTTAAGCCTCACCCCAAGAAGTTTTACAGGGAGGCAATCGAAGCTTCAAAGGAACATATTTTTCACTTCCCTTTTAGTGTTGTATCCAATGGGTTGCTTAATATTAGTTGACAGACGTGTTAGTAGGAAGTAGGAAGTTAGTAGGAAGTTGCAAGACTTATATGTCACTTCCTTGTAAAACATGGACAGTCTTAGTAAAACATTCTTCTCACTCTCACCTAACTCACCCCACCCCTCCCCCCTCAATAGACAAAAAGGAGAGATGCTGTTTGCTGGACAGGGAGGATATCTATATATCAGGGATAGCAACCAGTAGATCTCCAGATGTTTGGAAACTACAACTCCAGAATTCCCTTACTACAGAGTGCTTGTAGAGGAATGCTGGGAGTTTAGTTTTTCAAACATCTGGAGATCTACTGGTCGCATATCCTGCTATATATGATGATGCCCATTTCTCTGAGGCAATGAAGTGAGTTTGTTAATGGTTTATTACATAATTTAAGCAATAGACCCCATAGAAGCCATGAACCTGTGTCCTGAACTGATAAAATGTAATAAGATTGAAACATGACAGGATAGTCTGGGTTCTTTATAGGACCTCACATTTACCAATAGTGATCCCTCTGTAACACATTGACCAATAGTGATCCCTCTCTAACACATTACCAATAGTGATCCCTCTCTAAACATTTACCAATAGTGATCCCTCTCTAATGCATTTACCAATAGTGATCCCTCTCTAACACATTTACCAATAATAATCCCTCTCTAACACATTTACCAATAGTGATCCCTCTCTAACAGAATCCCTGGGATAGCTGTGAGTTAATGGGGAGGGTGAGTATTGAAAGACAGATTGATAACTTTAATTATAGAATGATCCAATGGATCTCCTATTGACTATTATTGGTTAGAAATTTAAGGGGAAGATTGATTCAAGCTTTGCACAACAGTTATATTCACTGTGGTGTTTCTACTGAACATAACACTATAACACTATGCAATGTTACATAAAAAGATCAAAATATTCATTTAGGGGATGTGACACTAATAGAACCAGATTTCATAGGATTTCTTTATTTTAACATCTTGCCTTTGTACAAATCCCATTAATTTTATAGTAGTGTGTATAAAGATTTTATATCATCTGTATCCACATATAGCTAAACATACACCCACATATTCCCACTGTGCACCAACGGGCACACTTTTGCTAGTATATAGTTTTGCTAGTATATATATATAGCAGCTCAAACCTTTATTTAAACTACTTTCAGGTGTGCTGCAAGGAGGACCTGCAATTTATATATTTTAATATATATATGGAGCATCCTGGGGTTATAAGATTGGTAGAGAGGAGCAGCACCCACATCAGCCTTTGTACATCCTTCCAGTGGCTTCATACAAAAACACTCACCCCAATTTCCTACCCCTTTTCAGTTTTTTTTTTTTTAAATAGAGTTTATGAGTAGGCTTAAAGGGTTGGGCAAAATGGATGTATGTCTTTATTCAACCACAATACTATGTTACTGGTGTGTGTAACTGTTGTGCTTTAAATTAGTCTTTAAATGAAAACATTTTTCTTTCTTCAGCCACTACATTACGGAGCATGTCAACCGGCCCATCAAGACCTTCCAAAGTATGTCTAGTGTGTGGGGATGAAGCCTCTGGATGCACTATGGAGTAGTTACCTGTGGAAGTTGCAAAGTCTTTTCAAAAGAGCAGTGGAAGGTAATGTCAAGTGGGTGACTATTTTATACTTTCTTGATGTTGTGTTGTCCTGTTGAGTTACAGAGATATAATTTTACAGACTGCGAAGATAATATTTTAGATTTTATATTGTAACCTTGTGTTACTTTTAACTCCATATTGTTTGTCCCTAGTCAGATTTTGAAGTATTTTCATGAATATGTATGAGTGATATCATTCATATATCTACAATAGAATATTTCTCTTTAAACTGGAATTCTAATGTAAAATCCTATGGGGGTGTTCAAAGAGCTAGAAATGCAAATATAAATTAATAAAGAATAGGTAGAAAAGGGCATCTAGCTCTTATAAGCTAGTTACACACCATACAATTATTCTGCTTTTGCCGTGACAGACAGTCCTTCCTCCTGGCTGACCGGTAAAAGTCTTGAGCGGATCGGTCAGGAGGAAAGTTGTATGGGTTGTACCAGCCTTTAGTCTTTAGTCATTAGTCCATTAGACAATGGATTTATGTTGGTGCATCCAGTTAATCTGAGCTTCCTAAAATGTGATATGAAAGATATATAGAGCCTTGATAATTAACACATCACAGGCTGATAAGCTGCTTTTTGTAATATGCAATTATGAACTTGCACTTCGACATAGATTTTAACATTCTTTTGACAGTATTTTATCATAATGTATCATAATATTAAAAGGCCCAGTATTATATTCTGTACAGCGCTGGTAGAGGAGAGGCTTCATTAGAATAAATTATCAAGAGGTAAAATGTAAACTATCTGACTGTCTATAGAGCTTATTCTGCACATTATTTACTATATTTTAAAGGGACAAACTACTTTGCATAATCTGAAACTAAATTTTGGAAAAGTAAAATGTGGGTACTCACCCCCACCACCCCTTACTTGCTGCCTTTTTGTAGTGTCTCTGCGACATTTAAGTTTGCACTTTAAACACTTCTCTGCTTACTAATGATCTCCCCTCCCTCCCCACTTTTGTTTTCTGCTGATTCTTTTAAATCGTATGTACACTGGGAAAAATTTTTGTTTATATTGCCCATTAGGGTAAATTATATTTTATCCCAACATCACTGCACACCATTTTTTTATTTCTGTCCCCTTTAGATATCCAATATGAAACATCTTACATTTCAGCTGTCAATCAAGTGCCTTTCTGCCATAAACAATTGTTCTGAAAGCAGTTTTGCTGTAGCTGGAAGGATTTGACATTTGGTATGCTGTATACAGTTTGACAGTTAGTATGTGAGAAAATAGTCAGGTCAGTATTCAAGACTGAGTACTGTATTAAAGGATACAACAACCACACAACCTCAGTGTAAGATGCTATTACACATATTTATTTATAGATTAGATGATGCAAAGTCATTTTTTCAGTATAATACCCTTTACATGTTGAAGAAAGTGTGCTGGCAGGCAGCAAAGATCCTAGAAGAGGTCAGGAATGGGTAACATATTATCATTTCTGCTTCTGGAGTGACAGGCCTTTCCCTGTAATGCTATGAATTCAAATTGATTTAAAATCCGGAAAAAGTTTTGGAGCGGTGGGATCTTGGTGTATTTAAATTACATTTTTTTTTTAAAGAGTAAGATACCCTTTAATAAAATAATTTTTATAAATGAAGACATTACTTTATAAGTATTTCTATTTTTATTTGTGTTTGCTCTTAGCAAGTGCAGTAGAGCAATATAACCTTTTATGTGTAAGTAAACAAGGAATCAGACCAGCAATGCCAATTAGATGAGTAATTATTATTACCGATCCCTCATGCAATTAGATTTAGAAGCCATAAATGTATTACAGAAAGCACATTGCCACCGTTGACATAAAGGGCTAGACCACACTGCTGCGTTTTTCTTTTACGTGTAACGTATATGCTTGTGATCTGTTAGCCCATGATAATTGCAGTGTATGTCATGGGGGCCACATTGCATGCGCCGCGTTTTTTTCGGTCTTCCAGTGGCGTGGCATTGTTATGCCGGTTCATTGGTCAGTTTTAAAAAAAAAAGCTGGTGGTTTCTTTAAAACAAGGTTTTGAAGGTACTGGTATTGATAATAAAGTGAGTTGTCCCGGGAAATGTACGATTGCCAGGAAGGATTTTTTCCCCCTCTAATTTGGTGGGTTTTTTTTGCCTTCCTCTGGATCAACGTTAGGCCGGAAATGAGGATATTGCTAGATGGGTTGGACTGGATGGACGTATGTTTTATCAACCTCCAAAATACTATACTACTCCTTAAACATTCAACATGAATCATTTTCTCACAGTATCAAGATACTTTGCAGCGTGTGTAACTATAACATAAATATTAAGGGGCATATTTATAAAGGTTTGTTAAACATTTTGCCTCCTTTATCGATGCTTTTTCGCCACATTTCGCCAGTGGTGAAAAGTCATTAAAAAGTCATTACTTCACTTTTCGGTTTTCACATACATCGCTGCGGTAACTGCTTGATCATATTTACAAAATAATTACAAAAAGTCATTAAAAAGTCATTCTTCTACTTTTCGGTTTCGCTACATCGCTGCGGTAACTGCTTGATCATATTTACAAAATGTGAAAAGTGTTTTATTGCGTTAAGTTCATCATTCAAATTTGAAAGTCTGAGGTGGTGAAAACGCAAAGTGGCCATTTATTTAGCCTGGACACTGGGTCCATGGAAGGTGTCAGTACATTGTGGAGTGTTTCTCAATACTAATAAGTACCCAGGAGGGTGGTGAAGTGCCCTTTTGGCCCTTGAAAGGGCCCTTGTGGCACCGACAAGTGCTTTTTAGGGCTTAAGGGGTCCGCAGCTTGAACCGGACCTCTCCGGCACTTAGAAGTGCCCTTGTAGCCTTGGAAGGGCCCTGTGGAACTAAGTTGGAGTTCAAATGAAATTGTGGAAAGCAGATTTCAGGTCCACGAACCGGCCATGATAGTGATATGAAAAATTACATAACTCCAAAGTTTGATCCTAAAAGAAACCTAATTAGATGAAAAAAGCCCAAAGGTTACCGTAATATATTCTGCAAAGAAAATTAAAATAAGAACTCTGGTTATGATAAGCTATGTGCTTTACTGTTTTTCCTGGATTTGCAGGGATCTGAAGGTAAATTGTCAGTCTTGTTTGATTTCAGCTGCTAGATCAATAATGGATTCTCACTGATTGGCAGCAGGTCACCAATCAAATAAATGGAATAAAAACTGTGTTGTTAATTGCTATTTAGTGGCTTAAAATCACCACTGCAAAATGGCAGTTTTTTGTTTAATTAAAAAGAAAAACCAAGAGCATCTCATCCAATATTCCTTATAACATATAATGGCTAAATTGCCATTTATATAAAATGGGGTTAACTTATTTGGTGGGTTGGAAACTTAGTTGATCACCCTGCGTTTTTTATGGGTATGAGTCTAGTAGTTTGGATCTCTGGTATTGGAATTTTTTTACGTCTCCTGTGCACAGTTCTTTCCAGGTCGCCCCATGATTTTCATTCAGATTAAGGTCTAATCATGACTGTCCTATTCCTGAATGTTAATCCACCATTGTTGTTGAAGCAATTGCTTTGTTGGTTGATATATATGCTTTGATTCATGACATGCTGAAAGTAGAAAGTCAGCCTAGCATATGCTTAAAGGGCATGTCCACCCCCTAATCTAAAAAATTCCCCACTGTGTTGTGTTAAAAAATCCTTACCTTACTCCTCTGCTCCAAATGGGTCCTGCAGTCTAGTTTAAGTCAGGAAGAGTTGGAGCTTCCTGTCTGTGAAAAAGTTTCTGCCCTGTCTTCATGGAGAACGTGACATGCGCAGGGGAGCCAGCCCCCCCCCCCCTCTGGATCCCTCGTTCTTCACATCATTTTAAATATTATTTTCTGTAGTGTAGGCATCCCTCCCTGTTGTTCAGTTGTTGTGAACTTGTTGTTCAGTGAGTGACCTCCTCCAGTTCTCATTCAGAAGCATGGAGGGCATTAACGACGTGTCATATTTAGTTTCATTATCCCCAAGTCTTGGCTAGGTCATGTAAGTCTGCTGTGATAGGTGTAAAAGCTAGGTTCAGTTATTCTTTAGCTTGGCCTGAAAAATTTTAAGTAGTGTTTGTGGAAGTTGAGGACCTTTGCTCTATTTTAAGGGATTTGCATGGTCCGACATATTAGTGCCCATCCATTCCTGAATATCAGAGAAGGGCACAGTTTGTATTGGAGCATTTTAATTAATGTCGCATGTTGTTTTGAAGGCATCTCTATTGGGTCTACCACCTTTTAGATGTAGATTTAGGTAGGTGATCAATCTCAGATGTCACTGATTGCTGTTTTTCCTGGGTTAGGATTGAGGAGCTCCACTACAATGTGTCTGCACAAGGTGAAGGAAGGAGGGGAGGATGAGCTCTAGCTAATAGTACTGAGGAGAATAATTTTAAAATGCCAGGTAAAAGCGCAGCAGACTTTATAACAGTGGCCCCGTGAATAGCAGTCATGAGATTCCTATCCCTGCCTCTTTTTTCCTTCCACCCAACTCTCAAATTAGAACGTAGAGTGGTGAGGAGTGAACAATTCAATGGAGGAGACATGGAAAGCAAGTACATACTGTATATCATGTCAATGCTGGGTGCTAAAGGGTTAAAGGTAATACTCTGCTGGCGCTGAAAGTGTTAATGCCAATACACTGGAAAGTGTTGGCACTGAAGGGTTATTGGCAATACTCTGAGAAGTGGCTGGCACTGAAATTATGAGTACGAAAGTCTGCTGGCACTGAAGGGTTAATGGTAATACTCTGCTGGCACTATAAGTAGTAATCACAATACTCGGAGAAGTCTGCTGGCACTGAAGGATTAATGTCAATACGTGAGAAAGTGTGGCACTGAAAATGTTGGGTCCAATACTCTTGGAGTGCTAGGCCACACTACTGTGATTTAAGCACAATGGGATTGCGATCTGATCACACTAGGGCACAAAGATGGCTAGAAATGGCCCTGTCTAAAAGGTAGGATGTTAGATTAGATTTAAACCTATTTATTGAAGTTGGTGAAGAGAAAGGGGAATAGAATTCCAGAGAATGAGAAAATCGCTATTAATTTAATGTTTAATCTATTGATGCTGATATTGAAAAACCTCAAAATGGTTGTTTATACTTCCTGCCACCACAGTCCCAATTATTCTGGACCCAGAAACGTGAGTGTTGTTAGTGCTTTATATTAAAATAGTAATTTTAATGTTATTTACATACATGGAATGGGCTTGTGGAAGTTCTTTAATGTAAAATGATTCCTTCTCTGTGGTTGTGAGTTCCTCATACAGATTATTCGCATTCTGACACCTAGTTTAGAATAACAGTAGTTATAGGTGGGTGTATCTCTACATGCCAGGACCTCATTATGCTGCACATCTTACTATGGATATAAGCAGATTGGCCACACACCCACGAATATTTTTTAAAGTGGCTAAAATTGTAAAAAGTTAATTTGGAAGAATAGGGTTTTTTATTTACAATGTTATTCTACTGCACTCATCTTTCTCTTAACACCAAGTGCCACCAGATCAATGCTCATTAGATTAATTAAGTAAGTAAATCTCTGGGACACTGGATTTTATAGATCAACAAAGTAAGATTTTATTAATACATTTCGTTGTGCATGGAGCACCTTCATCAGGATTAATCCAAAACAATAAAAGTATTGATAAAATGTAATTTTTTTAAAGATCTATAAATTTACGCCAAATGCAAGCATAAGATACAGAAACACTTCCGTATATGCAGTTTAGATCCCCTAACAATACTGTACAGTACTATTTGAAGTAACTATAATCCTAGTATGTGTTATTGGTAAGTAAACTGATATCTGTTAAAAAAACACCTTAGTTACCCAGTAATATACATACGTCCATCTACTCCAACATTTTAGTCTACTCATTAAACCTACCTAACGGTCTGTTCATATTATGTGGCTAATGTACCCTATATATAGAAGTCAACAAAAGAGTGACTATATAAAAGCATGAGACCAATGGCAGAAGCATGTCTTCCCATTGGTCAGGTCTATACTGAAGAAATGGCCTGAGCTGACCAAGTTGGTGTGCAACTTTTAACTCTTACAAGTGAGGAAACCCAGGGACGAGTTTGTAAAATAACAGGGGAAAAGCACCCCATCTGTTATTGCATATGTTCTAGAATCTCCTTCCTGTTCCCTGCAGTTCAATCAATGAAAGTGCACACAAAGTATTAATGTGGGTTGTTAGACCATTTGCCCATAAAAGAAGGCAGGGTCCTAGCTCTTAAAAGGGATATTAGCTTGTCCAGCAACTGGAAACTGCCGGCTTTCCTTCCCAAGTCCGCTGGGAGAAGAGTCAGTGACTTGACCAAGGATGAAGCCAGAGATTTGTCAATTACTTTCTTTTTTATTATGCACAATACCAGGACTGATACTGGAGTTTTCGCATACCAAAGGTTATAATACGTACCTGCCAAAAAAATGTAGTTATAAGTGTGACTTTATCTTTTTTCTCTAAATGTACCTAAATTCTGTATGACTAAATAAACCTTTAATAGTTTTGCACAAAGTAAACTGATAAATATGAGCATGTATTTAAAATGTATAGAAGGGGCAGTGCGTGTTGATTGTAGTCTTATTTCGATTAGCTGCGCATACATTTAGGCATCTAAAGGTGTAGAAACAAACAGCTTCAAATACCATGAATTATATTATGGTCTTTCACTTGCTTCAACTTAAGGGATAGTTCACTCAGAATAAAACTATCCCTTTACTGCTTTAATTGAAGAACGAGGGGTAAAGGAGCTATGCATTACCCCCTATCTTCAATTGATTTAGAATGAGCCAGGAATGAAAATTTACCTTGTGCACAATCCACCATTGGCTCCATGTCAGGTCCTACCTCTTCCTCATGCGCACTAAACTGAATGTGGAAGTGGTCGGGGACCCGTCAGTGGAGCGGCGGTGGATCATGGCCCAGGTAAATTTTACTCATTCGTTCCTGGCTCATTCTAAATTAATTGAAGAACAGGAGGTAATGATTAGCTCTATACCTCCCGTTCTTCAATTAAAGCAGTAAAGGAATAGTTCACTTTCTGAGTGAACTATTCCTTTAAATCAGAAGATTTTCTAAAAAAATTTTTGAGTTACGCTACGAAACACTGATGGCAGGTCACCATTTTGAAGTGTTATTACTATTGGATGCCATCAGATCAGTGTATGTCGTGGTTAGTTGACTTGGGGTTTTACAACATAAGCATTATGGTTTCATTTAACTTTGCTGGAGCCAGTCCATAACATGTTTGAATGTACTTTCCCTAATTATGGATAAAATCCAAGCTATTGCAATGTGGCAGAGTAATGGAACGAATTGTGCCCTTTCGCTGTTGTTGCATTACATTTAAAGTGCCAGGCTCCAAACCCTTTTTGATTTAAATTTAATTGACTTTGAATGAGTGCACAGTCATATCATTGTGGTATGTGAGTGAATCATATTGAACAGATGAGAAAATTCTCACATCTAGTAAAAAATTGTATGGGAGAATGGGGTTCAAAGATTTAATTAATTGGATTTCCTCCCTTGCTTCTAAAGGCCAAAGAAACATTTGCAGTTTTCTATGCAAATTATATGCTTTTTTGGAAATATTACTTTAATATATCAAACTTTGCAAGCAGCTGCTTGCTATCGCATAGAATTAGCTCTATTCTGTTACATTATAATTTGTAGGAAAATTACCTCTCTGTAAGAAAAGAATTACTGGAAACATATGTAGTTAATGACTTCCTGTAACATATTATTAAATAATTAAATTAAATAGCAAACAAGAATGGGTCCCAAGCACTATGTATGAGGCAGATGACCTGTAAATAGTAAATAAAGTTGTTAGCCTTACCTGTTTCTAGAATGTCTACGGCATGTCAACCCCCTGTACTTAAAACAATACTTACCTTACCACTCCATAAACCCAAAGATCCTTGCTCACCCCCCTGCAGTTCCTGAACCTCGCCTCTGCGATGTTGTGCAAGTTCCCCTGTGTTTTCGTGTTTATCGCATAGAGGTTTTAATGATTCAATGGCACCACTATGCGATAATGCAGCAAACAGTGTGTTGCATGCAACACACTGTTTTGCAGTTCAGGTGTGAACAGTACAACAGAACAATGCTTGACATCACACCAAAACGTCCCCTAGTGTGAATGAGCCTTAGAGCTCACACAGCTGTAGAGGAGGCACAATTGTTAAAATCGATAAGTCACTGAACGTGATGTCACTGTCTCAGCCGTGACTGACAGCTACACCAGGAAGAAATCTGGCAGTGGAAAAAGATGCCAACTTTGCCGCAGTAAAGAGAAGCAGGTTAAATGAGCTTCGGACCACATAAAGGTCAGTAATAACAATTTTGCCTTTTAAAGGAGAACAAAAACTAAAAAGAATTACGCTTTAATCAATGCTGTCATTTTTAACTAAATGTCTCTCACTTCTGAAACCAGTAGCATTTTTTCTCAGTGCGTGTTTCCTAGTTTATAGCAAAAGATAGAAATAAACCGCGGCACACCACAAATAAAATCAATCACTTTATAAATTAGAAAAATAGAAACTTATCTTTCACTAGAAACAGAAGCTAAAAACTCTGTGCATAGGGACAGTGAATCCTGGGGTCAGGGCGTGTGACACTTTGAAGCTAACATTGGCTATGAGTTGTAATGGCAACAAATTGGAACTTTCTTAGTTACAGAATCTATTACTTATAATAATTCTAGAGAAGAATCTTACAATGTATAGGTGTTCTGGGGAAAAAAGCATTCACGTAAGGATAAAGTGAATAAAATAAAAGTACAGTTGATCTAAATGATAATTGAGAACCTTCACAGACAGGTGAAGAAACATTATATAGTTTACTCAATAATGATCAAATTCATGGATGTAATGTGTGCGCGAGCGGCACTCCCCCTGCATTCGTCCACCTGAGTGCTTCCTTGGTAAATAACAAGTGGGAATGTGATGAAGGGCACTCCTAGGATTTGTGAGAAAATCAAGACTTGAGAACGGTCCATGGTCGGACGAAACGCGTAGACAGCCATAATAAAATTGGTTTTCTCACAAATCCTAGGAGTGCTCCTTCATCACATTCCTATATATATATATATAAATATATATAATAATAAATATTCATCACATTCAATAAAAAAAAGATATAATATATTATATATATATATTATATAAATAAAATTTATTTTTTAAAGAGGATATATTTTCTGTGTATGCCTTTATCCATGTTTCTGATGAATAAATATTTAAGGGAAGCAGAGAGAGAGCACAGCAGGGGATAAACGCAGGGGCTGAGAATAGAAACACAGAGGATGCCAGTGTGTCTATGTAGGCTGACAACGAGATTGCTGTTAGGGGGAGAGTAGGGGAAGGACACACCACACAGTTGTAATAGTGTAAAAAGTGTGCTGGTCCTACTTTCCTAAAAATGGGAGACAATCTGTGTCCCTCTTACAGATTTTACCAGAATTGGAGATACATTCAGAAAAACATACCCCATAGCAAAAGGAATTAAAATAAAATATAAACGTCTAACATGAGATATGGTGAATATATCCATTGTATCTTACTGAAATGTCTTTCATACAATACCTTATAAACAAATACTTGCTTGGCAAAGTAATCCATGTTGATGTATGTGAAACTACATGAGATACAAGCCAGATAGCTGCACCCACAGCATATTTGTTTGGATGTGTTCCTTAATGCTGATGTGGTAGGTCAGAAAGGTAGGGAGGCATTTTTATCATGAAAAATAATTCTTTTAATAATTAAATAATTATTCTTTACATGTACATTGAGCTATGTTTATAAATGGATAATGTGCTAATATGATCTTTGGTCACTAGGGTCATATGTGGTAGGGAGAGACTTGACTAGAGCTTCCTTTTCTCATAGGCAAAGCTTTTGTAATGCACTAGAAGCCAGATAAATAACAGATAAAAAACATTCTCATAAGGATAAGTGCACTGTAAAATCAAGTTATGTTCATTTGGAAGCTGCAGCTTTAAAAATACCGTTGCCATTTTTTTTTTACCTATGTCCCTCCAGAGCCTAGTTTTGTGCCTTGGAAGTTGCTGACATCTTGTTACTGGTTTGCTGAATGTTAAGCCCTGCCCCTCTGAGATTTCCTCTGCTTTCTCCTGCTTGAGCCTCAAACAGTAATGCCTGTAAGTTCCGTGCACTCTCCTGCTTGTAACAAGTAACAAGATGTCAGCACAAATTTAGGCTCTGGAGGGGCATAGGTAAAAAATAAATAAATATGGCAACGGTATTTTTAAAGCTGCAGCTTCCAAATGAACATAACTTGATTTTACAGTGCACTTATCCTTTAAGGGTTACCATAGTAAGTTGTTAATTTTCCTCACATCTACCTGATTACAAAGCATCATGTAAAACAGAACCAACATTGTTTACAGTTTAAGTAAACCAAAATATTACTGTCAGAAACTGGATAAATTAAGCTACTTGACTCATTTTATCTTTTACAGTTTTAAGTTTAAAGTATTTTATAAAAAAAATATTGTATTTAGTACATGTAATCAATAGATTCTGTAACAAAGAAGGTTTCCCTGTTGTAGCCAGTACAACCCACAGCCCATGCAGTCATGAAAGGGCCACTACCCATAACCCCAGTATTTATTGTCTCTATGCACAGTGTATTTTCCATACCGATGTCTTTGCACCAATATGGAAGTCCCTGGTAAGACTTTGAAAGCTGCTTGTTACCCTGCAGTTTATTTACTAGCCAGTGGGACTTTTTTTTTTTATTATTCTTTTGTTCCTAGCAAAAGATAAAACTTTTAATGTACCTGGATTCCATGCATCTGCAGTTATGGCTCACCTGCTACAGTGCATGTTTTAGAAACAAACATTCCAAAAATTCACAAGTTCAATACCCCAAACTTGCTTTCATTATCTGTTAAGACAAAAGCAATTGAATGAATTGAAAAAAAAAAACTAATATCCCTGGTTTGTGTCGGGATTTACCCACAGTATGATTTACACAGGCTATTAGCAGACATTAAAATCTTGCGCTAAAAGTAGTACAAACACAATATAAAATCACGAGTGCCAGTTGTGCAAGGGAGCCCCCCTCCCTCCATCCATCCGGATCCATCTTTGCTGCTTGGTGTCCACCCCCAACCGCCATGTTTGTTTTGTTGAAAAAGCAGCAGAAATGTACTTTCTGTGATTGGCTGCATCTCTGCCAAACATAGACGCGGCTGTCGGTCCGGCCCCTGCTTGCAACTTCCGGCAAGCAAAGGGCCGAGACCAGAGCGCTGAGGGAAAGGAGCAATGTAAGTACTTTTCTGCTGCTTTTTTAACAAAACAAGCAAGGCAGTTGGGGTGGGCTAGGGTTTTCTAAACTCATGCTTCGCGTGACTTTAACTCCATAAAACTTCCCAGCGGCTCTGGGTAAATGAGCCACTTAGTAGTTTTATTGCTAAGGATTATAGTCTTAATTTTTTTAATGGTATGATAATACTAAAATGGCATTGCATATATAGCAATATGTAAATTAGAAGTAAAGGGTATTTATTATTAGATTTTGTTTCTCTTCTGCCATTTTGTGTGGCCCTATTGCTATTCTATATACTGCACTGTAAATGTTTTTAATTTAGGCTATGTGATACATTTTTTTCCCATGTATAATATTACCATAGTAGCTAGAATTTGCGGACGGTCTGTCTGGGTGTTTTCTGTGGCCTGTTTTGCTCTCCTGTTTGACCCTGAATTGTTACGTTTGTCCCACTTTATGTCTTCTTACCTTACTCCTCAGCTCCTTATGGTTCTCCTGCAGTGCCTGTTCAAAATCCCAGAAAGTGCAGAGTAGGAGCTGTCTGTGAGTCATCCAGTCCCTGCCCTGCCTTCCTCCCACCCTCCGGATCCCTTCATGGCTGCCTCAATTCCTACCTTTTAAACCCTTTGCTGTAGTGTAGTGTACCCCAGCCCGCCCCCAACTGCTATATTACTTTTTTAAAACAAGCCCCAGAAATAGACTTACCCGACTTAGTTCCCTCGGCCCTTCTTTGCAACTTCCAGCAAGCAGAGAGTTGAGGGAACGATCAGTGGTAAGTCTATTTCTGGGTTTAAAAAAAAAAACCAAAAAACTAATATGGCGATTGGGGGTGGGCTAGGGTTCACTTCACTGCAGAAAATGTTAATTTAGGGAGTGGAGATACCCTTTAAGTGGCATTCTTTTATACCATCTTTTATACTGTTGTTGCCTTTGTGGGTCAGATGGTTGACACTTTGCACAAAAAAAAATATATATATATTTATATATTTAGAAAAAAACGTTTGTTGTTTTGAATAGTAAGATTTATTTACCCATTAATAATTGGTTAGGTTAGGTAAGGTTAGGGATGCAGGTTACTCCTGGTAGGACTTGGTATGCAACACACATGGTCATTGCCACGGGTGCTCATAATTACGGGAGTCTAAACATACAACAAGTTTCAGACTCAAGGCCCTTATCAAGTGATAAAGGACCTTGAGTCCGAAACATGTTTTTATTTGTTCCTTATGTGGCGAACTCCCTGTTCATAGGTAAGCTGTATAGTAAGCTAAAGCTAAGAAGTTGAAAGGTGTAAACTGTTTCCATTCCAACCTATAGAATGGCAGCACTTATTAGAGAAATAGCATTTTAAACCCTCTTCTATAATCACCTTATTTGAAGTGTTACACCGTGTTTAAAATATTGAGAAACCAAATGGTATTTATCCACTGTGACAATGATTCAATATGCTTGCATATTTTTTGAGGGGACAGGGGCTATTTTTGGGTTAGTCATACACATTGCCTAGTATTCCCTGTTAAAGGGCATGTCCACCCTTAAAAATAGTTTTTGATATGCTGCTCCCCCATGTCTGGTAGCCCCAACCGCATGGTTAGTATTTTCCAAAAGCTCCCCAAACTCTTACTTACCTCCCCTCGTTCCTCCGCTGCACTGCCGGCCCTCTGCTTGCGAGAATGCAAGCAGAGGGGCGGGACCGGCAGTCGCGTCTGTGATTGGCTGAGCGGCAGCCAATCACGGACGCGGCTGCCGGTCACTCAGTGCAGCGGAGGAAAGAGGAGAGGTAAGTAAGAGTTTGGGGAGCTTTTGCAAAATACTAACCATGCGGTTGGGGCTGCCAGACATGGGGGAGGCAGCATATTAAAAAGGGTTTTACGCTAGGGGAGGATAGTAGAACGGGAGGGAGAGGGAGGGAGAGGGAGGGGGAGGGAGTGGGGAGAAGGGCTGCAGTACGCATGACAATATCTACCGGAGGCAAGGTAGCAGGCAGAGCCCTGCTAGCCTCCTGGTGGACAGTTTTTGGGACTTTAGGGGGGGTCTACAGGAGAACCCTATGGAGCTGGGATGTAAGGTAAGGATTACACTACACTACATGGTGGGGCCATTACTGGGGGGGATTATAAGTTTTTGGGGGTGGACATGCCCTTTAATATAGTACAGATTAATAAATGGATTGTTAGTTTGGTGATCTTGAATGAAAACAGTAGCACCTGGCCAATTGAAGAATGTACAATCAGCCAGAATTTTACAATTTTGATCACCTGGGCTGACAACATTATTTTAAGGCTAGGCATAAACAGGTTGATAATTTACCTCAATCAACCAAAATATTGCTATTATTATTAATATGGCTAAATTATTAAACTGTGGATGCTTAGCCTTATAATGTTATTCCTGTTGCGCTATCCCTTTGGTGCGGGTCAGAAAGCAAAGGTTTGTCTTAAAGTTGTAACTTGTTTGACTTGCTGGTGAAAGGGATATAAAAAAGTAGACCTAAAATCACCTGGCACTGCATAATTTACTAAAGATTAACTTGAAATCTTATATTTTAATAAATTAAAACCTAGTTTGTGATTAAATGGATTATTAGACAGTGACTTGAAAACACAAGAGCAGCCTGCTGTATTCCTAACATTTGTCATTTGGAACAGGTGTGCTTTCTTAGAAAACAGCGTGCTGGGGTCAGCAGGATTAACTGCACCTTCCATATGCTAATCCTCTCCTTCTGATAGGACTGTCCTTTTATGTTTGCAGCTTCAAATGTTTTTGTCATTGCATTACAATATGTATTGTGTTGTGCAATATGTAATGTAAACAGTGCCTCTCGTATAAAGTTTGAACGTTTTTTATTAGTAAAATTTGTCATATAGCTTATTCTGAAGATATCTAATGCTGCACATTATCAATAGATTAAAGGTGGCCATACACATGCGATTTCCATCGCATTATGCCGACAGATCACATAGGAACCGCACACATGGACCCAGCTGATTGCCCATACGTGGCATGGGATTGGTCTGGCATGCGGCCATATACAGGGCAATAGTATTGTGTCTCTTTAAAGTAAAGAGAGCCTTTACCAACAGACGGAAATTCTCAGTTTTTCTTGCACGACTGTAATGCCGACTACAGATGTTCCTTGAAATTACGGCCGGTTGGTTTCGGCCCCTGCACACTGCAGATATTAAGTAAATCCCATCGGTCCACAACGGTATTTAACTAATATTGCTAGTGAGTATGGTCACCTTAAGAATTGTAAATACAAAGAAGTGCTTAAAGGGCATCTATAGTGGGAAAATGAACTTTTTTTTTCTTTCTTTCCATGTGTTCTATAATTCCCTACAACCCCCAGAGTGTCTTCACTTTTTTCAGATTCCCTCTCTGTCCTGAGATACACCAGTTAGAAGAATACGTGATTGCATTCCTCTACTCCTACTTGGACTGTCAATCAAATCCCTGTGACTTGATCCCCCCTCCCTGCTCTGTAATAAACATAGAGATAACAGCATTAGCAGGGGGAGAAAGGTAGCTTTGATGTTAGATATAAGGCTGCACTTGACCCCCCTTCTTAATAGCTTTCACTGATTGATGATGGGTCACAAAGTGAGAGATCGTAAACTGTACTGATCTCCTTCTTTCGTGTCTCCAGGACAGCTTACTTTCTATTGGCCACTGTGCGTGGGTGTGTTTTTCAGGATGTTGAACTTTTAACTCCTACTGCACATAAAAAGCTTGTCGGTTAGCCGGAGCTGAGACATGGAGGAGGTAACAGAGGGGAGGGAGAAGGGGGGAATGCTGCACATAGATCTGACACCGTGGTTAAACAGAGTCAGTGACAGATATAGGATTAAGGCAGCACAGAGTACATGAATTTAACTTTGCAAAGGGGCAATGTGTTTTTTTCACTATAGATGCCCTTTAATATGTCAATAATATATTTTACTATATCAGCTTTGAGTATACATACTCAATACATACACTTTGTGTATGCGTGTATGTAGATTGATAGATTGATATATGATAGATCTCTAAATAAATAGGTTACATTAGGTTAAAAGAAATAGTAACATTAAAATAAGGCAGGTTAGAGTAGGTGAAGAGGCGAATAAAGATACAGTAACTAGATAGATTGAATGAATGTACCAAAAGATAAAAAGATAATCAATTCAAAAATGTATTGATGTTAATAAAAGACTAAAAGGTGATCTAATTTTTGTTTGCACTATTGTGCATCTGATTAAAACATGGATGGCTAGATAGCTAAATGATAGCTGAATAAATGATAAATAATTAAAAGATGGATGAAAAGGTGTCCTAGGACTGAACCCCTTTTTAAAGCAATTTTTTAGCATGTAAATTGATCCTGACATTAAAGATTTTGTATTTGATTGATAGCTAGATGGGTGGGTTATTAGGTAGGTAGGTAGATAGACAGATTAGATAGGTCAAAGTAGATTTATGCTAGTCATACACTTGCTCAACATTAAAGAAGCCCTTGGAGTGTACTTTTATACACACCTATACTTGAATGACAATATAGCTAGGTGAATGAGATATATCTCTTTCATCAGACATGGCCTATCCCAAAAAAATCTCAAATTTTCATATTTTACAGTATATACAGGATATTACATTATACTTTATCCTATTACAGGTTCTGTAAGCATTACAAATACAGATTTACGGTACGAAATGACATTATTATGTAATATAAAGTATATCCATATTACAGGTAATTATCAACATTGCAAATTTTCCTAACTTTCGTAGCAATTTTCCTAATTTTCCTAACAATTCTGCTCCGCAAAATTTAACCGTTTGGGTAGTCTGCCCAATGTGCCGTATATACCCCAATCCGAGTATAAGTCGAGGTACCTATTTTTACCTGAAAAATAGTAATAAGCTGAGGGTAGAAATTATCACTACTACTGTCTTCTGATTCAGTATTGTTTTGTGGCCTAAGTTGCCCTTTATATGGACAGCAAAATTCCCATACATTGATTCCATACAGTAATAGCCAAATCCAGTACCAGTAACCCCCAATTCCTTGGCACTCCAGATGTTTGGAAAATAGTAGTTTCTAAACATGTGGAGTGGCAAGGTTTAATTAACTTTTAATTAAGCTTACCATCATTTACAATTCTCCTGACCCCCATATAATAAAGGGCACTCTGGTCCCCATATAGTAAAGGGCACTCTGACCCCCATATAATAAAGGGAACCCCAATAGTTAAAAATGTCACCTGAAAGAGTTGTAGTTTCAAGCTGTCATTTGCACTGAGCTTGCAGATGTTTTTTGCCCCAAACTGAGAAGACCCATTACAGCATCCAGATGAGCAGTGACAGTGCTGAGTGAGTCCAGCAGCCAGACTACAGGAAGCAGGAAGGAATGTAAAGGCAGATTAGCTGCTCCTGTAACTTTTTATGCAGATAAAAGAGGTTTTTTAACACTGGTTACTACCTGCAATTGCAGCATTTGGAGCTAAATTGGGACTTGACCCGAGTATAAGACGAAGTTAGGTTTTCAGGCTAATTTTAAAGCCTGAAAATCTCGGCTTATACTCGAGTATATACGGTATATCTTGTCTTCATATCTTGTTTTCAATCACATGTATAGAAATTCCTAGGGGGTGTTCTTGATTAGTTTTGTGAGTGTGTGAATTTAGAACCCTTGCATTGTCCACCATTGAGCCATGGAAACATTACCTTAGGTAGGGAGCCCAACCCTGTTTGTTAAGTAATAAAAAAGTCCGCTTTAACTGAAGTGTCAAGTTGGTTATTCCCCTTTTAATAAAAAAGGGTAAGATTCTGAAATTCCGTTAAATCAAGGTGTGTGTTCTTCAGTATTTCCCAATGTTTTCTGATTATAGTGTTCAGAAAATGACTTGCAAGCCATGTCATGCTAAGCCTGATTGAGAAACTTAACAATCTGGTCATTGATGTTACTTTATTCATATAAATTAAAATGTATTTTTATGGCTTTTTTTTAAAAAACTGTTTGGCATTTGTAGAATCACCATATGGCTTTCAGGTTACTACACATTAAAAATCTAATACATGTCTATGTTATAGCATACATGTTACACCATTAACAAGAACGAAGGAATGGGCTGATATATACAGTACTGTAGATGAGAGTGTCAGGCTTAGTGTTGTTTACCATGAAAGATTTTAGTGCGTTCATATTTTTTTCTTTAGTTTTCCTATAAAAGGCATGTCCACCCCTTAATGGAAAATCGCATATTATTATTTTTATTATTGATTTATATAGCGCCAACATCTTCCGTGGCGCTTTACAATTACATAGTCATACAATACATACAGGGTTATACATATTATACAAAGTCTTACTTATTACATACACAGGTAATACATAATATAAGCACGCAGTGATGAGTTACTTACAGCAATACCGTGATACAATAGGAAAAAGGACCCTGCCCAAAGAGCTCACAATCTAGAGGAAATAGGGGTGAGACATAAGGTGACGGGAATCAGTAGGCTGTAAATAGATTGGCAGTGGAGTGAGAATAGCGAGTTGGATCATATTAGGTAGTAAGAGGGGTAATGTCTAGGCCAGGTTATATACTTGCCTGAAGAGGTGGGTTTTTAGGTTACGTTTGAAGGTATTAAGGGACGGTGAATATGGCAGTGAGCTGGGGCTGACCATTGGGAAGAAAAGAAGGCTAGACTTCTTTCATATGTGAAACTCAATTGTTTACTTTCATATGTGTCAATTTCAGTCTGAAAGAAATACCTGGTTCCAAAAGGCACCCAATTTTATTCTGTATAAGAATTTAAGGACTGGCTTTTGCCAGTCTTCCTGAGTGCTTCAGCACTATCTATAATACAGGAAGGCCCAGGGTCATAAAATTGTATGTGCTGTGGCTTCTCAACAAAGCAATATGGAGAGGTAGGAATAATTAATCCCACCTCCTTGCCCCAGGTACTTTTCATTTTTTAAAAAGTTTATTTTTACAGTATAGTTATCCTATCCTAATTTGTTACTTCCACAGTTTAACCTGCAGGTGACACCAGGAAAAGTACCTCTAAAACTGCTATATATACACAGTAGTTAACTTTCGAAGGTCAAATTTAGTTTACTTTTCACACTTCTGCATACATTTAATCCCTCTAAAACTGCAAATTTGTGTTATGCAAATAAATACTTCATTTAATCACTATCTCTTATCTGTCAAATTTGATTTGAAAACCAGCAGAGAACTACATCCTGCCATCTGGAATACCTGAATGTGACCTCAGCTGTCTGGCATGATCATTAAAAACAAGACAGCGTGGGGCAAACAGATGCATTGCTGTACCATTTTGGTTCAAATATAGATTTAAAAAAAAAATTTTTTTTTGCAACAAATTTAAAGGGTTTGTCCACCCTAAAATACGTGTCTTTCTGTAGTGTAGCCTTCCCCCTCCAGTTCCAACAGTATTGTCCATTTTTTTTTTAAAAATACCAGAGAACTTATTTACCAGCCTTCATTCCCACGGCCTCTGCCCGTGATGCTACTTCCGTGAAGGAAGTAACTTTATGGGTCAGACCAGCAGCCGCCTCTGTGATTGGCTGCTTAAATGAATGCTCGTAAGTAAGTAATCTGCTATTTTGTTTACAATGGACAATATGTTGGGAGGGGGAGGCTACACTATAGAAAAAGGGTTTAGCACAACACTTTAAATCCAGCTCGATGGATCTGGAGGGAGGGGAGAAATTGGCTCCACGTTGCATGACTGAATACCTCCCAGAGGCGACAGAAGAAGCAGAAAACTTTTGCCAGGAAGACAGCTCCTGCTCTTCACTTTCCTAGACTTTGGACAAGCACTACAGAGGAACCACTTGGATCAGAGATGTAAGGTAAGGATCTATTAACACTACACAGTGGGGCCAGCATGGGGTTAAATTTTAGTTTAGGGGGTGGACATGCCCTTTAAGATTTATTTTTCTGGAATTTCAGGAAACTGTGCTTATGAATTCTACAGTACTGAAATGAGAACAAAAAGTATAAAAGAAAAAGCATATGTCACCAAGAAAAACCTCACCATAAATGGGTAGTGGAAGTATTGTGATTTTAATTAAAAAACACCTCTATACAGTAGATGTGATTTAAAGCCCCATAACTTGCTTACTAATTTCAGCCAGCAACTACTTTTCTTTAGTGGATTAAGTTGGCTACACAACTTTCAATTCTTTGTCCCAACCGTCTGTTCGGCACTTCCTACTGGTTGGCCAGGACGAAGGAGAAGTATTACATTGGGGTATGTCACACTAATACTACAGAACTTTGTTTCTTTTTTTATAGTACAAACCCTAAAAAAAAAAATATTTTTACAGTGGTGGAGGTGTGGTTTGTACTAGTAACTCTGTATAAAAGTTAATGATGATGCAATATCCTGACGGTGGCACGCATGTTGCTGAAACGCGTAGATCACGCATCTCTTTTTTAATATGTTATAATAAAATACTATGTTTTTATCTAAGCCCAGAGAGTGCAACCTTTCCCAAGTACAGCAAAAGTTCTCCATTCCGTCCTCAAGTCAACAGCCGGGGTGCTCCAGTAATGAAGAAGTAGATAGAAAGCAGAGGATAACAAGCACTCCATGGTCTAATGAATATATTTATTAACCAAACAGTAGGTCTGAAGCACCTACGCGTTTCAGCCCATCAGTTCCGGGCCGTCATCTGTGTTACAGACCAATCAAGTGCACTTCCTTAAAAAAACCCAAACAAGTTAAATATCCCCGTTGCCCTCTTATTTATACTTTGCCAAAGATCCACAAGAGTCTGAGTGCTCCCCCTGGGAGAGCTATTGAATTTGCCTATGGTTCTCTGTTTAGACCTGTATCCCAATACTTAGTTTTTTGCAGCTATGACTTTATACCTTCGGGATAGTAGACATCTTATTGATATTCTTAAAGACATCACACATCCGACTGAAAATTTATTGTTGATTACTTGTAATGTTAAAAATCTATATACTATCATCCCACAGGAACAGGCGGTTGAGGCGTGTAGGGAGACCCTGGTGGACAGCAAACACCAGGGACCCCCAATTGAGTTTCTGTTGGATTTGTTGTTGTTCATTTTACAAAATAATTATTTTCATTTTGGCAAAGATCATTTTATTCAAAATACAGGTATTGCAATGGGCTCTAATGTAGCACCCTCCGTAGCGTCTGTATATGAGAAAATTTGAACAGGAGTTTATTGTTCCTATGATATCCAAGTCTATTGTATTATATAAAAGGTACATAGACGATAAGTGAGGCGGAGCTCTTTGTGCATGGGTTAAATGCTCTTCCCACTCCTGTTAAATTGACGTTTTCCTGTAGCACAAACCACATTGATTTTCTTGATATTCGAATTTTCAAAAATGATAACAAATTGGGAACTACGTTGTTTCGCAAGGACACGGATAGAAATTCAATTTTATATGGCACTAGCTGTCATCCAAACAACACTAAAAATGGATTAGTATATAGTCAGTTTCTACGTGTCCTCAAACAATAGGGAGAGTCAAAAAGCTGATACCCAACTGAAAGAAATGTATGACAGACTGATACATAGAGGGTATCATGCGGAGTTGGTGCGCAGACAATTGGATAGAGCCAAGCTCTATGTTAAAAGGGAGTGTAACATGCAGTCGCCACACATGTCCAGTAATGAGGAAATTGTTAATTGGTGTACCATCTATAATCCCTATAGCACCACACTACAGGAAAGTACCCAAAAACATTGGGATATCCTAAAAAAAGATAGACAACTGACATTTCTTCAGACCAGAATCCGTAATAAGTACAGAAGGGCCCATAATTTGGCCAATTATTTAGTGCAGACCGATATTGAAAGGCCACATCAAGATATCAACCAAGGGATATGGGGTCCCAAAAAATTGGGTTCTTATCGCTGTCCGAACTACATTACATGTAGTTTGATGCTTACTGGCAGAGATTTTGTCCATCCGCATACCGGGAAATGCATCCCAATTCGTCAGCGTTTTTCTTGTACAAGTAAATATGTGGTATACTTTTTGGTCTGTCCATGTGGGTCATATTATGTGGGCAAAACAAAAACCTCATTTGAAGAACGTATGGCCAATCATCGTGCGGCCATAAGACAAGCATTGGGGGTAACAAATCAATCTGCCATATGCTCCAAGTTTGGGGATTTGGCTGTTGCCCGCCACTTTAAAAAACAGGGTCATTCCCTTGCTAGTCTCAAGTGTATGGTCATTGATGGGTTAAGTGAAAGAATGCAAAAATCCAATGCTAATAAAGACAGACTGCTCCTGCAATTGGAGGCCAAGTGGATTTTCCACTTGGATACGCAGTCTCCAAGAGGTTTGAATGAGCAGTGGTCGTTACATTGTTTTTTATGATGAACTGCTAATGTGTAATGTGTTATTTGTTAAGGATCTTGATTGCTATACACTTGCAGGTAACAGCAGCTCCTGTGTTTTGTGAATAGTTATTTTGAATAGTTACCACTAAATGTGAAGTCAGCACTTGTATATGTTAAGATGCCTTGCTTAATTATTTTAGTTGTTTTTAATGGGTGTTTTGTAATAATGGTGGAGGTGTGGTTTGTACTAGTGACTCTGTTTAAAAGTACTTTGTTAATGATGATGCAATATCCTGACGACGACACGCATGTTGCTGAAACGCATAGATCACGCATCTCTTTTTTATATGTTATAATAAAATACTATTAGGGTTATTCAATAAAAGTTCTTATGTGTTAAAGGGTATGTCCACCCCAAAAAAATTTTTTTATATAAGATTCCCTGGGCTCCCAGCCCCAACCGCTATGTTTTTTCTTTAGAAAGCCCCCCAAACTCTACTTACCTCCCCTCTTTCCTCGCCGCGCTCCGGCCCTCTGCTTGCGAGAAATGCAAGCAGAGGCGGGGGGGGGGCCGGCAGCGCGGTCTGTGATGGCTGAGCGGCAGCCAATCACGGACGCGGCTGCCGGCAGCTCACTTCGCCGGAGGAAAGAGGAGAGGTAAGTTTGGGGAGCTTTCTAAAGATAAATACATAGCGGTTGGGGCTGGGGGCCAGGGGGAATCTTATATATTAATGTTTTTACGCTAGGGGGAGGGAATCGGGAGAGGGAGGGAGAGAGAGGGAGGGGGGAGAAGGGCTGCAGTACGCATGCCAAACTTCTCCGGAGGCCAGGTAGCTGGCAGATCCTATATGGACTCTGCTAGCCTCTGGTGGGAAGTTTTTGGGACTTTGGGGGGGGGAGTACAGGAGAACCTTATGGAGCTGGGGTGTGGGGTAAGGATTAAACTACACTACATGGTGGGGCCAGTAGTTGGGGGGATTATAGTTTTGGGGGTGGACATGCCCTTTAAAATGGTGCAAATTTAGCCCCAACCAATCAGATCTTATTAACATTAGAAAGCTAACATCTGATTGGTTGGGGCAAAATTAGCACCATTTTAAAACGATAAGAACGTTTATTACATCTCCCTGTATGTTTTTATCTAACCCCCGAGAGTGCAACCTTTCCCTTTTTTGACTTGATGTTGTATTCGTTTTGGATCTGCACCCGGGCACTATACAATATGTTATGGTGTGCTAACCTATTTTTCGCTATTTTTTTTATTATATATATATATATATATATATATATATATATATATATAGGTTAAGGAAGGAGTCGCACACCAATATTGGTGTGCGACTCCTCCTTAACCTCTATGTATTGTTTTAGCTACATAACGGAGTACCTTGGAGATACGCCGCTGCTACAATTTTCTGTGGGGCTGCTGCTCTTTATATCTATATATGTGGGGCTGCTGCTCTTATATCTCATATATATATGTAGACAAACGTAGGAGCATTCCAGGAATTTTTAATCAGTTTATTGTCAATAACACATCAAGCGGCAACGTTTCGGCCCTGTGCGCCTATTATATATTATATATATATATATATATATATATATAATAGGGTTTTGTACAATGAAAAAAACATAGGAAAGAAGTTAAAATGAAATGAAAAAACCGTTAATTAAGAAATTCTGTCAAATCCTGGTTCTTATAGTGTGACATACCCCAATCTAATACTTTGTTGAAGCAGTGTCGATTTTATTGCAGTTGTTTTGAAGAGGAGTCTGGAGTTCTGTTTTGTAAGTTTTGCCTACTATTCATTTAACTATCAGGAGAAGTTTTCACTAATGTATGGCCATTATAAAGGCCCTGAAGCTGGTTTGGCTGGAGATATATCGGTGTTTTTATTCCCAATACCATATTAAAGCACTAATGTCATTGGTTGAAGACCATCCTCCCCTCTCAATCTTCAGAGAAATGTAAAAGAAATTAGGAGAAAAACCATTGGACATCCTTTTGGTGGGAGGCTATGGAAAGTCCACTCTCACTTACCTTCCCTTTTAACCCCTAGCTGTCACAAGAGAATCTGTACAGAAATTCTCACAATTAGAACTCTGAGATCCCAAAATGGACCCAGACTGTGCCAACATAATATGACATGTTTTCAACATTTTGTTTCTTTTTATGGAAAGCCCGGGGTCAGTGCTTCAGTGCTTCCAACACTAATGTGAACACACAAGTGCTCTGTCGTGGTCCAGACCATCTTCCCCTCTTGGTTGTCCAGCCACAGACCTACCAAGGGGGGATCCATAGGGTCTCTCATTGACAGGAGGCTTTGGAAGTCCCTCAAATACTACCTCATCCTAACTGCCAGCAGCAATGAGAAGCTCACTTATGTCCTGTTGCTGGTCCAATCACAGTGTGGAACTGGGCTGCTGCCACCTTCTTAGTCTCTTTGTTGATTTAACCCTCTTTTCTACTTTAATGTAGTTGCCATTTTAATAGCCTATTAAATCCTTTCATACCACTGTTAAAACAGAATTTTAGTTTTTAGCTCTCCCATGTAAATTGTCTGCTCTTTCAATTCCAAAGAAAAGCAATTCTTAATCATTTTGACACCCAATTAATTTTGATGTCTGAATAATTAACATTGGAGCCCGTAAATGTATTGCCAAAAACTGCAGTGACAGAGAAAAGTTTTCTTGCATCCACAGCCAAATCACTTTAACCCTTTCTGCAGTATCATTAAAGAAGTTGCCATTATTTGTGCATGAAAGATCATTGTTGAAGGATGGTTGTATGTGTTAGTAATTGAGTTGTGGTATTTATATTTGCAATGAAGTCAGTGGTGAGCAATTAAATTTCACAAATCCTCATATGTTATACCGTTTATCTACTGTGAATAACTTCTCCCTTCTGCTGTCAACCACTCTGTCTATGGTTCTTTACTTTCAACAATCTTTTCCAAGATCGGGAGCTATTGTTGCAGTTCTCGTGCGGCTCCCTGTGAAATTTAATTGTTTTCCAATAAGACAGTCGGGAGCTATTGTTGCAGTTGTGACAATTTTTTATTCACCTATCTTTATACACAAATGGCAACGTTCCGAGCAGATCTCTGCTCTTTCTTGAGGCTTGAGAAAGAGCAGATATTTGCTTGAAACGTTGTCTTATTGGAAAACAATTAAATTTCACAGGGAGCTGCACGTGAAACTTGTATTGTGAGAGGCCAGACCAATAGGTTCAACTCAATTGTCATTATTGACATAGCAAAACTGCATTTTATAAAAAGATTAAATTAAGCTCCCTGGTTCATTGGATTTTTAACAGGTGTGTAATATTTTAGATCCTTTCCATCAAACTCAATTAATCAATTTATCAGGTAATTCTTAATAAAAGAAACTTAAAGGGTATGTCCACCCAAAAAAACATTTTTTTAATATAAGATTCCCCCTGGGCTCCCAGCCCCAACCGCTATGTTTTTTTCTTTAGAAAGCCCCCCAAACTCTACTTACCTCCCCTCTTTCCTCCGCTGCGCTCCCGGCCCTCTGCTTGCGAGAAAATGCAAGCAGAGGGGCGGGACCGGCAGCCGCGTCTGTGATTGGCTGAGCGGCAGCCAATCACGGACGCGGCTGCGGAGCTCACTTCGCCGGAGGGAAGAGGAGAGGTAAGTAAAGTTTGGGGAGCTTTCTAAAGATAAAAACATAGCGGTTGGGGCTGGGAGCCCAGGGGGAATCTTATATATTAATGTTTTTACGCTAGGGGGAGGGAATCGGGAGAGGGAGGGGGGAGGGGAGGGGAAAAGGGCTGCAGTACGCATGCCAAACTTCTCCCGGAGGCCAGGTAGCAGGCAGAGTCCTATATGGACTCTGCTAGCTCCGGTGGGCAGTTTTTGGGACTTTGGGGGGGGACTACAGGAGAACCTTATGGAGCTGGGATGTGAGGTAAGGATTAAACTACACTACATGGTGGGGCCAGTGTTGGGGGATTATAGTTTTGGGGGTGGACATGCCCTTTAATAAAAAATAAATTAAATCCAGCTGAGACATCATAATATAAGATTCTTTTTGGGTACAGGTCTAGTATTGAGGGTCCAGCAGGGGCAGCCAAGGGGCCACATGTGCTCCTGGGCCTACTTTGCCTGGGTTATGTTTGAAGTTGTACCATAAAGATTTCTTTTTTGGTAAGGTAAAACAAAATTTTTTCAATAATTATTTATCTGGGTTAAAATGTTAGCAGGGTAATTTCTATACTGCTTTTTAAAATATGTTACATTTTTAGGGCAAGGGCCATTATTGCTCTTTTTTGCTCTCCTTAATCTAATGTACCAATCCAATTGTCTCTTGGTACTTTGCAATTTTATGTTAAACCTTAACATGATTTTAACACCATCTATTAGCTGGTGTTAAATAAATTATGTTGGCATTAAATAAGTTATGCAATAGTGCCAAAATCACATAGTTTTCTGAACCGTCACAATTACAGGATTAAAGTCGACAAAAAAATGGGTTAGCATAACTTTAAGACTAATGTGCATTTGCAACTCTTGGTACATCACCACCTTTAAGCCAGAATTAGGAAGAAGCAGAAAATGGTTAATCCAACAACCTTCACAGACCAATGATGACTTACAATTAGAACTAGAAAGGGAAAGTTTAAGTCTAAACTTTGAATTTGGCTTGACACTGGACACATTCCCATGGAAGCCTATTTAAAGGTAACTAAGTCAAAAAAACTAATTTAGATTTATCCTCAATAAAAGACAGTTTTTGGTTATAACACACAAAAGACATACCCCCTCAACCAGACCCAGGTACACACACCATACTAATCTACTTATCCATTACTGTGGCAGCCATACTTAAAGGTTAACTAAAGTAAAAAAAAAACTAATTTAGATGTATTCTCAATAAAATATTTTATGGTTGTAAACACAAAAAAGACATACCCCCTCAACCAGACCCAGGTACACACACCTACTGATCTACTTATCCATTACGGTGGCAGCCATATTTAAAGGGTAACTAAGTCAAAAGAACAAATTTAGATTTATCCTCAATAAAATATAGTTTTATGTTGTAAGCAACAAAAAAGACACACTCTCTCAACCAGACCTAGGTACACCCACCTACTATCTACTAATTCATTATGGTGGTAGCCATACTTAAAGGGTAACTAAAGTAAAAAAAAACTAATTTAGATTTATCCTCAATAAATATAGTTTTATGGTTGTAAACACAAAAAAGACACACACCCTCAACCAGACCCAGGTACACACACCTACTGATTTACTTATCCATTACTGTGGCAGCCATACTTAAAGGTTAACTAAAGTCAAAAAAATTAATTTTGATTAATAATAAAAAAAGATTTGTTTTTTAACCCCCATGTGGCACAGTTACATACACCTACTGACCTACCCCTCCATTACTGTTGCAGTCATACCTAAAGGGTAACTAAAGTAAAAAAAAAAAAAAAATTTTGACCAATCATCAAAAAAGTTTGATTTTTTAACCCCCAACTGGACACAGGTACACACACCTACTGATCTACTTATCCATTACTGTGGCAGCCATACCTAAAGGGTAACTAAAGTTAAAGAAATTTTTTACCAATCATCAAAAAAGTTTGTTTTTTTAACCCCCAACCCGACACAGTAACACACCCTACTGATTACTTATCCATTACTGTGGCAGCCATACTTAAAGGGTAACTAAACTCAAAAAAACAATTTTGACCAATCATCAAAAAGATACAGAGAGATTCATAAAAGTTCTTATCATTGAAAATGGTGCTAATTTTGCCCTAACCAATCAGATGTTAGCTTTCTGATTGATTGGATCAAAATTAGCACCACTTTGGGCTGGGTACACACAAAAGTTTTTTTGTCCCAAAAAAGCGTTCTCTACAAACTCATCATTCCCATTATTGAGTTTTAAAATCTGCACACATATTCCCTTCCAAAATGCAGCCCTTCAAGCCAAATTCAAATTTAGACTTAAACTTTCCCTTTCTAGTTCTAATTGTAAGTCATCATTGGTCTGTGAAGGTTTTTGGTTAACCATTTTCTTTCTCTTCTTCCTAATTCTGGCTTAAGGTGGTGATGTACCAAGAGTTGCAAATGCACATTAGTCTTAAAGTTATGCTAACCACCATTTTTTTTGTCGACTTTAATCCTGTATTGTGACGGTTCAGAAAACTATGTGATTTTGGCACTATTGCATAACTTATTTAATGCCAACATAATTTATTTAACACCAGCTAATAGATGGTGTAAAATCATGTTAAGGTTTACACATTTGCAAAGTACCAAGAGACAATTGGATTGGTACATTAGATTAAGAGAGCAAAAAAGCAATAATGGCCCTTGCCCTAAAAATGTAACATATTTTAAAAGCAGTATAGAAATTACCCTGCTAACATTTTAAACCCAGATAATAATTATTGAAAAACTTTGGTTTTACCTGACCACAAAGCAATTCTTAATGTACAACTATTATACCTAACCCAAGCAAAGTAAGGCCCAGGAGCCACATGTGGCCCCTTGGCTGCCCCTGACTGGACCCTCAATACTATACCTGCACCCAAAAGAAATCTTAATGAATTGATTGTCTCAGGCTGGATAATTAATTGATTTTTATTAAGGGCATGTCCACCCCCAAAACTATAATCCCCCAACTACTGGCCCCACCATGTAGTGTAGTTTAATCCTTACCTCACATCCCAGCTCCATAAGGTTCTCCTGTAGTCCCCCCCCAAAGTCCCAAAAACTGCCCAGGAGGCTAGCAGAGTCCATATAGGACTCTGCCTGCTACCTGGCCTCCGGGAGAATTTTGGCATGCGTACTGCAGCCCTTTTCCCCTCCCTCCCCCCTCCCTCTCCCGATTCCCTCCCCCTAGCGTAAAAACATTAATATATAAGATTCCCCCTGGCCTCCAGCCCCAACCGCTATGTTTTTATCTTTAGAAAGCTCCCCAAACTTTACTTACCTCTCCTCTTCCCTCCGGCGAAGTGAGCTGCGGCAGCCGCGTCCGTGATTGGCTGCCGCTCAGCCAATCACAGACGCGGCTGCCGGTCCCGCCCCTCTGCTTGCATTTTCTCGCAAGCAGAGGGCCGGAAGCGCAGCGGAGGAAAGAGGGGAGGTAAGTAGAGTTTGGGGGGCTTTCTAAAGAAAAAAACATAGCGGTTGGGGCTGGGAGCCCAGGGGAATCTTATATTAAAAAATGTTTTTTTGGGTGGACATACCCTTTAAGTTTCTTTTATAAGAATTACCTGATAAATTGATTAATTGAGTTTGATGGAAAGGATCTAAAATATTACACACCTGTTAAAATCCAATGAACCAGGGAGCTTAATTTAATCTTTTTATAAATGCGTTTTGCTATGTCAATAATGACAATTGAGTTGAACCTATTGGTCTGGCCTCTCACAATACAAGTTTCACGTGCAGCTCCCTGTGAAATTTAATTGTTTTCCAATAAGACAACGTTTCAAGCAAAATCTGCTCTTTCTCAAGCCTCAAGAAAGAGCAGAGATTGCTCGGAACGTTGCCATTTGTGTATAAAGATAGGTGAATAAAAATTGTCACAACTGCAACAATAGCTCCCGACTGTCTTATTGGAAAACAATTAAATTTCACAGGGAGCCGCACGAGAACTGCAACAATAGCTCCCGATCTTGAAAAGATTGTTGAAAGTAAAGAACCATAGACAGAGTGGTTGACAGCAGAAGGGAGAAGTTATTCACAGTAGATAAACGGTATAACATATGAGATTTGTGAAATTTAATTGCTCACCACTGACTTCATTGCAAATATAATACCACAACTCAATTACTAACACATACAACCATCCTTCAACAATGATCTTTCATGCACAAATAATGGCAACTTCTTTAATGATACTGCAGAAAGGGTTAAAGTGATTTGGCTGTGGATGCAAAAAACTTTTCTCTGTCACTGCAGTTTTTGGCAATACATTTACGGGCTCCAATGTTAATATTCAGACATCAAATTAATTGGGTGTCAAAATGATTAAGAATTGCTTTTCTTTGGAATTGAAAGAGCACAATTTACATGGGAGAGCTAAAAACTAAATTCTGTTTTAACAGTGGTATGAAAGGATTTAATAGGCTATTAAAATGGCACTACATTAAAGTAGAAAGAGGGTTAAATCAACAAAAGACTAAGAAGGTGGCAGCACCCCAGTTCCACACTGTGATTGGACCAGCACAGGACATAAGTGAGCTTCTCATTGCTGCTGGCAGTTAGGATAGGTAGTATTTGAGGGACTTCCAAAGCCTCCTGTCAATGAGAGACCCTATGGATCCCCCCTTGGTAGGTCGTGGCTGGACAACCAAGAGGAAGATGGTCTGCCCACGACAAGCACTTGTGTGTTCACATTAGTGTTGGAAGCACTGAAGCACTGACCCCGGGCTTTCCATAAAAGAACAAAATGTTGAAAACATGTCATATTATGTTGGCACAGTCTGCTGGTCCATTTTGGGATCTCAGAGTTCTAATTGTGAGAATTTCTGTACAGATTCTCTTGTGACAGCTAGGGTTAAAAGGGAAGGTAAGTGAGAGTGGACTTTCCATAGCCTCCCACCAAAAGGATGTCCAATGGTTTTTCTCCTAATTTCTTTTACATTTCTCTGAAGATTGAGGGGGAGGATGGTCTTCAACCAATGACATTAGTGCTTAATATGGTATTGGGAAAAAAACAACCCGATATATCTCCGCCAAACCAGCTTCAGGGCCTTTATAATGGCCATACATTAGTGAAAACTTCTCCTGATAGTTAAATGAATAGTAGGCAAAAACTTACAAATCCAGAAATACCAGACTCCTCTTCAAAACAACTGCAATAAAATCGACAACTGCTTCAACAAAGTATTAGATTGGGGTATGTCACACTAATAGAACCAGGATTTGACAGAATTTCTAATTAACTGTTTTTTCATTTCATTTTAACTTCTTTCCTATGTTTTTTTCATTGTACAAAACCCTATATTATATATATTATAATATATATATATATATATATATATATGCGCACAGGGCCGAAACGTTGCCGCTTGATGTGTTATTGACAATAAACTGATTAAAAATTCCTGGAATGCTCCTACGTTTGTCTACATATATATATGAGATATAAGAGCAGCAGCCCCACATATATGAGATATAAAGAGCAGCAGCCCCACAGAAAATTGTACAGCGGGTGCGTATCTCCAAGGTACTCCGTTATGTAGCTAAAACTATACATAGAGTTTAAGGAAGGAGTCGCACACCATATTGGTGTGCGACTCCTTCCTTAACCTATATATATATATATATATATATATATATATATATATATATATATATAAAAAAATAGCGAAAAATAGGTTAGCACACCATAACATATTGTATAGTGCCCGGGTGCAGATCCAAAACGAATACAACATCAAGTCAAAAGAGGGAAAGGTTGCACTCTCGGGCTTAGATAAAAACATACAGGTTATTCAATAAAAGTTCTTATCGTTTTAAAATGGTGCTAATTTTGCCCCAACCAATCAGATGTTAGCTTTCTAATGTTAAATAAGATCTGATTGGTTGGGGCTAAATTTGCACCATTTTAAAGGGCATGTCCACCCCCAAAACTATAATCCCCCCAACTACTATGGCCCCACCATGTAGTGTAGTTTAATCCTTACCCCACATCCCAGCTCCATAAGGTTCTCCTGTACTCCCCCCCCAAAGTCCCAAAAACTTCCCACCAGGAGGCTAGCAGAGTCCATATAGGACTCTGCCAGCTACCTGGCCTCCGGGAGAAGTTTGGCATGCGTACTGCAGCCCTTCTCCCCCTCCCTCTCTCTCCCTCCCTCTCCCGATTCCCTCCCCTAGCGTAAAAACATTAATAATATAAGATTCCCCCTGGGCCCCAGCCCAACCGCTATTGTATTATCTTTAGAAAGCTCCCCAAACTTACCTCTCCTCTTTCCTCCGGCGAAGTGAGCTGCCGGCAGCCGCGTCCGTGATTGGCTGCCGCTCAGCCAATCACAGACCGGCTGCCGGTCCCGCCCCTCTGCTTGCATTTTCTCGCAAGCAGAGGGCCGGAGCGCGGCGGAGGAAGAGGGAGGTAAGTAGAGTTTGGGGGGCTTTCTAAGAAAAAAATAGCGGTTGGGGCTGGGAGCCCAGGGGGAATCTTATATAAAAAAATTTTTTGGGTGGACATCCCTTTAAACAATAAGAACTTTTATTGAATAACCCTAATAGTATTTTTATATAACATATAAAAGAGATGCGTGATCTATGCGTTTCAGCAACATGCGTGTCGTCGTCAGGATATTGCATCATCATTAACAAGTACTTTTAAACAGAGTCACTAGTACAAACCACACCTCCACCATTATTACAAAACACCCATTAAAACAACTAAAATAATTAAGCAAGGCATCTTAACATATACAAGTGCTGACTTCACATTTAGTGGTAACTATTCAAAATAACTATTCACAAAACACAGGAGCTGCTGTTACCTGCAAGTGTATAGCAATCAAGATCCTTTAACACATTACACATTAGCAGTTCATCATAAAAGCAATGTAACCACTGCTCATTCAAACCTCTTGGAGACTGTGTATCCAAGTGGAAAATCCACTTGGCCTCCAATTGCAGGAGCAGTCTGTCTTTATCAGCATTGGATTTTTGCATTCTTTCACTTAACCCATCAATGACCATGCACTTGAGACTAGCAAGGGAATGACCCTGTTTTTTAAAGTGCGGGCAACAGCCAAATCCCCAAACTTGGAGCATAGGCAGATTCATTTGTTACCCACAATGCTTGTCTTATGGCCGCACGATGATTGGCCATAACGTTCTTCAAATGAGGTTTTTGTTTTTGCCCACATAATATGACCCACTGGACAGACCAAAAAGTATACCACATATTTACTTGTACAAGAAAAACGCTGACGAATTGGGATGCATTTCCGGTATGCGGATGGACAAAATCTCTGCCAGTAAGCATCAAACTACATGTAATGTAGTTCGGACAGCGATAAGAACCCAATTTTTTTGGGACCCCCATATCCCTTGGTTGATATCTTGATGTGGCCTTTCAATATCGGTCTGCACTAAATAATTGGCCAAATTATGGGCCCTTCTGTACTTATTACGGATTCTGGTCTGAAGAAATGTCAGTTGTCTATCTTTTTTTAGGATATCCCAATGTTTTTGGGTACTTTCCTGTAGTGTGGTGCTATAGGGATTATAGATGGTACACCAATTAACAATTTCCTCATTACTGGACATGGTGGCGACTGCATGTTACACTCCCTTTTAACATAGAGCTTGGCTCTATCCAATTGTCTGCGCACCAACTCCCATGATACCCTCTATGTATCAGTCTGTCATACATTTCTTTCAGTTTGGTTTCATGTCTCTAGCTCAAAAACTGTGGGAGGAGATACGGTCCAAAAAAGCGGAAGAATAAAATGGAAGAAAAAGAAGAAATAGAAAGAACAGTAATTTGGCTTTTTCAAGCCAAATGAATGAACTTAGAAACCCAGTGCATTGCCTTTGCAGTTGCAGACATCTTAGGAGTATAGAAGTAATGTGGGTTCAAATAGAACCCAGTTTCGTATCGAATCTGAGGGTTTTTGAAGTCCCGACAAAACTTTCGGAACTCCCGGATTTCACAAAACACGAATTTTTCGAGTTTTCTATTTTTATCGAAGACTCACTAATCATCGAATTTACGGACCATTCACTAACCATTGAATGTACCATTCGTTTTCGCTAACCCTCAAATGTACCGTTCGCTAACCCTAGGAAGGATCGTTCGTTCATTCGCTTTCGCAAGCCTTCGAATGTTCCGTTCGCTAACCCTAGGAAGGATCGTTCGGTCATTCGATAGTCCTCGAATGTACCGTTCGCTAAGCCTGGAAGGATCTTTCGTTTATTCGTTCGATAATCCTCTAATGTACCGTTCTCTAACCCTAGTAATATAATAACCATATAATAACCTAGTCATATAATAACCATATAATAACCTGGTTATTATATTGTTATTATAGGACTAGGTTATTATATGGTTATTATATTACTAGGTTATTATATGATTATATTACTAGGTTATTATATGGTTATTATATGGTTATGATATGACTAGGTTATCATATGGTTATTATATTACTAGGTTATTATATGGTTATTATATTACTAGGTTATTATATGGTTATATGACTAGGTTATTATATGGTTATTATATTACTAGGTTATTATATGGTTATTATATTACTAGGTTATTATATGGTTATTATATTACATGGTTATTATATGGTTATTATAACCATATAATCATATAATAACCTAGTCATATAATAACATATAATATAGTGGATAATGTACCCCCTACTGTAAATTATAAGGATATTAGAATTCACCGAGGAGTTCCGTGACCATATAAAAGCACGAGGCCGGAGGTCGAGTGCCTTTTATACAGGCCACGGAACTCCGAGGTGCCTTCTAATATCCCTATGAATTTACAGTAGGGGGTACATTATCCATTATAACCCACCCCACCCTCATTTATAAACAAACCCATGGTTATTGTGCAGTCCACAGGCTGCTGTCCCCACACCACACACTACTGATTCTTCTTTTCTGACCCCTTCTCCTCCTGACACACACACACACCTGACACACACACACACACACCTCTGACACACACACACACCTGACACACACACACCTGACACACACACACACCTGACACACACACACACCTGACACACACACACACACACCTGACACACACACACACCTGACACACACACACACACACACCTGACACACACACCTGACACACACACACACACCTGACACACACACACACCTGACACACACACCACTCTTTCTTTCCTCTCCTGCCCCGTAGTTTTCTGCATATAGTCAGCTGACCCCTGCTCCTCCTGGCAGTCCCACCCACCTGCTGCTTTCAGTGATCCGGCCGGAGTCTAACAGCTTAGACCGCACCCCTTCTGCTGCCTCCTGGATTATCTCACATAACACCGGCTTCTCATACTTGCTTCCGGGTATACGGCTCTTCATTAGATCAAAGGTACTTTTCCCAGGTACTTCCGTGTTATTATCGGCGCGCTACTGCGTAGTAGCGCGCCGATTATAGGGATATTTTTTACAGTTTATGCCCATAGGGATCAATGGAAGGGGTGGGTTATAACCATATAATAGCCTAGTAATATAATAACCATATAATAACCTAGGCATATAATAACCATATAATAACCAAGTAATATAATAACCATATAATAACATAGTAATATCACCTTAACACCTGGCTGTGATATGCTAATTGGGATTTTCCAGGGTACATAATTGCCACAGATTCTTGTACAAGTCATTCTGAATTGAGAAAGCCAGTCGGATGACTAGCGAAACGTCTTCAAGAACTACATTTCAAGTCCAGTTGATCTAATTGAATACAACCGATATGCTTAATTTAATTTTTTTTCTAGAAATGTGTGCAGTATTTTAAGCCTAGTCTAATTTGCTATGCTTTTATTGGAAGGACAGTACAAGAACCAGATGGTGTGAATACATTGAAAAGGCAGGTCTAGCATAAATCTTATATATTTGTAGAACTGTGTCACATGATCAGTGAGAGCAAGTCACATTAAAAGGGATTGACTATATGTATAGTGGTTGGCAAAAGTATTCGGCCCCCTTGAAATTTTCCACATTTTGTCACATTACTGCCACAAACATGAATCAATTTTATTGGAATTCCATGTGAAAGACCAATACAAAGTGGTGTACTCGTGACAAGTGGAACGAAAATCATACATGATTCCAAACATTTTTAACAAATCAATAACTGCAAAGTGGGGTGTGTGTAATTATTTTGGCCAAAAAGTTCCATTTTGGTCTCATCTGACCAGAGCACCTTCTTTCACATGTTTGCTGTGTCCCCCACATGGCTTGTGGCAAACTGCAAATGGGACTTCTTATGCTTTTCTGTTAACAATGGCTTTCTTCTTGCCACACTTCCATAAAGGGCAACTTTGTGCAGTGCACGACTAATAGTTGTCCTATGGACAGATTTCCCCACCTGAGCTGTAGATCTCTGCAGCTCATCCAGAGTCACCATGGGCCTCTTGACTGCATTTCTGATCAGCGCTCTCCTTGTTCGGCCTGTGAGTTTAGGTGGATGGCCTTGTCTTGGTAGGTTTACAGTTTTGCCATACTACTTCCATTTCTGAATGATCGCTCTGTGGGATGTTCAAGGCTTTGGAAATCAATAAAGTTATTTCTCAATAACTTTATCCCTGACCTGTCTGGTGTGTTCTTTGGACTTCATGGTGTTGTTGCTCCCAAGATGAGGCCGTCACAGAGCAGCTATATTTGTACTGACATTAGATTACACACAGGTGCACTCTATTTAGTCATTAGCACTCATCAGGCAATGTCTATGGGCAAGTGACTGCACTCAGACCAAAGGGGGCTGAATAATTACACACACCCCACTTTGCAGTTATTGATTTGAAAATTCAAATTAAAAATGTTTGGAATCATGTATGATTTTCGTTCCACTTCTCATGTGTACACCACTTTGTATTGGTCTTTCATGTGGAATTCCAATAAAATTGATTCATATTTGTGGCAGTAATGTGACAAAATGTGGAAAATTTCAAGGGGGCCGAATACTTTTGCCAACCACTGTAAATCAGTGGCATATTATGTAAGTGCTGTGGTTTAATGATATAAAAATTTGTCTCCTTGGCCTCAGTAGTCAAAGGTATGTTGGATGAAATAAAGTAAATGCCTTTGATGAAAAGATCATCTTGCCAGGTGTTTAGCATCTCACATGAGTTGGGGCTGAAAGGCAGCTCACGACACAATTAATATACAAATATGGTACATACATATAGACATATGTAGTGCTAGCTATCCAACAGTCTGTAAAGTTAAAAAAATGGTTCCAAAATATACCTAAAAAATGATCTTAAGTTGTAAAAAATCTCTTAAATGCACTACATTAAAAATATGTCTAAACCTGTGATACTTCAGAATACCGTATATACTCGAGTATAAGCCGAGGTTTTTAGGTTTTAAAATAAACCTAAAAACCTTGCCTCGGCTTATACTCGAGTCAAGTCCTTACCGGCATCACTCAGCACTCTGAATCCGGCTGCCGCACGCATAGTTAGCACTGTGGATTTGCCGGCTGACGTCACTACTCGGCGCCGGGCGTGAGAGGCGCCGAGTAGTGACGTCAGCTGGCAAATGCACAGTACTTACTTAGTGTGCGGCAGCCGGATTCGGAGTGCTGAGCGATGCCGGTAAGGATTCAGATGCAATCCGTTGGCCCTGCTCAGGGCAGCATAATCCCAGGAGTGGCCCATTGTAATGTGCAGTATCCCCGTGCTTCTTGCATTTCAGCTTTGAAGGGAAGTAGATTTGGAAGCTGCTTGTACGGTGACTGAGACCCAGAGGGGTGACATTAAATTTTGAAAATATTGATTGGTATTGGGTATTGCCACTGTTTACATTATCGTACGTTGATTATATTGATAAACTAATACAATATTCACCCCCAAAGATAACTGTAAACTGTATAAAATACAATACAGTTCAGCACCAAGAACACTGAGGTGCCTCAATATAAAATTGTATTGTTAGGTGTGCCAAAGGATTCAGAGTCTGAGAGTGTTGGCTATCTAGAGGCAAATCACAGAAATGTAGGACACTCTATTTGCATACAGTAGTGCTTAAGGGGCTCAGAGTCTGAGAGTAGCCATAATTTTCACCCTCGGCTTATACTCGGGTCAGTCAGGTTTTCCTATTTTTTCAGGTAAAAATAGGTACCTCGGCTTATACTCGGGTCAGCTTATACTCGAGTATATAGGGTATTTAAATTTTAGTGCATTCAAACATTTAACATATCTAATGCAAATTATAATTATTATGGATTTATATAGCTTTACAATTACATTTATACGTTTATACCAGACTCTGTAAGGAGCTTACAATCTAAGCCACAGGTGTCAAACTTGCAGCCCTCCAGATGTTTGAAAACTACGACTCTCAGAACCCCCCAGGTACACACTGCAAACAAGGAATTCTGATCTAAGCACATAAGAGTTTTTGAGACTTATAATATTCACTTTTTGAAATAGGAAATCAGCTTATGTATAGTAAATAATGCATCCCGTATTGTAAAAAAGAAGGATATTAAGTCACTAATTAGTTTTATGAAAATATAAAAGTACAAGGCCACAAGTACAGACATTGCTCTAAAAGGGGGCTTTATTTTCCGTATACTGTATTTTTCATATTATTACTTGTGCATGTAATATACCAGGTAAAATGAAATACACAGACTAAATGAAAAAAAAACGTTTTTTTTGTTAATTATTGTATATTAGTTGGCAAATATATATCTTGTTTGCTAGTCACATCACAGTAGATGGTTTTGAAATGAAAAAACTTTCAAACTAGTTCTTTATCACATTGTGGAATCCCTGTGGAGAGAACTTGGTAGACTGTTTGCTGACAGGTTTTTGAAGTATTACTGTGATTGTGAATTTAATTTACTCCTACTCTGAGCTGTAGCACCTTGTACATAAAAACATAACAAGAAAAGAGAACTATAGTAGGAAATATTCCTGTGTTAAAACTCAATTGGAAGCTCTAATCAAGTACTTTTATTTTATTAATTTGTACATTTGCTAAAATTCCTGTTTGGAAAGAGTATTTTTTTACCATGTTTCTGTTTAACCCAACCCACACCCAGTATAACTGAAATATTTCACATCCTACTCAAAATGCTCAAATGAGTAGTATGAGTAGTATTTCTTTACATACATCGCTGCCCAAAAGCCTGCAGTTTTTTTATCAATTGCAAAGCATGTTTTGCAGACTCATTCAGTAATATTGTCATGGACTTGGATAGTGCTGAAGTCACCAGAAACAGGAACAAAGGCAGTGTCACTAATTAGATTGATTTTAAGGTACATGTATTTTTCTCAAATTGTGATCGAAATTTTTAATGAAAAAAGCCAAAATTTACCACCTTGTGCTGTCAAACTTCTGCAGATTTTAGTGTAAAATCTGCTGAAAATGGGAACTGGAAGATGGGATTTACAGAAATTATCCGCCTGAAACTATCTTGTTTTTGTTGTTGTTGAGAAACCACTTAATGTCATCACATGGTTCGATCTAAATATTAGCAAAACGAATTGTTTATATACTGTTTGTTTAGAATTGTTTAATACTGTTTACTGAATTTGTTAAAACAATCAAAATAACGACCTTGTGTATGGCTTGCTTTAAATTGGATAGTGTTTTGTTGTGTTTAGATTTTTAGTCCATCAATTTCATTCCTTCACAAAAGCACCTTGATGGCTGTTGATGCAAAGAAAAGCTAGAAAAACAATAACTTTTTCTTTTGCTAGTCTCCCCAAGGAAAAGAAAATTTTCCATGCAGTCAGAAGGACTTCCTAAATCACCATTCTTTCACTGTGAAATTGTTGAATTTTTCCCACAACTGCCCCACTTGATGTAAGAGCATTTTTAATAACATATTGCAAGTGTAGGTTCCATAAAATAATACAAATTAAAATATTTAGTGGTGATGCATAGGGATCCGGAACCTACAAATAAATTCGTAGCTGAGTCCACACTACAACACACAAAAAAGCGATGTGCTTTCTGTCCGCTTTCGCTATCCACTTGTGTCTGCTTGTATCCGCTTTTGCATGCAATTGTGCTTGCATTTGGCAGGGTATTATGGGTAAAACAAAAATTGCATGTCATGTTGATTGTGTCAGCTTTTATATGCGCTTCCATAGACTTGTATTAAGTGCGATTTTGACAAAACCGAACAAAATTGCTTGTGGGACGTTACCAACAATTTTTTAATAACAGCAATTGTCAAGATATTTCTTGGTTTAGATTGGCTTTAAAAATGGACATCAGCAGTCCTGGGATGTACAAAAGTCGAAACGGAAGTACAGGGATATTTTAAAGCTCATAAGACTCTGAAAGTATTATAAGAAGACTGCATTGTGAAGATGGGAAGGAGCAATATGTTTCAAGTGCATCTCCCTAGACAGGTCTTAAGGCTGGTACACAAAATACTATTCTTTGCTTGTGGCATATGGTCGTCTGCCACCGTCAATTTGCCATAAATTGTCCTTTGACACCATTGACAATCGTGAGTTACCAGCATACCCGTTTGTCCTAGCCAGATGAATGGGTGACCGCCTCCCAAAAAAAAAGTACACATGGAAAAGAAAACACTTTGGCAGGATGGCAGAGAGACAATGCTATCAGTATAGTATTTGAGGTTAAATAAAGACATACGTCCATCCAGTCCAACCCATCTAGCAATATACTCATTTCCTGCCTAACTGTTGATCCAGAGGAATGCAGAAAAAGCCCACCAAATATATGAACGGGAAAAAAATCCTTCCTGACTCCAAGTGGAAGTCGGAAATTTCCCAGGATCAACTCTACTTTATGTATCAATACCAGTAACTTGCAACATTCCTTGTTTGCAGAAACTCATCCAGCTTTGTTTTGAAACTGACCAATGAACCTGCCATAACAATGTCCACTGGAAGACAGTTCAATAGCTTTACCATTCTCACGGTGAAAAACCCTTTCCGAACTTGAAGCCTAAACGTTTTTTCTTCAAGTCTTAAGGGATGTCCACGTGTCCTCTGACATGCTCTATTGGTGAACAATGCCCCAGATAGTTTATTGTATGGCACATTAATGTATTTAAACACAGTAATCATATCCCCACGCAAGCACCTTTTCTCCAGCATACATAATTGTAACTTTTCCAGTCTCTCTTCATATTCAAGCTCCCCCAATCCCCTTATTAATTTAGTTGCCTTTCTCTGAACCCTTTCTATTTCAAAGATGTCCTTTTTGTACACAGGATTCCAAAATTGCACTGCATATTCCAAATTAGGCCTTACCAATGCTTTGTAAAGAGGGAGAATAACATTTTCCTCCCTTGAACCCATACCTCTCTTAATACCATGCTGGCTCTGGCTGTTGCTGCCTGGCACTGCTTGCTACCTTTAAGTTTGTTATCCACCAAAACTCCAAGATCCCTTTCCAACAGGGATTCACTTAACACAGAGCCATTTATAGTATAAGCAGCACAAGGATTTGTAAGTCCAAAATGCATCACCTTTCATTTATCAGCCCAATGTGACAGTCTATCTAGACCCCCCTGCAACGATTGCACATCCTCTGAAGTTTTTAATGGTCAACAAAGTTTTGTGTCATCAGCAAACACAGAAACCTTGCTGACAATACCCACTTCCAAATCATTAATAAATAGATTAAATAGAAGCGGCCCCAACACAGAACCCTGTGGCACCCCACTTAGCACTTTAGTCCATAATGATGAAACCCCATTAACAACTACTCTCTGCATCCTATTCATTAACCAATTTTCTATCCATGTACAATTGTGCCTCCCCAGAGCAACAGACCTTAGCTTATACATTTGTTGCCTATGGGAGACTGTATTAAAAGCCTTTGCAGAATCCAAGTATACTATATATACTGCTATGCCAGAGTGTAAATTTCTACTTACTTCCTCATAAAAGCCAAGCAAGTTAGTTTGACAAGATCTATTCCTACTAAATCCATGCTGGTTACTACTTATAATGTCAGCCCTTGAAACATACTCTGGAATATGTTCCCATATTAAAGTTTCCAGTATCTTCCCCACCACTGAAGTTAAACTTACAGGCCTGTAATTCCCTGGTTTAACAATAACGGCCTTTTTTGCCCGAAACTGGCAGGTTAGCATGGGTTAGCCAATGTAGCAATGGCTTAGTTAAGATTAGCGCAACAATTTTGTGCTAATCTTAATACCATTACTATTGTGTCATACAAGCCAATGTATTACTAAAAGAGTTTTGTTTTACCTGACCGGGATTCCACGATGCAGTAAGTATTGCAGGATCCCGGTCAGGTAACTTTATTAATACTACTTCAACCCGTTTATTTGAAGTGTGCAAGAAATTTACAGGAACATTTCAAAAGATTAACCACCTACATTGATAGATGACTGATGCTTAATGCACCAAACATTAATTTGCCAGTGTTAGCCCTTAAAACATCATTGCTTTATATACATATAAGCATCAATCAGTTAATCCAGTTCACATTCTGGCCCACATTTTAATTTAAGTGTAATGTAACGCCCAACTAGCAGGGCAGTCCTGACTGACTGACTGACTAGGTGAGTTTAACTTTCTGCAAGTCTCACAAAAGTAGTGGATTAAACAATATTAAAGTGAAGCATTCAGGGGCAACAAGTAAAGAGGGAAAGGTAAGTCTGTTTGATCAACTGGATTTTAACTTTAGTTCTTGAAAGTTTAAATCTGACTGGCTTTCTCAATTCAGAATGACTTGTACAAGAATCTGTTAGCAATTAAGTACCCTGGAAATCCCCAATTAGCATATAACAGCCAGGTGTTAGGGGCGTTCTGATGCAAGGTGTGATTGCATTGTAGCTAAGAGGTGTTATCGAAACTGCCCAGGGTAAGGTGTCAAAACAGCATTGAACATGGCAGACAGTTGGTGTCGAACCCCCCACCACTATTCAGTCTTGATTTCATTATTTTCACATAAATGGCCTCCTTGACAACTCTCTTGAACCAGTCTTGTTCATTTGCCAAGATGTTGACATTACAATATTCAAAGGTATGTCCTTTATCCATAAGATGCAGGTACAGGTCTGCATCTGCAGTGCCTACGCCTCTGCAGTTAAGCACCTGTATGTAGTAATGCTGGCCTTATACTACCTTTAGATTAAACCAATTAGACATTCAATCTAAAGCATCACACACGTGCACAGGGGCTGACCTGTGACACACAATGTGTATGCTAGGGCGTTTCATGCGATTCCGTGTACTGGCACTTTGTGGCCCGAAATCAATGTTTAGTCAGGGCTCAGGGATGATCTGCCTGGCGGATCGGGCAACAGGCTTGCATTTTCATTTTTTCCATTTGTAATCATCATTTTGATCAATATCACAATTGTAATATAGATAACATAATGATCAGTCCAGGTGGTTGTCAGAACATCGCAAGAACATTAGGAGATAAGGTTGTAGTGTATGGCCAGCTTTAGTTAAATAAATGCCATTCCTGTAAATGCTTTCTGATTGCAGGATGTATACAATGTAAGTCATAAAAGCAGATAATTGTGTATACAGTCAATTCAAATACTTTTGAGTACAAAGGCTTCAATTACGTTTATTGTATGTCAGATTGAAAAAGCTATTTTATTCATTTCAGTAATACAATTACAAGAGACTGCTGAAAATGTATTAAAAAAATGCAAATTAATCCTATGCACAGTTGTGCACATTTACTTTCTAAATATGCATGTGTGGGTTCATGGGATCTACCATCAGCAAAAAATGCAAATATGTTCATACTAATAGCCTCACCAGGCTGTAATTCTTTTAACATTCAATTTTACAACTGTTTCCACATAATCATGGCAAATGATTACTAAGTAGCAGAGTAATGCAGAGACTAGCAATGTAAGGGACTACATTCAGTTATTTACTTGAGTATCTGACAGATCCCCCAGTCACTTTAAGACAATCTGCTGTTAAGCTGAGGGAGGGGGAAACGAAAAACAAGTTTTTTTTTAACCAGCCCACACACAGACATTTCAATCAAATGTCATTTTGCAATGAATGATGACGTCCCTATTCATTTTTATGCTGCAGAGCACACAAACCTTACAGTAGACATTATATACAGGAATCAAGTAATTTACATTTAATCCCAGATTATTTGGGTCACTTTTATTTAAAGGGCATCTATAGTGAGAAAATGAGCTTTTTTTATGTGTTCTTTAATTCTCCCCATCGCCAGCATCCACTCCTGTGATTGGTTACAGATGCTGGTCAAGCTCCTTCTGCTTGTTTCTGTGCATGTAAGCAAGCACAGAACACAGGCAGTAGGGAACAAAGCAATGGAACAAAGGTTCCATTGAGGTACATTTTTGTACCTCGCGAGGTCGAGGTTTATGGCCATTTCCTGCAACATATAAAATTTAAGTTTGGGGGTAGGCATACTCTTTAATATTAAACATATGGAGATTAGTTTTAATAAATATAATTTACAGTACTTGTAAATGATTAACATATCTTGGCAGTTAGTTTCACAATTTTTGTTTGAGTCAATCTGTCAGAAAGCCATTTTAAATTATCTATATCTTAAAGGGTATGTCCGGCCTTATTACAAAAAAAATGGTTATTTGTCAGTTTTTTCTGCCTGCAACCCCAACTGCTATTTTTACCAGTGCATTACATGGATTTGTAACCAGATATTTAGTTCTCTTCCGTTCTCACAAAGGTATCTTCCTTCTCCCTATGCTTAATGAGATTTTTATTAGCTTGAGCATGTGCGAGGGCGCATTTAAAGTCAGCACATATGAAGTCAGCAGTCACAGCCCTGATTGAGGGAGGAGCCTGCTTACTCTACCAGAATGGAGACAATAATTATCCTTAAATATCTCATTACAAATTAATATAATAAACTGGTAAAAATAGCAGTTGAAATTGTGGGCAGAAAACTGACAAGTCAGCATTTTTTTGTTTTAAGGGTGGACATGTCCTTTAATCACATTTTAGCCTTCTGCAACTCAGATGAATGGCTCTATACTGTAAGGCTGTATTGCATGTTATTACACCAATACCCGCCCTGTCTAAATAATAAACCCTAGCAACATTTTTAAGTTATTACTTTTACTATGAAACAAATACACATGAAACATTTTTATTGGGTTAACTTATGGCTACAGTTTTATTAACCAATTATTGTACGCCTTGCACAATTAACTCCCACCATTGGAAATTTACAATCCCAACGTAGGTCGAACTGGAATGCCAACCTCCAATTTATCAGAGGGCATGTAATGGCTTTTGCATATACTGTACCCCTGCAAGATGTGACATAAAAAAATTGTTTAAAAAAAAAAACACAATAGGGAGGGGGGGAATAACTGTGTGTTACTGCTCTTTGTGCAAAACTAAAATGGTGCCGATCCTCATGTCTCAGAGGCTTATATAGCCTCCTATGTGCATGGCACTGCTCCTTAGAGACACAATGATGTCATGTGCAATGTTGCAATGTAGTGCGATGTAGTGACATCATCAAGCAAACCCGTAAGTGCGCTCAGCCACAAACCCTGCCCACTACCTCATCTTCTTTCTCCTGGAGACCCACCCTCGCCAGCAGATCTACATCATCTCCCCTGCCGATCCCGATCTGGACATTGCTGCACAGGACACAGGCATTAGCCACAGGGCATTAATGAGATAATTTGCATGTCTCCATCTGTTCCTCTATGAATGCTGAGAGTGAGGAATCATTTATTATTTCTTGGATTATTTGGGCAACGCTAGTTTTTTTAGCATGAGGCTGTGAACTTCCTTCTATTTTAATAGTTTAAAATGGAAAAAACAGTCACCGGATTACTGATATGTATCTGTTCGGTTCAGTTAATTACTGAGACATAAAGCAGATGATCAACATACACATTCTGTAACAAGGTAGTTCATATTGTATTAATTTTCTTATATAGCGCTACATATTCTGCAGTGCTTATGTTGATCATCTGGCCCTGCCCGAAAGAGCTTACAATCTTATCACTTTTTCACACACATGGGGGAAACCAGAGTACCCAGGAAGAATCCCACACAAACACAAGGAGAACATCTTTTAGATCTTATTACTTTGTCTGTGGTGTATAAAAAGTGCAGAACCCTTTTAATATCATTTTGTAGGATTTTGTGGGTTGAAAACAAATGGCAGTTACTGCATAAACATTTAAAATAAAAAAGGTGCTGTTCTTGGCTACTCATTACATGCTGACCATACTGTACACCAGTTTCTTACCTTCCACCATTCCTGCAGCAGTGCGACAACCTCCCAGCCTGATCGTTTTGCGACAGACATTACTTCCCTAATGATTAAACCATGTATCGTGTAATCTCGGGTCAGTATACAGCCATCATTACACCCATGGATCAACTGCTAGTGACCTTTGAGTCTTTATAGAGAGAAATAGTTTGCCTTAAAATAATTCTGGCAAGTGATAATCAAGCCCTTTTCCCAGCTGCCTAATTATTTGGCATATATTAAATTATTTATTTAATATATGCCATATATGGCATATATTAAATGATTTATTAACTAATAAAACACAGGTTACATTTTAGATCAACAATTCTGGTATGTTTCATGTGTTGTAATGTTTTCATAATCATACTGTGTTAAAAAAATGTTCTTTTATAGTTTCATGGAGAATCTAATTTTAATTATTTTCAGGGAGGGTATCTGTGATATTTAAAATACATTGCTTAACTCTTCTATTAAAGAAGTTCTAAATCACTATTAATACATTTTTTTTAAACATTATAAATATGTACCTTTGCTAGGGAGGTAGAATTTTGTATTCCTACCTCATAGCTTTGAAGAGTGGGAGCAAGTTAAACATTTTTCTGTGGACTTCAATCTACCAGGCCGTAGCTGTTTCTGTAGAGAAAGTCTAGGACGCAGACCTGGCAGATAGAAAAGGAAGTTCATAAATCAATGTAAATACAGAAACTTGTTAGGTAGGAATACTCAAGCTTACTTACCGTCCTGTCTAAGGTACTTTCTATTTTATAACAGTACATTTTGGGGATATAACTAAGGTGAGTGGTAAAATAGTCTACACAAGAAGATTATCCTACATATCCAGCAGTATGGAACAAACTGTTTAGGCAGATTGCCCCCTCTCCTGACGTCTGTCAAGGGAATAATACATCGGATGCCTTTTGCAGCTAAGCAGGATAGGTTGTTGTGATTGCACAAGGCAAAAGGTATGTATGTATATATGTATAGTTTATTTATAAAGGGCCACTTGGGGAAGTGAAGTCAAACAAGGGGGACAAAAACATAGATAGTTCAGTACATAAATATATAAATTATATAAATAGACGTGCTAGAGATTTGCCACAAGAGGAAAGGAGGTCCCTGCCCCGTAAAGCTTACAATCTAGTTAGGTGGGTAACATACAGATACAATAGAATGGGTATAAGTGCTGTGAGTGAGACGTATGCAGTGCAAATAAAACAATCGTATACTGTGCTGGTTACCAGATAGGTAGGATGTAAGGTTAGATTTAAACCTGCTAATTGAGGTTTTTTGATGTAGAGAGCGGGGAATAGAATTCCAGAGATTGAGAGCCACAAGAGGGAAAGGATTAAGGCGAGAGGAAGCAGTACGAGTGAAGGGTCTATACAGGAGCTGGTTTTGTGATGATCGAAGGGTGCGGGCAGGAACATAGGAAATATAAGGAGGAGCAGCAGAGTGAAGGAATTTAAAGGTTAGGAGAAGGATTTTGTATACAATGCACTGATTAAGGGGGACTTAGGTTGTTGTCCGGTACAGAGGAGATTTGGGATCCTGTTTATTAGAGAGCAAAACAATATGTTTAGCAGTGTTTAGTATAGACTGAAGGAAAGAGAGGTGGGAAGCAGGAAGACCAGTGAGTAGTAGGTTACAATAGTCCAGGTGCAATTACTCCAAGGCAAAATGCCGATTGGATGTTGTGGATATTTTGAGATGACAGATTTGTTCAATAAAATATAGCAGGCCCAGTGTTGGATTGGGTTGTTGGGGCCCACCAGGAAATCTGAGAACAAAAAATGATTTTCCTATTTTCATTGTTGGCGCACCAGGTAAGGTGCCAGGTTTAAAAATACACAGTTCAGAAGGTCGCAAGTTCAATATCCCAGACTTCCTTCTTTTTTGTTTCTATTGTGTTAAATCTTCTAAATGTACTGAAATTGTGATAAATCTTTGAAATGTACTGAAATAATCAGCTTATTATTTGGTGGCTCACCTGGTAAGATGCCAGTTTTAGAAACACACAGTTCAGAAGATCACAAGTTCAAATTACCAGACTTACCTTTATTTTTTGTTTCCAATATGTTCCTAGTAACAGATTCTACATGTACCAGAGAGTAAATGTACAAGTTGCAGTATGAGTTGCAGGTTCTATTCCCCAAACTTTTATTTTTTTTTAATTTTTGCTGAAATGTAAGTACTCTGTTTCTTACATCCATGCTATCTATGATATACACTGCAAAGATTACCTTTCTATTTGTATGAAAAGTAAAGGATTATATCATTGTAAGGACAGGAGCATTGAATGTGTTTGAAAACAAAAAACTGAAATCCCTGTCAGCTTCTAGGAAGCAAGGTTGCATCTTCCTTGTTTGATCTGTTGAGTACTACAGAGCACGTGCCTGTACGCAGACACTTAGCTGGGGGTTTACCCAACTAAGGTAAATTGTGGGAGCTGACAACTAGTACTCACAGGTTATTTTCATATATCACCCAATGGCCACAGCAAAGGGAGAGATGAGACATAGATTGTTGTATGTTTGTGAATGTGCTCTGTCTATTGGGACAATGTTGTCTGGAGACTTTAAAGAATAACAATACCAAAAAAACAACATCACCCCCATTACATGTCCACACTTCCAGCAGCTGAAATCACTGACACATTTACAGCCATGCTGCCCTCCCTAAGATATCACACAGCAAAATGAGTGCTAAAAGCCCACCTCCTAGAAGGCCCAGGGCCCTGATTAACATAACACTTGTCATTGGCTGGTGGGATTGTCTGTTACAACCTCTCTCCTCCTCCAGTCAAGCAAACTTGAAATTGCTAGGATATAGCCTACATTATCAAGCTGATCAAGGGTGGGTGGAGACAAAATTGTTACACCCCCTTCACAGCATGGCTAATTGAAGGCTATTTGAAGGCAGAGAGAGGCTCGAAATCAGTAAAAAAAATGTATGGGGAGGGCTGCATACCTTTACTCATTTTAAAGCAACAAAAAAAATGCATTGAGGCAATACAGCAATACAGTTATCCTTTAATTCTCCTTTAAAGGATTGCGCACCTATCTTTGGTATTGGCGCACATGCACCTAAGATAAGCGCTTGGTCAGCACAGCACGGCTGTCAGTGCAGAAGCAGCTGCGAGTGGAGTGGCGGTAAGGTAAGTTCCAGTGTCCCCTGGGCATTCTATTATTCACAGGGAGGTGGGAATAAGCGTTCTCACCTCCCTGTGAATATGGATGGAATATTCTTACAAAAACGAGTTTAGTGTTCCTTTAAGTTATTTTGTTTTTATTATTTTAAAAATCCCGTGTTTGTGTGTGTGTGTGTGTGGGGGGGGGGTTGTCTTTGGTTTTCACACACACACAAAAAATTCATGGAAGTATTTTATTGCAAACATTTCATAGTAACACAGTAGCTAATGAAATAATCTTTAGAAACCAGACTTCCTCTCAGGTTTCCTATACTCTTTACCACCATGAAAATTATTTGTTTGCTCTGAAAAGTACAAACAAAAGGAAAAGCACTGAGTGCTGTGTCCCTTTCTTTGTAATGGTTTTCTTGGTCTTAAGTCTTAAGGGATTTTCTGTGAATTCTTACCAAGTGCCCAGCAACAGCAGGCTATGCTTTTCATTTTAGACACATTGCAGGTCAGTTACATAATTCTGTTTGAAGGTTATTCCACTGGCTTCAACAACCAGGAAACAGATTTGGGCAGTGCCCCCCAGTGTGTCATTGCCAGTTCTGTTGTGTATGTGGCATTGTTACTTCCCAGCAGCTATATAACCTTTATTTTTACTTTGTTACTTATTAAGAGCATTGCTACATTTGACAAGCAGCTCCATCAATCCAGTTTAAACATGTATATTCTGCATTGAAATGGATGACTTTTTGTTAGTCATCCATAGAAATTCCCTTTCTCATTTACAGTCCCACATCTACATCTATGAAAAAATCTTTATGCCTCAAAAGGGTTAAATTACACAGTAAAATAAAGTTACTCTCTATTGCAAGCTGCAGCTTTAAAGGACAACTCCACCCTCATAATAACATCTTTTAAAAAGAACGTCCTCTTTTAAATATGTAAATATAGCCTTATTTGTCCTCTGAATTCATTACTGTATGCCTGCTATCAATCTTGAATCCCTCATGGAAACTGAGCAATTTAGTGACCTGTACTGAGCCTGAGCATGCTTAGAAGAGGCAGCTAGGGGATTAGCATTCAGTCATTGGCTGTGATGTCAACTGTCAAATTTATAACTTACAGTTGCTAACTAGAAGAACCAGGAAGCAGAAACAGGGGAAACAGTATATTGTGCAGGATTTTCAGGTTAGACTTATATATTTCAGATTTCAAAGTATTAAAGTTTAGCGGGCGATTTTCCCGTTAAAAATACATTTAGCATATTTTTTTCCCCTAAGCCCCTCCAGAGCCTACCTTTGTAGGTTTGCTGACATCTTACTTGTGGTTAGGTGTAGTTAGCTCTGCCCCTACGAGTTTTTCTGCTGCCTCCTGATTGGTAAACCGCATTTGCTATTTCACGGTCGCGCCATGCGATGTGAATGCGTAGTGAGATGACATTGTGCGTGCACATGTCCGTGCACGCACTGACATCACGTTGCATGCACGGCGCAACAGAGAAATAGCAAATGCGGCTTACCAATCATGAGGCAGCAGAAAAACTCGGAGGGGCAGAGCTTACCCTACACCTAACCACAAGCAACTTTTAACCGACAAAGGTAAGCTCTGGAGGGGTTTGGGGAGGGGGGATATATGCTAAATGTATTTTTAAAGCTGCAGCTTCCAATGGAGAATAACTTTATTTTACTTATCCTTTAATGTTTCTTATCTTGTAACTAGTACTGATCTCAGAAAAAAGAAATATTTACTATAAAAATGTCTCCTGCAAGTTTATATTAGTGTATTAATAAAATAAAATGCTAACAATATTTGCAGAACAAAGGCAAATATTTTTGTTCCTAAGAAACAAATTACTGTGATCAAAAGCTTTTTTGGCCATGCAACATAAATGTTTGTATGTGTGCATGTCAATTAAATTAACAGTTTGGCAAACATGCAGTGGTAAACATCCATTCTTAAATGTATAATTCATATACCCACATGTTCATTTAGATTTACCCTCTAAAGCACCCAATACACGTGGTCAACATTTCACTCGAAACGTCAAAACACGTTTTTAATTTTTCCAATCGACTGCTCAACATTATTGGAAAAATGAAGATCAGGCTAGGTGGAAAATTTTCTGCTGACACCATCTTCTGTCCCAATCTCACCACAGGTTTCAAGCTGAAATCTGCAGAAAGAACTTCGGGTTTCTGATTGTTTCCCTCCATAAGAAATCCAATCTGAAGAACATCTGCCCGTGTATGGGCTAGCTTAAAGGGGAACTGACTGGTAAATTGATAGGAATTAATCTTCTGAGAATTTTTGCAATTTTCTTTCATTGTTTATTTTGCATAGTTTTGGAGATATTTACGTTTTTGTGTGTGATATAGCAGCAACATCACCAGGTCCCCTGCACTTCCTGCCTCCTGCTCTGAAACCATGTGACAGTCACTCTGTCTCCTCCTGCCCTTGCAGCCCCCCTGGTCCCTCCCACTCATGGGCCCCATGGCCCCTTTTTTACATGCCCCTTCCCTTAAAGCCCCATTTGGCCCCACCCATTCACGGGTTTATTGGTCTGCCCACTCGTGGGTGCATTGGCCCCGCCCAATCAGCCAGTCAGTCGGTCTATTACATAATGTGTAGTGGTAGATTAGATTGATGATTCCTTAAATACAGTAAAAACAATTTGATTAATAATCGCTGTAGGTTTTTATACTTAGTAGAATCAGAAAATTGCCAAAGTTTCCCAACACTAGATAAAGACAGAGAGATGCTATTTACATTAATAGAATTTTGGAATATAACTAATATTTTTATAATCTACCCTCTTAGTACTTTTCTATGGGGTCACCTGTAACATAAAAATGTTATAATCGTACGTAGTAGCATAATTATTATAGCATTACGGAAGTGTTACCTCTGCACTGTTATCCCGGCACTGTAAGTTCAGCTCACTGCTCTTGCGTGATCACTTCCTCTTCCACATGCCGGAGATATTGTAGCAAAGGCATTGTTACTACGGAGGGAAAGTGGGTTTTAAAGTGGGTTTTACATTGCCTTTGCTGGTAGTGTGGTATCTCCTGCATATGAAGTGCTGCAAGAGGGTTTGGAGAAACAAGAGAAACAAGGGGGGGGGGGAGGTAGTGGGTGTTGGATGCTGAGTTAACACTAAACAAAATTTTTGTCTGCCCATGGGGGATCTTGTATTTGTGTGTGTGTGTGTGTGGGGTGGGGGTTAGGGACAGTAAAATTAATGGAGAGAAGGGGTAAATCATAGAAGATAATGCACCCACTACTGTAAATTATATGGATATTACATGTCACCTCGGAGTTATGTGCCCTTTCTAAAAGCACTCGTCCTTCAGCCTTGTACTTTTATATGGTCACAGAATCGGTAACATCCAATATCCTTAGAATTTACAGCAGGGGGTGCATTATCTACTATATTTTCTTCAGTAGATATGATAGGTTTCTATAATCAAAATCTCCACGTTGAAGTAATAATATAGAGTATGTAGGAGGAACAAGGCAATCCGACATATCAGTGAATGTCTAAAGGTAATAGAATGAGACTGATATATGAGAGCGCTTGGAAATTACAGTTTCTGGACATTTACATTTGCCTAGAATTGAAACTAATAGATCACTTGGTTCTATTATATTTAGTGGGTTATTCAATAAAAGTTCTTATCGTTTAAAATGGTGCTAATTTTGCCCCAACCAATCAGATGTTAGCTTTCAAATGTTATATAAGTTCTGATTGGTTGGGGCAAAACTAGCACCATTTTAAACGATAAGAACTTTTATTGAATCTCCCTGTTAGTGTCTGCTGTGGGTCCTGTAGCACAGCAATTACAAGACCAGCTTCTAAAGCAGTAGGTTGGTTATCTTTTTATGTTGGAGTAAGTAGTTCTGTTTAATATACTCATTGTTTTTCTCTAGGAAATGAATTATATTTATTATTATTGTTTTTGTGTCACAGGGATTACCGTAAATAGTTTTTCAAATGTTTTTTTCAAACATAGCCTGGTGTTGTTCAGCTGCCATCAGCTTCTTATTTACACATTATATTAATGCATGCAATACAGAGTACCCCAAAGCTTGATGTTTTTCTGTAAATGAAAACCATTCTGATAGCAAATAATTGCCTCTTCTGTTTTCAGGGCAGCACAGTTATTTGTGTGCAGGAAGAAACGACTGCATTATTGACAAAATTCGGAGGAAGAACTGTCCTGCATGCAGATTACAGAAATGCCTCCAAGCTGGAATGAATCTAGGAGGTAAGGAGCACAGAAACTGAATCTGTGTATTTCAAGGGGAATGTGCTACTCATATAAACTGTAAATGTAATACACTGAGAACCCCTCAGTTTTACATTGTACTTATTTGCTTGGAAGGGGTTACTGCTTTTTATTGCTCTTCTCTTACTCTTTTGGCGTGATGATGCATTGATGTCGCGCGCTCTGCAGCCGGCAACAGTATTGTTCAACAAAGGGATTTGCCAAGATTTGTGGGGGCGGAGCTAAAAACGAGAGTATACAGGAGGAGGAAGCCAGCAACTTTCTTGCAGTAAAGTTAGGGTATGGGAGGATGCTAGAACTGAAAAAAAACACAGTTATCCAATAACATTAAGTTATATTTACAGTGTACATACCCTTGAACTGCAAAGGTCATTTCAAACTTTGCCTGTAAAAAAATTAAACCCTTACCTGGAAACAGGATTTAAAATGCCTCACTCTCCCACTCTGCTGGTTCTGCTGTTTGATTAATGAAGGTTGGGGGTCACTGATGATACACAAGTAGCATTAAACAGTATGATTAAGCTTGGGGACAGGGACTAGTTATGCCCTTTAATAAACCCCCAAACAAATTATATGAAAATAATATGTACAGAAAATTGTCACTCAAAGCCACACAAGCTATTGCAATTTTTCTTACTTCTTGGAGGGGACAACTAGCGAATTAATGATACCTAACAATGTATTGACAAGGTTACATCAATAAAGGGTTGTTTTTTGCAGCACATGACTTGCCAGATAAAGGCCTTTGGGAGTTGAAGGAATATCATGTAGAAAACTAAACAATTTAACTCTCTGGCATTCCAATTTTTCTAATGTCTCTCCAAACTTTTTTTCTTGCTCAGCAGCATGAAATTTGTATTCACATGTATGTATGTATAGTTTCTTTATATAGAGCCAAAATATAAAAAGTCATACAAGGAGGAAGACAATAAAAATCCATAAATAGTTCAGAACATAATTATATAAATTATATAAATAAATAAGTTTTTTGAAGCAGAGCATTACACTTAGACTTATTTATAAAGATGCACAGATTTGACTCAACTCATCAGATGTTACCTTAATACTGGTTTACAATGGTTAGAAAACATTTGATAACACCTTATTGGTTGCAGATTTAAAACAGAGGCAACATTTAGCACGCTTAAAAAAGCTCAACTGGTGTATTTCATTTAATTGTGAGATTTTATTACTTTCTCCTTGTAGCAGTGTCCTATTGAGAGGTCATACCGTAACTCTCATGGAACACAGTTTTCTCAAAACTCTTGATATACATGCAAGTCTCTGGTAGAGGTTCTGTGTAGAAAGTCACTGCCACATTTACCATGTGCCCTGCATGCACCCCAGTTAAAAGTAAATCCAGTGTAAATCCAGTTGCCCACTGGATTCTGACATCCAAGATGATGTTCTCTCCCCCCAGCACACCTGGTTTCTTGATTAAAGAATGTCTTCCTGATTGGTTGTTTCTTCAGCTTTTACAACACAGTTATTGGACAGTTGGTGTCATACAGTAATGGAACAATCCTTTCTCTACACCGCCACATACAGAAACTAAACAAACTAAATGGCTTAATGCTAAATGGCTTAATGAAAGCCTTAACAGGTGGCAACTCCACCTGTTAAACCTGCTGCTTTTTATTTTATAGGTATTAATTGTACGCCTTATTAACTTTGACTACTGTTAGGAAAACTAAAATGTATACCCCATAATGTAAAAAAGCCTTTTCTTAAGAACAGTAATGCAGTTTGGGATAACGCTTAAAGGAGGACTAAACCCAAAATACAAAGGCAGTTCCACAGACCTGTGAATTCAGCCTCTTAGTGTAGAAATCATGTATAGAACATTCCAGGATACTAGCAATCTAGGATGTCACGACTGGCTTCTAGTGTTGCTTCTTCCTGGTGGTCCTGAAATAGCTACCTTGTGTTTGTTTTCCACTCCACTTATACTAAGCTGCATGTAACCGTTAAAGAGGAACTGTGGTCCAAAAATGACTTTAGGTAAATTGATAGGAATTGCTCTCCTGAGAGTTTTTGCAATTTATTTCCATTGTTTATTTTACATAGTTTTGAAGATATTTACATTTTTTGTGTGTGATATGGCAGCACATCACCAGGTCCCCTGCATTCCTGCTTCGAAACCTGTCAGTCATTGCCCTGTGTCTCCTCCTTTGCAGCCCCCTTGGTCCCTCTCACTCAAGGACCCCATGGTCCCTCCAGTTGCAGGCCACCCTTGGCTCATTCCCTTACAGCCCCATGTGGCCCCCTGCCCACTAGCGGGTGCCTAAGCCCCACCCACTCGTGGGTGCCTAATCCCCGCCCACTCGGGGATGCCTAAGCCCTGCCACACCCACTCACAGGTGTTGTGGGCCACTCTGACCCCCCCCTACCCCCCCCCCCTGCAGCTGCAGGTCCTTCACACAGCAGAGAGGAAGAGGAACTTCCTGTCTCCCTCACACACTGAGGGAGTCTGAGGCTGTGCTCGCCGGCGGCACTATGCAGGAGAAGCCTTAGGAATGTCACATGTCAGCCTCCTACCCATTAATTTACTGGTCAGTCATTTCTGTATATCTTGGGCTGTGGAGCACGTAGAAAGGTGGTTGATGGCTCGTTTTAAAGGTAAGAAACTGATCTTTCATTTAAACTCAACTTGTTTGGAGACCACAGTTCCCCTTTAACCTCAGAGTCCCCACCTTCCAGTGTCTCCCAGCCAATCATCAGAGATAGCAGTGAATATTATTAGCTGATTTTCCTGCTCAAACAGTGGGGGAAGAGGTTAACCCTTTTTATATGTATTTTGAAGCAAACTGTTAACCCTGTATATTTGTGAGCATTTCTGCAAGAATGTGTTTTTTTATGTGTTTATATCTGCACTCTACCATTTATATTAGTGTGTGTATTGGTGTACAATTAGAAGTGTAATGCAAGCAGCATTGAATGTAGCCTTACAGCATGCAATTAATGCAATGGCAGCAGGTCAATCTCTTGAGGGTGCAGCCCCTCTTGAGCGCATGGAAGAATGCACAATCGCAATGATGCGCTTCCGTACATGGGAGTTGTGCTTCCACAATTGAATATTATTGGAGCGCTGGTGTTACAGACCGAAAATGGTGCTCCAATAGCGCACGTAAGCGCAGCGCATGTGGGGCTGGTCCCATAAGCTATTACATGCCTGCGCCCCCACTAGCCCAATCGGATCGCAAATCCCAATCTAAAATACACTAGTGGAGCCTAGCCCTAAGAGATAGAGTCGTAAATGGAAAGGTGGCAATCCCAGTATAATTGTACTGATCACTTTACAAGAACACTAAGGCTGAGGCCACACTGGAGCGTATCCAAGCGCTCCAGAAACGTGGATTGCATGCACAGCAGCGCACTAATGTGGCCACATCACTTGGGCTACACTAGTGTGCACTTTTAAAAGCACGATCGGAGCATATCTTGGCACAGCTCTGTGCAATGCATTTTAAATGTGAATGTTGAGCAGGGTTGCCAGATCAGTGAAACATGTAGGGACACCCAATAAAAACACATGAAGCATGGCTGAGTTGGAATTACTATTGTTTAATTGCAATCAGTGCAGCATGCTAATTACATGTGTTAAGTGTGTCCCAAACAAACCGAATGATCTGGCAACTCAGATTAGTAGTAGTGTAGAGACAAAGGCCACCTTTGCCTTAAAGACCCAAACAGGTATGAAATCCACAAGACAAATGGCTGGTTTTAATTTCTACAAGAAGTATGATGCAGGCTACATTGATTTCAGTATAGCCATACAGCATGTATTTAAAGCAATGGCACTGAGCACAGCAGCATGTAGATTTCATAAGTGTTTAAAGGGTATGTCCATTCAAAAATTAACTTGCTTTCTATCTGTTTTACTGAAGAACAGGAGGTAAATAGCACTATTTCTTACCTCGTTCTTCAGTAAATCTTGCAGGAGAGCAGGAGAACTTACCGGGATCGTTCCAGCGCTGACAGAGCTGTGGCCGAAATCCCGATAACTCCGGGCTTCCCTCTCCTTAGCACAGTAAGCGCATGCGCACACTGTGCAAAGGACTAGAGATGTGTCGGAGGCGTCGGGGATTTCGTCCGCAGCTCTGTCAGCGCTGGAACGATCCCGGTAAGTTCTCCTGCTCTCCTGCAAGGTTTACTGAAGAACGGGAGGTAAGAAATAGTGCATTTACCTCCTGTTCTTCAGTAAAACAGATAGAAAGCAAGTTAATTTTTGAATGGACATACCCTTTAAGTCTTAAAGGCAATGGTGGCAACCCTAGTCTAGCGCTGTATCATATGAGTATAAGAGGCTTGACTTATCCATGCTTCAAGTGTATTTAATAGATGTGCCTACACGTTTCAGGCAACCCTGACCCTTACACTACTAAGAAATGCATTGCACAGAGCTGTGCTCAGATCAAGTTCACTTCATTATCCTCCCCCTTCAGCTCTGTACTATGTTGTTTCTATATATACAGCATAAACAAAGACACACTCTTCCTACCCTCCAACATTCCCTTTAATAAAGATTCATACACACACGTGATCACGGGTGCCGACCTGCAACTCATGATGGGTATGCACGGGCGGTTTTGCCGATAAACATGCCGTGGCACTTTGAAGATCCGCCTGGCGGATCGGGCAACAGCCCTGAACGTACGGTTGTTTCGGTTGTCAAAGTGCCTGTACACGGCACGATTATCCGCAGAAATGGCTATATATACGCATCGTGGGCCGGCCCCTGTAATCGCACGTGTGTAAGAAGCTTAAGGTTCACTAATGAGAAATGCATTGCACAGAGCTGCGCTAAGATCAGGTGTACTTTATTATCCTCCCACTTCAGCTCTGTAATATGTTGTTTTTATATATACAGCATAAACAAAAACACACTCTTCCTATCTTCCAACATTTCCTTTAATAAAGTACACTGATGAGAAATGCATTGACAGAGCTGTGCTAAGATCAGGTTCACTTCCCTATCATCCCCCTACAGTTTCTATAAATACAGCATAAACAAAAACACACTCTTCCTTCCCTCCAACATTCCCCTTTGGTTGAGGACCCACTACAACGCTCCAAAGCGCATGCTATCGAATAGCAAAATCGCATGCGAATTGCAAGCAAAAACGCGTGCGCAAATACATGAAAAATGCATTAGTATGGCCTAGCCCTAGAGAAGGTACACTTTCCACTAATATTGCTGCAGCTGACAGGGAGATATAGAGACCATCACACTACAACAATTAGACAGTATATTGCAGGTGAAACATACGAAGACACAGGTTTGTACCTCTGTAACTGTGAAGATTTAGTGCCAATTTATTGCAAAACATGCGTACTACATGTTTCGGACCCACTCATCCTCAAATGCTTCCAAAACATGTAGCACACATGTTTTGAGGAAGGACAAGTAGGTCCAAAACAAGTAGCACACAAGTTTTGCAATAAACCTGCACTATTCACAGCTACAGACCTGCCTTTAAGACGAACACATTTGAAATCTACATACTACTGTGCTAAGGGCCATTGCTTTAAATTCATACTGTATGGCTACACTGAAATCAATGCTTCTTATAGAAATTAAAACCAGCCATTTTTCTTGTAGATTTCAAATGTAAAGGTAAAGGTGGTAACCTTTGTCTTTGTATATTTCACCTGCAATTTATATGTTTATGCTTTGATTTGGTGGATTGGAAGCCGTAGGTGAGACATACATTATTTCAGATCTGGACACACTAGATACCCAGACCTATATACAATACATTACAACACTGCTACTAGGAAAGTGTTAATCAGTAAACACCTCTGCACCACTCAGGCACCTCTGCAATTTGAATATAGATGATTTGATATATTCCTACATCATGGGGGTTAAGAGTAGGGATGGCCGGTTCGCTGATCCAAACCCGGATCCGCCGCGGATTTATCCCGTTCGCGAACGGCGGATTTTTCCGGATTTTCCGCCTTCCGGACTTCCGATTCGCGGATTTTTCGTATTTTCGAAAATTTTCGAAATTACGAGTTTTCACATATTTTCGAAAATTTTCGAAAATACGGGAAAACATGTATTTTCGAAAATTTTCGAAAATACAAGGATTTCTCTTAATTCCTTACATATGTATTTTCGAAAATATTCGAAATTACGAGGATTACTTGTATTTTCGAAAATACATATTTTCGAAAATACATGAAAACTCGTAATTTCGAAAATTTCCGAAAATACGTGAAAACTCGTAATTTCGAAAATTTTCGAAAATACGAAAAATCTCGTTATTTCAAGGGTATTTTTAATTTTAACGGGTCCGCTCGCGGATTTTCGAATTTTCTAATTTTTTCGAAAATTCTTGGATCCTCGAGCGGACCGGATTTTGCGAAGTTCGGACATCTCTAGTTAAGAGGTGGGAGTGGAAATCACACAGGTGCAGAAAAGGTAATGAAAGCAAAAGTACTGGCAGGCAAAGGAAAATGTCAGCTTCAGATTTGGGGAACAAACAGAATTGAAAATTAGCTAATACAGGAAAAGGAAAGGTACCTGAGAAGGTTGTAGAAGTACTCAAGCTTTGATTTTTTGGGGTTTAGTTCTCCTTTAAGAAACAACAGTCAACTGCAATAGATGGCATTTACCTATAAAATTACTTTATTAGGATTAGGAAACTCTCAGTGCCATCAAAGCTCCAGCTATACAGTACACCAAATTCCCTGCATGTAAATAAGGTACATCTCTCAACAGCCATAGCAAAATCAAAGGTAAAGACAAATGGGGATACCTTCATCCACAAATCTGCAGGCACAGGTCATGGTCAAGTAAATTAAGTCAGGATTGTTCAGAGTAAAAAAACTCCCCAACAGAGAGCGATGTCTTCTGATTCATTATTGTATGGAGGTGTCAAATGGTTTAATATACTATATAGGATAAACTACATTAGGACAATGAAAAAATTAAACATAAGTGATATGATTTGGGATTTAATAATCCCTGTGCCACCTACACCATAAATAACTCTGTGTTAAGTGCATCTGAAATGGAAAAAGATTTGGGGGTTCTGGTAGATAACAGACTTAGCTGTAGCAAACAATGCCAGGTAGCAACAGCTAGAGCTAGCAAGATATTGTCTTGTATAAAGAGGGGAATGGAATCAAGAGAGAAAAATATTATTCTCCCTCTTTACAAGGCACTGGTAAGGCCACATTTGGAATATGCGGTGCAGTTTTGGAATCCCATATACAAAAGGGACATCTTGGAAATTGAGGCAGTTCAGAGAAGGGCAACTAAATTAATAAGGGGAATGGAGGGGCTTGAATATGCAGGCAGATTAGACAAGTTAGGGCTGTTTACATTGGAGAAGCGGCGGTTGCGTGGGGACATGATAACCTTATACAAATATATTAATGGCCCATACAGTGAACTCTCTGGTGCATTGTTCACTAATAGGTCATATCAGAGGACTCGTGGACATCCTTTAAGGTTGGAAGAAAAGAAGTTTCATCTTCAAGTTAGGAGAGGTTTCTTTACAGTGAGAACGGTGAAACTGTGGAACTGTCTTCCAGCAGAGGTGGTAATGGCAAGTTCATTGAATAACTTTAAAAAAGGCCTGGATAAGTTTCAAAACCTAAAAAATATTGAGAATACTGGTATTAATGCATATAGATCTGGTTGATCCAGGGATACTTTCCGATTGCCGTTTGGAGGCAGGAAGGAATTTTTTCCCCCTTTTTTTAACTGGGGTTTTTTGCCTTCCTCTGGATCAACTGTTAGGTAGGGTTAAAAAAAATAAATAAAAAAAAAAAAAAAAAAAAAAAAAAAAAGTGAATAGGTTGGACTTGATGGACGAATGTCTTTATTCAACCTTAATTACTATGTTACTATGTTACTATGTTCTACTACTAGAATTAGTGCTATTTTTATTAGGGGTGGGTTTGTTTTGTGATGGATAAAGATGTTCCCCATAGTATATATAACTGTTATGCAGAGAGTACACATTAACAGACACAGTGGTCATCTAACTGTTGTCCTCTAGCATAGCTACAAGCCATCCTGTAGCTGTACTAGGCAGACAGTGTCCTGGGGAGCCCTGAGCAGTCCCATAAGTTAAGGTTCAGTGACTCTGTGTCTGCTTTGCATGCTATGATTACACAGATTTCTGATCCAGTATGTGATATAGGGTTTCCATCTATTGCTGGTTAGTTCTTAGCAGCATTCAATAGGTATTTTAGTCATATCTTCAAAATGTAATATATATTTTATAGTTTCTTCTTTGGTTTATGTTTGAATATTAAATATAGATTCCAAGTAGATGGTAAATGTTGGGGTGAGGAGACATAGCAAATATGTCTACATGCTCGCAATGCTGTTTGTAAACTATATGGGGAATGGGGGGTGTACTGGTTGTGACACCTTTTGAGTTTTGTGAAGAAATGCTGCAGATTAAGAACACGGGCAAAGATTTGCACCTCTTATTGAATAAGCCCCAAGCTTATTTCTCATTTACATGGGTCAGTTTTGAGTTGACCCTAACTTCCTAACCTACGGACTACTATTCAGTAGATCAATCACTAGTCTTCCTATTCTGGAAGAAAATCAACACACCAAGTGGTTTTCCAAAATTTACAGACTTACCAATTGTGACAAATTGTGACAACAATATTTGACCCGACTGCCAGATTGTACCAGGTGGTCGATCAGGTCAAAACATTAAACCCGTTTATACTTGGGCTTTTTTGAAAAGGAAACTTTAATTTTGTTTCTGTTGGTGATATTTTTCATGCACTGATGTGTTGTTCCCCATTGTGTATGGTGTTCTATAAATAAAAGATAATTATGGCTATAGCAGGCAAACACTTGGTTTTAAACATTATGTATCACACATGGCATTTATTTAAATAAAATGAAATCTGCTATATAAAAAGCTTTGAAAATATATCCAGCCTCATTTATCCAGAGGCAGTGGCTAAAATGTTTTCTTTAAAGTCGCGCTAACCTACTTTAAGGAAGGGTTTACAGAGCCTGCGCCAATTTAATATCAGCTAGCATGTTTTTTTGTGAAGATTTAATAACAGCTGCAAATGTTAGTGTTAAACTTTTTCAAAGGAAAGGGGGTTTACTAAGAGCTGCACCTGTTCTGCAAGATCAGCTAATCGCTATATTGAATCGGCGCACTGAGCGCTTATCATAGCTATAGCAGCTCTCGTTAAATGAGGCTGATAATGTATTGGAGGATATACTTAATAGGTCATGCATAGATTTTTTTTTTAGGTATTTATATTGTAAAGCTTAAAGTTTAAAAATATAAACCCTCATTGTAATACAGTGAAAAAACAGTAGCATAAACATAGAACTCTTATCGCTTTAAGAAAAGGAAATAGTATCTTACTTGTAGCAGATGGGTGTCGTCTTATATAAACTTAGGTAAAAAACACATGTTTATAGAACTAGCAGGCAGTTGAGAAAGGAACTGAATTTTTTTCAGTCTAAGTATATCTTTATCAAATAATAAAGACTGTGATAATAAATTATTATTTCATCATGTCTTGAACTGGAAGACATTTCTACAATTACCATGTAAAAGGCTCAGTGATTCACCCATAGCTATAAAAGTCTCAGTTTTATAAATGATGCAGTAACCTGAAATATGTGGTGCCCATTCCAGAGTCAATATAATATCCATATTATCTTCAGCAAGTTCACCTCAAATGCCCCTTTTATGAAATGCTGAGTAAGAGCAGAAGCAAAGGAGATGTTGTTAAGGTATTTCACAACTTCCAATATTCTTCCTGTATTTCACATGATTACTGTCTTTGAATACATTTCAGACATTCAGAATCTGTATTATTTTCTTTGTCTTCTAAATAAATAACTGTATTTGAAGATAATTACAGCAGTGGGACTAATTAAATTCTAATTGTTTCCTAACTTATTTCCTGTTCTTTATACTAAAATATTGAATATTTTAATATAAATTCTTTGCAGAATATGTTTAACTGTAAGGGGGAAAAAAACAGCAAAGTCTGTTTGATGTTTAACCAGGTGCATGTAAAATTCTCTCTGGGCCAATTTTATGATACAGCAGAGAAGACAATTGCCCTGGTCTCCTGGCCTCAGAGGAGTTCCTGAGAGGAAATACTGCTAAAGTAAAAAGAACACATTATTTTTAATCTGAGCCAGAACTGCTTGATTTACTGTTTATTTACAAGTATCCCAGTATTTTTTTGCCATCAAAGAATAATATGAATTGGGTGCTCTGATTTATGTCACCACCACCCTTCAGAAGATACAAGGGAGAGTCAGAAAAGACATAATAAACACATTGGAAACTTCTAAGGCACTCTTCGAGTAGAGTAAAAAACTCTTTTACTGAACATACCATATTCTTGGTTTATCCTTTAATTTCCTCTTCACATTTAGTAGGTGGAAGAGCCACAGAAACAGGCAATCAATGTGAACTGTCACAAATTTGACAATAGGACTAAAAACAGCCTGAGCTATAATTTTGTGTTACCAATCATTTTTTCCAGGTGATGAAATTCATTTTCATAGTTATTTTAGGTTCAAAAAAGTTCAACCATTCAATACATCATCTTCAAATGACATAGTCATCTCCATGGATCTCCTTGGACCATACTCCCCTCCTTCAAAAACAAACACTGCAGACATCCATGTTTATTGCAGCAAGATACTACTGCTGCACAAAATTAATAATTAATTACTGTGGTGCCCAACCTGTTGCTTTGGTCCGGGCAAACATTTGGGCGTGGCTAGGGTGGGGTTGGGGCAGTCCAGGGGTGGGTTTGGGTGGTCTGATGAGGGGTCAGGTCAGTTTGGGGCATGGCTTGATGAGCAGCCCAGTTAGTGTCTGGGGTGCTGGTCGGGTGCTCTCTAGCCTGGGGCAGACTGAGCAACTCTGATTTAATATAAATATACCTATGCATACATTTAACTACATGAATCTCTAGGTATTTTCAATGTACAAAAATATGTCAGACTTATTAAAACCATTTAACGATCTTGCCAGCACATCATCTTCAGGCAGAAAATTTTACAAGCGGTAAGTTTGGTCTGCAATAAAAAATAATTTATTATTCTTGAGCAGAAAATGCACTCTTAAGAACCTCTTATCCCTTTTTAACACATATGTACCGTATATACTCGAGTATAAGTCGAGGTACCTATTTTTACCTGAAAAATTTGTAAAAACTGATTGACTTGAGTATAAGTCTGTGAGGTAGAATTATCACCACTACTGCCTTCTGATTCGTGTTGTTTTTAGGCTTTAGTTGCCCTTTAAATGGACAGCAGAATCCCATACAGTAATAGCCAAATCCAGTACCAGTAACCTCCAATTCTTTGGCACTCCAGATGTTTGGAAACTACAACTCCCAGCATGCTTTGTTGCTGGGAGTTTCAGTTTCTATACATGTGGAGTGGCAAGGTTCAGTAAACTTTTAATTAAGCTTACCATCATTTACAATTCTCCTGAACCCCATATAGAAAAGGGCCCTCTGAACCCCATATAGTAAAGCGAACTCTGATCCCCATATAGTAAAGGATTCTCTGACCCCAATAGTTAAAAATGTCACCTGAGAGTTGTAGTTTCAAGCTGTCATTTGCACTGTACTAGCAGCTGTTTTTTGCCCCAAACTGAGGAGACCCATCAGATTTACAGCATCCAGTGACAGTGCTGAGTGAGTCCAGCAGGCAGAATACAGGAAGCAGGAAGTGTAAAGGCAGATCAGTTCCTGTAACTTTCTATACAGGTTAACACAGCGCCACCTACTGGTTACTATCTGTAATTGCAGAATTTGGATCTAAATTAGGACTTGACTCGAGTATAAGTCGAGGTTAGGTTTTCAGGCTAATTTTAAATCCTGAAAAATTTTGACTTATACTCAAGTATATACGGTAACTAAAATCCAATGTTATTTTCCTGTAATTCCCTTTAACATACTTGTAAAAAGTTATTATATCCTCTCTGCAAAGCCATATTTGCACTAGCTGTTACTTAATCCAGTCCCACAAGGGTATTACTTATAAGTACCCGCTATTTACTGGTGAAGGACTTTATACTTCTTTAGCACTCTTAGGTAAGATGTTTTTAGATTTTAGGTGTAAACATGTGGGTTTAGTTCTCCTTTAATGAGCTTTAAAGGTTCTAGTAAATATCAAGGAATACATGATTTGCCTTTAATTTTCTAATTTTGCGTAGTTTCTTATAACTAGGCAATAATTCACAACAATGTAAGTATTGGTACGTTTTGCTAATTCACATATGTTTGTAAGTCTCTCACACTGAACCTTTCTTTTGTATAAAATGCTAACTAATTCTAAACATTTTTCAAAATTACTGTCTAGTAAAAATGCAACTTAAGCAGAAAGCTTTGGGAGGACTGTAAAAAAATGTGCTTCTTTATTACAAGTCATTCATTAAGGGTGAAACTAGTTATGTCATCAGATTATTTTCTGTACTTGCACTGTTAGGTTGGTAATAATAAAACCCAAATACAGAGGAATGTAAGAAGGCTGCTCTGATCCTCTATGTCATTGTAGCAGATTGGGTAGCTCTTTAAAAATGATCAAGTGGATTAACTACTGTAATTTGGAAGGAAGATTAAAGGTCATGGTCTAGACTTTTTTTTTATCTTTGTGATAGAATGCTAACAGCTACCTGATATAAAACATAGGTAGGCACCCTGTCTTGGTGCCTTTTCACCACCTGCTTAAAACACCTTTCAGGTGTTTCTATTCTTCACCACTGATTGTATTTCTAGTTTTCCTGTACTTTATACAGGGTGGTAACTGCGTAGGTTAAAAACCATATCACTGAAATAACATAATTTTGCTCATAAAGAACAAATTATTTAGTATTTATTTGGGGTTCTTGTTGAACCCATACATCAAAAAAATATATATACGGTAAGTATTTACTGAATACTGTTTATTTAAGAATACCCTAATTGCAAAGATTTTACTATGACAGCTATTAATGTTGAATATAGCTTTTGTGGTGAATCAGTGCAATCATCTCTATCCCTGACAGTCAGAATTATCTTCTTGGGCTCTGCCTGGTTAATTACATAGGACAGACCATATGGTGTCTATCTCTTAGTCATTCTCAGAGGCAGATAATTGGTATGAAGAGAGAGTAATTTAAAATTTAAAGAACTAGGTACACTAAAACAAATTCAATATTTACAAGTAAAATCAGTTTTGTGTTTAGTTGTTTATAATATATATATGTTATTTTACAAACCAATATTAAATGGTAATTTCCAAGTACCATAATGTATAAAAAAAACAAGGTAAATCATGTGTAGAAACGTAATCATTTCCTTAATATACCAATTTTCTAATTTTTGTAATGATGTTATAGAAATTCTAATGTATGATACTATCTTTAGCCCAAAAAGTTACAAAAGTTACAAAACCGATTTAAAAATATTTGATGCAAATATTTAGTAAAACAAAAAAATGGAGCTGAGGATACAGTATATACATAGTAATAATATAAAATACACTTTAGTTGAGAGAGGATACAATTCAAAAACAATTAGACAGAGTTAATATAAATAAAACTCCTGGACATGATGTAATACACCCACAAGCCCTGTATAGATAATCGTTGGCTGAAATGGTTGACTGTATGTGAAAATGTAGCATTTAGTATTAAGGCATCTGCCAACATCGATCTTCCTTGTACATGGTTTAAGAGAGTTTAGTTCTGCTTTTTTATAGGCTACTGTTTCTGTTTTTAAGTCAGGATGTCAAACATGCGACCCTGCAATGCTGTCAGTTGTATTTTTTAAGCATCTGAGGGCCGCAAGTTTGACATCCCCGAAGAACAGTAAGGTGATGATGCATTTGGGGTTAAAAAAATGTACAGCGGGAAATAAGTATTGATTACAACCTTTTTTTCTTTAAATATATTTCTAATGGGGCTATAGACATGAATGAACACAATATTCACAATAATGTTAATAACGTGGAATGTATTGAATACTCTTATTGAAATGTATTAAATTATATTTAACTTAATTATACTATTATTAAATACCGTATATACTCGAGTATAAGTCGAATTTTTCAGGCTTTAAAATTAGCCTGAAAACCTTACCTTGACTTATACTCGGGTCAATTTAGATCTAAATTCTGCAATTGCATATAGTATACAGTAGGTGGTGCTGTGTTAACCTGCATAGAAAGTTCCAGGACTGATCTGGTGATCTGCCTTTATACTTCCTGCTTCCTGTAGTCTGGCTGCTGGACTCACTCAGCACTGTCACTGCTCACTGGATGCTGTAAATCTGATGGGTCTCTTCAGTTTGGGGCAAAAAACAGCTGCTTGTACAGTGCAAATGACACCTTGAACTACAATCTCTCAGGTGACATTTTTAACTATTGGGGTCAGAGAGTCCTTTACTATATGGGGTCAGAGGGCCCTTTACAATATGGGGTTCAGGAGAATTGTAAATGATGGTAAGCTTAATTAAAAGTTTACTGAACCTTGCCACTCCACATGTTTAGAAACTGAAACTCCCAGCAACAAAGCATGCTGGGAGTTGTAGTTTCCAAACATGTGGAGCGCCAAGGAATTGGAGGTTACTGGTACTGGATTTGGCTATTACTGTATGGGATTCATGTATGGGAATTCTGCTGTCCATTTAAAGGGCAACTAAAGCCTAAAAACAACACAGAATCAGAAGGCAGTAGTGGTGTAATTTTCTACCTTCGACTTATACTCGAGTCAATCAGGTTTTATTTTTCAGGTAAAAATAGGTACCTCGACTTATACTCGAGTATATACGGTAGTAGAAAAGTCTTTGTTTGTAATGACCACTTCAAAGCACCTCTTGTATGGAGAAACTAGTTGCATGTGTTGCTCAGGTATGATTTTGTCCCATTCTTCCATGCAAATTTTGAAGGTTCAGGGACCTTTTTTTAATGAAATCTGATCTTTTATGAAATCTAATCCATAGATTTTAAATTGGATTTAAGTTTGGAAATTAACTGGTCATTCTAGCAGCTTTATTTTCTTTCTCTGAAACTAACTGAGAGTTTTCCTGTAGAGATGAAGTTTGGGTCCGGTTTAACCTGGGTTCCGAATCGGATCTGACGGTTCTGACCGAACTCTCGGATCTCGGAATATTTGGATTTTCAATAATTTTCTAAAATTATCGAAATTGAAAGTAATTGGAATTTCGTAAATTTTAGAAAATAAGGCCACATGACCACAAGTGATAAATGATCACAAACATGATCATTTGCACGTGAGAAAAGCACCAGTGTGGCCTACCCCTTATGGTGGCCGTAAACGATAAGATTGCGGTCATGCCATCCACGGATTGTATTATCATCGGCCTGTGTATGGACAATCGGCTGAAAATCATATGGGCAGAATCAGTTTTTAGCGCCCAATACAATATGACCGCAATGGTTATCGCATGAGAATTGCAGCACAGTGCATGTCAAAGTGGTTGGTGTCTTTGCCCACCATTACACAGTGGGATAGAACAAGGTAATAGTAATTGAGATCCGAAATCCAGTTAGTAACAATTTTGTGAACCCTCAAATGGGGCTGGTATTAGGTAAAATGGGCCCTTGACAAAGGTGCACATGGGGCCCCTTACATTTTAATAACATACTTACTGTACATTCTCTTTCACTCAGACACTCAGTTAGGCAGACACTTTTAGTCATGCAGACACTCAGTCACACAGATATTCTCAGCGCAAGCAGACAGTAACGCAAATGAAATGAGTGCCGATGCGCGCAAACATTCTATGCATGTTGCTGTCCGGCACAGTGTGGCCTCAGCCTTAGGCCTTTACCTCGCTAATTCAATTTCTTATTAGCCCAGACCAAGAGCACTGCATGCCCATTTCCTGCTCTGTGATCAGCAATTTTTTGCAAATCGTATGCACTCAGATTACAAAATTTACGCAGATCGCAGCGCAAGCAGATAGCAACTCCTTTGTAGAGTGTCCTAAGCTTAACTGTGCCCTTTATACAGCTATTACTTGCCCCCTTTATGCAGCAGTCATTGGTCCTTCATGTGTCTGCCATCATGCGGCCGTATAATACCCTGCGGTACTAGAGTACCAAAATGGTAATGTATAGGCGATCATACAACTCCAGTCGTAAATGTTATGATCCTGATCATAATTTTACAATTGCGGTCTTAAAAATACTGGTCATTAAAGGTGGGGTATCATGAAATTGCGATGCTGCACCTTTTTAAATATGCCCCTGTGTGTAGCCTGATCTTTAAAAATAGATACTTACAGTGTGCATCCTGCTTAGAATTCTGCTGAAGCAGCACTCATAACTTTTACTTACGGTACGTAGTTACCTTTCTAATCAGCAGCTGAAGTAGAAGATACAATATTGCAAATTTGTATTTAGTCTGAACTTTTATTTCCCATTGACTTTTTTTTCGAATTTTTATGTTTTTTTCTCTTGAATATTTGAAAACACAATGGAACTGGTTTTAAACATCTCTATTTTCTTGACTGTGTGTTTGGGATCATTGTCTTTCTGAAATGTTCACCCTTATTTCATCTTAAGCATCCTGGTAAATGGCAGCAGATTTTTGGCAAAAATGCCCCGTTACATTTTTCCATTCATCCAAAGTGGTGAATGAGGTCCTCTCTTAAGAGAAAAATATATTCTCTCTTTACAAAGAACTGGTAAGACCTTATTTGGAATCTGCATTGCAGTTTTTTAAAGGCTATCATTTTTACTTTGTTATGACTATCTGTAAAATAGGGCATTTTCACTAATTGTATTTTTAAATTTATTGGGAGTAACCAGTAATTGCTTCTCACTCCATGGCCTTGTGCTCTATTCCATCTATCTGTGTCAGGTTTTCTTATATAAGTTTATATTTAAACTGAATTGTTACATCTTGGGGCACCAGCACATTCATTTGGTGCTCCTATACAGTTGTTTTAACTAGCATTTATTTAATTACAATAGCATTAACAGTCAGGCATACCCTGAAAAGTCCCAATTAGCATAACATAGTCAGGTGTTTGGGACCTTCTGAATACAAGGTGGGATTGCATTGTGGCTAAGAGGTGTTATCAAAACTGCCCAGGTTAATGTGTTAATATGGCATTGTACATGGCAGATAGTTAGTGTCAAACCCCCCACCTCTGTTCATGCTTGGTTCCTACATTTTCACATAAATGGTCTCCTTGACACCTCTCTTGAACCAGTCCTGTTCCTTTGCCAAGATGTTGACATTACAATCTTCAGATATGTCCTTTTTTCCTTAACATGCAGGTACAACACCGGCTGATTTTTGGTCTCCCCCACATACAAATCAGAGCACTCTTCACTGCACTGGGTATTTGAAGTCCTGGGGTGCCACTACCATGAAGCAAACTGAAACATTTGCTCAGGGCGCGCCCCTGGGGGGAACACTTAAAAAAATCCTCCTTCCTGCAATACTGAATTTTAGCACCAGTCTACCAACCAGTGTTAAGTCATCCCTCCAGTCCCCGAGTCAGTGTTAGTCATCCCAGCACACCCACCTCCACAGCCACGCCTATGTTCCTGATGAAGCCGCCCACTTATCATGCCCCCTCCGTCGCCATTAGGCGGCATTTAAAAGTTGTTTCAGGTGTCAAAAATCCTAGGAACATCCCTGATGATGTCTCTCTTCATTTTTCGGTATTGGGTCTTTCAGATGTACCAACTGATGCCTCAGTATGTTGTTTGGTTTAAAGCAGATAGGGATACAGTGTTTTTTTGAAAATTCTTCTTAATTTCTCAGAGATCTCTGATACATATGGAATGACCATGTTCTTTCTCCAGTCTTGCTTCCCCCCCTTCACACTTGGTATTCGTGTTCTTTTCTTTCCTTCTACCCCTTTTGACAAAGGCCCAGTCCGGATATCCACAAGTTTTAAGGGCTCCTCTAAGATGTTTCATTTCTTTACCCACTGTGCTAGTGGGGATGTTGTCTGCTCTGTGTTGCAGGGTTCTGATGACACACAGCTTGTGAGCTAATGGGTGGTGGGAGTCAAACATCAAATACTGGTCTGTGTGGGTTGGTTTTCTGTAAACCTCTACTTCCAGTTTACCATTCTCCCTGATTTCTACCAAGCAGTCATAGAAAGGCACTGTGTGGTTTTTACCTCTTCCCTTGAAATTTGATGTTCTGGTCTACATCATTGATGTGATCTGCGAAGGCTTGTATTTCCTTCTGGTGGATTTTAACACAGGTGTTATCCACGTATTTTTTATATTTCAACTTCCTCAATGTAAAGGTTTGCCACGATGGGTGAAACTGGTGATCCCATAGCACATATATATTTTTGCTTGTAGAACCCTATATTTAAAATAGGTAATATTCAGACATAAGACCAGTAGGGAACATGCCTGTTCTGGGTTAAGATCTGTTCTGCTGGTAAGGGTGCTGTCTTGGCCTAGCCCTTCACCATTTCAACAGCCTCCTTGGTGGGTATACAGGTGAAAAGAGATGTCACATCATAGGACATCATAGTACAGAAAATTATTGTTGTGCCGTATTAGTCCAATATATAGATATTTTAAAATAAAAGTACTTTTTTAAGGACTAATAGTTTATTTAGTTGACAAGCTTTCAAGGGCTATACCCTCTTCATCAGGTCAGAGCAGTACTGATTTTGACAAAGGTTTAACTGAAAGAAAAACGCTTACCGTATATACTCGAGTATAAACCGAGTTTTTGCAGGCTGAAAAATCAGCCTGAAAACTCGGACTCGGTTTATACTCGAGTCAACCACTTACCTGGGCATTCCGGCAGCCGCGCGATCTTTTTCTGCACTGGCGCCCGGCCTGACGCCACTGCCCGGCGCCAAGCCGCGGCGGCGCAGTGACGTCAGCCGGCGCGCCGGTACAGGAAGGGCGCGCGGCTGCCGAATGCCGATAACCGTACCTGCCGGATGGATGGAGGAAGACCCACAGATAGAGAGAAGAGTCGTCCACAGGAGAAGAGTCCAACAGGAGAAGAGTCCACAGGGAGAAGAGTCCACAGGGAGAAGAGTCCACGGAGAAGAGTCCACAGGAGTCCCCAGGAGAAGAGTCCACAGGGAGAAGAGCCCACAGGTACAAACGGAACTGAGGGGAGGGGGGCATTCAAGATGTTTGGGAACTACAACTCCCAGCATGCTTTATGTCTGGGAGTTGTAGTTTCCAAACATCTTGAATGCCAAGTGAGGGTGGCATTCAAGATGTTTGGAAACTACAACTCCCAGCTAATAAAGCATGCTGGGTTGTAGTTTCCAAACATCTTGAATGCCACCCTCACTTGGCATTCAAGATGTTTGAAACTACAACTCCCAGCATGCTTTATTAGCTGGGAGTTGTAGTTTCCAAACATCTTGATGCCAAGTTTCTACCCTCAGTTTATACTCGGGTCAATAACTTTATTAGGATTTTTTAGCTGAAATTGGGTACCCTCGGTTTTATAACTCGGGTCAGTTATACTCGAGTATATACGGTATTCCTAAAGCTAATAAGACAAAGCAAAACAGCAGGGGGTGGAGGGGGGGGGAGTAAAAAGCAAAATGTGCCAAGGAGAGTGTAGAGGGTAATAAAATGTGAGAGATTACATATAGTGAAGCGGTCAAGAAATAAATGGGGGAGAGAAGGCAGGGAGGACAAAAATAAAAAATACTAGTTAATAGCAAACATTGTAGAGGTAATGAAATGAGGAGAGGTAACAGAATAGTGGAATAGTGTAGTGGTCATGAGAATAGAAGGAGGGAGGGAGGAGAGAGAAGAAAGAAGGGAGGGAAAAAGGGGGGGCAAAATGGTAAGGGGATGCTATCATGTGAAAAGTCAATTATTCATAATGTGAAAGAAATCCCATGTATTGGTTTAAACAATTTATTTTAGAGCCAAAAAATAAGATAATTTTAGCTTCAAATGCTTTTCTTTCCTGAGTGTTGCTAAAATGTCCCTTTAAGATTTGGACCTGGAAGTTTTCCGTAGTGTGCCCAGGCTGTGAAAAATGGTGTCCTGCAGGGAAAGTTTCAATCCTCGTCATGGTTGGTGATGCTACTTCTGTGGGAATTCATCCTCTTTTGCAGTTTTCGGCCAGTTTGTCCAATATATATTGGATTCTCACTTTGTTGCATTGTATTAAATACACCACATTGTTGGATGTACAGCTATGGATCTATGGAAATGTAAAACTTCCTATGTGTAACGGAAGGGGAAGTGTTAATGTTGGTACAAAGCTTGCACCTAGGACACCATAGTTTTTTTTGCACTAACAGTACTACATCTTGAATCTTATTAGTGAAATCTTGGGAGTTGTGGATGTGAAGCTTAGAACTTCCAACCAATGGCCCTAAGATGTTGACTAGGTATTTCGCCACCTTAATGCTGTTGACTATAAGTCTTAGTGGGGCCCCTTCTTTGTGGATCTTCGGGGGTCGATATATACATGGATGTGCCTCACCAAGGTTAGAGGCAATGATACATTGCTCGATCAATGGCTTTATCCTTTTGAAGCTGTTGTAGTAATTCTATAACCTTTTTCTTGTAGTGGCTGGTGGGATCCCTTGTTAAAGCTTCCCTTGTTATCTGCTAGGAGTCTGGTCACCTTATCATGGTAGTCCAAGGTGTTGAGTACCACTCTGCATCTTCCCTTATCTGCAGGCAGAATGGTGATACTGAAATTTTTCTTGAGGGATGTTAAGGCTCTTCTTTCCTTTGTGGTCAGGTTAGATGAAGGAGTTTTAGCACTGGCTAAGGCTGCAGATACCTATAATATCCACTACAGGGATGGCTTTAGAAGTGATCGCAAAGTGCAAGCCATTAGCTAACAGTCTGCCATATACAATGCTGTTTTGACACCTTACCCTGGGCAGTTTGGATAACACCCCTTAGCCACAATGCAATCACACCATGCATTCAGAAGGTCCCTAACACCTGACTGTGATATGCTAATTGGGACTTTCCAGGGTACATAATTGCCAACAGATTCTTGTCTGATTCAAAGTCATTTTGAATTGAGAAAGCCAGTCGGATGACTAGCAAAACATCTTCATGAACTAAACTTTAAGTCCAGTTGATCTAACTGAACGCAACAGATATACCATGACCTGGATGAATGAGAACCTTTACAAGCATACCTACCCATTTATTTGCAAACCTGCTGATTATTCAAATGAATGATTTGATTTTCTGATGGTCACAACTCTTTTGCCCATTGTAATAAAGCTTCTAATTATAGCCTTCTAATTATGGGCGGCTGAGTATAAGGTGCGAAGATACACCCTCACTAATTAGCCTATTAAATAGCCTAGAAAATAAAAACATCCAATAAGAGTTCATGTTAATATAGTTTAAAGTTTCGAAAAATGTTAGAATACTGGTTTGCTTAAATTTGTTCATGCAGTGTGCATCAGACTTGATAGTCTAGCCTTGTATCTAGTAGCTGCTTGTTCCTTGGCAACACTGTAGTGCACATTTTGTAAACAATAATAATAATGAGAAATCGATTGAAAGCACTATAGCAAAACATCTTTTAAAATGCATTAGTACTAATAAGAATTTCTTTTCTTCTTTAAAAGGAGCACCAAAATTTTCCTCTGTGATGAGCATTCACCTATTGTTTTGTACATCTTGATTCCGTAACTGCAGGGAAGCCTGTGGTCTTTCCTTCTTTCATTTTTTTGTACAAACTTTCTAGGTTTTCAGAATGCAATGTTTACAACACAGGAAAAACTAGGCACAGTTCTTAGGATCAACTAAAACAAAATGATATGTATGTTTTTAACTTTTGCAAGATTTCACAGTACTGTCAGTACACCGGTGCAATCAGTTTATTGAAAAAGGTAAATCTTATTTTTATTTAACATATGTAGTCATATCAGTATTTGATCTTCATTCAAATGTAATATACAGAATATAGGAGAATCGTCATGTTGTTGACAAAAAAATGCAAAACAGACTATGTTATCATGTATTCAACAAATAATAAAAGGAGATCTGAAAACAACAAATATACAGTAAGTCTTAAAGCATTCTTTAATTCATTTAGGCCATTAAATAAAAATTCTTGCATAGAATGATTTTTTTTATTGTCCTAGTGAAGAGTAGTGAGGTGTCATGCTCTTCCAATCAGTCAGTCTCCAGATAATTGCCTAACGTTCCACATATGACAGAATTGATCAATTTACCTATCTATGTATACTAAATGTATCTCTTGGTATTCTGCCTGTCCAAGAAATCACCAAGCTTTGTTTTAAAAGGGATTAAGGCCACAGGTCAGGTAGGTCATTCCAGAGATTTAATGTAATCACTGTTCTTTTTTTTCACTGTTTGTAGTCAGTTTTTTAAGCAAAGAACACCTTTCCTCAAGTTTAAGACGATAGGTTCACTTATTTGAAAAAAAGATCTTATGCTAGTTGACTGTAAGCAAATAAGGAACGGAGACTTCTGGGTAATTTCCATGTTTCCATGGTAGCTCTTAGGAAATGCTATACCTATTAAAAGGTTTTTACTGCATTCCACAAGCTAAATGCAAAACTAGAGAGCCAGTCACAGACTGGTTTTGACTTTATTGAGCCATCTCCCGTGTAGCGCAGGTCTCTGGGTGAAGCGCCTATAGACAGATGTCACTAATAAATTAAATAGGGAGAGTATACAGCATTGCAGCTCCACTTCACAACTTGCAAATAAGCAACAGAGATTTCTGGGTAATTTCCATGTTTCCATGGTAGTAGACTGTAACAAAGTCGTTAATGTGTACTGTGGCCAAATAGCTGCTGTGTCTCTGTTATACAGAGAACATTAAGATGTCTTGGTCTATCACTTAGTGTAATAGACCATAGTGTGATAGAACATTGGTAAACTTTATTTATCCAAGATCGTTCTAATAATTTGCACCCAGTTTTGTGCACAATTTTTTCCCCACAAACCAACTATCAAGCCTGCACACAGCACACAGCATTCCAACTGTCAGAACGCTGTTACCATTCCAGCTACAGTAAAACTACTCACAGAAGAATAGTTTTTGAGAGCAAGGAACTTGATTGACAGCTGAAATAAAAGAAGTTTTATATTGGATATCTAGATAAATAGGGGGCAGATCAACAAAAAAATTATACAGTGGTGGTTGGGAAGAATAAAATTTTCCAGTTATGGTCAATTTAAAATAACCTATTTTTTGGTATAGATGCCTTTAAAAGTTTAAATAACATCCCCAGTGTGAGAAATTATACTTACCACCTCCATGATCCACCGCCACTTGCTCCCTCTCCACTCCTTCTTCTATGTGCCTTTTCCATTCACGAGCAGCAGCATTGGAGGCTCATACTGTAATGGCAGTCAGCCATTGGCTGTGACGTCACTTTCACGGCTGTGACTGATGGTCTTACCAGAAAGTAGCAGGGAGACACGGCGATAGATCGTGGAAGCTTTAAGTATAATTTCCTGCTCTATGAACATTATTTAAACTTGTAAAATAAATGGAACTGGGGTTTTGGGGGGGGGCTGAATAACATTTTTTTTTATTAGGGGTGGACATACTCTTTAATATTAGACAACAACTTAAACAGTGTCCATTGGATGTGTTAATCGCAGGTTCATTTGATTGTTTTTTTTAAGAAAAAAAGTTTGATGTTTGAGTAAGGAAAGAATTTTTTCCCCCCTTCAAAAACTGGTGGGCCCGGATCAATAGTTAGGCAGGAAATGAAGATATAACTGAGTATTTCGGTGGTTGGATCTTTGTCTTTTTTCAACCTCAAATACATGCAGGGTGATGTAATAAAAGATCTTAACGTTAAAAATGGTGCTAATGTTTCCCCAACCAAGCAGTTGTTAGCTTTTAAATTGAAACATCAAATTGGTTGGAGAAAAATTACCATTTTTAGCAATAAGAACTTTTATTACATCACCCTGTATATAATTATATAATTTCCTTGATATACTATACTATACTATACTACACTAATGTTTATTTTCAAAACTTTCCGAACTTTTCAAAAAATGTGATTTTGGAACGAAACTCGCTGGGTGTTTATTTTCCAAATTTTTGTGTTAATATTTGACTAGGACTACAAAGTTCAGCAATTAAGATAAATACTTTTTCACACCATTAATACCTAAACAGTGTTTTATAGCACTGATGAGAACCCTTTAGCTTGTGTTAAGGTCACATTGAATTTTTTGCTGCCAAAACATGGCAAGGTTAACTTCAGGGCATTTAATAAATCGCAACAACTAGCATTTACTGTAGCACAAGAACATACTATAGGAATGGATCTATGCTTATCTTTATTTTTGTTTGTTTTTTCAGCTCGAAAGTCTAAAAAGTTGGGAAAATTAAAAGGAGTGCATGAAGAACAGCCACATCCGCAACCACCTCCACCAAGTCCCAAGGAGGAAACAACATTCACTTCATCTTCAAAAGAGACTTCTGCTAATTCAAATACAACAATTGTTCCTCTTATATCAGCTGTGCCTCCCGCAATGACTCTCTCAGCAGCTGTAATTCTAGAGAACATTGAGCCAGACATTGTATATGCTGGATATGACAGTGCACAACCAGACACAGCAGAACATCTTTTGTCTAGTTTAAACCGGCTTGCAGGGAAGCAGATGATTCAAGTTGTAAAATGGGCAAAATTGGTTCCAGGTAAAAGTACAATTTTTATTATAAGAAATTAAATATACATAGTGTTTATGCTTCTGTTGCTTTGCTGCTCTGTATTCTTAAAGTAAAATCTGAACACGAACTTAGGATGTAAGTCAGAAAAATCTAGTAGCCAATTACTTGGCATCACTGCAGTTAATTATGAATCCTTCACCCAGAGTGTTAATATATGTATATAATCTTAATTTTGTTACAATAACAATTTGTTGTAAAGTGTGATTTTTATGGAGAGAGGGGAAACCCTATAAAATAAGCCATGGATCACTGTTAGAAGATATGGTATTAAAAAAAGGCTTGCTTTTCCTGCTTGTTGAAAGATTTATGTCACCAACCACCCTCTGCATTGCCCTTCTCCATGTGGTTGGTATAAGCCTGCACATTCCAGGCGTACTGCTTTGATACTGTAGATTGCTCTTCTTATTGATGAGTCTGTTTTCACTATAAACCTAATTTAGTAAAATGATAATGTCTGGTATTTATACTGTTACATAGCTTAAAGGTTTGTGTTATTACCGGTATATCGCTTGTAAATACATGTTTTAATATTAATACATCTGGTATAATCCAGTGATATCACGCTGAATATCAAACATGATATCTCAAATCTCTGTCTAACATTTGTCCTTGAGACATGACTCATATCCAGAATGACTAAACAAAAATACAGCTTTCCCATCGGGGTGGGTAGATGGTAAGGAATCTATTTACTGATTTCTTGCAGAAAGAGTTTTAAACTAGAATGTTCTAAATGTATTGACCTTGGGAATCAACTTGGTTTTGTCAGCATGCAGCGTTCCAACTTACAGTACATTCATACAATGAACTACTGTGCATGGTTATTCATTTTGAGTTTTATGATAAATTATTGTTTCTATTTATTCAATTTAACTGTAAAGGAGTGGTCAAGTTCATTCAAATGGGTTTCTGGTTCATCCCAGCTGCAAATATTCCAGGCTAACACCCCATTGTCTACCAATAAAAAACAGATGTCACCAGAATGTCAGTATAAAAGGAAGGAGAGCTTCAAAGGGAGATTGGAAAACATTTCAGGAAGACGAGTTGACTGCAGAATTTTAGAACTGTTTATTTTAAACAGAATATGTGGTTTATTGCTGAAAAGGGAATATTTACCCAGCAAGAAAGGTGGCTCCTTTGTAATTGTTTTCATATACATATATACAGACATGTTTATTCATATATCTCAAAATATTTTATATAGTAAAAGTAGCAAGTGACCAATATGATTATTAATGGATAAAGGTGAACAAGGGGTTTGTCAAAAAAATAAAATTTGTAATGGCTTCGATCGATTGCAAAACATCTTTACTTTTTGATGCCTTTAGAGTCATAAAAGCAAATTCTCTATATTATATATATATATATATATATATATATATATATATACTCGAGTATAAACCAAGGTTTTCAGGCTTAAATTTAAAAAAAATAAATAAAAAAAAATCATACCTCGGTTTATACTCGAGTCAAACACTTCTAATACCCTGTCCGGCGGCCGCTCGCTCCGCATCCTCCGGATGCCGAGCGAGGAGCGAGCGGACACTGGACAAGTTAGGAGAAAGTAACAAAACAGGAGGAGCAAACACCAGTGGCCAATACTTCCAAAGAGTAAAACCTCCTTAATTTGTGCATACTGTATGCACGAATAAAGGAGGATTTACCCCTATTTGCAAGTATTGGCCACTGCAGATGTTTGGTTTACATAGTTTGACATAAATGTTGTGTATTGCAAAATGTTTTTGAGTGGGGAATTTACATAGTTTTTATATTATTGTTATGAGTGATCAGATCCAGATTAATACATTTCATTATATTTTAACTGTATTTTGGCCCTGGCACAAAATGATTAGCCATCTTCATGTCACTGCTGAAGGTGTGAACGAGTACAGTAAAATGTATCCCTTTGCATTAAAATGGCCTGGCATGCAAGGAAATTTCTGATAATATTACACCTGAAAGAACCATTTACTGGATCATCAAGAATCCCAAGGAAAGGGGTTGAATAGCAATGAAGGTTTCAGGACATTCAGCCTATACCAGGTCCATCTTCTCCCAAGGAGTCAGCTACAGAATCTTGTTGCCACAAGTACAAAGCTTTTTACAATATTGGCATACTTTGAATGTATCTGCAGACACAGTAAGGCAAAGTTTTTGGACAACAGCATTGTGTCAAAAAGGGCAGCCAAATAAGCCACTTCTTTCTATCAAAAACATCAAGGGCAGACTTATAATAATACAGAAAAGACAAAAACTGGTAGCAGAAGACAAAGTTATCCTTAAGCTGGGTACACACCAGCAGATTCTTTGTCCCAGATGAATGTATGATCGGACATTTTTTGCCCGAAAGCTAGCAATTTATTGAGGCGATTGACCAATTCACATATATATGGGTCAGTTAGCCCCAAAAAGTACATGTTGTGTACCCAGCCATGTGAATCCTCCATCTGACTCTTTGAAACATCTGAAAAATTGATTGATCTAGAAAAAACGCTACCATAAGTCTCTTCCATGAGGACAGTTAAGAATTCTGAGAAAATCCATGTGTGACATTGCTTCTCATCCAATTCTGCACATTTTTGCTGTATGCAGGACCTAAACAATAGGGTACAGCAAAAATGCGGCTTCCTAGGCTACAGCAAACCACCCAAATTCACCTAATCTTGTTAAGCCAGTGGGCTTTTGAGGCTGGACAGTAATGTTCTCTATGTTAATGTTCACCCTTTTACTGAATAAACTTTAATTAATGTTTTTAAATGCTTTAAAAGGCAAGTTAACCCTTAAAACAAAAATAATTGGTGATTTGTTAGTTATTTGCCCACAACCCAACTGCTATTTTTACCAGTATATTACATGCATTTGTAACCAGATATTTAATGACAAGTTCTATTCATTTCTGGCAGAGGTATCCGTCTTCTTCCTCTGCTTAAGGAGCTTGTGCATGTGCAGAGGAGGCAGCAGGTGAACCAGCAGTCAGTCATTGGCTTTGATGTCAGTTGTCACAGCCTTGATTGACTGCATGGAGGGAGGGGACAACTTAATGGAGACAATGATTATCCTCAAATATCTGTTGACCAGTTTTTTTGTTTTAAGGGTGGAAAACAAACATTAACCAATGTATTCCAGTGGTATTAAAATTACAGACCTTATTTAAAAAGAGGAAAAGTGATTCCTATTTCTGATTTTGCTGTTATTTTTTTAAATTTTAATAATAAGTGCCATAAATTTAATTATTTAATATTTAATTTTTTTGCCGAACTGTAATTTTGTGGGTGGGTGTGTATGTGTGTGGGCAAATACAAAGAGTCATTTGGCTTCTAATATATATTATATTTGAGACCTGAAACATGTTTCAGAAATTTACTCCAAACTTTTTTTGGTTAATAGGGAAATTCTCACTTTATTGAATATCCCCAGCTAAGTACGGCAATATTCACACAGAAACTTTAATCTCTTGGATGTTAATTAGATTCCAATTTTATGCATTAAAATTTCTGTCCATATAAAATTCAATATTGTTTTTATCAATGAATAAAAATGTTATTAACCAGGAAATTTAAAAACAATTAAAATTGGTATATTGGTTAAAATAACATCCAATGTTAAATTTTTTTTTTTGTAAATAAAATATTATGTTATCTTATGCAGGGGATTTCAACTATTTAAACATTGTTGTATTTTCTTTAGGATTTAGAAATTTGCCTCTGGAGGACCAAATTACTTTGATCCAGTACTCTTGGATGTGCTTGTCATCATTTGCCTTGAGCTGGAGATCATATAAACATGCCAACAGCCAACTGCTGTATTTCGCCCCAGACCTGATATTTAATGAGTAAGTGCTAGTGCTCTTTCATGTAGTCTTGGACTTTTTTTGCTGCTTGCTGAATATTTTCATCTAATAGGTTTCTTACTCTTTCCTGGTGTTTATAGGTAATAAGAGGGGATTATTTAACCTTTGTTTATTTTGATGTTTAACCAAGTATAACATTAGCTTGTGAATTATATGTGCATGCTTGAAATGAAAATGTGAAAATAGATAGATTTATGTTAAATTGACATTGTCGCCATTTATTTAACCCATTCTTTTCACAAAGAAGGAAGAAAAATAACAAATGGCCAGAATAATTCAGTATTTCATGTGGGCTTGCTTAATTACAATGTTTGAAATAAATTAAATAAATTAGCTTTGTGGCCGAGTGAACCTGAGTTCCACTATACAAAGTTTTTACTATTTTCTCTTAAAGGAATAGTTCACTGCAATAGTGAACTATCCCTTTTCTACATTAATTGAAGGCAAGGAGGTTAAGGAGCTATCCCTTACCTCCCAGTTTTTCAATCAATGTTTAGATAGCCAGGAACGAACTTCAGAAAATCTTACCTTTCACGCGATCCAGTGGGGCCGCTCTGAAATTCCCGTCTGCTTCCTTCTTCTGTTACACTATAACGCGCATTATCGGCATGATAGCAGGAAGCAGTCGGGAACTGTCAGAGCGGCCCCGAGATCGAGTGACAGGTAAGATTTTCAGAAGTTCGTTCCTGGCTATCTAAACATTGATTGAAGAACAGGAGGTAAGGTATAGCTCCTTAACCTCCCGGGCTTCAATCAATGAAGAAAAGGAATAGTTCACTATTGCAGTGAACTAGTCCTTTAAACCTGCCATACATGCTTGATGGGTGCAAGATGGCGCAGTTGATTGGTACTTTCTGATCTAAACTCAATTGGGAATTTCCGATTAAATTTAACCACCTTGTCTCATGTACTATAGGAAAGTTTCAGCTTGAAAGATACTACCCAAGATACTGCAGCTGCAGATGCTTCATAGATATGTATAATGACAGTCTATCGCACAGATGACCGTTCATGGGCTGATATTTTCGATGATTTGATCAAGCCATTCAAATCAAACATAAATACCGACAGGTGTATTTCAGGCTGTATACACGCCTTTATATTCATTTTCTCCAGATCAGCCTTATATAGGAATGAGGAAAGAGAGACTCTGCAATTTACCCATTTATTTGGGAAGTAATGTTAAGCAATATTTAAACAGCACTAGAAGAGAGCAATCATATAATGGTTTAGTGTCATTGGGTATATCTCCTGCAAATAAGAAGTCAAAAATGCATGAACGATAAGAGGGGAATTTGCAACTCATTTACTTTACTGGATTCATTTGTTGAATAGAGTAAAAATGCTATTTCCCCTTTTGCAACAATAATAAAAATATAAGACTTAACTGTCCATTTAAATTAAAAAACTTGCTTTAGTATGATCATAAAAGGCTTGAACTTTAAACACAAACGCTTAAGTAAATTGTTTTGTTTAAGGGCAAATGTTTAAAACCATAAATAAACCATAATATGAATCTGTGTTCCCATTGCTTTACTGTGTGTTTATGATCTACCATATTGTTTTTATCAAAAATAGAACAACGCCATCGTGTGGTCATAAATAGATGACTTTAGATGTTTGTATTATATATAATGAAATAAGCAATATCTTAACTGTAATAGAAAAAAATATAATATACAAATACAGACAAATATGTTGGTAGTTAGCTAAAAAGAATAGGATGAGAATTTTTTTTACTATAAGTAACAGATGTGTTCTGGGTAACTTTACAGTTTGTGTGCATATATTTAAATTTGTTCAGTTCACAGGCTATCACTTTGTACTCTAAGCTGATTATAACTGCTTTTTTTGTAAAGGTAACAAACGCCAGTTTAATAAAAAATTACAAAAAGGTTAGTTTGGAAAGCTCCCAAACCAAGAAGAAACCCACTGAACCCTCTAGAATAAACTATAGGGGCACTCTCCTGGTATACAATTAGGAAATATATGTCCTCCACTATATTCAGAGGACAATTGACTACCATATGTCAAATAAACCATCCAACCAATATATCCCAATAAAAAATACCTTTATTACATATAGTTAAAAACTCTACAATATACAATATTCAACCTTAAATTATCTAAATTCAATATACATAAATAGACTGCTAGCATCCTAGGCGTCCCTAGGTGCAAGAAAGCTAAAACAATGTCCAGGTGGGGAACGGTGGATCAGTACAATTATAGTGGAGGACATATATTCCCTAATTGTATACCAGGAGAGTGCCCCTATAGTTTATTCTAGAGGGTTCAGTGGGTTTCTTCTTGGTTTGGGAGCTTTCCAAACTAACCTTTTTGTAATTTTTTATTATATTATAACTTTACACCCACAGCACCACCACTAATTTAGTGGTTTTGGACTTATGTAGGTTTTTTACTTCTGTCCCTATGTTTTGTAATAACAAACACCAATTTAACCTGTGTGTGGATATAAATAATTTCTATATACGTAAAAAATTGTATATTCAGCTTAGATTATAGTCCTGAATAACCATTGTCATAAACAAGATGTCAATTTGCTATTGACATCTTAGCATGATTTGAAAATGTAGTAAACTAGGCATAAAAAAGTGCTGTAACAAATACTGTATACTTACCCAAAATTGAGTTTTCCTAACCTGTCTTCTTGTATTCTACACCTCCTGCTCCACTGGGAAATTCTCAAAACTACTGCCATATAGGGATGGCATAGAACTCGAACTCGAACCTGAGTTCGAGCCGAACTGTTCGAGTTCGAACGGACCCGGACTTCTCGAACTATCTCGGACGCGGACTTTCGATATTTCCCGGACTTTCGATGATTTATCGAATGTTCGAACGTTCGAATATCGAATCCGCGAGTAAAATGTACATGGTATCTAGGCGCGAACATCGAATCTGCGAGTAAAGTCTCCATTACAGCCTATATGCGAGTATCGAATCTGCGAGTAAAATGTCCATGTTACCTCGAACGTTCGAACGCGAAAGCTCGAAAGTAGCGCGCGTGAGAGTAAAATCAATTTTACTTAAGTCCTGGATATTGGAACATGCTCCCCAGACCATTTCCCAGGTCCCACAGCCATTTACATTAAGTTACCATTAATATTTTAGTTGTATTTGACTCAAACTTTTCGAACTATTTGCCTCCCATAGACTTTAATGCGTCCGTTTTCGAACTTTCGAACTTTTACAATAGTTCGAAAGTTCGAAAACGGACCGAACTTTCAATAGTTCGACCATCTCTACTGCCATAGTGATAGCTGCTTTTTAATTTATAGAGACACGTCTTGATAGCCAGAGAGCTGCAGTGAAAAGTTCACTTTACATTGTTATATTAGCGTAGGCAATACTGTCAGTAGTGCTTATAAAAATCTCTTGATGTTTAGCTAGATCTCCATAATTTATCAATTTGCTACTAACAACTATTTTAGGAAAACAATGCATTAGATAAAAGTTCTTGGAAATTTCTCAGGTAAAAATGACTATTATGTGCATATTACTCCCTTAAAAGGCCTTATGTGCATTAGTCCATTGATAGTTTGAACATTATTATATATTATGCATGTACCCCTTTTAGTCTTGTAATACAGTGCAAGGCCTTGCACATAAGCTTTACATTTGTTGTATCTTCCCTTTTCCAATGACCGCTATTGCACATTTTCTTTAAAGGATATGTATACTATAAAATGAAGTAAGGGTTAATTGGAAGCATCCGCTTAAAAAAAAACTTGCAATATTTTTTCCCCCCCTAAGCCCCTCCAGAGCCTACCTTTGCCGAGTTAAAGTTGCTGATGTCTTGTTTGTCAGTAGGTGATTACTTAGATCCGCCCCTCCAAGATGTTCATGTAGATGCTAATGCGATCCTATAACCAACCAGTTTATACATTAGTCGCCTATGTGGCACAGTATCAAAATGCTGTCACCCTAATAATAGGGACACGGGACACAACGTAAATGCTGTCATCCTAATAGTGACAATGTAATGCTGCCGTCCTAATAATAGTTACACAATGTCAATGCTTTCACCCTAATAATAGTGACACAATGTCAATGCTGTCATACTAATAATAGTGACACGATGTAAAAGCTGTCATCCTAATAATAGTGACACAATGTCAATGCTGTCATCCTAATAATAGTGACACAATGTCAATGCTGTCATCCTAATAATAGTGACACAATGTCAATGCTGTCATCCTAATAATAGTGACACAATGTCAATGCTGGTCATCCTAATATAGTGACACAATGTCAATGCTGTCATCCTAATAATAGTGACACAATGTCAATGCTGTCATCCTAATAATAGTGACACAATGTCAATGCTGTCATCCTAATAATAGTGACACAATGTCAATGCTGTCATCCTAATAATAGTGACACAATGTAAATGTTGTCATCCTAATAATAGTGACAAAATGTAAATGCTGTCACCCTAATAATAGTGACACAATGTAAATGCTGTCATCCTAATAATAGTGACAAAATGTAAATGCTGTCATCCAAATAATAGTGACTCATTGTAAATGCTGTCATCCTAAATAATAGTGACACAATGTAAACGCTGTCATCCTAATAATAGTGACACAATGTAAATGCTGTCACCCTAATAATAGTGACACAATGTAAATGCTGTCATCCTTATAATAATGACACAATGTACAGTAAATGCTGTCATCCTAATAATGTGACTCATGAAATGCTGTCATCCTAATAATAGTGACACATGTAAACGCTTGTCATCCTAATAATAGTGACACAATGTAAATGCTGCACCCTAAAATATGACCTGTATGCTGTCATCCTTATAATAATGACACAATGTACAGTAAATGCTGTCATCCTAATAAAAGTGACAATGTAAATGCTGTGATCCTAATAGTAACAAAATGTAAATGCTGTCATCCTAATAAAAGTGACAATGTAAATGCTGTGATCCTAATAGTAACAAAATGTAAATGCTGTCATACTAATAATAGTGACACTATTTCCGGTTTCCCCCACAATCATAAAGACATACTGATAGGTTGTATGTGTCAAATAAATGTGCTTAGATTGTAAGCTCTTCGGGGCAGAGCCTGATGTGAATGTATACAGTACATGTAATTGTAAAACGCTACGGGAGATGTTAGCGCTATATAATTCCATAATAATAATAATATACTTGTGTGATTTAATATGTAGGTAACTGATTTGTGAAACTGAGTAGAGCAAATTAAAAGTAGAGCAAATTAGAACTTAAACATGCAACATTAACTTTATAAGGGTCTAATTTAAGATTATTGTCCTGTGCTTTCCAGTGATTTTAGTATTTTTGGAAAGCAGTCTTTCTCTCTGTCCACCATCCTTTTAATTGCTGTGGATCCTAAGTAAAGTATATATGGCCACGTTGGATATTTATAGACAATCCTTAAAGGAAAACTATCATGTGTTTAAAAAATTTTTTTAAAAATGGTAAAATGAAAAGAACATGGGACAGGGATATAGGATTGGTAATTCCTACCTCCCAATATTGTGCCTGTGAGGAGCACCAGCCCAAAGAAAACTGATTCTGCCAGTCTTCCTCCTGGCTTCAGCATCTTTAATATAGAATTAGTCCAGGACTAACCAGGTAAATAAAAACTGTATATGCTGTAGCTCGTCAACGAAATGATCCTATCTGCCTCTAGGTCCAATTTGTGGTGCTGATTAAAGTAATGTTTAGCCATATGTTATCCATCTTAAAGCAAAACACATTTTTGTTTAATGATTTGCTAATCATTCCTGCTGTCCTTAGCAGAATGTTTTTGCTTGTATTTTTTTTATCAGTATTTAATCCAGTTAAAAGTCTGCAGGCACCTTCCTTTCCTTTCTTCTTTTTAAGAGTGTAAAACTCCTTAAATCCTCTTCTGTGATGCATCCCTTATTGTTGTAGAGTTTTACAAATATTTTGACAAGCTTCTTAGTTCTGCTTGTCAAATGTATTCGCTTTGGATTACAGTTTCTTTCTTTGTGCCAGGCTGACATTTCACTAAAATATTTCTTCCTTTCTCATTTTGTTTTTCATATACATTTCATGTACCTTAAAGGATTAAAGAATGTGTGTGTGTGTGTGTGTATATATATATATATATATATATATATACAGTATATATGTAAGATCTTGCATTTACTGTTCCTGGAGGGCTGAAAATCACTAAAGAGATATATACAATTTGGTGTAACACCAACCAAAAGTTGTAAAGGCTCGTACACACGCTCGATTTTCAAGCGAGGCACTACCCCCGACAGCAGAGCGGTACACTCGACGAATGGCTGTTTCGTCCGAGAATTGTCCGTGTGTATGCGCTCGGTCGGGGCACGTTCGTTGATCCGCCTGGCGGATCGGCGAACGACTTGAAAATGGAGCGTGTACGAGTGTTAAGTGTTTCATGATGCCATTTCAATTTATGTAAAATAAAATGGCATATCTAAAATATATATGAATATGTAGTGAATAACACTATCATTCCTAAATGATGTATTGCTGTATTTATCACCATTGAAAGTAACATCATTCAAGAGAAATAATTTATAGCTTTTCCAGAGTGGGCTCCAGACCTGTATACATAGTTACTTAGGGTCACTTGATTCTGTCATCGAGGGAGTCTGTTTATGGAGGTTGTTACAAGTGTTTACCCATTAACATGGCACCTAGGAGGTGCTAGACATTATAACACTAAGAGTAATAAGGAGGTGGTGAGGGGGTGTATTGTTACACTGTATGCATACTTGCACATGCTCACTGAATTCTAAAGCTCCCCAGTCAGAGCTGTCATGTAACTACTGGCTGTCACTCCTGTGACCTTTCTGTAAATAAGGCTGAGCAAACAGAAAACCGTTTGTTACTTGCTAGGAAGGAGGGCTATAGAATTCCGGAAATGCAGTGAATCTGCATAGAGATGAATTATCTACAATGTTGCTCATTTCAGAGATAACATCTTTCTCCTAGTTATTTATGATCCATGATGATGATTTTAACTTAAATTCTTTTTTTTTTAAAGGACCATTGTATTTAAGAAATATAGCAATTTTAAGTTAAACTATATCTGAATTTTATATTTCTATGGGAAGTAGAAAGTATTTCCACCTACCGCTTTTTTTATGAGCCAAGCTCTCACCTGTCATTGCCTCTGTCTCCTGGTCTCTGTCCTTACTGCACATGTGTATTTCAGGAGAAGTCAGTGAGTCAGTGAGTTATAACCCAATTGACCCAGATGGCAGCTGTGTCAGCAGGGTAAACAGTGAATGGAAATGTATATTTATTAAATTTAGCACATTCAGAGTAATTGTAATTATGCTTAATATTTGAATCTTCCGCAATAGCTCAATTTACTCTACATGAGCTAAGAAAATTAACAGTCATGCAAACATATACCTTTTTAATGAGCTTAGTGGCTTATTAACATAACAATAATAAGATGCCACATTTTCAGGAAATCTTTTTTTTCTGCCCATTTAGACTTAAGGTGCAACAGCAGCTTAACTACCTATTCATCTAATACCTACAGAGTGTTAAAGCAAGTTGCACATGAAAATAATCTTGGTCAAAGTTGCATCAGATATTCCCAAGTTAAATAATGCTGCTGGAAACAATATGCAAAAGAACTGTTATTAGCTTTGCAGCTGCACACAAGCCTAAGGTCTCTGTGCGCAAGTGTCAGTTTCAGTGCAAGGGAAAATGTAACGCTTTGTAGAGATTTGTGCGGTTCTACCTTTGTGGTGACAATTTTGTAAATCCCTATTTTACAAGGCAGTGCCCCTATTCCTGTCTGAATGAGAAAAAAATCCTACATCAGTAATTACATTTTTGGGGGGAAAAACAAAACAGAGACTGAACATATTAATGCACATGGTGTAGGAAATAGAACATTTAAATATTGGCCTGATGTTTTGTTGGCCTCTGATGTTTAGCTAGTTAGTATATTGTACATTCATTAAGTGTAAATTTCACAAATCCCACCCGATCATTGTGATTTCAGTAATGCTTTAATGTGTATTTGAAATGAATCATTCCTTGTGGTTGTTGCTCGATATTCTAGTATCTATTTCACCACACTCTAAAGCCCCCATACACATGCAACTACTGCCAGTATTGGTCAAACATCAGAAAAGTGTATGACCACCTTTACTGATTAGTTGCCGTCTATGTTTCTCACTGGCGCTCTGGTTTTGCATTTAACTTGTGGAATGCTGTAAAAGTCTTTTTAAACATATACTGGGCTATTCAATAAAAGTTCTTATCGTTTAAAATGGTGCTAATTTTACCCCAACCTATCAGATCTTATTTAACATTTGAAAGCTAACATCTGATTGGTTGAGGCAAAATAAGCACCATTTTAAACGATAAGAACTTTTATTGAATCTCTCTGATAGTGTTCCTAAGAAATTCCATGGAAACATGGTAAATTCCCAGAAGTCTTTGTTCCTTATTTGCATATTGCTGAAAAGGAGTTTCAAAGCCTGAATTCTCTCTCTATCCTATTTAATGAATTAGTGACGTCTGTCCATAGGCGTTTCACACTGCAAAACCAGAGGCCTGCACTTCACTGATGATGGCTCAATATAACCTAAATTGGTCTGTAGTTGGCGCTCTGGTTTTGCTTGTGGAAGTAAAAGTATTTTTAAAGATATAGCGTTCCTAAGGGCTTCCATGGAAACATTGTAAATTCCCAGAAGTCTTTGTTCCTTATTTACATATGTTTTTTCACACAACTATTTGGCTGACTGTATTTATGTAATAATAGACTAAATAGCCCCATTATTCAGTTTAAATATGTAGAAAGCATTAGCATGCATTTAAGTATTAAGAATAACATTGTTTAAAGTATCAATGTTGTAATTTGTTATACTGTGGGGGTCTCCTTTCTCTTATGAAAATTTTCCCTAAGGCATCATTTCCTATAATAAATTGTCTGTGTCCCCATAGCATTGTAGTTTACAAAATGGATTTAGTATCTCAGTAGTTTACTTTTTATCGCTTCTCTGCCTTTTGGCTAAGGTCAAGTGTAGTATCTGTTCTTATCAGAGAGGGGGGGGAAACCCTTACGCCTTCGGGGGCGATCCTCCCCTTGTTCTCTGGTTTGAATGGATCTGCATACTACACGCTATGATCGAAGCCTAAAGCTGGAAGTGTCACTTCCTTGTCTTTTGGAAAAAGACTGTGTGAAGTATCCACTCTGGCCGGTGCATGGTCGAGAGGGAGATGGGCTTCCCAAAGGGCCCACCTCCCAAGCTCAGTCCTGGTTTTGAGTTGATTTGGAGCCTGGTAGAAGCCTTGAGGCAGGACGGTGCAAAAGCTCGGGCTTCCCACAGCACTACTGTGCACAGTATGGCGGAATAATTTTTATACCCGGGCCAAAAGGCTGCAGCCTATAATTTGGCTCACTTTATTAAATTCACTCCTTATTTATTGACACATAGCACTTAGCACTTATATTGTGTTTTTCGTTCGGTTTGTTCACGTATTGTGGCGGGATTGCCTGGGTCCTTTTTAGGACCTTCAGGTTTATCCCATTCAAACCCCCCTGGACGCTTCCTGGTGGCAGCTGGGAGCAGAAAGGGAGGGCAAGTATGGTGTGGTTCCTGACACCTACTGGCTGAAGGGACCTACGTGGCCTCCCCCTAGCCCTACGGCTTAACAGCTATGGGCATAAGGGGGAAGCAGATGGATCCCGAACCACTTGCACGTTTGTGCACTTGGTGTGAGATCACATAAAAGCATGCTTCCCGAGCTTTCGATAAAATTTAAAAAAAAGTAGTTTCCTTTTACTTACCAGCACTGTGCAGTAATTGCTTTATACATTTTCATTTCATTATTCCTACTCGTTTCCAGTTCTGTCAGGATATAGGGTTTTGGGCAAAAAGTGGAGTGACATGGATGGATTGGCACACTGCAAATAAAATAGAGAGACAGTAGCTCATCCAGGCAATCTGATCAAAATATGATTATAAATGGTTAATGTATTTAATTAAGAAATGTTAATGTACTTGTATAAGCGGAAAATGAATTCTGTATGTTGTACACAACATTTATTTATATTGTAACATTTCTATACGTATTTCCATTACAAGTTGTTATAAATCTGTAAAAAGATAAATTGACTTGAATAATTACAGTCTTTAGTAATTCACACATGATGACATTTTCAGATGAATAAACAAGGTTCTCTTTCTGTGGTTAAGTGTGGTTTGTACATTGCTGCAATAACTTCCTAATAGTCAAAGCAATAGACTGCAGAAAGTTGAGAAATAGGGGCAGGGCCCATCAACAATGGATGGAAATGAAACCCGGTGTAACCATTAAAGAGCCGAACTGAGATGAACCACTCCTTTAAAAGACAGAAGGTGGGAAACTAAAATACTTAAATATTGTACAGGTGGGCAATATGCAATCAGACAAAAGAATAGCAAAAGAAATGTGAAATGTATAATAGTGTATTTTACTAATATAACTTAGTCATTCTTGTAGGCCTATATAATTTACTGTGTGTGTGTGTGTGTGTATATAGCCTATACCATCTTACTAAGAGAGCTGTAAGACACCTACTTAAATTGTACTTTTACAAATATGTATCTACAACTCACAGGCACTCAGGTCTTGCATAAAACTTAGAATTTATTTTAAACACTTAAAAATGCACCATCTACCCGTTGCGGCTCCAGCACGAGCTGTCCTCAGGATGTGACGCTATTGCCACAGGTGATGTTTAAATACCCATGGACACAGACTGCCCACAAGGAAGAGCAAACAAAGTTAAAACAGGATTATATACAAGTTAAAAACACAAATCATTAACAAGCCAGTATGTATACCTTGTAAGCTTTGTAAACCTAGTACATTGTAGCAATAAACTGACTGCATATTCATCCAAGAGAGAGACACTGAGACTCGGGCATATATATATATATACATAGTACAGCATCTTCACAAGTTGTAACAATACATAATAAATACTGTGTCATACACAGGTTAAAGGAAACAGTGGAAGGTAAGTTACTCATTTAGTCCCCTAGGTGTTAAGGTATTCAATCGGTGTATCTACCTAGCCTACTTTTGCAGGAGTAGCTTATCATGATCACTGTTGGATTTGATCTCCAATCTGGTTAGACCATCGAATACCATACACTTACGGGACGACAAGGGATGAGCTAACAACTTAAAATGTCAAGCCACAGACAAGTCCCCGTATTGGGAATTTGAAATGGCACCAGTGCCAGTGCTAAGGACTTGAGGTATGGATGAGCAATGGTTCACTATCCGTTCTTTAAATGTGGTTTTTGTTTTACCAATATAGTATAGCCCGCAAAGGCATACTATAAAGTAAATAACAAATTTACTTACACAGGAGAATCTCTGTTTGATACGTATTCTCCTCCCATTATGTGGATCTACAAAGTCTATGCCTGTCAACATAGCCCGGCAGGCTATATAACATTCGACTTTTGGGCACCCTAACATGCCGCTCTCCAGTACAGATTGTGGTATCTTGTCTCTGTGTACCAAATAATTAGTAAGAGTCCGACCTCTTCTATAAGTATGTCTGAGGCGGGTTTTGGTAAAGGGGAGATGTTTGTCTTTCTTAAAGGGCATCTATACCGAAAAATAGGTTATTTTAAATTAACCATAACTGGAGACTATAATTCTTCCCAACCACCACTGTATCATTTTTTTGTTGATCTGTCCTCTATTTCTTTAGATATCCAATCTAAAACTTCTCATAGTTCAGCTGTCTTCAGCTCTCAAAAACTATTCTTCTGTGAGTAGTTTTACTGTAGCTGGAATGGTGACAGTTGGAGTTTTGACAGTTGGAATGCTGTGTGCAGACTGGACAGTTGGTTTGTGGGGAAAAGTCAGGTTGGATGAAAGTGGGAGTGGTTAAAAGAGGGAGGGGGGATATTGCTACTAAAGAAAATGTGTGCTGGATTGAAGGCATGCAGCAACACATACAAATCAGAGTAAGTGCTACTTACATATTTTCAATTGTAGATTAAGATGAGGCAAAGTTTTTCCATATAGTGTCTCTTTAACAAGGTCCCAATGTCCATTAGTTATTTCCCCCATTTGTTGACTATAGGGTGTATAGGTGGTACAAATATCAATATTATATTCTTCACACTTAGGGGGTATATATATATATATATATATATATATATATATACACCATCACGCTCATCTACCATCCGTGCTCTAGCCCTTATAAGCTGCTCTGTCACTAGTTTGTGGGAATATCCCCTAGCTAGCAGTCTATCAGACATGTCCTCGAGCTGTGATTTGACCATCAGCTGGTCAGTATTATTACGGAGTACATGTAAAAATTGGCCAAACACTACACCCCGCTTAGTTTTCTAGGGATGACAGTTCGTTGCATATAGAAGCGAGTTCTTATCTGTCTCTTTCCTGAACAGCATGGTGCCCAGTTCACTATCAGTTTTAAAGAGTTTATTGAAGAACAGGAGCTAAGACAGCTCCTTTACCTCCCATTCTTGAATAAAACTGAACACCAAATTTTTTTTTAGCAGTGGAGATACCTTTTAAATGAAATAATCAAAATGGAAGATTTGGACACATCTCTGTCACTGCTCAAATGCCTGCATTTGTTTAAACTAATTAAATCCTAAAGAAACCTTAATGTCAGGTTTCATTATTACACACAAGTGTGTGCTGTTTGTAAAACAGTGAATAGAAAAAGACTATATGCTGTGCAGGAAGTAATGTCTGTTTATCATAGAGGACAAAGTAGAAAGTTCACATTTCTCTGCCCGTTTCTCTCAGAATGCTGGCAGTGAAAAATTATTCCTCGTTTCTTGGATTTTTTGGGCAATGCTATTTTTATAGCATGAGGCTTTGAAGTACCTTCTGTATTAAGAAGGCTCTATTTCATTTTATTGTGTGTGGAGGGATTTTTGCTTCTTTAAGCCCATATATAGCTGACTGGTATCTTGTGCTCCCAAGTCCTACCATATAGAAGCCATTAATCTGTATTCAGAGATTTAACAAGATTGTGTGGTTCAGTCTGGTTCATATTTGGACCTCATATTTCCCAATGGTAAACCCTTCCTTGCAGTGTTGAACAGGCCCATTGAGTTACAGGGGAACTGCCCAGTGGGCTCACAGCCCATTCAAGCACGAAAACAGAGAAAACTACTAACATTTACACGAAGAGCCAAAAGGACAGTAAAAAATGCCTTTTAATAAACAAAAGAGTCAGTAAGAATACAAAAGATATGTAAATGAGTGATAATATAAATACGAAATGTTAGTTGGGCCCCTAAAGTCTTCCTAGTGGGCCCCTGGTCTCACATTTCCTGGTGAGCCCCAACAGTCCAGTCTAAAACTGCCTCCTACTGACTACCTGGGGGCAGGGTGAGTATTGGGGAAGCTTCTGAAGCGTCCCGGCAAAGGGTCCTGGACACATGCAATTCTTTCAAACAGGTCTTTATACCCTCTATGGAGAGATGTATAAAAATATATATATATTTCAAAAGTATACGACCTGATAGCACTCCACTTCACTTTTCACATGCCCGGGTGTCTCTCCTCATAATGTCAAATCTCCAAAACTTGTTAGAAAGCACTCAACAGGACTTCGCTATATCATTATCACATTACGTGTTTCAGCCCAGTCTGCTTGTCTTCAGGACTAAATAAACTACAAACAGTGATCCATAAATACCCATAAAATCCCGCCAATCAATCCAAGTGTCACCATGTGAGAGAGGTTGCCTGCTGTACTCCAGTACCGCTCTGCCCCAACTGACCAAGCGTGCGTGCTGGGAATCCCAGCCCAGCGCACCTACATAACCAAATCAAACATCAGCCCATGTGGCCTCAGTATGGGGACCCATGCACCTTTCCGGGTTCGTCATACCTGTATACACCCCCGCATCAAATGGGGCAATCCACCCACTCAGAGCGCATCTGTCCCTCGTATCCACATCATCGCCACCAAATAACAGCTGTCAAGCGGTAGCAGTACGGACAGTACCAAAAGCCGGCAACCCATCCAAAATACAGAATAAAAACAATTAAAAACAATATCACAATACCCAATCCCACAGCTCAAGAACATACATGATAAAAAGAACCAGCAATAGGTAAGTATCACTTATACATATGTCAGCTCCCATATACAGGTGATAAGACCAAATCACAATATTGCACTTATATGCCAGAAATTTTACAAGGCTAGACAACTAGAGAACTTAAACACTGGGGTTTTTTCAACGGCTCAACTTGTGCAATATCTGTTTTTACCAATAAACTTCAACAAGTTCCATCCCCTTTTATATGCACAATGAATCATGTTTCCTTAAAGGGTAAAGTATCATCTGCTTTCACCAATTCCCAATTTTTACGTACTATATCATTCACTTCACCAGTAAAGCTCATAAAGTCAATCTGGAAAGTTATAAACCCTTCTTGGGTCGTCCGTGATGATGTTTTCCTGACATTTAGTAAAGCCTTCAATAGCTGTTCCTCAAGTGTATGGATGTTATATCCCCTTTGTGTGAACCTCTGTGTCATTTCTTTAAACTGTTGCTCCATACGGTCCATATCAGAGTTGTTGCATATTACTCTTAAGTACTGTGTGTATGGAATGGCTTTAAGTAATGAGGTAGGATGGAAGCTGGAGGCATGCAAAACTTTATTTCTATCAGTCCCTTTTCTAAAAGGGGTGGTCCCCAGTTGGTCCCCATTCTTAAAAATCCTAAGATCTAAAAAAATTATGTACTTGTCATTGCATGTCATTGTCAATTTGATAGGTTTATCCAGATCATTTATCTCATTAATAAGGCTCTGGATGTCACTCTCCTTACCATCCCAAATTATAAAAAGATCCTCTATAAATCTCTCACTACAAACAGTGATCCATAAATACCCATAAAATCCCGCCCACCAATCAATCCAAGTGTCACCATGTGAGAGAGGTTGCCTGCTGTACCCCAGTAACGCTCCGCCCCAACTGACCAAGCGTGCATGCTGGGAATCCCAGCCCAGCGCACCTACATAACCAAATCAAACATCCGCCCATGTGGCCTCAGTATCGGGACCCATCCTACCTAATATATATTTCTATAGATCACCGTTTTGGGGATAAATTACATTAATTTGTAATTTTGTTATTTTGCAAACACACCTTTTACTGGTTTTCTGGTCACTTAAATGTAAAAAATCCATCAAGTCAGCATTGGAGATTCAGTTTAGACTGCTTCCGCTGAGCCACTTATTTGTAGACATGAAGTTGAAGTAAACACACTCTGTATTGCTAACTTTACTTTAAGTAGTCTAAAATATGTCAATCCTAACAAAAATTATAGTATACAACAAACGTGCCTGAAGGTGATTTTTAATCAATACAACAAATGTATTATATGAAATTTTTGAAATATATCCCATATTTGTTAAAGATGACACTGACAAATGTTGGAATTCATGAGAGAATCGCAGACATTTGTATCCTAATGGAAATGTGCAGGGTATTGAATGAATACAGGTCACATTGCAAATTAAAAAAAGAAAGGTAGGAAGACAGTTTAGTCACAGTTCCTATTTCAAAAATGAAAATCAAATATCAATCCATGACCTGGGTGACCGTGGACAGTTATTCTTACAACAATGGGGAACTATAATAAAATAAAGAAAGTAGATTTATTACAGTGACAGTTTTTATCGTAGAGATAATTCATTTGAAGCTCGATATGACTCATTAATTCATTAAGTTCAGGTGAAATTCAGGAAAATGCTGTCTATTGTGACTTTGGGGAAGAAGGTCTGCCAATTTGATAAAAGACACTTTATACTGTCTAGGGGGCGGTAAGAAAGGATTTAGAGAACAGAGAAAAGAAAGTTGCTAAAAGATTAAAGCAAATTATGATATCTTAACAAACAAGGAAAGAAACAATATGATTGTTGAGAATTTGCTTTGTCATGTTCCCATACAGCAGAATGCCTGCATCCTAAGAAATGTAGAATTAACGTTGCGTAACAGTCTGTAAGAATATGTCTACCTCATCATGACCTTTATTTATAAATCCTGTAATTCTTCTTGGAATTCCAATTTCTATAGTAACATTAAGCAGGATAAATTGACAAAACAAATGACATGGATAAATTAGAAAGTTCTTTGTTAATTTTAAAGCACAACAGAAAGCTAAAGTTAATGGCGCAATAAACTGTGAAAACTACAATTTAAAAGAAGAAAAAACTTTTTAGGGAGGTAGGAGAGATACCGCCATCTTTTATTCTTACCTTAGAGCTAAGATCAGCCACCTTAAATGGGTCCTGGGCAGTCCTGTATTAAAGGATAAAGTAAAGTGTAAAAGCAAGTTTAGTTTAATTTGTAGCAGCAGCTATATTGTCCCCCATTGTTTCCCCCTAGGTCCCTCCTGAGATTACCTTTCCTGCTGTAAAGTTCATGAGATCTTGGATCTGCTGTGTAGACTCTGTAACTCCTGGATCTTTCTTCTGAAGCCTCCAAATGCAGTGTCCATGTGGTCCACGTGCGCCGTGGTTGTGTACAGCATTTCAAGATGAAGTCACACGCACACGCATCCATGCACGCACTGACGCCACGCTGCTCACACACATGGACCACACAGACACTGCATTTGGAGGCTTCAGAAGAAAGGGATACAGGAAGTCTCGGATGGCCGGAGCTTCATAGTCAACACTGCTGATCCAAGATGTCATAAACTCTACTGCAGGAAAGGTAGGTTCAGGAGGGACCTAGGGGGAAAAAGGGGGGGGTTGATTTTTTAAAGCTGCTGCTACAAATTAAACTTAACTTGCTTTTACAGTTCACTTATCCCTTAAAGATAAGGCTAAAGTGCTGAAGAAGCCTGGCAGAAGCAGTTTTCTTTGTGCTGGTGCACCTCACAGAAAAGATATTGGGAGGTAGGAAATACTAATCCCAGGTACTTTTCATTTTAACTTTTTTTTATTTTATATGCACTGTATTAAGGATGATTTTACATTTTGAAGTGGGAACTCTTATCCAATTTTTCAAAATAGTATTTAGAAAATGTGTGTTAATAAGCATTTGTTTTAGGAGGTGTGGGAACATCTGCTTTATAGTTTGCTGAGGTCATTTTTATTTGAGACTGGGAAAAGTGTGTAGTTGTATACATTTCTGATCTGATATTTGATTTTTGTCTCATAAATAGTAAATACATATTTTCTCATGATATATCCTATAAGTTTGTTTTATGATTAAATATTCTAGGAGTACTGATACTAATTTAATCTTCCTTTTTAGCTTACTGCATACAGAAAATAGATGCACTTTGTGAGCTGTCATTTGGCTTCTTTAGTAAATACCCAATTGAAATGATTATAGTTCCCATTTTATTAACTTAACTTTATAACTGTGCACTTAATTTTCAGATAACAAGTTAAAGGGCATGTCCACCCACAAAACTATAGTTTAACCCACTACTGGCCCCACTGTGTAGTGTAGTGAAATCCTTACCTTACATCCCTGTTCCAAATGGCTGCCCTGCTATGCTTCTCCAAAGTCCCAAAAACTGGCCACCAGGAGCCTGGCTGTGTCCATATAGGACTCTGCCTCCTGTCTCTCCTTCGGGAGAATTTTGCCATGCGCAGGTTCAGCCCCCCCCCCCTCTTTCTCCCACCCATTTTGCTCTCCCTCCCTTTGGGGTATAGTAGGTCTCCCTCCCCCAGCCCCAACCGCTATAATAGTTTTGGCAGAAACTCCCCTGAACTCTACTTACCTTACCTCTCTCCCCCGGTGTTCTCCACTGCCAGCAGCAGCGTCCGTGATTGGCTGCCTCTCAGCCAATCACGGACGCGGCTGCCGGTCTGGCCCCCTGCTTGCAGTTTCATGCAAGCAGAGGGCCGGGACAGTACGCCAGAGGAAAGAGGGAATGTAAGTAATGATCGGCGGAGTTTTTTGACAAAACTAATATAGCGATTGGTCCTGGGGGAGGGAGACCACAAAAAGTTTTAAAAAGGGGTGGACATGCCCTTTTAAGATTTGTGCTTTGTCCACACTTTAACTAGTGTGGACAAAGTAAACTAATAACTGTTTACTTGACTTGGTAATGCCAAGTTTACTTGATGTGGTAATGGCAAGTTCATTGAATAGCTTTAAAAGTGGGCTAGATAAGTTTCCAAAACTAAAAAATCTTGAGAATTACTGGTATAATACATACACTGCAGTTCTGGTTGGTACAGGGATACTTTCCGATTGCCTTTTTTTGCCTTCCTCTGGATCAACTGTTAGGTAGGGCAAAAAGGTTGGTTAAAAAGTTGGACTTTATGGACGTATGTCTTTATTCAACCTCAATTACTATGTTACTATGTTACTATGATCTATTTACATTTTTCTATATATTTGTACATCTTGTTATCTCACTCTTTTGTATTGACATTGCCTGTAAAGTCCACTTTAATCTCTGCTATACATTTTTTTTCTGCTTTCCCTTGTAGAGAGCGGATGCGCCACTCTGCCATGTACGAGCTGTGCCTGGGTATGCGGCAGATTAGTGTGGAATTTAACCGATTGCAGTTAACCTTTGAGGAGTACACAGTGATGAAAGTTTTAATGCTGCTAAGCACAGGTAATTTAACTTTAATTACTACCCTGCACACGTGATGGTGGCCTTGTATCTATTCTATTACATCTTTTTCAGTGCCTTTGGCTGTTACATGTCTCAGAGCCGCAAGGACAGTAATGTAATTTTTTTAACAATGCAGCTCCATCTGTGTATCTATTAGCAAGGTTCCTGAATTCAAAGGAGCAATTATAGTTGTGTATTATTTCACCTGCAGAGCATTTTCAAGTTGTGGTCACGTTTATTAACCGTTGCCTTATCTAGTTACATAAGTTTCACCGTATTCTTTATTTCAAGGTATGAAGATGTACTTGACTGGCAATCAAGCAAGAAATACATAGAAAAAAATTATAAAAAAATTATAAATACAAAATCTAGAATCAACATCAAGCTTAATACTAATATCCTTGTATTAGGTATATTATTTCTTACAAAATGCAGGTCTCCTGTCATACCACTAAGCATCATTACAAGCACCGTTAGTTATAGCATATAGACAATATTTGAGCCCCTGCTGGAGCACTATTTAGATTTCAGCCAACCAAGGCAGTGCAAATTTCTTGCCTTTGATGACTCCTTTCCCCATGCATGTGTGCCCACCCCATTGACTGCTTCCACAGTATGCTGCTCCTGGTATTGATCTTGAATTGAGCATCCCAACCTCCTACTGTAAAATATAACGGATATCAGAAAGCAGTCCATTAGCATAAGCAGCAATAGTTACTGTTAAGGGGGAAGAGAGACAGCAAAATTTTCATGGAGGGCCCATAACAAAGTATGCTCCAGAAGGGTTCACACAAGAAGAAAATGTCCATGACTCCTTTCCCCATGCATGTGTGCCCACCCCATTGACTGCTTCCACAGTCTGCTGCTCCTGGTATTGATCTTGAATTGAGCATCCCAACCTCCTACTGTAAAATATAACGGATATCAGAAAGCAGTCCATTAGCATAAGGCAGCAATAGTTAATGTTAAAGGGGGGAAGAGAGACAGCAAAATTTTCATGGAGGGCCCATAACAAAGTATGCTCCAGAAGGGTTCACACAAGAAGAAAATGTCCATAGTGTTAGAAGAGTTTTAGGGAAGGGCATTTGGTTTGGGCGCATTGGGACCCCCTTCCCCACCTACAAATTCACTAAAACTTTTTGTATCACTGTGAAGATTGTGCAAAGTTTTGGCTTTTAAGCTGGGTACACACGGTAAGGTATTTTCAACCGACTAACCGATACTGCCGTGTATCAGTCGGTCAGCCGGAAATATCTTACCGTGTGTGTGGGGCAGCTGCGACCGAGCTCATTGGTAAATCATGGCCGATCGTTCAGTTCCCTATGGGATAGCACGATTGGTCACGCAAACTGTCGGCTGCGGGCACTATTGCCGCGACCGACAGTCATTATTCCCAACTGAGCGATCACTAGTAGTGAACGCTCGGTCAGGACAAGTAATTTCCCCGTGTGTACCCAAGCTATGATACTTATGAATGACAACCAATATCTTAATGAGAGTGTTATCTGCATAATTGCAGGTTTTACATCCTGGTTTGCATAGATTTTCTGGGAAGGAACAAACTTTTTTTCTGCAAATCCTTCTTTGCCTTGTTAAAATGGCAGAATACATATTGTTACATTTCTGTAATAATCTTTGCCCAAATTTCACTAGTTATGCTCTGAAAGATGTGAATGCCCTGTTGGTTGATGATACTTTTTAGCACATACTGTAAGCAGTACTGTGTCTGTGAGTGTGCATATTAGTACATATCTATTTCTAGTTTTGCTAGCTGGCTGGTTTACAATATATCCCTTACAAGTGTTAGGATTGTGTTTTTAAAATCCCCGGAAACACTCTGTAAAAAAAAAAATATTTCTTTGTTTCAATATATAATGAGCCAGTGTGTAGTAGGGTAGTTTACTGTATAATTTATTCCTGGCTTAATTGCCAGAAGCTCAGTTAAACAATGAGATAGAATGGTCCACATGTTCGAATTCCTTACTTGCCCCTTTATTTTCTGTGATCTCAGAAGATGTCCTCAATTAACAGAATAGGAAAAATCATTTTAATTGCCAGTGTTAATAGAGCATTGGAAAGGCAAAACAGAATAACATAATACCTACTACAAATAAAAGGAGAACGAGAAAGCTAATGAGCACCTCAGAGCATTTTATGTGAGTGAGAGGAGAACACATGTAAAAGTATTTAGCTTAGTACATCGTTTTCTCAGATGATTAATCTTAAAGGACAACTAAAGCCACAGAACAACACTGAACCAGAAGGCAGAACACCTTGATATAAAACCAGTAATCTGTGTCTTACCTCTCATTTTGATACAGGGGCGATGGTAAATTTACCTAAATAACATATGGTTTGTGCTTTAGCATTCTAGTGTCACACAGTTTGGTCAACGACCATTATGTTCTGCACATGCTCAGTCCTTAGCTATGGCAGAAACTTGTTACAGTTGGTCACACCCATTAACAATCTCTAGCCAATCCTTTTACAGGACAGATAAAGCAAGGAAGCATATGACTGAGTTCAGGAGGTGTGGTCTGACACTGCACATACACACAGATACTTCATCCAGTTCTTAACAGGCTTACATGTACTTAAATCCAATTTACTGAAGTGGTATTTTATAGATTATTGGTGTTTTTAGGGGGGTTGTTTTCAGATTCTGGAGTATAAAAAATTGTGTTTAGTTCTCCTTAAATGGAAAAATATCTTATTTCATAAGAAATAGCATTGCTGACTCTTCTGGTATGGTCTTAAAAGGCATGTCCACCCCCAAAACTATAGTTTAACCCACTACTCACCCCACTCTGTAGTGTATCAAAATCCTTACCTTACATCCCAGCTCCAAATGGTTCTCTTGTTATTTTACCCCCAAAGTCAAAAAAACTGGCCACCAGGAGCACTGCAGGGAGGGAAATTGTTTTCGCCATTGAGGCTTCCTCTCAAAGGTTTTTGGCTTGCTCAGAGCAGCCCCCCCCTCCCTCTCCCTTCCTCCCGTTTTGCTCTCCCTCACCCTAGTTTAAGGCTGGGTGCACACCAGCCGATATTTTCAATCGATCGTTCGCAAATTCGACCGCGGGCAAATTTACCGTGACCGATGGACCTTTGTCCCGGCCGAGAACTCGGTTGAGACAAATAGTGTGTACCCAAATAGTGTGTACCCATAGTGTGTACCCGTGTGTACCCAACCTAAAAACCCTTTGATATGTAATAGCTCTCCCTCCCCCAGCCCCAACCGATATAATAGATTTTCCAGATACTCCCCCGATCTTAACTTACCTTTCCCTCTCTCCCCTGGCGTTCTGTGCAGCCAGCAGCTGCATCCATGATTGGCTGCCTTTCAGCCAATCACGGATGTGGTTGCTGGTCCGGCCCCCTGCTTGCAGTTCATGCAAGCAGAGGGCCGGGCAGTACGGCGGAGGAAAGAGGTAAGGTAAGTAAAGATCGGGGGAGTCTCTGGAAAATCTATTATAGCGGTTGGGGCTGGGGGAGGGAGAGCTATTATATATGAAAAAAATTTTAAAGGTGTGGGCATGCCCTTTAAGAATGCTTTATTACTCAAGTGTAAGGTGATGCATTTTGGACACAAAAATCCTTGCGCCACTTGTACTATAAATGGTTCTGTGCCAAGTGAATGTCTGGGAAAGGATCTTGCATAAATACATTAATGGGCCCTACAATAAATAATCTGATCACAAAGAAAAAATGGAAGTAGTATATAGTAATAGTTTAGCTAAGTGCAAAATAGGTAGAAATAAAGTGCATCAGATACACATACATTCTATGCAAACATGAATCGCGTAAATTAGCACCAAACCGTGTGTCCCTGGATTTAAAACCAACCCAATAGCTACTAACATTGGGTGTGGGACTAAATGTAAGAAGCCAGATCTGTATTAGCGATGCAATACATTACATTACTGACACATGCTTCACCCTCCGTGACTTCCACATGTGGAGGAAGCCTATATGGAATTCTCGTGGGTGTTGGTCAGTGAGGGATCACAGAGCATGGCCAGTGTGGAGTTGTTCATAGAAGTGGACTTGCCAATGCAACTGTATTTGATGGAGCTGTCAGCACACTGGTAAATTCTCCTAGGTACTCGATGAAGAGTGCGGCCTTCCATGGAAACTGGTAATGCAACGTATTACATGGCTAATATGGACTTGGCTTTTCACATTAAGCATCCTACCCTTTGTTAGTAGCTATTGGGCTGATTTAGATCCAGGTATTGTACGCTTTTATCTGACCATGTTTGTTTGTTTTTTATATGATGTTTGGTTGTAGAATGTGTGATATATATAATTCTGATGTACTTTATCCCTGCCTATATCTGTTGTATTCAATTAGATCAACTGGACTTGAAGTTTAGTTCTTGAAGACGTTTCACTAGTCATCCGACTGGCTTTCTCAATTCAGAATGAATTTTACAAGAATCTGTGGCAATTATGTACCCTGGAAAATCCCAATTAGCATATCACAGCCAGGTGTTAAGGGAGAGATTGCATAGTGGCTAAGAGGTGTTATAGGAAAGCCCAGAGTAAGGTGTCAAAACAGAATTGTACATGGCAGACAGTTGGTGTCGAACCCCCCCACCTCTGTTTAGGCTTGGTTTCTTTATTTTCACATAAATGGCCTCCTTAACACCTCTCTTGAATCAGTCACGTTCCTTTACCAATATGTTAACATTACAATCTTCAAAGGTATGTCCTTTGAAGATTGTAATGTTATCATATTGGCAAAGGAATGTGACTGGTTCAAGAGAGGTGTTAATAAGGCCATTTATGTGAAAATAAAGAAACCAAGACTTGGGGTCGGGAAGAAATATTTTCCCCTTTATGCTGTTTTTTTGGTCTTCCTTTGAATCAACTGTTAGGCAGGAAATGTTGGCATTGCTGAGTAGGTTAGACTAGATGTACCTATGTATTTTTTTAACCTCAAATACTATACTTTATATCTGGGTGTACTGTATTGTGCCATCACTGGTTCTATATGACATGTATGGCCATTAACAGGGAAAACTCAGCCCTTAACAAAACTACTAATTTAATATTTTTCTTACAGTACCAGACTACAATGGTTTGTAGCATACAGGATATGCGTGGAATTAATGTTGTATGACAATGCACACACAACTACTTGATATTTAATTAGCCTTATAACACCATATTAAGATTATGTATATAAAGTCACATTTACCAAATCCTTATTGTTTTGCTTTTTAATTCAGTACCCAAAGATGGACTTAAATGCCAAGCAGCATTTGAAGAAATGAGGGTGAACTACATTAAAGAGCTAAGGAAAACATTAATAAAGAGTCCACACAGTGCTGGACAAAGCTGGCAGCGGTATTTCCAACTGACGAAACTTCTAGACTCTATTCATGATGTAAGTAGATTTTGTATTGAGCTTTCTGATTGTCAAAACCCTTGAAACATCCCGAGCTGTATATTCCCAGGAATTGCATACATAATAGTCAGCAAGGGACACTTCTATGGAATTTTTGAGATTGGTTCCATTTTTTGGGACAAAAAAGCTATCCCATTTTCTGAGGAAAAACGACCATAAAGTCATCTGTGTTAATGATGCATTTTGTTGTAGGGTTAAGCCTTGTACACACGTGTGATCACGTGTCCTGACCCGCGTTGCACGACGTGTCCGAATGTTCGTTTCAGACGATAACCGGCCCGTGCATGAGCCCTTTATCGGCCAAAATGGCCGGTCGTTCGAAGATCCGCCCGGTCAGTCAGGCAACGATCCCCGACCGAACGTCTGCTTCGGCCAATAAAGTGCCCATACACGGGCCGATTATGGGGCAAAACGAATGATCAGACACATTGTGCGTTGTGGGTCGGGACCTGCAATTGCACGGGTGTAAGAACCTTTAGACTGTCCCTCCAGGACATTACCGAAACCATCCCAGTAGGCAGCAGCATACTTTTTTGAAATGTAAATTCTGAATTCAATATTGTCTCCAAATGAGATTCATAGAGCTAGCAATAAATGCAAGATGTTAGATGCTTGTTTGTTATTTCTGCTTTATTGCTGTTATCACCTTGTTAAAGATATAAATTGTCAGTATTATCAGGCTTATTTAGACATACTTAAGCAATCAGGTAAAAAGCTTTGTTTCTCGTCTTGCTTTCTAAATGTGCCCATACGCCCATACACCTTAGCCACCTTAGCCATATCAGGCAAATCCTATCAGATCAAACAATATTTTCTTAATATCAACAAGTTGTTTGGGCCAAAAACAATCAACCACATTGCTAACAAATATTCACAGTCAACATTGTGGTCTAGCACTCCAGATTAAATATTCCCATTACTGGTATTGCCTCCCTTCAAATAAAGTGAGCTAATCCCATTGTAACATGTATGCTTAATCAGACAGCCAATCCCTATACAGATGGAGGTTAGTCAGGTGAGTGTATTTGCGTGCCCTTGCATGTTCCTATCAGTAAAGCAGTCACATTTGTATTCGAAAGTTAACTTGCATATATGTCTTTGTGACATTCCTGTTTAATAAAATACATGATTACATACATAAAAAGACCACATAATTTTCACTAGATATCTACACTTTATCCATCTTATGGGGCTTTACTTTACCACATTTTTCCACATTTTCCAGTGGAAAACCAAGGTTGTTATAATATATCATAGCATTTACACATGAGGTCTCCTGTGCAAACGTTCATGTCTCTCTTCCCAACCCCTGTAACCTGCTCTTTCTGAGATTGTAACAAGTTTGGCCTTATTAGGTATGCATAAGAGGCTATCTTTGTGGAGCAAAGACCAGACTCTTTTGCTGAGGTGGTACAGTCTACTGATATTGTTTTGGAGAGTGAAAATGCAGTGGTTAGAGTACAATATGTAGCGAGTTTTCAGTATGGAGGGTATGCTACTTAGTGCCGATTGCGCAGCGAGATCTTTTAAAACTTGGAAAAATGGAAGTCAGACTCAGCACCATTTAGAAAACGCATTTGGATCCCCCTTACTAGCAATGTGCCTCAATTTCCTTTTTTTTATGGTCTCCCTTTGATGACTCTCAGTACCTGACAGTTCCTTGCACACACTTCTATGGTCTGAATTAGCAGGGACATGTTGACAGATAAGTATGAGTTCCAAATGATATTATGTTGGACATGGCTTGGTGAGGCTTATGTTGATCTGGTTTTTCTATCTGGGGGGGGCTATTAATAATGGGGTTTATTTGTTAATACATTTTTGTGTGGTACGATATACCCTTCTTTTTCTTTAAATTTGTTATATGATTGTATAGTTAGGGTAGTGCTATATACATATTCAGGTTTGAGTGCATCTGGTATCCCACCTTTGTTATTACAGTATGGAGGGTAGACATGCTCAAATCAAGCTTAATCCATTCAACAATTGAACTTAATGACATTACACATACATCCTATTCTATACTGTATACAGTGGGCTCATCATTGACATAGTATTGCGTAGTCTTATTCCATTTATTCCTTCCAAAGATAAAGGTAACCACATTTTTTGATTTATACTGCTATAGTACACAAGTACTCTAATTGTAGCCATACACGCAACAATTCTATTGTACGGTTGGCAATGCATGTATGGCCTCCATTATACTTAACTATTTGGCTATAGATATAGTCTCTAGATTGCATGGGTTTTAGAAAGTTGGTTATTTAATAGTCCTATGATTTTCCATGTGGGTGATGCTATACATGGCATAGAGGGTTCACCATTGGCATTAATTTCCCCAATGGGAACTATACTAAAATTGGTCTGGTGGTGTTTTACAGTGCAAGGTAATAGTAATATTGAAGGGCATGTCCACTGGTATGTTAGATTGCTAAGAAAAGAATCACCTCTGCATTGCTGGCAACCGCATCTGTGTTTGGCTACCTCTCAACCAATTCCAGTCGTGGCTGCCAGTGGGGGAGAGCAGGTGTGCCTACATTATATGAAAAAAACTATTTAGAGGGTGGAGATACCCTAATGCGTTAGCGGCTGTGAGTAAAATTTAAAGGGATTTAAGAAAAAGGAGGGGTGTGACTGGGTTAGTGAACAATTCCAAATACTCCTTATTCTGGAAGAAAAGGGGCAGCAAAAATTCTGTCTGACAGTATAAAAAAAATTGATTAAATAAAATGGTATAATCTTGCCCCGCTGTTGAGCCCACCTTTCTGCTGCATACGGTTGTCCTGCAGGGCAGGATGAAAGTCCAGTAAACTGAAGAGTAGCCTGTCTGTGTGTTATCTCTGCCTCCTCCTGCACCTCTAAAAGGTTTGTGACATGCGCAGTGGAGCTCTCCTCCCTCCCCCCCTTCCCTTCCAGGTTCTCATTTATTAAAGCATGTGATCTTAGCCAAAGACAAAAATGAATTAGATGAAGGAAATCGCCCCAACCTTATAAATCCCCAATATCGGCTCCTCGGCAATTGGTACTTACTAGCCCTCTGCTGCTCTTCCACACAAAACCAGCTAAAGGTAGCGGAATGTGGGATTTTCTACAACTTATTTATTTTTTCATTCCTTTAAAGAAATATTTCTATTTTTTCCAAGTCATAGCATTTTATTCAATTTACTCAACTTTGTTCTCCCCAAAGAGATTTAACCCTTCCGTGACTTTAATGCCAGCTATTAGCTGCTATCCCAGTATCAAATAGCTTGGGTTGTCTGCTTGCATGTCTTTTGTGATTCCCGGACAGCCGTCAAAATTAAGAGGTTAAAGTTGCGCTTATCACTAGTAATTTAGTTAGCATGATTTTAAACCCTCTTTTAATCACTGCGGCTGTCGATAAATGAGGCTGTCAGTGTGAAGATTATTTTGTTCCTGTGTGGCTGTTAAGGTAGCCAGTCACTCCGAGAATAAGACAGCCTGGAGTAGCTGAGTAGATGAGCTACTTTATTGATTGGGTTCCTTGTTTGGTTTTTGAATAGAATCTTTATGTTAAGCTTTTAACACGCTAAAGTTTATATTAGTAGTAACATAAACCTGTGGCAGCAGTTTCAGCTGATAAGACAGTTGGCAGATAATATATTTTCCTTTTAATAAAATGAAGCAGACTGATGACATGTTGGGCTGTAATATACAGACTGTTCTACCTAAACATTTTCCTGTTAACTACAAGATGTTGCCAATTTCATCTCATATTTTATTTTATTTTTGTTATATTATTCTAAACCTTTCCACTTCGTGTTTTTCCTTTTGGGACATTTGGAAGTGATGTGTATATATCTGGATCTTGGAGCCTTATGTGGTCTGCTCATTTGGTGCTGAGCTCAGTGTTTAACTGTACTGGAGTGTGTGTTAATGCTGGAATACGTCTGACTCCAGGACTTGTATTATTTATGTTGTATATGGAATCCCAGGGTGAATAGAGTGCACTTCAGGACATGTGTCAACATTACAGATTGGGCTGCACAAAGGAACCTACATATGGAATTATTTTTCTGATGTGTTTTGCTTCTGTGTCCTGAGAAGCTCTGCAGGGAAGCTAACAACGTCTTTCCTTTGGTAATCATTAATTCAGCAGAAAGCAGATCCTCCTTTCCCCCCATGTCAAAGCAGGGCATGTACCTATTTAGGCTGAATGATAGGAAAAAACTCAGAAAGACAGCAGTTTACTACTGTTGGATTTTTTTAACACTTCAATTATCCACGGCTTCGGCTGTGTGTTCTGACACATTTACTTCCCTGATGTCTTCATTTCACCTGTCTCTACAATTCAATATATATTTTAGAATGAAATAGCTTTAAATATATAATAGGGGTGGGGATAGGGCATGGGATTAATAGTACCAGGAGCATATGTAAATTGGGGGATAATTAGCTTTGCCCTTGCACCAATAAAAATAATAAATAAGGCAGCACTGGACAAATCCTGGAAATTAACTTTCTATTGATAATGAGTTTATGGGGCTGGCATAAATTGATTGCCTTCTAACGACTGTCTGAAACCTAAAGGAAACTAAAAACTAAAATATATATATATATATATATATATATATATATCATACATACATTAACATACACACATATGGATATCCATCCAGACACCCTATTTTGAAACCTGTTAATGTTCAAGGAGAGAGATGGCATAGGTACTTGTATTTGGGTGTCTAGCTTGAATTGCAGAGTAATCAAGATCTTGAGCATATTTGTCTCTAGTCTAATGCCAGATATTGATTGGTAGGATATATCTTATACCATCAGTCCAATAATCCTATTGCCATAGCTGAGCAACAGATCTCTAAACAATGTCAGAAGTATTGATTGATGCCAAAGGCTAGAATTAGATCTAGTACACATGCCTGATTTCAGCACTATTATCCTGGCTGTCATATGTCAATATATCAATATCAGTAGTCAGTGGAATATAATGTGGAAAGACTGCATGATCAGCTTTGATTTTGACCAGGGATCACATAGTAATTTATCTCTTAAGAGTCACTTATATTCACACATGCAATTTCCATGTAGCGAGATGGATTCAGTTGCAGATTTTACGCCTGTGTACAAATTAGGTCTGATTGCATTGAAAACCAAGCTTCAAAATTAACAATCCAGGTAAATGTGATTATCTGTGAAACACATTCACACAATGGCTACTTTAACAGAATTAGAAGAGGCACAATTTATGATGCTGTTATTTTAATGATAAACTGTATTTCAGCTAAAGGGTAAATACGTATGCCTTGCATTATATTTTATAATTCTAGAAAGCCTGGGTAAAGTACAATTCCTGTTCGTGAGAAAGGTAGATTTGGAAACAGATAATTAGTCATTATTGACTGATGTGGTAAGACTGTAGCAATTTATCTGAGTAGGGTTTCCTCCTACTGCCTTTTCATAGTTTTGTATATCATGCAAACTGGTTTTACAGAAGCAATAATAATTTAGGATGCTTAACTGGCTGCTCCAGCCTTTCTAGGTGGACACTGGTGTATATAGTGTAAATATGGACACATGTTCACCCCAAACTGTTATGTTCCACACTATAGTATATCCGTATAATGTTCTGTGGTTTTAGAATTGATAGCTGCTTATATTCTGACCATAAATCTGTTGTATTGATATACATAGTTAATCATATTGGTTCAAAAAAACTTTTATAGTGAAAGTTTAAATGTAGGTGTCCTTCATTTCTGTAGGCGTTAACTTTTCGCGGCCTTGTTTCGCTCTTTTATAAATCTCGTTAATAGTGATTTTGGCTAAAAGGGCTGGAAATTTGGCCGCAAAAAGTTACAGATCTTTATAAATATGCCCCTTAGTCTCTCAGTTCAATGTTTTAAGGCACATGGTAGTTATAGGGAGTGGAATCCAGATAACGCTGATTAAAAATCACTAGTGGTTATATTAGTGGAACAACGTATATACAGCTGCATCCTTCCTTTAGTGTGTGTGCCATATAATATGTTTGTGGAATAATAGTCAAAAGTATTAATTAGATGGAACTCACCCACAAGTACATCCCTTTTCCAGCAGTTAAGTCTAGAACCACAGACGAAACTCACTGGTGCAAATGAGTCCAAGTCATCCAGTCCTCGCAGATAATGTCCATCCAGGAATGGCTCAGTCAGATCCAGGTTAGATAAAAAGAGCTGGGGCCAAACGTCAAACAGATTTACTTTTTAAGGTTACTCCAACCTATTCTTCCTGGTCACATGGTGTCATGACCTCTCCATCTTGCCTAAATTTTTGAGGTATATTTACCTCCCTATTTAATCATTTAGATTCTAATATACCGTAGGAGTGCCTCTAGGGCTATGAGCCCCGAGTTATACCTGGGTTTTGTTTTTCTATATTTACCCAGGAGTGCACCCATGTTCATGTGATGCTGCTTGTGTCAAAAATGTATGCCACATTATTTTGGTAGAGCCTTGAGCTCATGTATTTATATACACGATTACATCCTACCTATCTGGTAACCAGCACAGTATATGATTGTTTTATTTGCACTGCATAAGTCTCACTCCAGAACTTATACCCATTCTATTGTATCTGTATGTTACCCACCTAACTAGATTGTAAGCTTGTGCTAACTAGATTGTAAGCTTGTGCTAACTAGATTGTAAGCTTGTGCTAACTAGATTGTAAGCTTGTGCTAACTAGATTGTAAGCTTGTGCTAACTAGATTGTAAGCTTGTGCTAACTAGATTGTAAGCTTGTGCTAACTAGATTGTAAGCTTGTGCTAACTAGATTGTAAGCTTGTAAGCTTGGGGCAGGGACCTTCTTTCCTCTTGTGCCAAGGCTCTAGTACTTATATTTATTTATATAAGTTATTTATTTATGTACTGAACTATCAATGTATTTATCCCCCTTGTATGACTTTATTGTATTTTATTATTGTACTGCGCTGCGTCCCCAAGTGGCATTTTATAAATAAACTGTACATACAAATGAAATTAGAAGGATATAAGGCAGGAAGGATTGTTATTTTATAAGAAGGATTGTTATTTTATTAGAAGGATTGTTATTTTATTAGAAGGATTGTTATTTTATATGGCGATCATTATTTATACATGGCGTAAAATAACAATGAAGTTGGTGCCTTTATTATTTGACATGTGTACTGCTGGTTTCTTTTAAATATGGCATTTATGGGGTTAATAAATGCCTTGTTTAAAAGCAGCTGTGCACATGTCAAATAATAAAGGCACCAAGTATGATGTTATTTTACAACATCGTGTAAAATAATCTCGCTGTGTAAAATAACAATTGTGCCATTAATTAGGCAATATTGTTTTTTTACATTTTATTAATAATGAACTCCGTAACTTTAAGAAAATTAGGCTATAAAAGTGGGTGTCACCAATAGTTGCCATGTTGCATGGCACAGTTATTTACATACAGGTAGATTCAATAAAAGTTCTTCACGGTTATTCAATAAAAGTTCTTATTGTTTAAAATGGTGCTAATTTTGCCCCAACCAATCAGATTTTAGCTTTCAAATGTTAAATAAGATCTGATTGGTTGGGGCAAAATTAGCACCATTTTAAACAATAAGAACTTTTATTGAATAACCCTGTTTATCGTTTAAAATGGTGCTAATTTTGCCCCAACCAATCAAATCTTATTTAACATTTGAAAGCTAATATCTGATTGGTTCAGGGCAAAATTAGCACCATTTTAAACTATAAGAACTTTTATTGAATAACCCTGATTGTTTTTTACCTCCATCACAAAAATACTTTCTAGAGCTCTAGGGCTGCGTTTAAATTCCTTTAGCTGGTAATCCCTGGGATCTGGATTATAGTTATAGATTATTTGTTAAAACCTTATCTGTTTTAAAAGAAAATTATCCACCTATAATATTCAAACCATGGATACTATCATTCAGGAGCAGACTTTAAAAATAGCCTGAAAACCGAACCTCAGTTTATACTCGGGTCAATCTCTTACCATCTCAGTAATCCGGCGGCCGCTCGCTCTGTATCCTCTGTTCTGCCTCTCACTTCCCGGCACCGAGTCAGGCAGCAGAGGATTAATGAAAGGTAAGTGATTTAGCTGGCAATTTACTTAGCAGTAACAGTGAACTGGGAGTGGGGGAACAGTAATCCCAGTAATCCCTGCAGCGGCAATTCCTTGCCACTCCAAATGTTTTGAAACTACAACTCCCAGCAACTAAAGCATGCTGGGAGTTGTAGTTTCCAAACATCTGCAGTGGCAAGGAATTGGAGGTTACTGTGTGGGATTTACTTTACATTTAAAGGGCAACTAACTCAAAACAATACAGAATCAGGAGGATGCCATCTATTATTAAAGATTGCCTTCTGATTCTTTATTGTTTTGAGGCTTTAGTAATAGCCATACTGAATTTGGCTAATACTGTATGGGACTAGAATATAGGAATTCTGCTGTCCAACTAAAGCCTCAAAACAATACAGAAACAAAAGGCAGTAGTGGTCATATTTTCTACCCTTGGATTATGCTCGCGTCAATCACTTTTAATCCTTTTTTCAGGTAAAAATAGGTACCTCAGTTTTTGCTTGAGTCGGTTTATACTTGAGTATATATGGTAGTACACAAAGTCGCACCGTTATATTGTATCAAAGTTGTATCAGGACCTGCTTATAAATTTGAAAAAGGAACAAGATTTCATGAAATGTTATGTGCTATTTTGTGAGCATATAATACAATTATATATCCACTTTCATACAATATAACTGGGTGTGACTTGTTTCTGTACTTTGTATAAGGAGTCCTTTGGAGATACGCACCACCAGAAACCTTTACTAGATGTGCCGCTGCAGTCTTTGGAAACTATATATACAGTATACATTCAATAGAAGGATTGTGGAAGCAGTCCAATTAGGCTAATTTACATTTACATTTAACGGAAGTGCTACTGATCTGGTCAAACATTTATACAAACATAGAAAAGATAATCAATGCACATTCCTAGGCCCCATACAATATGTATACCATACTTTTAAAAACAACATACTACAAAGCTGCAGGGGGTAATAAAGTGAACCTCATCTGAACACACCTCTGTGCAATGCATTTCTCAACAACATACAGGTGAATGTTGAAGGATGTGTTTACACACAGTAGATCATTTCTGTGGAAAATTAAACGTCATTGGTATGTCTGTACCAATCAGCATAGACTGCACATGGCAAAAAATGCCATTTAATTTTTTTGATCACATGATGATAAACATGTAAATGCTGGGAAAGGCTGCAGAGAGAGAAGAAAGTCGGTGTTGGCCTTTAGTTCTTTAAATGATTATTTAAGAGATGTATTGTTGATTTTTCCACTGACGCTATGCAGATATTAGAGTTAATAGATACATATTACAGGGCCAGATTGCTTTTAGCCACAAAGTACAGTATATGGCCCTTTATATATATTACATTATTACATCCAAGCAGACCTAACAATCTTTACATTTACAGTAATATTTTATTGTTATTTAGCAACTATTCATCAACGTATTATGCAATTTGCCAGTCATTGTTTTTATTTTTAATTGGTGGTTTATATGTAACTTAGAGCGATATTTAAATGTAATTGTTGGTTCATTTGTAACTTAGGGCAGTATTTAAAAACCAGAGGTATCGGAAAAGTATGGCCGCGGTCTTAAATTTATGACTGTACAACCGTACAATACCTAGAGGTAGTACACTGATGCTATGGTATTGTATAGGTGAAAGTACAATAACGATACCGCGCCGTTATAAGTACGGACCTTAGATCTCGGGGTTAACAAAATAAAATTACACTCAGCAGTTACCTCATTTAACATAGCTCTATGGGTTAACAAAAAAGTGCACAAATCTTCTTAATGGAATTGAGCAATATATTTTGCTTTACTTCCCTATCAGGTCAGCTTAATCCTCCCGATTGTTCTGATTTCACTTTGGCAATGCATCTTTTTTTCCCCTTGCCTTGAATTATATTGCTTGATCTTTAGTGAAGCAATATAATCTCTCTTGCTCTTCCCTAACAAAATTGTTGACCGGAATTAAATGCAAGCAAGCTAAAGCCCTTGTGGGTTTGCAAGAGTAACATTTTCCATCAAACCAAAGAACTGTGTTTACTTGCAGATTGTTTTTCTTTTACAGTGAATGATAATACAGCCAATCTATGTTGTGTTTGAAATAAGCACAACATCAAAAGGGTAAATCTTATCTTGCTTAAAGGAAAATATTTTTTTAAAGCTAAAATAAAATGATGCAAATCTCAGTGAAGGTTAGCCTAGTTAATAGATCGTATTTTGTATAAACATAGCAAACACTTAGTTTACTTGAATTTAGAGATCATGTGTATACTTATTGTCACTAAGGAAAATACCGGTAGTTATATAAGTGCAGTATATGCATTTGGCAATATCACATTTTATTAAAATGTTGTACAGTGTGGATTTTGTGCAATATTTAATAATGTGCTGTATAACACACTCAGTGTGGTATTTTAATGTCCCTCCTAGCTGCTGTACACAGGATGAAAACCTACAGTATAATGTTGGTCCTCAGCTCTGTGAGTGCAGCAGATATCTATTTACTTACAGTACAAAGTCCTGTTCAGGTAGTTCTTGCCACTTCACTATGCAGGTGAGCCAACCTATGGCAAGATGCACTGGACCGTGGGGCAATTCTGTAATCGGAATTTATAAGGCAGAGGCTTAACTTGTACGCACCTGCAACACATGCATTATTCTTGCAATTGGCTACCGTGCATTATTTGCTATGTGCACAGTGCTCCAATACACATCTGTATTATTAAAATGCATGCAATGCACACTAAAAATCCCACAGGCATGCATTCCAGGCAATGCCAAGTGAAACGTGGATCACAAAAGGCGTTTGAAGTACAAATTTCTTCCAAATTGCATAAGTGGGACGTAGCCCAAATTAAAATGAATCTGATCTGGGTACAGCAACTAGAAAAGGGTATTTTTAACCCTCTAAGGGCTAGGTTTTTTTTGCGTTTGCGCTTGCGTTTTTTTCATATCATTGAAAACGCGGCAACGCACAGAAAATGCACGTTTACGGGTGCGTTGCGATTGCGATTTGCGTTCCGCATTTAAAAAAATTTCAATAGTTAATAAAGAACGCATGCGCAAACGCAATGAAATCGCACATGAAATTGCATGCGATTCCGTGTGTTATTGCGCTTGCGTTGCAGTGTGGCCGTGCCCTAAGGGCTGAGCCACTCTTCTGTGTTTTCTGCAATCCTTTAGCATGTGGGAATCCCAGAGCAGCGCATGTCAATGTGAGTGCCCGTGATGCATGAGCTACGATCAATATTTTTTTGTGGATTGCCTTTATAAATTCACTTTATCTGTATTCTTAGTGGTGAATTACCGCATGTCCCATTTTAAGTCTCACCTTTGGTACAGAAAATAGCACTGACCTTTCACACTTTCTCTCCATTTAATTTCATATCCTATACACTCAAAGACAGGTGTGGATATGCATGGCCCACGGACGCATTCGCTCAATTGCCGCGTCATCAACCGACCCCAATTGGTGCCCACACGTGTGTCTCGGGTGGAGAATTATTGTTATATACAGACATACTGTATTAAGGGTGATACAGCTGTAGCAGTTGATTGTTACAAACATCTTCAGTAGCTGAGGAGGAAGAAACAATATAAACCAGCAATCCCATTTAATGGGAAGCTAAAATACTACTTTAAAAATGTTAAATAAGCTTAACTAGCCCACAATCACATCATTAATCTCACCCCTTAATTAATAACCTCACACCTGACAAATGGATAAATTAAAATCAACATCCATACAAACAAAGAAAAGATAATCAATGCACATTCCTAGGCCCCATACAATATCATATTATCTGCACACTGGCATACTTTATAAACAAAGGGGTTTTAGTATACATTACTTTGATCACATGAATGAAAAGCCTTCCAACCACGTCAAGGTAACCCCAGTCTGGAAGGTCCTAACTTCTAACCTTTTTTACTTCAATTACCATTAGCAAACTTTTGCATTCCTTATATTTGCACATTATACTGTATTAATATTGCAGGCTTTCTCACTTCCCCCCAGCCCATTGGCTTTTTAAAATGAGGGAAGAGGCCGTCCATCCAGTGCTTTATATTAAAGGCATAGGACCTCCCACCAGCATGTATTTATGGTGCTTGTATCATTATAAAGGTTGTGCATGGTGTCAACTGATGGCAGGCTAAAATCGCAATGGTAACTTACTGTACATGGCTCTGGGACTTTTTTAAATACTAACTTTCCCCATGATCAAGCTATTTTCGAGCTTCCGCATAGAATTGTCGAGGGTTTCCGTTATCGCAGATTTTGTTGGGTACCGAACGCCCCATTCAAGAGTTATCGCCAAATTCGAGGATTAACGAATGACACAGATTTGAGAATCATCCAAAAACTTGATAATTATCAAAAGTTCAGATAGTTTGAAAATAGTTGAAAGTGGAAAAACCTGCAAAACAGGGCAAAAAAAAAGGCAGTACTTTTACATTTACATTTGAACGTTTACTTTTGTGCCTTACTCCTTTAAGGTGTGCAGCGTTAAAACACATTTTTCAACAATAAAAAAAAAACAGAATTTTCATTTTCCAGTGACCCTTGTCTGTGTATAAATAAATGCTTCCAAAATACTGATTTCCTGTTTGCTGAACCCCTGATAGTGTCTTGTTATGGTCTTCTCCTTAACTCCTGGGTTGATTCAACTGCTCAGTAGAGAACTAAGCATGTTGGACCCATCCTACAGCCAATCAGTACAAATTAGGAACATTCCAAGGAAGATAAAGGACCATTACAGAATCTGAAATGGCAGCTCACTACTAACCACAGCAAAGCACAGCACGGGCATGAAAAGGAAGAGTATATGTAGAATAACTAGGTATATGTAATATTAACAAAGAATTTTAAAAAATAAAAATATTTTACACTGAACCTCCTCCTTAAACTATTACAAGATTATTATTATTTAAACTATTATAAGATATAATTTATAAAGATTCATTCTCAGTAATGATTTTTGCAGTGACTCAAAAGCAACATCACTTCTATTGCTATAAGTGTTCATTATCGGACATTACCAATACCGGGGGGAAATTCACCTTCGAAATGATTCTCCAATCTGTACAGGAAGTAAGGGAAGTGATGTCACCAAAAAGTTCCTTGTTTCCTCTGGAATTGGTGTTTCCCCTGCCAGGTGTAGGAAGTGATTCTGTGGTCCTGACATTTGAGTGTGACCTGCTGATCAAAGGATTGTGGACTGACCGGCTTCCCTTCCACCCTGTGAACAATGATGCAGCAACTCAAAGATAAGTTGATTTTAAAACATGTTTTGGTTAGTTTACTATAGCCATATGCCATGGATTGCATGCAACATCATGCAAATTGTAATAGTTTGGTTCAGTTAAAGATAGCATGTTTAAGGGACATCTTTATAAATTACAAATCTTTTCCGTGCTATGGATTTTATGCAGGCTTTCTGGTGCATAATTGTTGATGCTATTGCAGATTTATACAGTGAACAAAATGCATTCTATATGCCATCCATCATTTTAAATAGTAATAAAACCTCTTGTATCCAATATCAGTGACATACTGCGCCAAATAAAAGACCTGCCAATCAAATCTGCAGGAATAACTGAATAAAAGGAATAATATTTGCCTTTATTATCCTTCACTTTTGCCTCTTGTATGTCCTTAATTAAAAGGTAAATGGGACATTTTGGCTCTGGTTTAAGAAGTAAATAGATTATGCTGCAGAATGAAATTGACTTTGTTATAGTTTTACTCCTAAAGGCGAATATATAATGCATGCTCTCTGGCTGCCAAGTCGGACCAAAGCTGCATAATGTGGCCATGGCATTTACACTTTACATCGCTGGCATATTGGCAATGATTAAAAGTCAAATCTATAAATGAAACTTATGTTAATATTTATAGGCGACTATTCATCTTTAGATGGAAATTAATGTTAATTTAGAGGATCCCAAAAACTCATGCATTATACATGATTCTTCATCTTTATATTTAATTTAGAGAATAAAAACGTATATATGATTTTAAATGATCTTCTAACAACATATTCTCAGGACTATGTACCGAGACCCGCTATCGCAAAGATGGTCTAAAGGTAACGGGCGTTACTTGTATTAAATAAAGCATTTGCACTCAATATTACAAGTGTTTGCGCTAGAAAGTCACGTTAACAGCTTAACGTGTGTTTTCGTACTAGAGTTGCGTGAGTCTTGATACATAGCGTAATAATGAATCACCAACACTTCTCACACCATTTCTTGCAGAATTAAAAGCCATAAAACAGAAATGTGGATAGGATTAATTTTGTCTTATGTATTGTAAACGGGATTAAAGGATAAGTGCACTGTAAAATCGAGTTATGTTTATTTGGAAGCTGCAGCTTTAAAAATACCGTTGCCATAGTTTTTTTTACCTGTGCCCCCCCAGAGCCTAGCTTTGTGCCTTGGAAGTTTCTGACATCTTGTTACTGGTTTGCTGAATGTTAAGCTCCGCCCCTCTGAGATTTCCTCTGCTTTCTCCTGTTTGAGTCTCAAACAGTAATGCCTGTGAGAGACGCAAACACGAACGTGCACGGAACTCACAGGCATTACTGTTTGAGGCTCAAGCAGGAGAAAGCAGAGTGAAAACTTTTGCTCTAGAAAAGGTTATTTATGCAGCATAAATGTTTGCTTTGCATATATAACGTAACATCAATAAATGTTTGCTTGCAACACACATGCATGGTTGACTTCTTATTGGTCCGTGTCAACCAATGACACATTATAAAATGGGCCAGTCTTGAAGGTGAGATCATATGATAGCAATGCGCACATATACCTCCTCTCTGTACATTGCCCTTTTTCTTTTAACGTCTGATTAAGACCATCATTGTGGTGGCATTACAAATGCTCTAAAATATCACGTTACAATTACGCATTAATGGTGTTAAAATTTGGTACATTGCTTGCATTGTCTAGACGCGCAAAGTTAACGTGATTCACGCACGCATCGGAAGTTACATCTAAAAGTCACGTTAACTGTTGATAAATCCCCGTTAAGACATTAACGGAACTTTAAGACCTAATTTTGCAATAGCGGGTCTCGGTACATAGCCCTGTCAATGTGCTACAGGGGCTGTAATGAATCACTTCATGTATCTATTCCTCCATTTTATTATTGTTAAACTAAATGTCATGGGCCTGTTAACAACATTATATTTTTCAATATTGTATTGCTGCATTTGGGGGGGGGGTGCTATACGGTCTATAGGGACAAAAGCTGAAAGGTTGTCATGCGCAACGCAAACACTACAAGTTGTCTATGGCCAAAAATGTGCAGTAGAACAGTTCTACGTGGTATTGGTAATTATTCCTACCACCTAAAATCCTTTCTTTCTGATGCAGCAGGTGGAAGAAGATTGCTTCATACCAATCCTCTTTTTAGCTGCCTTGTCAGTTCCACACAAGCATCTGTTCCTATATGACAAATCTACCAATAAAATAGGAAGATTGTGTCTCAGATAACGAGGATGTGCCAGAAATGAAATATATGCAAACTGCCGTTTCGGAAGAAATATTGTTACATTTTCTTCTACTGTAGAATCACATAGGCAATTAAAGGGGAACTGTGGTCCAAAAATGACTTTAAATAAATTGATAGGAATTGCTCCCCTAATAATTTTTGCAATGTATTTCCATTGTTTATTTTGCATAGTTTTGAAGATATTTACATTTTTGTGTGTGATATGGCAGAAGCATCTCCAGGTCCCCTGCACTTCCTGCTCTGAAACTGTCAATCAATCTGTTATTTGTCTCCTCCTCACCTTTGCAGCCTCCCTGGTCCCTCCCACTCATGGACCCCATGGTCCCTCCAGTTGCAGGCCCCCCATGGCCCATTATCTTACAGTCCCATGTGGCCCCGCCCACTCACTGCTGCCTAAGTCCCGCCCACTCTCGTGGGTTACTCAGACCCCCCCCCCCCTACAGAAAACTCTGTGGAATCAGCATTTTCAGGCAGAGTGAGAACTCTGCTGGAGAGAAGGGCTGTAGATTTCCTTACCTTCTCTGTCAGGACTTCTCACAGTAGAGAGGAGGAGGGACTTCCTGTCTCCCTTACACTCTGAGGGAGTCTGAGGCTGTGCTCACCGGTGGCACTGTGCAGGAGAAGCCTTAGGAATGTCACATGTCAGCCTCCCACCCATTAACTTTTTGGTCAGTCATTTCTGTATATCTTGGGCTGTGGAGCACGTAGAGAGGTGGTTAATGGCTCGTTTTAAAGGTATGAAACTGGCCTTTCATTTAAACATTTGATCTTTGAAATCAAATGTAATGTTCTCCTTCATAAATGTTTGAGTCCTGATTGGTCTTCTCTTTATAAAGTAATATAAGGTGTCCGGGTACTTTAAGAAGTCTCAGCCTCTTAGGTACAAAGACAGAGTGGCACTAAAACTTTATACAGCAGCTTTTGTTTTGTTTTTGTTTATCTACATCTTGCATTGCCATCTGCAACAAGTTATATTTAGCACAATATATATTCAAGCAGTTCACATATGGGCATAAACATGAATGTCACAAAATGGGTGAAAAGCTATTGATATTGCAAAAGAGATGGAAGCTGGTGACAGGCAATTCAATGGCAGTTGGGAAACTTTCGTATCACTATACAGTCATACCTACCATTTAATAGAAGGTTATACACAGTGGCGTAACTAGAAATAACCAGAGCCCCCCAGCAAACTAGGATGGGGCCCCTTCCTGCTCCATCTACAGTGTTTTTCTAGGGGAAGTTGTATCTGCTAGTTTTGCCCCTAGATATACATAGAAAACACATTAAAGGGGCAGTAGTAAATTGTAATATAGCCCAATGTGGGTGGGGTGTTCATAGATTAATAGAGTATTACTGTATATACCAGAAAACAGAAAAACCTAGGCACTCCCAGATACAACCAATAATAATACTTTATTCAATACTTCCAATTACAAAATATTATATGGAGGTCAGCAAGATACAAAGAAGCTAGGCATCATCCATAAAAATCTGACTGTATCAAATTTTAAAAATGAAAAACATAAGACCTGGCCCACCAATATTTCAGACGCAAATACAGAACTCTATATAGTAGGGTCTCTCAGTCAATGAAAGTAATGATGTCAGTCATTTTATCAGGAGCTGTTCATGTGCTTTATAAAAAGGGGGAGTTATACATAACATCCAGATAAACAATTAGGATCACAACCCTAACTTGCATTGTTGTTGTCCTAGAGGCTGGTAGCTGGATGTAGATCTCCGGTTGTGTTTGAGCAACTTAAAGGAAAATTTAAAAAAAAGAAATAACTGCACAGTTAACGTTTGCAATATATGGTGAACAAAATTATTGACAAAACATTAACATTCAGAAAAGTCTTTTTTTCTTTCATGTAACTAATCATTACAAATTTTATTGAAGGATTATCAATTTTCTTTCGTAACTGCTTTGCAGTCCTAGCTGTCAATATTTAAAGGATAAGTGCACTGTAAAATCAAGTTATGTTCATTTGGAAGCTGCAGCTTTAAAAATACTGTTGCCATATTTTTTTTTTTATCTATGTCCCTCCAGAGCCTAGCTTTGTGCCTTGGAAGTTGCTGACATCTTGTTACTGGTTTGCTGAATGTTAAGCTCCGCCCCTCTGAGATTTCCTCTGCTTTCTCCTGCTTAAGCCTCAAACAATAATGCCTGTGAGTTCTGTGCACTCTCCTGCATGAGCCTCAAACAATAATGCCTGTGAGTTCTGTGCACTCTCCTGGAAGTTAGGACCTTCCAGACTGGGGTTACCTTGACGTGGTTGGAAGGCTTTTCATTCATGTGATCATAGTAATGTATACTAAAACCCCTTTGTTTATAAAGTATGCCAGTGTGCAGATAATATGATATTGTATGGGGCCTAGGAATGTGCATTGGCTATCTTTTCTTTGTTTTTAATATTTCCTTTTTGTTTTGATGTTGTTTCAGGAGAGATCCCCTGATTTCTTGGTCCACCTTTAGTGCAACTCTTGATGGAGATACTTTTATTACCTTTTGAATTGTTAACATTTCAGTACTAATTCTCTCTTTTTCTTGCATTTCAGCTTGTTGGGGATTTGCTGGAATTTTGCTTCTACACCTTCAGGGAATCTCAGGCATTAAAAGTGGACTTTCCTGCCATGCTTGTTGAAATAATTAGTGATCAACTACCAAAGGTGGAATCTGGGAATGCCAAGCCTTTGTATTTTCACAGAAAGTGACTGGAAGAGTCTTAAAGGAGAACTTTGCCTTAAGTTTCCTCTGATGTTCCGTACACAAGTCTCTGCTCCTGGGAAACCATGTTTTGGCACTAAATGGAATCGGATGCATTTCCAAGCTAAATGAAGATAAATAACTACGTGTTTGGGGACTGAGGAAAGATGAAATAATGGAGCGTTACAGACTCCTGTTCTGATGGATAAAAAGCCATATCTAGCTAATAACTCTTTCATTTTGATATTCTAACACGTTTTAAATACACCTTGAAATTTCTGGGTTTGTTTCTTTTGAAGGGTTGTGGATGTGTAAGGAGGTTCTTAGCCAATTCTTGGTTTGCTCAATGGTAAAGGGTCATTTTGGGGCATTAAATATTTTTTCTTGTATAAGAATAAATAAGTAAACTGTTGTTAAAAATATTGCGGAACATTAGATGTTAAATTAATCACATCCCACTTGTGGTATTTGTTGTCCCATGTTATCAACAATACTTTAGATGATCTTGGGCACTTTTAAGGTCAGCATCTCACTGCACAGCCTGGAATCACCTTGCCATATGAGCTTACTGCAAATGTAAAATGAACCTTAGGGCGTTAAATAGACATTTAATGGTTACTAAAGACAAAAGCCCCTGTCTTGGTTGATAGTATCCATATTGTGCTGGCTTTAAAAGAAATCATTTTCTGCAGTCTATGATGTACTGTATATTGCTGTATGTAGAAATTGTGAAGGATTTGAATCAAATATATGGAAATTTTGTAAATGAGGGGAAACCCCCTATATCTTTAATGACTAACAGAATGAATGGAAAGCATTAGAAAGTATTTTTTGGAAGAATTCTATTTTGACGGAGACTATTTAAGTACTATCTTTGTCTAAATTAGGTAATTTTTTTTTGTAAAGTAAAACGTTTTGCATGGATAATGAATTGTTTACAGCGTATTTAAAAAAAAAAGGGAAAGCTGTGCCTTTTTAGCATCATAACTAATTTCCCATTTTACAATATCTGTTTGTAAATAGACTCACTTTAAACCCCATTTTCAGTTCTATTTAAGCTTTTTATACTTTTCTGTAAAAAAAACAAACAGAAAACATTTTTGTGTATGGCTTGTAAGAAACATTGGAGCACATTTTTTAAGGAATTCTGCTTAGGGTTTCTTTCTGGATAACACAGACATTTCCAGATAAACCTGCCCCAGGCCTGGTTGGAAGTTTTCTAGGCCTTTTGGGACCTCTTTGTGCCCTTTGAATATTGCTGATGTAACAATGTAACAAGACATTTAAATACTGATCACAGATTCCCACTCTCTTAATATATATATATAAATAATATATATATTATATATATATAAAACATCTATTGATTTTTGAACTATGTTTTTAGAGGGTGGTTCCCCTCTAATGTGATGGCACTTTTTCGGAATAAGAGAGCGGTGTGATGAGGCATGCCAAAAATATCCTATAGAGTGCACTTTACTTCGTTCTGTATCAAGTGATCTTAAAATCCCAAATATTGTATTTTCAACAAAAGAAATGTTAATTGAAATGAAATGGGTAATGCCAGTTTAGCCATAATATCTGTGGCTAGGGTATGTATTAAGAATGGTATGTAGGACTTTTGAGAATGATATGCATTTTGTACAGGATCAGCTCTATATGAAAATAAAATCGATTTTGTTTTTCATGTATGGGATTACCAAATTGTATGCATAAACTTGCACTTAACCAAATAATATTAGTGATAAAAAGCCTTAAGGAATCACAGTATAATCATTTTGCTGTCAAATCACCGTTTGCAGCAAGAATTGAAACTGTAAGGAAAAGAAGCCAAAACAACTGTCAAATGTTTTGTAAAAAAAAAAAAAAAAAAAAAGACCATTGAGTTTTATTTATTTTCATTTTTTTCAAAATGTGGTTCCCATTAGAGAAGATAAAGAACACAACTACTCAAGCATTCTCTTTATTAGCTTGTGCTTGAAATCAAGTCAGTGACATCCCTACAGTAATCCACTTCCTATCCTGTCCTTATAAAAATAGAACATTCCACATTTGTATGCAATTCCTGATCGAGCACAATTGAACTACTGTACACACCAAAAGCCGCCTTCAACTCTGACTCAGAGAAAATATTCAGTTCTGGCCAGTCAGGATCAGTAATGATTGGCTGCAGAAAATCAACCTTGCTTGAGTTAGCATTTAACTAGATTTCTGAAGGTATGTAGCATAAAAATATAATAACCCAAATTTCTTCTGATGCAAATACTGGGGGTGGCCATACATTTTTCTCGGAACTAGATTCATTGAAAAAAGTTTTGTCCCTGCACATTTTGAAAGAAGAAATTACACTGTGAAATTGCCGTTTTTGGCTCAAGACAAAACCAACATTTTTGAGGTAGAATTTCCAGTTTCAATGTGAAATATCACTGGTATTATTAGAATGCCGATCCCACTGACAAAAAAAGGGGAAAAAAACAAAACATCAGGTTCAGCCATCTCAAAATGGAAATAACAGAATAAAATTAACTATGATGTTTTAATTAAAAGCTTCAGTTTCTACATACAAAAAAGAATTGCCAAGCTGGGAGTGTGCAATGTGTTTCTGTCTTGGCTGTGGATTATAGACTGCAAAGTGAGTGACTAATCACCGATATTCCAGGCAAATAGTGTGGCCACTGTGAGGATGTAATATTGGGACTGTGGCTGTCTGTGATTCCCTACTTCGTCTTAAGGGCTGCGTGATTTTAATGCCAGCTCTTTGGCTATTAATAACATTTTCATGCAAAACCGATGCAATTGCTAAATTAAATTGGTGTGTGCGTTATTTTTTAAAAACGCTCACAGCTACCACGATTTCATCTTAAAGACACGTTAAACTTTTTAAATTGCTGCAAATCATTTAAATTCCTGTGAATTGTATCTTTAAGATGAGAAAACATCATTGTGGCTCTCTGTTAAGTTCCCCAAACATGTTTATGCTTTACATATAAGTGTTATGTTAAAGATTTTATGATTGTAATTTGTCTGACATAAGGTAATAAAAGAAAAGTTTTGAAGGATATTGTTTAGTGCGCGGTCCATGGAAATGTACTATACAGAGCAGATCATTTAAACAAACGATTTGATTTTTTTTCCTGCAGTGCATAACCAGGTTTATGCAACTAATAGACTAAAATATATATTCCCGTAGATGGACGCACTCTCAGGTCTTACAACAAACATTGTTATTTCACAATGGTAATGTTTCTGATGAAATACAGGCTGTCATCAGAACATATGAATAAACTAAATAATAAACACTCCTTGAATGTGATAACACTTCAGTTCCAATTGTTGGCTATGCCATTTGTTATGATTAAAAGTACAGTTATACTACCTTGACCTGGTGTGAACAACAATTAAGCAGGTGCCTATACAGTGAGAGACTTTAAGGTTTTGGAATTTGCCATAACATGCCAATTCTGACTTCATATTATTTGTGCTCTCTTGCAGTATATGACACAGTTTGTTAAGATGTTTCAAGATACCAATCAAATGCACTTAAAGATAAGCAGGGTTATTCAGTAAAAGTTTTTATTGTTAAAAATGGTGATAATTTTGCCCCAACCAATCAGATGTTAGCTTTCAAATGTTAAATAATATCTTATTGGTTGGGGCAAAATTAGCGTTTTATTGAATCTCCCTGAAGGAATGTAATGTATACATGCACATTTGTATATACCCCCTGCTATTAACTAAAAGAATATAAGTAGTTGTTGTGGAGTTCCTAGACCACATAAAAGCACAAGGCCACAGGGACATAAAGATGACTTCTAATATCCTTATATTTTAAAGTTGGACATATATTATTGCCTAGTTTCAGTTAGTCAGGTGAAACTAATGATATAATATACATACACTTACAGTAGAAGCAGGCTTCACTCCTTTTCTTACCCTATATGGCCCGCACTGAACTAGAAAATACAAATCTGAGAAAAGGCCTCTCATAAGAAATGTACTCTATACAAAAAGACTTCACCTTTAGTGCACATCATGATACAGCACATTTCAGCTGCCATCTTGGATGTCACAAGAAACACTCATAACCTTAAATAGTAACATCAAGCCACAGCCACGGTGTTATTCCACCCCTTATTATATATGGGATAAGAAACATTACATGTATAAAATCACAGACATATCACATATACATGGAGGAACTATATTACATAGAATTAAACAGCACAAAAAGGTGCCTGAGATCATGTACAATCCATCCACAGGTATAACCCGCTTATTTACAAATCTCCCCAGGGAGTCCTATAGCATATCAACAGATCAATAGATTAACAGAATTCTCCCGCATTCTGGGGTGGTCTATCGCGACGGAGAGGAGCCTCTAATCTCCTCTTCCATCACGCCCCCTTTGGCCACAATGCTCCAGAACACACCTAGCCCCGCCTCCCTCCACTCTTTAAGCTGCTAATTCCACCTATGCCCACCCCCTAATTGACATCACAAACATCACGCTCCCTTCCCACCCTGCCCGGAAACCTCAAATGGCAGGGTGGGATGTCTGAATTCAGCTCAGCTGGGATAAGGCTATGCCTTATTGGCTGCACAAACACAAACAACTGTCAGTAACCCCTGGCCACAAGTGCACATCAACCAAGCCAAGCCTCTTGCTGCTTAACCAATAAGAATTGCTTGCAGTAACCTTGGAGGAATCTAATTTTTTCAAGCATTTTTTTCTTCTAGACTGTGCAGTAATAGTGTTGTTTCATTTTTACAAGTCCTATGAGTGTTGCTATTTCTCTAATATATAATATATAAATGTATAAATATATTTGCAAATTTCCCAAAGGACACATTTTGTGATCACTAATACAGAGAGCGGAACACTACAACAAAATCAATTCCTCATTAAACGGTGCTTTGGGATTATTATGTAGGGGTAATATAATTTATTTTACAAACCATAATAATTTTTCATTAAGGACAGAGACACTTTAGTAACAGCTGGTCATCTGGGCTCCACCCAATGTACCCAGTGCTTTACAGATTCTCTTGGTAGTGTCAAGAGATGTTCAACAGAATCTGAAAATCTACTTTGTGTTCCTGTATGAACTGGACAGAAAACATGTCCCAATCCTGGGTCCTTACGAAAGTTTTAAAAGAAGTTTTATATATCATCGTGTAAAAAACAAATGACAAGTTCATAAACCAAATAATTCATAAATTATACATGTAAGAAATTCCTACGAAATGTAAAGATACTATACACTCCATCCCATTTTGATTTCTACCCTTGTTAAATATTAATAAAAATAGTCAACAGAAAAAAATGTGTATTGTTTTTGTACTGTAAATGTCCTTGATTTATTGGGTTTATAAAATCAACAGTATTCACAAACATAATAAGTATTGCTACATTTAAATACATTGGAAACCACAGGTCTTCTGTTAAGGCCAAAATCTGGGAATTATTATAGCCAGACAATAGTGTTTTCTATGTGCATTTTTATAACACCGTCATATGAGGGGAGTTCATAAATGCTTTTTGTAGCACAGCATTACCAGATGGGCTGAGACATTAGCATCACATGATCAATATGATAATAGGATGACATTTTGTCAGTGCAGTCAATATGTAGTTACTGTTGTGTGGACGCAGAAACTGCTTATACTTCTTAAGACTATGACAGTAAATGTAGGTTAGATCATTGTCTTTTATATTGGTTATTATATTGGAAACTTTCAGTTCTGTGTGTAGGATACCATGTGATCTCAAAAAAGCACTGAGCTCTTGAAATGTAAGATAAGGTCAACCAGTAAACCCACACCACTTTACTTTCAGTAAATTGCTATTACTCAACTTTGGTTTAATGATTTTGTTTTCGGTATTTTATTTTTCTCTATATATTGTAATGACTTTGAATCCATCTTCTTTGGAAACCTTTGGCCAGCATGTGAATTCTTGATTCTTCACAACACAAGAAATGATAGAAAAGGGGGAACAAGGGGAACCTAACTATAAGAACAAATATAGTCAACCTAAGTCATTCCTATTCATAGGAAGTTAGTAAAAACTTTCTGACCTTAAAGGGCATGTCCACCCCCAAAACTAGAATCCCCCCCCCAGTAATGGCCCCATCATGTAGTGTAGTTTAATCCTTACCTCACATCCCAGATCCATATGGTTCTCCTGTAGTCCCCCCCAAAGTCCCAAAAACTGCCCACCAGGAGGATAGCAGAGTCCATATAGGACTCTGCCTCCTGTCTCGCCTCCGGGAGAAGTTTGGCATGCGCACTGCAGCCCTTCTCCCCCTCCCTCCCCCTCCCAATTTGGATTCCCTCCCCCTAGCATACAACCAATTACATATAACATTCCCCCTGTCCCCCCAGCCCCAACCGCTATATTTTTTATTTTAGAAAGTGCCCCAAACATTACTTACCTTCCCTCTTTCCTCCGCTGCACTGAACTCCCGGCAGCCACGTCCGTGATTGGCTGCTGCTCAGCCAATCACAGACGCGACTGCCGGTCCCGCCCCTCTGCTTGCATTTTCTCGCAAGCAGAGGGCCGTGGCAGTGCGGCGGAGGAAAGAGGGAAGGTAAGTAAAGTTTGGGGCACTTTCTAATAATAAAAATAGAGCGGTTGGGGCTGGGGGGACAGGGGGAATATTATATAAAAAAAAAATTTCAAGGGTGGACATACCCTTTAACCCCTTCTACTATTTTGTATACAGAACATTGAAGCAGATGCAATGGTCAGAAATGAATGGCCCAGTCCATTGAAAAAGCTCACTGCTGTAGGCATTTCTGTCCAGAAAGGGATCCATTTATGCCTAGGGATAGGAAAAAACGGATCAGTGTATATGAATTAAAACAGACAACAAAAAAACTATTTTTGTGTTGTTTTCGCACATGCATTGTGAGAATGAGGCCTTATTAGATTTAGATTTTCTATATGCATATTTATAAAGGACTGCCATATTCACTATTTTCTTGTTTTGAGATTTGCATTTGCAATTTGCGTTATTAATTCAATATTTATAAAAATGATCTAGAGAAACGTCACCAAAACTTCTAATACCAGACCAGGGCTGTAAATAGAGATTGCTGAACTTACAAAAGTTTGGTTGGATTTGGAATTTCATGGAAAGAGGATACATTTAAGTCATTGGGGACAAATAAGTTTGGATAAAATAAGGTTAAAATAGCAATGGTAACTTACTGTACATGGTTCTGGGACCTGGGAAATGGTCTGGGGAACACGTACAAATATCCAGAACTTGAGATAAAGGGCCATATTTATAAAGCGCAGTATCACAATTTAGCGATACTGCACATAACATAGTAATTAAACGGGGAACTGTGGTCCAAAAATGACTTTAGGTAAATTGAGGTAAATTGATAGGAATTGCTCCCCTGAGACGTTTTGCAATTTATTTCCATTGTTTATTTTGCATAGTTTTGAAAATATTTACATTTTTGTGTGTGATATGGCAGCAACATCACCAGGTCCCCTGCACTTCCTGCTTCCTGCTCTGAAACTGTCAGTCAATCTGTCCTGTGTCTCCTCCTCCCCTTTGCAGCCCCCCTGGTCCCTCCCACTCATGGACCCCATGGTCCCTCCAGTTGCAGGCCTCCCATGACCCATTACCTTACAGCCCCATGTGGCCCCGCCCACTCACAGGTGACGTGGCCCCACCCACTTGTGGGTGCCTAAGCCCCGCCCACTCAGGAGTGCCTAAGCCCTGCCCACTTGCGGGTGCCTAAGCCCCGCCCACCCATGGGTGCTGTGGGTTACTCAGACCCCCCCCCACCTAAGAAAACTCTGTGGAAACAGCCTTTTCAGGCAGAGTGAGAACAGAGTGTGAACTCTGCCTGAAAAGGCTGTTTTCACAGTGGGAGAGAAGGGCTGTAGATTTCCTTACCTTCTCTGTCAGGACTTCACACAGCAGAGAGGAGGTGGGACTTCCTGTCTCCCTCACACACTGAGGGAGTCTGAGCCTGTGCTCGCTGGCGGCACTGTGCAGGAGAAGCCTCAGGAATGTCACATGTCAACCTCCCACCCATTAACTTTCTGGTCAGTCATTTTTGTATATCTTGAGCTGTGGAGCACGTAGAGAGGTGGTTGATGGCTCGTTTTAAAGGTAGGAAACTGGCCTTTTATTTAAACTTATCTTGTTTGGAGACCACATTTCCTCTTTAAGGTTGAATAAAGACATACGTCCATCAAATCCAACTTATTCACCCTCTTTTTTTTTTTTTTAACCCTACCTAACAGTTGATCCAGAGAAAGGCAAAAACAAACAGATAAAAAGGGGGGGGGGAATTCCTTCCTGACAGCAATCGGAAAAAGTATCCCTGGATCAACCAGATCTATATGCATTAATACCAGTAATTCTCAATGTTTTTTAATTTTTGAAACTTATCCAGGCCTTTTTTAAGCTATTCACTGAACTTGCCATTACCACTTCTGCTGGAAGACAGTTCCAGTTTCACCGTTCTCACTGTAAAGAAACCTTTCCTAGCCTGAAGATGAAACTTCTTTTCCTCCAACCTTAAAGGATGTCCAAAAGTCCTCTGATATGACCTATAAGTAAACAATGCACCAGAGAGTTCATTGTATGGCCCATTAATATATTTGTATAAGGTTATCATGTCCCCACGCAAACGTCCCTTCTCCAATGTAAACAGCCCTAACTTGTCTAATCTGCCTGCATATTCAAGCCCCTCAATTCCCCTTATTAATTTAGTTGCCCTTCTCTGAACTGCTTCCATTTCCAAAATGTCCCTTTTGTATATGGGATTCCAAAACTGCACCGCATATTCCAAATGAGGCCTTACCAGTGCCTTGTAAAGAGGGAGAATAATATTTTTCTCTCTTGAATCTATTCCCCTCTTTATACAAGACAATATCTTGCTAGCTCTAGCTGTTGCTACCTGGCATTGTTTGCTACAGCTAAGTCTGTTATCTACCAGAACCAACAAATCTTTTTCCATTACAGATGCACTTAACACAGAGTTATTTATGGTGTAGGTGGCACAGGGATTATTAAATCCCAAATGCATCACCTTACATTTATCAACATTGAATCTCATCTGCTATTCTGCTGCCCATTTTGATAATCTATCTAGGTCTGCTTGCAGCACTTGCACATCACTTGAAGTTTCCAAAGCTCTGCATAGTTTAGTGTCATCAGCAAGCACTGAGACCTTGCTCTCAATGCCCCCATCTAAGTCATTTATAAGCAGATTAAACAGAAGCAGCCCCAGTACAGAACCCTGAGGCACTCCGCTTAGAACTTTAGCCCACATAGATGTAGCTCCATTTACCACCATTCTCTGTTTGCAATCTAATAACCAGTTCTCTATCCATGTACAAATGTTTTCTTCAAGGCCAACAGTCCTCAGTTTATACATTGGTAATGTACGACAGCGGCCATAAATGTACGGCTACGAACATTCGTTAATTAACGAATGTTCGGTCCTAGATTACCATGCAGTAGTATACTACCGCAATGGTATTCTATGGGGATTGTAAATCTACAATCGCGTTATCGTAGATTTATGATCATTATCATTAATTTTCCAGACCGATCGTAAATTAACAATCGTTAAACCAATCAAAAAATAACAGTTGGTTTAACAATAGTCAAACCTATCATTAAAGGCATGGTTTCGCTAAAAGCAATACTACTCCTTTATAAATATGGCCGAAAATCACTTCCATACGCGCACTACTTTCAAGCTTCCACATTTGAAATAATATAATTATCCTGGAAAAGTAAGATATTTCTAGAATCTGTCTCTGAACCAGTCTCTGGGGACCATATTTATAATACCGCTTTTTAGCGACACCGCGCCTTTAACGATCAGTTTAGTGATCGTTATTTTCCAATCAGTTTAGCAATCGTAAATTACCGAAAACAATCGTAAATCTATGGTAACGTGATGTAGATTCTATATATCTCCATAGAATACCACTGCGGTAGTTTCGTTAATTAACAAATGTTTGGTGTAAATCTACAACCGCAGGCATACATTTACGTCCGATGTCGTACATTACCAATAAAGTGTGGTATCGCTAAATTGCGATACTGTGCTTTATAATATGACCCCGACTGTCTTAAAAGCGGGGGGTTCATTATTAGGAATGAGGAATGATGCCCAGCATGAAGTGGCAACAATTCCTTGTGGGATACCTTAAAAAAAGGGGGTTAAAAAAAAAAGTAAATCTACAACAGCGAGCGTAAATGTATGATTTGCGCTCACTATATAATATCATTGCGGTAGTTTACTACTGCATGGTATTCTACGATAGAGCAGCTGTACGTTTATGATCGCGGTCATACAATAACGAAAACACTCGTTTTTTAAATATGGCCCTAAAGTTGGATACACACCTTCCCAACCGACCGTTCAGCTGTTCTGACTTGTTGGCCAGGACGAAGGACAGTCGGCCAGTTACGATTGCAACTGTACGATTGCCTTTACAATACCATTGTGGTCGTAATTGAACAGCTGGGGCCGTACTTTTAAGATAACCAATGGTAGTGGACGTTTCCGATAATGCAGGCTAATACAGTAAATACGGCCCACGGTGCATTAGGTTGGTCTTATATACTGTAACAAATTCAAATTTGAAGGCAAATTATTTTACCAATATACAATGGCCAGTATGCCAATATCTACATGGGCACTATATGTAATGTTCAATGTTTTATTTATAGATGATCTGTTTCTAGTTTGGAGGGGTTAGAAGGAGTTTCTGTATTTCCTGTATAATATGAAGGAGAACAATGTCTTAACACCTCAGATTTCTATATATTTTCTATATATTATCTCATATTTTCTAATGAATCTATACATTTTTTGGATGTGCTTATTTTGGTAAAGGATAGAGAAATACAGATTAGTACCTACACAAAGCCCATTGATCACAAAACACCATTACATCTTCAATGGTTAATCCAAGTCCCAACTGATTAGGGCACAGAGAATCTTCAACCATACAGATGACAGGGCTGTCCAAATGGAAAAAAGGTTCAGAGACCAGCCAGAGGAGATTCTGAGGAATGCAGAGAATAAGGTTTGAAACCCTATGGCATGAGATCTGGGCCATATTTATAAACCCGCAGTATCGCTTTTTCATTTAATTAATGAACGTTCAATTGTAGAATACCGTGCTGTAGTAAACTACCACAATGGTATTCTATGGGGATCGTAAATCTACGATTTCGTTATCATAGATTTACGATCGGTATCGTAAATCTTTAATCCGATTGTTAATCTCCGATCGGTTTAACAATCGTAAATTTACAATACTGATAGTTAAATTTGTGGTATCGCTAAAAACCGATACCGTGGCTTTATAAATAGGGCCCTATGGGCCCTATTTATAAAAGATCGGTATCGTTATCGTAAAATACCGATCGTTATCATAAAATAACGACCATTTTTTACCGATAACGACCGGTATTTACTGATATCGTTAAATACCGGTCGTTATCGGTAAATACCGGTCGTTATCGGTAAATACCGGTTGTTATCGGTAAATAACGGTCGTTATCGGTAAAAAACGGTCGTTATTTTACGATAACGATCGGTATTTTACGATAACAATACCGATCTTTTATAAATAGGGCCCCATGAGCCATATTTATAAAGTATACATGTGGCTTTAACGAGCATTACTGCAACCATAAATTTATGATCACAGGTTTAAGTCTATGATAACTGTTGCAAATCAATGATTGCAGTTGTAAATTTACAATTGGCATTGTAGATTTGCTAACACCCATACAATACAATTGCACCATATTTATAAACCTGCGGTATCACTTTTTAGCAATACCGCAAATTTGTTAATTTACTATCGCGATCGTACATTTATGACCAAACGTTCGTTAATTTACGAACGTTCGATCGTAGAAAACCGTGGGGTAGTAAACTATCGCAATGGTATTCTAGAATTTGATTATAGTAGATCTCCAATTGGTTAAACAAGCCTAAATTTATGATACCGATCGTTAAAGGTGCAGTATTGCTAAAAAGCGATATCACGGCTTTATAAATATATACTGTATAAGGAACATGGTATACCATTGGTTTTTACAGTGGGCTCCCAAGTTGTTAAGAGTAGGTTGGATAGATGTGATGTGATATAATTCAAAAAGTTGTATAACACTGCACTCCGCTTCTTGCAACAAATTTCCTTTATTGTCACACTCTGTACATGAGCAATGTTTCGAGGTGCACTGCCTTTGTATCAAGCAACAGTTCAGGGTTTGCACCCAAAAAAACAATATGGTTTCCAACATTCCAATCATGCTATATACCCATAAGACAAACCTCCTCCTCCCATCATAGAACACACCTCTTCCCCTCTATTCAGAAGTACACACTCATAATTAAATGAACAGTATACAACTAACAGTATTAGTACAGGACTTAACTAGTGTACATAATCCCTACTTTTATCCTTGTAGGATTAAACAAAAGACCCCTTGCAGAGATTTAAGTCTTAAAGAAAAAAAACCCCCCCCCCCCATGGAAACATCCCTTTAACATTGACTTTCCTTTTTTCTAGTTAAAACTGAATGTACTAATCTGCTGTGTAGAGTACGTCCCCTCCTGTAGGAGATGACCGGAGGCGCAGAGAATTCCTACACTGTGGAATAAGCTTCTTTGAGTATGTGCCAATGCTGTCTTATGAATTAGTTGATGGCTTCGCTTTTTCTACAAATTGCATAACAAAGGGTGATCTGTGGATCACAGCAGGTTCTCTCTCAGATTCACCTTCTGAGCCCTGACCATGGCTACCTCCAAGATTTGTTGGGGATGGCAATCTGAATTTACTAAACATATACTGTTGGGAAAATGCTTTCCTCTCTAGTTTGTCAACAACACGGCCAATTATTTTAAACTGGTACACCAGTAGGGACTTTTTGGTATGGGACTGATGGAAACTTGAATACATTAGTAGCTGGTTACTTTCTGTGGGCTTGGCTTACAGCTCCGTTAACAGACCCTCTTCCTCTCACATCAAGGAATGAGATCTCCCTCTCACTGCAATGTAGAGCGTAAACAATATTTCAATGTAATTCATTCAACTGCTTGTGAAACAATTTGAATGGAGAAACATCCCCTCTCCATAGAAGAAAGACATCATCTATGTACTTCAACCATCCGCCGCAAAACTACTGTAATAGTGAAAATACATAGACAAGGTCGATCTCCTGTATACACATAAATGCATTAGCGTACGCAGGTGCTACATTAGAACCCATAGAGGTTCCCTGCACCTGCTTTTAATACACCTGAAAATATGAATTATACAAAACAATTTCCAATAGGCCCTTGAAAATGTTTATTTCATTCATATCATACATATTGCTTGAAGTCGGCAGTTTCTTACACGTCTGAATCCCATCCTCATGTAGTTTCGAGGTGTAGAGGCTACTGACAACTAAGGTAACCACAATAACATCTTTAATCTCATCATATACTATCCCATTCAATTTCCTTAAAAAATCCTGGGTATCTCTCACATAAGTTTGCCCATCTCGTTCCAAGGGTGCAAGGACAAGGACACAAGGACAGAAGATGGAAACTGTCCCTGAAACCATAGGGAAGCCCTGAGGTCGGACAGGGTCCTTGACTATATAGATAACAAACCAGAGAGGAAAGCATTTTTTCCAGCAGTATGTGTTTAATACATTCAGATTGCGGGGCTTTGCCCAACAAACCTTGGAGGTAGCCATGGTCAGGGCACAGAAGGTAGTAATGAGAGAGAACCTGCTGTGATCCACAGATCACCCTGTTAGGCAATTTGTAGAAAAAGCGAAAACATTTTTATCAAATGTTCAAGGCTATTTTCGAAATGCATCCAACGTTCGATAATCCTCGAAAAAATATGATCGTAAACTCAAAAAATAGTTTCTGATCATTTTATGGGGATTATTGGCCTCAAACGTTCGATAAAAATCAAAAACGCGCTACAAAGTCCTGGTTGTAAGTTCCGTTTTCGAATTTTCTTATCTTTGGGATTTTCCCAACATCAGAAAAGCCAAAAAAGGAACAAAACCTAGCTGTTTCGGCCATCTCTACCATACAATAAACTCTCTGGTGCATTGTTTACCAATAGGTTCATATTCAGAGGACATCCTTTAAGATTGGAAGCGAAAATGGTTCATCTTCAGGTTAGGAAAGGTTTCTCATTGCTATTTGGAGCCAAGAAGGAACCCCCCCCCCCCAGTATTACAGTGACGTAGTGGTTTAAACTTACTACCTAGTCTGATAAGGATGAGAAGGAAAGAAAATGCAGCCAGACATGATGGGGTTTACTAGGGAGCTGATTTACAGCTCTGACACCCCAACCATACATTACTAACTGAAAGACCCCCCAAAAAACACATGCAAATCCAAAGCTGTAATGTCTTCCAGCACTGCACACAAAATACACAGATAGCAGGACATCAGAAGGAAAAATGTACTTGTAACAGCGATGATCCAGCACTAACAGTGGGGAAGTGGTGCTGCTCAGTCTTTTCAGTCCCCAGCTAGCCTGCTACACTGCTTTCGTGCGATTATTCACTCTCAGTGACTGACTTTTGATTGGATGCCTGGACAGGAGTGAATAAATTAATTTTGTTTAAAGCGGAGGCTGCAGAGCCAATTTTGAGTGGCAGAGAGAATTGTAAGTGGAAACAGCCAGACTGGGCCCCTGGATGGGCCCCCCTGGCATCCGGGCCCCAAGCACAAAGCTAGTGAATAATTGGGTCCTGATTTTACTTAACAAAACAATCCCAAACATTTACAGTTATCCCTCCTATTGTATAAGAATATTTATATGTTTATAGGTGAATGCACTATTACCTATTTAAAGGACCATAAATATATACGTATACAATTAGTACTCACTTATATTAGGTACATGACAAAAGTACTTACATAACTGGTACCTTTATTTTAATATGGAATAGTCAAAATGGGAGGTTTAAAACTAAAAGGAAATGTAAGGTATAAGGTAATGTAAATGTAAAGTTCCTGTATTATACCTAATAATGTGATGTTTGTTAAACATGTGACAGGCTTAGCCAACCAAAAAACTGGCGAGAGATATATGCGACAAACTGCAGCTGCATTTGCAAACCCCTCCCTTCTCCATAGACAAAATAAAGACTTCCTGTATGGGGGAGAGTCCAGCTGCTGTTTGTTGGTTAGGAAGTCATGTTTGTGTATGATAGGGGACAAAAATTAAAAACTTTGCATGCCTCTGCCCATTTCTCAGAATGCTGGGAGTGAGAGTTTTATTTATTTTTTTACTCCTTTCTTACATTACTTAAACAAAGCTATGTTAATAGTATAAGGCTGTGAAGAACCTTTTGTTTTAAGAAGGTTCTATTTCATTTTATACACTGTGGAGCACTTTTTCCTCCATTAACCCACCTTCCCTTTTAGCTATATTGCTGGCTGGTATCTTGTGTTCCCAAGTCGTACCCCGTAGAAGCCATGAACCTGTATAGATAACCCTTAAAGGATAAGTACACTGTAAAAGCAAGTTAAGTTTAATTGTAAGCTGCAGCTTTAAAAAAAAAAAACCCAACCCTTTTTTTTTCTAGGTCCCTCCTGAGCCTACCTGTGCTGCTGTAAAGTTGCTGACATCTTGGATGCGGTATAAAGACTGCTTTGCTCCGCCCCTTCGTGAGTTCCTGGATCTACTTCTTATTCAAGTCCCAGTAAGCACTCCTAGTTTGAACCTAGGGGTTCTAAAGCTGCAGCTTACAATTCAACTTAACTTGCTTTTACAGTGTACTTATCCTTTAAGTGTAGAAGTGTAAAAAAAAAGTATTAAAAAAAGGTGATAAAAGAACAGTTCATCATATGAAATCACTGTTAAAGAGGCAGTGAAATTATCCAATAGTCAAAAGATACAAATGGAATCTCTTCTATGAACACTCACCACCGTCAGCGCCCGGAACTACCAGGGAAACTATAGGTCAAGTGATGAGATCTTAACCCTGCTCTCTGAATGTAGAAAGAGACAATATGCGGATAGGCTATGGAATACCAGACAGAAGGTGGATTTACCCCTCATGTGGATCCCAAGAGCTTAAAGGGGAACTGTGGTCCAATAATGACTTTAGGTAAATTTACAGAAATTGCTCTCCTGAGAATTTTTGGCAGCAGCATTACCAGGTCCCCTGCACTTCCTGCTCTGAAACCATGTCAATGGATGACAGTCAATCTGCCCTGTGTCTCCTCCTCCACTTGCAGCTCCCCTCCTCTGCAAGCCCCCCTTGTCCCTCCCACTCATGGACCCCATGGCCCCTCCATTTGCAGGCCCCTTTTGGCCCCGCCCACTCACAGGTACCTTGGTCACGCCTACTCACGGGTGCAGTGGCCCCGCCCACTCGCAGGTGCCGTGGGACACTCAGACTCCCCCTACAAAAAACTGTGTGAAAACAGCCTTTTCAGGCAGAGTGAGAACAGGCAGTGTTTTCACATAGTGAGAGAGTAGGGCTAAAGATTCTCTTACCTTCACTGTGAGGATCTTCATTTCACACAGCAGGGAGGGGGAGGGATTTCCTGTCTCCTGTCCTGTCACTGAAGTCTGAGGCTGTGCTCGCTGCCGGCGAGTTGGAGGAGGAGGAATGTCACATGTCAGCCATCCACCCATTAACTTTCTAGTCAGTAATTTATTTATATCTTGGGCTGTGGAGCATGTAGAGGTTGATGGCTTCTTTTAAAGGCAGGAAACTGGCCTTTCATTCAAACTCAACTTGTTTGGAGTCCACAGTTCCCCTTTAAGGCCATGGTCAGGATTATCAAACTGCCAGGGTTACCAGAGTTACTCTAGCCTACTACTCCCATTATCAGAAGTGGAGTGGTGATGTATTCTTAATTGATATGTATAGATTATTAATTGAGGGCTGGTCAGCCGATTATCAGATTTTGTACATATATCCATTGTTGCTATTTTTAATACACACCGGTTGCAATTCATATTTTCTTACCTTTAAGTGTAGCTAGTAAAATATTCTTTTCTTTATTGGCCATGTGATCTAGGAGTTGTTAGGAAAATAATATCTCAGCATCTCTCCAATACCCTGACACCACCAAGCCAAGATGCAGAATGACAAGATTGAATTGACAAATATAAAAGAACCACATGAGAAAAACATTATGCAGTAAATTAACTATGTACAATTGAAATGTCATTCATTTTTTTTATTTCAAGCTGTATGATAAAATTTGTCAGAACTACTAAATAGAGAAACACTGAATAAGTGAAATCTAAAACACATAAAAGAGGTTAACAAACAACTCCCCCAATAATTATATACATTTATATAAAACACTGTAATTTTATCAATATACAAAGTGAGACAACGTGTTTACAGTCGCAACAGTATCACAACCAAACTGCAGACCCTCCAATCAAAACAATTTCAAAAGAACAAAAACTTGTGTCTATGTGAAATGAGTATTGCATCTGTCAAACGGCAGCTCATTACACCATTGAAATAGAATTCCAGGAATGAAATGAATGACATAATAATGAAATGGCTCATGTGACAGAAAAAGAAATATTTTGTTTAATAAAACATTGTCCAAAATATGTAATGTGTTTGGCAACCTTGCACATTTTGAGTTAAAAACCATTCTCTTTCCAGATGAAATTTGATTAGTTTGCATGGTCAAAGCAGCCTCAATACAACAGAAATATGGAGAAAGACGAAATCCATGGATACCATGTACAGCCTCTGAGTTTTAAATACACACAGTCAGAGAAATTGAACATAATTTTCTGGAATAAGTCCCCTCTTTCCATTCAGTGTCCCTTCAAGCCATCCTGGTTCCCTTGAGCACTGAACTATAAAACAAACAAAACAGAAGTGAGTTTAAAATGATAAAAAAGCGATACATACAATTAAATGAAGCCCACCCTCCCACTAGACCCACCAATGAATAGTATCCAGGGTGAGGACCTTAACCACTAGGTCCTGACATGCAGCTTTGTTTCATACACTGAAGGTAAATCCAGGGGTGAGGACCTAGTGGTTTAGGTCCTCACCCTGGGATCTCATTGGTGGAGGGTGCATTTACTTCATGTAATTGTCCTTTAAGTTAAAAAAATCTAAGAGCCTATTTATAAACCTGCGGTGTAGGAAATGGATAATGATGTTCATAATGGACAACCTGTATTTTACTATGCAGCCTTAATTTAATGCTATGGTTGTAAAAATCAATTGTTTTAAGTATTTTTCACACACGGTTATTATTCAATCAGATGTTATCTAACTGCAGTAGTCCAGCAAAAGCTAATATCTGATTGGTTTGCCACAAATTAATATCATGGGCGAATATTTTTAGCAGTTACATCAGCACTTTACAGTTTTATAACGCAAAACTGGCAATCAATCCCAAACACAAAGAACACTCAAAATAAATAAACAAATATAGTATATGTATTTGAGGTTGAATAAAGACATAAGTCCATCCAATCCAACCCATCTAGCAATATCCTCATTTCCTGCCTAAGAAAAATGCATAAAAAACCCACCAAATTTATGAAGGGAAAAAATTCCTTCAGAAATTTCCCTGGATCAACTCTACTTTATGTATCAATACCAGTAACTTGCAACATTCCTTGTTTGCAGAAACTCATCCAGCTTTTTTTTTAAATGATCGTATGAAACCTGCATGATATAGATATAGATATATATATATATATATATAAATATATATAAAATAAATAAATGTCAGAGCTCTCCATGGACTTGTAAAAAGTGGGTTTATTAGATCACCAAGTGCCACTTGAGTGATGAGAGCTCTGACATTTTATTTATTCTGTATCATTGGAATATTCAGAAGCACCCAGTTGTGCCTCTATTATAAAATATATAATATATATATATATATATATATATATATATATATATATAAAGTTAAATCTATCCAGTGCAGCGTTTCTGAACCAGGGGTCTGGGGACCCCTAGGAGGTTGCATGGTGGCAGGGCAGTCTCTAGACTTTTTGGCACCGGAAAGAAAATTCTAAATGCTGCCATGCCCCAAACTCGACGTGCTGCCAGAAGGGGTGTGGTTTAATAATTGAAAGTGGGTAGTGCTTTGTCCAGAAGTGAAGTGTGACTTGTCCAGAAGTGGGAGGGGCTTTATACACATTGATTTAACTAGTGTCATTATCATTGTATGTACACATCAATCCTCCATTTATTTACAATACATTAAAGGACCCTCCCACTAGAACAGTATCCCCACCCCAGACCCATCATACTTCCTGTGGAATAAAAGGTTTTGGCTAAAAAAATTGTAACCCTGCCACCACATCAAGGTAGCCATGGGAATTTCATTACATACTGATAGCCATGGGAATTTCATCACATACTGGTAGCCATGGGAATTTCATTACATACTGGTAGAGGTAGCAATGGGATTTTTATTACATACTGGAAGCAAACTGGCAATTTCATCATATACTGGTTGCTATGGAAATATCATCACATACTGGTAGCCATGGAAATTTCATTACATACTGGTAGTCATGGGAATTTAATCACATACTTGTAGCCATGGGCATTTCATCACATAATAGCAGCAACTAATAACTGGCAATTTCATCATATAGTGGGGTAGGCTATTACCTACCACATGTGCAGGACAATCCTCTCATTATATTAGTGCAGGCAGTGGCAGCATTGCCCCCACTAATATAATGAGTGCATTGTCCTGCACATGGGGTAGGTAATAGCCTAACAAGAATATGCGGCTATCACCTACCCATGTGTGCAAGCAGCTGGAGGCCGAAATTCATTGTAGAGGCACTTCCCAGTTGTAAAACGTGGCGTGATGACGTCATTGTACTGCACGCTCAATTAGGTCATTTCGCCGCTGCAGAGTACTACTGGGAAAAGAAGATTCGGGGGAACCTCTATTAGGTAAGTTGTGTTTTATTTGTTTATTTTTTTGTTGTTGTTGTTGTTCTGGCATCGGCCGCCTCCCTACAGAGAGATTGACAGGAACTGTACGGATCCACCATTGTGACGAATACAGATATTTTTCTATATATTTATTAATGGTCTATATTTGTACGAATTATGTGTTTGGTGTATTGATGTCTGAGAGACAAAATAAATATAATGTTTTTATGTAAGGGTTCCCTAAAATATTTACATTGTTCAAGGGTTCCATAGGATAAAAAATGTTGAGAAACACTAGTATAGTGTATTAACAGCACAAGAATGGGGGCTAGATCAACCTTAATGAAAAAGGTCATAAGTATTCTGCCTTACCCTTAAGTAAAAACTCACCAGATGTTTTATATATATCCAAAAGATGTTATTAGGAAGAAAAAGTGCATCTCTGCTGGGCATGCAAAACTGCTCCTTGTGGCATCAGGAGAATTGATACTAAATAATTGTTATAGGCTTTTACAGACTGTTAAGTTGAGTTAACTAGTAAGTCTATAAGCAAATGCTTGTGAAGGTTCTCATTCATTGTTCTCAAATGCTTGTGAAGGTTCTCATTGGTATTTCTGTTGTATTCAATTAGATCAACTGGACTTGAAGTTTAGTTCTTGAAGAAGTTTCGCTAGTAATCCGACTGGCTTTCTCAATTCAGAATGACTTGTACAAGAATCTGTGGCAATTATGTACCCTGGAAAATCCCAATTAGCATATCACAGCCAAGTGTTAAGGGTGTGATTGGATAGTGGCTAAGAGGTGTTATAGGAACGCCCAGAGTAAGGTGGATGACTAGCGAAACGTCTTCAAGAACTAAACTTCAAGTCCAGTTGATCTAATTGAATATTAAAGACTATATAAATATTGGTGAACCAATTTTCCCCACTCCTACCTAACTTAGGCCAGAGGAACAATTTCTATAACAAAATATATTATGTTCAATGTAAAAAAAAACAACACCTTTTATGTTTCTAAAAATAAAAAATATTGAGAATTACTGGTATTAATACATAAACTGTAGTATCAGGGCCAGCCTTTGATATGGGCGACCTGTGTGGCCGCACTGGTTGCATTAACAGGGGGCACCAGCCAGGAGTCTTAGGTCATGGACCTGTAGGCCAAAGTTATGCATCAGTGCCACAGCCCCCCCAGTTATGGTCCTGCAGATCAAATGTTGGTATCAGCACCACCCCACAGACAAAGCCCCAACACACGTTACTTAAGACACTTATTTAAGACGTATGTGTGATTCAGCAATGTATTGTGTTTGCCCAGGGGGTGTTTTGGAGGGGGTGCTAGGTGCCAGTAACAAATATTGAACAGGGTGCTATTTATCTTACGTACGGCTGTTCTGGTTGATCCAGGGACTTTCCGATTGCCATTTGGAGTCAGCAAGGATTTATTTCCCCTGGTTTTTTTTTGCCTTTCTCTGGATCAGCTGTTAGGTAGGGTTAAAAAGGAGGGTGAATAGGATGGACTTGATGGACGTATGTCTTTATTCAACTTCAATTACTATGTTACTATGTAATCATTTTATAAGAGGTGCAAAAATTTGCCTGTGCTATTAATTTGCAGAAACCAATCAGATACAATCTTTTTATTGGTTTATTACTATTCATTCTTTACAAATTGTGCACGTCTTATTGCATAAACCCCAGTATGTCTATATTGCTAATATAGTTTAAATTGTTTTCCTTTGAGATACCATGTAAGATGTTTACTCACCATCATCAAAAACAGCTCCAGCTTCAAAAGATAGTTCTGTGCTGTGCTCTGCCTCACAGGGATAAACAGCTTTTGCCTTTTTGCAAGTTGAACTGCAAAAAACCCCCCACAAAACGTCAATATTCTACAGTTGCAGACAACAAATAATTCTTACCAATTAACAATCAAAATATTCCTGGTTTGTTCATTTCACAAATGTGCTGCACAAAATGAAAGGGCAGGAACTACCATTCTACTAGTAAATTATAGATATCCAGTCGTTTTAATATTGTACATAAAAGTCACCAGCAGATTTCAAACAAGGGACATAATCATGGCATCTACCGCAAAACAGTCGAAATCTGCAAGTGCTGAATGATTAGTGCGTTTAATTCTGAACCTTAGCAAAACTATGAAAATGCCTTTCCTAAGCCAGGGCTTTTCAATATGATATCATCATAATATAACTCCAAGTTTACTGTGGACATTTTATTTTGTAAAATGTAGCTTCATGGCAACAAAACAAAATAACGTAGAACACTATGGGGGTTATTCAATATAAGTTCTTATCGTTTAAAATGGTGCTAATTTTGCCCCAACCAATCAGATGTTAGCACCATTTTAAACGATAAGAACTTTTATTGAATCTCCCTGAATGGGTCATAATTATAAAGCAGCTGGTAAAGGCTAGTCTCCCCCCACCCCAACACCATTTTTATACCTTCCTGTATGTTTCTGCGTATTTATAAATGGTAAAATGTAATGGTATTAGTGTCAAAATATTCTACAGCTGCAGACACATATTAGATGGTGAAAAATACAATAGTGCAATAGATTATTGAGGTAATAAAAAGTTGCTTAGACTTTCACCAAAACAAAGAGGTGGATGATGGCAGCTGACCCCTATTACCCACAGGTTAACTTCAACACACAACACAGCTTGTTGTATCTTCCTGAATGCTATGTATCTTCCTCCTATGCTAGTTCTATTGGGACAATGTTTTTTTTCCCCATTAATCAGTTCCCCATTAATCACTATTGTAGAGAGTATTGTAGAAAATACACCATGGTGATGAGTTATGCAACAAAATCCTCCATTTACACAAAGATTATAATGAGCTAAGAAAAGTAGCCAAATATGAAAAAAAACTTTGCCTTGGGCCTTGTGTTAATAATTTTCTCTTTTTCCATTATAAAAACACTAACTTGCTGTTCCATACATACCAGGATGTTTTTTTCCATTAATTTTGCAATTTTATAAAAGACATTATGGTAAGAACTATGGCGAAAAACCTAGGGATACATTAACATTGCTCTATAAATATGCCAATGCTACGCGCTTCACACTAGCACACTACCAAGTCCTTTTCAGAGGATATGGTGGAGGAGCGAGACACCAGGTAAGTTGCTTAACTTCATTTCCGGCTCCTGAACATTTTATTGAAGAACGGGTTCTTCAATAAAATTGAATACCAAAAAGTGGTCTTAACCACTGGAGATACCCTTTAACTTGGTCAAAAATCTTGTTCTTAACAAAACATTATATAAACCACACCCATGACCAGGCTTTCAGTTGCCCTTTCTTTCCATTAGACAAATACAAAAGGTGTTGAAATGTAACCTCCGTTGTCTGAAGAAGGTACAGCCTTTGTAGCGAAACGTTACACTGTTGTGTACCCTGTGTATGAAGAAATAAAATACACAGGTATTTAAGACTGATGTGCATGGTGCTTTTCTTTTGCTGATATCTGACCTCCAACCATGGTCTACCTTTGCACTCAGCATTATCTGACTTTTTGAATTTACCTTGGTGTGTGCAGGATTACCCTTGCTGTTAGAAATGCAACCTCCCTCTACAATATTACTTGTAAACAGATAACAATGAAGAACAAAAAAACAGCAAATCACAAATAAACAGTAAGAAAACACAATTCATACTGAATTCAAGAAAAATAAATTATCAGTGGGCTCCACTTGCCTAAAATTTAAAACATAGAGCTGTATTCCAGTCAGAAGTGACCTTGCAAGAGAGAATATTACCTTTCAGCCAATGTATCAGCAGTTGTAAGAAGGGTTGGGAGGGGAGTTAGCAATTCTTCTGGATCTTTTACTGCAGCCGGCTCTGAAGGCGGTGAGGTAGGTTCTGTTGATACTGCTGGTTGTTCACTATTTATCCATGATACCAAAGGTGAATGTACATAGTTACCCCTGAAGGAAATGGAGTTATATGTAAATAAGGAACAAAGACTTTGACAGCATTCCACAAGCTAAATGCAAAACCAAAGTGCCAACTACAGACCGGTTTTGGCTTTATTGAGCCATCATCAGTGTAGTGCAGGCCTCTGGTTTTGCAGTGTGAAGTGCCTATGCACAGACGTCACCTATACATTAAATACAATAGGGAGAGAATTCAGGCTTTGAAAATCCCTTTCCAGCAATATGTATTTTTTACATATTGCTGAAAGGGGATTTTCAAAGCCTGAATTCTCTCCCTATTCTATTTAATGTATTAGTGACGTCTGGAAATGGAGTTAGAAAGACAATGTTAATAACAAGTATATCAAAGTAATGTATTACTAGGTTTGCTAGGATGGACATGGTAATAATGAACACAATATAATTACTACAGTCAAATAATGTATCCTTCATTAATTATTATAAAGTGGTGGTCCTCTAGATTTAGTTATGCCCCTCCCTTGTTCACAAAAATACAAAAGCTCACACAAAAATACAAAAGCTCACACTTAAACAAACTAATGTGCTAGCCCACTTGATATACATGAGCATATACACATAAACAGAAATGAGAAGTCCCACATATGGTTACATAAATTCATGTGCATACACAAAACACACACATTACACTAATATCTAGTTGTGTACAAACACATCCAGAAGCACAAACATTTAACAGATAACCATGTTCTCCATAGGTTCAGCACCATAAATTCTAGAAAAAATCTCACACTAAATTCATACCAACATCTTGTCCCCTCACATATATTATGAGTGGGCAGAGATATGGCTGACCCAACATGCTCAGTAACATCCATGAAACACCCAGGCTATGCTGTGGCCAGGACAATGGTTTGTGACAGCAGGACAAGCCCCCTAAACGTAACTGTTCAAGACAAGCCAAACAAGCTCCCAGCTTCTGGACAAATGTTTACAGCTGAATGTCTTGACTTAAAATGCATTGGTATTGAGAGGGGTACAGTAAAAGGGCTATATTTTATATTTTTTCTCTGATAATAGAAAAATTAAGCAAAATGTACAAATTGCCAAAAACTCTAAAACATTTAAGAAATGATGCCCTGGGCCTATTTACCACTTCAAATTTTTTGTATTTGAATAAAATGTAACTTTTCTTTTAGTCCGGTCATTACGCCTTTGCTGGTTATAAAAAAAAGTCTTAAATCGATATACCTTCTAGCTGGAATTTTAAAGGAGAGAGATGGGTGTGCGCCATTTCAGCATTATATCTCATTATCAGACATTAACAAAACAAACATTAATAAACGCTGTTCAAGCATAGGTAATTAATATTAATCATTATGTCTTTATTAACCATAATTGGTGAATCTTTCTGTTTGATCAATAAGTCCACAAGATTGTTTCCATTAGATCTCTTTAAAAAGTTTATTATTTTTGCATTCAGTCAACAAAAAATGAATTATATTGAGTGTAGAATCAATCTTACCTTGATCAGTAAGGTTTTTAAATCTCTGAAAACCTGTACAGGTATTACAGTGACCATACACACAACAATCCCCATCAGGCAGAAATTGAGACACTTGGGTTGATTTTTGTTGGATCATATTAAGAAACAGAATCCTACATCATTTGGTATGAATGGCTCTGCATTCAATTTATTTTAATCGGTAATGGCCGATAAAAAAAACCTTTATAAATATTGTCCTACATACATGTAAAATTATTACATTTTTTGTTGTGTTTTTTTAGACATGCAACAAAATGGTTAAAAATATATTATAATTTATTGCACCTTAAGATGCAGAAAATATTTGTCTAATATAATAAGGTGACAAGAAAAATAACATTTTGGTAAAAGATTATGAGAGTTGTAAAGGATCATATTACAGGTAAGAACCCTTCCTCCACCTTAAGGGAATCAAAGATAGGTAACCAATTACTGTAAAGAAGATTTAAGTGAATATCTGGACTGTAACCAAGGCAACAGAAGGAAAGTGTAGTTGAGAGCTACAGAGGGTTACAGCCTCCTACATAAAAACAGCCAAGTCAAAAAAAAAAAAAAACAAGTATAGATATAGTTCAAATGTCTTGTAATTGGAAGACACTTGCTAAACAAATTCACTATATGTATTTGTAATGGATTAAACTTAAAAAGAAGATACGGTAATGCAATTTCTCAGTTAGTGGGAAAATTAAAGTATCAAAAAGGAGCCCTGGATGTATAATTTTTAGGATGTATTTTTATACTGACTGTATTTTCAGTCTATTGAGCAGATAACAGAAAGGAACATAGTGGCTCAGTGTCTAGAACCAAAACCCTGCAATTCTGAATCATACTTCAAATCTACCCTAGGAATTAACTTATTGTGATTGAATACTTGGATAGTATTTTGGGACAGGGCTTAATGGGAATGTATAAAAAAAATTATAAAGAAAAAATAGGTTTAGGATGTATTTTTCAGTTAAAGGTTTAGTGTTGTTGTTTATAACATTTGTTGAAGGAGACGCCTACAAAATCCAAAAAGCCACTAAAATAGTAGTAGTCATTTCGGTAAGTAAGAGCACAATATAACTTTCCCACTTTGCATATGTTAAAGACCTACTGTTAGCATTTTAAAACCACGTATGAGCAATCGGTTAATTACCGTATATACTCGAGTATAAGTCGATCCGAGTATAAGTCGAGGTACCTATTTTTACCTGAAAAACTTGTAAAAACTGATTGACTCGAGTATAAGTCGAGGGTAGAAATTATCACCACTACTGCCTTCTGATTCTGTGTTGTTTTTAGGCTTTAGTTGCCCTTTAAATGGACAGCTGAATTCCCATACATGAATCCCATACAGTAATAGCCAAATCCAGTACCAGTAACCTCCAATTCTTTGGCACTCAACATGTTTGGAAACTACAACTCCCAGCATGCTTTGTTGTTGCGAGTTTCAGTTTGTAAACATGTGGAGTGGCAAGGTTCAGTAAACTTTCAATTAAGCTTACCATCATCTACAATTCTCCTGAACCCCATATAGTAAAGGGCCCTCTGACCCCTATATAGTAAAGGGAACTCTGACCCCCATATAGTAAAGGTAACTCTGACCCCCATATAGTAAAGGACTCTCTGACCCCAATAGTTAAAAATGTCACCTGAGAGTTGTACTTTCAAGCTGTCCTTTGCACTGTACTAGTAGCTGTTTTTTGCCACAAACTGAGGAGACCCTTCAGATTTACAGATTCCAGTGACAGTGCTGAGTGAGTCCAGCAGCCAGAATACAGGAAGCAGGAAGTGTAAAGGCAGATCAGCTCCTGTAACTTTCTATGCACGTTAACACAGCGCCACCTACTGGTTACTATCTGTAATTGCAGAATTTGCAGCTAAATTAGGACTTGACTCGAGTATAAGTCGAGGTTAGGTTTTCAGGCTAATTTTAAAGCCTGAAAAATTCGACTTATACTCGAGTATATACGGTATATGTGTACACTGCGACCTCTCGGTACAATGCGATGGAAATGCATGTGTATGGCCATCTTTAGTTCTCCTTATACCTAACCAAAGGCAACATAAACACAAGATCAACAAGCCAGATGCACATTCGGTTTAGTAATGGAAATGTTACAAAATATACACTTACAGGCTTATTTAATAAGAGGTTTAAAAATTTACCCAGGCTGTTCATTTGCTTCAACCAATCAGATGATTTCTTTTTACTGGTCTAATACAGTTAAAAAACATTCAACAACATCTAATTGGTTGCTGTAGATAAAGAACATTGGCAACATTTTACACCTATTAAGATTTTTACTTGCAAAAAAGCTAAAACCCGTTTTGCTGTTTTATGTCATTTCACCTAATAAATAAAAAACTTATGTTTATATTAAATAAAAACATTATGAAAACTGCATGTACTGGAAGCAAATGATATTAGTATGTGACAAGAAGTTTATTGATCAATGTATATTTACAGACCAAATTTTTTTTTTTAGACATGACCTTTTCTTGTAGGAGGGAGATCAGGGAGATGTAATAAAAGATCTTATCGTTTAAAATGGAGCTAATTTTGCCCCAGCCAATTAGATGTTGGCTTTCAAATGGTAGCTAACATCTGATTGGTTGGCGCAAAATTAGCACCATTTTTAATGATAAGATCTTTTATTACATCTCCCTGATCTCCCTCCTACAAGAAAAGGTCATGTGTAAAAAAAAAATTTGGTCTGTAAATATACATACATATACATACATGATCAATAAACTTTCCATAAACACACTGTAAAAAACACTTAAATTAGGCTGCTGGAATTCTGCAAATGAATAGCCACTGCCAGCAATGGGTGTGCAACTATCTGCCCCTTTCTGGGGAACACTTTCATTAATGAGTACTTTACTAAGGTAAAATAAGAAAGAAAAGGAAGCAAGGAGTTGTGGTATATTAATCCTTTGCATATGTTTCAAGCAGTCAACAACAAAAAAAAACCCAGATCCCCAAGTGTGAATTCTTTTAGCTCCAGTTGTATAAACTATCACTGGACAAGAAGGCAATAGATAACCAGTTCTATGAGAGTCTTTAACCAACAAAGGGAAAACATTCAAGGGAAAAAATACAGTCTCGATAGGAAATAATAGAAAGGACCCAAGTTACTTTAGACAAAGCAGAGGGATAGCAGACATGACAATTAATTCCTTGTCCCTTTCTATATTTTAAAATCATTTTACTTTAAAACATAAGGATCTAATAATAAAAAAGCAGGCTTATTAATATTTTTCCCAACTTGCAAAAAAACATTTAAATAAAAAATTATATATAGAATTTGGCTTAAAGCTGTATTTTGTTACACATAAGAGGATTATGGGCTTAAAAGTAATAATACACCATGTTACTTGACCTTCCTCATGTAGTGGGCTGTACAGCTTAATATGCGCTTTTCTTCTGTTTGCTTATTTAAAACTTGTCTAATGACACTCTGCAATAGAGCTTTGGCCTAGAAAGGAATAAACCATGAACATAGACGTATGTGCTTTCTTGAGAAATTGACAATTTTGTATATAATGTAATACATTTTGTGCCATGTACTAATTACGATAGGTTAAACCAGGCTCACCAGTGAGCTGGAAAAGTGCAAGTGTGCGCTGTGGTTGCAAAATTGGAGCACACACGACTGTGCATAAAATATGGATTACATGTGCTCCAATTAACAGATTGCATGCGCAGCAAGGCATGCCAGTGCACTAGTGTGGCCACACGAGTGTTCACATTTAACAGCGCAATCGGATCAAAATCGCAATCAGAAAGGCGGTTCTAGAAATATTGAATGAATGTTGCAGGATCTGTCGGCAGGTAAATTCTAATGTATGGGCACCTTTACTTCCTACACCTCTCAATGAACCAGAATCACATTGAAAGCTATAGCCATAGGATACCACACAAGTCTACTGATTATTGTTTTGCAGACATGCAATGAAAGAGATTTCATTTGATCAGGGTATAAATGGGTTGGCTGGTTTGCACAATAATATGAGCATGACTCTCATTATATGTATAATTAGGACCAATTTTGAGGAACGTATTTTGGTAACTTGTTCATACACAGTGAAATCTGCACTTTTTCACGTTTCTGATGGATATATACTATCACATTAATTGGTCACGTAAATTAGTGTGATTGGTGATTAATCAGAGCTAAAACATTTAGGGTTATTTAATAAAAGTTCTTATTGTTTAAAATGGTGCTAATTTTGCCCCAACCAATCAGATGTTAGCTTTCAAATGTTAAAGGGCATCTATAGTGGGAAAATGAACTTTTTTTTCTTTCTTTCCATGTGTTCTATAATTCCCCACAACCCCCAGAGTGTCTTCACTTTTTTCAGATTCATTCTCTTTCCTGAGATACACCAGTTAGAAGAATACGTGATTGCATTCCTCTACTCCTACTTGGACTGTCAATCAAATCCTTGTGACGTGATCCCCCCTCCCTGCTCTGTAATAAACATAGAGATAACAGCATTAGCAGGGGGAGAGAGGTAGCTTTGGGGGTAGATATAAGGCTGCACTTGACCCCCCTTCTTAATAGCTTTCACTGATTGATGATGGGTCACAAAGTGAGAGATCTTAAACTGTACTGTTCTCCCTCTCCAGGACAGCTTGCTTTCTATTGGTCACTGTGCGTGTGTTTTTCAGGATGTTGAACTTTTAACTCCTACTGCACATAAAAAGCTTGTCGGTTAGCCGGAGTTGAGACATGGAGGAGGTAACAGAGAGGAGGGGGAAGGGGGGAGTGCTGCACACAGATCAGACACCATGGTTAAACAGAGTCAGTGACAGATTTAGGATTAAGGCAGCACAGAGTACATGAATTTAACTTTGCAAAGGGGCAATGTGTTTTTTTCACTATAGATGCCCTTTAAATAAGATCTGATTGGTTGGGACAAAATTAGCACCATTTTTAACGATAATAACTTTTATTGAATCTCCCTGATTGTGTGTAAAGGTGCCTATGCATCATTTGACGTATCTTTCCGATATTTCTGTGACGTTCTGACAACTACCTGGATCCAATCAATTTACAATCAATATGTTTATTGTAATATCTATGGTGAACCATGATCCACCTGGAAATGTCACAGGAACATGGGCAGTAAAAATCCCTGCACTCGGGGGCCATCTCTAGGTTTTTTAGCACCTGAAAAAAATTCCAAATGCTGCCCCCCCCCTCCCAGCCAGAATTGAAAGTGGGGTTGTGCTTTGTCCAGAAGTGGGGCATGGCTTGTTCAGAAGTGGGAGAGGCTTTATACACATGACTGGTAGATAATGCCCACAATGACAGGTTAATGATGCTCACAGTGACTGGTATTAGATGGCCATAGTGATTGGTAAATAATGCTCAACATTGATTTTTGATTTTCAGGGCTGACAACATTTTTTTCTGTTTTTGCAATGTAAGTCCCGACTTCTCCTGCAATTTAAAGTGACAGTACCTACCAAAAATGAGTGTTTTTATACAAATGGTATTTTTGAGCCCCCCTAGCATCTGGGCCCCAAGGTACATGATGCCAGGAAGAAAAAAAAAATTTTGGCCATCAAAATGGTTGCCTCCCTACAGGGTGCCACTCTGCTATTTGCTTCACCCTCCCTCATTAGGGAGACAGCCTTGACTGCACTCGTCGGTGTTACGATTAGTTCAACTATATGTCAGATCTAAGGTAAAATCATTATAATGCTGAGCCAGTGTACAGCTAGCCTAAGTCTGATATATAATACATTTAAAACACATGCAGGGGTGTCCCTACCATGAAGCAAACTGAAACAATCAGTATTAGCCAGCCCACCACTCCCACCTCCACGCCTATGTCCCTGATGAAGCCACACCTACTTCACGTGCCGCCACCCATCTATCGATAGGCGGCATTTAAAAGTTGTTTCAGGTGTCAAAAACCCTAGGAACACCCCTGAAGACATGTACTACCTTTCTTTACTCCCCTTAGGTTAGTTATTTGTAAATAGTTGATTTTATCACTTTTTTCAGTCTAACTTAATAATATAGTAAGGAGTCTCACCACACTGAATATTTGTGAGATCATGCTAGCTCTCATTCTAACTAAGTCAGTGTGCCAGGGTTTAATGGGGGGGATGCATTAATCTGCTCTTAAGGTTTCATTCACCTTTAGATAGGTAAACTATAAAGAAATGCATTGCACAGATTGCATTCCATTTGCATACCTTTTACTATAACTCCTTTAATACCCCTACATGTTTTTGTTAATTACACACAAAGTACTGACACTGACAAGGGAAATAAAAACTTTCAAGTTAGTAGAAAGACAAAAGTAAAATAAAAGGGGTGTACACGTCCTTTCATTTACAATAGACTAATATATACATTTGTACTTTTGCCTTGGTGAAATAGCCATAGTTGGTTAATAAAGCTAAGAGTGGATACAATTGGGGGAATGTAGTAACTTTTCCCCATGTTCCTTTCCTTCCCAAGATCCCACAATGAACTAATCACATTTAGGGCTATTTACCGAGAGACGCTCTTACAGGGAGATTCAATAAAACTTCTTATTGTTTAAAATTTTGCCCCAACCAATCAAATGTTATTTAATATTTGTAAGCTAACATCTGATTGGTTGGGGCAAAATTAGCACCATTTTAAACAATAATAACTTTTATTGAATAACCCTGTTAGTGTCTTAAAGTCACATTAAACAATGTACCAAAGTATGCTTGTGAAGGTTCTCATTCATCCAGGTCATGGTATATCTGTTGTATTCAATTAGATCAACTGGACTTAAAGTTTAGTTCTTGAAGATGTTTCGCTAGTCATCCGACTGGCTTTCTCAATTCAGAATGACTTGTACAAGAATCTGTGGCAATTATGTACCCTGGAAAATCCCAATTAGCATATCACAGCCAGGTGTTAAGGGTGTGATTGGATAGTGGCTAAGAGGTGTTATAGGAACGCCCAGGGTAAGGTGTACCAAAGGTTGACACGACTTTAAGACACAACTAACAGCGGTTGCAGTGCATAAACTGTCATATACCCGCTGCAACCAATGTACTGAGCCGATAATGGCTCTTTAAGCGAGAATCTTTGACGCCAGCAGATAGCCGGTGTTAAAGATTCGGAATAAGTAAACCCCATTTTCAATGTATTGAGAGCTTATATATGTAGTAGGTAGGTGCACAACTCCTTAAACAGCCTTGTGGAATGCTGACATTCAGGGTCCCTGACGATGCCGGCGCCAATAGTTACATAGGGCGGTTGGTACATGTTGGTAGGAGGTGAGAGCATGCTGGTAGGAGATCGGGTGGAATGCTGATCCACCATGACGGGTAGTGGGGACGAAGGTCTGTAAAGCTACACTGGAGGAGTCAACACAGGAGACGGCTCATGGAAGAGGACTAGTACCGGAGCACCTGGAGCGCTACGGAAGCGGTGCAGTATAATCTCTATTGCAGAACTCATTTGTAGCTTGACTTTACGTTTGTCAGGATGCACGCTCCGGAACATTTATATTGAAATTGCATGACGTGGCTGCACATTCACTCCTAATTTTTTTTTGACCGGGGACGCCCGGTGGTGCTACATTATTTACACTTGGTTTTGATATGGCATTTTAGATCTTTATATAACTTTGTGTGGGGGTGTGTGTATGGGAGTTGGGGATTGTATGTACATGAACTTTCAGTCTTATAGGTATCGTAGCACTTGTTACCAATAAACATTGTGTATACTTATTTGCCTATATGTGGTAGTGCCATTTATTTGGGGTCTGTTGTCTTAGGGGTCTTTGGTCCCCCGACTTTTTTCTATACTATTTTTAATGTACTGAGAGCTGCTATTGGCTCAGTGCATTGCCTAAAGTGGGCCAAAGAAAGTGATATCAGTTTTTGATACATAGCCCTGATAGTGAGGTTTAGTATATCGGGTCACGTAAGCAGTGATGTACTTAAGTACATTAATGCTAAATTACCTTGTAAGCTTCACCCTACTATATCTGTTGTATTCAATTAGATCAACTGGACTTGAAGTTTAGTTCTTGAAGACGTTTCGCTAGTCATCCGACTGGCTCTCAATTCAGAATGACTTGTACAAGAATCTGTGGCAATTATGTACCCTGGAAAATCCCAATTAGCATATCACAGCCAAGTGTTAAGGGCGTGATTGGATAGTGGCTAAGAGGTGTTATAGGAACGCCTAGAGTAATGTGTCAAAACAGAATTGTACATGGCAGACAGTTGGTGTCGAACCCCCCCACCTCTATTTAGGCTTGGTTTCTTTATTTTCACATAAATGGTCTCCTTAACACCTCTCTTGAACCAGTCACGTTCCTTTGCCAATATGTTAACATTACAATCTTCAAAGGTATGTCCTTTATCCTTAAGATGCAGGTACACCCTGCTGAGTCCTGACCCAAGGAATTGGCTCTTCTGTGCTGGGCCATACATTGATGCAGTTGCTGTTTGGTCTCCCCCACATACAAATCAGTGCATTCTTCACTGCACTGCGTATATTATGTCGCTTTTCTTGTGTTTGGGTATTGGGTCTTTCGGATGTACCAATTGCTGCCTCAGGGTGTTGTTCAGTTTAAAGCAGACAGGGATACAGTGTTTTTTGATTCATAAATTCTTAATTTCTCGGAGACCCCTGCTACATATGGGATAACCATGTTCTTCCTCCTGTCTTGCTTTTCCCCTTCACTGTTGGTATTCATGTTCTTTTCTTTCCTTCTACTTCTTTTTACAAAGGCCCAGTCTGGATATCCACAAGTTTTAAGGGCTCCTCTGAGATGTTTCATTTCTTTCACCTTTGCCTCTGTGCTAGTGGGGATGTTCTCAGCTCTGTGTTGCAGGGTTCTGTTGACAGCTTGTGATTTAAAGGGTGGTGGGAGTCAAACATCAAATACTGATCTGTGTGTGTTGGTTTTCTGTAAACCTCGATTTCCAGTTTACTAAACTTCAAGTCCAGTTGATCTAACTGAATACAACAGATATACCATGACCTGGATGAATCAGAACCTTCACAAGCACTTTACCTTACTAGGTAGTGCAAAACCTAACCAAAGCTTGTATTGAATCAGGTGCACAGTGCAAATTCAGAACATTTTTGGACCTCAGACCCTTAAAGTGAGTGTAAAACGTATGATAACCCAATAGTACATATTGAGGGTTTAACACCTAATTAACAATACCAATATTATTGCATGTCCCTGAATATCTTTACAGATGGAATCCTGCTCTATCTATGGAGACCAATCATAGTTCAATGCAGTGGTTACAGAGTCAATTAAAAACAAAGTGATCCAAATCAGTCTAGGTAAGTGTTTTATTAGATGTACTGAAACACGTTTCAACCTCATGTGGCCTTTATCAATTTTATACCAAAAAGCACATGAAATTAAAACATGGCAAATAGGGTAATGTGACTTTAAGACGAGAACCTTGTGGCACTGGTTGTGTATCCCTTTACTGAATAAAACACCAATGAAGACTTGTAAGAATCACTGTATTGTGCTGGACTCTGTATTTATTTATTACTGCTAGATAATACGCAGTACCTACACCTAACAGATCAATAGACTAGCATTTCCAGTTTTCCTTTTTAGATAACATCAAATGCATAAAATGAAACCACTGCATGTGTGAAGACTGTTATTACATAACTAGTTTCTTTTATATAATCCCATTTAAATTGTACACATGATTTACACCTGAATAGCATTGTGTCATTCTCTGTTACATTATAGAGTTTAACTTTACAAGGTGGCAGTTAAATGCAATTGTTTGTTTTCTGATAATTTCTTTCTCCATGGTGATTTGCATTATTAAAATAACGAAGGCTTGTAGCATTAATCCACAGCACAAATCATTTCCTATACTAAATTAACAGTAGGTAAATATCCACATAGGCTTCTTTGCCTTACTGTAATGGGCTAGAAACAGGTGTTGTTTAACATTTGTAAAGATGCAAATGAAGCCCAGATCATCCTACATAAGAAACCGGATATGGATTGCAGCCAGAATATTCACTGTAGAGGCGGCATTAGAAACCTAGAATTAATTGCCAAAGCATCTAACATACAGTGAGTGGGAACAAGAAGAATTCAAGGGGAAGGCCTGTTTCTCATGGGGGAAACCCATCACCATAATTCAATCTCTAATATGCTATCACTTACTGTAAGAGGTACCAAAATAATTCTGCTTCAACCTCTAATTGGGAGAAAAATGTTTCAGAAAATGGCAACACAGGTTAACTTCCCTTAAAGGAGAACTATACCCCCACCAACCTTCCATACTCCATTAAATGTACCCAGGGCGAGGACCTAAATTCCTAGTTTCTCACCCATGGGTTCAGTCAATAAGCCATTTTACGAATTCATTTTCCCTTGTCACTCTGGTGCAGCTTTGCCAGATTTGATCACCAGGATAGACCAATACATCTCCTGACACCTTTGCTAGTTGCCAAAACCCAGATTGGAATTCACCCACAGGAATCTATTTTTGATTTTTTTTTTATGCAATTCTTTTATTAACACAATTCTTTCCTTGTGTTATTACTTGTGTATTTCTATAATAACTTAAAAAGTATGTATGGGCAGCATGGTGGCGCAGTGGTTAGCACTTGTGCCTTGCAGCACTGAAGTCCTGAGTTCGATTCCACCCTTGGACACATATGCAAGGAGTTTGTATGTTCTCCCTGTGCTTGCGTGGGCTTCCTCCTGGGACTCTGGTTTCCCCCACAATCATAAAAAACATACTGATAGGTTGTATGTGTCAAATAAATGTGCTTAGATTGTAAGCTCTTCGGGGCAGGGCCTGATGTGAATGTATACATGCAATTGTAAAGCGCCACAGAATATGCTGGTGCTATATAAATCCTTAAAATTCTTCCAAACTAGTAAGAATTATATAAAAAGCCTTCCATCACACCTTCAAAATAAAACCTAAATCACATCTCTAGATACAATTTATGAGAAGTTACTGCTGCAAAAGTTCTGCAATGTCCCTTTCTTTTTGAACATGTTCTGTTTTTAGCCATGTGACCAGCTTGTAGTCATGTGACCAGCGTTTGCTTGCATTAATAGGCTCCCCTTCTCAACTGTCAATTTTTTCCTCAGGTACTTCCTGATTTCCCCAGCAATAATTCTCAACTGAACATGCTTCTCCCCCGGGGGAAAAGTGACAGCAGAGGTCAGGTGATGCCACTCAACCTACTGGAAGCAGAAGGTTTGAACATTCACCACAATGTAATTTCTCACAGGCTCCAGCCAGAGATGTGATTGTTAGCTCAGTGTAAAGGAAATACTGCAGGTTTTCATTTAATCCTAACTTGTTTTGAGACCACGGTTGCCCTTTAACAATAAAAATAAGTAAATCACCCCCAAGCACAGAATAGTTAGAATGCAGTCAGGTGAAGTACTAACCTGTTAATGCAGCTAAATGTTCTTCTTTCCCTTTCTACTGCCTTTCAGAAAATGATTCTGCTTCTTCCCAAGCTATTTTACAAGCTTGCACGTGCAAATAGCAACAGTTTTGCGGTGTTATTTCCATTATATATCTTTGCATTTTCCCTTTAAGAGTGCTTTTTATAAATATAAATTCTAATAGTAAAACTGAACACAACAAGAAGATACAAAACAGTTACAGTACACCAGGAAGGTTTCTCCCAGGCAAAGATTTAATAGCAAACTGGGCTTTCGAGATGTGTTGTTCAAGCTCTTTTGTAGCAAAGAAATGGACAGTGATGAGTACCATAGATGAAGTGGGTGGCCAAGGAAATTACCTTTACATGTGTTTTATGTATATAAAAGTCAGAATTAAGTTTATAGTATGTGGAAAGAATTTTGTTATCCCCCATAAACAATTTAAACTCCACCAAGGTTATGTCCATGAGAAAGTTAAGTAGGACTAGGACCATGAAGTGCCTGAAACACGTCACTCCATTATGTTACCATGATCCCGGTTATGGTATTGCTTTTAATGTACTATAATAAAGGGATAATGATTTTATCCACACCTCAGTGAGTTTTGCCATTTGCTGAATCTAACTGAACAGTGTGTTGAGCGGCGTTGTCCCTCTTTCTTTTAGCAGAGGAAAGATGCATAGGGCAGCAGGTGCTCTGAAATGATGAGTCAAAATTGGAAATATTTGTGTGTAGCAGAAGGAGGTAGTACAGTATTAAGTGTCTGCAGGCAACAGTGAATCATGGAGGAGGTTCCTTGCAAGTTTGAGTTGCATTTCTGCAAATGGAAATTTTGTCACAATCAATGTTGTCCATAATTCTGAGAAATAAAACCAAGCAAGCCATTCCATTAGGGAGGCGCCTGACTGTCCCTAAATTTAATCTGCAACCAGACAACAACTCTAAACATGCCATTAAGAACTAACCTAGAAGCATTTGTATGGTCAAAATAATTCAAGTAGGGCGATTTACCCAGAACCGCTATGGCTCTAGGTAAATCTTGCAAACGCGATTCAATATCGCATTTGTGCACGTGGGTGAATCCCAAAAAGGTTTTATGCACAGCTTGATTTTAACACCGTCTATCGTCTCTACTACCGGCGCAAATGCGATATTGAATAGGGTGTCTTTTAAGTAACCTGCACATCTGGCACTATTAAGGCGTTAAAGTCGTGCTAAATGGTAGAGGACAGCTTAGCGTGTACTGCAGAAACTAGTTATAGGTTTACACTCCCACTTGTAGTCAATCCTGTTACAGTTCAGATTAGGCAAAGAAGTATGTGACTGAGGTCCGTAGGCATGTCCAAACTGTGCATACATACAGTTATCTAGCCAGTTCACTGTGATTATACAGTTTATTGGTGTTAATAGGGGGGGGTTGATTTCAGATTCTGGATGATAACGTTTTGGGTTTAGTTTTCCTTTCAACAATAAGAAGCATTCTTTGCACAGTATTATATATGGAAACATTTTTGGAATATTTTCTAAGCTACAGGTTAGAGAAAAACATGTTTAAAGGGGGAATTCTGTTAACTGGCGAGGTCCTGTTAAACCACTGTATGGTCTTGGCCACAGTGCTGCTATTCAGTTTCAGGGTGTTGGCAATCTTCTTATTACCTAGGCCATCTTTATGTAGAGCAACAATACTTTTTTTTTTTAAATCTTTTTTTACCATGACGTGCCATGTACAACTTCCAGTGACCAGTATGATAGTGCTTCACACCTTCCCATTCATGTCTGAGATCTTGTATCACTAAATAGTTACATGACACAGGGAAGAGGAAATGGCCAAAAAAATTTGATTTTGACTAAGGGGTGTACTTACTTTTGCTGCAAGCGGTTTATAAATTAATGGATGTGTGTTATTTTTAAGTGAAGATGTACTCACTATTGTTTTGTGACATATTGTAGGTGTCTATTGAATGCAGTGGAAACTTAAACAAGCCAGCACAAAGGCACTCTGAGCAGTGGCATAACTACCACCCCGCTACCCCGGGGTAAGAGGGCCTGCGAAAACCTCCATTATCAGCTGTTTAAAAGACTGAGCTGAACTGGAAGTTTGGGTCCCGGCTTTTAAACAGCTTATCACGTGTATCTTTTTAAAAACAGCTGATCATGGACCTCTGGGAGGGGCTGGGTCAGGGGGCCGGCCTCCAATCTCATGGGGGGGGCAGCGCTCTGCATTTATGCCCCTGACTCTGAACATTCAATGCCCTCTGTAAAGCCAGAAAAGTACAGCCTTGATCGTGATAAATAAGTCACTTCACATTAATGTTTGAGAAGATGTAACAGTAAAGCCATCATGAATGGAATATAAGCCATAAAGTAGAAGGCATTATTATGAAAGATCATTGGTAAAGAATATAGCAAGGGAAATAAGCATTTAAAGGGAAAGTTCAGTGGAAAATATCATTGTTTTTTTAATTCTTAGTTTATAACAGTAATTTCTACTGATTGGCTGTTGGATGGGACACACATGCTCAGATCTCTACTGAGCAAATGAATCAAGTGTAAGACCATAACGGTCTCTATTAGGGGTCCTGCAAACAGGAAGTCAGTATTTCAGAAGCATTTATTTATACACAGACAAAATGCTGAATGGGCAGATTAAGGTGATTAAGGTGAAAAATACTGCTTTTTATTTTCTTAGAAGCATATGTATTTGCACTGAACTTCCCCATTAAGCTGATACATCATCCATACTCATTTAAAGATGTCATATGGATCCACTTCCTTGAGAAAATCCCACTGACTATTTCTAATAAATTGTTACTGACCACACAAGTCACCCATCACTGGAGAAATCACGGATGCTGTATTTCTATACAGAAATCATTTACCGTATATACTCGAGTATAAACCGAGTTTTTAAGGTTCAAAAAATACCTTAAAAACCTAGACTCGGTTTATACTCGGGTCATAGGTAAATCTGCTGGGGGAAAAAAGAAATAAATAAATAGCCGGTACCTCACTCGGAGTCCTGTCCCTCAATTCCGACTCTGAAAACATCAGGAGGAGATCAGGAGGATCGAGACCGGGACCACCGGAGCTGTAAGAGGCAGAGCGCGTGGGACGTGCATAACTTACGTGCCCGGGCGCTCTGCTGACGTCATCAGCCGGACCCTGTATTACCGGACTGGAGAATCCTGTATTACCGGACTTCAGCTAGCCGGACTGGAGAACCAGTCCAAGACCCCTCAACCAGCAGTAAGTCCTCCAATTTTGTGCAGTCCTCCAATACCCGGTAGTAAGGGGCATGATTTTGTGCATGGGGTGGTTTGGGAGGGAGTGGGTGGGGGGTGCTGGGTCTTGAATGAATGATTTACAGTACAGTAATTTTATTTATTTAAAGTATTTCAGCACTTGCCACTCCAGATGTTTAGAAACTATAACTCCTAGCAACCAAAGCATGCTGGGAGTTGTAGTTTACAAACATCTGAAGTGCAATGGTTACCGGTAATAGATTATTATTATGGTACTACCGTATATGGTATTGGGGCATTTCTACCCTCGGTTTATACATTTTTACTGTTTTTTTTAGGTAAAAATGGGTACCTCAGTTTATACTCGGGTCGGTTTATACTCGAGTATATACGGTACTGTATAAAGGAACATTATACATTGTTTAAATCAGCTACCTCTAGGTTACGAACCAGTAAAAAGTATATTAGCCTAAAGATTTTCTTTAAATACACATTTACAAAACAATTCTCAAAATTAAGAAAATAGAATAATTGCATTCATTATAAAAATGTAGAATCCTTTTCATTTGGCTGTGCAAATCTTTGCATTAATAATGTAGGACGAATATGAAGGTGTTGAATTAGCCAGGAGATTCACAATAATTCTAACCCTAATCCATTTGTTACTTTGGCTCTCACACAGAGAAATCGAATGTGGCAGATGGTACCAGTCTGTTGGTAGTTTTTATGTTTCTGTAAATTAATAATAAGTAACTTGGATTACTTAATGGGAATTTCCTTCTAAATATCGAAAATTATGTAACATTCTGCTATGTCTCATTCACAGGTACGGTAAGTGGATTTTTTCAGCAGCAAACGATAAGTTGTAAGGAACACACTTTCACAGACAAAATAGTTATTTTAATTTGTTATACAAGCCATCAAACCCACCCTTTAAACAACAAAATGTCACCCTTGCCAGAGAGCTTTTACTCAGGTCATGGACATCTAACGTGACTTCTAATGCCCTTATATTTTAAAGTAGGGGTGAGCCATTTCCATGTTTGTCATGTAACATTGGTGACATAGCCAAGCATAGTTTAAACGATATCAATGGCTCTTGTGCATTATGAAGATATTTGTACAATAACTAGTGGGTTGACAAATATTTTTTAAATGATTTTCTAAAGCACTCTTTGGAAATTAGATGGTATCTATACTGACCATTCTCCAACATGTTCCTATTTACCGGTATATAATATTTCTACCGATGTTGTAGATATTCAATATCCTGTCAAGAAGTGAATTCTCATACCTGTGGCCCTACTTTCAACTTTATAGTTTTCAACAGTATAGAAGATCTGACCTATTAGTTAAATATATATCCTCTAAGAGTTTTAAACAGGTTATAGAACAAAAATATTTTGCTGTGGAGCAGTGGGGTGTACAGGGAAAGAGATGCCTTTAACATCACAGAGAACAAAAGAGGTCAAAGGGAGAACAGATTTTTAAGCAATCAACACTGTACTGGCATCTGAAGCAGAGATGTACATGAGCAGAGAATGTAGAGCTGAAGCAGCGGGGTATATGAACAGACTTTCTGTGAGTGAATTGACAGAGGAAAGAGAGAAAGTAAACAGTTGATGTACCCCATCATCTGCAGCAGCAGAAGCTGCAGAACTAGATCGCAAAAAAGGGATCTAAAAAACAAAAGAAAGAAACAGAACCCAATAAATACTTTACAACCATAATGACAGGCCTACCATACAAAAAGCTGGTGTTTATGAATTGGAATTGGCTAACCTCTTTTGTGATGCATAGAGGCATAGCCTTAAGGGGACAATAGAGAGTGATAGTGGCTTAAAGGGCATGTCCACCCCCAAAACTATTATCCCCCACTATTGGCCCCATCATGTAGTGAGTTTAATCCTTACCTCACATCCCAGCTCCATATGGTTCTCCTGTAGTCCCCCCCCCAAAGTCCCAAAAACTGCCCACCAGGAGGATAGCAGAGTCCATATAGGACTCTGCCTCCTACCTGGCCTCCGGGAGAAGTTTGGCATGCGTACTGCAGACCTTCTCCCCCTCCCTCCCCCTCCCTTTCCCTCCCGATTTGGATTCCCTCCCCCTAGTGTAAAACCCTTTTTAGCAAACATTGCCCCTGTCCCCCCAGCCCCAACCGCTATGTTTGTAATTCAAAAAATGCCCAGAACATTACTTACCTTCCCTCTTGCCTCCGCCACACTGAACTCCCGCAGCCGCGTCCGTGATTGGCTGCCGATGACGCGGCGGAGGCAAAGGGAAGGTAAGTAAAGTTCTGGGCATTTTTCTGATATTACAAACATAGCGGTTGGGGCTGGGGGGACAGGGGCAATGTTTGCTAAAAAATTTTTCTGAAGGGTGGACATACCCTTTAAGCTCCATCACAGTGCAGTAGGTGCAGTAAGTACTGTATATAACCCCAGTCTCAGCAAACACCTAAGGCAGCTGCAGGGTTAATATTGACACAGTTCTCTATGCTGCTGTTAATCACAGGGCAGACAAAAACTTGCTACTTCTCACTCCCAGCTCAATTAACAACTTATAATTCTATGTAACAATCTATGGAAATGGAACAGAAGACTGCACTGAGCAAGCAGATTCAAGGCATTCCCCCCTAAACACACCACTGTGTTTGTACATCTGGCTTTGTTTATTCAGGATTCCTTTGTGAAGGAAGGATTAATCTCTAGAGGTCTGGAATGGGGTTACCATAAAGTGGACACCACCATCTTTCCACATTTTCTTCCATTGATCATTCATTTCCATAAGGACTGTCATTAGAACCATTGTAGATTTACCTTTTATGTATATGTTTGACTACTATATTTTCATGTGCTGCATACATGCCATATCTTAACAACTAGGTTCCTCCAGAGAAAGATGATATTGGAGGATCATTAGGGCTATAAGGCCCACAATCTGACCCTGTAGAATTGTTATATACTATATAGTATCATTTTATCATTGTTTTCTTTATAGCTTTTTAAACTGGTCAATATAATTGTTTTTATAGAAAATAAATGTTTTTTATAGATATTCAATCAACGTGCAGGTAAGAAACCTTCTTTTCACCCTGTCTAAAGGGTAAAAATAGGTGTGACAATTAAATTAATGTTATTTTCTTTTTTTTTAATTGTCCATCATATCTGGTATCATTACTGCTCACTACAGACACTATCAGGGAGAAGTAATAAAAGCTCTTATCATTAAAGAAGTGCACTGTAAAATCAAGCTATGTTCATTTAGAAGCTGCAGCTTTAAAAATACCGTTGCCATATTTTTTTTTACCTATGCCCCTCCAGAGCCTACCTTTGTGCCTTGGAAGTTGCTGACATCTTGTTACTGGTTTGCTGACTGTTAAGCTCTGCCCCTCTGAGATTTCCTCTGCTTTCACCTGCTTGAGCCTCAAACAGTAATGCTTGTGAGTTCTGTGCACTCTCCTGCTTGAGCCTCAAACAGTAATGCCTGTGAGTTCCGTGCACGGAACTCACAAGCATTACTGTTTGAGGCTCAAGCAGGAAAAAGCAAATGTAATCCCAGAGGGGCGGAGCTTAACATTCAGCAAACCAGTAACAAGATGTCAGCAACTTCCAAGGCACAAAGCTAGGCTCTGAAGGGACATAGGTAAAAAAAAATACGGCAACGGTATTTTTAAAGCTGCAGCTTCCAAATGAACATAACTTGATTTTACAGTGCACTTATCCTTTAAATATGGTGCTAAGTTTGCCCTGACCAATCAAATGTTAGCCTTTAAAGGTTAAATAAGATCTGATTGGTTGGGGCAAAATTAGCACCATTTTAAACAATAAGAACTTTTATTACATCTCGCTGAATTACTTTAACTGGACACTAATAAACCTGTGGGCGTACTCATTACTTAAGTCCTGTAATACAAAATATCGTTGGCGCTTCATTTCCTGCCTTATGTTCTTATAATCTTAGAAGGTAAAAAGAGTTTTGTTGTCAATCGGGCCAAATATTGTCAAATTGCTGTTGGTGCCAATATAGATATATATATAGATATGTTCTTAGTAGGTAAACATTTGTTCATCAGTCCAGATATATCGAACAGTAGGTTAAATAATGTCTAAAGCACAATAAAAAGTAGTAGGCAGGCTACACATCAAAACCAACACTCTGATCATTGTCAAAAATCAAAAAAGAGAAAATGACATGTACGTCACCTACTGTACATGGCAAACCACAAGGGACTCCACTTTCAACAGAACACCAGCCACTTCCCTACCAATAATGCTGGCAAAATTGCACGTTTTCTTAGTTGTAATCAGCTTATTTGTTCACATAAATGTTTGCGGATTTAGACCGATTTCTAAAAAACCTGCAAATTGTCACCCACACTTGTGTCTTGTGTTCATATTGATAAGGCCCTATTAAAACATCCATATTTCCTAGCTAAAACATGTGTTCACAGTAGACTGGGTATTGTACCATTTATACTATAGGAAATGTGATGTGTAATTCACACTCACTTGACATACCCTAAGTAGACCAGCTTCTCAGACCATCTGCTTGGTGATCATTGGTTACATTGGTGGATAAATCATCTGATATGTTACCATATATACCAAGTGTAAGGAGGTTATTTTGCATAGACTGTAAAGTATTGTGCCATCTAATGTGTCAAACCAATTTAGAGACGATAATTCTATGAGAGGTAGGAGCAAGTATTCCTACCATCTGTTCTGCTTTTGTTTAAATGTAATTTCACAACATAAGTTTTGCAGTGCTTGCTGCTTTCAGTTTCCCTGACTTAAAAAACTCCTGTCAGGAGTCAGGCAGAAAAATTACTTACCCGGCACTTATATTTGTAACCAGATTTTTCCTTGAACTCTCTGAAAGCAGAAAGAACTCTCTGAATAAACTTCTAAAGCTGATTACTTTGAAATGAAAGCACAGGAAATAGGAATACGTGTTACTGAATTATAGATTCAGGGAAAGGATAGTGGCCCTTTAAATGTTACCAAAGAGAATACAGCAAGTTATTCAGCACTCTTAAAGGGTATGTCCACTAAAAAAATTACAGTTGGGAACTGTCTCAGGAAGCAGCGGCTAAGTTTTCAAGTTTCCCTGTCTGCTGCTGTTTGATTAATTGAAGAATGGGAGGACAGACTAAGCTCCTTTACCTCTTGTTTTTCAATTAATGTGAAATGGGGTATGTTTAATTTAAAGGACAACTCCACCCTCATAAGAACATCATTTAGATAGAATGGCCTCTTTAAAATATGTTGATATATCATAGTTTGTCCTATGAATTCATTACTGTATGCCTGCTATGCTTCTGGATGCCTCATTGAAACTAAGCCATTTAGAAACCTGTACTGAGCCTGGGCATGCTCAGAAGAGGCAGACAGGGGATTAACATTCAGTCATTGGCTGTGATGTCAACTGTCAAATCCATAACTGACAGTTGCTAACTAGAAGAACCAGGAAGCAGAAACGGGCAACAGGACATTGTGCAGGATTTCAGGTTAAACTTATATATTTCACATTTCAAACTATTACCCTTTAGGGTTTTGGGGGATGATTTACCTGTATGCAAGTTTTCATTTTGGGACTGGACTTGCTTGTGAGCAGTGGAATGCACATGTGCCAGTTCTCCCACTTGACAGGAAAGTGAGGGACTTCTGACAGTTGTGGTCATGCCATGCTCCATAAGACAATTCAGGTGTCTGTCACTTGGAAAATTGTAAACTTTTTTAAGATTTAAGCAGGGGGATGGATTCCTGCTTTATGAAAATAAAGTTATATCTTTAGTTTAAGATTTTTAAAATGACAAAAAATATTTTTACACTAGAGAAACATTATCCTCTGGTATTATTTACCCCCCACTACTGGTGACCCCCCAAAAAAATCCATTTCAACTGGTCATATTAGAGTTTTGGCAAGTTACATTTTCCTTACAACCTGCCAAAATCTAGGAGGCAAGCAATGTTAATGAATAGCAATGGGTGAACTCAGTAGGTACAGTTCTGCAAACATATGCAAACTCAAATTTTGTTGGCAGTTTTTACTGTAGTAATAAGGGTGCACTAGCTGACAGGCTAACAGGTGTGCAGCATGGAAAGTAATTTTCTTTTCATGAATCTGATAATTATTTCCTATAAATATTTCCTTTTAAATTTGAATATTTAATGCACAACAACCTCCTACTGATATATAGATCATTTCCAATTATACACAATATGTCAAAGTATCTAGAATATTTAGATGTGTAATGTGACACACTCTAGCACTGATAGCACTTGGGAACGATGACATATACCTGCAGAGGCAAGCTTGGTTTATGCAGCAATACAGATAGCAGTAGCAGTTTCAGAGTTTAGGATGGTTGTTAAAAAATAAATTGCAAGCAATCACTGTCGTGTGTTTACAATTTTCATTTAACATAAAGCTTTGTGAAATAGTGAGACGTGTTCACATATAAGGGATCTGTACTGATGGTTATATCAGGCCAATAAACCTACCATATGTTTTTTTGTCATGTGACGTTATTCTAATTAATCACAGATGCAAAAACTCCTGTATCATGCTAGGAATTCTATAAAAATTAAAAACAGGAAGTCATTAGGGTCTCCTAAACTGAAAGATTAGCAGTATATTTTATATCAAAATGTGCAAATGTTTTTCAGTATGCATACTTGTTCAATATACCTACCCAACTGCATTGTTATGCTGCTGTTCAATTAATTGTAATCTATTGGTAAAGCAAAATATTCCCTGTATAGGGAATGAATTATAAAAATAAAATAAACTCTTACTCAGAAGAAACCCAATCCAAGAGATTGTTGGTGTTTGTAATTAAATGGTTGTTCTCCTCCTCGTCTGGGTTTGTAAGGGGAGTAGTAGGAGTGAGTGACTGAGGAGAAAGAGAGTCCGTGCTCCCAGTAGATGTATCCTCTCTTGGGGTGAGAATATTATCAGCTGAAAGATAACCAAAGCAACAAAAAAAACAGATCAATTGGGATATATTTCATCATCTACATTATTTTGTGAACATCTGCTTCCCAAATGGAATCATTTTATTAAAATACAAATGCATTTTACAGTTACCAATACAGTATAAAGGAACAGTGTATCAATATAAAGGACAAGCATGCTGTAGGTGGTAGGTGCAGCTTATCTTTTAACTTCAAAGTTGCAATATAAAGAAAGGAAATATTTAAAAAGAAAAATGCATCAGGACTTTTATCTCTTTACGGACAATCTAATGAATTTACTGAGCATGTACAAATCCTACATAGGAGGGGAGATGCTAGTGAAACAAATTGGGAGATTTATCAAGTGGCACGATAGCTGGATTTCCATCCTAAGGTTTAAAAAGGGAACTTAGGCAGTCGTGCCTTCGCAAAAGACACCTGCACATTTGCCACAAATTATTTAATATTGATCTTGCGGGACACTTAGCTTGACAATTGAGTGCCAGATTAAAGGGAATGTCCAGTCTAAAATTATTTTTTTATAAACGCACAGCAAGCGCCCAAAACACAGTTTTGCATTCTACATAATTCCCAAAGATGCCCCTGAAGTGACTTACCTGACCTGGTCCCTCGCTGCTCTGCCGTGCTACTCCACTGCTTTGTGGCGATGCTTCCTGATCGTGGCTGTTAATCAAGGCGTGACATCACGCCCAATTACCTAAAAGCAGGACTGAAGAAGGATATGCTAGGCACACACTGATGAATTAGCAGTAAAAGAAACCTTTATTTAAACTCACAGGGTATATGCAATAAAAACTATAAAAAAAAAAAAAAAATATATATATATATATATATAAAATGCACAGTGAATCAGGGCACTCCTTGGTCTTATAAACAAGTGGGTTTATTCACATCACAACAATGGCAACGTTTCGGTCCCTGGTCTTGGACCTTTATCAAGCCTACACACAGTTACACGTGCAATTTCCTCTTATAGAGGTAATAGTGATACACCCCCCTGTGACTATTTCCTGTGGGAGGAGTCAACAATAACAGTGTTGAACCAACATACAAAATGTACCCCATAAAACATCACCAGTGTAAAAATATCATCTCGTGGTTAAAAAGCTCTAAAACATATATCTAAAACATATCAATCAATTAGTAAAGTGCACTACTAATAAAGTGCAACATACAGGCATAGATGCCTGTTAAAGTGACTATAAATAGTATAAAAGAGTAATAAGAGTGAGAGGTCATAAATATTAAAAAGCAAGTCATAGAAGCTGGGTATGAGAAAACAATAGGGATAGAGGCTAAAAGGTCATATAGCATAATTTAGACATAATTCAAATATACGTATTCCCAAGGAAAAATCTAGTGGTTATCTATCCTGTAAGAAACATCTAAAGAGGCAGTTCTCGTTAAGTCCCCTAGGGGCTACAGTGTCCAAAGTCCGGATCCAGAATGTCTCCCTCTGTAAAAGCATCCGTGATCTGTTGCCTCCACGTCTCGGTTTCGGTACATGGTCGATTGCCCAAAATCTGAAATCACATAATCGGTGTCCAGATTCTAAAAAGTGTTTCGCCACAGGTTTACAAGTCTTGTTGTCACGAAAGACCGTATATATATGTGGAGCCTACCTAACTTAGGGATACTCAGCTAAAGAAATATGTCGAAATCTATACTATTTGTAGAGTATAATCATGTAATAGTAGCTATAAAACATCATTGAGGTATATGCATCAGAACAGCCAGAAGTGTAAGATGTACATAGCTACCATCGTAGTGTCCAAGTCAGTTACGGTAGGCAGAGTTATCCTATAAGGGTCGAGCGGGCATCCGCCTTTCGCTCTATCATAGTAAGGGGCTTTCTTAAAGGAACACTAAATCCATAAATATTACTATTTGCCATCCGTTTCTATTATTCACAGGGAGGTGAGAATGCTTATTCTCACCTCCCTGTGAATAATAGGACGCTCGGGGGACCTGGAACTTAACTTACTGCACTCCACTCGCAAGCCGCTACTGCAGAAGCCACTACTGCACATGCGCCTAAGATAGGGCGCGTGGTCGGGATAGATCGGCTGTCAGTGCAGGAGCGGCGGTAAGGTAAGTTCCAGGTCCCCCGGGCATCCTAATATAGAATAAGCGTTCTCACCTCCCTGTGAATAATAGAAACGAATGGCAAATAGTTATATTTATGGATTATGGGGAGTTTAGCGTCCCTTTAAGAGCCCAAAGAAAGAGGTCTGCTGTCACCATTCACCTTTTATAGCATGTATTTAGTAAGCGCTACGTGATGACTTCATCACGAAGCAACGGGTGTGCGTCCTCCGTCCTTCCGTATAGCTGAAGTTGCTAGAGAACAGTAAACAGTCAAGTCACTGGAAAATATGGTAACCCAGATGCTCCCTTGAGAGTAATCTATATAAATAGTGGATGCCTCCATAAATATAATAGAATATGGTCCTACTGGGACCTATAGAACCCACAGTACAACACATATAACCCCACTATTACACCCTTAAACTCTCCATCGGTGTGAACTGAAATGTAGCTCATGGATGAAAATCCTGCAACCTACAACTTATTTTCAGGCACTTCTCCAGACTAACTACACACAGAACCCTGTGTCAAAGGCTCCGAGACTCCCTTACCCCTTCCAAGTTCTCTTCCCCTTTTCCTTCAATATTTGATTCTAAAACCTTAGGTATCTAAATGACAAAATATACATTGCAATTTATTTATGCAAATTGCTATACCACTGAAAACTTTAATGTACTATATGATTATCATTTGTCTCTCGTCTGTATATTGGATGACTTTAATAAATAAATAAATAAGTCAAAAAACAAACAGTCAAGTCACCCTGTACAGTCAAACAGCTCAATTGCCAATATTAAGCAGCTCACATCTAACAGGTATAGAAATATACAATGCCATAAAAATAGCTAACAGTTTCTTCACAGCACTTGTTGTATTGTTCATTACATTCCTTTATATCTGAATGTATCCAACCCCAAGTTCCCAGATAGATATATTCTATTGATCTGAAGTAAGATCAATTACTTAAAAGCCGCAACCAAGAAGCGCCTCACTGCTCCTGTTCGAAACAGGAGCAGGGGGCGGCACCCAGGTGGCAAGGGATTGGATCAGGTAAGTCATTTCAGGGGCATCTTTGGGAATTATGTATAATGCAAAACTGGGGTTTAGGGGATGCTCAGCATTAATATAAAAAATTTTTTTTAGACTGGACATGTCCTTTAAGCTGGCTTTAAATTGTCAAGCAGTAATTAACTTCATGCAAAGAGGTGAATCCTGATGGGGATATACCCAGAGCCACAAGTGCCATATTGAATCAAGGAAAGCAGAGCGCATACAGCTCTGCATAAATATCCCTAAATGTACTTGTATGGAATAGAAACCAAATCAGAGAATGAAGTGAGAGTTGTAGCTTTTTCACATTCAGGTGATATATTAAACCACAGCTGTGAGGAAGCTTGAACCATAGCATTATGACAGTGACAAGGTAACTTTCTTATTGTTATTATTTTTTTTTTATTATTATTAACTTGCTGACAAATTTCATTCCCAGCTTGCTGGTTTTAATACTCAAACTCCACCATTTTCTTCTTTCTAAGCATGCTAAGCCTGATCTACTGATGACAGATGTCAATCAAAGTTAATCATTTTTGTTCCCAAATGTTATTTTATTCTTGATGTCTTGCAGTAAATTCCTATTAACCCCTAACAGATCTGCAGCAATAAAGGACAAAGTTTTTTTGCAGTACTATTAAGACGAACATTAAGGCCTTAATTTTTTTTTATAAAACTTATGAAAACAAAAATTATAAAACAGCAAAGAAGTAACGCACAGGGAAAAGTGCAGTTAAGTTGTGAAATGGGATTTTCCCTTTAAATATCTATAATTACTGGGTTTAATACTACCTTGTGGCAGCTTTTAAATACATCACTAAACTTTACAGACTGTTCTATTGAGGGTGCATTTTCTTTTTTCTATCTAGTTTCAGAAAATGTTTTAACCGATGCCACAGCACCAAACCAATGCATTTCTACTGGATTCCATTGGAATCAGTGGTGAATTCTGTTGGATAATATACTACAAAGATCTACCTCCTTTACTCTGTATAAAAGCGATTGCGACCACTTTTTGACAAATTTTGACAAAAACGGACTAAAAATGGCGATTGTCAACCACAACGGATCACAGCGCACACAGTGGGAGCTACTTTCCTTGATTTAGACCTGATACAAATGGGCTGATTTTGGCCCAATACTTTGGTTCAGCTTATTGATTTGTGGCCTATGAAAGACTGTCCAATCAGCTGTGTTTTACTTAAATACCAGTAAGACTGTTCTAACCAATATTTAACCCCAAAACTTTTGGGAAAAGTCGTTCATGGCTTCAAGTAATGGCTGATAACTGCCTGGGCTAGGACATCTATCAGGCTTAAATATTGGCTTGTGTGTAATGTAGGTCTAACCAGGGGTGCATGGACATAAACAGGGGGGAAAGGTAATGGAAGTAGGGAGGAAAACGAAGAAGGGGAAAAAAAAAAAAGGTCCTCAAGGCACCTCAAGTACATGCCCGGGTGTAATTCCCAGTGCCCAGGGTCTCCCCTAACCTTTAAAAATAAAGTGCTCCATATCCGAAAGTGGAGATCAGAAAAATGAGGCTTCATTTTTTTAATATATACCAATCTGTGTGGGCACTCGTATGTATCAGTCTATATGGGTACTTATGTATACCAGTCTGTGTGGGCACTTGTATTTACCAGACTGCGTGGGCTCTTATATATAGCAATCTGTGTCGGTAATTATATATACCAGTCTGTGTGGGTACTTATATATACCAGCCTGTGTTTAGGATACTTATATTTTCCAGTCTATATCTCTCTGTATCTCTATTTATGTATCTGCCTATCTATCTCTCTGTATATATGTATGTCTCTCTTTATATCTCCTATCTATCCATTTATCTCTATCTGTGTATTTGTCTATCTCTCTAACAATCTGTCTGCCTGGCTGGGTCTCTCTGTATGTTTCTGTTTATACATCTCAAAGTATCTAAGGAGTGTGTCTTAATTGTGGAAGAGAAAGGGATATGGCCTAAAATTATGTGGCGCCCAGAAATGCCCCAGGTCTTTTCAGATCCTGGCTATGTCCCTGAAGTTTCCAGAATGAACCCAGACAAATTCCATTGTTATAAAACAGTTAAAAGGTAATAACATGTGGGAGGGGTGGAACATGAGTTGGCAGTCTTGTGCTGTCATGCTAAATGTAGTTGGAGCTTTTACACCAAAAACAAATAGCTTTAATGATTTTTGCAGGTCACTGATTAATAGAACCAAGGCAAATGTTCTAACTGATTAAGTTACATCAAACTAACAACTAATTAAGGCTGAACAGTGCAAACCTTAATACATAAAATGCAAGATCGTTTTTCATACTGTGGCTCCTAATTAGTCTGGAGCAGCATTTTTCATGGTGTTCAGATCACATGCTGTTACAGATCATGTTCCTAAAGCTTTTTACATTAAGAAATGTCAAAGATATCATTTGGTTCAAAGACAATGCATTTCCTATTTACTGCTATATAATGTGTAGAAATCTAAATTTGTTTTACTGTAAGAGTTAAAAAACAAAAAGGGTCATCCGGTTCTTTTAAACTATGATAGAAAACGTATTCCAAAAAATAAAAGAAAACTGAAAATGAGGTCAGTTTGAAAAACAATTCATTATCTGCATCAGACAATAAGAGCGTTTTTGAAAGGGCTTCATTAATCACAGCAAAAAAAACCAAATGACATCGCTGGAGGACGAATGGTGAATAAATTAGAAATCCAAATGCTAGTTGCTCTATTACAGGTGGTCTGCACCAGGGACCAGTAGGTGTGGGCGAAGGAACATTTGGCCTCTATTGACCCACATACTGATGTAGCCTAAACTGGGGTCACTTTAGATAAAATGCACTGATCTTATGGAGAGATGTCTTACTGGAAATAGCATTTAAAGACCTGCTGTGTTTCAATGCAAAAACAGTTACTGTAATAATAATACTAATTATTATTACAGTATATTTAGTGTATTCTCCTACAGGGCAGAGTTAATAAAAGCATCAATAAATGATGGCATTTAGCTCAAAACTGCATAAATCATGGTAAGGAAAAAAAGGAGCCCTCCAACTTTTGTTCAATGACAATATGCAGTACCAAAAATGTTGCAATTGTAGTTAATCAATCAGTGGTGTAACAAGCAATCACTGGGGGTAGACTGTATCTGTCACAGAAAATGTACTACCGGTAATATGGGGCGGCTGCCAGGCCACCCCTATTATCAACAGCAAAACAGAATGGGTCTACCTTTATTTGTTACAATTTTGGTTTTCAAACATGGATTAAAAGAATTTATCAATAAAAATTTTACAACATGCAGACACCATCATAAAAACAGTGTATGCCTTTGTGAATTGTGCCTGAAAACTGGCAAGGCAAGGATACTTATTGTACTTATTGTTATTCTTTAGATCCTTTTGCTGGTAAATAGACTATTTAATGTAAATAATGTGGTAGTGTTTCCTTACTTATCTAGATACTGAACTAGAAGAGAAAACCCTGTTGTTTATGCCAGGGCGACCTTTAGTTTCCTTAGCTCAGTGCTATATTAGAAAGTGATCTGCTTGGCATAGCTCCTATGAAATAGTGCCAGTAATGGGGTTAAGCAGGTTACATAAGGTAAAACAGAACAGCTCATAGGTGGCAGGACAGAGAAATTATAAGACAAACATCCAACAACACACAGTTCATGTCCTGGCTAGCCTCCATGAGACAGGATACACTGTACCATAATGATGCAGCATATTTCTGTTTTGAGTCTTAGTCTGGCCTATCCTTGTTACTGCCCAGGTCACCAATGAAATTGGCAGCTAGTATCAGCAAGAATTACTGTATGAATCTTACTCATGTGTGAGCCCTGCTGTTTCTCTTTCCTGTTATTTAGCACTGAAGAATACCTGATATTTACATGTATAACTGATATATTGTAGTAACAAATGTAAACAAAAAAAGCTAAAAATCAAAGCTTTTTAAGTGTAATTAAACAATACTTAATTGCAAATACTGTGTAGATTAGAAAAAATAGATACAAATTAGCCGATTGGCCAGCTGCCCTGTCTCTGCCTGCATAAAGCACCCTGAGCATGCCCAGATCCAATACAGGGGCTTTGTCTACTTAGTAGAAAGATAAACTTTATAGTTCTGTATTTTTGTAAAGAAATAAACTAAAAATACAAGTGATACAACATTAAAAAAAAAATCAGTCAAAAGTTTAGGTTTTGTTTTGAAAGGCTATAAATAATCTGTGTATAGAAAGGTTAAATCCTCCTTTTATTCTATTTCCATTTATACAGCATGATGCCCTACTTTCCACACTCCTGTTTTAAAACTTATGCAAAACAAAAACAGCAACTGCTGGTACTAAATAAAATTCAGCATATTGTTGTCTTCACATATACAATAATAGTTTATTTTTTAAAACTATTACCAAATGTAATGACCAGGAATCTAGGGTTTGGCTAATCACTAATGACGGCTAAATGGGCTGTCACCTTCAAGGCTGTACTAGCTCACAAAGAGCATGTTAAGTTGTGAAAGGGGCAGTGGTGTAACTAGGAATCACTGGGCCCCCCAGTAAATTATGATGGGGCCCCTATTTGTGCTTTACCCACAGTGGTTTTCTGGAATGAGGCTATACCTCTCCTAGGAAAAATTAGAAGATGGGGCCCCCTTTGCTCCTGGGCCCCCCTGGTAGCAGGGGATGGAAATAATTAGAAGAGGCGGGACCAGCATACTTTGTGAAATGCTGGAGAGCCAGTTATGTATACTAGGTATTTGGGGGGAGTGTTCTTATATACCATATTTTTCTACACGGATATGATACCTTATTATCTATATTCACACAGATTTTTGGTGCGTTATTTTAACATGTGGCGCACCGATTTGTGTGCATGTGCACACGGCATTGAACTCACAAAATAGCTGGGACCATGGGCAATGCTACCCAACGACCGAATTAAAGATATTCATTGCAAGTTTAAAGGGTATTGCCACCCCCCAACTTTTGTTTGTTGTAGGGTATCCCTTCCCACCCCCATCTGCTATATTTGATTTTTAAAAAAAGAAGCAGAACTCTACTTACAGATTGGTGGCCGCAGCGGTGATTGGCTAAAAGGCAGCCAATCACAGCCGCAGCTGCCGGCAAGAGAGAACGCAGCAGAAGTGAAGCACTATAAGAGTTTGGATTGTTTTTTAAGCAATCCAATATAGCGGTTGGGGGTGGGCAGGGATGCCCTATATTAAATCTATAACATTTTATACTAGGTGAAGGGCAGCCAGGTAGGGAACAGGAGGGAGGGAGAGGGGAAAGGGCTCCCCTGCGCTTGCCACTGTCATCTCAGAGGACAGGGAGGAGGCAGAAACCTTTCATACAGGAAGAAAGCTCTGACTCTTCAGTTTCCTGGACTTTGGACAAGCACTGCAAGAGAACCACAAGGAGCAGATATGTAAGGTAAAGATTTTTTAACACAGTGGGGCCAGTAGTGGGTTAAATTTTATTTTGGGGGGTGGACATGCCCTTTAAACTAAAAAAAAAAGTGGCTTCCCGTAATAAGATAATACATGGACACAGTATAAGAATGTAACCACCAGTATATTTGTTTGGTATAACGAAATGGAAAGGTTTTAGCAATTCCTTCCACTGCCATCTCCAAAGCTTTATAAAGTCATTAATGGATTTACTGGTGTATTTTATCACATAGCTTCCTGCCCAGATCCCTTATGAAATTTTATATGGATTTAGATTTACTTCTTTTGACCAATCACTCATTTCTCGCACTTGTAAATATTGTTCCAACAGCAGAAATCTAATACCTGGCTGCCATAATTCCATGAGAACAGCTGGGCAGAAAGACATTGAATCCAATCATATTTCAGAGAGAACTGCCATGTGAAAAAAAATACCCATGAAAGTTTCTCTGTTCTTGTTCCTAACGGATATATTTCAACTTTACTGCAAGCATTAGCAATAACTCATTCATCACTTCATTCATTTTCCTTTATTCTTAGTAATAACTCCAATATAACTCAATGCATTTTCTGTTACAAGTGGCTCAAATCAAGTTAAAGCACAATTAATGATAAGCAGTTCATTTGTAAACCTTGATTAATGAAAATTTCCTAAGGGTTGGAACACATAGGCCAACCCAGGTCAAATATTCCTGCCCAACACACTACCAATCAATAAAATGGTATTGACGATATTTTGGAGCAACCATTAGCATAGCCTATTAAAGACTATGTTCAAAATGTTGGTGGCATATTTCGACATGATCTATTGTAATACTGCATTAGCAGTCAATCAGGTAAAAATAGCCACCTATGCGTACGCAGCCTAATTCTTCTTCATTTATGAAACACGTTTGATAACTATATTTCAATTTCCAACAAGTGGTCATGATAAATTCTCAAAGTCTAGATATATTAATAAAAATATTTTTAATATTGTAAGTACCAATCAGCGCAATGTTTAGAGTTTCAATGGAATAATGGACGGCCGAAGCTACTGCGAGTGTGTCACTTTCAATACTCGCTCAGCCGCCACAACCTAGGGGTTAAAGTCACGCTAACCGATTCAATAGCAAGTTTAAACTTAGGTTGTGGCAGCTGTGCAAGTATAAGTTCCCATGCAGTATATTTTGGGGCATAGTTTTGCCATTTTGTTAACACCAGACTACGGCAAATGGTGTTATTTATAAACCAGATTGTTTTCAGCATGGCAATATGCGCAATAATATTGGCATTTTTATTGTATCCAGCACTGCAAATTAGAGATATAGCACCAGAACTTCTACCAATACCAGACTAAATTAGACAACATTACAGGTGGTCTTTAGCAGTTGAAAAACTCACGTATATGTGGAAATAAGACCCCACTTTTTTTTGTGAAATAGTGAAAATCTGAAACTGGAAAGGCGGAAATTGACAGTGGCAAGTGATGCGCATGTGCATAGCGTACCAAGTCCATCGGCCTGTCAGAGGAAGCAGTGGAGGAGCGAGAGACAAGGTAAGATCCTTACCTTCACTACCGGATCCTGAACATTTTATTGAAGAACGGGAAGTAAGGCTCAGCTCCTTTACCTCCCCTTCTTCAATAAAACTGAATTGAAAAAAGTGATTTTAGCAGTGGAGATACCCTTTAACACTTAAAAATACGAATGAATGATTTTCACCATGTTGCATGGCTGCAGGTAGCAAAAAGAAAATTGGCTATATGTGGCAGTATGAGCTTTTACTCTGACTTAACAATGCTTTAATTTTATATTGAAAAGAAAAAAAGGCCAGAAAATATTTAAATTAAAAATTCTAACAATGCTGCAAAACAAATATTATTTTAAGGGATTATTTCAATCACTAGGATCTTTCTAAATTGCACTCATTTGCTTTGAACCGCAACTGTTGTGTTGCTGATCCGCCTACTTATGGCCCAGGGCTTAACGGATGGGAAGACATGCTCTGCAAGAAGCATGGATCAGATGCAACAAAACATGCATCAGACTTAAAAGACAACTAAAGCCTCAGAAAGACACTTTTTCTGAAGGAAGAGCATCCTATATAATAAAATGCTAAACCTGCGTCCGTGAATTCGTGTGTGGCTTTTCATCTTCTGCGGATGCGTGAGAGGAGAGTGGGAAGGCTCCTGTGCGATGCCAGATGTGTGTGTATGTCCGCGGACGAGAGAGAGAGACAGAGAAAGAGATCTAGCGCCGGGCTTAACTGGCTAGTCTTTATATAAAAGCAGTAATCTGTGTCTGGCCACTTATTTTAATATGGTTATTGGGGAATTTCCCTTTCTAATATAGGGTTTGTGTTTTATTTGCCAACATCCCAGTATCAAACAATGTGGTCACTGACCATTGTGTTATTTACACACACTCATTCCTAAGATAATTCAGCGAATTCACACCCACTAGTAGCCTCTAGCCCATCCTTTTACAGGACAGATTAGGCAAGGGACCATGTGACTGAGGTCAGGGGTGTGGATATTCAACATATATATATATATATATATATATATATATACAGTTTTTTTATCCAGTTCTTCAGGGATTACATTTACTTTAATGCCATTTACTGTAGTGAGATTTTAAAGTTTATTAGATTATTTTCAGATTTTGGAGTGTTTGTAGATTTTTATAAGTTATTTTCAGATTTTGGAGTGTTAACATTTGGGTTTATTTTTCCTTTAACCAACCTGTCAGCATAATGAAATGAATAATATTTTGTCAAGAAACCACAATTATTAACCAGCATATGGAAGTAAAGGTCCATGTTTCTGAAGCCCTTTCTGAAGTCCTCTGGTTCTCCGACTTAAAAGGATACAGCAGGGGTTTCTTTGCAGCCATGCAGAATCAACTATAAACCAGCTTGGCTGTCAATGATTTTATTTTTACCTTTTTGATTGCAAAAGTTTAGGTGCAGTAGAGCGAAGGGATTTAAAGGTTAAAATAAGGTTATTAAATAATTCTTAGTTTGATGGGAAGCCACCCTATGGACTGCAGTATAGGGGTTGCAGGTTCTCTTTTGGAGTGAGATGATCCGAGCTGCCAAGTTTAAAACAGACTGGAGAGGAGAGAGGTGACAGGCAAGGAGACCAAGTAAATGAATGCTACAGCAGTCAAGAAGGGAGATTATAAGGGCATGCATGTCATTTTAGTAGTAGAGCGAGAGAGAAAAGGGCATTCTTGGCAATATTGCAAAGGAGAAAACAACATGTCCTAGTGACATTGTTTATGTGATGATGAAAGGAAAGAGAGGAGTCAAAGAGTACTCCAAGGCAGCGTGTAGATTCAACTGGGTTAATGACCATATTGTCAATAGAGATGGAGAAGGGTGGAGTAAAAATGATTAATTCATTTTTAGACAGATTGAGTTCAAGGCGGTGGTAAGCCATCCAGGTTGAAATAGAGAGCCGACATTTAGAGTTTAGAGACTGAACTTCAGGAGTTAAGGTTCGTACACACGCTCAATTTGTTAGCGAGCAACGGCCAAGAATCTCCCATGTGTATGCGTTCAGTCAGGGGTCGTTCGTTGATCCGCCTGGCAAATTGGCGAACGACCCCCAACCAAACGAATACACACGGGGGTCGTTGCTCGCTCTCAAATTGAGCCTGTGTACGAACCTTTAGCGGAACTTAAGAGGAAGTCTTATTAGCAAAAGAGACAGAGAAAGATGTTAGAGAGATAAGACGACAACTACGCCGCAGCTTGATTTCGGATGCCCAGAGAATATAGAATTTATATATGAAGAGAGTGTTCCACAGAATCACAGGCAGATGATTTTAGGAGTAGCAGCTGTTAATAACTGCTGTCCAGCTTGACCCGATTACTATTGTAACTTTAACAAGTAGAGTCTACCTCCTTCTGGGATCAAAAGATGGAGTCAAGCACCTACAGGTTGAAACTTAACATTTACCATATTTGAAAAATAATAAAATTGCATCAGCAAACATAGACACATCTCTGACATGTGTGTGCCATCTTGAACTTCATCAGGAGTACTATAAATACTTCTAATATACATACTGTAAAAGTTTGTCAAGGGGTACACTATTTCTTATAATACACACATTTTAATTTTAAGACCCACTTAACTTAGCAGATATAAAAGGAAACAAGTTTGCTATACTTTATACCATCAACTTTCCCTTTGATAATTCTATTTTAGCTACTTGAATTTTGTTGCATACAGAAGTTTAGATTTTTTTTTTTATTATTTAAACACATACATTCAGATTAGAGGTTTTATACCATTATCTAAAGTCATTCTTTGGGACAGAGCTGTATGGCTTAAGGTATAACATAATATTTTCTTTCAGTGACACTGCTGGCAGGTTTCTATATACAAAGACATAATTCAGTAGCTTTCAGAGAAGGTAAAGGTATTAGATTAGTTTGTCAGAACCTAGATTATAGTAATATGCAGAGGAAGATTTCCTAAGCAAAGGATATTGGTTTCTACACTTTAGGCCTGCAGGGCCACAGGAATGTTGCTGACAAACAATTACAAATATATGCTTTGCCCTTGAAATCTCATATCAAAAGCATGCAGGCTTGGCAGACTTTTGTTTTAGCTGCATTAAATGAGCAAATCTTCCTATACAGGAAAATAACATGCACAATAAACAACTCAAGCCCTAAAAAACAGTTTCAGAACAGAAAATTACAACATCTCTATAGAGATTCTACCCGCAGCCGAGGGAAATTTACGGGGTTTCCCACCCCAACCTGTGTGTTCCTAGTATAAAGCAAAACTCCATGTTAACACAAAGAAGGTACAATGAACACACAAAGGGCTTCATTGTAAAACCATTGTGTTTATTGATAATAAGTGGTGTGACATTTACTACACCTCTATCCATTTGTGCAGTCCCAAGCAGCAGCGTAACTATAGATCTGCCTAATAGACACTGCGATCAGCTGTTTTTGGGACTCCATTAAAGGGCATGTCCAGGCTAAAAAAATCTTTTCAGCAGCTTCACATTATACTTAAATGCCAAAGTTGCCCATGAAGTGACTTACGTAACCTGGTCCCTCGGCCACTCTGCACTGCTCTGCCAGTGCTTCTTTCTGGTCGCGGCTGTCATTCAAGATGTGCAACAGGAGTTTGGGGGGGAGAGTGTGCCTTTGTATAAAACGTTTTTTTGGGCTGGGCATGCCCATAAATGGGACTTTCACAAATGGATAGCAGCGTAGTAAAGCATGGATTTAGTCACTGCCACAACAGCCTATATTAAATCTAGCCAGGTGCTGGGGAGGGAGGTGTGACAAAGGGCCCTTCACTGGAGTTGGCCATTCCATGATTGCACCAGATGAGGTGGAAGTTCCACATTAGCACATGATCATGCCATAGGCAGAGGTCCCAGTCCACACTTTTGCTGAGGAGACCCAGCACTAGGCAAAAGTGTGGTAGAATCCCAATCCTGCATCTGATAATAAAAAAATTCCACTTTTTAATTTTGGCCCCTTATGTGATTAAGACACCCCTGCCATAAGACATCAAATTTAAGGCACACTGACATTATATCATTAAAGATAAAAGACAGACATGTATTTATCAGGAACATACCAAAAAAACCCATTTTAAACAAAACATTGCAAGGCAAAAGTGACAATCTAAGTAAAGACATGTGACTGCACAAGCAACGGCTGACTAACGTCCGTTTGGCCCCGCCCCAGACACTTAGCCCCCCATTGTTGGGAAGTATGTTAAAACAATGTATCATTTGTCTTTCTGTGTAATTCTTAAAGAGACACTATACTGAAAAAATTACTTTGCCTCATCTTAATCTATAATTGAATACATGTAAGTAGCGTGTGTTGCTGCATGCCTTCAATCCAGCACAAATTTTGTTTAGGAGCAGTATCCCCCCTCCCTCTTTTAACCACTCCCACTTCCATCGACCTGACTTTTTCCCCGCAAACCAACTGTCGAGCCTGCACACAGCATTCCAACTGTCAAAACTCTGTCACCATTCCAGCTACAGTAAAATTACTCACAGAAGAATAGTTTTTGAGAGCAAGGAACTTGATTGACAGCTGAACTATAAGAAGTTTTAGATATGTAAAGAAATAGGGTTGGATCAACAAAAAAATGAACAGTGGAGGTTGGGAAGAATTATAGTTTCCAGTTATGGTCAATTTAAAATAACCTATTTTTCATTAGAGATGCCCTTTAAAGTCTATGTTTCATTTCGCAGAATTCGATTCAATATGAGTAAGGGAGGAGCACTTGCTCCTATCTCCCACAATATCAGCAACTTAAGATGAGCGATCCTGCAGTCTGTCTCCCTCTGCTGCTGTTTTTGCCTTCAACACATTCCAGGGGTTTGCGACACAGCACTTATAATACACATGGTCACTTGTGCACACAGAGGCGAGGGGAGTCGGCAAGAGAGAGACAATGTTGGTTTTTGGGCCTAGGCACTCTCTTTCGTGGCTTTTAGCCAGTGCCTAGCAAGGTGCTCCCTCACCGGGTCATCTACCAAGGACCTATAGCTATAGCACAAGCAAAAAAACTGTGAGGGGCACACTTGAAGTGTGAATCACCAAGTCTTTATTTAATCACAAGCACACAACCTTTTCAGGACTTGTCTCTTAGGAACTTGTAGGGTTGGCACTTGTTTGCATAGAAACCTGAGAATTACCAGGAATCTACACATAAGAATAATCAGTAAACGATAGCTTATTTTAACAGTGCAATTCACACTCTTGTGGTTTTTGGAATTCTACTGGTATTTTTTGATAATTTTCCATAATGTGGTGATATAAGCAGGCATTAGGAAAGTATACAATCTTCATTCATTGAGCTGTATTACCAAGATTAATGCTTTATACTTCAGATAGGTTATGGAGTTTTAAAATGGCAAATCAATTTGTGGCATTAAGAAATTCTTCTGTAAGTTTCCCTGCGGACATTTTTGCAGAGATGGCTATTTTGAGATGGACATAAACGGTGACCAAGCTATGAATACTGATTTCTATTTTATGACAGTTAAGCAGTATTTAAGCAATGGACATATTTAAACTATATTTTCAGAATTAATCCTAATTTTAGTAAAATCTTTCAGAGAAAAGTAAAGTCTGATAAATACTGGATATACAATAACATAACTGCATTAACAGAACGGCATGGTCAAACGAAACAAAAAAAGTACTGCAATAACAAACACAGAAAGAGAAACGTATTAAACTGAAGTTCACCTCACTAATGAAAAATTATAAACTGGTAAATCATCCCCAATCCCCAAAACTGCAATAGTAAGAAAACTTGAGAGATGTAAGTGTAACCTGAAATGCTGCCTTATGTTCTGTTACCTCTCTTTCTGCTTCCTTGTTCTACCAGATAGCAGCTGTCAGTCATGGATCAACAGATGACATCACAGCCAATGACTGAATGCTATGAGAGCTTAGAGAGGGGGAAGGTAGATTAAGATTAATGTTTTGCTACATAACAGATTAGCTATACATCATCTTTCTAACTATTGTAGTGTTGTTTTTGGGGAGTGATTCACAGCATTCCAGTGATTAAACCCTGTCTATCCTGAGAGTAGTTCACTTGTAGTAAATTTTCTTTAATAAAACTAAATAATTAACTAAATCACCATAAAGCAGTTATCATATCTTCTAGATAAATTACACAGGTAGGTATGATTAGTTTCCAATAAAACACTGTAAAGAATCCCCAGGGCCCTTTTTAAAGTATAAGTGCACTGTAAAATCACGTTATGTTCATTTGGAAGCTGCAGCTTTAAAAATACTGTTGCCATGTTTTTGTTTTTTTTACCTATACCCCTCCAGAGCCTAGCTTTGTGCCTTGGAAGTTGCTGACATCTTGTTACTGGTTTGCTGAATGTTAAGCTCCACCCCTCTGAGATTTCCTCTGCTTTCTCCTGCTTGAGCCTCAAACAGTAATGCCTGTAAGTTCTGTGCACGTGCGTGTGCATGGAACTCACAAGCATTATCGTTTGAGGCTCAAGCAAGAGAAAGCAGAGGAAATCTCAGAGGGGTGGAGCTTAACATTCAGCAAACCAGTAACAAGATGTCAGCAACTTCCAAGGCACAAAGCTAGGCTCTGGAGGGACATAGGTAAAAAAAAAAAATATGGGAACGGTATTTTTAAAGCTGCAGCTTCCACATGAACATAACTTGATTTTACAGTGCACTTATACTTTAACCTTGTTCCTGTTCTGGGGCAGTATCCAGTAAGCATAATTCTTGAGACTTGCTTCTCTTATACAGTACAGTATGTAGATTACATTTAAAAAACTAAATGGCTGTTTATGGAACACAGGAGCTATATTAATCCTTGAGCTAACTCACAAGAAGGGTATAGAAACATACCAAGATCTGCTTTCAGGAAACCACAAAGCAGTTATAATATCGTCTAGATAAATTACATGGGTAGGTATGATTATTTTGCAATAAAACACTGGTAAGAATCCCCAGGGCCCTTTTTAAACTGGTTCCTGTAATGGGCAGTTTCCAGTAAGCTTAAGTCTTGAGACTTGTTTCTCATACACAGTTTTTAGGTTACCGGTACATATGAAAAACACATGGTGCTTGCTTGCATTGACAGATAACAACATTAGGCAGCAGAAGCAAGTTGCTCTTTCCGAGTTATAAGCATGTTATAAGAATAGCTTATGATTTACAAATCAATAAAGTAATGTTCATTGCTGACAGCGGACCAGTTAGTTATGTAATACGAAGAAACAATAGCACATAGGGGAATCTTTACCATAAAAAGTTAAATTAATATTTGAGAAAGTGCAATCCCAAAATGAAAATGCTATAGGCATGACGTTTACAGCTCAGCTTATTGTTGGCATCTCGCTCAGAAAGGGCCATGGATCAAGTGAGACGCCAGCACTGAACCAGCAAATATTATGCCCACAGCAGTTTAGTTTTGAGAGTGAAATTCTTTACCCAAATTGAAATAATTTCAACCAGAACAATATGATAAACACCCCATTCACCGTGGGTTCTATTTGTATAGTAATTACAAAACAGTCATTTATTTTTCGTACATAATCGGAAGGTTAGCAAGTGAATTTGTGCAAAGGTATACTGAAATGTATTCTTTTTTTTTCTGTTAAGTACAATTGCATCTGTTTTGTCTGGGTCTGTTTATAGTGGACCCAATCTGTCTACTGTACAACTTTTTATTTTTGCTTTAATAGCTCTCTGGACAAACAAGACAAAAAGGACTATGTGCAGAGATGTAGAAATGTCTGGGTATCCTGGTCTTATAATTAGAAACTGCACAACAGCAAGAAACATCTCATTTAAATACTAGATTCTAAAAATAACACTAACAACAGAAGGAAGATTTCCATTTTCTCTGTATCACTTCAACATATTTCAAACTATTATCTCTCCAAAATGTGCTTATAATTGTAAGTAAAGTTTTTCAATATCTTTATAATGTCGTTTTCTAAAGAAATCACTTAAGCATCATACACATGTGCAATCTAATCTAATTAAATATCTTTTAGCCTAAAGAAGGTAAGAAGGTTTTACCATGATCCAACTCCAGACAAAGATTGTAAACAGCGACTGGCCTCTTGTTACGCTGTCTCCTTGACTGCCTTGGAGGAGCACTAGGAGGTAAAATTGACATAGTGTCTGGTTCCACTACTGGGTCAGCAGGAGAGTTTTTAAAAATCTGAACACAAAAAAAATAAAATGAACAAGTTATTTACACTTAAAGGAAATACACCTGGACTTCAGGCAGCAGATGTAGAGTTTATTCATAAATATAATAGTAATTTTTTAGTAGTAATTCAAAACATACATTCTATATATGTTAACTTGAAAAAAGTGACACATCAGAGCCTGGGAGGGAGGGACCTAGAGTGGGGTTTTAGAGTGGTTTTTAAATTATATCCTCAACCAAGCACAATATGTAAATGTAGGAATAGCCCTAAGGCCCAGTACATGTGTCAACCTTGACATTATTCTTTGGACCAAAAGACTACCGATCAATAAACAGTAGTCTGGCAACCAGACAAAAATGGTTGCTGACATTTGTCACTACTGATCACATGGCCCATTGAGGACCATAATCAACCGAAATCTGTCTGATTTGGTCAGCCACGCCTATCAACCAAAATATAGCATTGATCGATCAGTCCAAATCGCTGTCTAGTGTGTACCGGGCCTAAGACCACATATTTATGTCACACTGGACATATATTTAAGCATAACGTAGAGACATTAAATGAACAGGCAGGTAGGTAAACCTGAAATAAATAAAAAGGTTAATTTAGAAAGCGTTTGTTCTATTGATTAATTTAACAACAGCAGCCTGAACCTTTGTGATGGGTGAATGTTAAAGGGTCACTGTACTCACAAAAACAACTTTGTATAATCTGAATGCCAGGGTAGTAAAATGATATTACTTACATGCGTGCCTGTGCCTGCTTTGTTAGTGAATTTTCAATGTTTAGAAACTGCTCCAAACTGGCTCCCACCTCCCTTAGTCACTGCCCACATGTAAATCAAGCCGACACTGGATACATTCATTTACATAATAAGGAGCCTTCACAACCGACACTATACAGCTCATTAACATATCTTCCTGACACTGCTGAGAGTGAGTGGGGTAGAGGGGCTGCTGCTGTTTTAGACACTTTCTCCCTCTCTTCTAACAGGCAAGTACATGCTGCTGATAGTGGGTGGGAGAGGGGGGCTGCTGTTTCTGCCCATACCTGGTTTGAGTGACAAGTCTTTCCCTGTACATCATGTTATTTAAAATGAATATGTCTGAGAATCTACAGCTCGGATTTCAAATCTAAAAAATGTGTTGAAGTAGTGGACCTTTACGCTATCTAAAGTTATCATTTTTGAAAATTCGATTTTTGGAAGTATAGATAACCTTTAATGCAATGCTTGGCTATACAATTAAATAATATCATGTAGTCCAGCCCACCTCTACCATGAGCTACTTTGTCAGAAAATGTTCTTATTTTACTTAATTTCATTTTCAAAATTTCCAAATCATTATCATATACATTTTTATATATTTAGCACATTCTCCTGAATCTCTAATACACTGGCAGACATAATATTATTATAATAGCCGTACAGAGTTCAAAAACAATACTTAATGGGTAGAAAATAAAAACAGTACACACATATCAAATAATGTAATATGTAGCCAAACCTCAAAAATGCAATAGAGTCAAAAGGAGAAACATAGAGGATATAGGCTTATCTAAAAACAGCACTTTATTATATTATAATAAAAGTAGTATCAATGAAGTATCAAGAAGTGTGTGTCAAAAAATCTCAGCCTAGTATAGTAGTCCTCCCACCCTATGCATAGATCAACAAATACCTATACATACAAAAGAGCACTAGCCCCCAACAAAGCCCTATAGTACTTATCACTCCATCAGGGCTAGGCGTTTTTCCAGATCATAGAAAACATGGCAACACACCAAAAACGCGTGTTTTCGGGTGTGTTGCGATTTGCGTTTCGCATTTTCCCTCATATATGACAGCAGTGGTAAAATATTCAGATCCAATTTTTTTTAAAAATCATTAAATATTTAAAGGACTCCTCAATTGGCATGAAATATTGATAAAGCAGTCCCATATCTTTTCCCACCTATCGAATGGCATAATTATGGCATTGATTTATTCCAGTTAATACATATCCCAGAATATTTTCCAAACTTGTGAAATTATTTTCATTGTTTCTGACAGACTCATTAGAGGCATCTAAAAACATGATACTGTAGTATAGTCAGCATTTAAGACAATTTTTCCCATATATGGACTCAAATTTAGACCTTTTATCACTCTATTTGATCTTATTTCAATTGCCACTACTTCAACTACCAGTGCAAATAGCAAGGGGAAGAATGGACAACCTTGTTTCCCCATACAATACAAAGGATTCGGACAATTTGTCATGTATATATATTTTTTGCCTTCTGTTGATTATATAATAATCTTATCCAGCTATGTACTGTGACCCAAAACCAAAATCTTTATTAGCTCCCACAGAAATTCCAATTCCACTGTATTAAAAGCATTCTGTGAATCTAATGATAATAGCGTCCGCTGACCTATGTTATTGTGGTTAATCTGAGGTTGAATTAATGTTCTCCTGATATTCATTGATTTAGTTGTCCCAGGCATAAACCTTTTTATCATCTGATACCAAGGAGAGAATTACTTTTTGTAGCCTCCAAACATCTACACCCAGTTCAGTGGGTACCTTCTGTAGAAATGCTTCTGTGGGCTTTGTTCTGTGTGCTTCCTTCTCTGCAACTTGGTAACTGCTTTTCTGCAACTCTGTAAGTCTGTTCTGTAACTTACTTAAGACATCCTGCAGCCGCTCGCTCGCTCTCTGTACTGGCGCGGGCTGACGTCACTACTCAGCGACAGGCGGTGATGTCAGCCGGTGCGCTAGTACAGGGAGTGAGAGAACGGCTGCTGGATTTCTAAAGTAGGTTACTGACTTGAGTATAAACCTAGGTCGAGTTTTTAGGCTGATTTTACAGCCTGAAAACCTTGGTTTATACTTAAGTTTCAGGGTGTAGGTAAGCTTTCTTATTTAGTCATTTTTCTTCCTGCAGGGCTTATTTGCTGTTGAATCTAATAACCATTAAATTTGCAAGCTATGTGCTCTATTCCTATGCACTGTAAGTAATCCCCATACACATTGCTATATTATGAAATGATCATTCCAGTAATAATTGCAATGATAGTAATTCTTAAAGGGCAATTATAGTGAAAAAAACACTTTGTCTATATACAATGTACAGATCACTTAGTATAAGCTGCCTGACTTGTTGCTTTGTGGCTTCGTTTCTTCACACTAGCAGAAGTTTGAACCAAGTTGTGTAGTTCCCCCTCCCCTCTCTGTCTAGTACCCCTCAAGCAGTAAAGGGCTGTATGAAAAGTCCGGACATGCTCAGTTGAAAGCACTTTTAATGAAGTGCCGACATCCTGTTGACCCCTCCCTTCCAGAGCTAGACTGCAAGCAAGCAAAGTGTGGGAGAAAGTAGCAATATGCTGAAGGGAGGGGCAGAGAGGAGGACAAGTGGTGCTGAGATTCTGCCTGTTCTCTAAGTTTGCTAATTATTTGTTTTTTGTACCTAAAGTTCATATCTCTTCCCCTGCTTAGCTGAGATCAGAATCACTGAAGAGAGAGAGTCAGTGTAGCAGCATCCGCTGTAGTGAGAGACCTTCACAAACACAGTGAAACTGCTTGTTATCCTGTTACATTTCATTTGCTTTAGTCTATATCTTTCATAGATTGCACTGTATGTCTTGTTTGGTATATAGTCTGTATTACTGTATTGTTACATATACTTTATTAATGTTTACTTGGTGATGTCCATTTGAGTCACTGGTTTTGTATGTATATAAGAGAGGAGGGACTGTTTTATGGTGTGTTATGCTCATATTGCTGGGTTAATGGTTTATTGATTGTGTTCAGCACTACAGAATTTGACTGCACATGGTACTTGTGGGCAGAGATGAATTAAGATCATATGGGGCCATCATTTAGGGCCCCCTTTTTTGCTACATATATTGTATAGACTGTTTTTTGTTACTGCTTCTGAAGATGGGCCCCCAGAAGTTTCCTGGGCCCTAGGCAGGTGCCTAGGTTTGCCTTGTGGATAATCCTGCTCTGCTTGTGGGTGAGGGAGTGTGTGACAGTACTGCATGGGAGCTTTGGATTGTGTGGGTGTGTTGCCTTTGAGTGACAGATGAGGTGTAGCAGCTCCTACAAATCACAGCATGTTAAAAGGCACCCTATAATTGCCCTTTAAGCGATGTCTAATAGGCCCAAGGATTCTAATATTCTGGGTCACAAGTTGTGATGAGTCCCAGTTTCGATTCAAAAGTGCTGGTCCAAATTGAAAATCAACAATTTGGAAATTACATTTTTAATGACAGTTTTCAAATGATCAAACTAAAGAATTCTTATTCAATTGGGTTGGAATCGGATTTTCAGAACTCCAATGGTTCCACGGAACCACTGTCAGAACGAAACTTAGCCAGTTACATTTATCTCTAATAATAAGATGGTTAAAATATTCACTGTCCATCCGTGGTTCATAAAATACTGCTTAATTTTACTATTTTCTATTAAAAGTATTTCTTTTTATCTACTTGCTTTATATCAGCCTGCAGAGTAGAAATGTGCACTTGACTTCAATGATAGTAATAACCCAACATAATGCGCCCGTACTTTTAGATTCTGCTAATATTCTCTACACGTTGATAATTACATTTTAGAAAAATCCATTTTAAAATAAATGCCCTGTTGTGCATCACTGTTAAGAAACCGGAAATTCAACACGAATGCAACATTTTTATAATATGAGTTTAAATAATTTGCCTGTTAAGCTGTTTCAGTTAAAAATTCCATCTTTCAAGCATTATTTGCTGGCAGAACCATACTGCCCCCTTATGTGTTTTGCACTAGAGTCTGGAAGAATTACAAAGATTTCTTGCTAGCACTAGTTTCCAAGGCTTCAAACCTACACACAAGAAAGAACATTATATAAAGTGGAAGGTCAAATAGACATTCATGGTATTAAGAATAATAGTAGTAATGAATTATTGATACAAAAACTGCAATTAATACTAATCACCCCTGTCTATGAGCATTGGTATTATAATGTGTGGGTTCTAGATTAATTTGCTATTTATGATGCTTGTGCCGATACAAACATTATTTACCAGGGAGCGCTGCGGCCAAGCAGTGCTCTCTCCTACTCTTAAAGACGCGCTAACTAATTTACGATTAGTGCAACTTTAAGCCTCGGTTTGTGGCGGCTGTGCGAGAACTGGAAGAAACACTTGTGCAGCCATTGCAAGCCTATTTACCAGATGCTTCATGGCTGTTTGCACGTAATTATTTAAAGGAGAACTAAACCCAATTTTTATACTCCAGAATCTGAAAACACCCCCCCTAAAAACACCAATAAGCTATAAAATAACACTTCAGTAAATTGTGTTAAAGTAAATGTAAGCATGTTAAGAACTGTATGAAGTGTCTGTGTGTATGTGCAGTTTCAGACCACACCTCCTGGCCTCAGTCACATGCTTCCTTGCTTTATCTGTCCTGTAAAAGGATTGGCTACAGATACTAATGGGTGTGACCAACTGTAAAAGTTTCTGCCATAGCTAAGGACTGAGCATGTGCAGAACATAATGGTCGTTGACCAAACTGTGTGATACTAGAATGCTGTGAAGTAAAGCACAAACCATATGTTATTTAGGTAAATTTCCCAGCACCCGTATCAAAATGACAGGTAAGACACAGATTACTGGTTTTATATTATGGTGTTCTGCCATCTGGTTCAGTGTTGTTCTGTGGCTTTAGTTTTCCTTTAAAGCCAGCATATAGTGGATGTTAAATACTTACATGCGGGTGAGATTCACCCAGAGCTACTTGGGTGAATCTCCTTAAAAGGGTTTTAGGGTTCTCCCCCCTTTTTTCTTTTTTGTAGCTTGTTTCCCACCTTTATTTTTGTGTGACATCAGGGCTAATTATTCTGGCATGGTGCAGACTCCCAGTCCCACTTACTGCTTTGGATTGTATAACAATAGTAACTTTTTAGCCAAGTCTAATTACAGTACCCTCTAATATCACTACAATTTACATCAGGAATACATAAACTTAAAGGGTATCTCCACTGGGAAAATCATTATTTGGTATTCAGTTTTACTGAAGAACAGGAGGTAAAGAAGCTGTGTCTTACCTTCCATTCTTCAAAAAAAAGTTCAGGAGCCGGGGGAAAAGGAAAGGTACTTACCCGATCTCTCACTTCTCTGCCACATCCTCTGACAGGTCCAGATGGACTTAGCACTCTATGCATAGAAGTTTAAAGATACCCTTTTAACTTCTATAATCTTCTAAAACAATCCGTGGAGCACTCCAACGTCTAATTCAAAGAAACAAATTTATTGTGTAATTAGTTTCCTTTGAAATAGACGCTGCAGTGCTCTGCGGATTGTATTACAAGTTGGATATTCCTGTAGCGATTATACAGCACCCGGGCGGTGCAGAGAGCGAGCGAACACCGTACATTTATATATATATTTTGTTGCGGCTTGAGGAGTGTATAGTCCTGAAATGTCACCTGATGCAACAGGATGTAATGGTTCTATTTAAATAAATTTTATAGAATGCTGCACAATCTGGACTTTTTTCTATTTGGAGATTGAGGACTGCAGGCAGGCCCCCCTGTGCATGCACCTTACACACACCCTGATATATCTGTAGTGCTGTTGGTTTTCCTTTTTTCTGTTGAAAGGATTCAACCCAACAAACAAATTTGTCGTTTTTTTTAAACAAGTCATTGGAGTGCACTGATCTGTTTTACCATTCAGTAAGTATACGGTCTATAATAATCCAATTCCCTGGTTATAAATAATGCTAAGTAAATAACTGGCGACAAATACTAAAATCACGCAAAACACTTGTTAAATAGTAATAAAGATATAATAAGTAATAAAGGTTCTTTATTAGAAAATACAGTGGTCTGCAAAAGTATTCGGCCCCATTGAAGTTTTACACATTTTGTCACATTACTGCCACAAACATGAATCAATTTTATTGGAATTCCAAGTGAAAGACCAATACAAAGTGATGTACACGTGAGAAGTGGAACGAAAATCATACATGATTCCAAACATTTTTAACAAATCAATAACTGCAAAGTGGGGTGTGCGTAATTATTCAGCCCTGAGTCAATACTTTGTAGAACCACCTTTTGCTGCAATTACAGCTGCCAGTCTTTTAGGGTATGTCTCTACCAGCCTTGCACATCTAGAGAAATCCTTGCCCATTCTTCTTTGCAAAACAGCTCCAGCTCAGTCAGATTAGATAGACAGCGTTTGTGAACAGCAGTTTTCAGATCTTGCCACAGATTCTCGATTGGATTTAGATCTGGACTTTGACTGGGCCATTCTAACACATGGATATGTTTTTTTTTAAACCATTCCATTGTTGCCCTGGCTTTCTGTTTAGGGTCGTTGTCCTGCTGGAAGGTAAACCTCCGCCCCAGTCTCAAGTCTTTTGCTGACTCCAAGAGGTTTTCTTCCAAGATTGCCCTGTATTTGGCTCCATCCATCTTCCCATCAACTCTGACCAGCTTCCCTCTCCAAAGAACCCCCAAAGCACGATGCTGCCACCACCATATTTGACAGTGGGCATGGTGTGTTCTGAGTGATGTCCAGTGTTAGTATTTCGCCACACATAGCGTTTTGCATTTTGGCCCAAAAGTTCTATTTTGGTCTCATCTGACCAGAGCACCTTCTTCCACATGTTTGCTGTGTCCCCCACATGGCTTGTGGCAAACTGCAAACGCACCTTCTTATGCTTTTCTGTTAACAATGGCTTTCTTCTTGCCACTCTTCCATAAAGGGCAACTTTGTGCAGTGCACAACTAATAGATTCCCCCACCTGAGCTGTAGATCTCTGCAGCTTGTCCAGAGTCACCATGGGCCTCTTGACTGCATTTCTGATCAGCGCTCTCCTTGTTTGCCTGTGAGTATAGGTGGACGGCCTTGTCTTGTGTGTTCTTTGGACTCCATGGTGTTGTTGCTCCCAAGATTCTCTTAGACAACCTCTGAGGCCGTTACAGGGCAGCTATATTTGTACTGACATTAGATTACACACAGGTGCACTCTATTTAGTCATTAGCACTCATCAGGCAATGTCTATGGGCAACTGACTGCACTCAGACCAAAAGGGGGCTGTTTAATTACACACACTCTACTTTGCAGTTATTGATTTGTTAAAAATGTTTGGAATCATGTATGATTTTCGTTCCACTTCTCACGTGTACATCACTTTGTATTGGTCTTTCACGTGGAATTCCAATAAAATTGATTCATGTTTGTGGCAGTAATGTGACAAAATGTGGAAAACTTCAAGGGGGCCGAATACTTTTGCCAACCACTGTATGCATTGACAACTTTTCACTATTATTTTATATTTACAGGTGAAGGTAGGGAAAAAAAATAAATTTAAATGGTAATTTTCTCATATATCTTTGAAACAATTTCTGTAAGAATTTTATACAAAAATGAAAAGGAAGAAATCATTACAGTAAAATCGAGTGTAGATCTATACTTTAGAGTGCAATGGGTTCAGTAATACCAAAGTATTACTGGTAAACCCATGGCATACCGTTGTTTTTACAATATCACCTGGTCCACACACATCTGAGGGAAGAAAACCTTCTAGGAGAATAAAAGTTGGACCACCAATTTGTTGCTTTTGCATTTTAGCTGTGTCATTATAAAGCAAAGGGTGTTCCAGTCTGTTCCAGACTCTACATGCAACAGTAGAAGTGACATGGCAGATAGGAATGAGATTGCAAAGTCAAAAGTTATGTAGCCCTCTGGTTACACACAATAGAAGTTTGGTATTTATAGTCTGGATTGGCGCTACAGGAGTCCTGTGTCTCTGCTATATGAGAGAGCAGAAATTACAGATTTATAGACCACAAGAAGAAAATAGACATCATGGCACTCTCAAATGCAAATGTATTTATTGAAAAATTACACCTTTTATTAGAGGGGGTAATATTGATAAACTACTCCTACAAAGCGAATGTAGATGGATTTATCAATTACAATGTTTATCCCCTCTAGGACTGAATAAGGAATGGGATCTGGCTCCTTTCATATAGGACGATAACCCTTTGGTTATGGAACCATTGATGTATGGACCTTTGGAGGAATAAGCTTATTAACCGAATTTTGGTTCGCTGGAGGGGAAAAATAGCTGCTAACATTTGTGTGGATAACCCAAGGAACCTTTGCTGGTTGTTTATGGACCTTTATGACATTTATGATTCAGGCATGTGGGACCATATAACAATAGCTTGATAAACTTGATGGAGAAAAGATTTGCGAGCCGTAATAGCCGGACCTGTCTGATTATCCTATTCGAGAACTTAAAATTTCTTTATTTCTTATCATTTAGTTCACCATTTATGGACTAAAACCAGAATCATCATTAAGGTATTTGTGAACAGCATATAAAGTTGATACAGATTTATGATAGGTTGGCAACATTAGTTTGCCAACATGGTTAAATCTGATACTGTATATATGGCCATATATACTGATGCCTGTATAGTGATAATATTACAAATTAATAATATGATATTGATTTATTATGGTGAATTTGTTTTGGCTAATGAACCGCTAACCCGTTCTGTCCATCCTTAAATGTACATTTAAATCTATTTATTTATTGTGCTTTAGATAATTTGGTGATCTTATGCTAATCTATACTCCAGGCTTGGTCCACTTTATCCGGTCCCACTATGCATACTGTACTGTGCCGTTGGTTTACCATTGTGACAGACACGGGCTAGATACTATGGCAACCAAGCTCCTCCTAGATCTCACTGGCGGAATAAGTGTGTCTTTGGTTGCCTAGGTGGGCTTGTGTACGGACGGAGACTAGTGTGGATGCGCATGCGTGAACTATATGCGTTCCACACTGGTCCTCTCGCGTCACTTCCTATGAGACATCGGACTGTTGCGGACTTTCAGTCTGAGGGTATTAATAACCGAGCACGTGCACGGATATCCTTGAGCTGCAGAAGAAGCCTATTGTTGCTAGGCAAAACGCGTTCAGCGGATGGATAGTTTTATATTTCATATTGTTCACATGGCCTTGTGGAATAAAAAGGGTTAACATCCACTCAGGGTTTGGGCTGGGAACAGCTGACAGTTGGGAACTGACCATAAAATGCAAGTACCCCCAGCCAAGTATATTCATGTGAGGTGGATAACCAAGCACAGACAAACAGATACCATTGTCCCAACTGGATCTTCAAAGAGACCACAACAATAGAAGACCAGATGGTAAATACCTGTGAAGGGTAATCAACTGGACTATACAACCTTGGATATCCATGTGAAAAGGATGTGCCCTGGATAGCTTTCTCCACCCAGCAAAACTGGTTTTAGGTCAGCCTTTATGCCATCCTTGGAAAACACCCAAGTGGCAATATACTATTGCTACCTACAGGATAATATGACATCGACTTTATTGGCTGGGACTTTCTTCAGGGTGTGACTATCCTTAAGTAGAGGTGGAGTTTGGGTTATGAATGAGAGTGAATGTGTACATAAGAGTGCCCTAAAAAGGCATCTAGAGAGAAACTCCATACAGCCTCCATCTAGCAGCATTTAACATCTAAGAGGACTACCAAGCTATATACCTTATATACCTTGGAGTGCTGGGTTATGTGCCTTCATTGCGTTTTAGGGGGTACTATGTTTATACACATGTGGATTACGGATACATACTTACCTCTAATGAGACTTCTTTGATCCAATATTATGAAATTTATAATGTTTAAAATATTTTACCAACTTGCAGAGCCCAACACGAGTCCTATCAGTTGTTGTTTTTAATGGGGTGTTCGGTTCACACAGCACTTAAGCACAATTTTCACTTTAATAGGCACTAGGTCACTTTGTAAAGCACAGTGACTTCTTTGGATTGTTTTTCCTTTACTAGCCATGCTGTATTTAAATAATTTGGTTATATGTGTAATAAAATACATTTGCATTTGAGAGTGCCATGATGTCTATTTTCTTCTTGTGGTCTATGTATTTAATCATCATCATAGAGCACCTCTTATACTGATATTAAATTATTCTACACTGAATTTCTACACTGAATTTCCCACTGATTCTTACTAGTGCCCCTATTGTGTGTGGTATTCAAAAATTACAGATTGTCACACCTCCACCAAGGATTGAGACAGGCTCCCTGGGAACTTTATTCCACTGAACAGAATGGAAAAGTTTATTTAAAGGACATGTAAAGTCACCATCAAAATTTTCCAACTGAATACAATATACAACTCTATAATTTTCCCTTACCTGGTCTGCATAGTTTTTTCTCTCAAATTTGGCCCCGTGTCTGCATTGTCCTTCTAAAGTCATCTGTGATTACAGTGGGCAGGTTTGTCAATCAAGGCTTTGGTAATGAGTTGCAGAATTTTTTAACTCATTTCCATTCATAATCCCCATTTTGCAGCCATCCCTCACTCATAATCCTATATGCTGCCATTCCCCACCCATAATCCCAGTTTGCAATCAATCACCATCAATAATCCCATTAATTTTGAATTAATTTCCATCCATAATCCGTGATTTGCAGCTATTCCTCATCCATAATCCCAAATGCAACAATATTTATCCATATTTCCATATGCAGCCATTCTATCTATAGTCCCATATTGCACATATTCTTCATCCATTTTGCGTCCATTCCCCACCCCATTCCTTATTCATAATCCTATTGTCTGGCCATTCTCCATCAAATTTCCCCCTACCCCCCCTTCCCCATTCCAGCCATTTTCATCTATTATCCCATTTCTCATCCATAACACCTCCCCTTCCCCCTAGTCCCCCCCCCTCAATCCAACCAACCAACCTAAAATAGGCAGGTACCACAAATTATCCTGTGCAGATTCAGCAAGCTGCACGCATGTAATTAGAAAGGACATGGCTATGAGGAGCAGGACGCAGCACTATAGCAGCACTGAAGATTTGCTGTGATTGACTGCTAGTGCTATGGGCCTCCAGAGAAGGCCTTGCGATCTGCGACACAGTTTTCTTACAATGTGCATGCTTGTACCTCAACATAGTCGCGCAACTGGAAAGGGGAGGATGGTTAACTTGGGGGCATGCCAGGGAGAAGGAAAAGAATGGAGCAGTACTCGGCTCTCATTGAGCACAGAGGGGAGGGAACTAGAGGCCCTGAAAGAGCTTTCTTTTTCAAAAGTTTACAGGCAAGTTGTTTTTTGAAGTTTTGACCCTTTAAGGCAGATATGAACTTTGTACCAGTACTTACAATCTGACAGCCAGGAGTGAGTGTTGCAGAACCAGAAACTGATCCATTGTATGCTGGAGGGTATTACTGGAGAGAAAACAGTTTCGTGACAAGGTTTCCATCTTTCTGTTTACACCTTAATCACAGTCACTTTTTATCATCCCAGTTCTTTCTTTACTTCCCCCTCACTTCCTGGTTACCTGGCCTCTCCCCCTCACTTCCTAGTCTAGGCATCTAAAAATCTCTATGATACAGGATGAGTAGCAGGGAAGTATCCCCAGCTTCCCTACATTCATATTAGATAAAGCCAGTTTGCAACAAGAAATCCGAATTCAGGAGCAATGCCAAAAAACAGAAACAAAGCTGTTGTCAATGCATTGACAGATGCTTGGACCAATTAGCTTAAGTGTCCCAGGTGAGGACTAAATGAACATCTAAACAGGGAATGAAATAAAAAGCTGGAGTAGATCAAGTAAAGAACACAGCCAATGTTTACAAAGTCTCCAACATTTAAAGAAAGGGACAAGACTTGTGCACAATATACCTTCATACAGGCTGGACAAATACCAAGGTTGTCTGATTGTATAGATTCCACCTAAGAAACATGGATATTTAGGTTTTAAAAGGTTTAAAGGACAAAATAGTTGCTTCTTTCCACAGAACTGAGGTACTGTATTAACATCACACAGATCCATGCAGAAGTCCAGAAGACCAGGTAAGGGAAAGCTAGATTGTTCAAATGCATGTACTCTGATCTGCTATTGGAACACATGCATGCTAATTTTTTAAGTTTATTGCATGCATGCCAAAGTCCAATAATAAAGATATGTATTGTAGCGCAGCGCACATAGCAAAAAACGCATGGCAGCACATTGTAAAAGTCTTGCATGGGCTGTCATGCGTACAAGTTCGACCTAGCCCTAAAGTCTAACTTTTCGAAGGTTTAAAGCAGAAGGAGGAGGGAGCCTTATTGTCCTCTTATCTAACTAGGAAGGATGACATTTCTCATTTAATCATCATCTTAGGACGAGCTCTAAAAACATATAGCTCATTTAGAGGCTAATATTTGAAAAGCATGTTAATACAACCTTATAAAACAAAGCACTACAATAAAATGTGAATGAGAGGTTAAATCACAACTGAAGATTATGCCTGTTTTCACTTCATTGAAAATTACCTTCACATGATTTTCTATAAGGATTTCAACAACAATGTTTTGAAACTTTAAATCCATAATGGCTGCCACGGTCTCTTCCTCGGGCCTCATTAGCGTTGGGCCAAAAACAACTCCTAGGTTGGCTACAGTCATCAAATTCTGTTTTGAATGCCGGGCGACAAGCTATTTCAAACAAGCAAACATATAACAAATAATGGTGTTCTTTTGGTTATTATCATACAGATGGCGAATCTGTAACTTAAGATAACAACCACTTGTTGCATTTTTCTTTGCACCCGCCACAAACAATAAGGACAATTACCTCAACAATACCTTATGAAAAAAACATTGTTTTTATTTCTAGCATTGATCACTTACTAGGCTAAATGCTTGATGAGAAGATCCAACATTTCTCTGTTTTTCTCTGGAAGTTTATGTATCAGATAATGTATAGAGTTGACCCTGGATTCAGGACTTCCGCTTTCTGCACAAAACAATGCAATAAAAGGATCCGGTTACAGAACATTTAACAAAATTGTCCAATTTTGCAATTTGAAACCAGTAGATTCTCATGGGTGTCAATTACTAATATAAAATCTGTCTGAGAAAAGCTGCATTCATTTTCGTCTATGCCACATCTTGTACTGCAGATTTACTTTACAAAATGTGAATAAAAGAGAACATTTGATGGAGATTTGAGCATACACACACTCTTTAACAAGGCACTAATGAATATCAATATTACATTTTTGTCCTTGGGATGTAGCACCAACACCCCATAATGTACAGTAAAAGTTAATTGTTCTCATTATTAAAAATAGTTTGCCCTTATGGAACAGGAAAGGACATGATTAGCAAAGTTATAAATAACAAGAATACACATTTTACAATACAACTCACTTTTAAGCTAAGATTGTATTACTGCTATTATCTTCTAGCGTTATTGAAATAACACTCAATAGTGGGATATAAGAGATTATTTAAGGACACATTATACCACATTTGATATGACGGCATTCTCCAGTTAATTTGCATTGTCTTGGCAGTGCCTCCTTGTGCCAACAGCATACCATCCAAATCATGGATGTCATAATAAAATAATGCTTAGACTAAAAGTTTGACTGAAGTTGAATTAAAAAAACTTTCCTCTTTACTGACCTACTGGCTATAACCTTTATATCATAGAATCCATCCAAACCTTAAGGCAGCCATTAGCAGTGCATGACTGACCCTCAATCAGTACCCTCTCTTAATTAACATAAACCCCCCCCACACTGCATCTTAAAGGGTATGTCCACCCTACAAATTTTTTTTAAATATAACATAAAGTGCCCCAAACTTACTTACCTTCCCTCTTTCCTCCGCCGCGCTGCCAGGCCCTCTGCTTGTGAGAAAATGCAAGCAGAGGGGCGGGACCGGCAGTCGCGTCTGTGATTGGCTGAGCAGCAGCCAATCACGGACGCGGCTGCCGGGAGTTCAGTGCGGCGGAGGAAAGAGGGAAGGTAAGTAAAGTTTGGGGCACTTACTAAAATTAAAAATAGAGCGGTTGGGGCTGGGGGGACAGGGGGAATATAATATCAAAAGGGTTTTATGCTAGGGGGAGGGAATTCTAATCGGGAGGGAGAGGGAGTGGGAGAAGGGCTGCAGTACGCATGCCAAACTTCTCCCGGAGGCCAGATAGGAGGCAGAGTCCTATATGGACTCTGCTATCCTCCTGGTGGGCAGTTTTTGACTTTGGGGGGGACTACAGGAGAACCATATGGAGCTGGGATTGAGCTAAGGATTAACTACAACTACACAATGGGGCCAGTAGTGGGGGGGGGTTATAGTTTTGGGGGTGGACATGCCCTTTAAGGACTGTTAGGAAGTCCAATTTGGTGGAGAAGGCGGATAAACAAAATAATGCCCGAAACAGCCATTCGGCCAGTTTCCTTGCCCGCCTAACTGGCGTTTCTATGTAAATTAATTTGGATCAGGGAAGTTCCTATCCATGTCAGAAAATCATGTGTAAACTGTGTATGAATAACATTTCCACTTACAGACACAGGAGATTTCCTAGCACATTGCATATGTCCTGCATGGGTTTCCCTGCATACAGGACCTAGCCCTAAAGTCTAACTTTTTTAGCATGTAAATTTTATATGTCTTCTTAAAGAGAAAAATGGCAAACCCCAGTCAAAGGAAGCAAATGAGTAAAGACCAGACCAACCACAGCACAAAAGGAGGAGCATATAATGCTGATGCTAAAATGAACACAATTTTAATACTTAGAATTTAGTACAATGTAGCCTAATTGATAGTTATACAATAAATATTAGAATATTTACTGGCAGGATTGATGAACTGATCATGCAGCTCATAGGTCATAAGTGGTTCCGGCAGACTTCTGAAAAACAAAGGCAAAGAAGATAAGCCTGGTTTCTCAATTTTTAACTTATTAATTTAGTTGCTTATATATTAATAATCAATCAGGGTTATTCAATAAAAGTTCTTATCGTTTAAAGTGGTGCTAATTTTGCCCCAACCAATCAGATGTTAGCTTTCAAATGTTAAATAAAATCTTATTGGTTGGGGCAAAATTTGCACCATTTTAAACGATAAGAACTTTTATTGAATCTCCCTGAATGTGTTTAATTAAAACACAGAGCCCAAATTTAAAGGTATAGTAAGACTCAATTCCGAATAAACAGAAGTAGTATTGCACTTAAATTGCCACACAATTTGACACATCCTTGGAAAAGAGGACATTTTAAGATTTTTCTTTCATTCACAATAAATTGTTATGCTTCTAAATCAAGGCAATATTTCAAAAGGTGGATAAGAAGTTTAATCTTCGGCTGTGTTCACAGGGGTTGACATTTCAGCCTGACTGACCATAGCAACAGAAATTTTAGTTGTTTCAGCAGAAATATTAGGCGATCTGGCATGTCAGTAAATTAAAACAGATCCTGTGGTCTTCAAAGGCCCACAGGATCAACTACTGATCTGTTTAATGCATTTAAGGGCTGTTGTGGGGAACTGGACAAACAGTCATGTGAAAAAAATTAGGGAAGGTAATCCCCAAATATTAACCTTGAATTTACTCATTAAACAAAAATGTGTACTCCCCTTATAGCTATTGTTAAAAGTTCAATTGTTCAGTGGAATCCCACCAGGTAGCTTGTGAGGTGCACTCCCTATAGCCTGTGCCACATCAGGAAAACATCAATTTCATTTCAGTTCATAGGGAAGCACACTCCAATAGAATACAGTTATAGCAATTCCATTTATTTAGTGCTCAAATCACAAACAAGGTACACAACGTTTCGGGGGGTCCAACCCCCTTCCACCTGATTAAATGGAATTGCTATAACTAAATTCTATTGGAGTGTGCTTCCCTATGAACTGAAATGAAATTATAGCTATTGTTACCCTGTTTGGCTGAAATAACTTCAGTGCCTTCTAGTTGCCATCTACTACTTTAGCTGCAATCTAATATTTTAGCTGAGATGTTTGAGGGGGTTCTTGCATGAGGAGTACGTTTCAATTCCCCCCCACAGCATCTCAATAGGATATATATAAGGGTTTTCCTCAAGCACTCTCTGATTCACTGCAGAATTCATGGTGGATTCTATGATGATGAGTTGGTCAGGTCCTGCTGCAGCAAACCATTCCCAAAATATGAAACTGCCAGCTCCATACTTCACAGTTGGTATGATGTTCTATTCCTGGAATGATGAATTTGGTTTACGCTAAACATGTCCTCGTTCTGGTGTCCAAACAATTACATTTTAGACTCATCTGTCCAAACAAAAATATTCCAGAAGTCCTGGAGCACAACAAACTGTCTGGGATTAAAATAGAGCGGACCATACAAATATGTTATGATGTTCTAAACTGTTGTAATGCATATGTGTGTGATTTGAGACAATTAAGTGAGACTAATGTGGGGGGTGTCCACACCAGATATTGCAATTTTGTAAAATTGCTTTTTACGGAAGACTTTGAAAAGTCTTTACGTACATTTTATTTCTATAGTTATAAATCTCCCGTTATTCTTAATATTCATAGGCCCAAGAATAATCCAAGAACACACTGGTGTTACTGGTTTGGTACTTAGAGACAGCTCAAAACACAGGGACTTAGGCAGAACAGGAATCTTGCTAGCATTAAGGCTGAAGTCAAAAGACATGCAATATATAGCAGTGTTGTCATCACCCACAAGTGATGGTAGCTTATTGAAATACATGAAGGACAAATAAATATACAATATATATGCAGGATCTCCCTTCCACCACCCTGTTTTGGAGCTGGTGATTTGCACTATTATGTCTGGAGTGTGATGAGACACATTGCAAAAAGGTCTTACAGGCAAGACAGATACACGCCAGGGATAAATACAGTCCAGGTGCATCACTGACTTTATTAAAAATAATCGGAAGCAAAATAATTATCCTTGATAAAGCATCCCATAATAATCTACAGTGTGGAAAGGTTTTGTTCCTCTGCCACGGTGCATGAGCCAAACACAAATCAAAAATTACTTTATACACAGCTGAAGAAAAATGTATTGCTTGCTTTCCAAATGGATGTCCCAGAGGTTAAATGGACAAATGGTATTTGCAGAATAAATCTCGCAAATGTTTCCTAATATGGGATTTATTTATTAGATGCTATTTACTCTGTCTTTTTTCTTATGTTTCCTTATTTTGTCCCTGTTCTCACAATCTGTATTTCCTTGTTGTTTATGTATATCTAGACACCTCAATAATTTATAGCCCACTAAGAATATTACTGTGCCAAGTGTAATTTGCAGGTGCACAAACCTAAAATCCTAGACTTTAACCTAGTGCAGCATAATCGAATACAGGAGAGCAGATGAGCAGGCAAGAACAGCTTGAATTTTATAGACTGTGGGAGGAATTCATTAATGTATTTACTTCCCAGTTTGCTCAGAGCTGAAAGGCAGGATACAGTCAAAACACCAGCCTGGTATTCTAAGCCAAATCAGAAAAATAATGCAAATATGCAAGTAATCTGCCACTGGTACAAGAGAAAACCTGATTTCTGACATTTATCTGATGGCAAAATGCTCCTCTACTTTAAAAGCTGTAATGCCATTATTACACACTGAACTCCGTAAATTAAATAGTAAGTGAAGTTGCCTTTTGCAGTATGCAGTGAATGTACAACCGTTTTCTCCTGCAATAAAAATTAAATATATGTAATATATGAAAATTGCCGTCTCTAACCTGGCTGACAACATTACTGATTAACAGAAGAACTCCTTCCACATTCCGCATTAAGTGCACATGACACATTTTTCATTAGTGTCCCTTTCTAAAGGCAGATATTGGAGATATGCTGGAATGTACACAATTTACAGTACCAAGTATATTCCATCACATCATATTGAGTTCTTTATATGTTTTAAAACCTCAATCATGAGAAATATAATAAATAAAAAGGTTGGCTGCACAGACACAGCTGTACATTTATGTTGTATACAATGGATAAAACTTTTACTAGCAGACCTAGCACAGCATTCAATACTTGGTTTTACAGAAACAAACATAATGGAGAGTATCTAGAATAAAACACAGAAGAAGAAAAAAGGATTGTAAGTACCCTATAATGAGATTGAAAAACATGCCCCTTTTAACCTAGCACTGAATAAAAATAGTATGTTTATAAGCATGGAAACTGCTGAAGCAGAACTGACTCAAATAAAGTTTATTTTTAAATGTTGTGCTTAATTCATGGCAAATGATCACACTGCAATAATTTCAACTTGCACTGCACATTCTATGGTTATAGCGATTCAGCAAATTCTTTTTTTTCCTTCTTGTTATGGCATTGGATACATTTGGCCTTTTGTTAAATACAGTACGCAGTTAATGCATATATGTAAATATGTAAAAGATGTAAATAGCCTTTATTTCTTTATTGTACAATATATTGTATTTGTATTAGTAAAATCATTAGAAAATGAATAAATGATTTTACACTTAATTAACTTACAATGCAATTATACTAACTATACCTTTTCTCTTTACTAAATGGGAAGTATGAATACCATTTCCTACCTCCCTAATGATTATAAAATACATTTACAGACATTGATTTACAGTATGCACACATGTGAAAAATTTGATGGTAGTTTTCTTATATATATATATATTCTTATATAATATTTTACTCACTACTTTTTATATACTGTTTTGTTTCTGGTTATGTGCAACTGTAACATGACAATATGCTTCCAGGGTTGCAATCCCCATCTTGACTGGGACAGTTACCCAGTTGCACCTTATCAAAACTGCTGTAACAGTTACTGATTACACCCCCCAAAAAAATAAATGCAATGGATTATTACAAGTGAGGGTTAAGTGAAGGCTGTTGTTTTACCTTCAAAACAAACTATGGTCTAATTCTCTAAACACAACTCTTTCAAAAGATATGTTGCTGAAAATGGTTAATTTATCCTGCTAGTTGCATTACTTGACGTCACCAATACCTTCCGCACTGAGCCTCTTATGTTCTATTGCTGGAACATACTACCCAATTCAATGACCTGAACATGAGGAACTGAGGAAGCGGGTAGGTTGGTCATCAACCTGAAGCAAGAAACATTATAATGTAAATTGGAGTGCTAGTCTAATACAGAAATAAGGAACAAAGACTTCTGGGTATTTACCATATTTCCGTGGAATAATGGAATAGTCTAATGGAATAGTCTAATGCAGCGCAGCTTTTGAATGTAAGGCAGCAGCCTTTTATTTTTACAATATTTGCAGACAATAGTTCTTTTTTTAAAGCAGAACTGGAAAGGTTGTTAATATATATACCAAAGCTTAATGCTACATTTTGGTCTAAAGGTAAATTTAATATGGTATTAAATTTAACAATTACAAGGGCAAAAATATATACAACAAAAGGATTATTAACTCATAGTAAAGCCAATCCAATTAATTCCTGATCTTGGCTTGTAGTAGTGTTCTGTTAAAGGTCCTTCAATGAAATAATATGCTGAAAATATTAACAAGGAAATGTACCAACAGCGCTACAGCAGAATTCCATCTTTAACCCATGCTAACCAAATGCACAAAGATTTAAAGGGCAGGTCCACCCTTCTTAAAATTTTTTCATATAATAGTCTCCCTGCTCCCCCAGCCCCATCCGCTATAGTTTTAATATCAGAAAGTGACCCAAATATTACTTACCTTCCCTCTTTCCTCCACCGCACTGCCAGGCCCTCTGCTTGCGCGAAAATGCAAGCAGAGGGGCGGGACTGACAGTCCCATCTGTGATTGGCTGAGCGGCAGCCAATCACGGACACGGCTGCCGGAAGTTCAGTGCGGCGGAGGAAAGAGGGAAGGTAAGTAATGTTTGGGGCACTTTCTGATATTAAAACTATAGCGGTTGGGGCTGGGGGAACAGGGAGACTATTCTATGAAAAGGTTTTTACGCTACGGGGAGGGAATCTAAATCGGGAGGGCGAGAAGGGCTGCAGTGCACATGCCAAACTTCTCCCGGAGGGGAGACAGGAGGTAGAGTCCTATATGGACTCTGCAGTACTCCTGGTGGGAGTTTTTTTGGGACTTGGGGGGAAGAACCATATGGAGCTGGGATGAAAGGTAAGGATTAAACTACACTACACAATGGGGCCAGCAGTGGGGGGGATTATAGTTTTGGGGGTGGACATGCCCTTTAAGCTAGGTTTTGTACTGGTTATAGCACTTTGGAAAAACAGCTCTTCTGGTTGACTTTTTTTTTTTTGTTTGTTTTAACGTCGGAAAATAACGTAGTACTTGTTCAGATGCCATTCAAATGTACCAAGAGCCATTTTGGTTTAGTAAGATGAGAACTGCAGGGACAATGGAAAGCGTTGGTGGCCTTTCACAATACCACAGATAAAATCTTTTCACTGCTTGTCTGGTTTCATGTCAATACCATTTACTATTATGTATGCATATACAATTACATTTCTACTAGTAACTGTCATCATAAAATGTTACCCAAATCTGACAAGGTAATACTAACCTCAAATAAAGCTTCAAAGCACTAGTCACAGTCTTCACTTCCCATTCACTGCTACTGTCCAGGTCCACGTCACAGCACATTTTAACATCTACAGGAAAGCGTGAGTCAGCTTCAGGATTTATTTTCCAGACAGCTATACCATCCTTTATAAACACATATATAAGGCTTATACATAAAATAACAGTCTGTCTTTGTGCAAGTAAGTAGCCCTCTGCATTGCATTTTAATAGCAAGGATCACTGAACAATTGTTGAATTAAATAAACCAGTTTTCCAAGCAGCTGATTAAATTAATTAACAATACTTCATTAGAAAATAATAATTAAGGATCAAAAATCAGTGTGATAAAAATAGAACAGGAAGTAAAACAGTAAAAACAAACAGAGTTATTCAATAAAAGTTCTTATCATTTTAAATGGAGCTAATTTTACACCCAACCTATCAGATATTAGCTTTTAAATGTTAAAGGGTAACTGTGGTCCAAAAATGACTTTAGGTAAATTGACAGGAATTGCTTTCCTGAGGATTTTTGCAATTTACTTTCATTATTTATTTTACATAGTTGTGAAGATATTTACATTTATATGTGTGATATGGTTGCAGCATCACCAGATCCCCTGCACTGAAACCATGTGACAGTCACTCTTCTGTGTTTCTTCCTCCTTGTGGGCCCCCATGGCCCCTCCCCTTGCAGCCCCTTGGGCCTTTCCCTTGCAGCCTCCTGTGGCCCCTCCCACTCATGTGCTCTGTGGCCCCTACCACTCATGGCTCTGGGGCCCCTCCCACTTGCAGGCCCCTCCCATTTGTGGCCAACACTCAGGGGCACCATCCCACTTGTGGGCCCCTCCCACTCAGGGTGGGGTGGGGGAGGTGTGCAGAGCCACAGAGACCGTGAGTGAGAGAGGGGCCACAGGGGGCTGCAAGGGGAGAGGACACAGGGCCCTAGTTTGGAAAGGGCCAGCAAGCGGGAGGCATTAAAAAAAGCAGTGCTGTGGGCTGTGCTGTTCTCCCCACCCCCCTCCTACCCTTCAGTCATGCACTGAGCATGTGCCAACCACAGATTAGAAGAGGAAACAGTATTTCTGACCGCAGATTCAGAACCTCCCACCCCCTAACTTTCTGATCAGTGTTTTTTTCATATTTTGGGCTGTGCAGCACGTAGAGAGGTGGTTGGTGGCTCGTTTTAAAGGTATGAGCCTGGCCTTTCATTTAAAATAAACTTGTTTGGAGACCACAGTTCCCCTTTAAATAAGATCTGATTGGTTGGGGCGAAATTAGCACCATTTTAAACAATAAGAACTTTTATTGAATCTCCCTGTAAGTCCATAAGAAATACCACAGGTTAGGCTACAGCCCATTACTACAGTAACCTATTGTTACTAGTCATCAACACAGACATTTACAGCTAACATACTGCACTTGTATGGGTTAAAGGATGCAGATTCACAGAGGTACAGCTTAGGTGGTGCAAATTTATGAGCAAAAATATGAAATGTACATTTTTATTAATTTTTTTAATTAAAAACTAATGCACAGTTCCATGAAATAAGGGAAGAGGTAAGAGGGATGAAAAACTCTCTCTTATAAGTAGGGTGTGTATGTATGTATGTGTTGGGGAGCAATTTGATGAGACTTGACATACATATATTTCAGGACCCATAACTAGACTTAACAACTTTTACATCCTTCCCCGTATCCCTCTCTTTTTTACCCCCATAAAGTTAATTGGGGAAGAGATCTGATCTTTTTGCTGACAATTGTAAGTGAATAGAGATCACCTAAGGTATTGGGGATTAGATCTGATCTTTGTTCTGCCATCTGTTGGTGAATCGAGTAAATGTGTAAGTTAATTGGGGATGAGATCTAACATTTCTGCTGCCATCTGTTGGTGAATTTAGTGATCGTCTTATGCTAGCATTAGATAGATTAGAGGTTTGTTCATAAATGAATGAACGTCTAAAGATCGCATTGCATTTTCCAGGAAGCAGTCCTTACCTTCTGATTGAAAAAAATAATTGGCTATGCAGTTCTTTGGACATCGGGGGAAATGTTGTGGGAGTGTCAGAAGGTAAAGTGCATTGTATGGGCACCTTAACTTAAAAGCATGTCCACCTGCTCTTAAAACTTTTGATATATTATAGGTATTGCTCCCCCCCCCCAAACGCTATAATCTTATGTGCAGAAACTCCCCCAATAGGGAGAGAACTGCAAGCAGGGGGCCAGATCGGCAGCCGTGTCCGTGATTGGCTGAGAGGCAGCCATTCACGGACACGGCTGCCGGCAGTTCAGAACGGCAAAGGAGAGAGGGAAGGTAAGTAACTATCAGGGGAGTTTCTGCACATAAGATTATTGCGTTTGGGGCTGGGGGAGTAATACCTATAATAGAGCAAAAGGGTTAGACGCTAGGGGGAGGGAGTGGAGGGAGGGCTGCAGTGCGCATGCCAAACTTCTCCCGGAGGGGAGACAAGAGGCAGAGTTCTATATCCTCCTGGTGGCCAGTTTTTTTGACTGGGGGGGGTTACTGGAGAACTATTTGGAGCTGGGATGTAAGGTAAGGATTCTTCTACACTACACAGTGGGGCCAGTAGTGGGGGAAATTATAGTTTTTGAGGTGGACATGCCCTTTAATTGGTGATTAATCTGACCTTTGTGCTGCCATTTTGTGGTGCAATTGGACAAAAACAGGTAACGCCGGGAATTCGGCTGGTATTTAGTAAAAGTGCACAAAAAAACAACATTCCAAACCATTGACAATATTTCCAACATGTTAAATGCCCTACCCAAAACCTTACATGTTAAGGCAAATTGTTGCCTTAACATGTAAAATTGAGTAGTTCCAAATAATTCAGTCTGTGTTCTTTTATAGGTGCACAGATGCAGTTACTTCATTTTTAAAAGTTACTTATAATTTATGGAACAGTCATATTCCAATAAAATTCCAGATAGACTTGTTTAGGCTATTTTTTTCCTTTCCTGCAGGGAGTTTTTTTTTTTTTTTTATTTAATATGACACTCCAAGGGAAACATTACCTAAAAAATCTGATTAAGATTTTTACAATCGGCTATAATACAAAAGAGACAAAATGATTAGTTAGTTAACAATGCAGCTATTACATTTACTTTTGGCATCAGAGCCATCTACTGGTAGCTCCAGGAAGTACACAAACCAAATTATATTGAACTTTAAAAAGCAAAACACAAATTCATTGTTCAAATCAACCTATGCATTTGTCACGCCCCATTAAAGGCAAGTATTTGAATGTTGCCTGCGTTTGTCAGTTTTTAAACAAACTTTTCAGCTACCGAAAGTTATTTTTTATTTATCTGCTTCCTTTGGCTGATTGTCTCGTTTTTTATGATGAATAAAACATAAAACCTCAGACTGTAGTAAACACATCCTCGTTACGGTTTACAAAACGGTTTTCACTTTTTAATTTCCCACAACAATATCAACAGACACACTGTTAGTTTATTTTTACACTTTTATCTATGGTTAAAACAAACCATTTTGAATCTAACCTTAGCCATACTAATAACCCAAGTGCCCTTATGCAAGGACTGATAACAAAAAAATTAATTCTATAAATTTTGCTGCCGAGATCACAATAAAAAATAGCAATGCACTGATGTAGAACATATTTATGTAAAGTTGAACATACAGTAAAGGTGTAGGCGTTTCTTTGCGTCATTCTAAATTTACCCAGAAAGCTGCGTAAACTGCTTTCAATTACAAACTCTAATATTGCCACACATCCAAAACTTAGAACATTCACTGGATTTTAATTTGTGGTTCTATCTTTTACATTTCTTTAGGTAGATTGTGTGTATGAACCTGATTCAGACAGCATCTAGTATTGTATAGTATAGTATATACTGTAGGTATTATTATTATTGTGGATTTATATAGCGCCAACATCTTCCGTAGCGCTCTACAAATACATTCACATCAGGCCTTGCCCTGAAGAGGCCTGCACATAAGCACATTTATTTGGCACATACAACCTATCAATATGTCTTTATGATTGTGGGGGAAACTGGAGTGCCCGGAGGAAACCCACACTAGCACGGGGAGAACATACAAACTCCTTTCAGATGTGTCCAGGGTGGAACTCAGGAGCTCAATGCTGCAAGGCATCAGAGCCAACCACTGATCTCTATTGTGCATACTGTACGTATTGTGAGCTTACTGCAACCTAAGAAATAATGGAGAGTTTCATGACAAGGATAGCACTTATTATTGTATATAAAAATGCAATGCTGAGCAGTTAAAGGGCAGGGGATGTACTACATTCTCATCTGTATTGTTCCACAGCATTTTTCTTTATTGAAAATATTAAGAAATAGACATTTGATTAAATTGATTTAGGTTGATTTTGCTTCTTTAGGGATGTTTTTCGTTCTGCTTGTGGTTTCAGCAAATTAACGGTTATTAAATGTTCCTAATCCTCTTACGCTAATCACCAATACTCTCCTGTGAGCATTCTCATTGTAAAACACTAGTAAACCACAATAACTTGTAATTATGGCCTAAGAGTTTGTATGCTGCAATGTCATTCAAGTTGTAAGCTGGCATTAAATACATAAGCCTGGTACACACCATTAGATCCTTTGTCCCGACCAACCGTTCGGCACTTCCGACCGGTCGCAGCAAAAGTAGCTGCGGCTGACAGTTTTCGATGGCCAAGCATGTAGTCCATAGAGAACTGCAGGATCGGGAGTGGTTTTTGGACAGTGGTTTTTGTTTTTTTTCCCAATCAGCCATTTGTTCCAACGAACCATTACATGGTGAAAAGCCATGCAATTTTTTCAGCCTGATACACTGATTGTGTCTATAATCTCTTTAGATTACTTTCATCTATAAATATACCCCAAATGACCCTTTTGCATACAAATTCTGCTTATTTTGCTTAAATGGATAGGAGAATTATGTAAAGGAAAGGAGAATATTTTTTCTAATTTGTGTACCATTGTTTTGAGGTAAAATGTGCAGATCAGGGGCAAATTTCAAATTTTTCTCCAAGCAGAACCAAAGTTTTAAATAATGCCTTAATAGCTTATAGGGCTCGAAACGCGTAAGGCCATGCTTGTGTTTTCCTGCATACTTGTTTAATAAACATTGATTTTACGAATCCAGTGAAGTTACTTTGGTGTGCGCCGGTAGCCTTCTTTGTGGATTGTCTTCATAGCTTATATACTAACCCAAGGCGGCAAATATGCATGGATGCAAGACGCATTTGCACGAGCTCCGTGTCATTCATGATTATGTGGGAGGGATTGGGGAGATGCGCGTGGGTGGGTGCGCTGTGGTGTTTGCTAGCACTATACTAAATGGTGCTTTGCAAGGTGACATTGTTAAATAAAAAGTGAGCGTAGCTACTTGTTTAAATACTGTGTTACTCAGTCTTCGTTCAGATAATCACACATCAAATTAAATAGCAAAAACTATTCCATCATGTATAAGGATTCCTTAATACATAAACTAACTTATATTCCAATATTTGTTAAAATGCATTCTTTTGTATGCCAATATTTATTTAAGAATTAATAAAAAGATAAATGAATATAATTTTGTAATTCTGACAGCTATTAATAATATACACATTCTAACATGATGTTTAATCATTACAAGTCAAGTAAGTGTTTCTATTCAACGGAAAATCTTAGATGCAGCGCTGAATTGATTGCAGCATATGATATACTAGCAATTTGTCATTCTCATAATGTCCAGGGTAATGAAATGAATTCACTCTCTAGTTTCCTAAGTCTCTCCTGCCAAAGAACAGAGTGTTATCAGCACAGATGGAGCATGCATGGTTCTGGAGAACAGCCTGGTTAAAATGGCAAAGAAGCCTCGCAGAATACCAATGAATCCCTAAAAGTCAAACCGGTGCAGACAAACGGCAGCTTGACAAATCAAACAAAGTCTTAAAATTAAAATAAAAGGTCAAATTATTTCCCTAAAGAGCTGTATGCCATATCCAAGATATACCTTACAGCCTACAAACAAATGATCTAAGTGGACAAATTACCTGACATTAAAAAGCCCTGCTGCTATAACTATTTCCCGGGAATCCCTGCGAACCAACTGAAGTAATAGGAGCACTGGACAACGTAATTATTAGTTTAATATTGGATAAAGACACAGGAAAAGTAACTGAACAAATAATTAGTTGGATGGCAACAAAAGGCCACAAATCCTTTAATATACTTTGTATGTGAACTAGCTTGTTTCTGCAGACAAAATTTTAGTCAGGTCCCATAGGTGGTCCTGCAGAACTGGCTGAGGAACTGGAAGCCCTATAAGAAAGACTGACTCCAGCAGCCAGCAGAATGGAGGGTTAAAGGGAAAGTTCAATAATAATGCATGTGCTTTTAAGAAAAGATTATGTATTATTTCATTAAATTACTATAATCTGCCCAACCAGTGGCTTCTCTGTGCACAAATAAATGCTTCCAAATGCTTGCTTGCAGTCTCTGCATTGATTCAGATGCTCAGTAGAGATCTGAGCATGTTCAACCCATTCAACAGCCAATCAGTAGAAATTAGCATTAGTAATATATTAAAGGGTATGGCCATCAAAAAAGTAAGTTGGTTTCTATCTGATTTACTGAAGAACAGGAGGTAAATGCAAATCTCTTACCTCCCGTTCTTCAGTAAATCTTACAGGAAAGGAGGAGACACTTACCCACGGACCCGCTCCAGTGCCGACTTCACTGACAGTCTCTGACGCGTCCTCGCTCCTCGCACAGTGCAAAGGACTGGAGATGCGTCGGAGGCGTCGCTGGAGCGGGTCCGTGGGTAAGTGTCTCCTCCTCTCCTGTAAGATTTACTGAAGAACGGGAGGTTCAGTAAATCAGATAGAAACCAGCAGCTCACTATTGACCACAGAAATGCAAAACAAAGCATATGAAATCAATAGATTCATTGAATAAAATTTTTTTTAAGTTTAGGTATGTGTATTAGAGATAAATAATTTAATTAATATATTTTTCCCCCAGCTGAGATTCTCCTTTAATGGTTCGTACACACATTATATTTTCACCAGACCCCCGTGATGAACGGGCGTTTCAGGCAATAGTCGCACGTGTATACGTTCGATCGGCGGATTGACGAAAGACCCCTGACTGAACCAATACCCTAAACGGACGTTCGTTGCGGGTGTTTGCCAGGGTCAGCAGTTGGTCGGGACTTGGGGGTCTTGTAAAAATCTATAGGTGTGTACGAACCTTTAGACGCATTTAAAGGGCATGTCCACCCCCAAATCTAAAATTTAACCCACTACTGGTCCAACAGTGTAGTTTAAAAAAATTCTTACGTTTCTCCTCAGCTCCTTATGGTTCTCCTGCAATGGCGGCTCCTGAACAGTAGGAGCTGTCTTCTTGCAAAAATGTTTCTACCTCCTCTCCTGTCTCCGGGAGGTAGTGTAACATGCACATGGGAGCCCTTTCCCACCCCTGCCCAATCCCCCCATGCCTGCCCTTCCACCTAGCATAAATTCCTTTTACATATTGCAGTTCCCGCCAGCCCACCCCTAACCACCGAGTTATATCATTAAAAAAAAAACATCACAATCATATTTAAAGCCATTCACTCCTGCTGCTCTATATAGCCGGCAGCCGAGTCTGGGACTGCCTCTCTACTAATCACAGAAGTGGTTGCCAGTCCGGCCCCTGCCATTGGACTGCACGATCGGCCGCAGCCACTACTGCTGCAACCAACAATGATTTGTCCTGGCCGATCACTCGCTAGTAGCGAACGCACATCCATTTGTGTGTACCCAGCCTTCGGGGCAGGGCCTGATGTAAATGGATTCAATTACTGTAGCACCATATAAGAAATAAAATACAAAGTTTTGCAACATTAAAATCTTATATTGTCTTTTGTTTATATGAGAAAAACAAGACTTGGCTTAAGTTTGTGTTTGACTAGTTTTTCTATGCAGTTTAAACATTAAAATAGCAATAGTTCTAATTATTTATGGAGAAATAAAAAAAATGGAAAATATTAAAATCATAGCATACCCAGCAACAAACTCAGAAGTCTCTGGACCTTTGAACTCACCCCCACAACCCTGTACAATCCTTGGTCATTTATACCTAGGAGAGAATAAATTTGATACATCATAAATAAAACAACAACATTCTCTTATCTAATACGTATCAAAGGTTAACTATTTTAGGCTGGGTACACACCAGCAGATATTTCCATCCGACTGACCGGTGGTGCCGTGGATCGTTTGTGCGGAAATATCTGATTGTGGGGCGGGCGGACGATTCTGCCGACAGGGGCCGTTGGTAAATCACGTATGATAGGGCGGTTCCCTATGGGACCGTACGATTGGTCGCGCGCACTGATGGCAACGGCTTCTATTGCCATGACCAACAGTCATTTGTCCTGGCTTAGCGCTCGCTCACAGTAAACGCTCAGTCAGGACGAATAATAGTCCCGTGTGTACCCTGCCATATAGTCAATGTGAAATAAATGTAAAGAGCAGAATAGGTATCACTATATAAGAAAATTAGGTTAAATATGTTTACATCTTGCTGGGTGAAAGTTGCAGTTACAAAATTCTGTGATTTATATGTTCAAATGGATATTACAAGAGTTTGGTATGTATCTCCCCTGAGTAAGTGGGCTAAGACTGGCTACACAACATGAGCCTGGTTGTGCCAAATGTCGGTTTTCTGACAATCGTACATGCCGGTAAATCACAGCACATTTGTGCGGCCTCCTATCAGTTGTGGGAAACAGTCAGCCACAGCTTCTTTTGCCACAACTGACAGTGATTCATCCCGGGCAACTGCTCGCTAGTGGTGAATGGTTAGTCAGGACGAAGATCTTACCCTGTGTACCCAGCCTAAAACTCAGGCCAAGCACATGGATTTTAACAGTCTAATCCCAGCCTCAATTCCAGGCAGCCTAATAACATAGGGAGCTTGCTACGTGCTTTCTAATGCATTTAGCAAAACAGTAGATGTCAATCTTTGAAAGCACATGTTGGAAAGTAATTTGGACAAATTCCACATACCTATATATTACTATGACATTGCGCGAGAGATAAATTTAGATGTGGATACTACCATCTTTGATTAGTATCCAGGAAACACAGGGATTACAATAATATACCAAACATCTATACATCGGTACATTCCCAAAAGTGTCCTTTTTTATCTAATGGCATCTCTACCTTTCCTTACTAACACAAGAGGTTTGGGAAGAGGTCATTGTACTGCTGGATTTAACTGAAAGCCTGAAATAAATCCTCCTACCTCACCCCAAAATCCTGTCTGGTGCTAGTGGAACAATATTTTTCAAACTTTAAATACTGATATTTGCTACAGCGCTACAAAATGTCTATAGAGAGCGTAGAAATATTGTAAGGTAATTTAAACCCCAACCCATTTTTAAGTAAACTGCTGGTGAAATATATACGTCACCTTTGCAAGTAAAGGTGTAAGGAGGCTGTACATGTGTGTTAAAAGAACTGTGATAATTAGGCTAAGCTATGAACCATTTTCTCTGAAATCCGAATGTTCGTTCAACAGATCGTTCAGATTTCGGAGCGCATTTTTTTATTTTTATCGAACGTTTGATAATACTTGAAAATACGGTTGGAAACTCGAAAATAGTTTCGGATCGTATTATGAAGGATTATCGTACATTTGATAAAAATCTAAAATGCACTCCAAAGTCGCAAATTTAAGTTTCGTTTTCGGATTTTTGGAACTTCAGGATTTTCCCGAGATCCTAAAACCCGTAAACGGAACGAAACCCGGCAGTTTTGGCCATCTCTACTCTTGAATAAAGTAGTCTGTAGTTTCAGACCAAAAAGTAAATGTTTTTCCTTAAACTTCGTAATGTGACATTTTATTATTCAGCCAATAAAATTTGGGTAGCCTCATCTGAATTATTTAACTGCATTATCATTAATATCTTTTCTTGGAGACAGGACCTTTAAAACTGCACATTTTTTTTTTTTTTTTAATATAAAGTCAAAAAAATTACCCCTTGTTTCAACTGCACTGATACAATTTTGTACTACAGCAAAGCCATACTTGTCCAGCCGAGCACCTAAAATAGAATGATAAAATTTATTGATAATGCAATCTTTTAACCAATTATTTTTTAAATTATTTTTATTTTATGAGAGCAGATAACATTACAAAAATATTCTATACACATAAGTATAGCAGTATTATGTCTGCTTGCCGCAATTAGCAAGATGTGTGTTATTAGATATTAAAGGGACAGTTCAGTGGAAATTATCAATATTTGTTAAATTGTTAGTTTGTGTAATGGCTTCTTAGTTATTCTACATATTCTCTCCCATTTTGAAAAATCAGTTGATTTCATACCCTTTGCTGTTCCCTGCTGTTGACATTAGTGAGCTGACATTTCAGGTTCTAATGTTCATTCTTCTTCCCAGGATGCACCACATCCTTGGAATGTTCCTAACAGTAACTTCTACTGATTGGCTGTTGGATGGGTCAAACATGCTCAGATCTCTACTGAGCAACTGAATCAACCCAGGAGCTGGGTCAAGGGCAAAACCATAACGGTCTCTACTAGGGATCCTGCAAACAGGAAGTCAGTATTTCGGTTGCATTTATTTATTCACAGACAAAATGCTGAATTGAAAGAGGAAGGTCATTGGGATGAAAAAATACTGCTCTTTTTTCTGAAAAGCATATGTATTTGTAATGAACTTCCCCTTTAACAATAAAATCAATAAATAAAACAAGCAGCCTAGTCCAGGTGAGGTATGTTGAAGCATAATGTGTAATAGCGTTCATTCCTAAGGAGGGTCCATAGTAAGTTGTGAGTCCATCCTGGTGATCCACATTTTTTATAAATTTTACTAGACAGTTCCAGTGTAGATATACCAATCTATAACTATAAAGCATAGTTATGTCCCTGTTAAATACGTTTTTCCTTAAGAGTAGGCCATTGGTGGGACATGAATTTTAATATCATAAAACAGAGAATCTAGTATCATGAGACCAACAACATATTTCTGGTATTCTTCTTCGTCAATGCAACCCAAAAGAAAGGAGACTGCATGTGGAGCCACAAGAAAAAAAAGGAGATAAAAAAATGAGATAGCTAAATTCAAAAGGAGGGGCCCATATCATTTGTAGAAAGTTTAGGGCAGTGATGTCACAGTGCAACCAAAGCATGCTTTATAGGGAGATTCACCCAGAGCCGCAAGTGCTCTGTGCAAATTTCCCGTAGAGGGTTTACCAGAGGCTGCACGACTCCGGGTGAATCTCACCAACATGAAAGTATTTAACGCCAGCTATCAGCCGGCATTAAGTACTTACATGCAAACAGCAGCCACAAAGGGAATGTCCAGCCTAAAAACAAGTAGGTTTTAAAATGCTTATTACCCCCCAAAACCTCACTTTCGCAAGGTTACTAAAGTTCAAAGATCCCCCAGAGATTACTTACCTGACCCGGTCCATTGTCACTTCTACGTCGCTGCTGGTGCTGACAGCCGCTCCACTTCTTGGTTGCAGCTGTACGTTAGGGCGCGACATGACGTCACGCCCAATCGCCTGACAGCCGCGACCAGGAAGTGAAGTGGCTGTCAGCAAAGAAGGCCCCTGCTCCTCGCAACAAGCTCGAAACAGGAGCAGGGGGTGTGGAATAGGTGACGAGGGACCGGGTCAGGTAAGTAATCTCTGGGGGATCTTTGAACTTGAGAACCTTGCGAAATGAGGTTTTGGGGGTAATAAGCATTTTAAAACCTAATTGTTTTTAGGCTGGACATTCCCTTTAAGGTCACGCTAAACAATCGTAAATCAGTTACAATACTGTACGTATTACCGTACATTATGTAATAATGCATAATACTATACATTTTTAGGAATTTCTATGCTTTTTTTAATCTTCCCCATTGATCTTTATTGAGTGTGATGTCACAGTTGCAAGAAGTGAAAGTAATAAATAAGGAGGAAGTTTAGATTTAGTTTGTAGCTCCACAAAGTTTATAATTTAGTCATTTTAACTTACGATCAATGCATTCCTAATATGAATGCAACTAGAATTCCAGAATCCCTTTTGTACATGTAACTACATTTACTGATTATTTGTATACTTGCCTCCTTCGGGCCTGGATACGGATCTGCTTAAGCTGAAAAACCTCTGTAATTGAAATAAAAAACCAATAAATACACAATGAGTCATTTTTCTAATAGAAGATGAATTGCAAGCTTGCAACTTAATATATGGCTTAAGGTCAGGAATTTCTTAAAATGATATCCCATAGAGTTTACAAAGAGAATCTGCTTATTATTTCCTATGCAAGCAAAATTGTGCCCATATGCTAATTTACAGTGATTTGTATTTTAATCACTGGGAGAATTTAAAATGCTACCAGGGCAATAAACCGTGGGCCTCTACCTTTATCTAGTGCTGATGCAAAAGCATCCCCCAAAAAATCATTTTTTAAAGCCATGCTAAACGTTATTTCATTGGTTACTGTTCAGTAATAATATATTTTACCTGTTTAGGTGCCCATACATTAGCACTTACCTGCTGACCGATCCCACGACATCCAATCAATTCTGCATACTTATTTCTGTATTTATTCATATTTTTTGTTTTGCATTATAATATTGTACAGTGCTGCACCCCCAAGCGGCGATATAAGTAAACATTCACACATCAATCATGTATAGTGTTTATTAGTGGAATGCTAAACACAGTTCCGTATTCCTATTTTTTTCTCCATGTTAAAGCCATGAGCCCTCCTATTAAGGACATACATCTACTAATCTCCAGCACTGTAAAATATTCCCGATTGTAAACTGTATTTGGCATTAAGGAAAAAGGCCTGAGGTACAATATATGGGAAATCTATGTAAAGCGAAATTCTAAAAAAAAAGAAAAATGTTTCTAGAGTAATAAAAATGCCCCTTTAAATATAAATATTTATCGATACGTGAATTATGCTTTAAGAATCAATTACAAATTAATAATTATTTTAAAAATATTTACTTTTATTTAGTTTCATTCCAGTCTATTTAAAATCTCTCCAAAAATCCCTTACGTGATCACACGCCTAGCATCCCATATCCCGGAAACCTGTTTTACTGCGTTATATGGATTACTGGTATCTCTTTTATGGGGAGCAGGGAGCGCTAGAGTAAAGGTGCCCATACATCTATAAGATTTTACTTACCCGACCGAGCGCTCACGCAATGTTCCTTCGATCCTGCCGGAACCCCTTCTCTCGATCTTACATTCGACCGACATGCGATCGCAAAATGAATGGGATTTTGCGATCGCATGTCGGTCGAATGTAAGATCGGGAGAAGCGGTTCTGGCAGCATCGATGAACATCGCGTGAACGCTTGGTCGGTAAGTAAAATATTATAGATGTATGGGCACCTTAAAACTGCGAACACTTGAAAGCTCAAAAATTCAAGCAGGGTTATTGCTTCCCAATTTTAGATACTATTACCTAGCTAGTCAGCCTAAGTACAATGATGTATGGCTAAGGGATCATTCCAAAGCTACAGAAGCAGACAGAATGCAAACCTGCTACCTTAATTTACTCTAAAAAAAAAAAAAAAAATCGAATTTTCAAAAATAGTACCTTTAGATACAGCAAGATCCGACTCCTCCAAAACCTTTTCGGATTTTAAATCTGAGCTGTAGAGAAATCATCATTTTAATCACAGCATTTACAGGGAAAGACCTGTCACTCCAGAAGCAGAAATTGTAATATGTGACCCATGCTCGACCTCTTTGCCTGCCTGCTAGCACACTTTCTGCAACATTTAAGACAATCAGCAGAGAAAAGAAGGCGGGGGGGGGGGGGGGGGGGGGGGGGGGGGGGGGGGGGGGGGGAGGGAGGTGGATGTGTAATCAGAGCAGTGTCCATGGTGAGGCTGTGCAGAACTTATAAGTGTTGCAGACACTACAAAAAGGCAGTGAGTAAGGGAGGGTTGGGAGGAATAGAAATACTCACTAAACATTAATAATTTAATGACAAAGCAAGCACAGATAAATACGTGAGTATCACCATTTTACTTTTCTCAAATTGTAGTTCCAGAAAATGTAAAGTTGTTTCAGTGAGTATAGTGACCCTTTAAAGAAGTTCCCCAGCTTTCCTACTAAACCATGAAAATCAATTAATTGGACAGGATTTGTGCCTATGAAGGTACCCCACCGGAAACCCCCATTATGGGACAATATACATTTCCTGCACCTGAGGCACATGTCTGGTGCAGCCCAATAGAAGGAGATGGGGATCAAATACTATAATAGTGGATAATGCCATACTTTACTTTCCTTTAATGAACTGAGAGAAAGGAACAATTTATTACGTACGTTATTGTACAGACACTAACAACCGAGACACACCCTGAGGGTAGAATTTCTGAATAACACTATCAAATTGACTTAAAACCCATGAATAGGTATCCTTAGAACACAATATAGCCAAAATTTGCAGGTTCCTTTCTCTCTCGACTACCGCTATGCTAATGCATGCTCTCATCCTTTCGTGCCTGGACTATTGCAACCTGCTACTTTCTGGTCTTCCTGCTTCCCACCTCTCTCTCTATACGGAACTCTGCCACATATATAGTTTTGCTTTCTAATAAACCGGATCCCAAATCTCCTCTGTATCAGTCAACAACCTGGCACACAAAAATCCTTCTCCTAACATTTAAATCCCTTCTCTCTGCTGCTCCTCATATTTCCTATCTAGTCTCCCCATATGTTCCTGCCTGTACCCTCCGCTCATCGCAGAACCACACTTGTACTGCTTCCTCTTGCCTTAAACCTTTTTCTCTTGTGGCTCCCATCCTCTGGAATTCTATTCCCCTCTCTCTAAGTCAAGAAACCTCAATTAGCAGGTTTAAATCTAGCCTTACATCCTACCTATCTGGTAATCAGCACAGTATATGATTGTTTTATTTGCACTACATTTGTCTCACTCCAGCACATAAACACATACATACATACATACAAGTACAGCAGTGCTTAAAGGGTCACTGAACCAACTTTACATTTCCTGAAACTACAATTTGAGACAAGTAAAATGGCGGAACTCACATATTTATCAGTGCTTGCTTTGTCATTAAATTATTAATGTTTAGGGAGTACTCTGCTCTGCTTACACATCTACCCTCCCTCCCCCCTGCTGTCTTTTCTCTGCCGATTCTCTTAAATGTTGCAGAAAGTCTGCTGGCAGGCAGGCAAAGAGGCCAAGAATGGGTCACATTTTATGATTTCTGCTTCTGGAGTGACAGGTCTTTCCCTGTAAATGCTGTAATTTAAATTTTGATTTCTCAAAATCTACAGCTCAGATTTAAAATCTTAAAAATTGTTTTGGAGGAGTGGGTACTATATTTAAAAATTCAACATTTTAGAGTAAACATACCCTTTAACATAAAAATTATACACTAGACTGATCCAGACTGGAAATATGACCCAACACAACACGGTGATGGGGAAATGCTCGAATTATATACCATCAATGCAGTAAGACTGTTGGGAAGACCTTACTGAGACACATATCCTTGTATCCCCAGCAGTCAACAACCGACAATTTTACATCCTCCCCCAGGCATACATAACCCCCAGAACATTGAGACATGTATGGGGGCTGATATCTCCTGTCCCAGATGTCAACAAACAATGTAGATTTCTGCCACTCAATATGGACATGCCCACCGATACAAAGCTACTGCCCAGGATCATACAAAGCCAGAATAATTCATTTGGTGAACTATCAGGGAGATACAATAAAAGTTTTTATCATTAAAATTGGTGCTAATTGTGCCCCAACCAATCAAATGTTATTTAACATTTGATTGACTGGGGCAAATTAGCACAATTTTTAACAATAAGAACTTTTGTTGAATTGCCCTGTATATATCTAAGGACTAGAGATGGTCGAACTATTGAAAGTTCCGTCCGTTTTCGAACTATTGTAAAAGTTCGAAAGTTCGAAAACGGAACCATTAAAGTCTATGGGAGGCAAGTAGTTCGAAAAGTTCGAGTCAAATATAACTAAAATATTAATAGTAACTTAATGTAAATGGCTGTGGGACCTGGGAAATGGTCTGGGGAGCATGTTCCAATATCCAGGACTTTCGTAAAATCGATTTTACTCTCACACGCGCTACTTTCGAGCTTTCGCGTTCGAACGTTCAAGGTAACATGGACATTTTACTCGCAGATTCGATGCTCGCCTATAGGCTTTAATGGAGACTTTACTCGCAGATTCGATGTTCGCGCCTAGATACCATGTACATTTTACTCGCGGATTCGAACTTTCGAACTTTCGAACATTCGATAAATCATCGAAAGTCCGGGAAATATCGAAAGTCTGCATCTGAGATAGTTCGAGAAGTCCGGGTCCGTTCGAACTCGAACAGTTCGGCTCGAACTCGGGTTCGAGTTAGAGTTCTATGCCATCCCTACTAAGGACATGATAAGGAAGAAGAGTGGGGCAAATATCAGGCTACAGTATACTACTGAGAGAAACTCAGTAGAAAGGCAAATGTACTGACATGGATGGCTATACAGGTAAACAACAATAAATAGCTGCCTGACATTGATAAATAACATGCTTCCATATGAAAAAGTCTTATATACCCACATAAGATGTTCTGATAAATATGGAAAAATTTAAACAAAACACAGAATACACAATAGGATGGTTGTTAGATTATTTTGTTCCTTAGGCTTTTAATTGGATTATTTTTTGTTATACAAATATTGAAATTACCGTAAATATTAGTTAAATATGGCCAAGATGCGAAATACTGTAACCAATCTACTGGAAAATGCTACGCCACACTGTCAATAATGTAATGCTTATGATATAATAATATATATGTGTGACATTCTTTTTTCTTGTAATGTTTATTAAAATGTTGGTGTAATAAAAACAAAAAAAAGTTCCAATCTCTCCCTTACATGATTGCCTGGTTATTTTACAAGTAACTATGCATTGTCCTGATGATTACAGTTAGGATGTGTTTAGAACAGGCTTAATTTTATTCCACATTGTCATTTTTAACCATGTTAACTCATCTACAATGAAAAATCCAATATAATTTGAGGATGATTTTCTTTATCGTTAAGCATGCTTTATATTCCATTCCACGCCACAGTATTAAACACAAAGGATCAGAACTTATTTGAAGCTGCATTTGCTCCAAAACTAATGAAAAATTCTCAATTATCACATATTTCTATTTACCTAGAGGTTACTTCAATCAAAAAGTGGACTATTCCTTTTTTGCACTAATTTAAAAAAGGGAGGTAAAGGATCAAAAAAAAAAAAGTTTGCCCGTGCTAATAATTTGCAGCAGATTAATCAGATCCTAAAATTTTACTTAGTTACTGACATTAGCTAACATCAGATTGGATGGTGCAGATTAAAAGCACTGGTAAACTTTTCCACCACTTACTATATTTAAGCTGTAAAGGCTCAGCAAATATGCAACACATAATTTTATTTGTTATATTTCTTTTATTCTTTGTTATACTTTCTTTCTTTGCCACAATTATTTTCTTTATTTGTGGAAGTAAATTCAAAATAAAAAAGTTTTAAAAAATTATTAAATGAAAACTAAGCCTCATGTTTATTCTTTTAATTTTTAAAAAACTAAGAGTAATATAGAGAAGTGGGGATGGTGTCTTTAATTTGAGAAATGATTTGTCAGATATAGCTGGCTGTAATAATGTATCTCCATATTTCTATAGAGCCATGATACAATAATTAACCAAGCTAATGAAAAAACTCAACAAAATTAATGTATAAAGATAATTGCTTAGAAATGTTGATGTTTTAACCATAGTAAACATCAAGTTTAAATAGCATTGCTAAGTGCTCAACAGAATGGATTGCAATAGACTCTAGCCTCTATCTATCCTTACCGATTCTTTTCCATCCAAGACCTCCATCCACAGCAAGCGGTCATCTTCTGAAAAGGCTTGCATTGTGGTAAGAACACCAGGCCTGGAACAATAGTTAACAAAAAACAATGTAAACACGAAAAAAATAATTATTATCCAGGACAATAAGAATAACAAGTATAGGGGATTTCAATGGATTCTCTGTACTTTTCAGAAATTTTCTGTTTTCTGCTTTGTGCATCCTACTAAATTGACTTCAAACTGCATTGGTAAATGTTCACAACAACCACTGACCCTGTGTATAGTGCAGTACCTTTATGAGCATGCTTTAATTGCATTACAGACAAATGCTGTCAAAGCCTGCCATAATGTTGCCTATTACATTGGCCATCTTTAAAGAAACATCCCTTCATTGACCACGCCTTGCCCTGCCAATGAATAGAAAGCCGCTATCGGCTTGGTGCAGTGCCTTACAGGGGGCAATAGAGTGTAAGTATATACATCGCCCCAAAAGTAACTGTAATTAACAGGAAGTGCAAATTTATGATTAATTTAAGTAAGAACTAAATATAAGAAATACATTTAAACACAAAATATGATGTAACAATTGATCATCCTGCAATGATGCCGTTTTCTTTTTTCACATGCAACATTTTTGCCAAAGATCCAACATTTTTTTTTCTTCACGGAGGAACTTTAAACTTAAAATTTGTAAAGTAGGAATACATAATTAACAACAGTGAGTGCTATGACTTGACTATGAGCAAAATTGACAGTTATCTATTGCAGATCACTTTAAGTACAGTACATAATTTCCACAACAGTCGCTTATAAAAGTGAAGCACATGCATGTATTGGAGGATTCTTCTCAACAATACTAACTTAGGGGCTATTGCCCCTACAGCACTGCCTAGCGCCCCTACTGTCATCATATAGTAGATTTCGTACACCATCCCATCTGCATTTTCATATCTGAACTACTCTATACTGCCTAATCTGTTTCATATTTAAAGGAGAACAAAACAAAACTTTCACCTTTAATGTGAAAGGTTTCCTCCCTAGGAATGAATTGTAAGATATTATTCCAGAAAGATGCATTAATGTACATGTAAGAACTGGATTCTGGCTGTGAAAGGAGATGGACGCACTGTAGCTCTGACACAGCCAAGGGATTCAATGATATAAAAGGCGAGCAGAGACTTCATGAGTACTAGAAACACTGCCAAGGACACAAAAGAATACCAACAAAGTGATTTGGGAAACTTTGTCTAATGGGGAGATCAGGCCAAAGCACACCAACCTGGCAGCCACAAGGCAATTTCTTCCATAAACTGAAACAGGAAATCAATATAGCACATCAAAAGGTGACCGAGTATCTGACCTTGAGTCTCAACAGACTGAAACAGCGAAAAATTTCCAACAAGTAGAGTCGGAGTTACTGAAAAAAATATACCCGATTATATTCAAACTGGTTTAAAAACTACAGACCACACTGTTCCTCCTTACAAATACATCCATTTCCTTCCTTTCCTTGGGACGTTGGACACTTACAGATAAAACCCATGTCTCTTTATTTTCCCTACTCCCACAAGGCAGCCTTTCAGAATAACTCCCCCCCCCATCTTGGTCACTATATCTAGAGACTTGTGATGGTTCTTATTCATCCAGGTCATGGCAATTCTTTGGTAACAAAACTAAGTACAGTTGAACTAACTGAATACCACAAAATATATTTCGAGATAATAAAAAAAAAAGCCCCACCTCTAGAGATATTTCCCCTAGCCTGACCAAGGTCCCCCTTCCATGTCTTGTCCATGATACCCTTAGGCATCCCTCCAATATTACGACAACTGGAAAAGTGGTCATTGTTCAATATTATAATTTTAGGGGTGGACGAACCACAATTTCTATCTATATGCAAGTTTATGCCATGTTGGAATATTTGAAAGTTTTTACATTGTTTATTTCTTATACAAACTGTTTATATATTCAAATCAATATGATGCATATTAAAACTGATTAATATTTTCAATTTGGCACTGGAGCCACTTAGGATCTCCCCAACATCCACCCTTTGTGTTCTGGTAGATTTGTAAGAAAAGTCGTCTTCCTGGCCTGGTGTCAGCACCCCTATACTGGCCTGGTGTCAGCACCCCTATACTTAAAATATTTTAAATGTCTGCAACAACAAACAACTATTCATGTGTCGGTTTCAGGTAAGAGTAAAACGCATCTGGGGTTTTGGGTGGCAAAATTTTTCTGAGGCTGAAATTACCCTTTAAACGACCCCAACTTGGAAAAGCCCCGGGCCCTGATGGCTACACCACAGGCTATTATAGGTCATTCAAAGAACCCCTTATCCCACACTTGTCTGCTCTTTTTAACTAGATTCTACAATCTGACAATCCTTTGCATCATGATCTCCTCAAATCAAGTGTTATAGTTATCCTAAAAGACTTAACATGTTATAAGAGCTATCGTCCTATTTCCCTTATCAACACTGACATAAAAAAGCTAACAAAATAAATATCAGAAAGACTAAACCAAATACTACCTAAGATCATACAGCCGGACCAGTCAGGATTCAATAGGCAACAGACAATAGCTAAAACACTAAAACTTTGGTGGCTAGCAAAAAAGAAATATAGTCACCACAACGATTTCCTTTCCTTTTCAACCCCTGGGGAAGGTCGGAATGGGTAGTTTGAGTAGAGTTGCACTTAACATCTTAAACCTTATAAAGAAAAAACTTTCAGTGCAATTACGTTGGGAAACATGGACAAGATAGACGGACCAGAATCTTAGGTGAGGTTCAAACAAAACTATTTTTGAAAGTTTTAAACTCTTTCATAACTGGTATAATACCCCTTTAAAATGACACAAAATAATCCCCTATACTGTATCAGGGAGATGTAATAAAGTTCTTATCGTTAAAAATGGTGCTAATTTTGCCCCAACCAATCAGATATCATTTACCATTTGAAAGCTAACATCTGATTGGTTGGGGCAAAATTAGCACTATTTTTAACATAAGAACTTTTATTAAATCTCCCTGTATGTCTCTGCTGTGCTTTCCCCATTGTCAACAGGAGGATGATCTGTACCACTATTAGTGGACCTGCCCAGAGGTCCATAGGTTATGGAAAAGTAAGTTTGGGGGGTGGAGATAATCCCATGAAAAATTATATATAGGTAAATCATCCCCCAAAACACCACAATAGTTTGAAAGTGGACATACTGATAGTAGGCCTAAACTGTTATGTAGCCAAGTGGTCTATCCCCCTTCTCTCTGCTTCTCAAAAGCCCCCCCCCCCTCTCCAAACTCTCTGAGGTGGCAGTTATGGGATTAGGAAGAGACAGTTAGAGGAATAGCACTCAGTCATTGTCATCTGTTACATCAATGACTGACAGCTGCTTACTGAAAGAATCACGAAGCAGAAAGAGGGGAAACCAGGGGGGCATTTAAATTAAGTCTTACATCTCTTAGCTTTCTTATTATAGCCTTAATTATTGCAGTTTGGGGATTTGGACGGTGGTTACCTGTGTACAACTTTTCCATTTAGGGGTGGATTTGCCTTTAAAGAGTAAAGGTTGATTTTTTTTTTATTAGTAAACATTTTAACATTTAATGCAACAACTTTGTTAAATAAGTGGGGGTTTAGCAGGTTGGCCATGTTAGAATTATGGCTTTTTTGTTGTTATGCTAGTCAAATCAATAGCAACTTCAGGCTACAAAGTATTTGTGTTTTGTTTTTAAAACATTGTGGTAACAACAAAGATAAGTCTAATGAACATATGAACACTTAAATTGTGTGTAGTACCAAGACATTATGTTTATGGCTTGCCCTACAGCGGCCTGTTACATGTAGATAATCTTTAATATTTATGGGAATACATTTTTTGCCCAAGAATAGTTTTACAGGGTTATTTATGGTGAGCCGCAACCTCTAGCGTCTCTATGATACTCGAGCAGCAAGTGCAACCTAGGGGTCGTGCTTAACTGACTGTAAATTGGTTAGTGCAACTTCAACTCCTAAGCAGCGAGTATCACAAGACACACTAGAGGCTGTGTGGCTCTTTTGCACAAGTAATTAACTCCGCCAGATATCTGGCGCTAAATACTTACATGGGGCAAGACTCACCCAGAGCTGCACAGCCGGTTAGTGTTTTGTTTATTTAAGGAAATGAAGAGAAGAGTGTCATGCTTTAAATAATGGTAATTTGGTCATCAAAGGCCAAAACAAATCATGAAATATAAATTAATTTTACCTCTCTAAAGCTTCAACATCAAAACAGAATCTTCTGTCAATGGTATCTGTATGTCGTTTAGTGCACAATTTAAGTGAAAAAGAGTCTCCTTCACCCTAAAAAAAGAAACATTTGTTCTTATAGATGCTTTATTCAATCATTAAGAAGCCACACAAACAAACATTTAGGTTATATGTATATAGCACCCATAAACATACTTTTACTTGTGATAAATATGGGGAAAGAAATCCACAAAAAGTTCTGTACCAGTACCAAGTTGCAACATCCTTACTAAATTCCTCCTGATTTACTTATCCCGTGTTGATAGTGGATTATAAGGACAAGCTTCTAATTTTTGATTGGCCAAGTGGTATTTGAGTTTGCCACTATTTTAATCAGGTATTATCTTGAAAAAATAATAATACACAAATTTATCACTGATATGATACATTTTTCTTTCCACAAATTATTTATTACGCTTTTTGAAAACCATATTAAAATAATATAAATTTAATTTATATAATAAATAAAATAAGAAAGATGTGTAGATTTTTTGTGCTTACATTGAGTGGACGTTTCCTTTTAGTCAGACTATACACTTCTATACCATCAATTCTTTCAAGCTGATATTTTAGCTAAATTTGCCTAAACATAGAGCAACTGAATAAGGAAATGTGTGCCTTTTTTACAGAATGGCATTTTATTATTCAATATGTAGGGGGTGACATGCTCTAATGTGGTTTACAAATGAATGGTCCAGGCAGGAAATGTTGCGGAAGCATCAGCAGATAGTACTGCTGTTCCAACGATATAAAAATGAACTTGATATTCATTTTGAATTTCCCAACAACTGAACCAACAAACCTACCAGTTAACAGATTTTGCGATCTATTTATTTTTCTTTTCTAAGTTCCATGTTGGTGATTAGGGAACAAAAACATTTATTTGAAAGTAAAGTGGTAACTATTAAATGTGTCGCCCGCAAGAAACAAATGCACAATGAAAAAAGGCCACTAATCGTAGGGGTGTGGGTGTGGCTACTCAGTCAGGTGTTGCTGGTAGCCTCATCTATTGGATACTACACGAGTAGCCTCACACATTTGATATTTGCACAAAAGGGCCACTCATCTGACGTGTGGAGACCATTTGTGGCAGACACATATCTTACGTCTGTACAAGGCTTTAGAGGCAATTTACAGATATTTTTGGTCTATAAAGATTTCACTGTATGATTAGCTTGAACACCACTCTCTGACTCTCTTCAAGATCTAAAAATCAATATTCAGATAAAAATAAATGCTGAGAGAGGAATTAACGAGGATAGAAAAAATGTAACACAAAACAAAAAAATAAAGGTGAGTGATTAGATTGTGCTAAATTTACACCCATGCAACTCAATTAGAACTACACGATTTCCATTCTCTCTGTATCTGACGGTATCGGGGCTTTATCGCTAGTGTGTGTAGCGGTTTTCCTGAACGAGCGCACGGCCGTTGAACGTTCCCACCGTCCGAATGGTTGTTCTGGAAAAATTAAAAATTTCCCTCGGCCGCACTAGACTCCGTATAGAGGAGTCTGCCATGGCCGACAGAAACACTCAGTCCTGAGTGTTCTCCCTACGATGTGCAGAATGCTTGGGACTGTGTGTATGCAGATCTTTGAAAGATGGCAGACAGGATCTTGCAGATCCTGCCTGTCATCTCCTGTCTGTTATCTTTCAAAATCTGTAGTGTGGGTACCCAGCTTAAGTCAGTTTTTTCCTAGACTATGTCTACTATGTACTCTAGAGTCATCAGTTTTCTGGTCTCTGATACATGTAACAAACATGACACCAAGACAGGCAATTCCTGATTGAACTATATAACACGGATAATGAGTCAAGAGGCTTTTCTCTTTTTGCATATTGCTGCTATACAAGCAGAGATTTACAGTGGTTTGGGATATGCTTAAAAAGGAAAAAAAACTGTAAAATGAAAAAATAAAGATAAGGCAGCTTTCTAATGTACTGCCTTATTTCTTTAGCTGCCCTAAGGCTTTGTCATAGTCCTTTTGACTGAGACTGTAAAGTATGTCACCCAGCACCATCAAAGGTTCCAGAACCCAATGGTGGTCCCAGAGGGTGCAGGAGAAATTACTGCTGATAGGTCTGGGTGTTGTCATCTCCATGGCCTTATTGGCTTTTACGAAGGGCTAAAACATAAAACAGGTTAAGACAGGGTACTTCACTGTACCTGAGGCACAGCAGAGGAGGAGACCCTAAAATTTAAGAAAAGAATAACATGGAAGCGCTAAAATTAGAGCATGAAATAATTTATGACACTTATTCGAATTTTCTCTTTAAATCTTACATACTTTGCATAGAAGATTTGATCTCAATAGATAGTTGTCTATTTTTAAACCAATGTAACTATTTGAAACTGGAGCAGGTGATAGTCTATACTTACAATTTTCCCTCCAGACCTGTGTTCATAAGGAAACAATGTGAACGCCTTTGACTCCTTCTTATACATACAGTAGTGTTTAACCCAGCTTGAGCCAAATGGAGCAGGTCCTTAAATTAAAAAAAGGATAGATATTTTGGATTAGAGCACTAAAAATAGGATTCAAATAAAAATGGTGGCCTGCTTAGTAAGATACAGAGCAATGCTTTTCCCTAAAAAATTTTTTTGCCTTTTTAATAAATCACATTGAATCACATCACATGAATCACAGCATTAATTTCTATCAAATCCCCTTTGCTAACCCTCCTTTTCCCTTCTTTTACAGTAAGGTCTTGAAATTTCCCTTAAAGGGTGTGGGGTACAGAAAGTCAGCAAAGAACCGATGCTCCCCTGGCCCCACAATGTGTAAAAATTTTCTCTTTTCTATGAAAGAAAGCCTATTCCTCTGTCACTGCATGACTAATTGATTCAGCATTATGATCCAGCAGAGGAATAAGTTTTGTATGATGATCTGTGCTCTCTTACTCAGTCTACTAAACCAATCCGACCATCCCCTTAAGAGAAGGAAAATATGGTATAAAGTCCCACAAATAGGCACAACCACTATAAAAATGACCACTTACAACAAAGCACAAAGGATAGTTCATGTACCTTTAATAGCAAATAACACTCACAGTTCAACATTCTCAGCCTGCAGCGGACATCCAATCCTGCAGTTATCTGCTCTCTGTGTTGTCTATGTTTATGGAGCACACAACCAATCTAGCACAGCACCTTAAATAAATAAATTCTAATGTTCCCCACACATGTTCACACCTTTTCAAACTCCTACATCTGAAAGAAAATCTTAGTACTTACTGCTCTCAAACAAAGCCCATCTTAACTGCACGTTGGTCGCCCCACTCTAGCTGTGTCACAGATACTGGGAGGGGCTAAGAACAGAGAGAGTGAAAATGCATAGTAACTAGGCGTGGTCTAAAAAGGACATGAGGGAATATGGTGAAAGGGATCACTAGGACCAGAAAGGATCATGTTCCTGGCAGCTCTAAAAATGCAGAAAGGGATAAAAGCGATAATAACACCGAGTCAATGAAGATGCACATCAAAAAACACACAAGGGGATTCTAAAAGAGCTTCTTTATTGCCACTTTATTACCCTCGCTCCTTGTCATAGGCACACAGAGTATTACATCACCACACTCCTCCTTATAGACCCACGTCTTTTCGGCTGCAATATTAACCTTTAACCACTTAATAGTTTGCACATAATACAACCATATTTTTTACAATAGTAAATATTAAAACCAAATTCAATGTTATGTGCACAGCATGGGTCACAACACTTGAGCAACTACATCTATCTGGGAATAAACTAAGCATAACATTCCATTATTTAAATGAACTTCTCAGACTTCTACAGGACCTGTTATATAACAATATTGCAATGTAAGGGAGACATAGTAGCTCATGGTTAGTAAAGTAAAGAAAGAATCTCAGTGAGCCTAGACAGTACTGCATTTATAATCCCGGAATTATTGTTGCAATTAAACATTTTTTCTGTGCTTTAATGTATATATTGTAATCAAATTTCATTACGATCAATGTAGTGCAAAGTTACACTACACTGACCTGCAAAATGTTATCTCTGGCTCTCTAGAGAGACAGCAGTGTGCCCCGGTACATCCTTTAAGAAACCTTGCACTGGCAGATTTTGTGCCAGAATAAAGTTTTATTATTTACATTAATTTCACAACAACATGGTGATGGTATTATAATCTAAAAAAAGTCTATAAATAGTATGCAAGAGTTTAAATAACTAGCGAGATAAAAAAGGCTCCAAAGTCCATAAGCATTGCTTCACTACATGAGCCAGTGTGAGAATTAAAGGTTAGTTATGAATTGTAATCAACGGAATTTTCAACTAAAAGGAAAATAAAAGTTTCCTGTCCATAAAATTGCAAACAATTGTGTAATACAATTTAGTTAAATTCTTACTTTTCTCCTGCACATATAAATATCCTTCCATTGTAAATGGGCTGGCTCTTTTATGTTCTTGGGGATTTTTTCTAATTTTTTTCATAAGTTCTTCAACCTCTGATCGTGTTCCCTCAAACCGGTTTCGTGTCTTTAAAAATGTAAAGAGAATTTACACTTAGCAACAGAAACAATCTCTCTGTTGCAACCAATAAATATGAAATTGTAGCAGCAACTACAAGACAAAATAAGTAGTAAATATAAAACAAATACATACATTTGTTTTGATTGCTGAGTTTGCTGCATAAAAATATGAAATTAAAACAACTTACCGAAATTTCTATTTCCCAGTCATTCTTCATGGCAGCATTCACCAAGTGGGTAAGCTCCTCCCTCTGCCTGATAGACAGGAAACGAATCTACAAATGCCCCTCTCACCCTAGGACACATGTCTTTCAGTATCAAAGCTCAATTAAAATGGGTGGGTCTTGGTGAATGCTGCCATGAAGAATGACTGGGAAATAGAAATTTCGGTAAGTTGTTTTAATTTCATATTTTCCCCAGTCATCATGGCAGCCTATCACCAAGTGGGTAGTACCAAAGCTACAAGTAAGAAAGGGCGGGACACAGTTAGATGCTTCAACACACACAATTATTTATTGCTTTTTACAGCCTGTAAGACTTTATAACCGAAATTTGCTTCTTTAGCTGCTACTACATGCAAACGATAATGTTTTACAAATGTTTTCAGGGAAGACCATCTGGCTGAATTGCACAACAGGTTGGCAGAGGCTTTGGCTTCCACTGCCCAGGAACTTGCTAGCGCTCTGGTAGAGTGGCCTTTGAGCCCAGAAGGGACCTTTTCGCCTCTTAAATTATAAGCTTTTGCTATTGCTGCTACTATCCAAGCACTAATGGCTCTTTTGGTAGGTGCTTGTCCTCTTCTTGGACCTTTTGGTATTATGAATAATCTGTCCGTCTTTCTCCATTTTTCTGTTCTTTTAATATAGAAGGATAATAATCGGACTAGGTCCAAGGTATGTAATCTTTTCTCCAAATCATCCTTTGGTTTTGGAAAGAATGTTGGTAGGGAAATTTCCAGATCTGCATGAAATTCTGACACCACTTTTAGTAAAAAGGTAAAGGTTGGTCGTAATCGTACTCTGTCATCAAAGATTACTGTATGTGGCTCTTTACAAGACAAGGCACTTAATTCACTTACTCTACAAGCTGAAGTAATCGCTAACAGGATAACTTTTAGTGTCAACATCCAGTCTGAAATTTCTTGTAATGGTTCAAACGGTTTTTCCGTCAAAGCATTTAAAACTAAAGGTAGACTCCAGGGTGGAGAACTGGATTTAATTACAGGTTTTACTCTTACAAAAGCATTAAAAAATCTTTGTATTAAAGGTTCAGTTGCCCATTGTTTTCCAGTTAGAGCTGAAATGGCTGACACCTGCGTCCTTAGAGTATTACATTTTAAATTCATCTTGAAACCTGCATACAAAAAATTTAGAATTAAATTTACTGATGGCCTACAAGGATCTTCATCTTGTTGTTCAGTGAAGTTTACAAAATGTCGCCATACCTTGTGATATTGACTCGTTGTAGAGTGTTTTCTGGATTTTAGCAGAAAATTAATTAAATCTTCATTACAACCATACTCTTTTAATCTTTTCCTTTCAACCTCCATGCCATCAACGCTGGACCTTCCCACTGGGAAAGTAAAATTGGTCCTTGGGACAACCATCCCTTCATGAGATTTATCTTGATTGGTTCTTCTTTCGCTAGGTACAGAAGTAGCGGGAACCATCGTCTTCTCGGCCAATATGGCAGAATGGCTATTACCTCTGATTTGTCTCTTTTTATTTTCAACAATGTTTTCCAAACAAGTGGAAGCGGGGGAAAAACATATTGCAGACCTCTGTCCCATTTGTGTTGTAGAGCGTCTATTCCAACTGCTCTTGTGCAAAATGTTCTTGCAAAGAATTGTTCGCATCTTATATTTTTTGGTGAGGCCATCAAGTCGATGGTGGGTTGTCCCCATCTTTTCGTGAGATCCTGAAAAATGGTTTTGTTCAATGACCATTCTGTTGAACTTAAAGTTTCTCTGCTTAAGAAATCTGCCTCTACATTTGACACACCTGGAATATGAATGGCTGATAGAAGGAGTATATTGTTTTCTGACCAGTTGAAAATTGGTTGAACTTCTTTCAGTAATTGGGTACTTCGTGTCCCTCCTTGCTTCTTTATATATTGGACCGCTGCGATATTGTCGCATTTTATTAATACATTTTTTCCTAGTATCTTCGCTCTGAAACTTTTTAAGGCCTTGTATATCGCCCGGACTTCTAAAATGTTTGATGACATACCTCTCCCTTTCCAAAGACCTTGACAAGATTTTCCTAGGGCGTACGCACCCCAACCGGTTTCTGACGCATCTGTCATAATAACTATGGACTCTTCTGGAACCAATGGAATCCCTCGTCTTAGATGTTCTGGGTTCAACCACCAGTTTATGGCTTTTTTTAACGGACCTGGAATAATTAATCTCCTGTTCATCTGCATGTGTGGTATTTTCACAGAAGATAGAAGAAACTTTTGTAGGGGTCTGAGATGCCATCTTGCCCACCTTACAAGATTGATAGTTGCTGACATTAACCCCAATATTGTCAAACAAGATGCTACCGACACCTTTTTCTGTGATTTGAATTTTCTTATTTCTGCTAACAGTTTTGTCTGTCTTTTTTCTGGAAGTTGTATGATGTTTTCCCTTGTTCGAAATCTTGCTCCCAAAAATATCAAGTCTTGAGATGGGTGTAGTTGACTCTTTTCTTGGTTTAATATCCAGCCGAATTCTAGGAGTATCTGCATAACCCTTCTTGTATGTATTACACCGATGTCTCTGGATGGAGTTACTATTAAAATGTCGTCTAAGTAATGGAAAATAGAAATACCTTCTTTCCTTATTTCTGCTATTAAAGTTACTAAAACCTTTGAAAAAACTCGTGGTGATGTGGAAAGGCCAAATGGTAGGCACTTGAACTGTAGGTGAACACCTTGAAATGCAAAACGGAGATATCTTCTGGACTCTTTGTGTACTGGAATATGGAAATATGCGTCTTTTAAATCGATTGATGTGAGCCAACTTCCCTTGTAAATGACTTTGTTTATTGAAAGTAAAGATTCCATCTTGAATCTTTTGGTTTGAATGCATAGGTTTAATTTTCTTAAATCTAGGACCGGTCTTAATCCTCCCGACGCCTTCTTTACCAAAAAGAGACATGAGTAAAACCCTTTTCTTTCGAACATTTTTGGAACCCTTTCTACCGCTTTCTGGTTCCGGAGTTGAGTAATAAATTCTTGAATTAGTCTTCTCTTTTGAGGGTCTGATGGTGTTTGAGACATGATAAAATGATTTTCTTTTGGGCGGTAAGCAAATTCTATTTGATAGCCTTCTTGAATAATATTGCCGACCCATGAATCTTGAATTGTCTCGGTCCAAACTTTTTTGAAATAAGTTAACCTTCCTCCTACTTTTAAAGTTTGGACCGGCGGATTCCTATTGCGAACCGAATCTTTGTCCATATGGCGTCTGTTTTCTTGGTTGGATTTGTTTTGATGTCCTCCAAGAAGATTGTCCCATTCCATCATGCCTTTGTCCTGATTGACGAAAGGGACGGAAGGTACGAAATGTGTTATCTCTTCCTCTAAACATATTTTGTTGTCTAAATCTCTTTGGTCTTCTGTCCTGGGGTAGGAAAGAACTCTTCCCTCCTGAAGCTTTTTCGATCATAGAATCTAATGCTTGTCCGAAAAGTCTTTCTCCTTCAAAAGGTAACATACACAAGGAATTTTTTGAGGCCACATCTGCTGACCAAGGTCTTAACCACAGCGATCTTCTGGAAGCGACTGATAATGCCATAACCCTAGCCACTAAGTGGACTAGATCTATTGAAGAATCTGCAAAGAAATCTATTGCGATTTTAATATTTGCCAACATCTCTAGTAATCTGGGTCTTTTAACATTACTGTTTAGAGCTGCTTCTAATTCTTGTATCCAGACTTTGACTGCTCTGGATACTGATGTCAGTGCCACTGCAGGGCGACACGCTGCTCCCGCTGCAATGTAAGTCTTTTTCAAATTAAACTCAAGTTTTTTACCCATGGGGTCCCTTAATACAGATGCGTCCTCTACCAGAAGGGTAGTGCGTCTAGCCAATCGAACAACTGCTGCATCTACCTTTGGAGCGTTGTCCAAACTTTTGGTTATGGATTCATCCATTGGATATTTTTTTCCAATTTTCCCTGGAATTGTAACCATCTTTTCAGTTTTTTTCCATTCGAATGTCATTATATCTGAAATGGAAGTATGTACTGGGAAAGAAACATTTCTCTTTTTTGCAGAAGGAAACAGTTTATCCGCTGGACTAGCTTTAACTTGTTCAATGTGTAGAGACAATGTATCTCTTACAGCTTTAATTAAACCATCTAATAATGAAGGATCAAAGGTATAATCTGATTCTTTTTCTTCCTCCTGATCTGAATCTAAATAAGATTCTTCATCTGACAAAACTGATCTTTCATATTCTGAAATTTCAGACTCTGAACCTGAAGGTACATAATATTCTCGTCTGTGTTTTCTCTTAACTTCAGCCAGTTCCTTAAATCCTTGTGACATCGTCTGTTTAATTGCGTCCAACATCAAATTAAATTGTGATGATGTAGATGGTATAGAATCATCTGGGGTTATTATCAAATCCGCTGCTTTCTTACTTTCAGTGGCTTTATGAGTTTTGTCTGAAGTTAAGAGGCTGTGGGAATAACAGAAACAAACTGTCAGGGCCCACACTAATGTCTCCATCTCTTAGCCTATACTCACCTATGCTTACCTAGATCCCTTCTGGTGTGACCCTTTTCCAGTACTACCAGACTCCATAGCTGGAACACTGGGAAATAAACAAAAGCTTTCTAAGTGTCTGAATTAGGAAATAATATAGGACTAAAAAACACACAACCAAAGCAAAAGAAATCTTTACACTTACCTTGCAGCCAGAGGCACAGAGTCCAGTTGATGCAGCTCACAACAGTCAACAGGCATCACTGATTAACTCCACCTGTTCCTATTTATAGGCTGCAAAACCAAGCCCTGCCCCCCAAGCTGCAAGAAGAAAGTGCAAATGCGAGATTTCAAACAGACAATCCAAGTCCTATCCAGTCTGCAGCCTAGAGGGTACACAATTCGCTGCTCCAAACTTAACAGGATAGAAGAAATAAAGGGAAATTAATTCTCCCTTAACAAAAATGGCGGCCGCGATAGGAGTCCATAGGAACTCTCGCGTCTGATGTCATGTCACGTGGTCGGCCGGAACCGGAAGTGACGCGCCACCCGGGAAATCCTGTTTGTTTCCCGCATGCAGTCTTACCCGCAGAAGAAGGGGAATATGCTGCATGGTCCCGGTCACTGGGAGATCTCCACACCACCATATGTAGGTTTTCGGGGAGCTTCAGCATACAGGAGGAGATGGAGAGAGCCTGCTGCTGTAAAGAGGTAAGCACTGCTGACTACCAGGCTTGAGACAGGAAACGAAAAAGACATGTGTCCTAGGGTGAGAGGGGCATTTGTAGATTCGTTTCCTGTCTATCAGGCAGAGGGAGGAGCTTACCCACTTGGTGATAGGCTGCCATGATGACTGGGGAAAATTCATTTCAAAACATGTGGAATAAAACCAAGGATAAAGGTAATATCTATCCAAATAATAATAATAAAAAAAGCCCCAAAAAGCACAGCAAAGATTTGGCATAGGCATATTCCCCCCCCCCCCCCAGATGAAAATCTAAAATTTATCCTGATTAACCCCCCAAACCTAGACCTCTCATTCCCTCGGCTCCCTGCTGCTGCTCAGTATCTTTATGCTTCTCATCCAATCACTGATGCCGCTGCTGTCTGGCCCCTTCTGCTGCTGCTGTGCATGGAAGAGGCATGAAGCAGCAGCAAAGGCAGCCAAGGGAAGAAGTGCTAGTAAGTTTACTTTATTACTTAACTCACAGATAGATTTAAACCTTGCAAGGTCTAGGTTTGAGGGGTTAATTAGGTTGAATTCAAATTTTAGTTTGGTGGGGGGTGGACATGCCCTTTATGCTTGTGAAGGTTCTCATTCATCCAGGTCATGGTATATCTGTTGTATTCAATTAGATCAACCGGACTTGAAGTTTAGTTCTTGAAGACGTTTCGCTAGTCATCCGACTGGCTTTCTCAATTCAGAATGACTTGTACAAGAATCTGTGGCAATTATGTACCCTGGAAAATCCCAATTAGCATATCACAGCCAAGTGTTAAGGGCGTGATTAGATAGTGGCTAAGAGGTGTTATAGGAATGCCCAGAGTAAGGTGTCAAAACAGCATTGTACATGGCAGACAGAATACCAACAGTGAAGGGGAAAAGCAAGACAGGAGAAAGAACATGGTCATCCCATATGTAGCAGGGGTCTCCGAGAAACTAAGAAGAGTTTTCAAAAAACACCGTATCCCTGTCTGCTTTAAACCGAGCAACACGCTGAGGCAGCAATTGGTACATCCGAAAGACCCAATACCGAAACACAAGAAAAGCGACATCATATATGCAGTGCAGTGCAGTGAAGAATGCTCTGATTTGTATGTGGGGGAGACCAAACAACAACTGCATCAACGTATGGCCCAGCACAGAAGAGCCAATTCCTCGGGTCAGGACTCAGCCGTGTACCTGCATCTTAAGGATAAAGGACATACCTTTGAAGATTGTAATGTTAACATATTGGCAAAGGAACGTGACTGGTTCAAGAGAGGTGTTAAGGAGGCCATTTATGTGAAAATAAAGAAACCAAGCCTAAATAGAGGTGGGGGGGTTCGACACCATCTGTCTGCCATGTACAATGCTGTTTTGACACCTTACTCTGGGCGTTCCTATAACACCTCTTAGCCACTATCTAATCACGCCCTTAACACCTGGCTGTGATATGCTAATTAGGATTTTCCAGGGTACATAACTGCCACAGATTCTTGTACAAGTCATTCTGAATTGAGAAAGCCAGTCGGATGACTAGCGAAACGTCTTCAAGAACTAAACTTCAAGTCCGGTTGATCTAATTGAATACAACAGATAGACATGCTCTTTAATTACAATGTAATATTTTAAGATTAGTAATTATATTTTTTACTTAAGGACTCTAAAGCAAAAGTCCTCAATGCAGTACTCTGATATTACCCCTAGGGTTCCTACTCTTTCCATCTTACTGTGATGGAGTAACATTCTCTATTTTAACGTCTAGTGATAAAGCATCAGTTTGCATCCATCCTGATGGTAACATAATGAAAAAAAAATCTAAGAATACATTTAGGATTATTTAATAAAAGGTGCAAAAATTAGCCTGGGCTGTTGCCTCAACCAATCAGATGATACCAATACCAATCAGATGATACCAATACCAATCAGATGATACCTTTTTACTAGTCTACTACGGTTAGAAAATATGTGATGATCTGCATCAATGTTACAGCAAAAATTTGCACCTTGAATTAAATAAGCATCAATTTAATTTATGGTTAAACCAAGAAGGTATGTTATATCTATGAAGTATACCAACAAAACTTATTTCACAAAATTCATTTTTCATCATTGTGCTGCCCAGGAAATCAAATATTTTAAATTCCTATTGCTTAAAAGGTTAAATACAAGAAAAATAATCTTACATGGATAGGATAGATTAGCCTTTGTTGAATTCCAACTCTGAAAAGCACAATATTATATATATATATATATATATATATATATATATATATCTACTGCATATAATTTACTGCACATTTTGATTTACAGTAATTGATATCCATTCACCCACAAATGCTAATTAAAAACCTTTTTGTAAAAGTGAATGACTGTATTTAACCCATGCCTTGCAATCAACATGCTTTGATCCCATGCTGTATGTAATCACTTACATTTTGAATGTTGATTTGTAACTCCAATTTATAGTGGTTAAAATCTTTAGCAAGTTCGTACCCCTGATGATAGAATGTAAAAACTCCTTGGAAAAAAGACAGCATCTAAAGAGAAGAAACACAATTTAGTTCACAGCAAATTTGCTGCTACTATTAATGGAATATCATTAAAAAAAAGCTAAATGAATAAATATTCAGTAAAAAAGATGTTATATAAATGTTATATTTTTAAAGGGCACGTCCACCCCCAAAACTATAATTTCCCCCACCACTGGCCCCACTCTGTAGTAAATAAGAATCCTTACCTCACATCCCAGCTCCAAATGGTTCTCCTGTAGTCCCCCCCCCCAAAGTCCCAAAAACTGCCCACCAGGAGGATAGCAGAGTCCATATAGGCCTCCTGTCTCCCCTCCGGGAGAAGTTTGGCATGCGCACTGCAGCCATTCTCCCGCTCCCTCCCCCTCCCGTTTTGGACTCCCACCCCACCGAGCTATAAATCCATTTTATATAGTGTAGGGCTTAGTCCCCCAGCCCCAACTGCTATATTTTTAATGTAAGAAACTTCCCCGATCTTTACTTACCTTCCCTCTTTCCTCCGCTGTTCAGATCTACCGGCAGCCATGTCCGTGATTGGCTGCATCTCAGCCAATAACAGACGCGGCTGACGGTCCCGCCCCTCTGCTTGCATTTTAACGCAAGAAGAGGGCCGGGCAGTGCGGTGGAGGAAAGAGGGAAGGTAAGTAATGTTTGGGGAAGTTTCTTACATTAAAAATAGAGCGGTTGGGGCTGGGGGACTAAGCCCTACACTATATAAAAAATTAAAAAGAAGGGTGGACATACCCTTTAACATTAACCTTCTTTTCATACATGCATCAACAATAAAGAGACAATCCTGTCAGTATCAAAAGGTCTGGTTCTTATTTGCCAATGTGTAGCTGCCAAACAACTGTTTCCAATGCCGATGAATATGTGTATATGGAATAATGTCCATTGGCACCTCTAGCCAGTAAAGATAAAAACCTTATATCAATGTGACATGTCCACAAGATAGAGACACGTTGATCAATATTTAAGACAGTAGTTAATTCTGATATTCCCTAAAAACAATTAAATTAGTTTTACTAGAATATACCAGTATATGTTAGCGCATAAGACACAATATAAATTAGACCCAGTGTACAGTTGTATCAGATTAGTATCAGATCAGAGATTAGTAATCATACTTAATAATCTGAAGTTCTGTTTGGACACGTAAACTTAATCAAGAATGAGGTAACCAGCCTTCACTATATCGGAAATACAGTCAATTTAATCGAGAGATAGATCAGCCCTAATTGCATCTGTGGCACAAGGCAATTTAATCAAGGGATCAGCCTTTATTACAACATGATGTGCAACACAGGTGATATAATCAAGAGAATGGTAGGTGGGCTTTAATTACATGTCTATTCAAGTGAATAGACATGAATTTGGTTATTTCAATGCAAATTAATAAAAGCGTTAATATAAAAATCTTACAGTCGATAGCTATACTTAACAATATTATTGGATTGGAGTTTGTACCAATAACATATTCTAAAAACTTTCCTGCATTACCAGTAATGACAAGGACAGATTTTGTTGTTCCGATTTCATTACTAGCCACCACATATACTAATGTGAATATAGTAATGTTCCTTTTAAGCTGTGCTTTTCTTTACATGCACTAGCCTACTTACATAGGTTAAATAATGCTGACACATTATGTAAGGCACAAAATACATTTTAATCCACATGGAGCTCTTTGCCCCTATATAAAAAAAAAGGGAATGATTAACCCCAAAAAAGGTCTACGGCTGGCACAAGAGGAGGAGGATAAAATGGGGTAAAAAGGGAGACCTTAAAGCATCTAGGAGGCAGTCATGAGCAGGGGCTGAACCACGTTGCTAGAAGAGCACCATGGAGAGAACATAGTAAGCCCTGCCCACAGACGAGATTCACCAACAGCCAATAGGATTGACAGAAAAGAAGCTGGACGGGAGCAACAGGACTGGAAAGCTAGGGTTTCTGTGGAATAGCTAGGCTAGCTGTGGGTTTCTTACAGTGGAGGGAAGGGATAAGGATGATGCCAGGTCTGTTGGCAAATTTTGAGCTCCAAAGACTGAACACAGTACCGATGTTCTCCTTGTACTTTTTATAGGGAGAAAGATTGGGTGGGCATTAGTTCCTATACTAAATTTTGGGGGCAATAAAAATTTTCACTTGTGGCTGACAGATGTCATACAACGGTGAACTAGAGCCATTGGCTGGCAGTATTTTTGGCCACACACATGCCTGATAAAAGGCTGATCCTGTTCAGACAGCGGCAATCTTTTATCGGTAATGTAAGTAACCTGCTTATGCTTTGTACCTAGGATGACTTCTAAAAGATTTGATTGTTAAAGGGCAAGTCCACCCCTATTTCTAAAATCCTGTATGTAGTAGAACTCCCCCAACAAGCTGGGTTTCGTTTTACTTACTTGTGCCAAAGATGCTCTGTGTAAAGCTGCTTACAATCCCACGCTCCAACGCGGGTAAGTCCACGCCTCTGCTGCTGCTGCACGTGCCCTTTATGTGCCCGAGCTGCAGCAGCAGAGACTGGCTCGGGAATGGCAGTCAGCCATTGGCCGTGACGACATAGTCACGGCTGTAACTGACTGTCCTTACGCGGAAGTATCAGGGAGTCACGGCGCTGGAGCGTGGGATTGTAAGAAGCTTTACACAGCCTGGGAGCATCTTTGGCACAAGTAAGTAAAACGAAACCCAGCTTGTTGGGGGTGTTCTACTACATACTGGATTTTAGAAATAGGGGTGGACATGCCCTTTAAGACTGGTAAGTCCAACAGCCTGTTAGTAGGAACAGACTGCTCGGCATTAGCCAAGAAGCAAGGGAGGGGAAAGTGTCTGTGGCTCCCCAATGTGGTTTATAGATCAGGCAGTAATGATCAATTAATTGAATAGTTCGCTGAAAAGTGAAGAAGTGAAGTGAAGTTAAGAAGCTATGCCTTACCTTCTGTTCTTTGTTCCTGTCTCCACAGGCATTGATTGAAGACAAATGAAACTTACCTTGCATGCGATCCTCCTCTGTCACACTGAAATTCACAACCACTTCCTGGTTCTGATTAACTATAGCGTGCATTATCGCGCATGCGCACTATAGTTAATCAGAACCAGGAAGCACTCGGGACCTGTCAGTGTGACAGCGAAAGGATCGCGCAAAAGGTAAGTTTGTTCTATCTTCGTTCCTGGCTCCACAGGCATTGATTTAGGAATGGGAAGTAATTCATAGCTCCTTAACCTCCCGGTATTCAATCAATGCATTAAAGAAATAGTTCACTTTTACAGTGAACTTTTCTTTTAACCAATTAATGGCAGGATTGGTTGGTTATTAGACATTTGTCATGCAATGCTGACAATTACACATGTGTACAAGGCTTTATATTCTGCAAAATATTTATATAGATCTCTTTCTCTGGGGAGGATTTTATTGTAAGAAGGGGACAAAACAAACAAGAGATGACAAGCAAGCGATTGCCATTCAGATCACAGTATATCATTTTGAAGCAATTTCTGTACATAAAAAGATTTAATCCATCTCACTGCATGACCGTGTTTTGCTTTGTCAGCTTTATACCTTGGTCTTTACTTACAGGTTCCACAAACTCAAATTTCTTCCGCTCCTGGATTTCCTGAAGTTTACACACATATTCAAGTGACAGCTGATAGAAATGCTGTCTATTCTGTTCCACTTGGATATCTGCCTAAATAAGAGGGAAAAATGGTTGTTTATGACTGCAGAATACATTTCATTACATACCCTTTAAGGAATTTGTTTTACAACCCTGTTATCACTGTATTGACATGGTTTCTCTTTTAACCCTGCACATACTTTCTGTCTTAAAACAGTTTTGTGGCAATAAGATAAGTGAAAGAGAGATTGTACATCTGTTAAACAACAACATGCACTAACAAGATAGTAAGCCAATCTTATCTTTTGTATAAAGTTACTTTCATGTTTGGTAAAATATTATGTAGCAACTTGTCGTATACGGGTAAATTATTCTTATCTTAGGAGAACATAAAGAATGGTAGCAAAGAGTGTGTAACCCCTTTAGACAGTTAATGAATAATCTTGGGCCCTTTCCACATTACAGTGTAACACTCTTTAATTAAGTTGTGAAAATGCTTTACATAGGGAGAACTTTCGGGACTGTGCGTAGAGGGATAATTAGAAAATGACATACAGAATAATTTTGTGTAATAAAGTGTGTACCCACCTTTAATTCACAGTGAAACAAAATAAAGTTTAAAGGAAAACAATATCCAAAAAAACAACATCTCCCCCATTACATGTTCACACTTCCAGCAGCTGAAATCACTTACTCTCATTTACAACTGTGCTGCCCTCCCTTATCACACAGCAAAGATGAATGCTAACAACCCGCCTCCTAGATGGCCCAGGGCCATCATTGACATATCACTTGTCATTGGCCGGTAGGAATGTCTGTTACAACCTATCTCCTCCTTCTCTACCAGTCAAACAAACTTGAACTGTCCTGTTGCTAGAATACAGCCTACATAATCAAGCTAAGCTAGGGTGGGTGCAGGAGTGTTTTCTCGCATGCTAGCTCTGAGTGACAGTTATAGGCAGACAGAATTGTTACGCCCCCTTCACAGCATGGCTATTGAGGGCTAATTGAAGACAGAGAGAGGCTCAAAATCAGGAAAAAAATGTATAGGGAGGGCTGCATACCTTTACTCTTTTTAAAGCAGTTTTTATCAGACCTATCGATATACCACAGAGATTGCAGGATATGCTTAAAGGGCAACTGTGGTCTCAAAACAAGTGAGGATTAAATGAAAGCCTGCAGTCTTTCCTTTAAATGAGCCGACAATCACATCTCTGGCTGGAGCCTGTGAGAAATTACATTGGGGTGAATGTTCAAACTTCCTGCTTCCAGTAGGTTGAGTGACATCACCTGACCTCTGCCTCGCCCATTTCCCCCGGGGAAACATTTGACAGTTGAGGAGGGGAGCCTATTAATGCAGGCAAAGGCTGGTCACATGACTACAAGCAGGTCACATGGCTAAAAACAGGAAGTGTTTAAGCAGGAAGTAATACTGCTGAACCTTTCCAGCAAACTTCTCACAAATTCTATCTTGAGATGTGACTTTGTTTTTATTTTGAAGGTAAGATGGAAGGCTTTTTATATAATCCTTACTAGTTTGGAAGAATTTGAGACCACAGTTACCCTTTAAGGAGCTTTTTTTGTTGTAAGTGGAAGACATTCTCCTTTAAATATGTTGAGGTTCACCTGAGAAAGGACGTCTCCACATAAATCTCCAAAATTATGCTACGTCCATCATGGGCCTACTAAAATCATTGATGGACTAATTAATATCTCTATTGGGCAAAGTAATGAGCTCCAAGCACTACACATTTTAATCAGAAAATCAGACCTCAAGCCCATACAATGAGCCAAAGCCAAATTCATTTGGAACAAAAGACCATGCATAAAATAAGAATTTCTAGCTCAACACAAAAGACAAGGGGGAAGTTTGTCTCCCTATGATTAATCATTAATACTAACCAGCTAAAGTAGCGCAATTGATTCATATCAATGGTTTTTTCAAAGATGGATACAGTAGGGTATATAGAATAACTTCTATTAATTCAATCCTAGTGCATAGCAAACACAGTTAATATTGTAGATATATTATTATTGTAATGCCGATTTGAAATCCTGCCCTTCTCTGTGGATAAATAAAAGCAATTCAATAAATTGTCCATTAGTGTGGTAGGTGGGCTTATAATAATTTGGCCAAGCTACTGAACAAATTAATTTTATTTATGCACAGAAGGGTTCCACCAGATACTACACATTACTCTCCTCTAAGTTACTTTTGCATGTCTGCAGTACAAATGGGTGGGGGAAATGAGGATTTCTATATTTGACTAATAAGCAGTGAACTACACTATCAAGAACATGGGAGGTGGGCCAGACCAGGTTATTTCAAATTGAGAAGGAAGAGCCATTAACTAATGAATTCAAAAAATTACAAATAACACTGGCTGCACTGATAATGCAGTAGGTTAGGGCCCACTGTACTGCATACAACAATGTGTTTAGTTACATTTTCCATTTTTAATAAAGGGTTAGCAAGAGATATTACATTTGTGTTTGTGTCATTGTCAGGATAAAAACTTTTATTAGTGATTTTTAGTAGTATTTACATTGCGTCATATTTTTAGGGCATCCTTTTCTAATATTTATTCACATAAAAGTTACATTATTTTTATCCATAATAGCAACTGAAACAGACTTTGTATGAATAGTGTGCTTTTGTTTAAATGCAAGCAGCATATTTACTGCTCTATTCTCTAGATACACCAACAATATGTGCCATATATGCCAACAATTGTAATATATTTTCTTGAAACTACATGTATATGTTATGAAGTTCCCCTTTAAACAGTTTCATGCATAGCCAGTAATATCCAATATTGGTATTTCATGAACCTATTTGGTTTAAAAAGTACATGATACAATTGTAATCTTACAAATGTTACCAAACTATTACAAATTATTGACAAACTATTGAGTTTGTGATCACATGATCACAGCATACAATTAAATCGGGGGATTTCCTTTTACCTATATAGATATCGAGATACAATACAGGTTCAAAATCTAAAGGATAAATATACTCACAGACCCTAATTCCTCACTAAAAGTTTTGTATCTTGGGACGAGAAGAAAGATCCATATCCCATTCACAATGGCCCCCCAGTATGGTTTACAATGATTCTTACACCCCTTGATGGACAATCCCCTCCTCAGCTATGTATGAGATGGGAGTATCCAGGAATGTCCAGATATACGACCTGTCTCCAAGTATTCCTTCCCATCCCAGTTTACTATACTATTTACTTTACTATGCCATTGATATTAATATAATTCCATAAATCATATAAATAATTTAATAACATTCTAATATATTATGAATAATATATATTTAGGTCAATAAAATTCTAGTACTTTAATCCCTTTATAACCAAAGCATAAGATACATAAGAAGGTGTGCATATAGTATTATTTGAACCCTTACATTTTCCCAAATACTATTACACCATCTATTAGTTCCTATGTCTCCCAGAAATTGAAATATTCCCAAGTTTTGTTAAAAGGTAAAGTCTGGGTGACCCCCTTTGTGTTTACCAGATATCTGGCTTTAGCCAATTCTAGACACCTTTTCGACGCCCTGATAGTCTAGGATACAAGAGAATTATGTCTTGCTTCAGTAACTTTAACAAACATTTAGGACTCTTGTAGGATGAAATGGCCTTTTTATGGGTCCTATGAAAAAACAATTAATACTTAACACATTCAGGCCAATTCACTACATAATGTCATCAAATGTTATACATTAGCACCCCAAGGTAAATTCTCTCTCTGTAGGTGCTGAAGTGCAATGTTTGATCCTGCATAGCTTCTATGAACCTCACCCCTACTGATACATTAGTCCAACTCCGACAGTGTTCGCAAAGTGTGAGTGTTTCTATTAAAATTAGATTTATACTTTTTGGCAGCCTAATCAGCCTGGAAAGGAAAACAGTCCTATTAAGGACAATTCACACATGGAAATGTTTCCCCCTGTCACATGACCTTGTGTACAAATGCCACAAAAGTATCCATTTTTCTCATACATTCTTCCTTCCTCTTGGAAGAAACAAAATAACTGGAAAATAATCTCTCTGGGGATACTGAAAGAAACCAAAAAAATGATATTTGTGTTTAGGCCCCACAAGCTTGACAAGATAAAAGTACCAGCAGAGACAAAGGAGGCATTAGAGATGCATCGTTTTAGAATCAGGTTTTAAATGTGATACTATTCTTAGTACCAATGGAGGTAAGAAGGGGCCAATGGAGAAAGACTGGGGCCTTAAGTAAATCAGGGACTAAAATATTACAAATGCACAATAAGTAACAATTATCTTGTTTTGAATAATCCAGCTTTGCTACTTCAGTAATAGTTAGAATGATATGGATCAAGGCATTAAATCCCAACCTTTGAGTATATATTGCTAATACAAACTAACCCCCTACAAAATAAATGATTCCTTCATTTAATACAAAAAACAAAACTAAGCACATGTACCATCTAGGTGTAATGGGGCCGACCTACCTCTTGAAGAAAAGGCTCTTTTTTTTTAGCAGACAAATTTAAATGTTTATCCAGAAGGCTATAGTTTTTTTCTGTCTCTTTGTCAAATTTCTTTTTTTCCTCCTGTATTAAACAGATATAGCAACAGCTTTATGTTATATTTCCTGAAAATGTTAACATTATCACAGGACAAAGCGAACACAGTAAATTATTTACTGCTGCTTAATTGGGCTTCCTTTAGAAACTTACTGATGCTGGCTTGAGACACAAAGGAGAAAATAGCTTCCCAATATCATGGGAAGAAGAGGGCGAGAGGCATTTCTTTTTGGAACCATCATCAGGGAGATTCAACAAAAGTTCTTATTGTTAAAATTGCTGCTAATTTTGCCCCAAACAATCAGATGTTAGCATTCAAATGTTAAACTAGATCAGATTCGTTGGGGCAAAATTAGCACCATTTTTAACATTAAGAACTTTTATTGAATCTCCCTGCATGTTTTTATAACAATATTTTTATTTTTTGAAGAATGTCACTTTAAGAGTAGGAGCAGGAAAATTCTTCTAAGTTTGTTTACAGATTGTGTAGAACAGGAATGTTATATTTGTGGCCCTCCAGATGTTTGAAAACTACAAATCCCAGCATTCCCTGAGAGTTATAATTTTTAAACATCTGGAGGGCCGCAAGTTTGACATGCCTGGTTTAGAGCAATAAAACAAAATGTGGTAAGCAAAAGAAAGCTAAATGTAAATGAAACAGCAATATATGTTTTGTCTTTTATATTACCTATTGTCCATGAAAAATATTATAGAAGACAAAAATGTAAAATATTAATAATAGTTGTAGTCCCCAAAATACAAGTCCCCTCCCCAGCATGTTTGCATACACATATAATGTCTATATAAAATAATAGATTTCCTACATATTATTACAATATTGTAAGTTCTTTACCTTAACAGCTCCCAGCTGTTCCTTCCGAAAACGTTCTAAGGGTTTAATCAGGGACTCGTGGATATTTATTGCCTTAAAAAACACAAAGTAACACAGTATATCAGTATGTAATAAACATACAGAGAACAATTGGCTTGCAAAATTAATTTTAATCAAGAGTCTTGCATTCATTACCAATAGTGATATTACACAATAGCTGTATTAAGACACCATAATGTAACAAAATCCTTTATAGTACTATGTATGTATATGTAGTATAGTACTATGTATGTATAGGTGTATTTTTATGTACAATATTAGAATACAAAAAAAACGTACAAGGGGGCAATAAATAAATACATTAAATGTCCACCTCTTTCACTGCCTTTTCCCCAAATAATAGTTTACCTTCCCCCAGCCCCAAACGCTATAAATAATTTGTTAAAAAGTGCCCCAATAGTTACTTACCTTCCCTCTATCCTCCGCCGCACAATCCCGGCCCTCTGCTTGCATAGGACTGCAAACAGGGGCGGGACCAGCAGCCGCGTCTGTGATTGGCTGAGAGGCAGCCAATCACAGACACGGCTGCCGGATGCACAGAACGCCGGAGTATAGAGGGAAGGTAAGTAACTATCGGGGCACTTTGAACAAATCATTTATAGCAGTTGGGGCTGGGGGAAGGTAAACTATTATTTGCCAAAGGGAAATTACACTAGGGGGAGGGATGGCAAAATGGGAGGGAGAGGAAGGGGGGAGATGGCTGCAGTGCGCATGCCAAACTTCTCCCGGAGGGGAGACAGGAGGCAGAGTCCTATATGGACTCTGCTATCCTCCTGGTGGGCAATTTTTGGGACTTTGGGGGGGGGGAATTACTGGAGAACCATTTGGAGCTGGGATGTAAGGTAAGGATTTTTATTCACTACAGAGTGGGGCCAGTAGTGGGGGGAATTATAGGTTTGGGGGTGGACATGCCCTTTAATACATAAATGAGTATGTGCATCATGAAATATACAAGTGCTTGAAACGTGTAACATAATCTTTGGATACCACAATATAGCCAATCATATACATGTTCTAATCAATTTTAGGATTTTGAATGAAATTTCAGTTATTCTTTGTCTAGCCAGAATTTTTCAACAGGATTTGGTGTTTTGAAAATTTCCGAAAATCCTTTGTATCTGCAGATTGTAAAACCAACAGTTCCGAATCTAAACATCACCAGTAGAGAGGAATACAAATTAGGTTTAGGCAAGAAAAAATATCCCTGTATACAATCACGGCAGGACTAGTGCTTTTTCTTCTAAATAAAAGGGACACAGAAATGTTAATATTAATAGTAAATCAATTAACACAGGGATACCTAGAAGGGTAGCCTTATGGGGCTTGGACCTGCTTTGTTTACTTTGTTAACTGGAACTCTTTATAAGAACATAAAGTGTAAAACCAGTTATATTCTAGGGCATGTTACTATTTCTGTATAAAATAAAAAGGCCATGGGTGACTTAAAAAAAAACTTCATGCAATGCATGAAAAGGTCAACATGGGCATAGCATGTCACTGAGTATTCCCCAGGATGGATTCTTTCAGGAAACATGTCCTAACGTGGAAAATTCTTTAAAAACATTTACGTAGGTTTTATCTGAATGGCTTCCAGCTGACCCAAAAAAAGTGTTCTCTAAACATGCTAGAAACAATCTTTCTATTTTAACATTTTTCGAATTTAGGGGATAACACTATTTGCAAGTCAAAGTTGAATATGATTTAACTTCCCTTAAAGGGGAACTGTGGTCCAAAAATGAGTTTAGGTAAATTGATAGGAATTGCTCTCCTGAGAATTTTTGCAATTTATTTTCATTGATTATTTTGCATAGTTTTTACATTTTTGTATGTGATATGGCAGTAGCATCACCAGGTCCCCTGCACTTCCTGCTCTGAAACCATGTCAGTGGATGACAGTCAATCTGCCCTGTGTCTCCTCCTACCCTTGCAGTCCCCCTCCTCTTGCAAGCCCCCCTGGTCCCTCCCACTCATGGACACCATGACCCCTCCATTTGCAGGCCTCCCTTGGCCCCTTCCCTTACAGCCCCATGTGGCCCTGCCCACTCGCGGGTGCCTTAGCCCTGCCCATCCATGGGTGCAGTGGACCCGTCCATCAGCAGGTGCCGTGGCCTAGCCTACTCACAGTGCCATGGGACACTCAGACCCCCCCTACATAAAACTGTGTGAAAACAGTTCACACTGGCCAGCACATCCTTAATTCTGAGGCTGTACTCGCCGGCATCGAGGTGGGGGAGCAGCCTTAGGAATGTCACATGTCAGCCTCCCACCCATTAACTTTATGGTCAGTAATTTCTTTATATCTTGGGCTGTGGAGGACGTAGAGAGGTGGTTGATGGTTCGTTTAAACTCCACTTGTTTGGAGACAACAGTTAAATTAGATGATTATTAATGCAGACACTGCATTATGTCAGGTACTTCACCTAATTGAAGTTTTCCTGATTTTGACAGGCTGTACCGTATATACTCGAGTATAAGTCGAGGTTTTCAGGCTGTGAAAAAAGCCTGAAAACTGAACCTGACTTATACTCGAGTCAGTCACTTACTGGTGAAGAAATCCGGCTGCGCGTCCACTGATGGTCGCATCTACTGACGTCACGACTCGCGGCCGGGAAATTAGACGGCGCCGAGTCGTGACGTCAGTGGATGCCACCATCAGTGGACGCGGCAGCCGGATTCCTCATTCGCGGCAGCGGATTCCTCCATCAAGATATCGGGGGCCGGACTCTCCTGCAAGGTAAGGCATTAGTAGTAGTGTAGTGTAGTGGCAGGGTGTGAAGATGGGGTGCAGGGAGTAGTGTAGTGTACTGTAGTAGTGAGTGTAGTGGAGGGTGAGAAGTGGGTGCAGGGAGTAGTGTAGTGTACTGTAGTAGTGTAGTGTAGTAGTGTAGTGGCAGGGTGAGAAGATGGGTGCAGGGAGTAGTGTAGTGTACTGTAGTAGTGTAGTGTAGTGTAGTGGCAGGGGTGAGAAGATGGGTGCAGGGAGTATGTGTAGTGTAGTGGTACTGTAGTAGTGTAGTGTAGTGTAGTGGCAGGGTGAGAAGATGGGTGCAGGGAGTAGTGTAGTGTACTGTAGTAGTGTAGTGTAGTGTAGTGCAGGGTGAGAAGATGGTGCAGGGAGTAGTGTAGTGTACGTGTAGTAGTGTAGTGTAGTGTCAGGGTGAGAAGATGGGTGCAGGGAGTAGTGTAGTGTACTGTAGTAGTGTAGTGTAGTGTCAGGGTGAGAAGATGGGTGCAGGGAAATAGGTTTTATTCCTGGGGCTGGACCTGGGGCTGGAGGGGAGACTGTACCCTCGACTTATACTCGAGTCAATTGGTTTTACTCATTTTTGAGGTAAAAATGGGTACCTCGACTTATACTCGAGTCGACTTATACTTGAGTATATACGGTATGTTTTTTTCCCCCCCAGAATTTTGTAATATGGACACTCGTGAACAGTAACAGGGCCATGCACCAAGAGTTGCAATGCCAAAAATTGGAGTAAAGTCAATGTTAGCGCAACTTTAAAGCCTACATTGTGCCGGCTACGTGGTTAATGCAAAAGTGCAAAAATGTCCAAGCTATGTAATATGCCGATAACTGCAATTTTCACACAGCTTCTTTAATGAAAGCATAATACATCATAGCGGCTATTGGTGCATCGCCCTCGTACTATCTTACAAAGTCTTCTTTCTTGTTTACCTAAAGTCTTTTTCCACATATCCCTTACCATTATTTCACGCTGCTCCTCAAGATTTTGTAGAAAAGAAGAAAATTCCTGAAGTGACGCATCTACAATAATTATACAGAGAAATCAGTTATTCATTCAACTGGTAATGAAATGAAAGGGTACAGCAGTACAGCAATGAAATTGATCTTACCAATGCATCTCTCGTCATCGGTTTCTGCATCACCAATAAATTCAAATTTAAAGTCACGGAGTGAATGAGCAAACTTTCTCTGTGCAGAGGAAAGACCTACAAAAAAAGGCAGTTTTATCTTCTGTTAATATCATTAGAGCTTCTTAATATTTTCAGGCTTTTCTAGAGAACTTCTATACGCCTGCATGTAAATTATATACAAAGGAAGCCTGCTAAGGGGCAAAATAAATAATTAACCCAAAAAATGCAAGCTCCTGACAACAACCATGGAATTTAAATAGCAAATATTTCCCCTGGTGCACAAAGATTGTTTTAATACAAGCGGTGCGGCACAGGGAAAACCATTCCATATGGATGGTGACATGACACAGTAAGCTCATTCATGTGGGAATGCAGCTGTCACAAATCTGATCCAAGACATTGCAAAGTATATTTCTGAATGTGATTGATATGCCAAGAGACTTATGAATTGTATAATGCCAATAAAGTGACTTACAATTCAAACCTTCCACACACTAATCTACTAATTTACTGGGCCTCAAACCCTCTCAGACTGTGGAATGTTTTGGCATGCAAATTTTACTTCACAGTATAAAGTGCAATAGAATTCAAACAATATCTATTTTTGTTTATAAATACATATAAATATATACCAGGCATACCACGGTGTCTCTTACAGCACACAGTATGCAACACCCTGCTCTAATTCTCCTTTACACACAACGACAGTAATTTAGTAACTTTGTTTTAATAGGATACATGTTGATTACCACATATCTACCAATGTTTGGCAAGCAAACCAATTATGCTGGCTAAAATGTACCAACTAAGATTGGTTACCCTTAGCTCCCACTGAATTATACATTTCATATAATGAGACCCCACCCTATATTGTTTCCCCTTTAAACACTACAGTACACTACAAACTAAAGAATCAATCATACCGATTATTTTTTCTAAACAACAACTGAACGGTGTCATTATTACACCTATTCTCTACGTTTTGGTCAGATTAATCTACAGTGTTCATGTAATTTTGTTGCACTTAAGGTGGCCATAAAGACAACCATCAGCCAATAAGATTGTACGATCTTATTGGCTGATGAAAAAAAAATCTTGCACTCGTTGCCCATACACAGGCCGATAATCGTATGATACCCAGATTGTATGGTGTCTTTTTCTGCCTTTGGTTTTTGTCAGAGATGAAATGGTTAATTATACAATATCCACTCTGTGTCATAACCGATTATAATATTGTGAATAAGGTCACCAAGGACCTCCATCACCATATACAAGTATGAGGTTGCTGGCACATCAAAAAAGTCACATCAGGTAAATTCTGCTTGTGCAACAATGTTACATAAGGGTTGTGGGGTAAAAGTCTGCACTAAAACATATATTAACTAAACTCATTACCTCCTGTATTCTGTAAAGAATATAACAGGCTGTGCACACACATACTATATTTCATCCCAACCAAATTTTTTTTGGCAAAATCGAACATGTGACCGGACATTCAGCCGCGACCGTGCGCAAATAGACCACCCAATTTTTATATGGAGATATCTGGTCATTCTGAAAGATAGGATGGCGTTTAACAAGCCAAACAGCAAATGCAAATTTTTGCACCTGTTATTGCATAAATCTCGTACTAAAATCCTCTGCCTTGGTACAACTGAATGGAGGGTGTTTGGATCCAAGACTAGCAATACACCCTTTATGTAATCACATTCCTAACAGCCAAGGTCAGAATTTTTTTTTATTCTAGAAGGAAAAAAAGTAAAGGGCGTTTCCCCAAAGTCACTAAATGCAAAAAAAAGAATAAAAGCACAAGCTAAACATTCAATAGTTCCTCACCAACAACTGCAAAATATGCCCAAATGAGCAAAAGCAAGCAATTTACAAACATCCACAACCTACGAAGCCTGACAAAAATCCTGGCAGTTGTACAGAATGATGAATAGAAGCCAGTTTTCACTGCCAACCATTTTCACACACTTTCCCTTCTGATTAACAGCGAGATTTTAATTTGGTGATTTATAAAACCAAATGACCAAAGGAGATACAATTTACAGGATGTACTTTGTAAAGTATTCTTATTTCATTAGCAATGGATATATGCCATATGAATGGAGGATAAGCAATATATTCTGTGAATTATCAGAGACCCAGGCCCTTGGGTGTACCTACTAAGCTATATACCCATGGGCTAACCCTGTCCCTATATTCCTTTTAGGCTGGGTACACACCAGAAGATATTTTCGGCCGACCGAACGATTCACAGCACTTTCGGTCAGCCAGATTTGCCGCGACCTCCATGTGTACCCAGCCTTAGACAGATAAACGACTGATAAACCCAATGCGTAGTGTGTCTCATTGCCATTACAGTGATACAGATGTAATTTTATTGCTGACTGACTGCATAGCCTATTGAAGGCTACGAAACACAATGGAAATTTTCCACATGTGAAATTTTGATCCATTTTTCAACTGATTTTAAATGGTGGTTGTGGAAAATAATTGTGGGCAATATTCTGACCTGACTGTACAAGCTAGAGTTACCTTTTATAAAGTATATCTTCATTTATGTTATGCAAGTATGTATAACTTTATTACATTAAAGTGTATGTCCACCCTAAAAATCAATTTTGGATATATGATTCCTCCTGTCCCCCCAGCCCCAACCGCTCTATTTATACTCTTAGTAAGTGCCCCAAACTTTACTTACCTCCCCTCTTTCCTCCGCCGCTCTGCCGGCCCTCTGCTTGCGAGTAAATACAAGCAGATGGGCGGGACCGGCAGTCGCGTCTGTGATTGGCTGAGCGGCAGCCAATCACGGACGCGGCTGCCGGGAGTTCATTTCGGCGGGGGAAAGAGGGAAGGTAAGTAAAGTTTGGGGAGCTTTCTAAGAAAACAAATGGAGCGGTTGGGGCTGGGGGGACAGGGGGAATCCTATATCTTAAGGGTTTTACACTAGGGGGAGGGAATCCTGAGAGGGAGGGGGAGAAGGGCAGCAGTACGCATGCCAAACTTCTCCCGGAGGCCAGGTAGCAGGCAGAGTCCTATATGGACTCTGCTATCCTCCTGGTGGGCAGTTTTTGGGACTTTGGGGGGGGGACTACAGGAGAACCTTATGGAGCTGGGATGTGAGGTAAGGATTAAACTACACTACATGATGGGGCCAGTAGTTGGGGGGATTATAGTTTTGGGGGTGGACATGCCCTTTAAGCAGCGGTTTACAATATGCCAATACAAAAAACATTCACATGCAATCTAACTACATAAATAAATATACAGATATAATAAAAGTAGCTTAAAATAAAAGGACAGTGCACATGGGCCAATTTTGTCAAATAGTATGTTGGTCAGGTGTACCAGGAATTGCAAACAACATTTACCATAATGTTTAATTAACAATATAGTACATCTATATTCGTATTTATGTACTAATAAATAAAACATTTAAACGACCGCTACAGGACCAGAGCAATAGAACTCAACCACACTCTCTGCAAAGCAAGATCTTAGGAACTAAATGAAAACTGTAGAAATACTATATACTACCCCTGTAATTATATATTGGGGGGGGCACTACAGTGGTCCTCTAATAATACCTTTGTACTCCTGTAATTATATATTGGGGGGCATTACAGTGGTCCTCTAATAGCACCTTTGTACTCCTGTAATTATATATTGGGGGGCACTACAGTGGTCCTCTAATAATACCTTTGTACTCCTGTAATTATATATTGGGGGAACTACAGTGGTCCTCTGATATCACATTTGTACCCCTGTAATTATATATTGGGGGGCACTACAGTGGTCCCATAATAGCACCATTGTACCCCTGTAATTATATATTGGGGGGCACTACAGTGTTCCCATAATAGCACCTTTGTACCCCTGTAATTATATATTGCTATTATATATATAATAGCACCTTTGTACCCCTGTAATTATATATTGCTATTATATATATAATAGCACCTTTGTACCCCTGTAATTATATATTGCTATTATATATATATTAGCACCTTTGTACCCGTTTTACAGGAAGCAAAACCCCTTTTAATATAAACTCACACTAACTCCCTAATGGTGGAACTCACCAACACAACCAAAAATAGCCGTATTCATGGATTACTAAAAAGAAAATCTTTTTATCTAATGAGCATGACATTGTTAGCGTAACCCAGTCAAACAGAAGTTGTTTGTGCAGAAAAAAAGACAAAACAAAAAACAAAGTTTCCACATTTAGACACTGGTTAAATGGTCACATTTTAGTGTCAGCTGGAAGGGATGTAAAACTGAGTATACAGGAAAAACTCAAAGGAACTTTTGTAAGTGTCATTATTTATACTGACAGTACAAAAGTCCTTGAGGGCTGGGCCACAATAGCACGTTTTGCGCTCGTTTTTGCTCGCAATTGCACCCACGATCTTCACTAAAACGGAAATCGCGGGAACGTGAAAATTTACTATGTTTCCGTTGGGCATGCGATTGCGCGTCCATTCGTGTTTTGCGTTCAACCATTTTTTGTGCAATCAAAGGCGTTTTCTCTTTGTAAATAGCGAAAACACATGTGTAAACGCAAGCGAACGCACAGAAATCGCACGCGCAATCGCGTATGATAACGCTCGCTATTTTGTGCGTTGTAGAGTGGCCTCAGCCAGACAAACAATATGATGGAGGGAAACATCGAATGACATTAGATATTGTTACCGGGAGAATTTTTCCTTTAATAACTGAAAAATGTACTGCAATTACAAATAAGCAAATTAATTCACTACTCTCTTCATCTTAATATACAATAAATGCTGAAAGACAAATGATTGGTAATGCAGCAGCAAATTGTACATTAGATATAATAGCCAAAACTACTGACTGAATAACAATTGGTCAATGTTCAATTGATTAAAGACTTAACACAAATGTTCTTCCCACTCATGCATTTGCTACATTACTGGGAAACAGACTTTAAAGGGCATGTCCACCCCTAAAACTATAATCTAACACACTACTGGCCCCACTGTGTAGTGTAATAAAATCCTTACCTTACATCCCTGCTCCAAATGGATGCCCTGCAATGCCCCTGCAATTTTGTCATGTGCACTGCAGCCATCCCCACTCCCTCCCATTTTCCTCTCCCTCCCCCTAGCGTAAAACCCCTTGGTTATATTGTATGTCTCCCTCTCCAGCCCCAACCTCCATAATAGATTTATCAGAAAGTCCTTCAAACTCCACTTACCTTACCTCTCTCCCCCGGCGTTCTGAGCAGCCGGCAGCCGTGTCCATGATTGGCTGCCTCTCAGCCAATAACAGATGCGGCTGCCGGTCCAGCCCCTGCTTGCAATTTCATGCAAGCAGAGGGCCGAGACAGAGCGGCGGAGGAAAGAGGGAAGGTAAGTAAAGATCGGGGGAGTTTCTGAAAATTCTATTATGCCAGTTGGGGCTGGGGAAGGAAGCCCTACAACATATCAAAAAATGTTTAAAGGGGTGGACATGCCCTTTAAGTATGCGGCCACACTAGAGCGGACAGTACCGCACGCAGAGGTGTTACCAACCTCTTGCACTGCAATCTGCGCAATGTTGCGCTATGGGAGCACATGCGATTCACCAAAAAATGGTGATCACATGCGCTCTGTAAATCGGATCGCAGTGTAATGTACACCAGCGCACCTAGACTGGCTAGAATTGGCCAACACTAGTGCGCAATCAGATTGCACATTAAAAATGCGGTGGTCTAACCTAGCCCTACAACCCTTTTCAGGATCTATCAATAAAAAGAAAAAAAAAACTTAAAATTTTTATTAACAGGTTAAATAGGAAGCATCACCTAAAAACATACTATTTTCTTACCTACTGCCTAAATCTGCTAATAAAAATAATGAATTACTTGCCGATCTATTTATTTCCCAAAGAATGAAATACTGTTTTTTAGAAGTAAACCTTGCCCTACCTTTCTGTGAAGTTGGCCCATAAATCCTTTGACACAGACTATTTTTAACATACTAGAATATTTTCCATGTAGACTAAAAGAAGTTGAACACAACAAACAAGGCATTTCATCACTGCCACACCCAGCAATTGTAAAGCTATATAAAGACGGTGTCAGCTTTTGGGAACTAAACCAAAGAACTACTGGCTAGAAAGCAGACATACTACCTAATATTGGCCATCTAAGCCCCATACTGGCAGAGGTTAACTGCCACATTTTCAATGAGGCAAATAAATGAAACTAGAAAGGGAAAGTTTAAGTATAAACTTTGAATTTGGCTTGAAAGGGAATTTTGGAAGGGAATGTGTGTTTGTGCTGCAGATTTAAAAACTCAATAATGGCAATAATGAGGACATTGTTGTTTTTTTACTTACCCTTTAAATATGGTTGCCACATGAATGAATGGGTACCTCAGTTGGTGTGTGAACTTCTGTCAGGTTGGAGGTTAAAAAAAAAAGTTTTTTTAAAGATTGGTCAAAATTAGTTTCTTTGGCTTTACTTACCCATTAAGTATGGGTGCCACAATAATGGATAAGTAGATCAGTAAGAGTGTGTACCTGTTTTGGGTTGGGGGTTAAAAAAACAAACTTTGTTGATGATTAGTCAAAATTGTTTTTTTGACTATAGAAAGGGAACAGTGTGGGAGACCAAAGTAACATCCAACTGTGAGTCTAACTATACAGATATGTACATATGTATGTGCTATATTCTCTATCTATTTCTATTTTCCTCCTTTACTCAGAGTTAAAGGGATTAGCCATTCCTCGCCAATGCTACTTTTTCAACAGCCTCGTTTGTTTACAGTATTAAGGAAGTTTCCAGTTACTTTCTTAAAGGGCATGTCCACCCCAAAATTTAACTTTTGATATGCGGTAGGGCATGCTCCCCCAGCCCCAACCGCATTAATATAATTGTTAGAAAGTCCCCCGATTCTTACTTACCTGCCCTCTCTCCTCCGCCGCAGTGTTCCGGCCCTCTGCTTGCATGGAATTGCAAGCAGGGGGCGGGACCGGAGAGAGGGAAGGTAAGTACCTTCCCTCTCTCCGCCGGATTGGCGGAGAGAGGGAAGGTAGTAAAGATTGGGGGACTTTCTAACAATTATTAATGCGGTTGGGGCTGGGGCAGCATGCCCTACCACATACCCAAAGGGTTTAATGTTAGGGGGAGGGAGAGAAAACGGGAGGGAGAGGGAAGGAGAGGGAGGGAGAGGGAGGGGGTGGAGGGAGAGGGAGGGCTGCACTGAGCATGCCTCAACCTTGACGAGGTTGAGGAAATCTCAGGCACAGCATGAGTCACACACTGCTCCTACACAGCAGTTTCCTGGACTTTGGAGGGGCACAGCAGGGGAACTATTTTGAGCAGGAATGTAAGGTAAGGATTGTTTTAAACTACTTGATGTGTCCAGTAAGGGGTTAAATTTTAGTTTTGGGGGTGGACATGCCCTTAATACTTATCTAGGGTCGTACACTCCTAATCAATTTGGGGTTACAGACAGATTCTGGTAAATAATCCATGCTTTATGACTCTTGAGCTAAAATATATGGTAACTTCTCTCCTCCTGAGACAGCATCTCACTACCCCACTGAGCTTACTGGTGGGTGTTGTGGTTTGTTGACAGGGATGGCAAGCATGCCTAAAACAAAATTAAAAAGCCTCTTAAATTCCTTTTTCACTTCTGCAGGGAGCACAGTTTCTATAATCCTTGCTCTTAAAAACTTAAACCCTAACCCCTAATCTAAACCTAACCCCAACCTAACACTAAACCTTAACTATAACCTAACCTTAACCCCAGCCATAACTGAATCTAACCTAAAACTAACCCTAACCTCTAACTTTACAATTACCCTAACTTAATCCTATCCCTCAACCTAACCTTACCTCTTACCCTAAACCTACACCCTAACCATAAACCCTAACCCTTAACTTAACCACTAACCTTAAAGGAGTAGTAAAGCCCATTCCAGCAAAGGAAAGGGTTATCGTAAAATAACTAATTAAAAAGCCTCTTACATTCCTTTTTCACTTCTGCGCTGAGCAATAAATCTTTGAAGTTCACGGAGCACAGTTCAGCCCCCACTTCTTCCTTGTTTGTAGAAATTCTTGCTCTCACAGACCCGGTGACTTAAGGGGCATGGCAATTGCTCTGGTGCATCCCGAAATGTAACATCGGTTAACGTGTCTTAACTCCATTTTCAGCCGATGCCCCTCTTGGTGCATCTGGCTGCTTGTCTCAGATTTTTGACAACTGTTTTGCTACTCCACTCGGCTCTGCTGTCTTGTCAGAAACTGCCTGTAAACTTGAAAATGGCTGATTTTGTGTGCTGGGGAGTTATAGTGCCTGGGCTTGGGGGTGATGTCTAGGAGGGGAGTAACGATATGGTGCCTGTGCTTGGGGGGAGATGGCAAGGGAGGGCAGTGAGGGTATGGTGCCTGTGCTTGGGGGGACATGGCAAGGGGGGCAGTGAGGGTATGGTGCCTGTACCTGGGAGGAGATGGCATGGGGGGGCCGTGAGGGTATGATGCCTGTGCTTAGGGGGTGGTGATGGCAAGGGGAGGCAGTGAGTGCAGGGTGCCTGTACTTAGGGGGAGATAGCAAGGGGGGGCAGTGAGGGTATGGCGTCTGTGCTTGGGGAGGAAATAGCAAGGGGGGCTGTGAGAGTAGGGTGCCTGTGCTTGGGGCTGTGATGGCAAGGAGGGGTAGTGAGGTTATGGTGCCTGTGCTTGAGGGCAAATGACAAGGGGGGCAGTGAGGGTATAGTGCCTTTGCTTGGGAGGGTGATGGCAAGGGATGGCAGTGAGGGTATGGTGCCTGTGCTTGGGAGGGTGATGCTAAGCGGGGACAGTGAGGGTATGGTGCCTGTGCAGGGGGGGTGATTGCAAGGGGGACATTATAATGAATAATATAATACAATACAATAACATTTGTAAAGCGCCTTTCTCCTAAAGGACTCAAAAGTGCATAATAATACACCCCCTATGATCCCCCTTAAGTTATACGGATATTAGACCCTTTAGATCACAAGCTGGGTGTCATCAGAACCCTGCAACACAGCAGAGAACATCCCAACTAGCACAGAAGTGAAGGCTAAAGAAATGAAGCATCTCAGAGGAGCCCTTAAAACTTGTGGATATCCAGACTGGGCCTTCAAAAGAAGTAGAAGGAAAGTGTGCTTGTGAAGGTTCTCATTCATCCAGGTCATGGTGTATCTGTTGTATTCAATTAGATCAACTGGGCTTGAAGTTTAGTTCTTGAAGACGTTTCGCTAGTCATCTGACTGGCTTTCTCAATTCAGAATGACTTGTACAAGAATCTGTGGCAATTATGTACCCTGGAAAATCCCAATTATCAAATCACAGCCAGGTGTTCAGGGCGTGATTGCATAGTGGCTAAGAGGTGTTATAGGAACGCCCAGGGTAAGGTGTCAAAACAGCATTGTACATAGCAGACAGACAGAACACAAATACCAACAGTGAAGGGGTAAAGCAAGACAGGAGAAAGAACATGGTCATCCCATATGTAGCAGGGGTCTCTGAGAAATTAAGAAGAATTTTCAAAAAACACTGTCTGCTTTAAACCAAACAACACAATGAGGCAGCAATTGGTACATCCGAAAGACCTAATACCAAAACACAAGATAAGCACCATCATATACGCAGTGCAGAAGAATGCTCTGATTTGTATGTGGGGGAGACCAAACAGCAACTGCATCAACGTATGGCCCAGCACAGAAGAGCCAATTCCTCGGGTCAGGACTTAGCCGTGTACCTGCATCTTAAGGAAAAAGGACATACCGGTACCTTTGAAGATTGTAATGTCAACAGCTTGGTAAAGAAACATGCCTGGAACAAGGAGGCCATTTATGTGAAAATAAACCAAGCCTGAATAGAGGTGTGTGTGTGTGTGGGGGGGGGGGGGGGGTTCGACACCAACTGTCTGCAATGTACAATGCTGTTTTAACACCTTACCCTGGGCAGTTCACCTCTTAGCCACAGTGCAATCATGCCTTGCATTCAGACGGTCCCTAAAACTTGGCTGTCAGATATACCATGACCTGGATGAGTGAGAACCTTCACAAGCATATTGCAAATCCTCTTTGATTTCTAATATTCGTATAACTTAAGGGGATAGTAGGGGTATATTATTTATTATAAAGCACAGGCACCATATCCTCACTGCAACCCATTGCCATCTTCCTCCAAGCACAGGCACCATACCCTTACTGCAACCGCTTGCCATCTCTGCCCAAGCACAGGCACCATACCCTGACTGCCTTCCCTTGCCATCTCCCCTAAAGCACAGGCACCATACCCTTATTGCCCCTCCTAGACATCACAGCCCCACCCATCCCCAGCACAGGCATTATACCTCCCCAGCACACAAAACCAGCCATTTCCAAGTTTACAGGCAGTTTCTGATAGCAGAGCCGAGCAGAGTAACAAAACTGCTGTCAAAATTCCTCTCAGGTCACAGGGGCGCACATCTGAAACAAAGTACTTCACATTCTGTTTTTTTTTTATCCTTGCTGCACCCCCTTAAGTTGCCGGGTCTGTGAGTGCAAGGATATCTGCAAACCAGGAAGAAGTGGGAGCTGAACTGTGCTCAGTGAACTTTAAAGATTTATTGCTCAGTACAGAAGTGAAAAAGGAATTTTCAAAAAGCTTTTTTTAATTTGGTTTATTTTGTTTCCCAGCATAACAGTTGGATTACATTTTGTTTACAGTATTTACATCTAGTATATACAATGTATGTTATTATTATGGGAATAGATGGCTTTAACAAACAGTAAGCATAACATTTATATAACATTGTAACTTGCAACAATCAGTCAGAATATTCCTATTTGATTATGTCTACAGACCTTGGTCATTTCTCATCTTTGGTGTGACTTAAATATTTCATGTTTGCATATTGTGTGGTTTCTGCCTTTATCTACATTTTAGAACCTGTACTTCAATATCAAGGGGAAGTGGTTGATGCTGTTAGGGAGGATTCTTGCCATATTTCCCATACTTTTTTCGAATTTCTTGGGCAACCTTTATGTGTGTAAACCAGTTTGAGATAAGGTATATCTTTATCTATAAGGGAAAGCCATCCGTTAATGGTTGGTGGCTGAGTTGCCATCCAGTGCATCACTTTTTGTGCATAAAACAGGATTTCTTTTATTATTGTGGCTGGATACCTGGTGGCCAGCTCCTCTACTCACATGTCAAAGATACAGAGGGGGGGGGGGGATCAGCAATTGGTAAACCCGTGACTTCTGATATTATTTTAGTTACCTCTGTCCAAAAGGGGGATACTCTTGGGCAGGTCCACAGCAAGTGCCAGAAGTCTGCATTTGGGTGTTGACATTTTGGGCACAGTTGCTTAGCCGTTGGCCCCATATGCTTTAGCCTATTAGGGGCTAGATATGCTTGAGTGAGGTATAATTGTATTAGGCGGTTGTTCGCTGCTGGTGATACCTGTGTATGGGAGTCAAGCTAGGTCCAGGTAGTCTTCACCATCTAGATCTGGCATAACTGTGGAACATTTTGTTTTTATTGTTTCTAGCTGGCTCTCCACTTTGGTAGCCAAGAGGCTAGTCTAGTTTTGGAGGTTAGGCCTTGGAGGACCTGTGTTCTAATGATCCCTATAGTCGGGTGGGAGGAGAGTTCTTGGTCTTTTTTTAGAATGTCACAGTTCAAGCAGTGCTTAAATTGTAAATATTTTAACCAGTATCCTCTTGGGAGTTCGTATTTTTGTTGAAGGTGTATAAATGGGAGCACTTGTGCTTCCTTGATCACTTGTCCTATTGTTTTTATACCCTTGTTTTCCCATATCTGTAGTTCTGGGTATGCTGATAGATTAGTTAATGAATAGTTTCTCTAGATTGGCTTTTCAGGCGGCATGCCTTCATATCCCATCAGGGTGTTCACCTCTCTCCACACTTTAGGGGCCCGTCTGTGCATCACTGTTCCAGTCCCTTTTAGTTGCATTTTAGGTGAAGTGAGAAACACCATGAATGGGCCTCTGGTGTAGTATTCTAGCATTTTATTTGATGCTGTTGGTTCTAGCCAGCATTGCAAGTGTTTAGTTTGTCCTGCCAAGTAGTATAGACGGAAGTCCGGCAAAGCCAGACCTCCCGTTTTTTGGTATCTGCAGAGTCTTAGTAGGCATTCTTACTCTTTTGGAGCCCCATAAAAGTGGTGTCAATAGTCTTTGTAAGCGTGTGAAGAATGCCTTGGGAATGTGTTACCATATATAATGTTTTTGGCATTCAGAGGTAGAGACTGCCACAATAGTATTTTGCTTTTGTATCAGAGGGGTAATGTTAAGTGAGTAGAATAGTTGGGGTGATTTGGTGATGTGAATACCAAGATATATGGAGAACCTGACTATTGGGATTTGATACTGTAGGCCAGAGAGAGAAGGGTTGTCTAGAGGGTATAATGCTGATTTTTCTCAGTTGATAGATAGGCCAGTGTAGAGGCCACAATAGTTTCATATACATGTTGTAGTGAAGAGGTAGGTGTAGTCGTTTAGATATAGAATCAGGTTGTCCGCATATAGTCCCATTAAATCCTTATATGGGCCCAACTGCAGTCCCCTAATCTGTGTGGCTCCTAATTTTTATCGCTAAGGGTTCTATGGCAATGGCGAACAAATATGGTGAAAGGAGACACCCCTGTCTGGTCCCTCTATGAAAATTTATGTGTGGGGAGAGTTGCCCATTGATCATAATTTGTAGTTGCAATAAATATGAAATATAAAATGGAGTATAAGGGATTATAACAAATACGAATATCATCTTTATTGACTGGTATGTGACATTTTTGAGTTTGGATGCCACAAGTATGGATATTTAAAGGTAACACGTGACATCATAACACAATATACGCCTACCACCAATTGTTGGTGCCTTTCTTTGATCCAGTGTGCAAGGTGCCTTTCTTTTAACATTTTCCCCAAAATTTGTAATTTTGTTAAGCACAAGTTGTCTCAGTAATATAATTATTATCAGCCACATTAACAACAAATGACTATATACACAACACCCATATAGTAGATCACATGTAACATTTGTAAGTGTGTAATTAGGGCCTTGACTTAGCCTTTCTGGGGTGACACACTCATGGTATTACCTCCAATGGATTCCCTGTTATCTTATACGGCCAACCTCTCCTCCATCTGAAATCAGGTAGTGGCGAGTTGTTCTCAGTAGGTAAGGTATATCCTCTTCCTCTACTGGCTCAGCCAACAAAAATAAAAGTCCCCTCTCCAAAAAATTATTTAATACCATACCCAACCTCACCCTCCCCCCCAAAAAAGAGGGGGGAGAGCGGCTCTCTTTCTTAAGGGTTGAGTCGGTCTGCCAGGTCCTCCCTCAAGGTCCAGCCAAGTGGGGGCAATGATAGGAGGAGAATCTACTAATAGGCAGAGGCTCTCTCCCTTAAGATTTGAGTCGGGCTGACAGGCCCTCCTAAGGGAGAAGAACCTAATGGGCAGCAGCTCTCTTCCTTGAGAGTTGAGTCGGTCTGCCAGGCCCTCCCAAAAGGTCCTGCAATGATAGGAGGAGAACCTACTAATAGGCAGCGGCTCTCTCCTTTAAGAGTTGAGTTGGGCTGCCAGGCCGTTCTAAGGGAGAAGAACCTAATGGGCAGCAGCTCTCTTCCTTAAGAGTTGAGTCGGTCTGCCAGGCCCTCCCTCAAGGTCCAGCCAAGTGGGGGCAATGATAGGAAGAGAACCTACAAATAGGCAGCGTCTCTCTCCCTTAAGAGTTGAGTCGGGCCGCCAGGCCCTCCTAAGGGAGAAGAACCTAATGGGCAGCAGCTCTCTTCCTTAAGAGTTGAGTCGGTCTGCCCGGCCCTCCCAAAAGGTCCTGCAATGATAGGAGGAAAACCTAAGAGGCAGCGGTTCTCTCCCTTAAGAGTTGAATCGGTCTGTCAGGCCTCAGCCGTGCACCTGCATCTTAAGGATAAAGGACATACCTTTGAAGATTGTAATGTTAACATATTGGCAAAGGAACGTCACTGGTTCAAGAGAGGTGTTAAGGAGGCCATTTATGTGAAAATAAAGAAACCAAGCCTAAACAGAGGTGGGGGGGTTTTGACACCAACTGTCTGCCATGTACAATGCTGTTTTGACACCTTACTCTGGACGTTCCTATAACACCTCTTAGCCACTATCCAATCACACCCTTAACACTTGGCTGTGATATGCTAATTAGGATTTTCCAGGGTACATAATTCCCAAAGATTCTTGTACAAGTCATTCTGAATTGAGAAAGCCAGTCGGATGACTAGCGAAACATCTTCAAGAACTAAACTTCAAGTCCAGTTGATCTAATTAAATACAACAGATATACCAAGACATGGATGAATGAGAACCTTTACAAGTACCAGTAGTTTTACTATTGAGGGTCTAGAAAATAGAAACAATGACATTGTACTGTTGCACCAGCTATACCGGATATTAAAAGTCATGCTAAGGGGGAATGTGGGGCCTTGAAGAGAATTATTTGGGGGCTTAAAGGGTATGTCCACCCTTAAAACTAATTTTTGATATAGTACTCCCCCTGGTCCCCCAGCCCCAACCGCTTCATTTTTATTTTTAGAAAGTGCCCCAAACTTTTACTTACCTCCCCTCTTTCCTCCGCCGCGCTGCCGGGGGGCGGGACCGGCAGTCACGTCTGTGATTGGCTGAGCGGCAGGAAAGAGGGGAGGTAAGTAATGTTCGGGGCACTTTCTAAAGATAAAAATGAAGCGGTTGGGGCTGGAGGAACAGGGGGAATACTATATTAAAAGGGATTTATCCTAGAGGGAGGGAATCCGGAGAGGGAGGGGGAGAAGGGCTGCAGTATGCATGCCAAACTTCTCCCGGAGGCCAGGTAGGAGGCAGAGTCCTATATGGACTCTGCTAGCCTCCTGGTGGGCAGTTTTTGGGACTTTGGGGGGGGGGGGCTACAGGAGAACCATATGGAGCTGGGATGTGAGGTAAGGATTAAACTACACTACATGATGGGGCCAGTAGTTGGGGGGATTATAGTTTTGGGGGTGGACATGCCCTTTAAAGGGACACGAAACTCACAAAATGGAACATTTAAGTTGCTTTCAGCTGGATCTATAATTCACAGGGAAGTAGGATAGTTTATTCAGGGTTAAACTTACCTGCCAGCTCACAGCTTCTAAATAGCAGATGGCATGCTGTCCCAACCTGCCTCCCGTCTTATGCCCATGTGCGTCAATAATAAAGATAGGAAGCAGTGCATTGTCTATGGCCCCTCACACTATCACACTATGGCAGATAAAGGGCAATGTTACCTAAATGCAAAAGTTGTTTGAACTGCAGCTCCTTTTGAATCACATCCCCAATATGTCACCAAAATGAATGGGATGTCGCAGGAACATCGGAAGGTTAGAACCGGGCTCCTGGAAAAGCACTAGATATTAGATTAGACCAACAAATGTTGGCCTATTATGTTACTGTGATTTTGGCAGGATACATATAGAGTTATAGATCATCAACAGCTCTAATGTCGTTGTAACTCTCATAGTGCCTGGGTAGGTTTTGTAGAGATCACTGGGTAAAAAAAAGACAGTTAATGCTGGAGTGAGTTGAATGGAAGGGGTTAAAGTTCTCTGACCTCTATTTTACTAGTAGAGGTCGGAACCAGCAAAGTAAAAACCTCCCATTAAAAAAAGTAACAATCCCTGCCTGCACCGCAAAGTTGAAGTTGGTTTCTTATTTGGAAAACTTGCAGAGTTATTCAATAAAAGTTCTTATCGTTTAAAATGGTGCTAATTTTGCCCCAACCAATCAGGTGTTAGCTTTCAAATGTTAAATAAGATCTGATTGGTTGGGGTTGGGGTTATTGAATAACCCTGCAAGTTTCTTATTCAGATCGTTTCTATTTCAAAGGCTGAAGCTGGTTTCTTACTCAGTTAATTTCTTATTCACAGGCTGGTGTTGGTTTCTTATTCAGATTTGAATAAGAAACTGGTGTATTGCAATAGGTAAACCACTTTGGGCCACTGACAAAACACAGCAGACAGACACATATTGTACATACACCTGGCACATAATTCAGTTGAGTGCAGCCTGGCCCAAATTGGTTTTGGGCATCCAAGTTGGCATCAAATCAAAGTCTGCAAGATAGCCATTTTTGCCATTTGAAAGAGAAACTGGTGTATTGCAATAGGTAAACCGCTTTGGGCCACTGAAACCAATTCGGGCCAGGCTGGACTCAACTGAATTATGTGCCAGGGGTATGTACGTGTCTGTCTGCCTCCAAATGGAGAATCTGAAAGGGACATAATCAACTACTGTCCCTCCCTGATTGACAGATCACATGAAGAACTGTGGGATGCACAGTCCTAGTAAACAGGGATTGGTAGGAATGCCATGTGACATCACTTCTGCATCTCTGAGCCAGACACGAAGGTGAGTGATTTGTTGAAAGACTAAGGTTGCGATTGCAAGATGCAGAATTTCTGCCATTTCAACATGCAAAAAATGTTAAAGAACATCTATAGAGAAAAACACAAATTGTCCCATTGCAAAGTTAAATTTTCTTTTCTCCTAACTCTGTCAGTGACTTTGTTTTTCCATGGTGTTAAATCTCTTTGCAGCACTCCCGCCTTTCCACTTCCCTCTGCTACCTCCTCCGTGTCTTAACTCCGGCTGCCCGAGAAGCTTCTCCTGTGCAGCAGGAGTTAAAAGTTCAACATCCTGAAAAATACACCCAGGCACAGTGGCCAATGGAAAGCAAGCTGTCCTGGGGACACTGAAGAGAAGGGAGAAGCGAACAGTGTCCTGCTACAACACAATCTCTCTTTGTGACCCATCATCAATCAGTGAAAGCTATCAAGAAGGGGGGTCAAGTGCAGCCTTATCTCTGCAGTCAAAGCTACCTCTCTCCCTGCAATGCTCTTATCTCTATGTCAGAGCAGGGAGGGACTTGAGCAGGGAGGAGGGTCATGTCACAGCATTTGATTGACAGTACAAGTAGGAGTAGAGGAATGCAATCACATCTTCTACTTTGTGTATCTCAGAACAGAGAGGGAATTTGAATAAAGTAAAGACACTCTGGGGTTTGGGGGGAATTATAGAACACATGGAAGACGTGAACAAAAAAAGTAAATTTTCCCACTATAGATGCCCTTTAATCTTTGTGTATTTCTCCTTAACTTCTAAATGATGTTATGACAGATTTTAGAGGTAATATAATGGTTATACCATTCAACAAAGGAAATTATACTTAACATTAGGTCATTAGTCCTTTGTCAATATGTGCTAAAACAGGTAATAGTGCCACCCAGTGGGGATAGAAAAAAGTAACTAATATATAATCATACTGAGGGTATTTAATCAATTGAGCGCATTAGAGAGAGCGCTCAATTTTTTTTACAGTCTCTCTGCTTCTGGCATTGAGCCCTATCAGAGCCTATGTGATATGGACCGAAAATGGTGATCGCATGCGCTTTGAAAGCGCACAGAAGCACAGTGCATGAAGTGGAGCCAGTCCCTTAGGCTACTGCACGTCTCTGCTTCCACTAGCGCAATCGGATCACAAATCGCGGTCCAAACATGCTACCCTTACAAGACAAGAGGACTTAAGCCCTCCTATACACAGCATTATTGAGCAACTTGGCAAATTTGATCCGATTGACAATATAGAGCAGTTTATCGGAAAAACAAAGATTAGGCCAGGCAGAAAGTCTTCTGCAGATTTCTAAACTTCAACCAGATCTGGGATTTCCAATCATTGCGATCGGACCAACAACTGCCTGTGTATGGGTAGCTATAGTCTGTAATGCTGCTAAAACAGCATCCAAAACCCTGAAATTCAGCTTTGACCCAGAGAATCAGCCACCAAATAAAGGAGTTGGTTTGTGATTGATTAGCAACAAGGCCCATAGATATTCTACCTGTTTAACTTTAGGGAGAAGTTTCTCTACCCTTTCTAGAACCCTGCATGGCCAGGAGAATAGGCAGGGTGGATAACTTGTTATACAGAAGCCTTCTAATATGACAATGCTTTCATAATGTATATAGGTTGCTACTCATCCGGAGCCAGAATTAAATTCTGAACTGCAAAAAAACCCCAAAACAAACAGTAACTACGAAGGTATAAACTTTGAATTTGGCTTGCAGATTTTAATACTCAATAATGCAAATGATGAGGGCATTGTTATTTTTTACTTACCCTTTAAATATGGCTATGGTAAGTCCGTTGGTGTGTGTACTGTCAGGTTGGGGGATAAATGACTAACTTTTTTGTGGCAATATATATAATATGATTGCCACATGACTGAATGGGTATACCTTAATTGGTGTATGTACCTGTGTCAGGTTGGAACTTTTTTGATTATTGATCAAAATTTATTTTTGACTATTGCTACCCTTTGTCTGCCACAGAAATGGAAGTGTAAGTCAGTCTCAGATTGGAGGTTAATAAAACAAACTTTTTTGATGATTTGTTAAAATTAGTTTTTTTTACTTAAGTTACCCTTTAAGTATGGCTGCCACAGTAATGGAAGGGTAGGTCAGTAGTGTGTACCTGGGTACAGTTGGGGGTATAAAAAAAAAAAACTTTGTTGATGATTAGTCAAAATTGATTTTTGACTAAAGTTACCCTTTAAATTTGGCTGCCATGAAAATGGAAGTATAGGTGAGTAGGTGTGTATACCTGGATCACGTTGGAAGTTAAAATGAAACTTTTTTGATGATTGGTCAAAATTTGTATGGCTGCAACAGTAATGGAGTGGTGGGTCAGTAAGTGTGTGTCCCTGTGCCACGTGGGGGGTTAAAAAAAACTTTTTTGATTATTGATCAAAATATTTTTTTTTTACTTTAGTTACTCTTTAAGTATGGCTGCCACAGTTATAGATAAGTAGATCAGTATACCTGTGTCGGGTAAGGGGTTAAAAAAAATCAAACTTTGTTAAAGGGGAACTGTGGTCCAAAAATGACTTTAGGTAAATTGATAGGAATTGCTCCCCTGGGAACAAAGCAATGTAAGTACATTTCTGCTGGGGTATTTTACCAAACAAACTTTGTGGTTGGGGGTGGGCTAGGGTGCCCTATACTGGAGAAAAAGTTTTTATAGGTAGGGCACTAGGCAGCAAAGATGGATCCAGAAGGGTGGAGGGAGGAGGGACTTGTCTACCCATGCCAGAAACCTCAACAAGGACAAGGAAGAAGCAGGGCCCAGATGAATCTCTGACAGCTCCTACTTTTCACTTTCTGGAACTATGAACAAGCACTGAAAGAGAACCAAAAGGAGCAGACCTTTAAGGTAAGGATTTTTTTAACACTACATAGTGGGGCCTGTAGTAGGATAAATTTTAGTTTTGGGGGTCCTTTAAAGAGCATGTCCACCCTAATATTTAATTTTTTATATTCCATTCCCCATGGGCTCCCAGCCCCAACCACATTATTTATTTTTTTAAAAAGCCCCCCAAACTCTGTGATTGGCTGAGCGGCAGCCAATCACGGACGCGGCTGCCGGCAGCTCACTTCCGCGTAGGAAAGCAGAGAGGTAAGTAAAAGATTCGGGAGCTTTCTAAAAATAAAATTTGTGCGTTTGGGGCTGGCGGACATGGGGGAAGGCTGACATAAAGGGGTTTAAAGCTAGGGGGAGGGATAGCAGAATGGGAGGGAGAGGGAGGGAGAGGGAGGGGGGAGAAGAGCTGCAGTACGCATGGCCAAAATCTCCGGGAGGCCAGGAAGCAGGCAGTGTCTTATATGGACCTGCTAGCCTCCTGGTGGGCAGTTTTGGGGACTTTGGGGGGGCACTACCGGAGAACCCTATGGAGCTGGGATGTGAGGTAAGGATTAAACTACACTACATGGTGGGGCCAGTAGTTGGGGGGATTATAGTTTTGGGGGTGGACATGCCCTTTAATATTTTACTTGAAAAAAACAAACAATTTAATTACTCAACACAACCCTACTGATTAGGATAATAGAACCCTTACATATTACAACTTGTTTTTTCCCAGTGTACAGTAATAAATATCAAGACCAGCAGCACTATTTTGCTGAAACATCTTTTTAAGTATGTGCCTCCAACAGCAGGCATATCCATTCTGGTAAACTAATTCAGCGCTGTAATGTAAAAATTGATACACAGCATGTAGGATCTAAGAAAGGAGTATCCTCTGTTCATGCCCAGTAATTCCATACTTGCAATGATTCTGGCTTAACACATAAATTGCTCCCATAGCTCTGAAGTTGCTGATTTGCAGTACAGAAAAACAGAATTCCAGCACCTTGTGATCATCTGACCATCTGATTTTTTTTGGGAAATTATTAGAATAGTTTACAGTACACGACAATCTGATCACACATGTGCAGCTTTAGAAGAGCTTAATCCCTGTGGTTATTGCCAATACCAGGACTGTAGGTCTGTTCACTTTATAAAGCTATTTGTGTCAAGGAGCTGCAAAGGCAATTCCAAGCAAATCATCTAGCGCTCTTCATCAGGCCAGGCATTGCATTTACCTCTGTTTTGGACCACATTTAGCAAATGCCAAGCCACCTGTTGGTCTTTTAAAGCACTGCATACGTAGAGTTTCAGCTATACCAGGGTTTTCAGACTGTGGCACGCAGGGAAATGCTAATTCTTCATGTGATACAGCCGTGTTCTTAAGTCTCGAACACACTCTCAATTTCTGAGCGAGGAACGACCCTGACGGCTGAGCACTACATGCGACGAATGGCAATTTCGGCAGAGCATTGTCCGTGTGTATGCGTTTGGTCGGGGGTCGCTTTCCAATCCGCCAGGTGGATCAACGAACGACCTCCGAACGAACACATACACGCGGACGATTATCGGCCGAAATGGCCATTCGTTGCGTGTAGCGCTGGGCCGTCGGGGGTTCCTCACTCGGAAATTGAGGTGTGTACGAGCCTAAAGTTTAAGACATACTGACATCTGCCAACTGCTTCCTGGTTCTGATTAGCTATAGCTAACATGCATGATAATGCACACTACAGTTAATCAGAACCAGGAAGCGGTTGTGAAATTTCAGTGTGACAGAGGAGGATTGTGTGAAACGTAAGTTTCTTCTATCTTTGTTTCTGGCTCCACAGGCATTGCTTGAAGAATGGAAGGTGAAGAATAGCTCCTTTACCTCCGGGTCTTTTAATCAAAACATTAAAGAATTAGTCCAATTTTCCAGTGAACTACTCCTTTAATGTTGTAGTCAATACATTTTCTCTCCAGAACGCCTATAAATTGTAAGATACTTCTAGTTCAGGGATGTCAAAACTAGAAGTCCAATTCAGGGTTGTCAAAAACTTCATCTACAGTGGTTTTCTGTGGAGGCATTATCTGTCACAGGTAAAGTAAGATGATGAGGCACCCCTGGCCACCCTGCGGTTGGAAGGTCTGCTCCTCTGGTAGTGACGCTCTTGGGCTGCTCTGTTGGTGAACAATGCACAAAAGTGCATAAAATGATCGTATCCCCAAGCAAGAGCCATTTCTCCAGTGTAAAGAGCCATAACTTGTTTAATCTGCCTGCATAGTCATTCATGGTCTCTACCCACAGAGTGTAAGCCCCTGCAGTTTATTTTCCAGCCAGTGTTTCAATAATGTTCTTAAAGGCACAGTTCAGTGGAAATGATCAATATTTGTTAAATTGTTAGCTTGTGTAATGCCTTCTTAGTTATTCTACATATTCTCTCCCATTTTGAAAAATCAGTTGAATTTATACCCCTTACTGTTCCCTGCTGTTGACATTCGTGAGCTGGCATTTTAGGTTTTAACGGTCCTTCTTATTCCCAGGATGCACCGCATCCTTGGAATGTTCCTAACAGTAATTTCTACTGATTGGCTGTTGGATGGGTCAAAGATGCTCAGATCTCTACTGAGCAACTGAATCAACCCAGGAGCTGAGTCAAGGGCAAGACCAAAATGCTGTCTACTAGGGGTCCTGCAAACAGGAAGTCAGTATTTCGGTTGCATTTTATTTATACACAGACAAAATGCTGAATGGTCAGGTTAAGGTCATTGGGATGCAAAAATACTGCTCTTTTTTCTGAAAAGCATATGTATTCGCACTGAACTTACCCTTTAAGAAAATATAGTTTCTAAATGTAACTATAAAGGGAAAGCTTTTGTATAAACTTTGAATTTGGCTTGAAACGCTGCATTTTGGAAGGGAACGTGTGTGTCTGTGCTGTAGGTTTTAAAACTCAATTTTGCTATGGCAATGAAATAGTACATTGTAAGTAAGGATGCCACAGAAATGAAAGGGTAGGTCAGTAGGTGTGTGTACATGAGTAAAGTTGGGGAGAAAAGTAACTTTTTTGATGATTGGTCAAAAAATTGTTTTTTGATTTTAGTTATCCTTTATGTATGGCTGTCACAGAAATGGAAGGGTAGGTCAGTAGGTGTGTGTGTGTGTTTGTATAAAAATATAACCTTTTTCTGATTATTGATCAAATTTTTTTGTAGATAGTTACCCTTTAAGTATGGCTGTCAAGGGAATGGATGGGTAGGTTAATAAGTGTATGTACATGTGTCAGGTTGGGGGTTAAACTAACTTTTTGGATGATTGGCCAAAATTTGTTTTTTGAATTTAGTTACGCTTTAAAGGGCATCTATAGTGAAAAAAACACATTGCCCCTTTGCAAAGTTAAATTCATGTACTCTGTGCTGCCTTAATCCTATCTCTGTCAGTGACTTTGCTTAACCATTGTGTCAGATCTCTGTGCAGCACTCCCCCCTTCCCCCTCCCCTCTGTTACCTCCTCCATATCTCAACTCCGGCTAACCGACAAGCTTATCATGTGCAGTAGGAGTTAAAAGTTCAACATCCTGAAAAACACACCCACGCACAGTGGCCAATAGAAAGCAAGCTGTAGTACAGTTTACGATCTCTCTCTTTGTGACCCATCATCAATCAGTGAAAGCTATTAAGAAGGGGGGTCAAGTGCAATTTATATCTACCATCAAAGCTACCTCTTTCCCCCTGCTATTTTCTCTATGTTTATTACAGAGCAGGGAGGGGGGGATCACGTCACAGGGATTTTATTGACAGTCCAAGTAGGAGTAGGGGAATGCAATCACTATTCTTCTAACTGGTGTATCTCAGGACAGAGAGGGAATCTGAAAAAAGTGAAGACACTCTGGGGGTTGTGGGGAATTATGGAAAGAAAGAAAAAAAAGTTAATTTTCCCACTATAGATGCCCTTTAAGTATGTCTGAAGTAGATAGTTCCCTTGCACACCTATAGTGTATAATTGAAATCGCTGGGTGCTGCTCCAAAAACCATAGCCAATGGTAATAGTATCCAAACAAAGCAATTCAGAGCGCACTCCAGTCTTAAATGTTTCAAATCTCATTTATTAACACGTGACGTTTCGGTGTCCGTGCGACACCTTCCTCAACGCACGGACACCGAAACGTCACGTGTTAAATAAATGGATTTGAACATTTAAGACGGGAGTGCACTCTGAATTGCTTTTCTTTAAGTATGTCTATCACAGGAAAGGAAGAATAGGTCAGTAGGTGTGTGTACCTGTGTCAGATTAGGAGGGGGGGGTAAGAAACAAACTTTTTTGATGGCCAAAATTTGTTCTTCTTTTACTTGTTTTTTTTTTTTTACTTTTAAGTATAGCTGCCGCAGGAATAAAAGGGTAGGTCAGTAGGTTTGTGAACCTGTGTCAGGTTGGGGGGTAAAAATACAAACTTCTTTGGATTATTGATCAAATGTTTCTCCTATGTGTTCCGCACATCTGTACCTAATTTCATGTCTCTAGCATAAAAACTGTGGGAGATACATTTCAAATAAGAAGATGAAAAGAGAGGAATAAACAAAAAGAACAGCAATTTGTCCCATCAAGCCAAATTATTATTATTCTATATATTACCTGTGGTGGGATAGTGGATTATGGCAGCTGACCCCTAGTACAAACAGGTTCATTTCAGAAATTATGCAGCAGCCACGGCCAAGAGAAAGGTGAGACAACAGCTTGTATTTTTCTGAATGTGCTGTCCATTGGGACAATGTTGTCTGGGGACTTTAATTCCCCTTTTAAATGTATAAAAAAAATTTATCCAAACCATTCACTCTTTTATAATAGACAACCTGCATTTAATATTTAGCTAATCTCATTTGTTTTTTTTTTGCCCACACTAGTTTGCCCAGGGTCATAACTATGATGGCTCGCTGTGGGGTTAATGAAATGCCTTTTCCCTCCCCCTCAGAAGGACTGCAAACAATAATATCAGTGTAGTAAGTGTTAAGAATGTTGCTGCATTAAACCTCACTCGTGTTTCTGCTCCATGCAGCTCAAGTCCCTGAAATTGTTCCTGGGCATACTCAAATGTGCACTGATAAACTTGGGGACACCCTCTCTTAAATCACCAAGTGTGAAGGTGCCTTGTGATAATCACACTATGTAAGGTATATATGAGATTGTACGTTACCTTATAATGTATATCAGATCAGTGAAGGGAGGTTTGTAAGAATTGCGACCTAGCCGTCATAATCCCTCTTCCTCAGACTTTACCAAGTTCTTTAATTAACGAAACAGGATGAGCGGATGCAGGAAAAGCTGTGAAAGCTGTGGGGAAGCGTGATTGCGGGGAGATTTAATAGTTTCCCTGTCTGCTCCTGTTAGATTAATTGGAGAATGATAGGTAAGGTTTTGTAAGCTTCACCCCATCTGTCCAATGTGAAGATGCATTTGTATTAGCGAGTGGTTACCGAGACGTATTCGTACTACTTTCGATCGTGGCAAAAGTAGCCATGGCCGTCAGTTTGCCGCGACCGCTTGCAAGTTCCATAGGGAGCCGCACAATCAGACGTTATTTTGTGACTAAAAGCTGGGTACACACAGTCACGATAAATCGCGCATTTTCCGAATGATCACAAGGCTGACAAACATTCCCGTTGGCTCCACTGTTGTTCGTAAAAGACTGAAAATTTCCCTCGACTGCAGGCGTCTCCCTGTACTAAAGTGTAAGGGAGTAGCCCACGGTAGTAGGAAACATGCAGTCCCGAACGTTCTCCCTATGCTGTATATAGGAAAAACGCTCGGAACTGCGTGTACACTGATCTCTGAGAAATGACTGGAAGGATCTTGCAGATCCTATCTGTCATATTTTAAACATCTGTGCAGTATGTACCCATCTATACCTGATTCGCTTATTTATTCAATACCGATGACCGAGATCAGTCACGGATGCCTGCAAATACACCATCCATTTTTTCAGACTGACCAATATACTGTAATAGTAAAAGACTGGATGATGTGTACCCAGCCTTAAGCTGGGTACAAACACTACAGATTTCTGAAAGATGACAGACAGGATCTGCAAGATCTTGTCTATCATCTTTTAAAGATCTGCATACACAGAGCCCGAGCGTTCTCCCTATGCAGAAAACGCTCGGGACGGTTTCCCTCGGCTGCGTCAGACTCCTCCATAGGGAGTCTAGTGCGGCCGAGAGAAAATTTCAGTTTTTTTCAAATGACCGCTCGGCCGACAGAAATGTTCAGTGGCCGCGTGCTCGTTCGGGAAAACCGATGGTATTGGGGCTTTATCGCTAGTGTGTGTGTCTAGTTTTAGGGTAATGAAGATAATGGCTAATAGTTGTCCTTTAAGAACCTGACTGCAATTTGGCAAAATTATGGGGAAAGGATGAATTGGACCACTAAAAGTTTTTGCATGGGATATTTTTGTAAAATATGTAGATGATATTAATAATATATAGTGTTCTATATTGAAAAAAGAACAACAATTGAGAAGGAAAACATTGAAAATGAAACTTTTGGCTTATCATTATTAAAGGAACATGCCATCCGTTTCTATTATTCACAGGGAGGTGAGAACCTCATTGTGAATAGGTGAGAACCTCCCTGGCAGCGCAAGCGCAAATGCACAAGCAAGGGGTTTAAAGGAACTTTGTTAAGTACATGACATTTCTCTCTATTATTCCCACCTCACTGTGAATAACAGAATGCGCAGGGAACAGTGATACACTTACCTACCGGCACTCCACTCCCAGCTTCTTCTCAGCTATCAGGCGTGCTGTCCCGATCGAGCGCCTATCTTCGGTGCATGCGCACCCATACAAAAGATAGGCATGCGATCAGGACAGCACGCCTGTCCGCTGAGAAGTAGCTGCGACTAAAGCGCCGGTAAGGTAAGTGTTGCACTGTTCCCCAGGCGTTCTATTGTGACAGTAACCGATATTAAACTGGTAAGCATTGCGGCAAACTCCAAAAAACACTGCTGTGGCTCTCTGTAAATCGGTTTCACAGTATTTCTCTTACAAAGTGAATAACATTTGCATAAACCGACAGTGATTACAGGAGGTGTTTTAGCTTCTACCTTACTTTGTAAATATTTGGTAAAACAAGACACATCTGACCTGCGTATGTAATGTCATGTGTATGCAGGAAACTGCATTCCGAAAAATTCCACTGGAAAATATGAAGGTATCTTAATGAGCTGTTGCTCGTAATAAAGTTGTTGCACAGGAAAACCTGTGTTATTCTAACAGAGCAGTGCACCAAATGAGTTTACATGAAAGATAAAACATTTTTCATTGAGTTAGTTCTAATCAAAATAGACCTGTGTGGAATAAAAAAATAAAAATATTATCACAGAAAAAGTTAACATACCCTTTTTCACATTATTTGAAGAACAGAGGATAAAGGAGCTAATGGTTGTCCATCAAGAAATTCAAACAAAGATTAAAAGCTATTCAAGGTAAACATAGGGTACCATGATTCCCTCATGTCCGGTGGTGTGCCTCTGGATTGGAAAAAGGCTGATGTTATTCCAATATTCAAAAAGGGTAGTCGTTCACAGTTGGGTAATTACAGGCCTGTAAGTTTAACTTCAGTGGTGGGGAAGATCCTGGAAAGTTTAATAAGGGAACAGTTCTAGATTACGTTTCAAGGACTGACATTATAGTATAACCAGCATGGATTTAGGAGGATAATCTTGTCAAACTAACTTGCTTGGCTTTTATGAGAGTAAGTAGAAATTTAGACTCTGGCATAGCAGTAGATTTAGTTTACTTGGTTTTTGCAAAGGCATTTGATACAGTCCCCCATAGGCGAGAATGCAAGCAGAGGGGCGGGACCGGCAGTCGCGTCTGTGATTGGCTGAGCGGCAGCCAATCACGGACGCGGCTGCCGGTCATTCAGTGCAGCGGAGGAAAGCGGAGAGGTAAGTAAGTTTGGGGAGCTTTTTAAAAAAAAAAAACATGCGGTTGGGGGCTGGGGGACATGGGGGAGCATAATATTAGGGGGTTTAATGCTAGGGAGGGATAGTAGAACGGGAGGGAGGGGGGGGGAGGGAGGGAGGGGAGAAGGCTGCAGCACGCATGGCAGGAATCTCCGGGAGGCAGGTAGCAGCAGTGTCCTATATGGACCTGCTAGCCTCCTGGTGGGCAGTTTTTGGAACTTTGGGGGGGGACTACAGGAGAACCAGATGGAGTTGGATGTGAGGTAAGGATTAAACTACACTACATGGTGGGGCCAGTAGTTGGGGGGATTATAGTTTTGGGGGTGGACATGCCCTTTAAAAATCCTTGTGCTACTTATACTATAAATGGCTCTGTGTTAAGTGAATCCCTGTTGGAAAGGGATCTTGGAGTTTTGGTGGATAACAAACTTAAAGGTAGCAAGCAGTGCCAGGCGGCAACCGCCAGAGCCAGCATGGTATTGTCTTGTATAAAGAGAGGTATGGATGCAAGGGAGGAAAATGTAATTCTCCCTCTCTACAAAGCATTGGTTAAGGCCTCATTTGGAATATACAGTGCAATTTTGGAATCCTGTGTACAAAAAGGACATCTTTGAAATGGAAAGGGTTCAGAGAAGGGCAACTAAATTAATAAGGGGATTGGGGGAGCTTGAATATGAAGAGAGACTGGAAAAGTTACAATTATGTACGCTGGAGAAAAGGCGCTATCTGGGGCATTGTTCACCAATAGAACATGTCAAAGGACACGAGGACATCCCTTAAGACTTAAGAAAAAAGGTTTAGGCTTCAAGTTCGGAAAGGGTTTTTCACTGTGAGAACAGTAAAGCTATGGAATGGTCTTCCAGTGGACGTTGTTATGGCAGGTTCATTGGTCAGTTTCAAAAAAAAGCTGGATGAGTTTCTGCAAACAAGGAATGTTGCAAGTTACTGGTATTGATACATAAAGTAGAGTTGATCCAGAGAAATTTCCGATTGCCACTTCATAAATTTGGTGGGGGTTTTTTGCCTTCCTCTGGATCAACAGCTAGGCAGGAAATGAGGATATTGCTAGATGGGTTGGACTGGATGGACGTATGTCTTTATTCAACCTCAAATACTATACTATACTATACTATACTATACTATATGGTATCTATATCTATAGGGTAGGGAAGGGGGTGGGAAACAGGTGCAATAGTTTGTCCTTTAAGGCTGAGGCCACTCTGTAACGCACTTGTGAATACACCAGAACGCTCGCTTTTGCGCGCAAGAGCTTGAAGACGTGCACTTGCGATTGCGATCGGACAAAGATTCGCAATCAGAGTGCATGCGATTGCGCAAAAATGTAGATCGCACATGCTTGATTTACGGATTGCACACGCAGCGCTCCCTAGTACACTAGTGTGGCCACATCAACCGGTCCACACCAGTGTGTGCTTTTAAAAGCGCAATCGGATCGTGCTTAAAAGTGCTTTATTGTGGTAACAAGCTGGCCTCTTTATATAGTTTGGAGTTATGTGGCATTTTGATATGGCATAATATGAATTTAAAGGGCATGTTTGCCCTTAAAACAAAAAAAATGGTTAATGGTCATTTACCTGCCCCCAACTGATATATTTTACACTTTATTACCTGCATTACTAACCAGATATTTAAGGATTATTGTTGCCTCCATTTTGTCCGTATAAGCTCCCTATGCAGTCAATCAAGGCTGTGACTGCTGACATCACAGCCAATGATTGACTTCTATTTGACCTGCTGTATCCTCTACACACAAGCATATAAAAGGCTCTTTGAGCAGAGGAAGAAGACCGATATCTTTTCCAGAAAGGACTAAAACTCCTTGTTAAATATCTGGCTACAAATGCAGTATGATATGGTCCATTTTTCAGATATCATTCATCGCAGAAACCCTGGCCAAACTGTGCACATTTCAGCATACCCTCCCTTTCAACATACCCAACATTCATTATTACATTGGTTGAATGTTGGTAAACCCTTCTGTGCACTCCACTGCAGTCTCTGACCTGCTGTTACAATCAAGCCCACTCCTTTTCTAACCATTGCATGTGCCTATGTCTGAAATATGTCTGTGTCACTGGAAGAAGGGTGTGTTGTAGGGGAGGAGCCAACTACTCATCTCCTATTTAATTACACTTTTCACTGAATAAGTTAGACTTTTAAGTATAGTTCCCCTTTAATGACTTCACCGTTTTTTAAATTATCTTTTTTAGCTTTCAAGTGCAAATTTCTAAAAATGAATTCACTGCTCTTTGCACACCTTGATGAAGATTCAATAAAATTACTTATAATTATAAATGGTGCTAAATTTGCCCCAACCAATCAGATGTTAGCTTTCAAATGTTACATAAGAATAAGATCTGAGTGGTTTGGGCAAAATTTGCACCATTTTAGATGACAAGAACATTTATTGAATCTCTCTGTTTGTGTATATGTTAAGGGGTTAATGCACTTTGCTGTTATCAGGTAAATCCCATAGGATGCAACAGAATTTTTTGATTATCAGCGAGCTGTATGGGTTGAAAACAATTGCCTTGATGCAGACAAACTAATGGCATCATGAACGATTGGTCTAATGGAAAATTCCAGTTGGTGGAATTGGCTCCCTTTCCTTTAAGAAGAGAAAACCAATACTAATGCAACAGAGTACTAGAGGTTGATTTTGATGAATATAACCGACAGATTACAATGGAACCTGTGATAGCATATATGCACAATTGCAGGTTTGGTCACACTAGGCTGCATTTTGGTGCAATTTCATGAGGGGAAATCGTACCAAAATGCATGTGCAATAGAAGTGAATGGCACCTATCACACTGCACTGATGCGATGTAGAGCGTTGTCAAGAATGCACTGCATGCAATAGCTTTGTGAATAATGCTCTGTAAATAATGGCTCCCACTATTCGTTAACGCAGCAGAACATCGCAATGTTCTGCTGTATTAAAACAACGGCTAGTGTGAAAATAACCTTAGGCTGGGTACACATCATACAATATTTACGGCCAACCGCCAGATATTACCAGTTAGTCAGATATATTGTATGGTATAGGTAGGGGCGTCCACGACCAATCTCGCACATGCCTTTGTCCAAGCGATCAGGTAAGTTGGTAAATCACGGCCATTCAAGCAGTTTTCTATGGGACCACACAAACGGTCGCAGCTATTTTTGCTGAATATCGTTGGTTGGGACAAATCTCGTCCCATTTGTAACTAGCCTAACTAACTTGTGAGTTGGTTCATGAACACCGATTTGATTGGATAAACGGTTTAAACTATAAAAGCTTGTACTATTTATTTGCCTCAGGCAAGACATTTTTAATGCTTTTTTAGAATTTCTTTTGGTCTTATGACATGTATAATGAAAGACAAGAGGGGTTAAAATAAAATAGGCAGCACTGTGGTTAAAGGTTAAACACAACATAAAGATAAGAAACCACTTCAGTGCTTTCCATTTACTTTTTAATTAAGGTTGGGATACAAGAGACTATTTACCACACGAGGTTGTGCAAACTGGTGACACAGCAGTGAGAAAGGACTTTATACATGTTACAGAGCACCACTTGGCATGGGCACATGCATTATTGCCTTATGAGTTGCCTCCTCTTAGCTTAACTGTTGCAGGTGTCCAAACTTCTGGAAATTCTCCACTGTGTAGGATCAATTTCAGTGCAATTCAGTGTGAAAGGCTCCGGAACCACAACAAAGCAAAGCTATTTTCAACATAACGTTATAAACATATTCTAAATGCAGCATCATTTAAAGGTAATGTCCACCCCCAAAGTAAAAATCTACTGTAAAACAGATTCCAAAAATGGTGCTAATTTTGCCCCAACCAATCAGATCTTATTTAACATTTGAAAGCAAACATCTGATTGGTTGGGGCAAAATTGGCACCATTTTAAACGATAAGAACTTACCGGGTATATTGAATAACCCTATTTGTATATTCTATAGCATTTTTGAATTTTCTTTAGGAATTACAGTACTGATAGGAATTGTTACTGAAAAGCTCAGTGAACTTTTTAAATTTCGAAATTTCAATCTGGGATTCATCACAAATCTAACACACTAACAGCAAATTCTAAAGAGCTAAGGATTTTCTCTGCTCCACAGAATCTGACAACTCAAACAATGCTTACTAGAATAAGAATCAGGTTGATTTGAGAATTGTGACAAAACAACCAAACTTCCTCAATGTTTATCTGTTTATATAATGTTTAATGTAAATGTTTATCTTGTTAAAATAAATGTGAATTTCCTAACCCCTTCTGTTTCCCTTTGCCAAAGGTATGTGTTAAATATCACTTTTTTCAATGCTGCCAGGTATCCCACCCCTCCTGGCAGTCACGGGAGTCTCCCTGATTCTAGAGTTGTCTCGCTAATGTCCCGTGACTGCAAAGACCAGCAGCCTCCTCCCCTGGCCGTCACACCTCTGCCACAAAGGCACACCCCCTACCATGCACCATTCAGGCCCATGGGCATGCCCCATCCTGCCCAGTAGCCACGTTTGGCAAGGTAAGTTGTCTATGTCTATATTTAGAGTGGAAGAGACAGTTAATTGCCTGTATACTTTCCAATTTATTGATATCCTTTCTGCAGACTGTACTGCATACTCAACAAGGCCTTACAAGGCCTCTATACAGAAGCGGAATCATGTCTTCCTTTTTATGCTCCTTCTTATAGGGGCAAGTCCATGACTTACAAAGAAGGGATTCCTGTTTCAAAGCCCACTAAAGAGATAAAGGACAACACAATTCCCAAACGGTTAAAGTCCTGTCCAACAGAATCTGGGACCCCTAGACTTTTTGCTGCCTGAGGTTAAGAGCAATGCATTGTGCTTATGCAGGAAGAATTTTATTAGCTTTATCATACACTGCCGATACTGTTTAGTTACTAACAGCCCGATGTAATACTTTTCCATCTGGGTTCTCCAAATGCAGTACTCACTTTAAGTAGCTACAATCGGGGGAACAAGGCAAGTAAAGAACGCCAAGTGTAACGGCAGCTTGTAATTAACCTGCAGGCCCCGGAAATTATTCCCAGATTTGCGCCTGATATTGCATCTCCCTGTAAGTCTATTGTCCACAAAAACTCTCAAGTCCATCTCTATTGAGTCAACTCCTAACTATTCCATTTTGGTTAGAACTTATGTTCATGTTGCTTCGCCCAAATGCAGAAATTTGCATTTCTCAACATTAAACCTCCTAAACCACTAATAACAAACACGCTTTCTAATCTATCCTTTAGCCAGCTCTCAATCCAAGTACAAATAGAAAGGTCAAGACCACTGTTCCTTAGTTTAATAAGAAAAAAACAAAACAAAACATGTTACTATTGATCGAGGGCTCTTAATTATCGCATATAACGTTTTTGGCTTTAGGCATCATAGGTATCCTCTAAAGGTTCGTACACAGGTGCAATGGCAGGTGCCGACCCACGTCGCACGATGCGTACGAACGGCCTTTCTGGCCGATAATTGGCCCGTGTATGGCCACTTTATTGGCCAAAACGGCCGTATGGTCGGGGATCGTTGTCCGATCCGCCGAGCAGATCTCTGAACCAGCACCCATTTCGGTTGATTAAGTGCTCATACATGGACGATTATTGGCTGAATCAGCGGTTCGAACACATTGTGCGTGACGGGTCGGCACCCGCGATCACACGTGTGTACAAACCTTAACACTAAGTAAAAGGCAGTGCCATGTGTACTTGATATGGGAAGAAGAAATTTCCAGAGTGCTTTACATGTCTTGATTGGGTGAGTTATCCTTTAGGGTCAAAGAACTACAGTAATGCTGTTTAGTCAGTCACAGCATTTAATGGGTTGTTCAATTTTTATGTAAAACAATCAAACAGTTATGAATCACTGTATGATCACTGAATCATGCTGTACATTATGTTATTCTAACAAATTCACGATCTAGTTCACAGTCACAATGAATAAAACAAACCGCTGTCTGGTAACATCTGTAAGGGATAGGCCACACTAGTCCACTTTTAAATGCGAATCTATTACGATTTCGATCCAAACGCTCTTTTAAAAGCTGACACTAGTGTGGTCAATTGATGTGGCCACACCAGTGCGCTATTGCGCGTGATCCACTAATTGGAGCGCATGGGGTCCGAATTTTTTGCACAATTGCATGCGCTCCGATTGCGCAATAGCACAACACGTGCATGACGCGCTGGTAACACGCTTGAGCGCTCGTTTCGGCTGTGCTGGTGGCCGACTCAGTGTCCTCATCTGCAAAAAAAGTGTTAATTTGTAATTTGAGGACAGAAGTAGTAGAGAATTGTACCGTGTTAGCCAGAGATGAAAGTGAAGACATCTTGGATATAAAATAATACCTTTTATTGGCTAACTAAAATGATTGAACATGCAAGCTTTCCAAGCACTAGGCTTCTTCCTCAGGCATGATACAATACTGAATCTTGTAAAATATATAAATCTTATAAAATAGAGTGCTTTACAAGATTCAGTATTGTATCATGCCTGAGGAAGAAGCCTAGTGCTTGGAAAGCTTGCATTTTCAATCATTTTAGTTAGCCAATAAAAGGTATTATTTAATATCTAATTTGAGGACATAAAGAGCAAAATAAAGGGAGGAACCACAACAACCACGTTTTGCAATCCGTTAGAATGTGTGAATCGCATGCTAGTGTATCACAATGTGGGTGGCTACACTGCACAGAGATGCAATCCGTCTTTGAAGCATGTGCAATCACCTTGTTTGCCTGCACTCTGTAACATGCATAAAACCCACTACATTGGGTTTGCTCTTTTATCGCGAGTTACCATGCAATGTAGTGGGGCAGAAGCCTAAGAAAAGTTAAGTATTGCAGACATATATTGCAGCATGGAAGCCCTGAACTTAATGGTACATTACTGTGAGGGGGTGAACATGTCCTTTTAATGCTAGTCTCGTTTTTACCAAGGGATTAAAGTTGCCACAAAGATCAAATGTTGCCACAAAATGACTTTCTGTCCGACCAGCCAAAATACAGAAATATCAGGTGGAAATTTTGTTTACCCAGCCTAGTATTTTCCAAAAATATGTGGGTGACAGAGGTGAGAGATAAAAATCAGTTATTTGCAGTTATAGAAATCAGTGTCAGTTATATTTTAGCTTTACTTCTCCTTCATAGTTTCCCTGTGACAGTTTACACTATGAAAACAGAATAATGTATATTTTACAATAGACACTTTAAATAGAAGTTCTCACTTTGACCCTCTTTAACCCCCTTAACTTCTGTCATTTCCCTACAGGGATGTTGGCTATAGGCATATCCCCTATCCCACACATTCTTACCCAATGGGATTAGGATGAATAATTGTGTTCTTCAGACAATGTATGGGGGATGGGACAACTAAACTCAGTTTGCTGACTATTAACTACATTTCCCAGCACCCAAGTTAAACCAATCGTTGCACTGGAAGTTTAAGAGGAGCTAATCCATTGGCTAGGTCATGTCATACAGGAAATAGCACTGGAGAACCAGATCACTGACCACACCACACACACTTACTTTTGGTAGCAGCTATTAGGTTTTTCCCATCCTTTAGCAAGTCCTTAATAAACCTGTTGGTTCTGTCCAGCTCCGCCTCGTGGGCGCGTATCCGTTCCCTGAGCCAAGGGCTGTCCAGGTAGCAGTCACTGAACTCCAAGGGCTGCAGCCCCATGATCCCAATCCCCCTGGCTCAGATCCGCTCTGCCTGGCAAATCCCTTAATAGGCAAGAGAAGCTCAAGCACATAAATAGGCGGCCGGGCGGTACAGATCACCTTGCAAAAGAGGAGAGGGGAAGATCAGTCCGGGCTCACAGTGTCCTCCCTAGGGATCCGGACCAAGCTGAAGCATGGGAACGACAGGGAATCAATGTCACCAAGCGCTGCAACTCAGGATCGATCCATAGAAGTGAATGTACAGAGAGAGCGGCTATGTCAGCACATACCAGCAGAGAACACAGACGGATTCCACTACACATGGCCCCGCCCCGTCCCAGCCCCCAGCCTCTAGTATAAAGCCTTTCGCTGCTCCCTCGTCCGCAGTGGCTGTACAGAGACCGCGAGAAAGTTGAGGGACTTGCAGGAACTAGTTTGGCTTAGACTGGGAAATGCTGTCAGCTGTTCTCTTGCCCTTTGACACAGAAAGGCGCTGTTACTGCACACGAGAAGGATCCCGATTTCTAATGACCAAGATGACAAGGAAGTGCCCTCCAGCTGGGGAGAGCAGGATGAAGTGGGCTACTGTGTGCCACGCTGGGAGTGTGTCAACCACTAGGGGCACTGTAGGATTGGTGCTCTCATGTACATTACAAACCATAGGCCTTCCCCTGGGATTTCTTCTTTGCACTTGTCTCTCTCCTCCTCCCTGATCCCTTCCACTTACTATAATCCCTTGGCCTGAGGTTTCCTCTGTCCATCTATTATTACTCCTCCAACTGCCCGTTAAGGGGATATTTACTAATATTTACCTGCGGCTTCTTCCTTCGCAATATAGCCAAATTTGCAGGTTCCTTTCTCTCCCGACCACCGCAATGCTTATGCGTACTCTTATCCTATTGCACCTAGACTATTGCAACCTACTACTTTCTGGTCTTCCTGCTTCCCACCTCTCTCCCCTTCAGTCTATACTTAACTCTGCCACACGTATTGTTTTGCTCTCTAATAAACCGGATCCCAAATCTCCTCTGTGCCGGACAACAACCTGGCTCCCCGGTAAACAGCGCATTGTACAAAATCCTTCTCCTAACATTTAAATCCCTCACTCTGCTGCTCCTCCTTATAGTTCCTCTCTAGTCTCCCCATATGTTCCTGCCCGTTCCCTCCGCTCATCGCAGAACTAGATCCTGAACAGACCCCCCACTCGTACTGCTTCCTCACGCCTTAAACCTTTCTCTCTTGTGGCTACCGTCCTCTGGAATTCTATTCCCCTCTCTCTACGTCAAGAAACCTCTATTAGCAGGTTTAAATCTAACCTTACATCCTACCTATCTGGTAACCAGCACAGTATATGATTGTTTTATTTGCACTGCATACGTCTTACTCCAGCACTTATACCCATTCCATTGTATCTGTATGTTACCCACCTAACTAGAATGTAAGCTCTATGGGGCAGGGAGCTCCTTTCCTTTTTTGGCAAAGCTCTAGCACTTCTATTTATATAAGTTATATATTTATGTACTGAACTATCTATGTATTTGTTCCCCTTGTATGACTTTATTGTATTGTTACTGTACAGCGCTGCATCCCCAAATGGCGCTTTAAAAATAAACTGTACATACATTTACTAAAGCCTATCTTTAGTAACTAAAATAAAAAAAAAAATTCTAAAAGATACAGTGAGATCCCAACTGCTGCAAAGCTTTTTTTCAGATTTTAAATCTGAGCTGTAGATTCTGAGAAATCATCATTTGAAATCACAGCATTTTCAGGGAAAGGCCTGTCACTTCAGAAGCAGAAATTATAATATGTGCCCAATCCCTGACCTCTTACTAGGATCTATGGCTGCCTGCCAGTATACTTTCTACAACATTAAAGAGAAAAGAAAAAAAGGAGGAGATGTGTAAGCAGAGCAGTGTCCATGGTGAGGCTGTGCAGAACTTATGTGTCGCAGACACTATAAGGAGGCAGTGAGTAAGGGAGGAAAGGTGGGGTCAATTAGCAGCACTCGCTAATAATTTAATGACAAGGCAAGCACAGATAAATAGGAGTACCACCATTTAACTTTTCCTAGAAAATGTAGAGTTGTTTGAGTTCTTCTTTGCGACTGACATGCGATTGCAAAATGAATGAAAAAGAACAGATGAGGCGGTTCCGGCAGGAACGATCGAATGTCATGGGAAGGCTTGGTCGGGTAAGTAAAACTGTATATATGTATGGCCACCTTAACATAGTGTGTGATTTCATATGTTGAATAAGATCTGAAATTTAAGATTCCATAATGGTCCTTCCCAGAATGCACCATACCAAGGGATGTTCTACTGATTGGCTGTTGGATGGGTGAAACATGCACATATCTCTACTGAGTAACTGAATCAACCCAGGCGCTGGGTCAAGGGCAAGACCATAACGGTCTCTATTAGGAAGTCAGTATTTCGTAAGTATTTACAGTATTTATACACAGACAAAATGCTGAATGGGCAGGTTAAGGTCATTAGGATGGCAAAATACGGCTTTTATTTTCTTAAATGTTTATGTATTTGCACTGAACTTCTCCTTTAACTAAACTGTATTAACATGAAAGAGTGTTGTAAATTTAGTTTAATTCTTTTCTTCTGCACTTGTTTTAGGTTTATGTACTATTACTATTTATTATACCATTAATAATTACCATAAGTGGGTGTAACCAGTATAATTGTACACAACCAAAAGTAAAATGTATGCTTGTTCTTTCAGTAATCGTGAATGCGATTATTTCCTCACCTTAAAATTGTGTACATTTAAATAGTGTATACATTTTCTGCAGTCCATGTGCTATCTTTTTATACAACCTGTGAAAAATTCTCTTATGTGTCTGTATCAGTGGCTTCTTGATGACGGAATAACTGATTCCATCTTGACGTATTGTACAACAGTAATGCACATATCTCAACTACTACCGTGTGTATATATAATCAACATGTAAAAAGACCTGACTGCTCTCTTTTTGTATATAACTTTTATTGATCCATTGCACTCCACTACTGAAAAATACTTGCCCGGGTGCTACCTCATTTCACATAAAAATGCTGCAAAAAACAGGTGTGCTCACAGGACTTCATTAATGTGGCCTGAAAAAGCCAAATTACTGTTCTTTCTATTTCTTCTTTTTCTTCTTCCGTTTTATTCTTGCGCCTTTTTTGGACCGTATCTCCTCCCACAGTTTTTGAGCTAGAGACATAAAATTTGGTACAGACGTGCGGGGCATATAGGAGAAGTGTGCTTTCTTCTAGCAAAGTAATCCGCGGAAGCGTTACGGCGTTGTCGGCGAATTTCCGGACATTTTTTCCCATAGACTATAATGGTAACAATCCTCAAATGTGGATATTTCAAAACTGTTTTTTTCATGGTCATAAATACAAATGGTGATACCCCCAACCCCCCACACAGACCCAGGTACACCCACCTACTGACCTACCTTTCCATTCCCATAGAAGCCATATTTAAAGGGTAACTAAAGTTAAAAAAAATAATTTAGATTTATTCTCAATAAAAGATAGTTTTATGGTTGTAAACACAAAAAAGACATACCCCCTCAACCAGACCCAGGTACACACACCTACTAATCTACTAATTCATTATGGTGGTAGACATACTTAAAGGGTACCTAAAGTAAAAAAAACTAATTTAGATTTATCCTCAATAAAATATAGTTAATATGTGGCACGGTTACATACACCTACTGACCTACCCCTCCATTACTGTTGCAGCCATACCTAAAGGGTAGCTAAAGTCAAAAAAACAAATTTTGACCAATCAAAAAAGTTTGTTTTTTTAACCCCCAACCGGACACAGGTACACACACCTACTGATCTACTTATCCATTACTGTGGCAGCCATACTTAAAGGGTAACTAAAGTCAAAAAAACTAATTTTGACCAATCATCAAAAAGATACAGAGAGATTCAATAAAAGTTCTTATCATTGAAAATGGTGCTAATTTTGCCCTAACCAATCAGATGTTAGCTTTCTGATTGATTGGATCAAAGTTAGCACCACTTTGGGCTGGGTACACACAAAAGTTTTTTTTGTCCCAAACAAGCGTTCACTACAAACCCATCATTCCCATTATTGAGTTTTAAAATCTGCAGCAAACACACATATTCCCTTCCAAAATGCAGCCCTTCAAACCAAATTCAAAGTTTAGACTTAAACTTTCCCTTTCTAGTTCATTTTTGATACTTTTAGAAAAAGTCCTGTGTGTGCACCTGCTTTTTTTTTAACACATCTCTCTCTCTCTCTCTATGTACAGTGGTTTGCATAAGTATTCGCCCCCTTGAAGTTTTCCACATTTTGTCACATTACTGCCACAAACATGAATCAATTTTATTGGAATTCCACGTGAAAGACCATTACAAAGTGTTGTACACATAAGAAGTGGAACGAAAATCATACATGATTCCAAACATTTTTAACAAATCAATAACTGCAAAGTGGGGTGTGCGTAATTATTCAGCCCCCTTTGGTCTGAGTGCAGTCAGTTGCCCATAGACATTGCCTGATGAGTGCTAATGACTAAAGTGCACCTGGGTGTAATCTAATGTCAGTACAAATACAGCTGCTCTGTGACGGCCTCAGAGGTTGTCTAAGAGAATCTTGGGAGCAACAACACCATGAAGTCCAAAGAACACACCAGACAGGTCAGGGATAAAGTTATTGAGAAATTTAAAGCAGGCTTAGGCTACAGAAAGATTTCCAAAGCCTTGAACATCCAGATCATTCAGAAATGGAAGGAGTATGGCACAACTGTAAACCTACCAAGACAAGGCCGTCCACCTAAACGCAAGGAGAGCGCTGATCAGAAATGCAGTCAAGAGGCCCATGGTGACTCTGGACGAGCTGCAGAGATCTACAGCTCAGGTGGGGGAATCTGTCCATAGGACAACTATTAGTCATGCACTGCACAAAGTTGCCCTTTATGGAAGAGCGGCAAGAAGAAAGCCATTGTTAACAGAAAAGCATAAGAAGTCCCATTTGCAGTTTGCCACAAGCCATGTGGGGGACACAGCAAACATGTGGAAGAAGGTGCTCTGGTCAGATGAGACCAAAATGGAACTTTTTGTCCAAAATGCAAAACGTTATATGTGGTGAAAAACTAACACTGCACATCACTCAGAATACACCATGCCCACTGTCAAATATGGTGGTGGCAGCATCATGTTCTGGGGGTGCTTCTCTTCAGCAGGGACAGGGAAGCTGGTCAGAGTTGATGGGAAGATGGATGGAGCCAAATACAGGGCAATCTTGGAAGAAAACCTCTTGGAGTCAGCAAAAGACTTGAGACTGGGGCGGAGGTTTACCTTCCAGCAGGACAACGACCCTAAACATAAAGCCAGGGCAACAATGGAATGGTTTAAAACAAAACATATCCATGTGTTAGAATGGCCCAGTCAAAGGCCAGATATAAATCCAATCGAGAATCTGGCAAGATCTGAAAACTGCTGTTTACAAACGCTGTCCATCTAATCTGACTGAGCTGGAGCGGTTTTGCAAAGAAGAATGGGCAAGGATTTCGGTCTCTAGATGTGCAAAGCTGGTAGAGACATACCTTTAAAAGACTGGCAGCTGTAATTGCAGCAAAAGGTGGTTTTACAAAGTATTGACTCAGGGCTGAATAATTACGCACACCCCACTTTACAGTTATTGATTTGTTAAAAATGTTTGGATCATGTATGATTTTCGTTCCACTTCTCACGTGTGCACCACTTTGTACTGGTCTTTCACGTGGAATTCCAATAAAATTGATTCATGTTTGTGGCAGTAATGTGACAAAATGTGTAAAACTTCAAGGGGGTGAATACTTTTGCAAACCACTGTATTTTTATAAAAAAATACAGTACTTTTTCAATTCTATGGTTTTACATACCAAGATAAAATAAAAAATATTCTGTCCCTTACCAGGTTCTAAAGTGAGCTAACCACAGATGTAATACATACTACCTTGTCTTTTATTTAACAAATAGCTACCAGTGTGTAAAGAATGAAGGGTACTCCTACTGCTTTCAAAGGAATCGAGTCTATAATCAATTCTATAAAAGCAGTTTGCTTAGATGAGTGTTAACACAATGCTAAGAAGGAAAGGCATCAGCAATTATTTTAAAGAGAATGTCCACCCTTAAAGGATAGGTTCACTCAAAAGCATGCACACTATAGTATTATATATTTTTATCAGTTTATTACATGCATTTGTAACCAGATTTATGATAAGTTCTCTTCTGATATGGAAAAGGTATCTACCTCCTCCTTCTGTGCAGTGGAGGTAGCAGATGAAATAGCAGGTGAAACAGCAGTCAATCATTGGCTGTGATGTCAGCAGTCACTGCCTTGATTGACTGCATGGAGGGAGGAGCCAGCTTACTTGCCAAATTGGAGGCAATCATTATCATGCATGTATGTGTGTGTCTGTCTGCATAAATGTGTGTATGCATGCATGTGTGTCTCTGTATAGATGTGTATATTGATGCATGTGTTTGCATAACGCATGTTAATGTCATGGGCTCAATGTCTAGTGCCTGTTAATGTAACTAGCTTCATTGTCTAGTGCAGGGATGTCAAACTCGCGGCCCTCCAGGTGTTTGAAAACTACAACTCCCAGCATTCCTTGTTTGCAGTGCGTACCTGTGGGATTCTGGGAGTTGTAGTTTTCGAACATCTGGAGGGCCGCGAGTTTGACACCTGTGGTCTAGTGTATATATGTGTGTGTTATGTATACACGCTTAAGCTGGCGCGTCAGCTTAAGCAAGTTTTTACAAACTATGTAACAATGTATCCATTTTAACTTTAGTGCAGGCAATTACCTTTCATTGCTTGCATGTATTTAATTCTTACATCTAATTAATTTATGCTTATATGTGTAGTCTTTTGTGTAATGTATAAATTGTCTGTCCTCCTTTGCACCGCACCTGAAGGTAATTTAGAATTAGGTTTTGAGCTGCATATCCTTGTATTTGTACATAATGAAGGGCAATACAGCTAAGCTCTATTGTATGCTTTGCTCCCCGAGTAAATTCATTCCCCACCCCTTTAAGTCAATCCATATAAAAATAAGGTTTAGAAGCTCTGTAAGCTCACATGGTTCCCTGGAATAGGTCATACTAAATATAGAGAGAAGTCGGTATGGTCTTGTTCCCCCAGGGATTGTACTTTTCTCTCTGGTATACTGCCTTGTAGTGTAGTGCCTTGTATCAACTGCACAGAACTGATCCTGCACAAAGCCAAGCCTTAGACACAATGTTGCAACACTAAAAGTTCGTGCTGAATATCCCCATTAGATACAATGTTGTAACATTGTATCTAAGTCTTGGCTTTGTGCAGGATAATTTCTTAAACCCTGCCTGACATCGGGAGATCATAGCAGCTTCCTTCGTTGTCAGGGAAACCTCTCCTACACTGGAAGCTTTCCTAAAGCTCACAGTCTTCTCCTCCTGCAGGCAACTGTTCATCCTATTACACTGACTGCCGGGAGATGGACCCATGCACAGATTGCTACTGCCATAGAGTCCACCCAGGCTCTCCTTCACCAACTGCTCCAAATGAAAGTTCTATAGGGGTCCACAACAAGGAAGTCCTGCAGTTTGGATTTACTGGGTTCATGGACATTGTTGCAGGATGAAAAAGAGGTCAGGTACCATCTTCTATTTTTTTCTCTTTTAGGGATTTTTTTGGGCTGAACTTCCCCTTTTAAAACACACCCCATGTGACATCATAATTAGTTTTGTATCTGCTCACATTTCCAAAACTTCCAAAAAGTGACTGACTGAAACAAATTTAAAGGTGACCTTATTTAAAGGTGCATATTGCTTTTTAAATAATGCAATATGCAGATATGCACCTTTGAATAGGGTCACCTTTAAATTTGTTTCAGGCACCGTCACTTCAAGGGGTTTAGAGGATGAGTGGGTCCGAAACATGTAGCATGCATGTTTTGCAATAAATCTGCACTGTTCACAGTTACAGACCTACAAACCTATGTCTTTGTATGTTTCACCTGCAATATACTGTTTAAGGGCTAGGCCACAGTAACGCATTTTTAGCGCGTTTGCGCATGCGATTTTGGTTAAAATGGAAATAGCGGGAATTCACGCAATTTCCTATGCACATGCGATTGCGCATCTGAAAAATGGCAAAAACACATGCAAAAATGCACACACAATCGCATGTGATAACGGCACATTGCAGTGTCCTCAGCCTTAGTGTTGTAGTGTAAAGGTCTCTAGCTCTCCCTGTCAGCTGCAGCAATATTAGTGGAAAGTGTACCTTCTTAATGGGCATCTATAACGAAAAATAAGTTATTTTAAATTGACCATAACTGGAAATTATAATTCTTCCCGACCACCACTGTATACATTTTTGTTGATCTACCCCCTATTTCTTTAAATATCCAATATAAAACTACTTATATTTCAGCTGTCAATCAAGTTCCTTGCTCTTAAAAACTATTCTTCTGTGAGTAGTTTTACTGTAGTTGGAATGGTGACAGTTGGAATGCTGTGTGCAGGCTTGACAGTTGGTTTGTGGCAAAAAATTCAGGTTGAATGGAATTGGGAGTGGTTAAAAGAGGGAGGTGGGATTCTGCTCCTAAACAAAATGTGTGCTGGATTGAAGGCATGCAGCAACACATGCAAATCAGAGTAAGTGCTACTTACATGTATTCAATTATAGCTTAAGGCAAAGAAATTTTTTCAGTTTAGTGTCCCTTTAAAATTTGGTATCCTGCAGAAAACAGCAATGCCTTAACCAATCACAGGGGCGGATGCAGGTCAAGCCCCTTCTGCTTGTCTTCCGTGCATGGAAACCAGAAAATCATAAATAAAACTTACCGAGATTTTCTTTTCCTGGTCTGGAATACAGCAGTGGAAGTGTATGGGTTAATTCCCTCCTGTAGTTGATTGACAGGCTTGTTATCCAATAAATTGTTGCCCCCTCAGACTCCATGTCTTTTTTAAAGCAATACCAAAAATACGGGAGACGCTCGTTAAGCTTAACTCTTACTATTTAATTACTGATTCTAGAACTTTAGAGCCAAACTCTGATTTACTTCTATTTACTACATCGAGATTGTAGTGTTTTATAAAAGTTGTGGGATTTGACCACACTGCCGCCTTGCATATCTGCGGCATTGGGTCTTTTGCTGAAAATGCCGATGAAGTTGATACTGCTCTGGTTGGGTTTGCTGTCACTATCTCTGGCTGCTCTGGTCTGCCCTTTTGTATGCTTGCCTAATCACTTGCGTTATCCATGTAGAAAGTGTTTGCTTAGAAGGCTGAAGACCTTTTCTATCACCCTGGAACAGCACAAAGTGAATCTGACTTCCTAAATTCTTGTGTACGATCCAAGTATTCTCTTAGTGTTCTGCCTACATCCAATAGATGGTCCGAATCATCTTGTTGTAGTACTGGTAAGACTGTCTTGGTTCATGTGAAATTGAGACACCACTTTTGGTATAAATTTTACATCTGGCCTTAAGATTATATTATATTCTTGGAACAGAAGATATGGAGTAGATATTCTTAGTGCCCCTATCTCAGAGACTCTCCTTGCTGAAGTTATCGCTACAAGAAACAGAATTTTTAACATCAGGCTTTTAATTTCTGAGTTTTCTATAGGTTCAAAAGGACTGTTTTTAACATGTTTAGCACCAATGATAAGTCCCATGGTGGAACTTGCATTTTTATTGGTGGTTTAATGTGTTTTATTCCCTTAAAGGACAATTATACTCACCTCCCCCTCGTTCCTTTCCCCCCACTCCTGCAAAGTACCCAGGGTGAGGACCTAAAACGCTAAGTCCTCACCTCTGGGTACTTTACAAAAGTCCTGCACTACCTACTTGTAATCTCCCTCGTCGCTCCGGTCCGATCCCCCCCATTGGCACTTTGAGTGACAGGTCGCGAGGCAGCCAATGGGAAGACGCACTCTGCAAGGAGGCGTGTCTTCCCATTGGCTGCCTCCCGGACTGTCACTGACAGGGAGAAAAATAATTTGATTGGGACTCATTGTGGTATTCCACTGTCTCAAAAGCTCGAATTGTAAGGGTCTCAGATGGAACAACCAAGAAATTCCTCATCTGTTTTACTATTTCTACTCGTTTTTGTTCCGGTAAACAAATCTGTAAAGTCTTGGTCTTTATGTGGACTCCCAGAAACTGAATCTCTTGACTTGGATTTAAAAACGATTTCTCTTGGTTTATTATCCAACCATGCATCCTTAGACACGACATTGTTACCCCTAAATGTTTTGTTAACATCTCCTGGTTCCTCACTTTGACTAGTATGTCGTCGAGGTAAGCATATATTTGTACTCCCTTAAGCCTCAAATGTGCTATTAACGGAGCCAACACTTTTGTGAATGTTCATGGAGAGGATGCTAGACCAAATGGCAAGCATTTGTATTGATAATGGTGTTTTTTCACACTGAATCTTAGAAATTTCCTGTGACTTTGTAATATGGGTACATGATGATACGCACTCTTTAGATCTATCCTTATCATCCAGTCTTGTTTGTGAATTTGGGACACTATTGACCTTAATGTTTCCATTTTGAACTGTTGACTTCTTTAGAAATCGATTCAGGTATCTTAGATTTAATATTGCTTTGAAATCTCCTTCCTTCTTTTTCCTCAGAAGAAGTAAATACCTTTCTTTTCTTCTTTCCTTGTTACTTTTTCTATAATGTTTTGTTCTAAAAGATTTTGAATTATCTTGATCAGTTCTTTTTCTGCTTGTTTCAGCTTTGGTACCAAAGAGTCTATATACCTTGGCTTGTGAGGAATTTTGCAGAACTCTATACTGTATCCCCTTGATATTGTCTGCATTGTCCAGGCGTCTGTCTTGATTTTCTTCCATTCCGTCACAAATTGAGAGAGCCTTCCCCCCAATCTGTGACGGTGTAGCCAGTCAGAAGTTTCTGCATCTTCCTCTTGTATTTTTATTGTCTCAAAAAAGATTCTGCTCCGTTTTCCAATTTTGCTTTTGGAAAGTCAGTTTGCCTGGCCTATATTGTCTTGCTTGTTTGTTATTCATAATTGATGATGTAGACAGAAATTCTCTTCTGACCTTCCTTGGAGTTGGCAAAATCTTTTTCAATGAGTTTTTTTTTTCAATAATCTCATCTAATGATGATCCAAATAGATGGCTTCCGTTAAATGGTAAATTAGTCAAGCCTTGTTTGACAAGTTATCTATGCGCCATTGCCACAAAGCACAAAGAGCCACCGTTGTTTGACTCATTGCTTTGGAATTTAGTTTAATTTAAATCTAGAGATGCTTCTGCAATAAAATTGTTAGACAGTCTAATGTCTTGTAACATCTTTGCAAGCTCTTCCCTTCCAACTCCGTCTTCAAAAGCTTTTTCTACGTCTTTTATCCAAATTTTGTTTGCCCTTGCCATACTCGTGATGGCTATCGCTGGTCGTATAACAGCTCCTGATGACAAGTATGAACGTTTTAGTGCCGCCTCTTCCTTTCTTTCTATCAGGTCTCTCAGTGATTAAACATATTCTGTACCTAAGAGTATTTTCCTTGCTGTCTTTGCTATTGCCGTATCTACTTTCGGTGCTTCATCCCAATCCTTTGAGTCTTGCTTTGAGAAGGGGTATAATTTTTGAACATTTTGTGATATGTTAAAATGTCTGTCTGGACTTTGCCACTCACTATTTACAATTTCTAGTATATGATTATGTAAAAAAAAAGTTGAGTTTTCCCCTTGTTGATTGCCAAACATCAAATCTGGTTTAGATTCTTCCAAAGGAGTTGAAATCTGTAATATCATCCTCATCCTATTAATTAGGTAATGTACTGTCCTTTGAGATTTGTTTCCCGACGTTATTTCTTCTATTTGTTCACTTTCTGAATGTGATTCATCTTCTGACTCTTCTGGTGACCTAGGAGTTTCTGTTGGTTTAGTTAAACTATATTCTTTGAACATGTCAGACACCTTACTCATTGTAACATCAGTAGCTTTAGTAATGATTGTGTCCATAGATGAATCGAAAATACTTTTCATGGCTGAATGTATCTGTTCCTGTGTTACTAATGATGAATGATAGGTGCATTCCTTGCACAACTTTTTTCCCTGTTCAGCTTTTCCATCACACAGAACACATTCTCTAGTTTTCGATTTGTTAGAAGATTCCCTTCAATCAGGAGAACTATTAGAAAGAAAATACCATAATAACATTAATGTGTATTTTCCCTTTAAACTTCAGCACTCTCTTTAAAAAGTTGCTCACCCCCTTGATCCAGATCTTTGTCTTTTGGAAGAACTCATATTAGAATCTGAAAAAGAACAAACTAAATTGGTAACATCCACATTAATATATCATTCACTGTTACCTTTCACCAGCTGAGACTTACAGCGTACAGGCAGAATAGAAAGATCCTGAACAGCGATATCTCAGAGCGGTTAGGTAAAATATCCCACAGATAGTAAATCAAAGCTTTGTGACCAAACTTCTGGTAGTGCAGCTGATCACATGCTCCCGTCCAAACTCTCACGATACTGCAGTCAATGCGTGCGAAAGTGCGTCCTCGCTCAGGCCAGTCTCGCTTTCTGCTTGTATACAGAGAGAGCGAGCTTCAGCATGGGAGAGAGGCTAGAAACCAGCTGGAAATATGTAGAGAAGGGGGAGAGCTATCTTCTTCATCAAGCTAGTCTGTCCACAGGAGAAAAGGACATGGAGTCTGAGAGGGAGGAGCAACAATTTTTGGATAACAAGCCTGTCAATCAACTACAGGAGGGTATTAACCCATGCACTTTCACTGCTGTATGAGGACCAGGGAAAAGGCACGGAAGACAGGCAGAATGTGGCGAGGGAATGAAGGCTGTTAAGTACATTTTGAAAGCTATAAACCTTGCGAGGTCGAGGTTTATAGCTATTTCCTGTAGGATGCCAAAATTTACTTTGGGGGTGGACATACCTTTTAAAGGGGAATGTTGGGGGGCAGGAAGAGTGTTTTTGTTTATGCTGTATTTATAGACTCCCCTGTAGGGGGATGATAGTGAAGTGAACCTGATCTTAGAACAGCTCTGTGCAATGCATTTCTCATCGGTGTACCTTATTAAAGGGAATGTTGGAGGGTAGATAGTGTGTCTTTATTTAAGCTGTATATATAAAAACAACATAGTAGAGCTGAAGGGGGAGGATAATGGAGTGAACTTGATCTTAGCACAGCTCTGTGAAATGCATTTCTAAGTAGTGTACCTATTTAAAGGGTCAGGGTTGCCTGATCATGTAGGGGCACCTATTAAATACACTTGATGTATGGCTAAGTTAAGCCTCTTATACTCATACGATACAGTGCCAGAGTAGGGTTGCCACCTTTGCCTTTAAGACCTGAACATGTGTGCCATTGCTTTAAATACATGCTGTATGGCTAAACTGAAATCAATGTAGCCTGTATCATGCTTCTTGTAGAAATTAAAACCAGCCATTTGTCTTGTAGATTTCATACCTGTTTGGTTCTTAAAGGCAAAGTAGACCTTTGTCTTTATACTATTTCCAACCTGAATTGCCAAATCATTTGGTTTAGTAGGGACACACTTAATACATGTAATTAGCAGGTCTAGACTGATTGCAATTACACAGTAGTAATTCCAACTCAGCCATGCTTCGTGTGTTTTTATTGGGTGTCCTACATTTCACTGATCTGGCAACCGTGCCCAACATTCCCCTTTAAAATCCATTTCACAGAGCTGTGCCAAGATCAGGTTCACTTCAATATGCTGCACCTGCAGCTCTGCGCCATTTTGTTTTTTTGAGGGACAGGCTACACTAATGCGCTTTTAAGTGTGATCCAATTGTGCTTTTAAAAGTTCACACTAGTGGGGCTCAATTGATGGGGCCACACTAATGCGTTGCTGTGCATGCAATCCACGTTTCTAGAGCAATAGGATACGCTCAGCCTAAGTGTCCTTGTAAAGTGATCAGTACAGTTATACTGGGATTGCCACCTTTCCCTTTAAGACTCAAACTCTTAGGGCTAGGCCCCACTAGTGCGTTTTAGATCGGGATTTGCTATCCAATTGGGCGCGCAGGCATGTAATAGCTTATGGGACCAGCCCCAAGGAGCACATCACCATTCTGTCTGTATCGCATGTGCTCCATTAAGGCATGGAAACGCATCATTGGGATCGTAAATTCTTCCATGCGCTCAAGTGGGACTGCAGTCTCATGAAATTGACCTGCTGCCATTGCATTAAATGCATGCTGTAAGGCTACACTCAATGCAGCTTTCATTACACTCATTGTACATAAATTCATACAATTATATAAATGGTAGAGTGCAGATATAAACACATAAAAAGAAACAGTTTTGCAGAAATGCTCAAAAATATAAAGGGTTAACAGTTTGCTTCATAAATACATATGAATAACACCTTCCCCCACACTGAGCAGGAAAATCAGCTAATAATATTCACTGCTATCTCTGATGATTGGCTGGGAAACACTGGCAGGTGGGGAGTCTGAAGTCAACTGTTACATGCAGCTTAGCATAAGGGGAGTGAAAAACCAACACAAGGTACCTAGATAGCATGTGCAGAAGGAGTGTTGGGTCCAGGACCAGTGTTCTCCCCAGATTTTTTTCCAGCCGGGTGTCATGGAAAAGTAGCCAGGTGGGGTAGGCAAGGAAACACTATTTTCACCTTCCATACTGGGTTACCTTGACGTGGTTGGAAGGCTTTTCACTTTTATGCATACAATTGTAACTAAACCCCCACCCATGTTTTTACTGTTTGCACTAGCACAGATATTATGATAGTATATGGGGCCCAGGAATGTACTTTGATCATCTCTTTTCTTGTTTGTTCTAATGTTTTTGTCAGATCAGTAGCACTATATGTTATAATAATGTTGCCATAGGAGTGCTCCCACAGCTCCCCTTTTTGTTTATGTTCCTGCTGTCTTCTCTGCATTGTGGGTTGACCCTTGTGGGGCCTTTATCTGGAGCCGCTACCTGGTGCCTGCCTTGCTGCACAGCATCCTCACCATCAGAGACTCTGGGGAAGACCGGCATGTACTTAGACTCTGCGTCCAGAGGGGTCCTTCCCGGAAGACCCTAACAGTTAGAAAAGATTTTTAAAAGTTGTGTCAATTTGCAAAAACATTAAACTCACAGACCTCTATAATCTACTGTAAATCACTTAAGTAACGAATCTTAACCATAGATAATTATTGACCTAAGGAACCATAGGAATGTGTCCAAAGTGGACTATGTTGCCACATTACAAACTGGCTTCTACAGGAGTTTTGCCTGGATAATCTAGCCATACATCGGCTGGACAGGAATTTCGATCAGCTGAAACAATCGAAAATCCGATAGGAAGAACCGATTGAAATTTAACAACTTGCCCTGTCAATCTTTGGTAGATTTCAGCTTGAAGTAGGTTCTGGAAGATAGGGGTCTATGGAAATGTTTCTGCTTTCCCCGATCTTGTTTTTTTTAATAAACTGATCGATAATCATAGTCAATCTTCTATCTAAAACATGGGAAACATTGAGCATACTGTGTTAGATTCTGACAAATTTATTGGAATATCAATGCCATTTATGGGGGTCTTTCGTGAAGTCAACATAGAAACAGGAAATTTTGCTACATAAATCTTGCAGGCCTACTTTCCATGGCCTATGTATTTCAGGCTCTTTGCCAGTAACAAAAGTATTGTTCAACTCACACTACACACAGAACCTCCTCTAGTGCCATGATTTGTCTTGGAAACTGTACATTATTTCAACCTATGGTAGGAAAATTGTATTCATAAATATAATGTTATTACAATTGTGCATTGTTTAACTTACACCCTATTGTAGTAACATGTTTTTACTTACACCCTATTCATAACTGGATTGTGCAAATTAAGCACACAGTGCTATTGGAAAGTTAAAATAAATACCAAGATATTTCCAGGGGGCATTAAAGGGTATGTCCACCCTTGAAACACATTTTTGCCATAACAATCCCCCTGTCCCCCCAGCCCCAACCACTATATTTATTTTATTAGAAAGTTCCCCAAACTTTACTTACCTCCCCTCTTTCCTCCGCCGTGCTGCCGGCCCTCTGCTTGCGAGAAAATGCAAGCAGAGGGGCGGGACCGGCAGTGGCGTCTGTGATTGGCTAAGCGGCAGCCAATCACGGACGCGGCTGCCGGTCATTCAGTGCGGCGGAGGAAAGGGGAGGTAAGTAATGCTTGGGGCACTTTCTAATAAAATAAACATAGCGGTTGGGGCTGGGGGGACAGGGGGATTGTTATGGCAAAAGGGATTTACACTAGGGGGAGGGAATGCTAATCGGGAGGGAGAGGGAGGGGCAGAAGGGCTGCAGTACGCATGCCAAACTTCTCCCGGAGGCCAGGTAGAGGCAGAGTCCTATTGGACTCTGGTTCTATCCTCCTGGTGGGCAGTTTTTTTTGGACTTGGGGGGGGGGGACTACAGGAGAACCAGATGGAGCTGGGATGTGAGGTAAGGATTAAACTACACTACACAATGGGGCCAGTAGTGGGGGGGATTATAGTTTTGGGGGTGGGCATGCCCTTTAACTATACATGACTAACAAATGAACAAAACTGTAGAAATCACAAATGTTATCTGCCACACTGATGTGGTTAATTTACAGGAAGCAAAGTGAAGTCACAGAAAACTCCACTGCACTGTTAGAAAACAACAAAGACAAAAACAAACAAAAACTATAGGCAAGTAAGTTTGAGGATAAAGCAAATGCCACTTTACAAAATAGATATAGGAAATACTATATAACCGAACTGAAACATTTTCTGTTGGTTTGTATGACTAATAAGCCTTTAAGTTTTCCTTAAATGGGAAAAAATCCTAAATCTCCCTTCTACAAGCTACATAGCTCTCAGTTTTCCTGGAAAACATTCTGCAGTCAGAAATAGTTTCACCTTCTAATCTGCGGCTGGCACATGTGCAGTGCAGGAGAAAGCAGAAAAAAACAGGAAAGAGTCCTCCGTGATAGATTTACAATCAGTGTCCAAAGGAATGTAAAAAGCAGCAGACAGAAGTAGGGGGAGGGGTTAGTGTGTTATTTATTGCATTTTTAAAAGAGAACAAAACTTAAACTTTTTATAACCTAACGTGAAAGCTTTTCTCCCCAGAACACCTATAAATTGTAAGATTCTTCTCTAGCAAGTTGCATTTAGTACATGTGAGAAATAGATTCTGTAAATAAGAAGGCCTCCATGTTGTTGCTTGTACAACCCCCAAGTCATCAACACTGCCATGGTCGAAGACAGGACGCAAACCGAATTTATCTAAGAAAGAATTTATAACATTTCAGGGCTTAAAGAAAAATAAAAATGTGATTATAAAAAAAGCGGATAAAGGTGGTGGGATTGTAATATGGATAAAGAGTACTATATGAAGGAGGCAGAAAGACAATTAAAAGTGACTACTCATTATACAAAATTATCTAGTGATCCAATGCCACAGATTAAAAAGGAGGTTGATAATCTTATTATGGAAGCATTTACCAATGGTTATTGATAAAATAAAAGAGAAAAGCTTTTTAATTTGTGATTACCCCAGGTCTCCAGTTTTGTATTGTTACCCAAGATCCATAAAAATCTGATTAATCCACAGGCCGTCCCATTGTGTCGGGGGTTGGCTCATTGTTACAACCATTAGGGATCTTTATGACTGTATCTACAGCCCATCGTTTATGAATAAACTATGTTTGAAAGATACCACTGCATTTTTAAGACATTTGAGGAATTTACGACTTCTCCTGTGACAAAATATTATGTACAATGGACATCGGTCACTATATACGTCGATTCCACATGAAGAAGGAATCACGGTAATAGAGGAACTACTATTGGATTGGTTATAATCATAGCCTCGTCTTTTTTCTTGTAGACCGCTAACCTTATGTTTGAAAAAGAATTTTTTCCGATTTGATAAAGACTGGTACTTACAAGCCCAGGGTACTAGTATGGGCGCTAATTTTGCGCCCTCATATGTAACTTATTCATGACCCAATTTGAGAGAAATATTATGTACTAATAACATGTTCAATACCCACCGTACAACATTATGTTCGGTACGTGGATGATATTTTTTTCATCTGGGATGGGATATAAATGTATTAATCAAATTTGTAGAAGAACTAATTTAATGCATCCGAAATTAAGGTTTACATTGAATTATGATGTACGGAGAGTGAGCTATCTAGATGTAATGGTGATTAAACAGGGAAATACGATCATAACAGACCTGTACGTGAAAGAAACGAAGGAACAAACCTGTTGCAGTATGTAGCTTCCATCCGATAAGTGTAAAAGAAGGCTTACCTTTCAGCCAATTCTTAGGTTCGGAGAATTGTACAGGATGATTTATTATGTCATAACGGTTACAGGAGATGGTCAGCAAATTTATAGCCAGAGGTTACCCTCCTCATAGTCTTAGAAAAGAAGCTGAAAGGGCACTTAGACAGGACCGTAACGTACTGTTGGAGATGGATAGGGAACAAAAAACAGGTAATAGAATACCATTTGTATCTACGTTTAATACCCTATCCTACCGTATCCAACAGATCGTTAAGAAAAATTGGGGAATACTACAAGCTGATGCAAAATATGGTGGAATCTTTATAGATACACCACTTTTTTCCTATAAAAAATCCAGAAATATAGGGAGTGAATTGATACGAGCTGATGTAGGACCCTCAACGACCAAAAAGCAAATGTTTCTAGGCGAACCACAAACTGGGACATTCCCATGTAGGAATTGTCAATCCTGCAATGCAATAATTCGTGGTGATTCCATTAACCACCCTAGGAAAGGTAATGTTATTAAACTTAAATGCTTTGCCACCTGTAGAACCTCCAATGTTGTATACATGCTGAAATGCCCATGTGGCTGGGCTTATGTAGGGAAATGCTCGAGAGAGATCCGACTACGCATCGGAGAGCACAAACGCGACATTACTAACTATGAAGGTGTTAATAAAAAATATGAAACCCCAGTTAGCAAACATTTCTGGGATAAAAAACATAAGACATCCCAGCTACGATGGCTAGTCCTAGAAACAGTAGAAAAGGACTTAAGAGGAGGTAATTTGAATAGCAAAATATTGCAGAGAGAATTATTCTGGATTGACAAATTAGAAACACTTGCCCCTAATGGTATGAATGAGGAATTCAACTGGTCATGCTTTCTTTAAGGTGTCATTTTAAATTCGTTTTATGATCATGCATACTGTAATATTGTTCTCTATATTGTGTTAGTCAACTAGTCTTATGGTCTTAGAGCCTTTTATCATTATGTTACACTAGAGCATTTTATTTCACTATATTACTGTTATAATGTATCTCTGTTAATCTTATTGTAACTATGCACTTCTTTGCCTTATTCAACAGCTTCTGTATTTCCTTCACACACTTCTACACGTGGTGGCGCCATCTTGTGGACTTTTTTAAGAACTCTTCTACACAGGCCAGCTTTTATTCTTTTTCTGACTACTATCTTGATGATATTTTAATTAAGCACTGACTTTTGATCAATATGGAAGGTTCTATGTGAATGGAATATACACTTGTTACACATTCGACACACCGATGCACTTTATGTAGATATCTGATTTTCTAAAGTTTTATTATCCTTTTTATTGCTTCTATGTATTTTACTATGGAAATAGCTAGGTATCTTTATAATATTGTAATATTGTCATTATTGACACAAGAATATATTTTAACGTTTTATGTACACTTATTATATGCACTATGACACTTTTTTTGATTGAACCAATCAGACAAGAGAACCAGCCCCAGAAGGCGGTCCTTAGTATTGGTTCGCCTATTTAGATGTGTAACACTGTTGGTTGAACATCACCTGAGGAAGGGGGCACGTATCCCCCGAAACGTTGTGAGATGTTGTTTGGTCTATAGTTAATAAAGTTACGGTTTGGAGTGCCACCCTTGCTTCTTCGTTATTCTCGTAAGTCATCAACGCCCCCTGACCCCAATATTCACTGCGTCTATGCACAGAGTATTTTCTATACAGATGTCTCCACACCAATATGGAATCCCTGAAAAGACTTTGAAAGCTGCTTGTTACCCTGCAATTTATATACCAGTCAGTGCGAGTTGCTGGTAGACAATCTACAGGGTAACAAGCAGCTTTCAAAGTCTTATAAGGGACTTCCATATGGCTTTTTTTATTCTTTTCTTAGCAAAAGATAAAGCTTCCAAATGTAAATGTATTTTCTGCTTATTCAGTGTTGGTGCACCGGGTAAGGCACCAGGTTTAGAAATAAACTGTTGAGAAAGTCACAAGTTCAATACCTCAGACTTTACTTTTTTTTGTTTTTATTATGTTCCAAGCAAAAGATAAAGCTTCTAAATCAACAAATATCTTCAGCTTTTTCAGTGGTGGTGCATCTGGTAAGACGCCACTATTAGAAACACACAGTTCCATGCTATCTATGAAATACAGTGCAAAGATTATTTTCTTTTTGTATGAAAAGTAAAGGACTATATCATTGTTAGGACAGGAGCATTGAATGTGTTTGAAAACAAAAAACTGAAACCCCTGTTCTGTGTCAGGGAGAGGGAGGATCTCTGTGCTGTACTGTGATTGGTTGTCAGCTTCTAAGAAGCAAGGCTGCAACTTCCTTGTTTTGATCTGTTGAGCACTACAGAGCATGTACCTGTACGCACTTAGCTGGGGGTTTACCCAGCTAAGGTGGATTGTGTGAGCTGACCTCTAGTACTCACAGGTTATTTTCATAAATCACCCAATGGCCCCAGCAAATGGAGAGGTGAGACACAGTTTGTTGTATGTTTGTGAATGTGCTATGTCTATTGGGATAATGTTGTCTGGAGACTTTAGTTCTCCTTTAAATGCCCCTCCCTGGCGCCTGCAAGCCATTTCCACTCGCAGGCATCATGGCCCCTACCCCACTCTCTGGCACCCCATGGCAATTATGCCTCTTGGGCCCCTGTGACCCCTCCCCCACTTACACCTTAGATCCATACCCCGCAGAAAACTATCTGAAAACAGCCTTTTCTGGCAAAGGTAAAATCAGACAGAATAGGGGTGTGTGTGGGGGTCTGAGGTACCAGTGGGGCCACAGGGCCCATGAGTGGTAAGCGCCATGGGGGTCAGTGAGGGGGAGGGGCCATGGGAGGGCAGCAAGGGGAGGGGCCACAGGGGGCCCATGAAGGGCGGGGGCCAGTACCACCCACGAGTGGTTATGGCCATGGGGGCCAGTAAGGGAGAGGGGCCCCACAAAGGTGAGGGACCTGAGGAGGAACGTGCTTGAGGTTAAGTTTTCAATCCTTTCAGTGGCGTAGGGATCACCATAGCAATGGGGCCTGGCTACCTCAGTGTAGCTTATTACGTCTTCATTTATCACAGAGACAGTTAACTTGCAGCTACATGCAGGCAGCATTTGGTTTGTGGGACCAGGCCCCTTGTGTGTGTTCCAAGTGCCATTTAAAATTCTGCTGCTCTAACCCTTGGCCCCCTATTTTTTTTGTTACTTACCTTACACGGACTGCCTGGAACTTTGGACGAACGGCATGCGCACAGCAGTGAACAAGCCTTAGAAGAAGCAGCAGGACTCGTGTTAGGTTGAGCAGCGCAGAAGACATCGTTCAACGCATCATTCCGGTTCGGTAATGTGGATGCCTTTTTCCGGGCTAGAGACTTATAAGCAAGTCAAATACATACAGTAAGCAGTTGTTTAGAAAGCTCCCCATATGTAAGTGGAGCAAAACACATCCTACTCAGTTTTTATCTGCCTGTCCCGTAACCTCACTATACCTGGCTATGCTATACCTGCATGTTATTTGGACTGCTGTGTGAATCAGAACTGCTTCTGTCACGGTATAGGTTTACCTTATCACAACTGTGACTTACTGACGAAGCTGAAGTTGGTTTCTTATTCAAAAAAGTTGGTTTCTTTTTCAGTTAGTTTCTTATTCGCAGACTGAAGTTGGTTTCTTATTCGGATTTGAATAAGAAACTGATGTATTGCAATAGGTAAACCGCTTTGGGCCACTGAAAAATCATTGCAGACAGACACGTACATACCCCTGGCACATAATTCAGTTGAGTCCAGCCTGGCCCAAATTGTTTTTGGGCATGCAAGTTGGCACCAAAGTCTGCAAAATAGCCATTTTAGCTCATTTAATAGAAACGTGGTGTATTGCAATAGGTAAACTGCTTTAGGCCACTGAAAAAACACTGCAGACAGACTTGTACATACCCCTGGCATATAATTTAGTTGAGTCCAGCCTGGCCCAAATTGGTTTTGGGCATGCAAGTTGGCACCAAAGTCTGCAAAATAGCCATTTTATAGCCATTTTGGAATAAGAAGACTGGTGTATTGCAATAGGTAAACTGCTTTGGGCCACTGAAAAAACACTGCAGACAGACTTGTACATACCCCTGGCACATAATTCACCTATGAAATAATGAAGGTTTATCGATAGTTTCTGCCTATGTGACTATAAAATAAGTTAGTTTGGCAGCCTATTATATTTTAATTTTTTTTTAAAGGGCATGTCTATTTGCAAAATTTACTCTTAGTATATTGTAGAGTACACTAGCCCACCTCCAACTGCTAGGTTTGTTTGTTAAAAAATGTGCAGAACTCTTGTTGCTCTAATCTTGACCTTCAGCTTGCTGGAACTGAAAGCAGGATGCCAGACCGGCAATAGCCGGTGGCTGTCACAATACAGAACCCTGGGGGAACGAAGGATTGTAAGTAGAGCTCTGCATCTTTTTTTTTATCAAACTGACTCAGTGGTTTGGGGTGGGCTAGTGTGTCCTTACATATGTTAAAAGTTTTTAAAGGTAGGGTACACGGCAGCAAAGAGGGTTCCAGAGGAATCGAGGGAGTGGCTCTGCTGTGCATGTCACAGTATTAGCTGACAGTAAGGATTCAGACTGCACGGGAACGGATAAGGCACAGGCGCAAGGTGACGTATGCAAGCTTGGATTTAGACAGAGATGCACATGGTCTACAAAAATGTAAGTATCTGAAGATTGCCTGAATGGATTTTTTTTTGCGGTTTGGCTTGTTTTACAGCTATAATACTGGCCAATAACATTAAAATACGGTGTTAGGGGTGGATATTCCCTTTAATACTTTGTCTGTGTTTAATAAGTGTAATAACAAAAGTAGAAATACATGCTAATGTGTTCCAATTTACCCTGTTAAAAAAACTTTAAATATTGGTACCATTCGAAGAAATGTCAATCAGCTAATCAGCTGTCACAATCACAAATGCCATCGATAACAGAAGCCATCCTTTTCAGTTTTCTCCCCAGAAACTTTTTCAAGCCGTGTAGCTTAAAAATGTTGCTGGGTGGGGGTGGGACAGAGAATTTTGGTGTTGGGGAAAATTAAATGTATATTATTTTTAATAGTTAATTCTAATTCTAATTAATTCTAATTCCCCCACCCCAATTGATGTTTGAAAACTGTTTTAAAGCTTTTTTTGAGCGTATGTTATTGCATGGTGTGAATGTGAGTGGTTAGTTGAAATCTTTTATTCAGCTTTAAAGCCACAATTGAAAAGGCTTTAATTTTTGTGCAAAAAAAACAAGCTCAATAATCATTGCTAAATTTATTGCATTGCTTGCACTGTGCTATTTCCAAATTTGGCAATGCAAAATTAGTACATAACCCTTCCTAACCTAATATTATATTAATTAGCATGGGTTTTGCCCTTATTTTTTCGCTGGGATTTTGTAGGTCCCTCATTATCTTATTAGAAAGGGGTATTGACTGTGCAGTTGGATTTTTGTCTGTGCTTGGTGCTGGGCACACAATTATTAAACAAATGACTGGCTTTATTTAGTTCAGTGCAATTGCCATACTTTTTGTCAGGCAGGTCCTTATCATGGATAGAGATGGACTAGAAGTTAAACTGGAACTCAAACTTATCGACTTAACGACTTAGCCAAACTTATCGAGTTTGAACTGACTCAGACTTCTTGAACTATCCCAGACCTGGATTTCTCAGACTTTCAAACTTACCAGACTTTCAATAATTATCGATCATTCGTCGTTGCTGTTTCCAGAATTATCGAATTATCGAATTTATGAGCCGTTCGCTAACCCTTGAATGTATCGTTCGCTAACCCTCCAAAGTATAGTTCGTTTTCGCAAGCCCTCGAAAGTATTGTTTGATTTCGGTAACTCTCGAATTTATGGTTCTGTTTGCGCTAACCCTCAAAAGTATTGTTTGATAATCCTCGAATTGGCTGTATCCCTCGAATGTAGCTTGCACAAAGCCCGAGAATTGCCTGATTTCAGGAAGTGTTTTATCAAGTTTTGGTGACAGTGACATGTTCCCCAGACCATTTCCCAGGTGCCACAGCCATTTACAGTAAGTTACCACTGTTAGTTTAGCTGTAAATCATCCGGACTTTCAAACTATCACTCCCCATTGACTTTAATGGGTCCGAATTCGAACTTTCAAACTTTTACTGAAGTTCGAAATTTTGAAAACAGACCGAACTTTATGAAGTTCGGCCATCTCTACTCATGGATATATCAAAAGGGAGAAGATTTGTCTTTGTTTTGATTCAGCGTTGCGGTTAACAACATATAATGAATTGTGCTTCACTTAATTTATCATTAGACTATTTCATCTGAATTTATTTTACTAATTTAAAGTATTTAAAGTTTTTGAAAGCCTATAAAATAACCAAGATTCCAATAAAAAAAATGTAATAGTCAACAAATAACTGATTTGTGGATATATACATATATATATATATATATATATATATATATATATATATAATACTAAATATCAATCTCCCAAATGTCCTGAATCAAACAGTATGCCCTATGTATGGTTACACACGCAAACGTGGAATCAACTAGCCACAGAGTGAGCCAATAAACAATGGCACAATTACAGCAACTTTTCAGATTTGTCAGACTAAACACCCCTCTATATTAGAAATACCCCCCCAAACTATATATTTTTGGAATCTACACATCTTCAGCTGCACAATGGTGTGATTCCTTTATGCATACCACCAATGGTATGGGCGCAGTTTCATGTAAAATTTCGCTTTTTTACCAGATTTTCAGGAAAAATTTATAAAAATACAATTCAAAGTTAAAAATCATGGCAAATTTCCATGTCATGTAAAAAAAACTTGTCAATTATCAATCTTCCAAATGCCCTGAATCAAACGGTATGCCATATGCGTGGATGTACACAGGGACATGGCCACCAACTAGCTCAAATTGGACACATGCACAAGTGTAATTACAAGAAAAAAATCAAAGTGCTCTGTAATTTCAAACAGCCCCAAAACTTGGAAATGCCCCCCACAAATAAAACCCCCAACTAAATATCAATCTCCCACATGTTCTGAATCAAGCGGTATGCCCTATGTGTGGATGCACACAGAGACGTGGCCACCAACTAGCTCAAATGGGATGCATGCACAAATGCAATTACAAGAAAGAATCAAAGTGCTCTGTAATTTGAACAGCCTACACTTTTTCTAAGAAAACAGTCCCGAAACATGGAAATTCTCCCCACAAACTATATATTTTTGGAATCTACACACCTTCAGCTACGTTACGATGCCATGCTTTCATACATACATGAAGAATTCCAGACCCACTGATCCAAAGAAGTCCGTGTTTTTACGAGGTTTTGTGAAAAATAAAATAAGATGATTCAAGGGTTGAAATCCTACCTAAAGCCTTTTGACAAGCAAAAAAACCCACTGAATGTCAATCTCCCACATATCCTGCATCAAACGGTATGCCATATGTGTGGGTGCACACAGAGACGTGGCCACCAACTAGCTCAAATGGGACACATGCACAAGTCCAATTACAAGAAAAAAATCAAAGTGTTCTGTAATTTGAACAGCCTAATCAACTTGGAAATACCCCTCACAAACTATATATTTTTGGAAGCTACACACCTTCAGCTACGTGATGGTATCATGCTTTCGTATATACATGAAGAATTCCAGGCGCTGTTATCCATAGAACTCCGTGCTTTTAGGAGATTTTGTGAAAAAATAAAATAAGAGGACTCAATGGTTGAAATCCTACCTAAACCCACTCGGCAAGTAAAAAAACCCACTAAACTGAAATCTCCCACATGTCCTGAATCAAACGGTATGCCATAAGGGTGGGTGCAAACAGAGACGGGGCCACCAACTAGCTCAAATGGGATCCATGCGCAATTGCAATTACAAGAAAAAATAAAAAAACGCCACAACCCACCCCCCACACCAATCCCCACTCCCCCTTTTAGTGGTATTTTAGTGAAAAGCAGTTAGTACGGAGAGTCCCACAAGTTTTTGCACACTTTACTGATCCTAAAAATTCAATCCGGTCTTTTTTTGGTACCTCTGCAAAATTCCCTACTAAAATAGGCTTAGTTTCCCTTGAAATCGAACAAATAATGATCCGCGTTTACTTCAGCGATATCACCGGGGACATTGGGAAGCTTGGAGAAGACAATTTTTTTTGCTAATTTATAGTTTTTAGGTAAAAAAAAAAAAAAAGTGTGTGTATCACTTTAAGATTTTATTTTTTATGCATTTCCCCTTTTTTTGGGGGATCATTCCCAAAGATGATCATCAAATCATCTTAGGGAATGATACCGAACTTGGAATACGGGCATAAATGCCCATTTTCCAATTCGAAATCCGATTGGAAAAATCACTTCCCGGAAATCATTTTCAAGGAAGTGATTTTTTTCATTCATTGGCAAAGATCAATAATTTGGTGATCAGAAGTGATCACCAAATTTTGATCTCTGTCCCCATTTTTTTTCTATGTCTTCGCTAAGTAGCAAAGACTTAGAAATAATCCTATTTGTGAATGGAACTTTGAGTTCCATTCACAAAATGTATAGTAAAGCTGTCAGCATGACAGCTTGTACTACACAGGTACTGCAGTGTGATCTGAATGGAGATCACGCTGCAGTACCTCCACTAGACCACCAGGGGCAGCATCTTAACTCTCTTAGGGAAGACCCCGGTGAAGCAGGAAGCTGAGTGATGTCACCGGGGTCTCCCTTTCTGGATCCGGACGAGCTCCACGTGGGACCAGCTTCCTCCCTATATGGTCACGGCAAAAAGGTACCGTAACTTCCGATCCCCCCCTCGGATTTGGACGCAACCGAGGGGGGGATTTGCCCCCCGATCGCCCCTAGCGGGGGGCAAATTTTTTTTTGCAGCAGGGAAGCCACAGATCGTATATTCACGATCTGTGGCAGTTTGGCCATTCACTGCACAGATCGTGAATATACAATCTGTGGCAGGGAAAGGGTTAAGGGCTGATGGTTTCCATACATCTCCTTTGGATTTTTTCTCGTCAACCCATCGACTTGCAAGTAAAAGATGTTTCATTACTATAGAATCCTGCATTAAAACATAGGATGTTAAATTTTTTATGGTTTTGGCTACATTTTTATACTACTCTCCACTGATAAAATGTGCCTAAGTTTAATTGAAGTATGGGAGGTTCTTACCTTCCTTACTTCAATTAAACTAGCAGGAGACAGGAGCGAACATGAGAAAGTTACCTGTGATTGCGCTCACTGACATCATTCCCACTCCCTTACAACATATGTGCATACATTTTAAGGGAGCTGTCTGCTATTCAGTTAGCCAAGGGAACGAAGCTTGGAAAGTACATTTCCAAGCACTTTTTTAAATTGCATCTTCACACTGAAAAAAAACTTTTGCTGTAGTGTAGCCCACCCGCAAGTTCATTTTGTAAAAGAAGCAGAAGAAATGTGCAAACAGGGGCTGGACCAGCAGCCGCGTCTGTCATTGGCTGACAGGAAGCCAATCACAGATGTGGCTGCCGACAATGCAGACAGCCAAGGGAAAGAAGGAGCATTAGGGGTTTCTGCTGCTTGTTGGTTGAGGTGGGCTAGGGTGGCGTACACTACAGCAAATATATGTAGGGAGTGAAGAAGCCAAGATGAATCAGGAGGGATGGAGGGAGAGGAGCTCCCCTGCACATGACAGAATCCTCAACAAGGACAAGGAAGAAGCAGGAACAGAGTGACTAACAGACTGCTACTCTTCACTTTTTGGAACTTTGAACAGGCACTGCAGGAGAACCATAAAGGAGTAGAGATGCAAGATATGGATTTTTAGCACTATACTGTGGGGCCAGAAGAGGGTTACATTTTATTTTTGGGGATGGACATGCCCTTTAACATTTAAACACGGCGGTTAGGGTTGAGAGGGGGGTCCAGGGCCACATCTACCATTAGGCAGAGAGACGTTTGTCTCAGGCGGCACCTCTGCACTGAAGAAGAAAGGCGGCAGACAGGCAGGAGAGAAAAAAAAATCCCTTAACATGCACGCAAAGTGTGAGGCAGGCTTACAAATCTTTTGTCTAAAATATTTTATACTAAGAAAGTATGGCATTTCTAATGTATTTTAACCATTGTTTTTTTACATGCCCTGTTACTGCAAGAACTTGTTAGAGTAGGTCATGCCTACTAGTAGTCTCTAGAATAGCTAAGAAGGCATTACACAAACTAACAATTTAACAAATAGATAATTTCCACTGAACTGTCCCTTTAAGTGTAATGGGTGAAAGGAAAATAGCAGTTTGCTCTTAGTGTTCACTTTTTCAGTGAAGATACCACTGTTCCCTGGGCGTTCTATTATTCACAGGAGGTAGGAAAAAAGCATTCTCATCTACCTGTGAATAATAGATAGATATATTGTACTTAAAGGGCATGTCCACCCCCAAAACTAAAATTTAACACTACTGGCCCCACTGTGTAGTGTTAAAAAAATCCTTACCTTTTATCTCTGCTCCTTATGGTTCTCCTGTAGGGTCTGTCAAAGGTCCAGAAAGTAAAGAGTAGAAGGTGTCAGAGTGATCTGGATGCCTGCTGCTTCCTCAGTAAGGACAGTGACATGCGCTGGGAAGCCCCCCTCCCCCCCGGATTCATCCTTTGTTTCCATTGCACCTAACATGAAACCATTTGGGCATATTTTGGAGGCTTCCTGCCCCACCTAACCGCCAATTTATTTTAGAACGTTTGTTACAGACCTTCGTTCCTGCGGGGCTTCCCACTGACGGCAGCCACGTCTGTGATTGGCTGCCTCTCAGACAATCTATCACAATAGTTTCTTACCTGCCTGGGATCCGTCGGCGGACGGTCTTTCTTGGAGCGCAATTGTTTTGCAATTCCCCAGACAAGTCAAAGTTGATGCAACCCTCGACTCTGGGGCTTGTTAGAATTTCATCAAGGAACTATCCGTTCCATCCCAATAAAGACTGCCTCCACTCCCACTCCATTTGGCAGATGTCTCTCTTATTGTTTCAGGCACAATTCTTTATGAAACAATTCCCCTGGAAGTTGTGATTAATGGCCACCACCATGAACAAATAAAATTTAATGAATTATCCTAACCCTTCTTCTCAGTCATTTTGGGGTTACACTGCCTTAAGCTACACTCTCCAGAAATCCCCTGGTCTACCAGAATCATATCCTTTTCTTCTATTCATTGCAGCAAACATTGTCTTAGCCCAGTCCGTAGTCTATCACTTGGCTCTACCCCTTACAATAACCCATAAATACTCTTTTTCCTTATATCGCTTTTGCTGACATGCTTGACAAGAAAGGAGCAGACTCTTTGCCTCCCCATAGGCCTTATGACTGTCCAATTGATTTGCTCCCTGGTGCACCTATACCTTTTGGAAGAGTTTTTTCTCTGTCCGAATCTGAACTCACAGCTCTTCGAGAATATATTTATGAGAACTTAACTAAGGGATTTATTTGCCCATGCACCCCACCTGCTGGTGAAGGAATACTTTGTCGAGAAGAAGGATGGAGGTCTCAGGCTATGTATCGACTACCGGGAATTAAATATGGTGACCCACTACCTCTCATCCCTGAACTTTTCCAACACCTTCGTTCCGCCAAAATCTTCTCAAAACTAGACCTCAGAGGAGCCTATAACCTTATTCGAATCAGGGAAGGGGACGAGTGGAAGATGGCATTTCTAAATTGTTACGGGTATTTTGAGAACCTTGTCATGTCCTTCCGATTGTGCAATTTTTTTTGCCAATGACATCTTTCGAGACTTCCTTGACGTCTTGCATTTTCGAAGTAACGACTGTATTGGCCTTGTCATCTCCCAGGAAGGTATATGGATACTGCTAAGGTGTCAGCTATTTTAGATTGGCAAGCCCCTTCCTGTAGCAAAAGAGGTTCAATGTTCCTTAGGGTTCGCAATTTTTTTCAGAAGTTTATATCTGGGGCATTGTTCACCAAAAGAACATGTCAGAGGACACACGGACATCACTTAAAACTTGAAGAAAAAAAGGTTTAGGCTTCAAGTTCGGAAAGGGTTTTTCACTGTGAACGGTAAAGCTATGGAACGGCACAATATAATTGGCCTTCTCTCCTCCCAATAGCGGAGTTCACCTATAATTATTCTGTCCATTCGTCTACTCTGTTTTCTCTTTTTCAAGTAAATGATGGTTTCCATACCAGTTTTATTCCGGATTCAATGAAGTCTTCATCTTCCTCCACTCCTGCAGTTCACAAATTGGTGGACCAGATCAACCATTGACAATTCTGTCCATTCATCTACTCTGTTTTCTCCTTTTCAAGTAAATGATTGTTTCCATACCAGTTTTATTCCGGATTCAATGAAGTCTTCATCTTCCTCCACTCCTGCAGTTCAAAAATTGGTGGACCAGATCAACCATTGACAAGACCAGGTTCATAGGAATCTCAGCAGACTCAGAAAAGATTTTTTGATTGCAGGAGGGGGCTAGGCCTCCTATTTATTCTATTGAGCATTTAGTGTATCTTTCCACAGCTAACTTAAGACTATGGGACCCAAATTCATCGGTCTGTTCCCCATCATTGGAAAAATGAACGAAGTTGCTTACAAGTTTAAATTGCCTCCTACCTTCAGAATTCACCCCGTCTTTCATGTTTCATGTAATGAATGCGCAGAGTGCTTCTGCAGTGTTTTGGGGGCAATGATGTTGCAGGGTGTTCAATACATTGGGTAACATTAGTAGAAATGGTTATAGTAGATAGGGACAAAAGAAGTAGTACAGACACAACCTGAAGGGAGTACTGTACTGAAAATAAAGCCATAAAGAATGATGTTGGGAGGGGGCCAATATAGACGGCGCCCTTTGGTATAATTCTGTAAGTATCTACTAATCCCGCAATGCCAGTTTGGATTGGTCAATTGTATTGAGAAGAGAACAGCTAATTTGGAAACCCTATAGTATCAACTAACTTAAGCCAATTCTTGTATGAAAATGAAAGCCGTGATGAAACAAGCCAGGTTTCTTTTATATTATAAGATTTAAAAAAAAAGGATTGACAAGAATAAACAGATTTTAAAACCACTTTAATATGCAAAATGTTTTTATAAATTAATAAAGTGCTTACATAAATTATATCTATTTAATAAATAATAGATAATGAAAAGAATATGAAACAAGACACTTGTTGTCACTATAATTTACAAACTGGACAACGAAACTTTGTTTTTGAAGTTTTTTGTCTTTTTTTTACTTTCACACAATGGGACCAGTTCTTACATTGGTAACACTCTACCGTGTTCTCCTTGTATCTTTATTCGTTACAAAGACAAAGTTTTTTTTAACTTGCTTAGTAAATAACTTTTTTTCTTGTGTTGTGGTAATTGGGTGAGAAATGTGCCCATGATGCCATCGTTGAGACATCAATTATGAATTCTCATTTGGTCCTGTTCAAAAACAATAGTTTTCAGATCAATTCCTTCTGCTACAGCAAACTGCCCGTCACTTTTTGCTCTGACTTTGGCAGCCAGAAATTGTCAAATTTTATTGTCAACTAAAAAAAAAGTGTCTTGTACATTTTAAATAAGCTGTGTATTTCCAGTAAAAAAAAAAAAACAAAAAAAACTTGATATAAATGCAGAGCAAAGATGCACCTGAAGGGACTTACCTGACCAGTGCCCTTGCTGCCTGGGCACTGCCCCCTGCTTCTGTATCAATCAAAAACAGGAGCAGTGAGTCTCTGCGCTGACAGATGCTCTACTAACTGGTAGTGATTGTCAGGCCAGGAAGTAGAGTCAAAGTAGAGCGACTGTCAGCCGCAGAGGAGGAGCATTGAGGGACAGGGTCCCTTCAGGGGCACCTTTGCCATTTCTTTATAATGCGAAACTGGGGTTTAGGAGCAGGTTATTCAGCATTTGTAGCAATTTATTTTTGACTGGACATGGCCTTTAATGTGCCAGAGACCATAAATGAGGACACAGTCAAAAATTGTAACAGAATCTTTCAGTCGACAAGACATCACCCAGTGGGTGCCGACATGATGAACATTTTTGTGCTGTTTATAACATTAACTGTTGAATGGGCCAGTAGCAATGTATACCAGAAATACTAGTAAAATCTGAAACCATAACATACTCGCAAACATTTATTATGTTGTCATTCAGCCACTCCCCACTCAAAAATGGGAATATTTATACTTACGTAAAATACCTCTGACAGCCTCAGGGGGGCCCAGGCACATTTGGGTTAAGTTCCTACCCCAAGGAGTGGACACTTTGTAGGAGATAGGCTCCGGCTCCGCCCCCTGTCTATAGGTACCAGGGCGTCTGAAGCCTCCTAGTTTAAACAGCAACCAAACTTGTGGCAACAACCCAAACAGCAACCGAAGCTGACACAACCGGACAGGTTCTGCCTGTCCCCCCCCTTTGTTTTCAGAAAAAGTTATTTTACGCAAGTATAAAAATGGCCTTTTCTCTTTCAGCCACAGGGAGACTCAGGCACATCGGGGATGTCCCAAAATTCCAGCAGTATTAGGGAGGGTAGAAGCTACACCTCCACAGCCTGCAACACGGAACACCCCAAGGACAGTTCTGCGGAGGCAAAGCTATGAGGTCTAAAATTTGATGAAAGTCGTAATGGACGACCAAGTTGCCGACATCGGATCCACCGGGGCTCCTTTGCGGGCAGCCCACGAAGCCCCCCATGGCCCTCGTAGAATGGGCTGCACTCCACAGCAGGGTCCCTCCAGAAGAACAGAGTGTGCCTGGGAAGATTGGAAAGCCTTTATCTGGGCGACAAATAAGAAGAACCCTTACCACATCCAAACAGTGAAGCCTTTTGTTACTTAGAAGGATGAGGATATAAGAAAGGGACAATGATGTCCTTATTGAGGTGAGGGGCAAAGACAACATTAGACAAGAGGCTGGAGTGGGGCCACAGAATTGCCCTGTCTAGCAAAAACTGTAAACAAGTAGTCTATCGAGAAGGCAGCCGACTCGGATGCTTAGTGTATAGAGGAAACAGCCAAAAGAAAAATGTTTTTTCAAGACAAGAGAGTCAGAGAGAGACTCCAGAGGCTCGAAGGGAGGCAACCCTAGGGCTGGAGGACCAAAGTTAGGTCCCATGCTTGAGTAGTCACATTGTTGGGAGGATGAATGAGAGCCACATCTTGCAAAAAAGTGACCCTTGTCGAGGCCCGGACTGAAGGAACCAGAGAATGGTGGAGAGTACGAATGATCTTGAGATCATGGTCTTGTTCCCTGCACCAAGAGTAGTGTTGCCATACCCTATTGGAGATTTTTTGCCGAGGAGGGTTTAATGGCCACCAGCATGGCAGGGATAACTGCAGTGGGAATGCCCCGAAGCCTCAGGATCGCAGATTCAGTCTCCATGCTGTAAAGCTTAGAGGCGTAGACAGTCGGAGTGAAGCAAGGGACCACAAGACAGAAGGTTGGGTATCTCGAGAAGCTGAAGGCTGTCTGTTGCCATGTAGAGTTGAGGAGGTCTGAGAACCAAGCTCTGCTGGGCCTCCCTTCATCTTGACCTTCTTTAGTAGCCTGGAGAACATGGCAATCAGCGGGAAAGCGTACACCAGACTAAATCGCCAGGGTAGTACTAGGTCACCCACCCTTAATGCTAGAGGGTCTCTGGTTTTGGCATCTGTCGGTTGGCTCTGGATGCCATGATGTTAACATCTGGGAGAACTTTGGCAACCTGAAGGTCCATTCTTTCATTCAGTCCTCCGTAAATGCAGCATTCTCTCTTCCATGATTCCTACTAGTATAGTATAGTATTTGAGGTTGAATAAAGACTCGTCCATCCAGTCCAACGCATCTAGCAATATCCTCAATTCCTTCCTGAATCGCAAAATGTGCTTCTCTGAGATTCACGTGCTCTCATGAAAAGGGAAACACAGTGTTGGTTATGGGTGTTTAGGTGTGTGTGGACCACAGGGAAGCACATTGTGTTGGCTATGGGGTTTCAGAAGAATGGGCCTCAGGGAAATACATGGTAATGGCAATGGGGGTTCAGGTGTGTGAGGCCCAGTGAAGCGCATGGTGTTGGCTATGGGTGTTGAGGAATGTGAGTCTCATGAAGGAACACTGTGTTGGCTATGGGGGTTCAAGTGTGTGTTGGGCACAGAGAAGCGCATGGTGTTGGCAATGGGGGTCCAGAAGGGTGGCTAAGGGAAACCCACTGTTAGCTATGGGGGTTTAGGAGTGTGAGGCTGATGGAAGAATACTGTGTTGTCTATGTGGGTTCAGGTGTGTGGGGCACAGGGTGCTGGCTATGGGGGTTCAGGAGTGTGGGTCTCAGGGAAGTGCATGTATTGGCAATGGAGGTTCCGGGGTGTGAGGTTCAGAGCAGTGCATGGTGTGGGGCACAGGGAAGCACAAGGTGTTGGTTATGGGGATTCAGGAGTGTGGGTCTCAAGGGAAGTGCATGGAATTGGCTATGGGGGTCCAGATGTGTGAGGCCAAGGGAAGAACACTGTTGGCTATGGGGGTTCAGATGTGTGGGGCTCAGGGAAGCACAAGGTGTTGGCTATGGGGGTTTAGGAGTGTGGTTCTCTGGGAAGTGCATGGTATTAGCAATGGGAGTTCAGGAGTGTGAGGCTCAGGGAAGCACACTGTATTGGCAATAAGGGGTTTAGGTGTGTGAGGCTCAGGGCAGCAAACACTGTTTGCTATGTTGAGGTGTTTGTAGAGAACAGAGAAGAGCATGTTGTTGGCAATGGGGGTCCAGGTGTGTGAGGCTAAGGGAAGCGCGTGGTGTTTGCTATGGAGGTCCAGGAGTGTGGGCTCAGAGAAGTGCATGGTATTGGCAATGGGGTCGTTTTATAATTCCCCGCACTCCGTTTTATTTTGTTGTTGATGGTGCTGTTTACCCAAATTCCGCTCACCACTGGCAGTTATGTACTATTGTAACAAATATAAACAGGGCAACGCACTCTTTCAAATCTTGCTCAATTTATTTGTGACATGCTGGTTCACACAACGTTTCGGGGTCCTCCCCCTTCCTCAGGTGCAAAATTACAACTCACATGTATTTATACTGCCACAGTGTGAGTTGTAATTTTGCACCTGAGGAAGGGGGAGGACCCCGAAACGTTGTGTGAACCAGCATGTCACAAATAAATTGAGCAAGATTTGAAAGAGTGCGTTGCCCTGTTTATATTTGTTACAATTGGCAATGGGGTGTTTAGGTGTGTGGGGCACAGAGAAGCACATTGCCAACACCATGTGCTGCACTGAGCCTCACACACCTGAACCACCATTGCCAAAACCATGTTCTTCCTTGTGCCTCACACACCAGAACCCCTGTAGCTAACACCCATGTGCCTCACACCCGATCCTCCATATCCAACACCTTGTGCTTCCCTGTGCCTCACACACCTGAACCATCATAGCCAATACCACTCTTCCCTGTGCCTCACACACCTGAACCCCCATAGCAAATATCATGTGCTTGTCTGAGCCTCACAACACTGTGTGCTTCCGAGTCCCTCATTTCTGAACCCCAATTGCCAACACCATGTGTTTCCCTGAGCCTCACACACTTGAACCCATATAGCCAACAGTGTGGCTTCCCTGAGCCTCACATCCCTGAACCCCCATAGCAAACATATGCTTGTGTGAGCCTCACAACAGTGTGCTTCCCTAAGTCCCCCACTTCTGAACCCCAATTGCCAACACCATGTGCTTCCGAGCCTCACACACCTGAACCCCAATTGCCAACACCATGTGTTTCCCTGAGCCTCACACACTTGAACCCACAGCCTACACCATGCGCTTCCCTGAGCCCCTATAGCCAACACCATGTGCTTCCCAGTGTCTCACACACCTGAACCAACATAGCCAACATGTGTGCTTCCCTGAGCCTCACACACCTGAACCCTTTTTGCCAATACCATGTACTTCCCTAAGCCCGAGCCTCACATTCCTGAACCCCCATTGCTAACACCATGCGCTTCCCTGTGCCTCACTCTTGATCCCACATAGCAAACACCATGTGCTTCCTTGAGCCCCACACACCTGAACCCCATTGTCAATACCATTCCCTGAGCCCCCATAGCCAACACCATGTGCTTCCTAGTGTCTCACACACCTGAATCCCCCATTGCCAACACCATGTGCTGCCCTGAGCATCAGACACCTGAACCCATATTGCCAATACCATGGGCTTCTCTGAGCCTCACACTCCTGAACCTCCAAAGCTAACACCATGCACTTCCCTGTGCCTCACACCTGAACTCCCATAGCCAACACCATGAGCTGGCCTGAGCCTCACACACCTGAACTCCCATAGCCAACACCATGAGCCGGCCTGAGCCTCACACACCTGAACTCCCATAGCCAACACCATGAGCTTCCCTGTGCCTCACACCTGAACCCACATAGCCAACACCATGTGCTTCCCAAAGCCTCACACACCTGAACCCTAATAGCCAACACCATGTGCTTCCCTGAACCTCACTCTCCTGAACCCCCATAGTCAACAGTGTGCTTTCCTTGGCCTCAAACCTGGACCCCCTAGCCAACACATTGTGCTTCCCTGTGCCTCACACCATGAGCTGCCCTGAGCCTCACATACCTGAACCTCTTGTTGCCAACACTATGTGTTTCCCTGAGCCTCACTCCTGAACCCCCATTGCCAATAACATGCGCTTCCCTGAGCCTCACACCTGAACCCCCATAGCCAACACCATGTGCTTCCCTGAGCCTCACATCCCTGAACCCCCATAGCAAACATATGCTTGTGTGAGCCTCACAACAGTGTGCTTCCCTAAATCCTTCACTTCTGAACCCCGATTACCAACACCATGTGCTTCCGAGCCTCACACACCTGAACCCCAATTGCCAACACCATGTGTTTCCCTGAGCCTCACACACTTGAACCCACAGCCTACACCATGCGCTTCCCTGAGCCCCTATAGCCAACACCATGTGCTTCCCAGTGTCTTCCCAGTGTCTCACACACCTGAACCACCATAGCCAACATGTGTGCTTCCCTGAGCCTCACACACCTGAACCCTTTTTGCCAATACCATGTACTTCCCTAAGCCCGAGCCTCACATTCCTGATCCCCCATTGCTAACACCATGCGCTTCCCTGTGCCTCACTCTTGATCCCACATAGCAAACACCATGTGCTTCCTTGAGCCCCACACACCTGAACCCCATTGTCAATACCATTCCCTAAGCCCCCATAGCCAACACCATGCGCTTCCCAGTGTCTCACACACCTGAATCCCCCATTGCCAACACCATGTGCTGCCCTGAGCATCAGACACCTGAACCCATATTGCCAATACCATGGGCTTCACTGAGCCTCACACTCCTGAACCTCCAAAGCTAACACCATGTACTTCCCTGTGCCTCACACCTGAACTCCCATAGCCAACACCATGAGCTGGCCTGAGCCTCACACACCTAAACTCCCATAGCCAACACCATGAGCTTCCCTGTGCCTCACACCTGAACCCACATAGCCAACACCATGTGCTTCCCAAAGCCTCACACACCTGAACCCTAATAGCCAACACCATGTGCTTCCCTGAACCTCCTGAACCCCCATAGTCAACACAGTGTGCTTTCCTTGGCCTCAAACCTGGACCCCCTAGCCAACACCTTGTGCTTCCCTGTGCCCCACCCCATGAGCTGCCCTGAGCCTCACATACCTGAACCTCTTGTTGCCAATACTATGTGTTTCCCTGAGCCTCACTCCTGAACCCCAATTGCCAATAACATGCGCTTCCCTGAGCCTCACACCTGAACCCCCATAGCCAACACCATGTGCTTCCCTAAGCCTCACACACCTAAACCCACATAGCCAACACCATGTGCTTCCCAGAGCCTCACACACCCGAACCCCAATATCCAACATTGTGCTTCACTGAGCCTCACACACCAGAACCCACATAGCCAACACCATGTGCTTCCCTGAACCACACAACCCCATTGTCAATACCATTCCTTGAGCCCCGATAGCCAACACCGATAGCCAACAGCCAATACCATGTGCTGCCCTGAGCATCAGACACCTGAACCCCTATTGCCAATACCATGCTCTTCTGAGCCTCACACTAGAACCCCATCATAAACATTACCATGCGCTTCCCTGTGCCTCACACCTGAACCCCCATAGCAAACGCTGTGAGCTGCCCTGAGCTTCACACACCTGAACTCCCATAGACAACACCATGCGCTTCCCTGTGCCTCACACCTGAACCACCATAGTCAACACAGTGTGCTTACCTTGGCCTCACACCTGGATCCCCTTAGCAAATTCCATGCGCTTCCCTGAGACCCACACCCCTGAACCCTCCTAGCCAACACCTTGTGCTTCCCCGTGCACCACACCATGCACTGCCTGGAGCCTCACACACCTGAAACCCTCATTGCCAATACTATGTGCTTCCCTGAGCCTCAAACTCCTGAACCCCCATTGCCAATACCATGTGCTTCCCTGAGCCTCACACTCCTGAACCTCCATTGCCAATACCATGTGCTTCCCTAAGCCTCACACACCTGAACCCACAAAGCCAACACCATGTGCTTCACTGAGTCTCACAACTGAACACCCATAGACAACACCATGAGCTGCCCAGAGCTTCACACACCTGAACTCCCATAGTCAACACCATGTGCTTCCCTGTGCCTCAGACCTGAATCCCCATAGCCAACACCATGAGCTGTACACACCTGAACTCCCATAGCCAACACCGTGTGCTTCCCTACGCCTCACACACCTGAACTCACATAGTTAACACCTTGTGCTTCCCTGTGCCTCACACCTGAACCACCATAGCCAACACCATGTGCTTCCCTGAGCCTCACACTTCTGAACTCCCATAGTCAACACAGTGTGCTTACCTTGGCCTCACACCTGGATCCCCATAGAAAATTCCATGTGCTTCATCGGGTCTCACAACTGAACACCCGTAGCCAACACCTTGTGCTTACCTGAGCCCCACACACCCGAACCCCAATTGCCAATACCATGCTCTTCCCTGAGACCAACACTCCTGAAACCCCATTGCCAATACCATGCGCTTTCCTGAGCCTCACACCTGAACCCCATTGCCAACACCATGTGCAACCCAGTTTCTCTCACACGAATCCCCCATTGCCAACACCATGTGCTGCCCTGAGCATCAGACACCTGAACCCCTATTGCCAATACCATGCGCTTCTCTGAGCCTCACACGTGAACCCCCAATAGACAACACCATGCGCTTAGCTGAGCCCCAATTGCCAATACCAGGCTCTTCCTTGAGACCAACACTCCTGAACCTCCATAGCCAACACCATGTGCTTTCCTGTGCCCCACACCTGAACCTCATTGTTAATACCATGCGCTTCCTAGAGCCCCACAAACCTTAAGGGTGCCAAGGGAACAAACGGTGTTGGCTGTGGGGCTCAGGGAATGGTATTGACAATGAGGTTCACTGAACCCCATTGTCAAAACCATTCCCTGAGCCCCACAGCCAACACCCTGTGTGTTCCCTTGGCACCCCTAAAACCCCACAGCCAAGACCATCCCTGTGCAAAGTTAACATACATTTGAAATAAATCCTTCTCTTTTCTCATTTACACTCAGTTAACATCTCTCTGCCTTGGACACACATGTGTGAATCCACCAACAAATGTGACATATCCCCCTTTGTACTACACATTACTCCTGCAGTAAATGCAGGGAACATACCTGCTTTATACACACAAATATCACAGCTATCTCCTCCTGGTGCTGTGGAACAGCTGAACTCCGCCCCATCATGTGACTGATCACATGTCTAGATTGCTCCGCTCCTCCTTTCAGCAACTGGGACCTGGCTTTCACATTTGTCAACCTGAGCTGAAAGAAATGAGTGAGGCTGACAAGCCAAGGATCAGGAAAGGACACGAAAAGGCGGGACAGGCAGCCAGCAAAAGGAGACTAATCTCTAGGTCTCTGCGAAGTGCAGAACTCTGCCTGCAGCAGCAAGACTATGGGACTGCTTATGCCCACTTCCTGCTTGTGCTAAGTCTGGCCCCTGACAAGATGGATGCTTTAAAGGTATCAGGTTCTGTTTAGGTGTGATGAGCGAGCAGCCACTACACAAGCAGCTTTTTTGACAGCTCACTGCTGGGCTTGGGCCGTCAAACTACTTCTACTTTACTCCTACTTCCCTGCATATTGTAGTTTCAGGTGCAAGGTTGCAGGGGACACTATTTGATTGCTGCTGAGGTGCCTTTTATTTGCTTGTCTTTTGTTTTCTTTAACTCACGTTTTAAGCTGCAAGCTCTAAAGCTGGGATGTCAAACTTGTGGTCCTCCCAGTTGTTTTGAAAACTACAACTTCCAGCATTCCCTGAATTCTAGGAGTTATAGTTTTTAAGCATCAGCAGGGTCGCAGGTTTGACATCTATGCTCTACAGAATGAGTGTGACTTCTCATAAAGAGCAGCAAGTTACAGATTTTTGAATTTGCATGTACCATTCACGGCCCACTCTATTTTACTTGATGTGGAGGAGCAACAACCACAATTCCATAAGTAACATAGAATTTTAAAATAAAGCTATAACAAGTCAGGTTAAGTGCTTGTGAAGGTTCTCATTCATCCAGGTCATGGTATATCTGTTGTATTCAATTAGATCAACTGGACTTGAAATGTAGTTCTTGAGACGTTTCGCTAGTCATATCTACTGGCTTTCTAATTCAGAAGATTGTACAAGAATCTGTGGCAATTATGTACCCTGGAAAATCCCAATTAGGATATCACAGCCAGGTGTTAAGGGTGTGATTGGATAGTGGCTAAGAGGTGTTATAGGAATGCCCAGAGTAAGGTGTTAAAACAGCATTGTACATGGCAGACAGTTGGTGTCGAACCCCCCCACCTCTATTTAGGCTTGGTTTCTTTATTTTCACATAAATGGCCTCCATAACACCTCTCTTGAACCAGTCACGTTCCTTCGCCAATATGTTAACATTACAATCTTCAAAGGTATGTCCTTTATCCTTAAGATGCAGATACACGGCTGAGTCCTGACCAGAGGAATTGGCTCTTCTGTGCTGGGCCATACGTTGATGCAGTTGCTGTTTGGTTTCCCCCACATACAAATCAGAGCATTCTTCACTGCACTGCACTGCATATATGATGTCGCTTTTCTTGTGTTTAGGTATTGGGTCTTTCAGATGTACCAATTGCTGCCTCAGTGTGTTGTTCGGTTTAAAGCAGACAGGGATACGATGTTTTTTGAAAATTCTTCTTAATTTCTCGAAGACCCCTGCTACATATGGGATGACCATGTTCTTCCTCCTGTCTTGCTTTTCCCCTTCACTGTTGGTATTTGTGTTCTTTTCTTTCCTTCTACTTCTTTTGACAAAGGCCCAGTCTGGATATCCACAAGTTTTAAGGGCTCCTCTGAGATGTTTCATTTCTTTAGCCTTCGCCTCTGTGCTAGTGGGGATGTTCTCAGCTCTGTGTTGCAGGGTTCTGATGACACCCAGCTTGTGATCTAAAGGGTGGTGGGAGTCGAACATCAAATACTGATCTGTGTGTGTTGGTTTTCTGTAAACCTCTACTTCCAGTTTACCATTTTCCTTAACTTCTACCAAGCAGTCCAAGAAAGCCAGTTTGTTGTTTTGTACCTCTTCCCTTGTGAGTTTAATGTTTTGGTCTACCGCATTAATGTGTTCTGTGAAAGCTTGTACTTCCTTCTGGTGGATTTTAACCCAGGTGTCATCAACATATCTGAACCTGTCTGCTTTAAACCGAACAACACACTGAGGCAGCAATTGGTACATCCGAAAGACCCAATACCTAAACACAAGAAAAGCGACATCATATATGCAGTGCAGTGCAGTGAAGAATGCTCTGATTTGTATGTGGGGGAGACCAAACAGCAACTGCATCAACGTATGGCCCAGCACAGAAGAGCCAATTCCTCTGGTCAGGACTCAGCCCTGTATCTGCATCTTAAGGATAAAGGACATACCTTTGAAGATTGTAATGTTAACATACTGGCGAAGGAACGTGACTGGTTCAAGAGAGGTGTTAAGGAGGCCATTTATGTGAAAATAAAGAAACCAAGCCTAACTAGAGGCGGGGGGGTTCGACACCAACTGTCTGCCATGTACAATGCTGTTTTAACACCTTACTCTGGGCGTTCCTATAACACCTCTTAGCCACTATCCAATCACACCCTTAACACCTGGCTGTGATATGCTAATTGGGATTTTCCAGGGTACATAATTGCCACAGATTCTTGTACAAGTCATTCTGAATTGAGAAAGCCAGTCGGATGACTAGCGAAACGTCTTCAAGAACTACATTTCAAGTCCAGTTGATCTAATTGAATACAACAGATATAAGTCAGGTTAACACTTTATAGGAATGATTCTTAAACTTATTCAGTTTGAGGCACATATATTTAAATTCTGTTAAACATCTTTACTTTTAGGGGAACCGTGTTCCAAAATGACTTTAGGTAAATTGACAAATTGCTATCCTGAGTATTTTTGCAATTTACTTTCATTATTTTATTTACATACTTTTGAAGATATTTCAAAACACGGGGTGCATGTGAAGGGGCCAAGGGAATGGTATGGGGCTGTAGAGTTACTTGCCTGTTGTGGTATCTTCACTTGTCTGCCGTACAGATGGGAGGGGAGGGACTTCCGGTTTCTTTCCCATTCACCGTAATCTTTGGCTGTGCTTACCGCCGGCGAGGGGAAGATTCAGCCTTTGGAATGGCATGTGGCAGCCCCCCATCCACTAACCTTTCTGATAACTAATTTCCCCATAGCTTGGGCTGTGCTGCACATAGAGTTGTGATTGATAGCTCAAGTTAGAACTTGACTTTTCATTTAAACTTGACCACAGTTTCCCTTTAATACATAATTCTTTTGTGATTATAATATATATTGTTAGAATTTAAATAAATTGTTACTATTTTCCAATTCTGTTGTAAACCAGTCCGGCTAAAATATATTGAATACCAAAATTTGGCTCTTTAAAGGCACACCAGTGTACCTATATTTTTAGAAATACTGTGGTTTACCATTAATGCTTATCATACATCAGCATTTGCTGGTTGCAGGTTTTTTTTTGTCAACGAAGGTTGCAGCTTTTTTTAGTCATTACTAAAAAAAACGAGTATATTGCCGTATATACTAGAGTATAAACCAAGGTTTTCAGGATTTAAAAAAAGCCTGAAAATCAAACCTCGGTTTATACTTTTCCCACCTTGTCCAGCGGCCGCTTGCTCTGCATCCTCCATGCTTCCGGATGATGTCACTACGCAGCGCCTCTAACTTCCCGGCACCGCGTAGTGATGTCATCCAGAAGAGCAGAGGATGCGGAGCGAGCGGCCACCGGACAAGGTAGGACAAGGCGACAAAAAAAATGACTCATCTTAATCTATAATTGAATACATGTAAGTAGCACTTACTCTGATTTGTGTGTGTTGCTGCATGTCTTCAATCCAGCACACATTTGGTTTAGGAGCAGTATCTCCCTCCCTCTTTTAACCACTCCCACTTCCATCCGACCTGACTTTTTCCCCACAAACCAACTGTCAAGCCTGCACACAGCATTCCAACTGTCAAAACTCTGTCACCATTCCAGCTACAGTAAAACTACTCACAGAAGAAGGAACTTGATTGACAGCTGAAATATAATAAGTTTTAGATTGGATATCTAAAGAAATAGGGGGCAGATCAACAAAAAATTATACAGTGTTGATTGGGAAGAATTATAGTTTTCCGTTATGGTCAATTTAAAATAACCTTTTTTTTGGTATAGATGCCCTTTAACTGCATTCAAACTGTGCACCCCTGCCTTTGACAAAACTATTTATGCTTATGCAACATGGAACATTTAGTCTGAAATGGAGACCAGTGATAAAATAGCTGTTTCTGTCCTGAATTCATTATAGAAAAAAAATCAATAGAAATGACCCTGTGGGCATAGTTGTCACATAGAGGGTATTTGCACTTCTCAGGTGATTTCCCTTATAGTAAATAGGAGGTGATTTTTGCCAATTTTTATTATTTTTGGCAAAAAATGAAACTATTCCAATAAAGATTTTCTTTGAGCAGGTAAACACTTGCCTTACTAGTTATAGTATAATTTTATATGTTCTTTGAAAAATACCCCCTGTACATATGCATCCAAACACAAATCAGAAAGTTAGGTATTTAGTTTCATTATGATAAACTTGTTGAGCTAGTCAAAGACTATTTTTGATTATGGTAGTAAACAGTAAAACGTTTAATTTCTGCTTTTTTTTTTGCAAAATTATTATTTTTTTATTCCCTTCTCACAGGAAACATTTCAATATTCCCTATTTAAATGGGCAGAGGAGCTGTATGTTTTAAATCGGAGTCAAGATTTGTTCAACTGTTATGAGCAAGCTCTGGAGCTTTTTCCAAGCGATGGTGTAATTTGTAACAGTATGGGTGAGCATCTCTTTAGGTAAGGTGTCCAAAAAAACAAGACTTTCTTTGTGTCAACCACTTTTTTCAGCTAGAAAAAAAAATGACTCCAATGAAATTTCCTGAAAGGCACAAGTGTAGTATGACATTGTAGCCATAACTCTTTTGTGACCGTTCAAATCTCCTAAAAATACATAAACCTTTTATGTCCCTATACACGACTACTAAGCAGCTCACACCACACTTACAAAATGTATAACAGAAGTTAATGAGAGAGGGAATATCCCTTTGAACAGTAATTCAAAAATCTTGTAAACGTATGAAATGAAGTAGCAACAGAATGCTATGTATTGCATGCACTAAATGTTAAAGGATATCTCCACTGATGAAAAACCTTTTTTTTTTTTATATATCAAAGTGCAACTTCTGCCAACTCTCCTCCTACCTTTTTTCTGTTTCAAAACTTTCCCCTGTTCCTTTACAGCAGCCTAGGGAAGTTCTGTTCTTGTGCATGAAGTGCACGCATTGGGTGGCACACAAGAATGCAGGCATGCAAAATAGGCAGGGCAAATGTCTACACAGCGCTCTGAAAGTAGATGGTCTGTAACTTGAGAAGTACAACATAAAACTGTCTGATATTTAGTGTACGTGTTGATATGGACTTAATGTATTATTAGAACAAAAGTTCTAATTCTAATTCTTTTCAATTGTAGAACTGTTCTAATTGCAGTAATAAAACATGCAATTTTTGTGTGTGTATGTGTGTGTATATATATATATATATATATATATATATATTGATAGATAAATATATTTTATTTATTTAATTGACAGCTGTGCTCTGTATTTTTACACACTAGGCTTGGCTTTCGAGATGAAGCAGCTGGCTATTTCTATAAGGCGCTGAAGCTGAACCCCAGTTTTGCAGAGGCTAAAGAAAATTTCTATCGTGTAGCCAACTGGCTGGTAGAACGATGGCACTTTATTATGCTCAATGACAAGAAAAGGAATCTAATGTATAAGGGAGCTATACAGAAGGCCATCCAGAATGGCTGCCAAACTGTTTTGGATATTGGAACTGGTACTGGACTTTTAAGGTGTTTTGCATTTGTTTTTTTAAATAGTATAATTCAGCAGTTAAACATTACAGAATCTACTGTTTAAATATATTTATTTATAAAATGGTTAGCAGATGGCATGCTGTAGATCTGTTTTTTTGTTTTTATTTAGTATGTTTGCTAAAAAAGCTGGTGCTCCACGTGTATATGCCTGTGAGCTCTCCAAAACAATGTATGAAGTTGCTTCTGAAGTAGTGACAGCCAATCAAATGGATGGGCAAATTAAACTTCTACACATGAAGTCCCATGATATACAAATACCGGAAAATATTCCTGAAAGGTATGTGGAATAAACAGAAAGAAGTGCTAGTTTAACAAGACGGCATATACAAAAAGGCAAAAGCCTATATATTGCAGCACATTATGAAAACTATCCTATCACTGGCTGAAAGAGTGTTTTGTCCTTTTGGTTATCTAATATTGAACTCCATTCATTGTGTCACAGCAGTATAGTTTTGATTAAAAAATTCTGTTGCAATCACTTCCCCTAATAACTATTCCCTGTTTAAAATGGAAGTTAGATCATAAAGTACTGAATGTATGCAAGACCCCTAATAGTATCCATTACAGACTAAAGGTAAAAGACATGAAATCAATTGATTTTTCAAAAATGAAGAAAATATGTACAATACCTAGGTACTGTATGTGTAATATAGATAATTCATTAAAAACATTATATTGTTTTCCACTGAACATCCTGCCTTAAAGGGCAAGTCCACACCTCAAATGGAAAATTTGATATAGGTAAAAATCACCCCCAAGCCCCAAAACTGCAATAGTTAGAGCGCTGAAAGATATGACTAGCCTGAAATGCTGCCTAATGTTCTGTTACCCCATTTCTGTTTGCTGGTTAGCAACTGTCTTTCATGGATATGAGTGTTGACATCACAGCCAATGCCTGAATGCTATTCCTCCTAGCTGTCTCCTCTTCACTAAAGTTCACTAAAACATTTAACAAATATAGCCATTAAAGGACAATTATACTCCCCTTCCCTCCGCTCCTCTTCTTTGTGCATTAGCTTTTATCCAGGGTGAGGACCTGAACCGCTAGGTCCTCACCCCTGGGTTCGCATAACTTACTGCAGAGTCTCAGAGCAACGCTGCTCTGGTAGGCTCTGCCCCCTCCTCCCCGTCTGCAACGAGGCCAATAGGAAGGCACGCTTGTTGCAGAGAGGAGAAAAGGTGAGTATAATTGTCCTTTAATACACACTACTGCTTAGTTTCCAAGAGGCATCCCAGAGGGTAGCAGGTATATGTTAATGATTCCAGAGGACAATGTAGGATATCTCAACATATTTTAAAGGGGCAATTGTTTTAAAAAGATGTCAATATGAGGGTGAAGTTGTCCTTTAAACAAAACATAGAAATATATAAGAGACTAACAAATGCTGTCTAATTACTTTATCCCTAAAAAAAGGTGCAGACCAAAAAAGCACCAAAGAGTGCAGTGGTGCCTCAGCATTTTAGGCCTAGGGTTTTCCTAGCATGCTTGTTCATGTTTACATCTTTTTTTTCTTTTTCCCCCCCGAAACAGGATTTCGCTGGTAGTCACAGAGACAGTTGATGCAGGTTTATTTGGAGAAGGTATTGTAGAGACTCTACTACATGCATGGAAAAACCTTCTTTTACCACCAAAGGTTAGCATTGTTAAAATGAACTAGATCCTGCAAGATAAATAATCATAAACTTTTGTGGAAGTCTTAATGCCAGCCTTAAGCCAATGTAAAAAAAAAAAACACCTGGAAAAAGTTGGTGATATCAGCATATTGCATAGCTGTTGGCAGCTTGCGTGATTATTAAACGTAGTTTAGCGTGACTTTAGTGCAGTTGTTTTTCCTTACCAGCCTTTTTAAAAATAGGTACCACATCAGCAATCCACCAGTAACTTAACAAGAGCAGATATTAACAAATCCAAAAATATTAGATAAACTGACACAAAAAAACCCTCTAAGTTGTAGATTCTGTGAAATCATCATTTGAAATCACAGCATTTGCATGGAAAAACCCATCACTCTAGTAGCAGAAATTCTAATATGTTCCCCATCCCTGACCTCTTGCAAGGATCTTTGTCTGCCTTCCAGTACACTTTTTGCAACATTTAAGAGAATCTGCAGTGACTTCAAGAAGGCAGCGAGTAAGGGAGGATGGGGGGGCAATCAGGAGCACTCACTAAACATTACTAATTTAATGACAAAGCAAGCACAGGTGTGAGTACCACCATTTTACTTCTCTCAAATTGTAGTTTTAGATAATGTAGAGTGTGAGTATAGTCACCCTTTAAAGGTGCCCATAGGCTGCATACTCGCCTTCTAACTTTTTCATGACATTTTCCGATATTCACGCTTGATCTGTTTGTTTTTTTTCTTGCAATTTTTGCAAATATTTGCAATTGACTTGTGGTCACAAAATGAATGGGCCAGAACCAAAGTGCACTATTTACATGTTAGATTCGGCAAACAAGCGTAAAAGTCTATGTAATGTCTAAATAGTATATGGCCAGCATTAGAATACTGGGATGAATGCCACCTGGCCCTGGAACTCTATTTACAATTAAGAGGGCTAATTTATTTATTTTTTGCCCTTATTCCAGAGTCAGACAAACTTCTATTTTCAATTATTTTCTATTATTAAGGCTAAGCTCGTTTACTGGTGCTTAGTCAGTGTAAAGAGAAGCAAAGATGGAGTTTAAGATTTTTGATTTCCCTTTTTTTACTATCCACTAGCTTGCCAGTCTCTGAAAGCATGTTAATATATTTAAGAACATAATTTGGGATTTCATTTGCTCTTCACAGCAATAGACATTTTATATTCTGCTTTTGCATGGCTTCAAACAAACTTCAATCTCTTCCTCCCTTTTTAATCCCTCTATCCCTATTAAAAACAGGAATAACAATTAGCACAGATTAGTCTTTTCTGTTTGGTACAAATTAGTTTTAAGTTGTGACAATGGAGCCTAAAGCTGCTAACCTTATAATACAAGGCTCTCTCCAATACAGACCCCCATACATCTCTAATCTGATAAACAGATACTACACAAGGTGTAACCTTGGATCTGCGTTTGATCTTCTTTCTCTACGCTTATCACCTATTCCCACGCCCATATTCAGGACTTTTCTCGTGCTGCCCCTCGGCTCTGGAACTCCCTTCTTTATACGTAACATGCCATCACTTCATATCTTTAAACGCAACCTCAAAACTCGCCGCTTTAGGGGTATCGGGGCTTTATCATTACTGTGTGTACCCAGCTTAAGGCAAAGTTACAATCTGGACCTGGACACTCCCACCCTCTCACTGACCCATCGTTGACCCGCTAGTTATACTCTACTGAAAACTTAGTTACTGCCTACTGATCTGCTTCACCTTATGTTTCATCCCCATCTCCTAAAGACTGTACCGTATATACTCGAGTATAAACCGAGGTTTTCAGGCTTTAAAAAAAGCCTGAAAATCTTACCTCGGTTTATACTCGAGTCAACCTGTCTTTTACCTTGTCCGGCGGCCGTGCGAACCGCATCCTCAGTGCGCATCCAGATGATGTCACTACCCGGCGCCTCTCACTTTGCGGCGCCGAGTAGTGACATCATCCGGATGCGCACTGAGGATGTGGAGCGAGGAGCGAGCGGCCGCCAGACAAGGTAGGAGAATACTACGGACGCCAGGGAGGGCAATATTTACAAATAAGGGTAAAACCTTTATTTGTGCATACTGTATGCAACAATAAAGGAGGATTTATCCCTATTTGCAATATTTGCCACTTAAGATGTTTGAAAACTACAACTCCCAGCAATAAAGCATGCTGGGAGTTGTAGTTTCCAAACATCTTAAGTGGCAAATACTACCCCCTCGGTTTATACTCGAGTCAATGTGTTTTCCTCCTTTTTTACCTAAAACTAGTACCTCGGTTTATACTCGGGACGGTTTATACTCAAGTATATACGGTAAGCTCTTTTGGACAGGGCCCTTTTACATATAATTTATCCTATATTCTGCTGTACGTTAAACTGTACATTGCTTTTCTTGCTCTGCTGTAAGTTTGAGTTTGGTATTTCAAAAAAAGAAAGTCTCCAAATCATTTTTATGTTGTTTCTTAGCTACATTTTGTATTTAAGTTTTACTGTTCTTTGGTCTTTATTGAGTCTGTGTTGTAGTGTTTTGATTAATTGTATAGTGTGTAGTATGAAATTTGAAGTTTACCTGCATGAGGTTCAAACAGTTGTTTTAGTATTTTGGTTGAAGGATGGTCCATCATAGTTAACATTAATCATTAGCTAAGTATGATAGGTTATAATTTAAATAATACTGTGTGGTAACTGTTATGTTCTCTGATTGGTTTTTTTTCCTCCCTCAGCCAAATGGTTCTAATGTTGAAGAAGCATATGGACAAGTCATACCAGCCGGTGCTGTTATATATGGAATGGCAGTGGAGTGCCCAGAAATAAGAAGGCATTATAGGTATGGTCAGAAACTGCAGGCACATTCTTCTGGAAATAATAGGTTGTAGCAAGTTATTCAGACAAAAAAAATTTGTAATAATATTTTTATACCTTGGTGGAGACCTTATTGCTAGGTTTAAAAGAAGCCCATAAAGAAAGCCCATAAAGAAGCAAAATGCCAACTTGGTTGAATTCCATGTACACATTTAAATATTCTTAGAATATTTTATGCAGAATAGGGATAGGTAACAAAGATACCACAGTACCATTCAATACCCAATCATATAGATAGGGGCACTCAAGCTGTTAAATACACAGATATAAGTCGCATAGACTAAAGTAGTGACTGAAACAGTCATAAACGGTGCGGTGAGTAAAACATGAGCTTTATTCTACATACAATAAAAACCATAACACTTCCCTCAAACCCCAATATCAAAATAGAAAAGTACATATATAAAAATAAATATACTAGAACCAAACCCCAGACAAGCTGGCAGGAAAAATATATCTGTCCCAACAGGTAAGTCTGAAAGCACTCTTAGAGTTAATGAAGGCTGCAAATGCTGGAAAAAAGAGCTAGGAGATCAGTGCCAAAATAAGTTATTACATCAGAGAACAGTTACATGGACGATCTCACCCATCACAGGAGAACGTAAATCCGATGTGTAGCAAATGCACGGTAAGTTGATAAACTGTTGCCTCCTATGTATCCAGCTTCTGTTTGTCTTTCAAATAAGTTACAATCGGTAGAAGATGCTACATCATGTTGTAATTTGTGGCAATATGTTTCCATCTGTCTCAAAGCACTTAAAACACAGCTAGTCCGGTAGTGAACAGAGACCGGGGGTATTGAATGGTACTGTGGTATCTTTGTTACCTATCCCTATTTTGTATATTATTATATACCATTCCTAGCACCGGTACGATGTGTACCTAGCTGTTTCCGGTATTTATCCATGTCCTCACGTTACCTTTATTAATATTTTATGCAGACATGTTTTAACTTTTTGTTTTTCATTGCCACTAGTTTGGATGTAAATGAGGTTGCTGGTGTAAAATTTGAAGAAACAGTAAAGTTCTGCAGCCTTGTTTGTAGCAGCCACGGACCAGATGATGTCACTGAACCATACACAACCGAGAAAATGAGCAGAATCCCTGGAGGTTTTAAACCTTTGAGCCAGCCCTTTCAAGTTATGACTGTAGACTTCAACAGTCCACAGGTGAACATAATTGTTATTGCATTTATATATAGATAGTTGGAAAGTTAGGAGTGCTCGCTGTTCCATCCAGGAAGGTTGTAATAAATAATTCCACAGCAGCACTAATGCTATAAATCATATGAGAGACGTTTGGCTTCCTGGCCAAACCCTGACTGGTGATCCATTTCCTCTTAAAGTTGAGCACAATTTGAAGGCTCCTTCTTGTCCACTTGCTTTTTTGAGTTTCCTGGCTATAAATGGGTCCACAATTTCAATGTTATGGTCTCTAGCCAAAAATTGAAATCTAAGCTGCAAAATACACCAAACGTTGAATTATAAATATGCCCCCTCCTTAAGACGAAAAGCAAACTCACAGGTGGAATGTCTTAGGATGCTCGGTAGGGTTAACCTTTCTATTTTCAAAATGTCCTGTTTGAAGAAGAAAAAAATTACTTTTCTCCAGTTTTATGCTGTCCAAAATATGCACTTCCTGATGATTTTTTTTGTCCATTCTTGATTTTTTTTTTTTTTGATTGTCCAAAGTCACACCCACCTGTTGTCAATATTAGAGGGCATCTATAGTGAAAAAAACACATTGCCCCTTTGCAAAGGTAAATTCATGTACTCTGTGCTGCCTTAATCCTATCTCTGTAAGTGACTCTGTTTAACCATGGTGCCAGATCTGTGTGCAGTACTCCCCCCCCCCCTCCTCTCTGTTACCTCCTCCATGTCTCAACTCCAGCTAACTGACAAGCTTATCATGTGCAGTAGCAGTTAAAAGTTCAACATCCTGAAAAACACACCCACGCACAGTGGCCAATAGAAAGCAAGCAGTTCTGGAGACACGGAAGAAGGAGCTCAGTACAGTTTATGATCTCTCACTTTGTGACCCATCATCAATCAGTGAAAGCTATTAAGAAGGGGGGTCAAGTGCAGCCTTATATCTACCAACAAAGCAATCTCTCTCCCCCTGCTAATGCTGTTATCTCTATGTTTATTACAGAGCAGGGAGGGGGGATCACGTCACAGGGATTTGATTGACAGTCCAAGTAGGAGTAGAGAACTGCAATCACGTATTCTTCTAACTGGTGTATCTCAGGATAGAGAGGGAATCTGAAAAAAGTGAAGACACTCTGGGGGTTGTGGGGAATTATAGAACACATGGAAAGAAAGGAAAAAAAAGTTCATTTTCCCACTATAGATGCCCTTTAAGCAAGCTCTGCACAGGTGGCAACATAATTCTGTAGCTGACTCCTTGGAAGAAGGTTGTCCTGGCAATGATGAACACTCTTGGACATCCTTAGGGTTAGTGATGGCAGTGCAAATACATATACTTTTAAGAAAAAAGAGCGGTATTTTTCCATCTCGGTGACCTTCACCAGCCCATTCATCATTTTGTCTGTGTAAAAATAAATGCAGTCAAAATACTGACTTCCTGTTTGCAGGACCCCAATAGACCCCTAATAGAGGCTGTTCGGGTCTTGCCCTTGGCCCAGCGCCTGGGTTAATTCAGTTGCTCAGAAGAGATATGAGCATGTTTGACCCATTCAACAGCCAATCATTAGAAATTACTATTAGGAACATTTCATGGAAGTGGTGCATCCTGGGAAGAAGGAACTTAAAATGGCAGCTCACTAATGTCAACAGCAGGGAACAGCTGTTGACATTGGTCAGCGGGAGAGAACATGTAGAATAACGAGGTATGCATAATACAAAACAAAAAGTATTGGTATTTTGCTCTGAACTTTACCTTTAATTTCTGTTTAACACAATTGAACCTTCACCTTGATGTCCTTGATGATATGGTAAATTGTTCTTTCAGTTGCAAAATTCGATGATGGAGGTAACCAGTGCTAACATAAAAAGACTATTTTATCTGCCCCTTTGTCATTATAACATGCTGATGTTTTTTGCGATGAATTAGTAGGCATCGTATTACTTTACACAATCTTAAAATTTTTAATTGACACCACAAAGCTGAAGCTGAAAACTTAACATGTTTCACTGCCAAAAATGATGGCTATGACTGTACTTTATGTTTGTACACACACAATTCCTCTACTGATGGTAAGGTTTTTGACATTGCCACTGTTCTCTTTGTGTGGACTGCAATAATCAAAATGCACTGAACACCTACTATTCCTTTTGATATTTCATATGTTTGTTTCATATTATAGGGCAGTAGGCTTGCTCAGTGTTTATTGTGTTATATGAATTCACTGTGTAAAATGGTAGTTTTGCAGGACAGGTACATACTGATTTTTTGTTTCAATAATATTTTTAGTTTCAGCATAAATCCATTTGTGAGTCCTCCAGGCTAAAAGAATATTAATAAATATTTTGGTCCTGTTGTCATAGGATATGAGCAAAAAAATCCTTAAGGCTTTGTTAAAACTAGTCATGATGTCCTGGGGAAAAAATCAAGGACATCAATTTTATATAGGAATGCCACAATACCCTTCACACTGCTGTTTTTTTTACTTTGGTTTTTTAACGCACTACTGCTGCCGTTTACTGTGAGAACGTACTCAATGAAAAAGGGGAAGAGAAAAGAAAATGCATTAAAACCCACAGTTTTATGCTTTTTTTTGCCTTATAATCCAAAAATGCAAACAAAACGTGCAGAAAAGCTACTGCAGATGCATAAAAATGCATTTAAAAAATGTTTTAAATTGTGTTGCTTGACGCGCGTGTTGTGAAGTGTGAAAGTACGGTAGCCTAAAGTTTTCACTTTTAATATAAAAATAACCTTTATTTTAAAATGCGCTGTTTCTGTATGTTGTAATCTGTTGTATTTGGCTATTAATATAAAAGGAACTTGCCAGTTTATGGCTGCAATAGTGATATAAACGTGGTATATTCTTTCTTAGGACTTGGAAAGTATTGCTGCAGGAATGAGTACCAGGATATCTGTACAAGTCTATCAACAAGGCCAGCTTGACTGCTTTATCACATGGTTTGCCCTTCATCTGGACAATGAACACAGCTTATCCACAGAACCCAATGAGGAAACCTGCTGGGAACAGGCAGTCTTTCCTGTGCAGAATCTCCCTAGTATGTCGCTACTTGCATACATTACATATTTTCTGTATGAGGGTGCAACAAAGTACATTGATTTCATTTTTCCTTTTCTAATAAGTAAACACATTCTGTCTCTCCACTTATACCTGCGTGCTTACCTACCCAATGCCTGTTTCTAGCCATCTTAGTGCCCTAAGCGCCCTCCCACCCACGCACTCGCTTTCCACCACCACCCTAAATATTCGCTAGCCAAACTGTTGCAGCTGGGTTCCCCCACTCAATTCCTTCTGACACTTTCATTTCTGCTGTGGATGTTTCTTTATAATTTGACTGCTTTAGTAGTTGGTAAGGGGTGCACGCTGAACCAGTTGGGGTGGGCATGTAAACGTAGGTTTGTGCCAGCACCCTTCAGTGCTGGCACTTACCTAGAATATTACCTTTAACCCTTTCAGCTGCTTGCATTGCATTATCATGTCTCCTCCTTTTAATTGTTTAGTCCTACTTTATATTCAAATTGGAGAGTTGGGTGGAAAGCATAAGAGACAGGGGTAGTGATCTCATGTCTGCTAGTCACAAAGGCCACTGTAAAAAACTCTGCAGCAGCTTTTACTTGCCATATTAGAACTGCTCACCTTGGTTCTTTTATCTGAGCTCATTCTCTCCCCGCCCCCCTTCTTTCCTTCAGAATGCTAATGCTAATTTGCAACATTTTTGCCAAGTAGAATAAGCTATGTTCAGGCTCTTTACTTACTACAATGTTGCAAATTAAAACAGCTGACCAAGGAGAACAGTTCTAAAACGCAAGAACATTGCTAAAACGCTAAACGCTAGGAAGAACATTGGGAGCACCCTAGTTCTTTGCCTAAGTGGGGATGCTTTTCTGGTAAAAGGAAAGTCCTCAATCTTATGGGACATCATAACACATGTCAAAAAAAGCTAAGCAATTTTTTACATTGTCAAGCAAAAATACTTGATGCAGTATGTTGTGAAAACAAGTAAAAGTGTACTGCAATGAATTTAGTGCGATGTATAATGGGTTGCATTTGGGGGAAATTGTTTTTACAATACGCAGGTATGAAAAGTAATTTACAGGACTAACAAATGGAGGAAAGGAACATGTATGAAGACCACAGTTCCCCTTTAACATCCATAATGTGTGTTTAAATCAATATTTTCACATATTCTTCCCACAGATGGAGGCTGTTTTGTCAATTCTGGTGATACAATAGAGGTGGATGTTTCCTGCCCAGACTGTTACTTAAGGTTAGATCTTTTTGCTATTGTTACAAGTGATTCTGTTCGTAACCAGACAGAAAACATGGTCATTGGAAATGATACGGATATTTGTGATGCAATGGCCAATCTTCATACTACCACCAATAAAGCTATGGAGGAAGGATGTTGCGTTCTGGATCCTGGGGAAATTGCCTTAATTAACAACACTGCTTATCATGAGAGCTTTAAGGCTGCCATTGGTAAGGTTATCTCATCATTACAGTCAAAAGAAAATTACATGGCTAGTATCAAAGCAGAACAGAAAGAGGATTCTGTACAGTCAGTGACTGAGGACCTTCTCTATGTGCTGGATGTATCTGAAGGGTTCTCTATTCTGCCTCTTATTGCTGCAAAGCTAGGAAATGTGAAAGCCTATAGTTCAGCAGAGAAAGAACAACATCGCGTAGCATTGGAGAAATTGTCGGTAATTAATGACGTTAATAAAGAGTCCCTGGATTTTTTGTTAGGACAGCTGGAAGGAGACGATGATATTTTACAGAAGCCAAAGTCTGACAAAATGTGGAGTATCGTCATTCTTGATACAATTGAGGCCTGTGGTCTAATTCGACAAGAAGTTATGGAAAAAGCTGCAATAGCCAGGTAAAGCTATATGTAGCTAAATGAATTGGATCATTTGAGTTACAATACATTTTCAACTTTTTAAACTGGATTTCAAAACTTTGGGCATCCTTGCTTAAAGGGCATGTCCACCCCCCAAACTAAAATTTAACCCACTACTACCCCCACTGTACAATTTAAAATAAAATCCTTACCTTACATCCCTGCTCCTTATGGTTTTCCTGTAGTGCCTTTTCAAAGTCCAGAAAACTGAAGGGTAGGATCTGTCTTCCTGTCCTAAAGGTTGCTGCCTCTGCTCTGTCCTCTCAGTTGCTGCTGGCATGCGCAGAGGAGCCCTTTTTCCCACTTCCTCCCTATCCCGACATTGCTGGTTTTCATGTAGCATTAAATCTGTTGTGTATATTGTAGGGCATGCCCTCCAACCCCCAACCGCTATATTGCAAGTTTAAAAATAGATTCCAAACTCTACTTACAGATCCTCGCTCCCGCAGCGTTCTGTATTGCTGACGGCTGTGATTGGCTGCCTCTCGGCCAATCACAGCCACAACTGCCGGTCCAACCTCCTGCTTGTAGTTCCGGCAGGCAGGGGAGCCGGACCAGAATGACAAAGGAGCTGTAAGTAGAGTTGATAGCTTTACTTAACCCACACATCTGGCACTAATATGGAGTTAAAGTAGCGCTAACCAGTTTTAACTCCATATAATTGGCCAGTGGCGCTGGGTAAATTGCCCTGTTATTGTGTTGCCTTGAGTCCAACCTGTACTTTTTTTTTTAACTGATAGAATAATTGAATTTTGTTGGGTAAGGAGATTTTCTTCTGCTGACAGCCATAAAGGTCCATTTTTTCAGGTATTGCTGCACAGTTAAAAATTGCACATCACTCTACTAAATCTTCCAAAAAGTTCTTGCAGACAAATGGCTTTTAATTTGTCTTTATATCAATTCAACATGACGTTCTTTCAGAAAGTTTTCTAGTTATTCCAGACCTTTATACTGACCTCCACAATTACTGTTAAATGCATTCTTCTTGTCGCCTTCTTCTCCTTTATAAGTATAAAATTATTTTATTTTTCAGAATGCAATGGAGTTGCTTAGATAAACCTATTTCTGTTGATTTTAAGAACAGGTTTGAGAAGTCGGAAAATTTATTTACAGGGCTGGATTACAGATGAGGCAAACCAGGCCTGGGCCTATAGTGGTGGCATGCTAAAACATGAATTGTTTACAGCATTGATTGCAGAGAAGAAATTTAACTCCTAAATTCAGACAGAAAAGGGTAAAATGTAACAACTGGTAAACCCTGAACCTGCCAAGAAAAAAAAGAAAAGAAAACAAAAGTAGCAATCTTCCAACTGGTTACACTCTTACCTCCTAATGTAGAGAGAAGGAAAGCAACAAGTTGACCTGCCTTGTACCTCACAGATGCAGCACTTTATTGTGGGGACTTATTTATTGGACATGGTTAATGATTAATTTTATTACAATCCCATATAGTAATAGATTATTTAAGTTGGTCTCAATCATATTCATAAAAATCCATTTTGTATAAATATTACTTATTTTTTTTGCTCTAGGGATGCAGTGGTCATTTTATAATAGAATGTATCTGTGTCCCAGTGAACAGGCTGGAAGAGTAATATCCTCCTGCCTCCCAATTAATAATACCACTGGCAAATACCAGCAAAAGTAACGATGAAGGGTGAAAGTCTATTTGTGTTGCACACCACCCGCCAGGTATATTAAAGGGAAACTGTGGTATCCAAACAAGTTAAGTGTAAATGAAAGGCCAGTTTCCTACCTTTAAAACAAGCCATCAACCACCTCTCTACATGTTCCACAGCCCAAGATATACAGAAATGATTGACCAGAAAGTTAATGGGTGGAAGGCTGACATGTGACATTCCTGACGCTTCTCCTGCACAGTGCCGCCGGCGAGCACAGCCTCGCACTCCCTCAGTGTGTGAGGGAGACAGGAAGTCCCTCCTCCTCTCTGCTGTGTGAAGTCCTGACAGAGAATGTAAGAGGGGTCTGAGTAACCCACGGTACCTGTGAGTGGGCGGGGCTTAGACACCTGTGAGTGGGCGGGGCTTAGACACTCATGCGTGGGTGGGGCTTAGACATCCGCGAGTGGGCAGGGCCACATGGGGCTTTAAGATAATGGGCCATGGGGGGTGCCTGCAACTGGAGGGACCATGGGGTACATGAGTGGGAGGGACCAGGGGGGCACCAAGGGGAGGAGGAGACACAGGACAGATGTAAATAATTTGCAAAAAAAATTTCCAGAGGAGCAATTCCTATCAGTTTACCTCAATTTAACTTAAGTCATTTATGGACCACAGTTCCCCTTTAAACAAGCCTGCACCTTCCCAATGCTCCGACCAGGCAGCTCAAGAATACTTCATATATATAGAATGAAGGATGGAGACTCAGAAGCAGTACTTCTAACTGCAAACAAATATGTTTTATTGCGACATGTTTCGGACTGCACAGAGTCCTTTCTCAAGCAATGATACAAATGTTGCACTATGTGCCATTTAATGAACCATAGGACGAAAAAAACGGTACACAAATATTGCTTATATTGCACCTCCACCCCCAAACTAAAATATGAACTTAAAGGGCATGTCCACCCTTATTAACAACTTTTGTCCATTAATAGAATACCCTCCCCCAGCCCCAACCGCTATAAAAATAATTTAATAAAGTGACTAGATCTTTACTTACCTTCCCACTCTCCTCCGACACCCGGCCCGGCTGCCGGCTTCTCAGAATGCCGGTGGAGAGAGGGAAGGTAAGAGTTACCTTAAAATAATTTTTTTGCGGTTGGGGCTGGGGGAACATATACTATTAATTGGGCAAGGGGTTTTATGCTAGGGGGAGGGATAGCACAACGGGAGGGAGGGGGAGAAAGGCTGCAGTACGCATGCCAAACTTCTCCCGGAGGCCAGGTAGGAGGCAGAGTTCTATATGGACTCTGCTATCCTCCTGGTGTGCAGTTTTTGGGACTTTGGGGGGGGGGGATTACAGGAGAACCTTATGGAGCTGGGATGTGAGGTAAGGATTTTACTACACTACATGGTGGGGCCAGTAGTGGGGGGGGATTATAGTTTTGGGGGTGGACATGCCCTTTAAGCTAATCAATACTACTTAAGCATTATCTTCTGCTGCTGCTACTTGCATTTACCATGCACTAGCAGGTAACTGTCGAAGAGGCAGGACTAGTTATTTCGTTTGGGAGATTCCCTTTAAACTGCTAGAAAGGAATGTGTTTTGAACTTTGTTTTTGGTAAACTGTTTGTCTTCACAGTTGACTTCACTAACTATTCACAGTTAAAGCAATTCAAAGTATGTCTTAGTAACTCTAGTACAGTAATACATCAATAATATTAACCAAGTAACTTGGTGGTAAAAAGAAATGTACGGTATCCTATTCCCAGTTAGGTTTTCTTCAAATTTTGCAATACCATCTAATGACCATACGATCTTATTTTTTAGGAAAGAAAAATACAGTATGGGACGGTTTTAAAGAAATAGTTCACTGCATAAGTGAACTATTCCTTTAATGCATTGATTGAAGACCGGGAGGTTAAGGAGTGATGCCTTACCTTCCGTTCTTCAATCAATGCATGTGGAGCCAGGAAAGAAGATAGAATAAAATTACCTTTCACGCGATCTGTTTGTCAGGTTAATCGCAATTCATTGGCATTTTTTAACCATTCACCTTGAATGCACATACAATTAAAGCCACTTTCCTGTTTTAATGCACCAGAGGTGTAATGAAACCTGGTTACCAATTTCCTGATCAAATACACCTGATCTGAGGATACTTTGACTTGAACCTATCTCTTCTGCATGCACACATAAAGTTTTTAAAATAAATACCCTGCAACATTAATTTTTAAATAGGTTAACTATAGGGGAAAGGCATTGCAATTCTCTCTCCCTTTAGCTCTGCTTCATGCAGAGCACTTGTGCCTTATATAGTGGCATTAACCTCACTGCATTTCCTGGATTAAAGTCTTGTTTACCCTTGGTACTTAACTACAAATCGGTTAATGTGCATTGCACATTAGTGTAGTTGGGGCAGCTTTCTGTTAATTTCAGCTCTTGGTCCTTTACCATGTTTGTTGAAGTCACATAATGGTTTTTCCCTCTGCGTTTTTCCCCTCCAAAACAAATTACAAAAAAAGAATTATCCATTTCATTTCCTAGCCTAAACTAAAACATAAACGTGTGTATTATAAGTTTGTTAGATTTGTAATAATAAAGATGAAATGTGGGTTTGTGTTAACAATGATGTGGTAAGTCTTTTTTGTTTCATTTTTTTCCAGGTGTTTACTTCAATCTGGGGGCAAAATATTTCCCCAGGCGGTGGTAATGCTAGGGGTGCTGGTAGAATCAAAGACTTTACTGCATGAAAGCTCAGTCCAAGGCACAGAACCTACACTTGGTTATCTTGTAGCTCCTTTTATCAATCAATTCAAGGTACTGTACTTCCAGTGTATGTCTTTTTCTGTTTTTTACTGATAAAGCCTGTAAAATTACTCACCAGCACAAGTCACCACGCATGCACGCTATTAAGTAAATCAGGAGTAAAACAGTCGGGACCTGTATGAGAAGCCGGCAGTGGATCGCGCTGGAGGGTAAGTTCTAAATTTTGCTCCTGGCTTTTTTGATAGTAATAATTTAAAAACCAAGGTAAGACATACGGTAGCTCCTTTACCTCCCATTCTTTAATTAATGCTATATATTAATGCATGGGCACATGTCTTTATGTTCAGAAGAATCTACTGTAGATGTGGGCTTGAAGATGGGGTCAGTGGAAAATTTTTCACCTGGCGCGATCATCGTTTTTCTGTTAAAACACTTGATATTGTCAGTTATCGATATTTTGAGGGATTAGATTGAATTTGTCCCTATTGCTCAGAATATTGATCCTATGTATAGGCTTTAAACATAATTTCCCTGATATTTTCACAATATTCTACTTCTCCCTCCCTGCAAATGGGAGGGAGAAGTAGAATTGGAAGTAAAATGTGGAGGCCTTTCTGTAATATAAATATTATTAAATTTTGACAGGACTTTAATGTTCACCCCCCCAAAAAACGTTTCTCTTACAGCCTTAGGAGGGGGCCCAGGAACGCAGGGGCTTAAGTACCTTTCTCCAGGAGCGGACACTTTAAAAATTGAAAGAATGAGGCTCCAGTGCTCGTCCCCTCAGCTATAACTCTCTGAGCACCAGAAGCCTCCTCCAGTTTTAAAGTGTCTGCTTCAGGACCTCTCCATTGTTCCTGGATCCCATGACTGCAACAGGAGCCGGTGGATTCAGGCCCCACCGGCTCCCTACGTGGGAGTAGCATTCAGCAGAGGCTATCCTCATGCTAATGCCGCAGAAGGGCTGCCCATCATGACCCATGGTTCTAAAATGAACAGACCCACCCCCCTTCCGCCTTAGCGGGTAACCAACGGACTGACGCTGCTTCCCGCTCCTTCTGCAAACTAGGCTGAGGGAGATTGCGGCTTCCGAGTGGCTGGTGGGGGCAGGACTTCCTCCTTTCCTTCTCCTAGGCTACACTCGGGGGCGGAACTCCCAGCTGACTCTCTCTCTCTCTCTCAGGCCACATGGGGAACGCATCGGGAGTCTCCTCCAGCATCCCAGTATTGCTGCTACCGGCAGATTCAGCTAAGTGCATTCTTTTTTTTTTTTTTTTTCTGTATTTCAAGCGACTCCTATCCCTTCAATTATCTTCTTGGCCTCTTTCCTTCGTCTGATCCTCAGACCAGTTCTCCTAACCTCCCCCCCTTCCCTTGGGGATCTGTGGCCCAGGCCCAATTTCCTCCTTATTCAGGAGACTCCTCCATTAAAAAAAAAAAAAAATCCTTTCTACTGTCTTCTTCAAAGTCAGTCATGTCCAACAAGGAGAAGTCCTCCTCCCATTCAAAACCAGCCAAATCTGCCCAAGTGATCTCCTATGTTTGTGCTTTATGCCAGACTAAGTTGCCAGCCGGTCTATCTGGACCACTGTGTAAGCCATGCAGTGCAAACCAAGACCTGCAGATTGCGCCTAGCAGTCAGGAAATCGAGTGGGCAAAAACTTTTCGGGCTTCCATTGATTCTCTACAGAATCATCCGCCGGGGTCGGTCTTGTCCTGAGAATCTCCGGGGGTTCCCCCCAGGAGTCTGAAGCAGATATTATCGGCTTCTATTTCCCAGGTTCTGCAGTTGGTCAGTTCCGCCGGAACGAAAGCCAGGCCGCAAAGTGCTGCCAGATCTTCAGAGCCCCAGTAGTCCCTTCAGTGGAAGAGAACTCTATGGAAGAAAGAGAGGAATCGGAAGTAGGAGAACTGGACTCCTTAACTTCCGAACACGAAGTTCAGACCACCTTCACACCGGAGACAATTGACGATCTTATTAGATCAGTCTTACAGGTGCTTAATATCCGAGATCCGGTTGAACCAACAGACCCATCCAAGTCCTTGTTCAGTCGCCCAAAGAAAACGACCGCAACCTTTCTTTCTTACGATCAGTTAGAACAGATCGTCATGGAAGAATGGGCGTCTCCAGAAAAGAAATTCCACCATTCGAGGAATTTACAAACGATGTTCCCTTTTCCCAAGTCGGACGTGGATAGGTGGTCCATGCCTCCAGCAGTCAACCCCCCCAGTCGCGAGACTTTCCTGGGCCACAGCCATTCCTCTGGCTGAGGCAGCCACTTTCAAGGATCCCACAGATAGACGCGGCCCTGCGCACCACCTTTGCCTCCACATGGGTGGCCATGGCTATGGAAGCCTGGCTAGACCAACTATACCAAGCAGTGGCCAAAGAAGCAGTAGCCAAAGAATCCTCTGACAGCCACCTAATTGACATTATACAACAGTTTTCTGATGCACCCCTAGAATCTAGCCACCTTATCACCCGATCATCGGCGGCTGCTATGGAGGCCAGGAGATCCTTATGGCTCAAAGCCTGGGCAGCGGATCCTGCATCTAATAAAGCTCTCACCAACCTACCCTTCTTGGGGCATCTCCTGTTCAGACCCGAGCTGGAGAAGATCATAGCCCAAGCCACAGGAAGTAAAAGTACCTTCCTTCCGCAGATCAGAGCCCGATGCTTCCCATCATTTCAGCGATCATCGTCCTTTCGTCCCTCAAGAGTCTCCCTAATCACGCGCAGCCAGAGGCTACCAATGCCTTTCCAACCCGTCGGGGACAAAGACGCTTTACTCCCTGGCCTTCCAAAAGAGGAGCCTTTAAAGCAGGTGGAGACAAAAACAAACAGGCACGACTATCTTCTGCCGTATTATGTCTGAGGTTGCCTTCGTTTTTCTGCAAGGAGTGGCAACTTCTGTCCACAGACACCTGGACTATAGATGTGTTGACCAATGGCTACCGAATAGAATTCTCTTCCCCTCCTCCTCCTCGTTTCTTTCCTTCCCACATTCCAAGATACCCAAGCCACGCAAAGCTCTCAACGATTGCGTGCTATCTCTCCTACAGGCACGGGTTGTATCCCCGGTCCCAAGAGATCAGAGATTTCGGGGATTCTATTCAAATCTCTTTCTGGTACCGAAGAAGGACAGAGCGTTCTGTCCAGTCTTGGATCTAAAAGCACTCAATGTCTATGTGCAAAAAGTCAGATTCAAGATGGAATCCCTGCGATCCATGATACTGGCAATCGAACCAGGCAACTATCTTGCTTCCCTAGATATTCGGGAAGCGTATCTCCACATCCCATCTGGACCGGTCATCACCATTTCCTTAGATTTGCCATAGGTGTCTGGCATTTCCAGTTCACGGCCTTACCATTTGGCCTAGTTTCAGCGCCTCGGCATTCACCAAGGTCATGACCTGTCAGGCCGCCTTTCTTAGTCTTCAGGGAATTTTAATTCTCCCTTACCTAGACAACCTCTTAATAAAGGCATCATCCTTGGAGTTAGCGCAACAACATGTCTCTCAGTGCATGACAACCCTATCTCGATTTGGATGGATCATAAACCGGGTGAAGTTCTCTAACTCCTTCGAAAAGAATGATCTTCTTGGGGATGTTATTCGATATGGCCATTCCCCAGGACAAAATCGCTTCACTGAAGAGGCTGACCATCCAGGCTCAGGCCAGCCAAAAAATCTCAATTCAACAACCGATGTATCTGGTTGGGAAGATGGTGTCATCGGTGGAAGCAGTTCTGTACGCACTTTTCCATCTGCGTCCCCTCCAGAGACACCTTCTTCACTGTTGGGACAAATCCTAACAGTCGTTTGACTCTTGGATCCATCTCCTGCATCCGGTTCAGTCCTCTCTAACCTGGTGGACCTTGGAGAACAACTTAGTGGTGGGCAAAACTCTGTGTCTTCCCACGTGGACGGTGGTGACGATGGACGCCAGTCTCCAAGGATGGGGAGCGGTATACGGCTCTCAGAAAGTCCAAGGTCTTTGGACCAAGGAAGAAACCCACCTACCTATCAATATCCTGGAGTTACGAGCAATATTTCTTGCTCTGTCTCAATGGACAGACCTTATGATGGGCAAAAACGTCCGCATACAGTCGGACAACGTCACGGCTGTGGCATACATAAATCATCAAGGGGGCACGAGAAGCGATATGGCAATGGCAGAATCACACCGAATTCTAACCTGGGCAGAATGTTACATACCAGCACTGTCGGCAATATACATACCTGGAATCCACAACAGGAGGCCTATTTCCTCAGTCGAGTCACTCTCGATCCAGGAGAATGGGCTCCCCATTCGGAGGTGTTCGAGGAACTGATGCAGAGATGGGGACACCGGACATCGACTGGATGGCCTCTCGAGACAACCGAAAGGTTCCGACCTTTTGCTCCAAGACAAGAGATCCTTTGGCAGTCTTCATAGATGCTCTGGTGGTACCTTGGCAATTTCGCCAGGTCTACATCTTTCCGCCAACACCTATGATACCCAGGGTTCTGAAGAAGATAAAACGGGAACGAGTTCCAGTAATTCTCATCGCCCCTCGGTAGCCAAGGAGGGCTTGGTTCTCAGATCTTCTCTCCATGTCAGTCGGGGAACCATGGTCCCGCTGCGACCAGACCTGCTTTTACAAGGACCCTTCCGACATCCAAATCTTCAGCGCCTTCATTTAACAGCATGGCGCCATACTGAGCAGACGAGGGATACCGTTATCAGCGATACCTACTATGTTGGCGGCTAGAAAGTCATCTTCATCTAAGGTCTATTATAGGATCTGGCAAAAGTATTTAATGTGGAGCTCATCCAGGGGTTTCCCTCCATCCAGATTTGTTCTATCTAGAGTCCTTAGTTTCCTCCAAAAAGAATTTGACGGTGGTCTTTCTCTGAGTGCTCTCAAGGGTCAGGTATCTGCTCTTTCTTTATATCTGTTGTATTCAATTAGATCAACTGGACTTGAAATGTAGTTCTTGAAGACGTTTCGCTAGTCATCCGACTGGCTTTCTCAATTCAGAATGACTTGTACAAGAATCTGTGGCTATATGTACCCTGGAAAATCCCAATTAGCATATCACAGCCATGTGTAAGGTGTGATTAGATAGTGGCTAAGAGTGTTATAGGAACGCCCAGAGTAAGGTGTTAAAAACAGCATTGTACATGGCAGACAGTTGGTGTCGAACCCCCCCCCTCTATTTAGGCTTGGTTTCTTTATTTTCACATAAATGGCCTCCTTAACACCTCTCTTGAACCAGTCACGTTCCTTCGCCAGTATGTTCACACAATCTTCAAAGGTATGTCCTTAAGATGCAGATACACGGCTGAGTCCTGACCCGAGGAATTGGCTCTTCTGTGCTGGGCCATACGTTGATGCAGTTGCTGTTTGGTCTCCCCCACATACAAATCAGAGCATTCTTCACTGCATTCTTCATTCTGAATTGAGAAAGCCAGTCGGATGACTAGCGAAACGTCTTCAAGAACTACATTTCAAGTCCGTTGATTCTATTGAATACACGAGATTATACCATGACCTGGATGAATGAGAACCTTCACAAGCTCTTTCTTTATACTTTCATTAGAAACTTGCGAGCAGAAAGGATATCCAGACTTTCTTACAGGGAGTAGCTCATTTGTGGCCTCTGGTTCGTAATCTAGTTCAACCCTGGGATCTGTCGTTAGTTCTCAGGGTGCTTAAAAAGCCGTGCCTTTAAACCGTTACAATCTGTTCTTTTATCGCTCCTCTCCTGGAAGACTGTCTTTCTTTTGGCCATATCTTCAATCAGGCAAGCTTTCCTGATAATTTATTCAGACAAGGCCATTCTCCGGCCTCACGTCTCCTTTTTACCAAAGGTGGTCTCGTCTTTCCATATCAATCAGGAAATCATTGTTCCAGCCTTCCTTCCAAATCCTCCTTCTTCCAAGGAGCGCAGTTTGCACTGTCTAGACGTAGTGAGAGCTCTGAGGATCCACATCGCTCACACTGAAAGCATCTGTTCCACTCAGGCTTTGTTCATTCTTCTGGCAGGGCCCCGCTGGGGGTCCAGGGCTTCCCCTCAAACTCTAGCAAGGTGGATTCTATCTACTATTGTACGCTTCTACTTGGCTTTTGGAGCCCTTTCCCCCTTGCGTGTTACGGTTCACTCTACTAGGGCTGTTGGATCCTCTTGGGGAGCTCGCCATGGCGCCTCGGTAGACCAGATATGTCTGGCGGCAACTTGGTCTTCCATTCACACCTTTATCAAATTTTATTGCCTCCCAAGTTTTTGCAGAGTAGGATACAGCCTTAGGCGGCTCTATCGTCAGAACTGAAGAGGCCTAACGTTTCTGTTTTCCCACCCTGACTATTTTGGAACATCCCCTGCGTTCCTGGGTCCCCCTAAGGCTGTAAGAGAAAAGGGGATTTTTATGTTTTACTCACCTGTAAAATCCCTTTCTCTGAAGCCGTAAGGGGGACCCAGGTACTTCCCTCCCTGTTTTTTGACATGATTGTCTTCTACTATCTATTGCTTTGTTTTTGCTTAACGTTTCCACTTTGGGACCAACTGGAGGAGGCTTCCGGTGCTTAGAGAGTTATAGCTGAGGGGAGAAGCACTGGAGCCTCATTCTTTCAATTTTTAAAGTGTCCACTCCTGGAGAAAGGTACTTAACCCCGTTCCTGGGTCCCCCTTACGGCTTCAGAGAAAGGGATTTTACAGGTGAGTAAAACATAAAAATCCCCTTTTTTGTATAGAGTAATTGCCCCCCAAAATCTATCAGTTAGGGCTGGGGACATTTAACAGACAAGTGACCAGTATTTGTTTTAAGGGGTATGTCCACCCCGTGATTGGCTGCGACATCAAGTCTTAGGTAATCACAGACGCTGCTGTTAGCCTGGTCCCTTTTTTGGAGGGGTGGACATACCCTTTAAAAACAAAACCTGTCACTTGTCTGTTACTTAATTGTCCGTTAATTGTTGCCTCTATTCTGGCAGAATAGGCCATCTCCTCCCTCCATGCAGTCAATCAATGCTGTCACTGCTGACATCACCGCCAATGATTGACTGCTGCTTCCCCTGCACATGCTCAAGATCATTAAGCAGAGGGAGGAGGCAGATACCTTTTCCAGAACAGCATGTAATAAATAGGTAAAAAATTATTTGAGGTTGTGGTATATAACTGACAAGTTTTTTGTTTTAAGGGTGGCTATGCCCTTTAATTTAAATAAGAATAACATAGCAAGAAGGGTGATAAAATTTTATCTGCAGTCAAGGAAATTTTTTTTAGGGTAAACTCCTCTATTAAGGACTGTTCACAATAGAGTGTAGAACCCTACCAATGCAGCACAAAATGACAGCTCCTTATTTGACAGTTTTTCCCCATAAAATATTACAGACTGCTCAGTGATAAGTTAAGTCTTCCCTATGACCCGCTATCTACTACCTCAAATATACATTGAAAAATGTTGGACATTAATTGGAGAAGGAGGCTTAATCTGCCCTCCTACTTGTACTGCTGTTTGAAGGGATATCTCTCTTTTGATGTTAACCTACTTATGGTTACTCCGTGCTTCCCTTTTATTTTACTGATATGTGAAATAGTTTTCTTGTATAATTTCCTATAGGTTCCTATTCATTTGTTTTTGAATCTCTCAACTATTCCTTGTATCCCATTGACTGAACCAGTAGAATTGCTAAGACTGGATTTGATGAATCCTTGTTCGAGCCGCTGTACAAGCAAATTAAAGGTATTTTTACCAGCTCTGTAGAATATTAATATCTCCTAGCAGTTTTATATCTTCTAGCAAAATCTACACATTTGTTTCTGTTTACTGCAGGTTAACATCTCTAGATCTGGACAGGTTACAGCAGTTCCATTTTGGTACCATATACATCTAGATGATGCCATTAGCCTAGATACATCTAATAAGACATCACATTGGAAACAAGCAGCCTATATCTTGGAGGGCCCTATGAATGTGATTCAGGGTGAAGAGCTTTTACTTGAAGTTCACTTAGAGAACAATAATATCTGTATGAATTTATCAAGACCTCCACACTGAGACACTGCTAGTTATGTGCTAAGGGAATTGCTACCTTTATTATTACTTCTGAAATGACAGTGTTTTTTGTGTGAATAGCAAATATAGAATTACTGTTTTTTGTTTTTTTTAAATATTTATCATGTTTAATAGGCTCTTGCTGCCGCTAATGGATCTGAATATGTATTACCACTGAATTTTAAGTTTCTACTCATGGTATATATTCTGTCAAATAAAAAACAACTGTTTAGAAACAATGGCTAATATTTATATAATACATAAGTGTGATATTTTATAATGGGAGCTGCAGTGGTATATATCCTTATAAAAATCACTCAGCTATGTCACTAAGTGACTTATTTCTTATATTTCTTATATCCCACTACCCCGCCCATTCCAGTGTTCATGCCTGGACAATGACTCAGCATTTTTTGCTGTGTTTAACTTCACTAACAGAACCTGCTGGAGCTGCTTCCTGTCACTTCATAACTAATGTCTCTCTCCTCCTCCACAAAGATTTGTTTAACCGCATAGATGCTGGGCTGGGATGTTCCTTTCTACTGGGTTTAAGTTACAGAAGGTAGCTTGGGGGATTTAAGGTGAAAATAGGGACAAGGCTAGGATTTAAAATGTGAATGGGGTGAAGGAATCTGATACTTATGTATTATTTAATAGGTTGGACTTGATGGACGAATGTCTTTATTCAACCTTAATTACTATGTTACTATGTTACTATGTTATGTATTATAAGAAATAATGCGCCCCTTCACATTATAATATAAGGACATTAAACCACCTCGGAGTTTGATGTCCTGTATAAAGGCACTCGGCCTACGGCCTCGTGCTTCTATATGGTCAGGGAACTCCTCGGTGGCGTAATATCCTTATATTACACTGTAAGGGGAGCATTATTCCTTATATTTGTGCCAAGAAACCATTAGAGCTCAACTTTTTGTCTAGGGAGGGGTGTATTTTTGCTCAGCAACACGTATATAATATTGCACAACAATGATGTTGCATACAACAATATTTGGTATACTCGGATAATATCAACATAAAGTATGGAATTCTTGCGTTTGGAAGCAATTTACCAGCTTTTATTTGCATTTACCAGTGTAATTGTCAATTTTTCCTGAGTTATATTGAAGTTATAAAAAAATTTGGCAAGATGTGAACATTATGTTGCAAGCCTTAAATTTAATCGATACCTGTATTGCCTCAATGCATTTTTTTAATTGCATTAAAAAGAGTTAAGGTATGCAGCCCTCCCCATACATATTTTTCCTGATTTTGCGCCTCTCTCTGCCTTCAATTAGCCATGCTGTGAAGGGGGCGTAACAATTCTGTCTGCTTCTAACTGTCACTCAAAGCTAGCATGCAAAAAAAACACTCCTCCACCCACCCTTTATCAGCTTGATTATGTAGGCTGTATCCTAGCAACAGGACATTTCAAGTTTGTTTAAAAGGCAGAGGAGGAGGGGAGAGGTTGTAACAGACATTCCCACCAGCCAATGACAAGTGCTATGTTAATCAAGGCCCTGGGCCCTCTAGGAGGCGGGCTTCTAGCACTCCTCTTTGCTGTGTTATATTTAAAGGAGGGCAGCACAGTTGTAAATGTGAGTCAGTGATTTCAGCTGCTGGAACTGTGGACATGTAATGGGAGTCATGTTGTTTTTTTATATATTGTTGTTTTATAATTTAAGTTAAATTATCCAGTAGAATGTTTCTCTGTCACACCATTGGCAGCCATTTAACAACTGGGAGGTCCCTACCGGACTTGACAGGAAGCGCACAATATAAAAACCCTCCCATACTCCGCCCGCTTTGTCTTTGTGCGTTTCCTGCTGGACTGAGAATCACTACATTTCATCATGCAGTGGGCTTACCTGCCATTGTGGCATTTCCAATAGGAGTTCTCTTCCTTCTCTCTCCTATTGCAGCTCTCCTTTTCAGTTGCACCTCCGGGTTGCCTAGGGGAGAGCCTTGTGACCAGGCTTTGGAGGTACACCTGCCGGTATAATCTCCATCTGTTGTGGTATCACGGACCTGTACTTCTGGTCTGAAACCGGAAGTGACGTTGCAGTGTTTTTTTACCGCCTTTCCTGGGCTATAGTGCGACTCTGATTATGTTTTTATGCGCAATTTTGTGCATGAGGTCATTGCACCTTCCTCTACCTTGTGTATAAAGGATTGCATGCTACATGGACTTCCGGTTTTTGCGAAACCGGAAGTGACGTCAGACGTCATTGTGACGTGTATGATTCAGGATGGAGACAGATTACAAGATTTATTTTATTTTTTCCAGCGTTTTTCAACCATTATTATTTCTTGCAGATATCATTGCTGGATGTCTTGCCTCTTTGCTGCCTAGTTTCTACTGTTGCCTCTTTAGTGAGTAATTGCTTTTATTGCAGTATTTTCAAGATTCTGTTGCTGGTGATTTACACAGAATATTTATTTATGTTTTGTTCTGTGATCTAGACTACATCCATAATCGAAGCTGAGTCAGTGAGTAAAGGTCACCGACATAAAAAAACTTAGGCAAGCCTCAGGTAATTTGTTCTAAAAGAGATAGGATATTAAGGTATGTATACTCTAAGAATTCAATGTTTGTGTTTTATTGTAGTACCTCTACCTCTGATAAATCACCTAAAAGGTCTCAAGAGGATAAAGATAAACAGGAGCAATAGGACAAATCAGGTGTGCAGGTGTCATTATCTGAAAAAATATCTATGGACTTGCTCCTTAATCTTATTAAAGATACCGTTTCACATACTATTAAAGTCTGAAAGTAGAAAAAGAAAGGCATGTGGAGATTCTGATAATGAAAAATCATCCCTTTCAAATGTTTCTTCTGATGTAGAATCAGATGATGAGTCTGAGGATGCAGGGAATATTTTTGATATCTCTATCGTGGAGCCTCTAATTAAAGCTATTAGGGATACATTATCATTGTCTAATGAGCCTATGGTATCTGCTTCGGCTGACAAGTTTTTTTCTACGATAAAAAAGAAACTAGAAACAGATAATAAAGTACTTTACCGATTGATGATGCTGCAAATTTTAAAGACCCTATGGATAGATGCATTGAATTTAATTTAAAGCGTATATTACGGCTGGAGAAGCATGTAAGCCATCTATGGCATTGACATCTACCTCTAGGGCTATGAGGATCTGGCTTACAAGTTTGCAAAAAGCTGTTGAAAGTTAAAAAATCAAAACTTAAAAGAATGATTGAGGAATGTAAAATGGCGGCTGAATATATATCCGAAGCTTCCACAGATTTGGTTAGGCTGTCGGCAAGATCTATGGCTTTATCTGTGGCAGCAAGATGAGCCTTATGGTTAAGAAGTTGGGTTGCAGACACCCCCTCCAAGGCTTCCCTTTGTCAGTTACCGTTTAAGGGGGAATATGTTATTTGGAGACAAATTGGACTAAATAATTAAAAGAATTTCTGGTGGGAAAAGTGCTTTTCTTTTCTCAGGATAGGAAATTCAAGGTTGGAGACAAATAACCCAAGAGGAAAAGATACTTTTTTTCGGAACCCCAGACAATATCGTCCGGGTAAAGAAGCATATAGACAACCAACCTGGAAGGTTGGGAGACAACATAACCTTTCTAAAAGGGATCCCAACTTTGTACAGAAACAGACTGATCCACAATGATGGTGTTCAGGTCCAGGCCCAAAAACTGGGGGGAAGATTATCCAGTTACGCTGAGGTCTGAACCAAGTCAATTTCAGACGTATGGGTACAAAATACGGTTACAAGTGGATATTCCATAGAATTTTTAAGAAAACCAAAGATAAATTATTTTGTCCTCCCAAAGCAGCCCACAAAATTAGGAGAGGTTATTTCTCAATATATTCAAAAGCAGTTAAAATTAGAAGCAATAGAGAAGGTTCCAATTCATCAGCAAAGAGAAGGATTTTATTCAAGAATTTTCTTAGTTTCAAAAGCTTCGGGCAGTTGGCGTCCAGTCTTAGATCTGAGAGCCTTGAACAAATTTCTGAAAGTAAGAAAGTTCAAGATGGAATCGTTAGCCTCCATAATCCAGGCAATACAGAAAGATTGTTGGTTGGCAAAGATAGATCTTCAAAATGCCTATTTCCACATTCCCATTGCAATAAAACATTGGAAATTTCTAAGATGTTGCGCTAGACCAACATTTCCAATGTACTTGTCTTCCATTTGGACAATCACTGAGAGTCTTTACAAAAATCCTTATAATCCTTGGTGGCCGAAATAATAAAAAAAGAAATCCACATCTATCATTATCACGACGATATTCTAATTGTAGCAGAATCAAGACAAACAGCTCTGCACCATGTAAGAAAAGTAATAGAGTGCCTAACCAGCTTCGGGTGGATTATAAATGAGGCAAAAAGTCAATTTGTCCCTTCCCAAGAATTTATTTTTTTTGGGAGCTCTTTTTCGTACAAAAGAAAACAGAATTCTGTTACCTCTCCAGAAATGCTACAATATTATCCAGAATGTGGCCGATGTAAGATGGGCTTCTATCATCTCCGTAAAGGAGTGTCTAAAAACGCTGGGATACATGTCTGCTGCAATTCCTATGGTGCAGTGGGCAAAGATGGAAGATGAGACCACTAAAGAGTTTCCTTATAAGGTCTGTCAGAGACCCTCAATTAAATCTAAGGAAAAGAATAAGAATCCCACAAGTAAAAACGTCTTTAAAATGGTGGATAAAGATGGAAAATTTGTCAGTAGGAAGACTTCTAGGAAAAACCTGTGGAAGCAATAATAACCACAGATGCATCATGTATAGGATGGGGAGCTCACTGTGGAGATAAGTATGCTCAAGGACACTGGGAAGATTTAAGAAAATAAAGTTCAAATGTCCTGGAAATAAGAGTCATTTGGAAGGCGATGAAGGCATTCTCGTCAAGCATTGTGGGAAAGCATGTGAGAGTGATTTCAGACAACGCTACGGCCATAGCGTATATTCGAAAACAAGGAGGTACAAGAAGTCGAACCCTAATTCCCCCAATTTTCGTGTGGGCGGAAAAGAATCTTCAAAGCCTTTCAGCAATTCACATACCAGGGTCACAAAACAATGTGGCAAATTGGTCGTCTTGTAAAACCTTTATTAGACATTATCACCTAGATCTGGCTTCAGTCCAAAAGACGCAATTTGGACGAAGAGTATTAGTGGCGGTGTTCCAGTCATGATTGTTAATAAATATGTTTAAGTAACATTTTTGTGTCCCTCCCTTTTTTAGCTCTGGTAATTCCCAGTTGGTGAATGGCTGCCAATGGAGTGACAGAGAAAACTAGAAATTGGATCAACTTACCAGTAATTTCTGTTTCTTGTCTGTTTCCATGGCAGCATTCACCAGGATTCTCCCTCCCTTACAGCTATAGAACAAATACAAAGGGGGCGGAGTATGGGAGGGTTTTTATATAGTGCGTTTCCTGTCAAGTCCAGTAGGCAACTCCCAGTTAGTGAATGCGGCCATGGAAAGTGACAAGAAACAGAAATTACTGGTAAGTTGATACAATTTCTAGATTTTTTTTTTTTAAGTAATATAGTTTAAGAGGTAAAATAAAGACATATACAGGGCGATGCACCAAGAGCTGCAATCGGCAACCTGGTGCAAACAGCCTGGCGATGTTATATGCTGATAATTGTTCTCGGAGCATCAATATCTGCGTTTTTTTTTATTCCGCCACTTTTAACTCCAGCAATTAGCTGGCGTTTAACATCGGTAGGAGTATCTTTTAAATTCATTTTCAGCCACTGCGCTTCTTGGTGCATCTGGGTGATAGCCTTCTTGTCCAACATTTTTAGCCCTACCAAACAGTTGATCCAGGGGAAGGCTTTTTTCTTTTAGAAACATATCCACATTTGAAGCTATTCAATGAACTTGCCTTTACCATATGTGCTGGAAGAACGTCCCGTTTTACTGTTCTCACTGTAGAGAAACCTTTCCTAACCTGAAGGTTAAACTTATTTTCATCTAATCTTAAAAGATGTCCACAAAGCAGGTGTGCCCAACCCAGCTGAACACTGTGAGAGCGGGCCGTGGGGAGTAGCTCCGCCCCCATCCCACCCCTTTTCATGCCCACCTGCGGGTCGCGAAAAAATACGGCGGGGCCGCGGGTTGGGCATCGCTGCTACAAAGCCTCTGAAATGACCTATTGGTGAACAATGCACCAGAGAGTTTATTATTTAGCTCATTAATATCTTTTTAAGTGATATAGAATGCTGCTTCTCCAGTGTAAACAGTCCTAACTTGTCAATTTATCAATTTAGGTGCCCTTCTCTAAACTCGTTTCAAGATTTTCCTTTTATATATGGGATTCCAAAACATGTTACAAATGAGGCCTTACCAGTGCTTTAAGAGGGAGAATAATATTTTTCACCCTTGAATCTATACCCCTCTTTGTACAATACAGAGAAACCTTGCTCTCAATACCAACTTCTAAGTAATTTATTAACAGATAAAATAGAAGTGGCCCCAGTACAGAACACTGAAGCATTCCACTTAGAACTTTAGCCCACATAGGTAAAGCTCTGTTGCAACTACTCACTGAATCCATTTATACACTTTTTTTTTCAAGGCCAACAGACCTTAGTTATATACCGTATCCACTGCTATACCAGAAGTTTTTGAGGCAAAGTCCAGAATATGGTCCCGTAATAACGTTTTCTGTATCTTTCCAACCACTGGTGTTTAACTTACAGGTCTATAGTTACCAGGCTGTAAACGACTACCCATTTTGAATATTGGTGTTACATCAGCCAGACAAAAGTAAATCTGGAAAGATAAGGAACAGTGGCCTAGATAAAACTGGACTGAGCGCTCTTTAAAGCTTGGTACACACTTTCCCAATAAAGGGTCAATCCCTATATATACTTAATATAGGGAGTACAATCGTGACTGTGTGTAAAGATCTGTCAAAGATGATAGAATCTGGATCATAGAGTCTCTCTGTTATCTTTGACAGATTGTTACAGTGTGTATCCACCTTTAAATCAGTGAATGTATTTTATCAGGTCATGGGACTGATATTAACTTAGTCTAATTCTTTGTGTGTAATACTCTATGTCAAGCAAAGTGAATATTCTTCTGTCATACCATTATTATTACAGTCACTGCCATAAGGACTAGGTGTCTATAGTGTATACAGAGGGGGGGAAAGTTTAGCACATTTGCCTTTCCGGCATTCTTTATAACCATCTTAGCCCCATTATTTAATGAACCTACATTCCTCTTTTTACTATTTACATACTTAAACATTTTGGGGTTAGTCTTGCTTTGTTCATCTATGCATATTTAATTTTCTGTTTTAGCTAGTTTAAATTATTTTTTGCCATCCATATTACAGCTTTTTTAGTTCATGATTAATTGTTCTGTTGCTTCTGATTTAACATTTTTCAATGCTCTTCTTTTTTTTCTTTTTTCCTTATTGTATCAGAGTATTAAGACATGCAGGTGCGGACCTACTTTTTTTAAAAATTTGTTTCCTAAAGGTATAAATGAAGAGTAATAGTTTAAAGGAATAGTTCACTCAAAAAGTGAACTATTCCTTTAACGTATTGATTGAAGACTGGGAGGTTAATCAGCTATGCATTAACTCCTGTTCAATCAATTCCCCAGGAGCGATAGACGAAGAAAGAACAAAAATTACCTTATACACGATCCTCCGCAGCAGCAGTGGAAATTTCCGACCACTTTCTGTTCAGATTAATTATAGCGTGCATTATCGGGCATGCGCGCTACAGTTACTCCAGGAAGTGGTTGGTACCTGTTGCTGCTGCAGTGTATCCGTGAGTAAGGTAAGGTTCGTCATCAGTCGCTTCTGGGGAATTGATTAAAGAATGGAGGTAAGGCGGGCAGAGCTCCTTAACCTCCTGGTCTTCAATCAATACCTTAAAGGAATAGTTCACTTTTTGAGTGAACATTTCCTTTAATACACCTCTAAGGGGGATGTTCAGTGAAAAATATAATGTTGTTAATTCTTAGCTTTTATATACCTTGTAATTCTACATATTCTCTTTCTTTTGAAAATTCAATTGATTTCATACCCTTTGCTGTTGTTAGGAGTGAGCTGTCATTTTAGGTTCTGCAATGGTCCTTCTTCCAAGGATGCACACTTGAAATGTTCATAACCATAAATTCTACTGATTGGCTATTGGATAGGTCAAATCCTGATTTGAGTGGAGATTTAACCCCATCGCAACTTAAACACCAGCTATTAGCCACCCACATTGACATGCACTGCTCTGTGATTCTCACTCACTAATGGTTTGCAAGCATGTGAGAAATGCTGCTAGTGTGGCCTAGCCCTAATGGAGCAAAAATGTGTTTTCATGTGATATTTACAACATGCATGAAAGTTTTAATGTGATTTACATGTGTCTGTAGGAGACAATTTTAGATTTATCACTGCTACTTATCAGTATGCTTTTAAAGCAATGTCTTTTGCACTATATAGTGCATTTTTTCTAAATAATAATGCACTGTTTGACAAAGGGCATTGTGTGCAATATCACAAAACTAATTTGCAATTTAATACTACTTAAGCTTAATTTCAAAAAAAGTTATGAGAAAAACTGTTTCAGAAGATGAATTCACTCAAAATGCTTTAATTAATTCATTAAGAATTATTTAATTATTAAAAACATGGCTGTGAAGGCAGTACATAAATCTGACTGATTGCCAAAGATCAGCAATTTTAAAAGCTATTTGAAGACTGTATGGAAAATAATATAGATCCCACTAACAGCACTCACAGTGTACAAAAGGCAATAAATGTGTTGTCAAATATTTTTAATATACCAAACTTTTCTTTTTTATTTTTGGTACTCATCTGATATTTTAACAATATATGGAAACAAGTACTGCTACCTACAGTAAAATATGGTGGTAGTTTTATCTTGCTGTGGGGCTGTGTGGCCAGTGCAGACTGGTAATCTTGTCAAAGTTGAGGGACGCATGGATTCCACTCAGTATCAGAAGATTCTGGAGACCAATGTCCTGGAATCAGTGACAAAGCAGAAGCTGCGTTGGGGCTGGACCTTTCAACAAGACAACGACCCCAAACACTGCTCAGAATCCAATAAGACATTCATGCAGAGGAACTACTACAATGTTCTGGAATGGCCAGTTAAAGAGAGCTGTTCATGCTCGGAAACCATCAAACCTGAATGAACTAGAGATGTTGTGTAAAGAGGAATGATCCAAAATACCTTCAACCAGAATCCAGACTCTCATTGGAACCTACACTAACTGTTTAGAGGCTGTAATTTATGGAAAAGGAGGATCTACTCAATAAAAAGCCTCCCTTGACCCTAATTGTCTTGCTAACTACTACCCGGTCTCTCTTCTACCAATAGTCTCCAAGCTACTGGAACGTCTTATCTTTTCCCATATCGCTAATTATTTTAATTTTGAAAACTTATAGGACCCCTTGCAATCAGGGTTTCATCCTGGGCACTCCACGGAGACAGCCCTGTGCAAAGTTGCGAAAGACCTTCAGGCTGCCAAAGCCAAAGGCCACTTTTCTATTCTCATTTTTCTTGACCTCTCTTCTGCTTTTGACACAGTTGATCATTCCCTCCTAATGCAAATTCTTAACTCCTTGGGCATCCAGAATGAAGCGGCATCCTGGCTATGATCCTACCTCTCAAACAGAACCTATTCTGTGTCATATGATAATAAAACATCCTCTCTGATTCCTCTTAATGTTGGGGTTCCACAGGGCTCTGTTCTTGGACCCCTGCTGTTCTCCCTCTATACAATTTCCCTGGGAGAAGTCATCAGCTCATTTGGTTTTAACTACCATCTGTACGCCGATGATACACAAATATTTTTCCTCCGACTGTTTCCGTGCTGTCTCCTCATGGATGGTGCACCAAAGCCTAAAACTAAACCTGATTAAAACCAAACTAATCATTTTCCCACCTAAACCTGGTCCTATCCCACCTTTTTCCATTTCTGTGGACAACACCCCCATTTACCCTATTCAGTCGGCACGATGCTTAGGGTTTTTTTATTGACTCCTCTCTCTCCTTTTGCAATCACGTTAACTATGTTGCTAAAACCTGTCACTTTTTTTCTTCGTAACATTACGAAGATCCGTAGATTTCTTTCTATTCCAACTACTGCTATGCTTATCCATGCTCTCATCCCATTACGTCTGGATTATTGTAACCTTCTGCCTTCTGGTCTCCCTGCTTCCCATTTTTCTCCTCTTCAGTCCATACTTAAGTCTTGTTGTCTCGCTCTCTAACAATCGGGATATTAAATCTCTCTGCCGCACATCTACCTGGCTCCCCACATTATCTACAAAATGCTTCTCTTAACATTTAAATCCCTTCACTCTTCTGCTCCTTCTTATATTTCCCCTCTTGTCCCTGCACGTATCCTCCGCTCATCACAGAACCATCTCTTATATAGGCCCACCTACCCACCCTCTCGCCTTAAACCTTTTTCTCTTTTGGCTCCCGTCCTCTGGAATTCTATTCCCCTCTCTCAGAATCAAGAAACCTCGATAAACAAGTTTAAATCTAACCTGTCAAGCTATCTCTCTGAGCACAGCACAACATAGGACTGTTTATGCTGCACCAGTTATTCCTTTAGTATTTCCACCCTTTCCTTTGTATCTGTAGGTTACCCACCTAAGTAGATTGTAAGGTCTAAGGGGCAGGGACCTCTTTCCTCATGTTACAGGTTTTAAGCGCTTGTATATTTAGTGATGCTCATACTTATTTATATATTTATTTACTGTCCCCCTTGTAATGACTTTTTGTATTCTATATTGTACAGCGCTGCGTCCCCTAGTGGTGCTATATAAATAAACATATAAGAAAAGATAATCAATGCACATTCCTGGGTCCCATATATCATAATAACTGTGCTAGTGCAAACAGTAAAAACATGGGTTTTTTTTAATTACAATTTATGCATAAAAGTGAAAAGCCTTCCAACCACATCAAGGTAACCCCAGTATGGAAGGTCCTAACAATTTATCTTGGGTCATTTATCTGGGCTGAAACTCCCTGCTTGCATTTTCGTGGAAAGATTGTCTCCCTGATCTTGCATTGGATTAGTATTGAAGGCCATCACTTCCCCCCTGCCTACTGGCTTTTAACAAGGAGGGTAAATCCAATAAACTTAATTTCACTTCTCAAATATCACTGTGTGTGTCTCCTATATGATATATTTAACTGACATTTTTTATCGTAACAACCAACGAGTTATACAGGAAAATCATGACGATTAACAAGGTTGCCAAAACTTTCGCATCCTACTGTATATATTTAATAGGCATACTGTGGGAGACTATATTTTCTTTCGTTTTGTGTGTTTATTTCCCTTCATTGTTAATATTTTTTTGGATTTACAGCAACCCCATTAAACACTTTTTTTAGTATACTATTTAAGAATAGTCATACTACTCCTATGATCCGGCAGCCCTAATAGCACCACTTAGGCTTAGAAGGCAAGCGATTGCAGTCCGACTTCTTAAAAAGTCTAAACTTTTGATACATCTTTAAAATTGCTTCTTAGCAAACACAATAGGGTATAACATCATGGTCTGACGCGTTTCGGATCAACGATCCTTACTCATAGACCCATACTACCATTACAACGGACAAAGTTTAAAAAGGCTCTCCCGGCCAATCAGTTCCTCCAATTAACTCCTTAATCAACAGTTAACCCTTAGTTGTTTAAATCCTTACATATTATACAAGACAGTTATTCTTAAATTTAACCCTTCTTAGAGAATCCTAAACGGCAGAGTCACATCCTATTATCGGCAATAGATTTCTCTGAAAAGATAAAAGAGGCTTAGCGCAGCTGGACCCTAACAACCATTTAATACTTAAAGAAATTGAAACATTATTTTTATTATTATTAACTTCCTTTATCCAAATTAACTGATATATATTTTAGTTATTTTAACAATTAATAGATAGCTTATCACATACAATCAATCAGTTATATTCCTTTTAAGTTGTTAGAATATATGAAAATTTAAATTCATGCTACTAGTGCAAATTAGATGTTACTATACTAAATTCATTATCGTACTTTTCAAAAAGGTATTATGGTAAATCAAGCTGCACTTAACCAATTGGGGCTATACATTTATATCATCTGCCGTTTAGGATTCTCTATAAAGGGTTACATTTAAGAATAACTGTCTTGTATAATATGTAAGGATTTAAACAACTAAGGGTTAACTGTTGATTAAGGAGTAAATTGGAGGAACTGATTGGCCGGGAGAGCCTTTTTAAACTTTGTCCGTTGTAATGGTAGTATGGGTCTATGAGTAAGGATCGTTGATCCGAAACCCATCAGACCATGATGTTATACCCTATTGTGTTTGCTAAGAAATTTTTATTTAAAGATGTATCAATAAAAGTTTAGACTTTTTAAGAAGTCGGACTACAATTGCTTGCCTTCTAAGCTTTTTCAAAGTGGTGCTATTAGGGCCGCCGGATCATAGGAGTAGTATGGATGTTTGACTGGGGTTCGGAACAACCCAAGATGGCAGCACGCTTTAGGCTATTACAACGAGGAAATTTCAGTCGGGCCCAACAGAAGTAACCAGGTGGAGCGGGTTCTACCGTACATGGATGTACGACGTGGGGAGAGGTAAACTGGCCTGGAGCTTTAATTCTTTCCTGTATTTTTGATATTTAAGAATAGTGTCTGCTTGTGGGCAAACCACAGAACTGTCTTAGAACCTGACCCACACTGTAAAACATTTTTGCTGACTCGATGTAGACAATAATTGTTTCTAACTCCATAGACCTGTGTAAAAATATTGTTACTGTTTAATAATTCCTAATAAAATTCCATACCTTTTAATATTAAATCATTCTGCATTGTTAGTTATTCATTGAGAAAATGGAAAAGTGTTTAACAGGACTCAGCCAGCTCTCTTTATACCAAGATTTCTTAATTAAGGCTTTGCAGTGCCAGTGATAAAATCTCAGGTGGTTTAATTGATTTTTTTTTTTAAAAGGACCAACAAGGAAAAAAAATCAGTACCACTATCCACTATACACATTTATAGGGTGTAATCATTGCAGCATACAATATAAAACGTAATCATACAGAATATAGTAGAGGAATGATGCCTAAGATGTTGTAAATAAACAGGCCTACCATTAGACAGTGCCAACTATAATTGTAATGTCTTAACTAGAGCTGAAGCATTCTGTGAATCAGACAAAACTCACATATTGACCTATAAATTAATACGAACTAGTAATTTGGAGAGTTTTATTCTGTTATTTTATGTGTGCTTAATCTTAACATCCCCACACTTATGTTGATATGAGCTACAATTCCTACTGCATATTTTCAGAAGGTTGGCTAACCAACGGCTGGAGGGTTTAATTACTATTAATTCATTATGAAACAACAAAGAAACATCAACATAAAATATGAATTAAAGAGTGCAAATATAGGGAACAGATTTCATACGTATAAATAGACAGGATTTTACCCCTCTGTTAAAGAATGAATAATAGCCGATTAGATGTCTTTTATATACCCCTATTGACTTTCAGTAATGTGAAATAAACACATGTGGAATTCAAAGCTTGACACTTTTAAAGTAAACTTTCAAATAAAACTTTTCAAACATCATAAAATACCAAAATTTGGCAGTAACATACACCGCTAATACAAACAAGGCCTCTGATGAAAAAGCTGTACTGACTGGTCAATAAACATTCATCATTTCCTTCTGCGCACTGAAATGTTGTTGCACACAGTGGGACATTAATTGTAAGAATACAAAAAAAAAAAAAAAAAAAAAAAAAGAACAGGGTTAAGTGTTAGTTAGGCACTGTTAGGGTTAGGAATCTGAATACTTTTTGCTTCCATCTGAATCTTCTTTGTTGTGGTGCAATTCTGGTGAGTCATTTTCAGGAGAGTCAGCACTGTAAAGCTCCTCTGGAATACTTGCAGATGTTGGTGTTGTTTGAGGAGTTATTGTCTGACCAAACCCTTGGTAGTGTCCAGATGGAGATGGTGGTATGGATGATGCTGCAGTTATTGGATCCTGAGAAGAAGAAGACAGCAAGCTTGTGTGCTCATTTTGTTCCGGGTCATCATTAAAAAACATTTTTCTGGGTCGGCCCAGTACAGTTCTTCCTAAAAAAAGGAAATAATAAAAAATTGCTTATAATAAAAAGAACAGATCTCATAACATGTTTGAATAAATTATATAGTGAATAATGTACCCCCTACTGTAAATTATAAGGAGATTAGAATTACTGAGGAGTTCCGTGACCATAAAAAAGCACGAGGCTGCAGGTTTCTTCTAATATCCGTATAAATTTCTGTATCATTTATTATCTGTATCCATTATAATTCACCCCTTTTCCCCAGCACTTCAATCTCACCTGTTTAATATACATGATCCCCATTGCTCTACCCCCCCACACACACAAATCACCCTCTGTTGCTTTACCCCCCCCCTTCCCCCCCTCCATTTCTCTAACCCTCACACCCCCATCCCTGCTCCAGCACACCCATTCATCCTATGTCGGTTATTTAATAAAATTTCATCCACTGAAACATGGACCAGGAAACAAACCCCCCTGACACCATATGTTCCTCCCCCTTGCTCTGCATACACACGCTTAACTTCCACCAAACACGAGACAGCTTCAATTCTGGGCAGTTACTGAAGCGGATGTTCCTGTCTGCCACATTATTAAGTCTCCTGGCAGTGAAAGGCTGCTGGTGTAAGCAGGGAACATTCGCAGCTTGTATTTGAATGGTGCTGCAAATGGGAGGGGGTGGGTGCCGGGGTTAGGGGTTGCTGCACGCATCACTTCCTTGTTAGAATCCGATTATAAGGAAATAATTTACAGACGGATCCCATTGGGATCAGCAGGAGGGGTGGATTATAAAAGCTATAAACACACAGTAAATGTCTCTATAAAAACGTCTTGCAATCAGACATCCAATAACAAAATGAATGGGATTTGCAATCGCAAATCCCAATTATTTTGAGATTGCATGTCGGTTCCGGCAGGATTAGTCTAATGTCGTGGGATCGCTCGGTCGGGTAAGTAAAATCTTCCTAATGTATGGACACCTTAAGACAATGCCTTTCCTAAATGGAAACTGTGTCTCCATAAAATTTCCCTTTATTCAAAAGGGCACAATCCTAACTGTACTATCCTGCTGCTGGGACAGCTGCATCATCTGCCCCAAATGTATTCATTTTTAGAGCTAGCCACAAGCCTGAATTTTTTTTCCCTTTCTCTTCCTTAGGTGTCCAAAGGACAGAGAATAAATGCAGGTCTGTAACTAGCTTCATAAAATATAGATTTTTGGGGATGGGGCTTTTTACACAGCTCATCATGTGCAGTGGAAATAGTAAAAGCTGTAAATTTGTCCCTTATTCTAGGGTCCAGCCTGCTGTGCATGTGGTGGTCAAAAAACTTGACTGAATTACACATGGACAACTACTAAAAAATAGGGCAAAGAATATTTTCCATGTTGGTAATTCAGGCAGTCAGTTGGGACAAAATCCTCATTAAATTTAAGCAGAATGCGTAGTAATTGATTAAATGTTTCGGTGTACTATCCATATTGGTAACTCACCCCTACATTCATTATCCTGTGCAGCTGAAAAATCTAGGAAACCAGTAACCCTCCAGATGTTTGGGAATGCTTGAAGTTGCAGTTTTCAAACAACTAGAGGGCTACTGGTTGCCTTTCCCTGATCTAGGGATATTTGAGCAGAACTTCAACCCATGTGTTAATTCTTAAAAATGTTAGTTGATCTAAAGAGTGAAAACAATGAAATATAAGCAATGCATGTATGTTAGATTGCATGTATGTGTAAAGATGAGGTACCGTATATACTTTAGTATAAGTCGAATTTTTCAGGCTTTAAAGTTAGCTTGAAAACTAACCGACTTTTTTTGGGGGGGGGGGGGGGGTTAGAGCCAAATTCTGTGTTAACCTGCATAGAAAGTTACAGGAGCTGTTCTTGCCTTTACAATCGTTCCTGCTTCCTGTAGTCTGGCTGCTGGACTCACTCAGCACTGTCGCTGCTCATCTGGATGTTGTAAATCTGATGGGTCTCCTCAGTTTGGGGCAAAAAACAGCTGCTAGTACAGTGCAAATTACAGCTTGAAACTACAACTCTCAGGTGACATTTTTAACTATTGGTATCAGAGAGTCCTTTACTATATGGGGGTCAGAGGGCCCTTTACTATATGGGGTTCAGGAGAATTGTAAATGATGGTAAGCTTAATTAAAAGTTTACTAAACCTTGCCACTCCACATGATTAGAAACAAACTCCCAGCAACAAAGCATGCTGGGAGTTGTAGTTTCCAAACATCTGGAGTGCCAAGGAATTGGGGGTTACTGGTACTGGATTTGGCTATTACTGAATGGGATTCATGTATGGGAATTCTGCTGTCCATTTAAAGGGCAACTCATTTCTACCTTTGGCTTATACTCGAGTCAATCAGTTTTTACAAATGTTTCAGGTAAAAATGGGTACCTCGACTTATACTCGAGTATATACAGTATGTTTAACTGCATGTACAGAGACGGTAATGGACGAAGAAAAAAACATGGGAAAAATAATGTTCATAAAGATAATGTTATTCTTACCAACATTCCGTACTTGCTCTGATATATCTTCCCTAATATCCGATATATCCCACATAGCAAGAAATGAATCAAAACATGAGCCTTCTTCAGCCTCCTGTACGTATGGCTTATACGTAAAACTGAAATGGTGGGCTACAGCAGCCAGGAACATTTCAACACATATGATAAAGTCCTAAAATAAAAAACAGATAAAAAAATCTAACTATGCATAGAATCACCTGCACCTGTTTCATCCCAAATATGCTGCAGATTTTAAAGGGAATCTAAAATGGAAAAAGTTTTTTTTTTTTTTTAAATTGCCCATTACTGGAAATTATTACCAACTATCACTGTATCATTTTTTGTTGATATGTCTGATTAAGAAGGCATTTTGTTAAGAGAGGGATACTGAAGGTATGCAGCAACACACACACAATTTGTGCTACTTACATGTATTAATTTATAGGTTAATCATGCAAAGTAAGGTTTTCCCTGTTTACATACCCCTTACTTGTTGATTTTGTCAAAACGGAAGGAATTACATTTCTCCTACAGCCTACAGGGGGACCCAGCAACACAGGGGTTAAGTACCCTCACTTCAGGAGCGGACACTTTAAAACTTGAGGCTCCCGTGCTCCTCCCCTCCTATATTAACTCACCAGCACCGGAAGCCTCCTCAGTTTTAAAGTGTCCGCTTCAGGAGTGAGGACCTCTCTCCCCCTCTTCCAGACGAACTTCAAGGAGCCGGTGAATCCTCGGGATACCGGCTCCCCACGTGGGACGCATTCAGCAGAGGCTCTCCTCCTGCGAATGCGGCGGAAGGGCTGGCCATCATGACCCGCGGGTCTAAAATGGCCAGAGCCCCCCCCTTCCGCACGGAACGGCGAGAGCAGCGGTCAGCCGCCGCTCCAGCCGCAGGAGATCCTGGTAGGCTGAGGGAGATCGCTGCGGAATTAGCTGGAGGCGGACCGGTCTTTTCTCCCGGGCTTTTAGGGGGCGGGACTTCCGGAGACTTCCTCTTTCCGGCTGTTCTCTCTGCTACTCAGCCGCGTGTAGCCAGCATCGGGAGTCTCCGTCTCTCCTCATACAGATAAGTTCCCCAGCTTAAGGGGATTCTTTATTTCTTATCTTTGTCTTTAATTTTCTTTCTCCTTGTAAGGAAGACAACTTTGCTCCTCCTTGTCCTTAGTTCTATAGATAGTAGGGGTTTTCAGGTAGTCCTGCAGTCATGTCAAACAAGGAGAAGTCCGCCTCCCGCGCCAAATTACAAAAATCCGCACAAGCTATCTCCTACGTCTGCGCTTCTTGCCAGACTAAGTTGCCAGCCGGTCACTCTGGGCCACTTTGTGACCCCTGCAGTGTTTCCCAGGATCCTCAGCCCGCGCAGATGGCGATGGCCAGTCAAGAGCCTGAGTGGGCTAGGACTCTCCGGGCATCTATTGATTCCATGCCAAATCCACCCGCTAAGTCGGGGTTGGCCCTAGACCCTTCGGGGGCCCCTTCTCAGGAGTCTGAACCGGCCTGGGCCAGATCATTGTCAGACTCCATGTCGGTGCTATCGGCTTCTATGTCACAATTTTTTCAGTCGATTAGTTCCACTGGAGCGACGGCCAGACCACAAAGAGCGGTCAGGGCTTCAGGGCCCATGCCTTCTCTCGCAGTGGAAGAGAGCCCCTTAGAGGAAGGTGAGGAATCGGAAGAAGGAGAACTAGACTCCTTATCTTCCGAGGTGGAAATTCAGACCACATTCACGCCAGAAACGATCGACGATCTTGTTAGATCGGTTCTACAGGTTCTGAATATACAGGATCCGGGTGAACCGGTAGATCCCACAAAATCCCTATTCAGTCGTCCTAAGAAATCGACTGCTACCTTTCCTTCATACGATCAGTTGGAACAGATCGTACTGGAAGAATGGGCATCGCCAGAAAAGAAACTTCACTTTTCCAGAAACTTCCAGACGATGTTCCCTTTTCCTAAAGAGGATGTGGATAGATGGTCTCTGCCTCCAGTAGTCGATCCCCCAGTGGTTAGGCTTTCCAGAGCCACGGCCATTCCCTTGGCAGAGGCCGCCACTTTTAAGGACCCAACGGACAGACGTTTGGAGGGCCTGCTGAGAACATCCTTTGCTGCTTCAGGGGCAGCCCTCAGACCCACCTTTGCTTCGGCCTGGGTGGCCAAAGCGATGGAAGCGTGGCTGGACCAGCTCTATCAAGCGGTGGCGAAGGAATCAGCAGACAGCCACTTAATTGATCTCATCCAGCAATTATCGGATGCGGCCATATATATTGGGGATGCAGCTCTTGAAACTAGCCGTCTCATTGCTCGGTCATCTGCGGCCTCTACTGCGGCTAGGCGTTCCTTAGGAAGTAAGGGGTGGGCGGCAGACCCTGCATCCAAGAAGGCACTGACCAGCCTTCCCTTTTTGGGGCGCCTCCTGTTTGGCCCTGAACTTGAGAAGATTATTGCACAAGCAACTGGCGGTAAGAGTACCTTCCTCCCTCAGACTAGAGCACGTCGTTTTCCATCCTTTCGACGTTCGTCTTCCTTTCGCCCACCCAGAACTTCCCGTTCTACAAATCTCTCAAGACCGGAGGCTACTAACCCCTTTCCTGCACGACAGGGACAAAGACCCTTTACCCCCTGGCCTGCCAAGCGGGGGGGCTTTAAGACAGGGGGCGACAAACACAAGCAGGCATGACTGTCTGCCTCCTCCTTGGGTCGGGGGTCGTCTTCGTTTTTTCTTCAAGGAATGGCAGCTGCCATCCACAGACTCTTGAACTATGGAGGTAATATCCAGAGGCTACCGGATAGAATTCTTTTCTCGACCTCCCCCTCGTTTCTTTCCTTCTCGGATTCCCCGCTGCCTCAAACAGCGCAAGGCCCTAAACAGCTGCGTGCAAGCTCTTTTACTAGCGAGAGTTATATCCCCGGTTCCAGACATTCAAAAGTTCCAAGGTTTTTATTCAAATCTGTTCCTTGTTCCAAAGAAGGACGGAACCTTTCGACCAGTACTGGATCTCAAGGCGCTCAATGGTTACGTACAAACGTTCAGATTCAAAATGGAATCTCTGCGTTCAGTGATCTTGGCGATCGAACCAAACGACTTCCTCGCTTCCCTGGACATTCAGGATGCGTATCTCCACATTCCCATCTGGACCGGACATCACCGTTATCTCAGGTTTGCTATAGGGACCCGACACTTCCAATTCACGGTCCTGCCATTCGGACTAGCTTCCGCGCCCCGGGTCTTCACCAAAGTGATGACATGCCAGGCGGCTTTTCTTCGACTTCAGGGACTCTTCGTGCTTCCTTACCTAGACGACCTGTTGATAAAAGCAGATTCCTTCGACCGGGCTCAGGGTCAGGTATCGCAGTGCATGGCGACCTTATCCAGATTCGGATGGATCATCAATCAGGCGAAGTCTTCTCCAATTCCATCGAAACAGATGATGTTCTTAGGAATGCAGTTCAACACGGCCGATCACAAGATCTTTCTCCCTCAAGACAAGATCACTTCCCTGAGAAACTTAACAGTTCAGACCCTAACTGCCAAGACTCTCTCAATTCGGCAGGCTATGCGCCTAGTAGGAAAGATGGTGTCCTCAGTGGAAGCGGTTCCGTACGCTCTATTTCACCTTCGCCCCCTTCAGAGATATCTTCTCAGTTGTTGGGACAAGTCTCAACAGTCACTGGACTCTTGGATTCGCCTTCCGCGTACGATTCTAAATTCACTGACTTGGTGGACTTTGGAGAACCACCTGTCGACGGGAAAAGCACTCTGTTTCCCTGTTTGGACTGTGGTAACCACGGACGCCAGTCTTCGGGGATGGGGGGCGGTGTGCGACTCTCTCCAAGTCCAGGGTCTATGGAACTCGGAGGAGGTCCAGTTGCCGATCAACATCCTGGAACTGCGAGCGATCTTCCTAGCTCTGTCACACTGGACAGACTGGCTGAAGGACAAGAGTGTGCGCGTACAATCAGACAATGCCACGGCTGTGGCATATATAAATCATCAAGGGGGCACGAGAAGTGCTCTTGCGATGGCAGAAGCTCACAGGATCTTAACCTGGGCAGAGTGTTACGTGCCGGCAATATCAGCAATCTACATTCCCGGAGAATCCAACACAGAAGCAGATTTCCTCAGTCGAGTCACTCTCGATTCCGGGGAATGGGAGTTGAATCCGGAGGTGTTCCTAGAACTGACGCGGAGGTGGGGAATCCCGGACATCGACCTGATGGCTTCCCGACACAATCGAAAAGTTCCGGTGTTCTGCGCCAAAACAAGGGATCCTCTAGCGGTCCTGATAGATGCTCTGGTGGTGCCTTGGTGTTTTCACCTGGGGTACGTGTTCCCTCCGACACCTATGATTCCCCGGATCCTAAAGAGGATCAAACGGGAAAGAGCTCCGGTCATCCTCATTGCTCCGAGATGGCCGAGGAGGGCTTGGTTCTCGGATCTTCTATCTATGTCAATCGAGGAACCCTGGCCTCTTCCGCTAAGGCCAGACCTGCTGGTACAAGGTCCTTTCAGACACCCCGACCTCCACCGCCTCCATTTAACGGCGTGGCGATTGAATCCGCCATACTGAGAAAACGCGGAGTTCCCTCTTCGGCTATTCCGACGATGTTAGCGGCTAGAAAACCTTCTTCAGCTAAGGTTTATTACAGAATTTGGCAAAGATACGTTTTGTGGAGTTCATCCAAGGGATTCCCTCCCTCCAGATTTGTTCTATCCAGAATCCTTAGTTTTCTTCAAAAGGGTTTTGACGGGGGGCTTTCTCTTAGTGCCCTGAAAGGACAAGTTTCAGCCTTATCAATTTATTTCCATCGGAAACTAGCAAACAGGAAGGACATTCAAACCTTCTTACAAGGAGTAGCTCATTTACGTCCAGCGGTCCGCTTTCCAGTCCAACCTTGGGATTTATCGCTGGTTCTGAGGGCACTCAAGAGACCTCCTTTTGAACCTTTAAGGTGTATTCCTCTTTCTCTTCTTTCCTGGAAGACGGTTTTTCTCTTGGCCATTTCTTCTATACGACGGGCTTCGGAACTGGCAGCTCTGTCGGTGGAACCCTCATGTCTAACTTTCTATTCAGACAGGGCGGTTCTCCGCCCTCACGCTTCCTTTCTGCCGAAGGTGGTCTCATCTTTCCACATTAATCAGGAGATAGTGGTTCCGGCCTTCTTTCCTAATCCTTCTTCTTCCAGGGAGCGCGACTTACACTGTCTCGATGTGGTTAGAGCCCTGAAGATTTACTTGGCTCGCACGGAGGGCATACGTTCCTCTCAGGCATTATTCGTTCTCCTGGCAGGACCTCGCCGGGGGTCTCGGGCCTCTTCCGCAACGCTAGCCAGGTGGATTAGATCTACCATTGTCCGCTGTTACTTAGCGGTTGGGGCTGTTCCTCCCCTGCGGGTTACAGCTCACTCTACCAGGGCAGTTGGAGTGTCCTGGGCGGCTCGTCATGGAGCCTCGGTGGACCAGATATGTCGGGCGGCAACTTGGTCTTCAATCCACACGTTTATAAAGTTTTACCGCCTACAGGTATTTACAGAACGGGATACTGCCTTAAGCGGCGCTATCCTTAGAACCGCCGAAGCTTAAGTTTTTCGGTTTAATTTGTCCCACCCTACTTTCCTGTCGGGACTTTGGGACGTCCCCTGTGTTGCTGGGTCCCCCTGTAGGCTGTAGGAGAAAAGAGGATTTTTATGTTTTACTCACCGGTAAAATCCTTTTCTCCTAAGCCGTAAGGGGGACCCAGGTACTTCCCACCCTTCGTTGACATGATTGGCGTTGGCCTGTTGCCTGTTACTTTCTTGTTTCTATTGTTTCCTATCTTTCGCTCCCTCTTTGGGACCAACTGAGGAGGCTTCCGGTGCTGGTGAGTTAATATAGGAGGGGAGGAGCATGGGAGCCTCAAGTTTTAAAGTGTCCGCTCCTGAAGTGAGGGTACTTAACCCCTGTGTTGCTGGGTCCCCCTTACGGCTTAGGAGAAAAGGATTTTACCGGTGAGTAAAACATAAAAATCCTCTTTTTCTCTTTGGCTATTGGGGGACCCAGACATTGAGGTAGGTTTAATTTCCTTCCAGAAGCTTTGCCTCAAACTTTCTTGTTACCCAATGACAGGCAGTTCTCTAGCTTTAAAAGGTTGCTCCAACCCCATGCCCACTTTTTTTTTGTCCCTCCTGTGACAGTGCATGGCTCTCCTCCAAGCGTCTTTAAATGATCAGGGTCGTTTTGCCATTCCCCTGTTCATCAGACCATTATCAGAAATTCTTGCATAGGATGATTGGTGGGGCTGTCAGCATGCCCATTCTCGTCTTCTGCCAGTCTACATGATGCAGTGACGTCATAGCACGCAAAATTTTAAAAATACTACCTTTTTTGCAGAAAGGAGCTCAACACTGCAAACAGTCTGTTCTGCTATCTCCTCTTTCCCTGCTGTGCTGTTGGTTTACCTGTGCTTTTCTAGCGCTGTTTTAGATCTGCTGCTGCTGTATGCTGTAAGTAACTGACTTTAGTGTGTTTAACTGGGTAGAAATTCTGTGATCCACTAAGTATTTCATTATTTCCTCTTTCAGCGTTTTTCATGAGTTCTCAAAAAGACATTGATCTGGTTTTCAACCTTTTAAAGCTAGATAACTGCCTGTCATAACAAGAGAGTTAACCCATTAATTTCCACTGCCATATTCTGGACCAGTAAAACGAAAATCTTGGTAAGTCTAAAAAAGATTTTCTGCTATTTACTTACACTGTATCAAAAACTTACGTTTTTACCGTATATACTCGAGTATAAACCAAGGTTTTCAGGCTGTAAAATCAGCCTGAAAACCTGACCTCGGTTTATACTGGGGCCCATTACTTACTGTAGTAGTCTCACTATACGGTCTCACTGCCTGGCACCAAGTAGCGAGCGAGTGCCAGCTGGAACACTACAGTAAGTAAGTGATGTCCATAATTTTAACACAGCTCACAGTCCGTCCTGGATATCAACAGGATTTCCAGGTGCACCACAAAAAATCTTGCTGGATTTGTAAGGAAGCAGCCAATAAGGATCCACGCCATTGCATATGTCACGTAACCTTGCTAGCGTGAGATGATTGAGGCAGTGCTGCTGTAAGCGGGAGAGAGGGAAGTTTGAAAACCACAGGAACAGTTCTCAGCCCAGCTTACGGATTTACTGTTGGACATTTATGGGGCTTCGGGAGACATACTGAAGGAGACCCACTCTCTGGAATGTGTGGAATGCGAGAATGCTGCTCCAGTTCTGGCTGTTAGGTGATAACTCTTGAGAGGCTGGCACTGTGACTGACTCTTCCTGTCAGTGAAGACACCAAGGTTTTTCTTTTTTATTTGGGGGGTCTCCAATCACTATACTGCACACTCTGTCTCTGGGGGTAGGGGGAGTCTGGGGGTCCAGACAAAAGTGCACACTGTCTTACACCACCACTGTTAAATTAGCCTCCTGTTACCTGAAGTGTCAGGGCTAGCTGCAATGCACAGTGTATCTTTACAGGACTTGGTGCTGTTCTATCAATCTGTCCATCCATCCGTCCGTCTATCTCTGTATCTATAGGAGTGGCTATAGGATACTTGTACTTTTGCTCAAAGCAAAAAATCTACTCTTTAGCAATAATTTACTTCTTTTAGCTGAACAATTAATTTAGACAAACAATCTCCTTAAATAAGCTGAACAATTTAGTAAGAAAAGCAAAAAGGCTGCACTTCCGGAAATTCATAACTTTACTGCACATACACAGAACACATCATCATCTATTGCATTTCGGGACCAATTTAATAGTAATAGAGAATTCTCTTTATCAGGGTTGTCCAACCTGCAGCCCTACAGCTGGTTGAACACAAATTCCAGCATTTCCTGGCTGCACTTAGTTGGAAGTTGTATTTTTCAAACATTTGGAGTGCCAAAGGTTTGACACCTCTGCTCTATATTAAAGGCTCGATCTGTATTTTTAATATGAAGTTCATTATTTTTTTTAACATACCTGTAGACCTGTAGCTACATCTTGAACTTTTTTCCACTCCCAAGTTTTTGAAATAATACCAGCCTTGACCAAGATTGCTATAAATACAGCTTGCCTGTAAGATTAAATCCACAGTTAAGTAACATATGTATTAAGGGATACTGTGATTTTAAGCAAATTATTATGGATTTATATTCCATGGTGTTTTACAAATACATCAATACATTTACATGTGTCCCTACCCTGAAGAGCTTACAATCTAAGCACTATTTCACACACATACAGTAACTGATCAGTATGTCTTTAAAATTGTAAAGGAAACCAGAGGGCCTGGAGGAAACCCACACACATACAAACTGCTTGCAGGTGTGTCTAAGGGAGGATTTTTGGTGTAACCATTGAGTAACTACTGAGCCACTATGCTGCCCTAACTAAAACAACTGATAAAATAATAAGTGTTTATTTATTTAGAAAAGTCAGGGGCCACAAAGCAATGCATGCCCTGTTCATCCATCCAGAGGTTAGCTGCAGAAAATTATTTTCTCCCCATTAATAAGAATAATTTAGACCACAGCAAACAGTAAAAAATTATTTCTAATCTATGTATTGTACAATAGATTAGTGTTCAACAAAAGGTGCTCTATACTGTTCTTATGAACATAGAAAAAGAAAATCTTAAATATGAATTATGTATGGTATGTCACTAGTACTAGATGATTTTCATGCTGGAGAAGCTGTCCCCTGCAAAAATACTGAAAAAGTTAACATTAAAAAAACCCCAAAATTTTCAGTAAAGTTCAGCCTAAAATACGCTTTACTTACTGTTACTTGTAAAAGATAACCAGGTACAGACACTTGTACACAGATTACCAATGTCTGGGGACACTAAAGTGAAAAAAAATACTTGCCTTTTCTATATTTTTAATGCTGCCAGGAACTTGATCTCTTTTTGCTCTCACAGGGAAAAGGTGGTGTACCGTGTTAGCCAGTCAAAATGTTTACAGTGTAACCCTTTTGAAATAAAAAATAACAAAAGTGGATAACTAAGATAATCATATCAAGCTTTCAGAACATTCTAGTTCCTTTTTCAAGCTGAATACAATGAAGCTGTGGTGCTCTCGGATATTTGGCTCATAGTTCAAATAACCAAAAAAAAAGGAATATCAGGGTGGAAGGTGATAAAGTAAAAAGGGGTCTGCAAAGGACAAACAGATAAGGTACAAGATAATGTGGATCAAAGTGGCTGATATAAATAGTGGTAAGTTACTGAAGTGTGAAGTGAAAGGAATTCCATGTAATTAACTGTCCCAATGTCTCTACAGATGATTGCATTTCTGTCTTGATGCTGGCAGTTCTTAATCTATATAGTAGAATGTTCTGAAAGCTTGCTATGATTATCTTAGTTAGCCAATAAAGGTATCACCTTTATACCACTTTTGTTATTTTTGCTCTCTCCTCATGTCCTGTTCAGCTCACTCCTAGTTATTATGCATTTCTCCTTTCTCTGTATCCACCCCCTCCCAAAACTGAGGCACAGCTAGAGTGTAGAGCATGTGCAGTGGAGATGATCTGTGCCCTCATACCGCCAATAGCATTCACCCAGTGATTTTGTGTTCTAGTAAATGTGAAACTGCTTTGCTATGGGAAGGTAAGCAGCACTGGCAGCTGTAATAACTGCTTGAATCAAGTGAGATTTTCATTTAGTTGTAGGAGTTTAAAGGGGAGTGTGTGTGTGTGTGTGTGTGTGTGTGTGTATGGAGTGGCTTTGGAATTGATTTATTTAGGTACAGTGCTACATTGGGACTACAGTAACACAGACAGCAGCTACAGACGGCTATATGCTTATTCCTTTTCGTGATCTTAATGCTGAATCAATTAGCCATGCAGTGACAGAGAAGCTTTGCTTTAAAGGACAATTATACTTACCTCCTCTCTGCTCCTCTTCTTATATCTATGCTTTGTACCTAAACTGCTAGGTCCTAATCCATGTGCCCCCTCTGTTGGCAGCAAGCATGCACGCTATAGCTGTACAAGGCAGAGAAGCAGTCGGAGATTTCAGTGTGGTCGTTGTGGATCGTGCAAAATTTAAGTTTCTTCTTATCTTTGTTCTTGGACCCTGCGCTATTGATTGAAGAACGGGAGTTAAGGCATAGCTCCTTAACCACCCGGGGCTTCTATCAATATATTAAAGGAATAGTTCACTTTGAGAGTAAACTATTCCTTTAAAGTGGGTGTTGCTCCAATTTGTAGGGTCTGTGTATGAGTGTCTGTACTCAGTTATGTGTTATATATTTCATTACTCCAAGGAGTACGGTACGATAAAATTGATGTTCCACAAGTTCATATATTAGTATTTAGTGCACCACTTTGGTGTGCAAAGAGCTGTCTATCCAAGGAGTTATTTATGTCTTCATGTGTGAAGGAATGGGTAAGATGTGTGAAGTGTGATAGTGAAAAGAACTGCTAGGTTTTCTGTACTGAATGATTTTAGTTATTTCACACAGGAAAATATTTGGTTTGAAATAAATAAGAAGGGGAAATGACATCATTCTCATCTGCTGTTTCTAGGCTACAGTCAGAAAATTGGTGTAGCATTAACTTCTGGCACTTTTTTGGTTTTGACATACAGCATAAGGTATAATAGGAGTGAAACGTAAAGAGCGCGATTCACAGTATAATGAAGATATACTGTAGTTTGTTATATATACTCACCAAAAAGAGGCAAAGACAACCATTTTCACACACAGAAACTTGCCAACAGGTTGAATTGGGTTCAGTTCTTCTTTCAGTACTTTATAAAACAGAACAAGGCAATACATAGCAAACTAGTAAAAAAAAAAAATCCAAGTGAATGCCAAGTGGACTAGCATTGAACAACAAAATTATTGTACAGCTCAATGTATAAACAAACATTAAAGGATATCTCCACTGGTAAAATTATGTTTTGCTATTCAGTTTAATTGAAGAACAGGACCTGCAAGAGCTAGGAGAGAAGATTCAGAATTTACCCAATCTCTTGCTTCTCAGCCGCAACCTATGACAGGTCATGACAAACTTTGCATTCTATGCAAAGTTCGTCATGCTCCTCCGATCTCTCGCAGGAGGAGTGAGAGATCGGGTAAGTTATGAATCTTCTCTCCTGGCTTCAGTCCCACTTCTGTCTCAGGGGCATTTCTCTCTTTACCGTGAGCAGCCGCTGGAGAGGCGGTCTATGATATGGAGTCTTATAATAATAAGTTTTGAAGGTCAAGCAAATAAGATGGTAGAACAATTCACCCAGAGGGGTTATAAACGGCCCTTACTAAACAAAGCAAGAGCTAAAGCAAGAAAGAAAAACAGAACAGATCTACATAGAGACCGAAAAATGGGGGAGAAAAAAGAACAACCCATACGCATAATTTCGAAATACAACTCAAAATGGGAGGAACTAAGAAGTGCCTTCAACAAATATTGGTACTTATTAGCAGAAGACCCCGACCTGAACGTAGGTGCAAGACCGACAATAACAGCAAGAAAAGCTCCTTCCCTAAAAGATATGTTATGTAAGAGTCACTTTAAAAATGAAGACGAGAATGTATCAATAGAAGGATAGCTAGGAGTTACAAAAACAGTAGGAAACAGAAGATGTGGGAAATGCAATGTATGCATGTATAATACTCAAAGGAAAGATTTTGCAAATAAATGGGGCAAAAAGTATGAGGTGAAACAACTAATAACATGTCAATCAACGAATATGATTTACATAATAACTTGCAAATGTGGGAAATCATATATTGGAAAAACGAAAAGGACATTGTCGCAGAGAATACAAGAACACGTTAGAGCAATTATTAACAAGGAGGAAAAAAGGAGTAGCGTAGCTAAACATGTAATTCAACAACACGGTGGAAATCCATATGTAATAGGATTTGGAGGAATAGAAAAAGTGTCCTTAGGAATAAGAGGAGGAGACATAGAAAAAATTCTACTCCAGAAAGAGTTAAGGTGGATATACCAAATGGGGACACTAAGCCCAAATGAATTGAATGAAGATAACAGCTTTAAGTGTTTCTTGTAATTTCGGACGTTTAATGGAATGAAGATCCATATAACCATCAAAATATGCAGAAATAAGATTCTTTCAAATCTTATTCAAGTAATTCAAAATTCAAGTAATTGATAGTAAGAGCTTGCTTATATAGTAATGGTAAACAAACATCTTAGGTTAGAATAGATGCCCTAGGTCTATAACGTATAAATTGATCAAGAAAGTATAATAATGAATGGGTAATAACAAACCAATAGGAGGATTAAAGATTATGTTCTCCTCTATACTACTATATAAGGTAATGCACAGTTATAACACTAACTACAGTACACTCTGAAAACCACAGGTGGAGCTTTATGATGCACTAGCTTAAAAAAGGAGGAGTACACTATGCACGTTACGCCCTGACGAAGTCACATGTTAGTGACGAAACGTACGTCGGCTGGTTCAATGGAGGAAGACATCTGATGCACGATCGTGTCTAGAGACGCGAACGCTATTCCTAGGCAGAGGACTTGCATGGTTGGAGACACAGAAGGACGTCAAAGGATAAGTGTGGGGTTGCTTGGCATGCAACGGAGGGTCCAGTAATAAGTGGGTGGAGAATTTGTACACCTATATTTAATGCCGCGAGGGATAAGCTCTTAAATCCTTGGACAGTGGTAATACAGGCTTCAAGAGGTCTGAATATAGCGACTAAATGACACAATGTTCAAAGTTACGGGCATACTATTTGTGTTATACAATGTAAGGCATGATATATTTCATCGTATAAAATAAGGATCAAAACAGAAGTTATGTACTAGAGGTCCCGATAATACAGCCATTGTAGGTCCTTGACATTTACATGCAATATAGTGTGAGACCCCCGTAGCTACCATAAATAGCGTCCGAATAGACACTATCATTATTTGAATTGATTTAATCTATAGTCTGGATCATTTTCGAAAGTAGATGTGATATAAGTCCTTTTAATACATGCAATATAAAGCAAATCGACATGACATGCTGAATAATATAGGATATGTGCGTGATATGACTGAATCATTTGAACATCCTCCATCACTTATGTTTGTTGGTGTGTTTTAGGTGTTTTTAGGGGGGTATTTATGTATAGTATATAAGAGTTGAGACATCTTTATTTAAAGTCAATTTCACTAACTAGGAGAGAATTTTGTGGATATATTGTAATTTAAATAATGCCTAATTGACATGGTAGGCCTATATTATGTTTGATAAAACCGTCAGAATGATGATACTGTGCCTATAAGTCGTTGAGAGCGCAGACGAGGGCACTACCCTGTTTAGTATGATATATACTGTTGGGTATGATATCTGAACTGACGTAGAAGTGTACAACTGGTTTGAGCAAGTCTATAATATCAAAGTAGTCTTATAATAAGTGCTCAACTAAACTCTTTCTTAGACCAACAGACTTCCATAAATAAAGCAGTGACTTACATATTTCACCTGTACATTAAGGCAGGCAAAAAATTTTTCATCCCTTCTAATCTATACACTCAAATCAGTTAAAAAAAAAAAAAAATCAAAAAAAAAATCCATGTGTCTTCTATTTGATGGATGGTCCAGCAATATCACGCAGTCTATCGAACAAACACTTGTATTTCAACCTTGGATACTTAAGCAGCAAGCATGCTATAAAACTTAATACTTAATACTATAAAACTTAATACTTAAGCAGCAAGCATGCTATAAAACACATTTTGGCAATAAGCTCATTTGCCAAATTCAGGACCAAGACAGAAGTTTGGATTTTTAGATCAGTGGGTAACAACCCCAAGCAGCCAATTATGGTGCAGTCTGTGATATGGAATCTTATAACATATCATTTCACCACAAATAGTCCTTAGTAAATGTCAAACTCTGTAATGGTGCTATGAAATTCATATGTAGGACCATTATAACGAAAAAAAAAAAAAATTAAATTAAACTTGCACAGTGAAATGTCTTTTTCATGGAGCAAGAATTGTTCTCTAACTGGGAGGGGAAGAGACAGGTATATTTTTATGACATATGGCTTGGCATGCAAAATGTTGTTAAATGTAAAGAAATGTAATGTTCCTACCAGTTGTGATGCATTGTTTATTATAACCAAATAGGTCCAGGCATTTTTTAAGCTAAAGTCTCCTTCTCCATATACTCCGGAAAGCTGACATATCCTGAAAAGACAGAAGTATAACATATTTTACTATATACTTTCAACATTTCATTATATAATGTCATGTTCACAATCTGTTGTAACATTGGTTACCATATAGGCAGCATCTGTACTCCAATACAAATGGACCACTCCCTCTGCTAAATATCTCCTTGTTCTGTTTATGTTTGTATAAACTGTTTATTATTCAAATTCATACATGCCAATTCAACAGTATAAAATTGAATGTCGCTGAACAGCTTTATCATTCATGTTATTGTATATTAATATCATGTACAGCTGTTATAAATACTGATGTATTGGTTTCTAAATAAAATAAATAAAAAAAAAAAAATATATATATATATATATAATACCTAAGTTTTTGAATAAACACGCTTGCTGAGAACTAAGACCTGTGAGTGCCTCCACCGTTTTATACATTATATATATATATATATGATCACCCTGACACATCCTTCCACAATGATACGGATATTTGTTGCATTTGCATTAAAGGTTGACCTGATGGGGGTAATGAGTAAAGACATATTAAATTCCTTTAGTATTTTATGAGCAATTCATTTTTGAATTTTTTTTAAATTTTGAATTTAAACATATTGTGGAATTGGATGAAAAAAATGCTGTTTAAAAGTTTCATCTGTCTGCAAAACTACATTTGTTTAAAAAACATTTCTTATTACTTTTTAAGATAAAATGGTTTTAACCTTATTTGTCCAGAAGCATTTACTAAAAGATGAGTACTGTAGGATAAGGCGATACCTTTTTATTATGGATATATATAAAAAAAATTATCCTACATTACTTTTTAACATATTTAACCTCAGTAGCACAAACAGTATACTTCATTGTAAAATTATGATCTTTGCTATTTATACACAGTAACTGTTCTTGATCAGATAGTATTGAAATTTGTTGGGGAAATTGTTTTTAAATCTTGTCAGACTCCATATTGTCTTTTGCCAGAATGCAACTGTTTAAGTACATATAATAAAGCTTTGTGGCATTATCATTTTTACTTCTTCTTATTGTTGGATAACTACAATGAATAATACTGCAAACATTTCAAGAAAGGTCTGTACATTTTTAACTGCTGATTGCAAAGAGAAACTGTAATCACATTAGAAAATAAGGGCATACTTACAAAGCAATTACAGTTGTTACTGGCCGAACCACAGTATATTGAAGCACACCCAGCTTACATCTAAACAACAGTACACTGCAAAAGAAATCAAATACATTTTGAAAAACTGTATCCAGAAAGAATAGCTTGAGTACAGGCTACTTTCCTTAACAAGCACATTCCTCCCACTTCCTGCTTCTGATTTGAGCCTTGTGCTGGTTGGCTGTGCTATCCTTTTCAGTGTCACCGATCAGTATAAGGGGTTGCAGATAACCATTACTAAGAGCAAATCATATTTAGGTAGCAGGACAGGTGATTAGCAGAAGAATGGTAATATGCCCAATTCCTAGTCAACATTTTTCACTGGTTTCTGTGGCATACTAGTAAAGGGGCCCTGATCTTAGGTGATTTTTAATGGAGTTGTGTTATCCTTAAAAGTTAGGGTTAGGTAAAAGACTGCTTTCTTGCCTTGAAATCAAACCCTAGATCACTTCTCTAGGGACATGCAGTCACAATTTATGGTCTAAAAAGGTCAATGTTTTTGCTTACAGTAGCTTCTTTACACCATCTTTACTCGTCACATACTAAGCATCATCAGTTTACAGTAAAATAGAAATCAGACATAGTTTTCTAATACTAAGACATGCAAATATGCTTCTGTTTTTCCTTTGAGAACGGAGTAGTGAGGGGAATGTAACTGATAATGTGCATTTTTCTTATAATCCAACCATTCTTTCCACAGAAGGGTCAAACAAGAAGAAAACATTAACCCTTTATAGCATCTTACTACTCTTACTTACTGCCTATTAAAAACACAAAATGGGTGTTTTGAAAGAATGAAACAGTCTACACACACAAAATAACTTTTGGTTTAAAGTCCAGCAAAAATAACATTTAAAAAGCGTAACCGATATGGTATAGCACATCTAAGATGTATTGTAGCAGGCATTTTAGAGAATGCACAGTAGACGAAATTGAATGTCCTTCAAATGATAGTACAGAGCTCAATAGCATGTTCAAATAGTCAATCATAAGAGTTGGCCTGTCTGAGTTCTCATTTATGGGAAAGCCTTATAATATATAACAGCACATTTTTTGACCAGTACACTATCAGTCTGCTGAATGGAATGTACAACTCCATTTAGTCAAGTTTTTTTCATTATAGTTTGGCACAGTCCATGTTAATAAATAATTTGTTGCTGGTATATCCTGGTAGATAAAGTTTAGCTACCTGACAATTCACTATTGGCATTGCTGAAAATGTTAAGGGACCCAAACAGTATTTCAATATTGTAGGATTGTCAGGCGGTGTGGGGCTGATTTCTCTATCTGGTGTGCTGCAAAATATTAATTGGCCCAATACCTCGATTTACGGTTGTATGTATGGGCCCCAAAAGTGAGCACATTAAATTAGAAGTTTTTTTGAAGGATTTCAAAATGAAATGTAGATTTTACCTGTGTATGTTTCTAAACCAATGGTAGGAAGTTCTAACTGTTTTAGTAACAGCAGATTTTCTCATTTTATGTGCATTCCATAATCAATGCTGGGGGGGGGGGGTTAAATATAGACAGCGGATTTTTGACTTGTGTCGACGGGGGAGAGGGGGATTTGTGTGGATATGTGGGCACTCTATATTACATTATTATTGAGCCTCTTTTTTTTATTATTAAAACAGACATGTACTATGTAATGCTATTTGTCTGTGACATTAGACTGTCATGACAGTGCTATATGGAGCACTGTCAGATATACCCATGTGCGCCTCGGCTATTTCCTGGTGGTTTCACTTCACTGTTATTATTACAGGAAATAGGGAATTATGTAGGGTTGCAGGAATGGGAATGGGGGGGGGATTATTATATTACAGGAATGTTTAGTATGGGGGTGCAGCACACTGTGAGGCATACAGAAGTGCATGGTATTTTGCATGGGGGTCCAATAGCATGCTTGAGGCACAATGTGCAGGAGTTTGTGTATAGTACAGAAAAGCAGAGTTTGTTTATTATAATGTTCAGGTGTGTGTGGCACAGGAAAGTGCAAGGTTTTGTCTGCATGGCAAAATGAAAAATGATTTGCCCATTCCTATTCTATATACCACACTGCTTACAGCTAAGAATGTTTTCATATATGTGCACTATATTACCCAGTTTATGCAGACGATGTATGTGCACACACCAGTGCATAGATTACAGAAAACATTTATTGAAAGATGAACGCACACATACCCACCAACCAAGCACATACACAAAAATATATAACCACACATAGGCAAACATGTACATATAAAATGTTAACTGTGCTCGTGTGTATTTAAAACATTCAATCAAATATACTCCATTAAAGGGATACAACACTCCCAAAATGACCATTGCTTTTTTTAAATGTATAACCTGCTCCTGTCTCCATTAGAATTATACATTTAAAGGGACAGTTCAGTGGAAATTATCAATATTTGTTAAATTTGTTTAGTTTGTGTAATGCCTTTTTAGTTATTCTACATATTCTCTCCCATTTTGAAAAAATCAGTTGATTTCATACCCTTTGCTATTCCCTGCTGTTGACATTAGTGAGCTGACATTTCAGGTTCTGTAACGGGCCTTCTTCTTCCCAGGATGCACCACTTCCTTGGAATGTTCCTAACAATAATTTCTACTGATTGGCTGTTGGACGGGTAAAAGTTGCTCAGATCTCTACTGAGCAACTGAATCAACCCAGGCGCTGGGTCAAGGGCAAGACCATAACGTCTCTACTAGGGGTCCTGCAAACAGGAAGTCGGTATTTCGGTTGCATTTATTTATACAGAGACACAATGCTGAATGGGTAGATTAAGGTCATTGGGATGAAAAAATTCTGCTCTTTTTTCTGAAAAGCACATGTATTTGCACTGAACTTCCCCTTTAAATGAGAAGTGTTCATTTTATGAGTGTAATGCTCCTTCAAAGTGTCCTTCCTCATATTTTTTTTATTTGTTTCTATACTTACTCTCCCATTGCCCAAACAGGACAACAGCATAAAGGAGGTAGATGCTTTTGCTGGTCTTTGGCTTCAAGTACTAGTGCAAGATTCGGACAACGATTTGTTAGGTAGTTCAAAAGAAAAATCATGAAGTTGTAGATAACATAAGCTTCATAGCATTCGCGGCACGTGTCAACATAAATTGCAATGTCGGGATATTTCAGAGCAATCCACTGTATGGCCATTGGTAAGCAGAGACAATTAAAAGAAAAAACAACAAAACAAAAGAACACATAGCTGTTAAAATAAAAAAATTGAAAGTCTGTGTTTTCTTGAACCCAAATGTTAAAGACAATGCCCAAGATAAACACACATTTTCCCTCACAATTAGTCCAGAAACTGCTGATGTATCACTAGTATTTTAATGTGGCAGAGCCTTCTGTTAACAGAAGTTTTTCACAATCTCATGCTATAAACTAGTACTGCCCAACTAATCAGGAAAGTGGGCAGAGAAATGACAAGTTACTCCTTTATTTTCCTGTGGCCAATGCATATGTCCAGAACTACTGGACATGCAATGCAGCCTAAAGGTATAGATAGAACATGGCAGTCTCTCTCTACAGTCCATTGATAAAAACATGTTTACAATGTCCTGTAATATGCATTATCTTTCATAAATGGACATATGCATTAAATTTACATATATAAAAAACAAATGATAAAGCACATTTCCCCATGTTCTATTTGTCAGAGCAGCCACTGTTTTTTTGAAAGCAGAAAAGTTTGGCAACATGCAACATCATACACAAATGCTAAAATTAGAAATACAAAACATCACTTACACTGTCTACGCTGTAAATAGGCACCATCCACAGTATTCTGATAAAAAATGAAATAGCTCAGTAAAATATTAAAAAAGGTTAATATTAATAAAAGGCTAAAAAGGTTATTAATTATTAAGTTGCTATGTAACATTGAAAGTTTGTTACCTTATTATTGGTTTTTGCAGCTCAGGTTGTGTATAGTGAACTAAATGTTGTAAGATTCCCCAAAGAGATATTGGTATTGTCATAAGTACAAATATCCCAGCAATAAACCATGCCTTTGTGTGTACACCAACCTGCAATACAGAACATGAAATTAAAAAATACACTGATCATATCAAAGTTATAAAACAATGTTGAGAAACATAAACTTTCATGAACAGTTATCTTAATAGAGAGTGCACCTTTTTCACAAAGAGTAGACTTAATAAAGAAGATCCATAATCAAAAAGTCAAAACCACTCATTACTGGCATTAGCAGGTAGCAGTTTATATTCCTGATTTTTTTTCTGCTTTCTGAAATTACAAACATAGATTAAGGCCACACTAGCATGTTTTTCACGCATTTTCGCTCGTTTTTTTGCCCGTGATTTTCGCCAATATGGAAATCTGTTGCGCATGCGTTTGTGTGCATTTTTTACACAAATGCATGCGGTTTTATATTATATTTCAAAAACACATGCACACAACGCGCAATTGCGTGCGCGATTGTGCATTGTAGTGGGGCCTCAGCTGACACAGTAGCGTGTATGAAAGGTGCAATCGCAATGCAATGTGTTCAGTGTTTTTGCGAATATTCTGTTATCGGAGCACATGCGATCTGCACAAAAAACAGTGATCACATGTGCTCCGAAAACGGTAGCATCACATACTGTGTGGCCACCCACATTAACATGCACTGACATGCGAATCTTACTTACTTAACGGATCGCAAAACACATTCAGAAGCACCTGAGAATCGTGAAGGCTGTGGCCACACCACACATGATAAATCGCATGAAATGTGCAACAGCACAGCCAACAATACGTTAACAGATTGCATGTGATTCACAAAAAAAAAAAATCTGTGATTTCATGACCTTAAAAAACTGATTACATTGCAACAAACACAGTGTGGCCACCCACATTGTGAAGAGATTCTCATGCGCTAACAGATCGCGCAATGTCAATGTGCGTAAGAAATGTGCAAGTGTGATCTAGCCCTTAGTGTACAGAAGACAGCACAGTGGCTCAGTGGTTAACACTAATGCCTTGCAACGCTAAAGTCCTGAGTTCGATTCCACATCTGCAGAAGTTTGTATGTTCTCCCCGTGCTTGTGTGGGTTTTCTCCAGGCACTCTGGGTTCCCCTACAATCATAAAGACATACTGATAGGTTGTATGTGTCAAATTAATGTGTTTAGATTGTAAGCTCTTCAAGGCAGGGCCTGATGTGAATGTATACATGTAATTGTAAAGCGCTTTATAAAACCACAATAATAATAATAAGACAGGATAGTAAGGGACCATGATGGAAAACCACAAACATCAGACGGAGTGAAGAAAAGAATAATGCAAAGAAGTGCAAAAGGTGATAGTAGGGTTCAAAGAAAAGGAGGTTAATAGAATATAAGAAATAAGGGAGTGAACCAGACACATGATAATACACCCCAGTAATGACAGGCAGACAATTAAAATAAAGCTGTTCCTTTACTATACTTATCCTAAGGTAAACAGTATAAATTTAAATGGCTGCCCTCTGGTATAGTTTAGATTATTACACATATTTAAAATGATGATTTCCATACACCAAGTCAGTACATGTTTACCTCCATTTTCTGGAGTTTCCAAATACATAGTGGAATTCCTATAATGAGCCCCACAATATAGAGCAACACAACCAGTGGACGGATCCACCTTCTCCAGTTGCCACAGGTACAAGGCATTATGACCCGAGACCAAGGCTTAACGGTCAGAACACTGCACTTATCAAGGTTCCCTTACAGCTACAGAACATCCTGAATCAGTCCCATTTGTTTACAGCTACAGCTGTCTGCCACTTCCGCCCATCTTTCTGAAGCAGTTTCCAGGGGGAATGTAGTGCCCCGCAGGATGCCGATAATTGCACAATGTGGCAAGTCACTAAATCCAGTTCACACTGTAGTTTACCGACATCGGCAATACAAAGTCATCATACTGCCAAATACTTCCGCATTGGCGCACTAGTGGCGACGAGAGGTCATGTGACATGTTAGCTGACGAATCAGACGCGTCAACAACAACCTTGGAACTGTTTCCACTTGTTGCTGAGGGAATTGAAGGGATATAGGGCTATGTTATCTGAATGTTCTATTTGATGGATGTTTGTCATCCCTCTTCCTTCTACCATCATTAAAAGTTTGCTCAGTGTAACCAAAAGGCTCTTCTGATGTTTTTGTTTCAGTACACTTATCCCAACTGGGGATTAGAGTCCAGGGATTCTCAAACCGTGTAGTTTTTTCCCAGATGTTTTGAAAACTACAGTTCCCAGCATTCCTCAACTACAGGGGGAAGCCAGGGAATTTTGGGAGTTGTAGTTTTTAAACATCTGGAGGCACACGGTTTTGGCACAAATGGTGTGCCAAAATTCGACATCCCTCTCTGGTAGAGATGGGACCCTGGATCTAGCGGTGTGAGGGGTCCTAGGACCAATCCATTATATTTTCTTACTCTCCACCGTTCCCCTTAGGTACCTTATTGAGAAATGCAGAATTGCACAGAGCTGTGCTAAGTTTACTTCGTTTTCCAATCCCTGCAGCTCTGTTATGGGGCAATGTTGATGGAAATGAATTTGCCCTTAGACAACTTTTACTTTACGAATTCTTGTTAGAATCACAATATTAATAAAAACTAACATGGAGCAGCATTACCACAAATATCTACACAGATAACACTTTATTTGTAAAATAAATTTTGATTATATGTTTATAATCATAAAAATGAAAAACATCTTATCATAAACATGCAACTAAACCCCCTATATTTGTATTGGATGCCCTAGTACAGCTATTTTGATATTGTATGTCAAAAATTGTATTGTATTGTATGTAAATCAGCAACCTTTTAAGGTCTTTCAGCATTGTTGATTAGACAAAGGAATGATGTATCAGTGCAACATCTAACTACAATAACAGCATTTATATGTGTATATACAACCATGGAGAACTGTTTTATTCAAGAGGTGTAGCAAATTGATATGAAGTTTTGTTTGTCACACTTGATTTTTTATTTAAGTAGGAAAATTGTTAAAATAATGAAGGTCTACAAAGAAATATTCATATTTATGCACCCCATATTTATTGCACCCCTATATTATTAGTTGGTAAAATGTTTTAAATGCACCAGCACTCATACAATAAATATATAGGGTCATGATGGTAGACATTTTAAATTTTAGTCAGATCAGTAGCACTTTTACTATATGTAATTATAATTTTGCCTAAGGAGTGCTCCTAGAGCTGCTTTTTGTGTATCAAGCCTGTTATGCAAAAGAGAGGGGTCTGGGTAAAATAGAAAAATTGAATAAGAAGTGTACAGATATACATAAAAGTGAGGCAAATATGGTTAAAAACACTTAACATTTATTTCCATTTATATCTGCTATAACTGAGTTTAATAAAAGTGCATTTTTTTTTATTTTTTTTCTTTGTTACTTGGATTGTAAGTTTATATGGCAAGTCTTTAAGGCACTGCAGTGTATTTCTTCTATTATATACTGTATTAAAATGAAATATTAACTTGTGTAATATAGTTTCATGCACTGACAAATCCTTCTTTTAATAAGCAGTTCTTAAATGCTTTGGCCAACTTTGCCTTGCAGAAATAACCTCTATACTTATAGATTTTCTAAGGATAACAAATCTAAGTATACAGCGTCTAATGCTATGCTATTTTTTGGTGAATCCTGTATATGTGTTAGAGTGTCATCCAAAACAATGATTCATGTCCGTGAAGGCCAACAATATTCTGTACAAGGTTTTAATATTTTATATTATCTATCAGTATAGAGATATTTATAATGTATCATATTTTTGTTGCCTGAGCATTCTGATATCATACATGGTACTCCCTATTTAAAGGGCATGTCCACCCCCAAAACTATAATCCCCCCAACTACTGGCTTCATCATGTAGTGTAGTGTAATACTTACCTCACATCCCAGCTCCATAGGGTTCTCCTGTAGTCCCCCCCCCAAAGTGCCAAAAACTGCCCACCAGGAGGCTAGCAGGGCTCTGCCTGCTACCTGGCCTCAGGTCGATTTTTGCCATGCGTACTGCAGCTCTTCTCCCCCCTCCCTCCCCCTTCCTCTCCCTCCCTCTCCCTCCCGTTCTACTATACCTCCCCCTAGCATAAAACCCCTGTAATATAGTAATCCCCCTGCTCTCCCAGCCCCAACCGCATGGTTTTTAATTTTAGAAAGCTCCCCAAACTCTTACTTACCTCTCCTCTTTCCTCCACTGCACTGAATGACCGGCAGCCGCGTCCGTGATTGGCTGCCGGTCCCGCCCCTCTGCTTGCATTCTCGCAAGCAGAGGGCCGGCAGCGCGGCGAAGGAAAGAGGGGAGGTAAGTAAAAGTTTGGGGGGCTTTCTAAAAATAAAAACCATGCGGTTGGGGCTGGGGGACCAGGGGGAAGGCAATATTAAAAAATAGAAATAAGGGTGGACATACCCTTTAAATAAACACCCACATTTCATCCTCTAGCCAAAATATGCCCCATTAAAAAAAACTTCAAATTGAATTAGCAAAGTGCTTTAAAAGCAAAAATATGTTGCAAAATGTAAGCACTAAAACATCTAGGTAATACCAGCCAGAAGCCATAATGGCATCACAGTCTAGTACATATTGAGAGGCAGGTACATGAACAATAGCCTAGAAATAAAACTGTGGCCTGCCCTGCACAAACAATTTAGCAAAGTAATTAGGTGCTTAGGAATTCATGGAAAGAGGGCACCACAGATTAGCTTTAATTAATTTGATTGAGAATTATCTTTATTTTTGAAGGGTATTTTTTAAAATTGAATTTTCAAAAAAAGATACAGCAAGATCCCCCATAGAAAGCCTCATATACAGCCCCATAGAAAGTCCAATACACAGTTCCATAGAAAGTCCCATACTTCCCCATAGAAAATCCCATACACAGCCCCATAGAAAGTCCCATACACAGCCACATAGAAAGTCCCATACATAGCCCCATACACAGATGTGGCCTGCATACCTTTCTGTGCAGCCTGTTTGTTGAATCCTGTTACTTCTATTGTTTTTTCCTCTTTTCCTTGCAGTCTGGGCTGATCTGAGTGAGCAGGACAACAATTGCCTTTGCCTAACCCACTGAAATCAAGAGGATTCTGTGTGTTACAGGGAACAGCTTTTGTTTTCCCATGGCTATGTGATTTTGTCCATCTGCTCCTTCAAGCTTCCAGATCAGCCAAGACTTTCAGAATGATTGTTAAGGTAAAATGACTCGGTTTATACTCAAGTATATACAGTAATTAAAAAAGCAGCAGAACTCTACCTACATCGCTTTGTTCCCCCGGCGTTCTGCAATGTCGGCAGCCACATTTGTGATTGGCAGCCTCTCAGCCATTCACAGACGCGGCTACCAGTTCAGCCCCTGCTTGTTGTTCCGGCAAGCAGAGGGCCTGGATCAGAGTGCCGGGGGATTGAAGTACTGTAAGTAGAGTTCTGCTGCTTTTTTAATGAAACAAATATAGCGGTTGGGGGTGGGCTAGGGTGCTCTACACTACAGAGCAATTGTAAGTGGAGATACCCTTTAAACAGAAGCAAAGAATCTTTAAAAAGCGTGGACATACCCTTCAATATTTAATTTGGTAAAATCTGCAAATGATGCTACAGCAAATAAGTGAGCAAAATGTGACATGGTGTTCCCAAATTTATTTGTTCAAGGTTGACTACTAAAGATTTGGAAGTGGGTATTGTCAGTAAGGTCTCTGTGTTTTTAATGTTGTCGACCATTAAAAACTTCAGAGGATGTGCAATCGTTGCAGGCGGATCTAGATAGATTGTCACATTGGGCTGCTAAGTGGCAGATGAGATTCGATGTTGATAAATGTAAGGTGATGCATTTTGGACGTAATAATCCTTGTGCTACTTATACTATAAATGGCTCTGTGTTAAGTGAATCCCTGTTGGAAAGGGATCTTGGAGTTTTGGTGGATAACAAACTTAAAGGAAGCAAGCAGTGCCAGGCGGTAACAGCCAGAGCCAGCATGGTATTGTCTTGTATATAGAGAGGTATGGATTCAAGGGAGGAAAATGTTATTCTCCCTCTTTACAAAGCATTGGTAAGGCCTCATTTGGAATATGAAGTGCAATTTTGGAATCTTGTGTACAAAAAGGACATCTTCGAAATTGAAAGGGTTCAGAGAAGGGCAACTAAAATAAAGGGAATGGGGAAGCTTAAAAATGAAGACAGATTGGATAAGTTACCATAATGTAAACTATAGAAAAGACACTTGTGTGGGGATATGATTATAAATACATTAATGGATCCTACAATAAACTTTCTGAGGCATTGTTCACCAATAGAAGATGTCAAAGGACATGCAGGCATCCCTTAAGGCTGGAAGAAAAGAAGTTTAGTCTTTCAAGTTCGGAAAGGGTTTTTCACTGTAAGAATGGAAAAACTATGGAACGGTCTTCCGGAGGACATGGTGATTGCAAGTTTATTGGATAGTTAAAAAAAACTATAATTCTGGTGGGTTTTTTGTTTTTTTTCCTTCCTCAGGATCAACAGTTATGCATGAAATGTGGGTATTGCTGAGTGGGTTGGACTGGATGGACGTATGTCTTTATTCAACTAAATGCTTTGTTATATGAAGAAAAGACAACAAATATATTTTTTTAAATGTGGAAAAAGTTATTATTTATTAGCATGCAAAATATTATGTTTCAATTTCAGCATACTTCTTGGTATGTTGAGATAGATAATAGAGGAGAAATTGGTACCATTAAAACTTAAAAGTGAATTAAAAATAAGGGGAAGCCTTTTGAATGTATAGTTAGAGAAAATATTGAATTGTTATTGCTTGTATTTTTTTAGATGACATAAACTGATTGGGATTTGATTATGGAGGAAAGAAGGTAGAAAAAGAAATTAATTATGTAAAAACATAGGTTTGTTAATGAGATATGAAACTGTTTGAATATTTTTTAAAAATATATTGTAAATTTAAAGCACAAAATTATTAAAACATTTTAAAAAAAATCTTATTCTATCCTGCCAAAAATAATCAACCTGTGATATCAGTGAAACAAATATGAATATATAGTAGCTCAGTAGTTAGCACTGAGGCCTTGTAGCACAAGTTTTGAAGTTTAAATCCTCCCTTGGACACATCTGCAAGGAGATTGTATCTTCTCCCTGTACTTGCATGGGTTTCCCCCACAATGAAATAAAGTACTTACATTGCTGACTCTTCAGTGCAGGGCCTAATGAAAATGTATCATTGTAATTGCATTGTAATTGCAAACCACCACGGAAGATAATCAATATATTTTATATATAGGCTTTAGTGGAACAGATGCAACTTAATAGAAGCATTGACAAAATTAGGGAAAATTTACCGAAACATCCAATTGTCCTTTGTATTCGTTCATTTTTACTTTTTTACTTTTTTTAGGCTGGACTTGCCCTTTTAAGCAACCAATTTTAATACATGTGAAACAAGTATATTTGAAAAATTTAGTACAACACAAATCAAGCATTGAATTTATTTATATGCTAGAAAGAGAAAACAATCATCTTTTTGGTCTTTGTGCTACTTTACAATTGTTGTTCTAGCTAAGAAACTGTTAAAGTTTGCTGCCTCCTTGATTCTTCCAATGCTCTGCAGCACCGCAATAGACACCCACACTTTCTTCTAAAGGTTTGATATCCAAACCCCAAAATAAAAGGAGAAATTGCAGGATACAAATCCCCAAATATTCTAAGAAGGTTAAAAGCAACTGGACCTTCTATGCCCCTGAGTATTGTGTTCATTACAAAACAAATCCCAAAGCAGATGAACAGGGCGGTGATTCCTTTGATGGCGTTTAACTCTCGCTGACTGTTGGATCTGTTTAAATTTCTTTCTGCAAACACTGTTTGGTGATGCTTTCTGAGAATTAATACAATCTTCATGTTCACAATGAACATAACCACGACAACCACCACCTGAGCCCCCATTCCATTGATCACATTAAGCATTTTAATGATTAAATTATCTGTAAAAGATTTTAAAATCGAACATGTACAGGTTTTGGTGGAATTCAGCGTACTGGTTTGGTTTGGTGGAATTAACAAACTATATGGTAACCAGGAACAGACAAATCCAATCCAGAGTAAAACCAAGGAAACGTGAGTGCATGTATTCTTATGTACATAGGCAAATACCTTGCTTTTGTTCATCAGTGTCATCAGTCTGAACACTCCAAGGATTAAGGTTAGCACCATGCTCATTCTTCTACTGCAGAAGACAGTGAGGAGTGACACCTTGCAAGGTATAGACACTGGATAGCACACATCTCCTTGGCCAGGGATTACAATAGTTAGTATCCTTGAGACCAACTGTATCATGTTGGCCACACAAAGATGTATAATTAATATTGTTGCAGTTGTTATCTTCTCCAATTTGTTGGATATTATATGTATCATTAAAATATTTCCTGGAAGTCCTACAGAAGCCAAAAAGATAGAGATGAGAAGAAACATTTTCATGTTGAGTTAAGAACCTCCGAGGCAGGTGTAATTGGGGGGAAAAGTCTGAATATCTTTTTTTTTTTAAGGATTATCCCTCCTCCCTTACTGTGACGCTATCCACAGGTAGCAGGAGCAATTACATAAAAATGCTCTTATCACACACTATTTTCCAAGCATGTCAGTAAGAAAGAATAAATTGGATGGTTTGATTTCTTAACAAGTTCCAACCTGCTTTTAAAGTAAAAATGATAAAATACAGGCTAAAATATTTTTTTCTAATGTATAGCACAGTGACTGCTGAAACATGCCCTTCTAAGGATACTTAAAAATATATCCCTGTGGAAAAGCACAGTGAGATACAAATTACCTCATTAGGCAGCATGTATCCCACTCTGACTGGGTGAAGCTCAGTGTTTGTAAACCACTGACATCATTTAAAATCGGGGGAGAACGTGGCTGAGACAATAATAAAAAAGGACTGTACCTACCACAGATAAAACCACACACAATTCTGACACAGTATAATGTATATATTTAAATACAAATAAATAGCCGGCCGGCCACAATATTAAAAACCCTATAAAGGTACATATATATAGTATGATACACTAGCAACTTGCAATACATAGCGTAACCATGCATATATGAATAAAATGTGTATAAATAGATAGAGGGCAGACAGCTAAAAAGTTCCAAAGGATAATTCAGTCAATCAAAATGTCCTCCTAATGATTTGTACACGAGGAGTATATGTATATAGTTCACGGCGGTGATGGAAGAAAAATATATATCTAATTCACGGCGGTGTGCGCACACCATAAAAAGAAAAAATACCACAGGTAGCGGAAGTTTAAAATGGATTCATACTGCACCGTGCTCTCGTCGTGTCAGACTGGGCATCTAGCATCTCAATTCCGAAAATAAAAACTTTTAATCCGTGGCAGGCAAGCTCTTGGGATCGATATCTGTGTACTGCAGATCTAGCCCACCAGAAGGTAAGTATTTACGTGTTCCTCCTAGACCGACACCGGCTTCAGGCAGATAGACAAGCACATCCAGGTACTAATTAAACCTCCCGCAACTATCGTGGTCACGTCTCCACGTCACTCCGTTCCAACTGCTACGCATTTCGCTGTTCCCAGCTTCGCCAGGCATGACGTGCTCTTGTTACTCATGTCCTTTATAGGCCTCTCCCACTCCATCCGCCAATCACATCTATTCAGCATAAAGAGCTATAAGTTAACCCTATATTCGCCCCTTTTAGGTAGCGATCCACTTTAGAAGATGTAATTCCATAATCTGTATCCATCCTTCAGTCTTTCTTCCCTGCCCTCTATCTTGTTATTTTTACCCAACCATAATCCTTTATTGAGCGGTAGCTTTACAATAATCAGTAATCATTTCTAATACCTTCCTATACTCAATGGTATATAGAGATATCAATATCAACAAAAACCCTAACACATTTCTAATAATATGTACAACATTCGACAACAAGTTATAAAAAAGGTGCTAATTCCATCTGGTCATTCAGATCTAATGGCTGTATACTGTGAAGAGTGAATATAAATCTTTGCTCCAATTTAATGAGTTCTTTATTCAAGTCTCCCCCCCTTACTGTAAAATTCTCAATGTTAATTCCACCCAGTGCAATAAAGATAGCTCCCTTAAATGAAGCTTCGTGTTTAACCCTAAAGTGCTCATATATATGTGGTAAAACACCTTTATTCCATGTATTGTTCACACCATTATCTGTATATACACCCTGATTCATACCATTATGTGAGTGGACCGTTCTTCTGTGTTCCCCTATCCTGACTGTGAGCTTCCTACATGTTTTCCCCACATACCATTTGCCATAAGGGCAAACAATTCCATAAACCACGTTCTAAGATTGACAATTATATACAGTGTCCCATTTGTGTTTATATTTATTAATAATGATGTTATCCTTATACATTCCTACATACTGACAATTCACACACCTTCCACATTTAAACATCCCCTTAATTACATTTAGGCTTATATCCCTAATATTTCCTTTAGGTACTTTAGGTAATAAGCTAGGTGAAAGGATATTCTTCAGGATATTAGGTTTCTGAAAAATAATGTTTGGGCTCCTTCCTATTTGTCCAGTCAGGTCTTTATCATTATGCAGTATTGCCCAGTGTTTTTTTAAAATATTTTGAGGAAGGTTTAATCAATAATTTTGAAGAAAATATGAATAAGAAATTAGAATATATGAACAAAGAAATAGGAGACAATAAACGTCAGAAGCTACATAGGGACAAAATAGACTATGAATCTAATAGGGTTTTCTCGTGGGGAAAAAATTTCAACGAAGAGATTATAAATATTTACACAGAAATGAACATCCACATTCCCAATATAGGAAAAGGAGTAATCAGAAGGAGGTAGGGAAAATAGATATGGGCCCCACCAGAAGATATAATAATAAGAGTAGATATAGGGAGAATAACAGTTATCCCGATAAAGGAAGATGGTGGGACAGAAGGGACAGGAAATATAAAGGTAGAAATTTTTCTCCTGTTAACACAGAAAGGTTACCCATACTTTCCCCTAACCGAGAATACCAAACATCTAGGGATACACCATCTTTTTTAGGAAGGGGAAAGGAAATAGAAACAGGTGGAGGAAGAGATCTAGGGGCAAAACCGAAACTTATCACGAGAGGACAGTTAGAAAAGGAAGGGGTCTGGACTCGGGGACAAAAGAAGAGGGGATGTGATCCATCCATAGAAAGGGATGTAATAGGGGGGAACGAAATAAGCAGACAACGGTTTTAGAAACAAATGTATCTAAAGAGGAGTTGAAATTTAAGGGTATATTTAATCTGTCGGATAGGGAAATCAAAATATCAGAAGCTTCCCTTCTAGGGAAGGGTTTAAAATTTGCTCCCAAACAATCAGCAGATAAATTTAGCACATATATAAGTCTTTAAAAATTTAGGAGATCCCTGAGTTTGAAGAAATACTTCTTAAATTCAGGTAAAAACACTGAGATAAAAATGAAACGCTCTCTCCATCTAAATTGGATCTCGGATCCATCACCCCTGGACCTCGAGACAACAAATACATTGTTAAGTTTATTAGAGGAACTAGAGTCCCAAAGTAATACAATGTTTAAACCTAGATCCACATTTAACCCAATAGGACAACGGGGAACCTCCGTAGAAGTTTTCGGAACCCTGGTAGAAAGGGATCTAAGGAGACTGAGTAATAGGACTATGAAATATGGAGATAATCTCACTCAGAAGAAAAGGAAGGCTCTACGAGAACTCAGAAATGATAGGAACATAGTCATCAGGGCGGCTGATAAAGGGGGAGGTATTGTGGTCCAAAACAGGGACATCTATATTAAGGAAGCGTTCCGCCAATTGGGGGATATAAATACTTACTTCAAAGTAAGACAGAACCCCCTTGATAGAATCAATGGGTCTCCTGAAGGGGGTCCTCCAGACTGCTCTGGAGAATAATATTATATCTAAAAAGGAATTTGAATTTTTATGGACATCTAAACCTAAATTGCCAATATTCTATCATCTCCCCAAAATACACAAAATCTGGAGGACCCCCCTGGAAGACTCATCATATTGGGTATAAATTCCTCAACTGAAAACCTTTCTAGGTTTGTAGATTTTTTCTTGGCTCCAGTGGTTAAAAAATTACCCTCATATCTAAAAGATACCATGGAGGTTTTAACCTCCTTGAAAGATTTTAAATGGAAATCCGGTTATCTCTTAGCTACAATAGATATAACCTCATTATATTCGGTTATTCCCCATGAGGAAGGAAAAGAAGCATCTAGATATTACTTATCCAAGGAGAATACCCTTAGTAGTACAATGATAGACTTTCTTGTGGTTTGTATTGACTTCATCTTAACAAATAGTTGTTTCACTTTCGAGGGGTATTACTATGTCCAGAAAACAGGGACCGCTATGGGAACTGTTTTCGCTCCCAGTTATGCAGGATTATATGTGGGATACTGGGAGGAAAAGTATATATGGGGTACCAATAAGTATGTAGATCACCTATATTGGAAGAGATACATAGATGATGTTCTCCTCATCTGGGGCGGTACCCCAGACACACTGAACGATTATATTAGATATATTAATCACACTAATGAACATCTAAAATTTCAAAGTAGTTACAGCACTGACCACATTATGTTCTTAGACCTTAAAATAGAGGCAAGTAACACTGAATTGGTTACTAGCACCTCCTTTAAGGAGGTTGATAGTAATACATATATTGAGTATAACAGTGCACATAAAACATCTTGGCTAGAAGGAATTCCAATAGGTCAAATGCTTCGACTTAGAAGAAATTGTTCGGATAAAAATACATTTTTCGAACAAACACAATTTTTGAGTAAAAGATTTATGGAGAAGGGTTATCCTTCGGATTGTGTGGAAAAAGCCATAAAAAAGGCTGGTAATATGAATAGAGAGGTTCTGTTACAACCTAAATCCAAAAAAAGAAAGGGAATCTATAAAAATAAGGACAAACCAGTGATAATTCTAGATTTTAATGAAGACAGTCTGAAAATAAAAAATATTTAAAAAAAACACTGGGCAATACTGCATAATGATAAAGACCTGACTGGACAAATAGGAAGGAGCCCAAACATTATTTTTCAGAAACCTAATATCCTCAAGAATATCCTTTCACCTAGCTTATTACCTAAAGTACCTAAAGGAAATATTAGGGATATAAGCCTAAATGTAATTAAGGGGATGTTTAAATGTGGAAGGTGTGTGAATTGTCAGTATGTAGGAATGTATAAGGATAACATCATTATTAATAAATATAAACACAAATGGGACACTGTATATAATTGTCAATCTAAGAACGTGGTTTATGGAATTGTTTGCCCTTGTGGCAAATGGTATGTGGGGAAAACATGTAGGAAGCTCACAGTCAGGATAGGGGAACACAGAAGAACGGTCCACTCACATAATGGTATGAATCAGGGTGTATATACAGATAATGGTGTGAACAATACATGGAATAAAGGTGTTTTACCACATATATATGAGCACTTTAGGGTTAAACACGGAGCTTCATTTAAGGGAGCTATCTTTATTGCACTGGGTGGAATTAACAACGAGAATTTTACAGTAAGGGGGGGAGACTTGAATAAAGAACTCATTAAATTGGAGCAAAGATTTATATTCACTCTTCACAGTATACAGCCATTAGATCTGAATGACCAGATGGAATTAGCACCTTTTTTATAACTTGTTGTCGAATGTTGTACATATTATTAGAAATGTGTTAGGGTTTTTGTTGATATTGATATCTCTATATACCATTAAGTATAGGAAGGTATTAGAAATGATCACTGATTATTGTAAAGCTACCGCTCAATAAAGGATTATGGTTGGATAAAAATAATAAGATAGAGGGCAGGGAAGAAAGACTGAAGGATGGATACAGATTATGGAATTACATCTTCTAAAGTGGATCGCTACCTAAAAGGGGCGAATATAGGGTTAACTTATAGCTCTTTATGCTGAATAGATGTGATTGGCGGATGGAGTGGGAGAGGCCTATAAAGGACATGAGTAACAAGAGCACGTCATGCCTGACGAAGCTGGGAACAGCGAAACGCGTAGCAGTTGGAACGGAGTGACGTGGAGACGTGACCACGATAGTTGCGGGAGGTTTATTTAGTACCTGGATGTGCTTGTCTATCTGCCTGAAGCCGGTGTCGGTCTAGGAGGAACACGTAAATACTTACCTTCTGGTGGGCTAGATCTGCAGTACACAGATATCGATCCCAAGAGCTTGCCTGCCACGGATTAAAAGTTTTTATTATCCTGGGGATCGGAAGTGAGATGCTAGATGCCCAGTCTGACACGACGAGAGCACGGTGCAGTATGAATCCATTTTAAACCTCCGCTACCTGTGGTATTTTTTTTCTTTTTAAGGTGTGCGCACACCGCCTTGAATTAGATATATATTTTTCTTCCATCACCGCCGTGAACTATATACATATACTCCTCGTGTACAAATCATTAGGAGGACATTTTGATTGACTGAATTATCCTTTGGAACTTTTTAGCTGTCTGCCCTCTATCTATTTATACACATTTTATTTATATATGCATGGTTACGCTTTGTATTGCAGGTTGCTAGTGTATCATACTATATATATGTACCTTTATAGGGTTTTTAATATTGTGGCCGGCCGGCTATTTATTTGTATTTAAATATATACATTATACTGTGTCAGAATTGTGTGTGGTTTTATCTGTGGTAGGTACAGTCCTTTTTTATTACAGTTTGATGTTTTAGTTTACATCCTTTGGGAAAATATAAATACAGATTTAATTTATTTTTCTGTCCAAACATTTTTATCATGTTCTGGTTAAGATATTACTAAAAAGTATCTGTGCTATATTGTACAAATTTCTCTTTACTTTATTTTCCTGACCTAGGAGAGAACATAGAAACAGACTGCAAGTGCTGATTACAAAGTCCCACATGTTAATGAAGAGAAAGAGACTCAGCCAGTGTTCCCTCTAAGCTGTGTGCTCGTGCACGCGCACACAATTCTGCAGGCCTGCGCACACAGATTAAAGAAGTGCGCACACAAAAATCTTCTGAAATATAAGTGTTGCAGTATGGAGCGCACAAAATTTCATTTTGTATGCACACAGAAAATATATCTCTGCGCACACAGCCTATTTGAGGTTAGAGGGAACATTGGACTTAGCTCCTCTTTAAAGGGCATGTCGACCCCCCAACTAAAATTTGCCCCAATGTTGGGCCCACTGTGTAGTGTTACATGACACCTACCTTTCTCTTCTGCTGCATTTGGTTGTCCTGCTTGGCCACAATACACTCCAGGAATCTGAGGAGTAGGTGCCTTTCCCTGGTGTTATCTGTTTCTGCCTATAACTTTTCTAACTGCAACTGTTTCTGTTGCATGTAAGTATAGTTTGGTAAAAATAGACTATTGTACTTGTAATGACACATAACCTTAACCTCGCTAAGGTCTATTTTCCCCAATTCGGAATTTAAACTTCCTTTATTGCCTTCATTCCATCACACTTTTTATGCTGCTTTTTCCAATCGCTGCGCAGTGATTGGCTGGAAAGGGAACGAGGGCTGGTTAGTAAGTTTAAATTCTGAACTGGGGGAAATAGACCTAAGGAGGTCAAGGTTATTGGCCATTACAAGTAAAATAGTAAATCTTTGTGGGGTGGGTTGGAAATGCCCTTTAAGAAAGTGTCTGCAGTTTTGGTGCTCATTTTACTTTGGGGATAACTTGTTTCCATAGACATTGGTAGGATTTAAGCCCCACCCTATTACACACTGCCCTGCTGATATGCACATGATAAAATAGATTACCGTAACATTATTTTACAGAATTCATTAGCCAGATAGACTCAGTGCCTCTGCTGTATAATGAAACATTTATGTATAACCTTTATTTTATAGTGCCAATTCGGGATGCACCAGTGTACAATATTAAGATACATAAAACTCATACAAGAGAAAAGATAAATATAATAAAATAAAAAGATAATAAGCCTAAGTACATTTATACAAATAATAAAAGTGCTTGAAACTAGAGATGGACAAACATCCGAAAATCTGGTCCCATTTTGGATTTTTGAACTTTTGAAAAAGTTCGAAAATCCGAAATCGGACCCAATAAACTAAACGGAGAAGTGTTTTTGAAAAGTTTAAAATAAAATAAGGTTAAAATAGCAATGGTAGCTTAATGTACATGACTCTGGGACCTGGGAAATGGTCTGGGGAACACATACAAAAATTCAATATTTTTCGAAAATTCTATTTTTTTAGAAAATTGTCTATTTCTAGAATCCATCTCTCCTTATTATACAAGAAGAATGCATAGCTCAACAAAAGGGGGTCAAAATTAAAAAAAAAAAAAGTTCAGTGGAAAATATGATTATTTTTAAAATTCTTAGTTTATATTATGTGTACCTAGTTATTTTACATATTCTCACCTATTTTGAAAAATCATTTGAATTTATACCCCAATGCAGACCTTTGAAAACTTTGAGTTTCAATTTTGATAAATGTAAGGTGATGCATTTGGGGTTTAACAATCCTTGTGCCGCCTACACCACAAATGGCTCTGTGCAGAGTAAATCTCTTTTAGAAAAAGATTTGGGGGTTCTAGTAGATAACTAACTAAGCTGTAGCAAACAGTGCCAGACAGGTATGGCAAGAACTAGTAACATATTGACTTGTATAAAGGGAAATAGATTCAAGGGGGGGGAAATGTTATTGTCCCTCTTTACAAAGCACTGGTAAGGCCTCATTTAGAATATGCAGTACAGTTTTGAAATCCCATATACAAAAGGGACATCTTGGAAACAGAAGTTCAGAGAAGGCAACTAAAATAATAAGGCAAATGCTGGGACTGGACTATGCAGGCAACTTTTTAAAAAGTTAGGGCTGCTTACATTACAGGTATAGGATCACTTTATACACATTGTCACAAAAGCCAGTTCACTGGGAACGTGATCTGACCAATCAATCCGTACTCGCTGCCACCACTTTAAGTTATGGCCTTAAAGACGCCCCAAAAAACACTCTTGACTCTCACTGACTATGCACACCCCTGTCCTGGCAGCTAAATGGTTAACACTACACCATTCACTCCAGCAACTAACTGGTTAATTAGCATCAGTCCTTCACAAGCAGTAACAGAGTTAATTAGCATTTACACTGCCAAACACATATAAACACATATAAACTTCAGCCTTCAGAGGCTAACTGAGTTCTTTTAGAGCATCAAAGACAAAACTTATTAAATTTTAGATTTAATATTCCAAAAGGTGGACAGTGCACATAATACAAAAATAAAAGAAAATGGGTGTTATAATAAAATGACATACAATAGGTACAACAGTTATATAAAATAAAAAGGATAAAAATATTCACAGACCCTACTCTCTAGAAGAAGTCCTGAATCCCGGGGCGGGAAGAAACATCGTGTCCAAACACACGGTTTTAGCATGTCCCCTCAGTATGAACAAAGTTATAGGGGCTACAAGGATTTTTAAACCCCTTGTTGAACAACCCCCTTCTGGCTATGTAGGTAGGAGTGTCTAGGAATGTCCAGATTTATGACTAGCCAAAAGCATTCATTCCCCCTCAGTTAGGCAGATTCCATATAAACGTAGATATGTACATTTTATTGGGATATTGACCACATATTCCTCTCCTGTATTAATTATCAATTCCTCTAATACCAAACATGACCTGTGTGTTATCCATATTTCCCAAGATATTAATATCTCGCCTTGGCTAGGGAATAAGGGCTCCATGTTGGGTATCATTTTTAAGGGCCTACTTTCCCATTCACAAGTATAATATTGGTTTCTGTCTTACATATTCCAATACCGAAATACATTTATTTTACATGTATGGTTGTCCTTAAAATGACCTCTTAAAGTACCCACCAGACCCCTAGCTGAAGAGAATTCCAGATACACGGTTCGGCCCCACATTGTCTGGAAAAGGAGATCTGGTTCCATGCTTCACTAATCGTAATATAAACAATAGGACTGTTCCAGGATGGAATGGTATTTTTATTGGTCCTTTGCAAGAACTAATACCAATAGTTAACCTATTCTTGCCAAATCACTACACACATTCCTGACACACATATATTAATGGGCCATATAATAAAGTCTCTGGTGCATTGTTTACTAATAGGTCATTTCAGAGGACTCGTGGACATCTCCACTTACCAAATTCATGCTCCCTTGTTGGAAAGTATCCAGGGTGAGGACCTTAACCACACTGTCCTCACCTCTGGGTTCACTTTCTTAGTCTAGCTTTACTCACCTGTAGTTTCCTTCGATATTCCACTCCTGGAGTCCGTCTGCGACTTCGGTCAATGAGGAGACATGCTCTGAAAGAAGCGTGTCTTCTCATTGGCTGGATTGTGTAGCCATAAGTGGGAGCGGAGCACCGAAGGAAACTTAAGGTGAGTAAAGCTAGACTTAGAAAGTGAATCCAGGGGCGTGTCCTGGATGTCTAGCTGAGCAGATGTGTTTCTGCAGGGCTCCCACTCTGGCTCTAAATAACATCAAAATAACTGGATAAAACCCTACTCACCCTGAAAAATGGGTAAGAGAAAGAACACTAAAACGCCAGCAGCTGATCGTAATCCCAATCAACCCGCAAACAGAAAGATCTGAGCCAGTATTTTAATCAAAAGGAAAAGGGTGCAAACAAGACGGAAGCCTCCAACCACGAGTTAACTACAAGGACACCTCCACACTCGCAGCACCTTACCTCAACACACTCGGGATGCAGCGGAGACAACCAACCTACGGGCCACAGTACTACACGAGGAACAAAGAACCAGTTCCAACCCTCCAGTGGTAAACTACAGAGACCAACACGTGAGTACCCGCTAAACTCCAAAGGTCCTACTAACACCCACATGGACGATACTCCCTCTCCTTCCCAAATAGGCCTGACTACTCCCACAACCATAACTTATGGTTCACCCGGGCCACACTCACAATCCATGTTCCCGACATCGCCAACAGGCATGCCCACAAAATGGGACATAGGGTCACTGGCCACAGAGTGGATGTCTGATGGGATTCCTGGGGCCCTACAACCCAACCTAATACTCACCTTAGACGACAGACTGGCAACCCTGCACACAAAAAGTGTTCTCATGCAATTCGCGCCAAAAGACATAGCAAACATGTAGGACATGAATTGCGGCCATAAGGGAGGACCTTAAGTCGACCCTGGAAAGGATCGAAGAGATAGAAGGCGACCACCAAACTATGGCCCAGCATATCTGTACAGTTAACGAGGTGGTTGACGACCACTCCCGGGCTATACGCGACCTGTACCGATATCTGGAAGATAAAGAAAACAGAGGGAGGCAAAACAATAGAAGAATTATGGGACTTCCAGAATCTATAGCTGATGCTGAACTAGCAGAATCAATCCACTCTTTATTCAACATGATTCTAGGTCACCGCTCCCTCAGGCCAAAGGCACATCTAAATTCCCTAGAAATGTTTTATGCAGGATTCATTTCTTCTCCCAAAAGTAGGAGATAATGTCTGAATACAGAAATATTTCTGACTTAATCCACGAAGGAGCTCATGTCCAGTTGAAGCAGCCTCAACATTGATACGGCGCAGGCAACTGAGACCCCTTCTTCAAACCCTAAAAGACAAAAACATCTCATACCGCTGGGGCTACCCGTTTCAACTGATAGCCTGCCATGCTGGAACAACCCACACGTTGTCTTACCCGGAGGACTTACCCTCATTCTGTAAAGCGCTAAATCTACCGGAGGTCGTCCTACCAGACTGGAAAGGCCTACCTCTTCTACCCCGTGCACCACAAACATCTTGGACTCGAACACCACCCCATAAATCAACAAATTCATCTCCCAAACCTAAACAAAACAGAGGCCCAACAGCCTCATTGTCTTCACGCAATTCTAGGACTTGATCTCCCAGCAAGGGAAACCTATTGATTTCTGATGATTATTGCCTCTGTTAACCCTCACAAAAATAAGAACAAACTGAGAACATAATCTTAATTGAAGCCCATTTCCAAATAAAAATTAACCTGACCATTAAAATGGTCAGGTTAACCCCGCTTAACGTAAAAAGGCCTAAGATCCAATCGAAAAAGAAAGTTACTAGCAATGGAGACCAAAATATTCCAACCAGATATCCTATTATTTCAAGAGACCCACCACATCACCTCTGACTACTGGCGATTCCTTAAAAATACTTACCCGACAGTATACTCTGCAACATATAACTCATGTAAAGCTGGAGTAGCGATCCTAATACACAAGGACTACCCATTTCAATTAACTTCACAAACCACAGACCCAAAAGGCAGATACATTATTATTATTATTGATTTATATAGCGCCAACATCTTCCGTGGTGCTTTACAATTACATAGTCATACATTACATACAGGGTAATACATGTTATATAAAGTCATACATATTACATACACAGGTAAATACATAATATAAGTAAACAGAGTGAGGAGTTTCTTACAGCAATACCGTGATACAGTAGGAGAGAGGACCCTGCCCAAAGAGCTTACAGACTAGAGGATATGGTGGTGAGACATAAGGTGACAGGAATCGGTAGGCTGTAAATACATTGGCAGTGGAGTGTGAAAGGCGGGTAGGATCAAATTGGGTAGTAAGGGGGTAATGTTTAGGCCAGGTTATATGCTTGCCTAAAGAGGTGGGTTTTAAGGTTACGTTTGAAGGTGTTAAGGGATGGTGAGTGATGGACAGACGGAGGAAGGGAGTTCCAGTGCAGAGGGGCAGCACGAGTAAAGTCCTGAATGCGGGCATGGCAAGAGGTGACCAGAGTAGATAAGAGAAGGGTATCATTTGCAGAGTGGAGGTTGCGCCTGGGACGGTATCGTTAGATACATAATACTTACTGCCACCATAGCAGCCCAAGAAATTGCGCTTTGCAATCTCTATGCCCCCAAATACAGGACAGAAACATTTCTTGACAACTGTTTTAAAAAAAATATATATACAAACAAACAAATGGCCGCTCCAGGGTCAGTTCCGGCATGGAGGTCCGGGAGGGAAGAGACAAAGGGTTAGACCTGAACTGGGTGCAGACTCAACGGCTCCAAACTCCGTCCACTCAATATACAAAACCAAAAAACAGGCCGCACTTCCGGATCTTGGTAGAAAAAGCTTTATTGAAACATGTTCATCTAGAGACACGCACAGTACCCAGCATCCAACGCGTTTCGGGGAAACACCCCCTTAGTCATGGATGCTCTATGCACATTCCCCCCCTATATATCAGCGGGGGTGTGTCCAGGGTAATATTAACCCTATCGGATACACAAATTGGCATAGATAAAAACATACATAGGTGCAATAAACATAATATTTAACAGTACTTAATAAAAACACCAAATTACACAAAAGAAAGAATCAGACGAAATGGGTGACATCCCATCGGGAATTCAACCCCAATGGTTGTCTTGTTTGCATTTGAAAAATCCAAAATACCTCTCTCTTCCCTATAAGTTTGAGAAAGTCGACCCCTCTTAAGGGGGATTTCACTCTCTCTATTACCTTGACGCTCAAGCGCCTCCAATTTGAGGCCGTACAGGCCGCAAAATGTTTCCCTATAGGGGTTATAGGATTATCGCTTTTTATGGACAGGATATGTTCCCTAATCCTACATTTCAGGTTACGTGTGGTATATCCAATATGTGTATTTTGCATTCACACTCAAGTAGGTAAATAACTGATCTGGTGTTACAATTGGCATAGCATCTGTTCATGTAACTTTTCCCTGTGACCGTGGATTCAAAGGAGGAACTTGTGGTAATTACTCCACATGTTATGCATCTTGAACTGCCACATTTAAAGGTCCCATAGTGACCTAGCCAATTGCCCCTAATGTTTACGTTACTAAACTTAGAGACAACACTAGGGGCTAGGATCGAGCCTAACGTAGGTGCTTTTCTGGATACAAATTTTAATGAACACTCATCAAGGACGTTTCCGGCACAATTATCTCCATACAATATGGGTAAGTTTTTCTTGACTATATTACAGATCTGACGAAACTCACAACTATATTCTGTTGAGAAGTATATGCCATCCCGGTTATCTCTGTTCCCACTAGAACATTCCTTATGACCTCCCAAAAGGGAGCTTCTGTCTAGACTACTGGCTTTTTTAAAAGCTTGATCAGTAAGTCTCTCTGAGTAGCCCCTATCAAGTAGCCTTGCCTTTAATGCTTGTGACTGAGTAAGAAAGTCTGAGTCACTAGAACAGTTTCTGCGTACTCTGACAAATTGACTGTATGGAATGCTACTAATTGTATGTTTGGGATGGCAGCTACTCGCCTTCAGAATAGAATTCCCTGCCGTTTCCTTTCGGTACAAAGTTGAGTTAATTTGACATGTCAGTGGGTCAACATATAATTTCAAATCCAGGAAATCAATTTCCCTGGGATTTGACTTCCCCACCAGAAAAATATTACAAGCATTGTTATTCAAATAGTCGACATATATAGGAGGCTTTTCTCTTCTCCCCCCAAATAAACAGCAAATCATCAATATAGCGACCATGAAAATTACTTTATCACAAAAAGTTAAGTTACCCCAGAGACGTGGGACTCCTCCCACCATCTCATAAAGATATTTGCATAGGTGGAGCAAAAGAGGCACCCATAGCTGTCCCACGTCTCTGGAGGTAAAAGACATCCTGAAAAAAGAAATAGTTATGATGGAGCAAAAAATCCAAGGCCTGAATGATGAAGTCATCTACTACAGGGGATATAACCAAGACTGGACAAAGTTTCTTTGACAGCATTAATGCCCAGTTCATGGGTTATAGAGGTATAGAGTGAGGAGACATCCAGAGTAGCCCATCGTATCCTTCTTTCCATGTAATATCTTTAGTTTTTGGAGTAACTGGGTACTGTCTCTGATATAGGAGACTGTCTCTTCCCCACAGGTTGCAACGTGATCAACCCAGTCCGATAACCCCTCACTTAGAGCTCCAATGCTAGCCACAATTGGCCTTCCCTCAGGGTTAGTCATTGATTTATGAATTTTAGGGAGATGGTGAAAGACTGGTGTCACTGGATTCTCCTCACAAAATCTTTTGATTTTCTCTCTATATATCCCCTGTCTTACGCCCTCGTCTACTAACAAAGTTAATTCATTCTGGAAATTCTTAACGGATCAGATGCAAGTGGTAAATATACAAATCATCTCCTAATTGGCGTAAAGCCTCATTAACATAATACTCATAGCTCAACACAACTACACCCCCCTTTGTCTGCATTGCGAATTACAATTCCCTTGTTATTTTTAAGTTGCTCCATCGCCTCTCTCTCTTGTTTAGTTAGATTATTATACATGCTAGATTGCTTATTAGACAAAGCAAGAAGCTCTTTCTCTACTCTATCTTGATAAATACCATAGCATCACTTCTATATTGACAGGATAAAAAATCGTGTTAATGAGTTTTTAGGGGTGAATTCAACTGTAGATATAGTATCTGGCAGGTTATTGTGTAACTCATACAATGTTCATATTCAAGAGATCAAAGTTTCAATCATGTAATCATGCTCCTCTCCTCCACCTTGGGGCTTCCAATGTAGCACTTGTGTCAACATGTTTAAAGTATTTCTTTAGGGTGATCTTCCTTATAATTTATTAACGTCCATTAAGTATTGAAGATATTAAAGTGTTTGTTGGTGAATATGATAGGCCTTTGGATAAAACGGAAGTCTGGGACTCAGTAAGTATCACATCCGACAAGTTTATTACATTCTGTACCTCATAGGTCTCTCCTTTTGAGATTTCGCAGACCATATCCGTGCCTTCTGTGTTCTCTTTCCTCCTCTTCTTGTCTTTCTCGTGGTACTGACTCCTCTTGTACTGTCTCTTTTGACGGTCCCTTTTTCCGTTGAACCTCCGGTTTCTCCATACCTTTGCGTGAAGTGGGTTTTCCCGGTGGAAGGTGGTCTCTCCATCTCTTCCTCTGATAAAAAAACTCCCGGAGACGTCGCCTAGAGCAGGGCCGGACTGTGTCGAACCTGTGGAGGACATATCATCAGATGTTTCACCATCCGTGCTAGAGAAAGTTAAATTTTTACTGTTAGTACTCATAGACTCAGATCTATTTCTCTTAACCTAAGGATAGAGCGCGGTCCTCTCATACATAGACCTGGTCGTTCTCATGTCTAATTTGTCCCTGATGAATTTCCGTTTCTTGCGGTCACTTATTTCCTCCTCCATTTGTTCAAATATGTTTTCTTCCTGGTCAAATTTAGAAAAGATAGATCAGTGGTATATGTGGACATGTTGTTTTTAAGTTCCTTTATTTCCTTTCCCACTTCTAGTAGGGTCACCCTGTTTTTGTCCACAATAAGATTTATCAGCTCATGGAGCATCTGGTTAAATCCCATTCCATCTGTTCATAAAAGTTGGGTCATTCTGCCATATTGGGAATTTTTTTGATCCTTAGGTGCGCCGTATGGCTTGATGTTATAATAATATCCTTACCAGCTTTACATCAAGGTATTTTTCTAAGCCTGCTATGTCCCACCATAACGATAGTTCCTGGACAGAAGTTTTCCAGGGCTTTAAAATCCTCCCCCATAGTGTTCCCCCTTCGTACCTCCGTATCTCCTCCGAGAACACTGCTGAGGCTCTGCTCTGTCTGGCAGCCATAGTTTCGCATCCAGAGCGGCAGACATGTTTGTACGTGTATGGAAATGATCTTAGATGAATAAAGTAAGTCTATATAATATGCATCAAAGTCTCTTCTATCATATAACCCCCGCGCACCTCAATTCACACTGTTTTAAGACAGTGTATTACAATCATACCTCGATCAGTCCATTGTCACGGTCCGTCACCAAGCGATGCCTCGAAGAAATATATATACAAACAAACAAATGGCCGCTCCAGGGTCAGTTCCAGCATGGAGGTCCGGAGGGAAGAGACAAAGGGTTCGACCTGAACCGGGTGCAGACTCAACGGCTCCAAACTCCGTCCACTCAATATACAAAATCAAAAAACAGGCCGCACTTCCGGATCTTGGTAGAAAAAGCTTTATTGAAACATGTTCATCTAGAGACACGCACAGTACCCAGCATCCAACGCGTTTTGGGGAAACACCCCCTTAGTCATGGATGATGCTCTATGCACATTCCCCCCCCTATATATCAGCGGGGGTGTGTCCAGGGTAATATTAACCCTATCGGATACACAAATTGGCATAGATAAAAACATACATAGGTGCAATAAACATAATATTTAACAGTACTTAATAAAACACCAAATTACACAAAAGAAAGAATCAGACGAAATGGGTGACATCCCATCGGGAATTCAACCCCAATGGTTGTCTTGTTTGCATTTGAAAAATCCAAAATACCTCTCTCTTCCCTATAGTTTGAGAAAGTCGACCCCTCTTAAGGGGGATTTCACTCTCTCTATTACCTTGACGCTCAAGCGCCTCCAATTTGAGGCCGTACAGGCCGCAAAATGTTTCCCTATAGGGGTTTGATTATCGCTTTTTATGGACAGGATATGTTCCCTAATCCACATTTCAGGTTACGTGTGGTATATCCATATTGTGTATTTGCATTTCTGACACTCAAGTAGGTAAATAACTGATCTGGTGTTACAATTGGCATAGCATCTGTTCATGTCTTTTCCCTGTGACCGTGGATTCAAAGGAGGAACTTGTGGTAATTACTCCACATGTTATGCATCTTGAACTGCCATTTAAAGGTCCCATAGTGACCTAGCCAATTGCCCCTAATGTTTACGTTACTAAACTTAGAGTCCCAGACTTCCGTTTTATCCAAAGGCCTATCATATTCACCAACTAAACACTTTAATATCTTCAATACTTTAATGGACGTTAATAAATTTATAAGGAAGATCACCCTAAAAAATACTTTAAACATGTTGACACAAGTGCTACATTGGAAGCCCCAAGGTTGGAGGAGACGGGCATGATTACATGATTGAAACTTTTGATCTCTTGAATACGAACACTTTGTTGAGTTACACAATAACATGCCAGATACTATATCTACAGTTGAATTCACCCCTAAAAACTCATTTAACACTGATTTTTATCCTGTTCAATATAGAAGTGATGCTATGATATTTTCAGATAGAGTAGAGAAGAGCTTCTAGCTTTGTCTAATAAGCAATCTAGCATGTATAATAATCTAACTAAACAAGAGAGAGAGGCGATGGAGCAACTTAAAAATAACAAGGGAATTGTAATTCGCAATGCAGACAAAGGGGGGTGTGTAGTTGTGTTGAGCTATGAGTATTATGTTAATGAGGCTTTACGCCAATTAGGAGATGATCTTGTATATTTACCACTTGCATCTGATCCGTTAAAGAATTTCCAGAATGAATTAACTTTGTTAGTAGACGAGGGCGTAAGACAGGGGATATATAGAGAGAAAATCAAAAGATTTTTGTGAGGAGACATCCAGTGACACCAGTCTTTCACCATCTCCCTAAAATTCATAAATCAATGACTAACCCTGAGGGAAGGCCAATTGTGGCTAGCATTGGAGCTCTAAGTGAGGGGTTATCGGACTGGGTTGATCACATGTTGCAACCTGTGGTGAAGAGCACAGTCTCCTATATCAGAGACAGAACCCATGTACTCCAAAAACTAAAAGATATTACATGGAAAAAGGATACAGATGGCTACTCTGGATGTCTCCTCACTCTATACCTCTATAACCCATGAACTGGGCATTAATGCTGTCAAAAAAACTTTGTCCAGTCTTGGTTTATATTCCCCTGTAGTAGATGACTTCATCATTCAGGCCTTGGATTTTTTGCTCCATCATAACTATTTTCTTTTTCAGGATGTCTTTTACCTCCAGAGACGTGGGACAGCTATGGGTGCCTCTTTTGCTCCCACCTATGCAAATATCTTTATGAGATGGTGGGAGGAGTCCCACGTCTCTGGGGGTAACTTAACTTTTTGTGATAAAGTAATTTTCTATGGTCGCTATATTGATGATTTGCTGTTTATTTGGAGGGGAGAAGAGAAAAGCCTCCTATCATATGTCGACTATTTGAATAACAATGCTTGTAATATTTTTCTGGTGGGGAAGTCAAATCCCAGGGAAATTGATTTCCTGGATTTGAAATTATATGTTGACCCACTGACATGTCAAATTAACTCAACTTTGTACCGAAAGGAAACGGCAGGGAATTCTATTCTGAAGGCGAGTAGCTGCCATCCCAAACATACAATTAGTAGCATTCCATACAGTCAATTTGTCAGAGTACGCAGAAACTGTTCTAGTGACTCAGACTTTCTTACTCAGTCACAAGCATTAAAGGCAAGGCTACTTGATAGGGGCTACTCAGAGAGACTTACTGATCAAGCTTTTAAAAAAGCCAGTAGTCTAGACAGAAGCTCCCTTTTGGGAGGTCATAAGGAATGTTCTAGTGGAACAGAGATAACCGGATGGCATATACTTCTCAACAGAATATAGTTGTGAGTTTCGTCAGATCTGTAATATAGTCAAGAAAAACTTACCCATATTGTATGGAGATAATTGTGCCGGAAACGTCCTTGATGAGTGTTCATTAAAATTTGTATCCAGAAAAGCACCTACGTTAGGCTCGATCCTAGCCCCTATTGTTGTCTCTCAAGTTTAGTAACGTAAACATTAGGGGCAATTGGCTAGGTCACTATGGACCTTTAAATGTGGCAGTTCAAGATGCATAACATGTGGAGTAATTACCACAAGTTCCTCCTTTGAATCCACGGTCACAGGGAAAAGTTACATGAACAGATGCTATGCCAATGTACACCAGATCAGTTATTTACCACTTGAGTGTCAAATGCAAAATACAATATATTGGATATACCACACGTAACCTGAAATGTAGGATTAGGGAACATATCCTGTCCATAAAAGCGATATCCTATAACCCCTATAGGGAAACATTTTGCGGCCTGTACGGCCTCAAATTGGAGGCGCTTGACGTCAAGGTAATAGAGAGAGTGAAATCCCCCTTAAGAGGGGTCGACTTTCTCAAACTTATAGGAAGAGAGAGGTATTTTGGATTTTTCAAATGCAAACAAGACAACCATTGGGGTTGAATTCCCGATGGGATGTCACCCATTTCGTCTGATTCTTTCTTTTATGTAATTTGGTGTTTTTATTAAGTACTGTTAAATATTATGTTTTATGCACCTATGTATGTTTTTATCTATGCCAATTTGTGTATCCGTAGGGTTAATATTACCCTGGACACACCCCCCGCGATATTAGGGGGGGAATGTGCATAGAGCATCATCCATGACTAAGGGGGTGTTTCCCCGAAACGCGTTGGATGCTGGGTACTGTGCGTGTCTCTAGATGAACATGTTTCAATAAAGCTTTTTCTATCAAGATCCGGAAGTGCGGCCTGTTTTTTGGTTTTGTGTTTTAAAAAAAATACAAACTATTCCAGTCCCATTAAAAATAATTGGAGGAGACTTTAATATGCACATGTCTGAAACTATGATAGAATGACAATAGCAACAACCCCACTTTCTCATACCTCAGCTGGCCTGTCCAGGCCTTCCGGACTATAATTAGACGTCATGGGCTATATGACACCTGGAGAATATCCAATCCCACAGTTAAAGCTACTTAATCACACATCCAGCTTGAAAGCCCTAGAAACAGTAGATCTAACCTCCCTGACCTGGTCAGATCACGGTCCAGTTACAGCTAATATCACTCTGACAAAACACACTCCTAAACATACCACTGGATACTCAATGAACCATCTCGAACACCCCATCCACAGAGATTGCATAAAAGAAGCGATCACAACATATTTTGACACAAATGCAGGATCAGTTAATCCCCAATGACACTACGGGAAGCTCATAAAGCGACCCTACGAGGTCATTGTATACAGTTAGCCTCGAGACTTAAAAAAGAACAAATAAAAAACTATCATGAAATCACAAGTAAATTCACAATAGCAGAGCAAAAAAAAGAAAGTAATTCAGCTCTGAGCAACACTGAAAGACCTGCATTTGTTGAATGTGGACAAAAAACTGAGATGGCTAAACGTTCATTTTATGAAAAGGCAATAAAGCATCCACTCAGTTAGCAAACCTTCTCAGAGACCGTAGAACTCAAGCCATCCCAGCTAATATTAAAGATGAATATGCTCAAACCAATAGTTAATAAATTTGGAAAATTATGAAAAACTCTACAACTCAAGTTCATCCCACTAAAGAAAATATCACCCCAAATTCAGAACACAAATGAAATCTACATAACAAAGCACACATGCCCAATTTAACAGAACTTCAACTAAATTCATTAGACAAACCTATCTCTTCTGAAGTAATAAAAACCCTGCCTAACGGAAAACACCAGCCCAGATGGATCCCCAACAGTTATTACAAAACTTTCAAGAAATACTTACACCCCAATTGCTCTCATTATACAACCCCATAATGCAGGGTGAATTAACCCTAAATCCTTCACTAACTCACACATGTAGTTATACCCAAGCCAGGTAAGGACCCCTCGCTTTGCCTAGTTACAGACCAATAGCCCTCCTTAACTATGACTATAGATATTCACTAAACTCCTTGCAAATAGACTAGCTCATCTTTTACCAAAATAATACACAGAGATCAGGTTGGATTCATACGTCACAGGCAAGCAGGAGACAATATTGATTATTTTGCTCTACACAAAGATCACAAGCGGCAATATTTCTAGCCTTGATACAGAGAAGGCCTTTGACAGGCTTAGTTGCCCTTTCTACTCTCCTCTTTATATCATATAGGTAAAAAAGGAGCCTACATGACAGCAATCAACAACTTATATACTACAGCCAAATCCCAATGACCTCATCCCAACCATTCACCATATCCAATGGAACTAGGCAGGGTTACCCATTATCCCCACTATTGTACACCTTATCTATAGAGCCCTTAGCGTGTCATAACGGGAATACAAATAAACAAAATAGTTATCTAATTTCACTATTTGCTGATGATGTACTCCTCTCTTTAACAAACCTGTTAATCTCATTACCAAACCTACATAAAGAGTTAGCGATATATAGTGATTTTCTGGATTAAATCAATCAAGTAAAACAGAAGCCCTATCTATTAATGTACCATCACCAATTAGCAGACCTTCACCCAAGCATTCCCCTACACCTGGAAAGATAAATCCATCATATACTTAGGCATTAACACCACCCCATCTATCCCCTACCTTTTTTCAGCTAACTACCCACCACTCATGAGTGAAACAAAACAATTACTCAGCTCAAGGAACTCCCTCACCTTATCTTGGTTTGGTAAAATAACAACAATTAAAATGTCAATATTACCCAAGAGGCTATACCTATAGTATATGGGAACAAGCCTCCAAATCCTCCATATGTATATACAAACAATAAAATATATACAAAATAATGATGAGAGGTACTACACTCCGAAAAAACTCCATAAATGTGGCCTGATGCCTTGGGCAGGTGTTGGAGGGGGTGTGGTAGAAAGGGATCTCTATTTAATATATTGTGGAATGTCCCCATATCAAAAATTTATGGATACAGCCTCTAACCTGATCCGAAAACTGTTCCTATGGAACCTATTCATTGGATACTAGGTCTACCGTTTAAAGGCCTCTCTAAAACCTCTACCAGGTTATGCACCCATATACAAGTATCCACAAGATGCTAATCACTAGGTTTGGAAGCAAACTTCTATTCTCTTTGTGGAATATCTATTACAAGCCATAACAGAACCGAACCATGGAAAATCTAAAGCTAGGTACACACCTAGCGTTTTTATTTTCCTCCTACCGACTGTTCGATACTTTCGACCAGTTGGCCAAGAGGAAGGACTGTCGATCGTGTGGTCCATAGAGGACCACACGATCGGACGAGGTTTCCACCATGTCCAATTGTCCTTTCATCCGATTTTGGACTACGGTCGGTCTGTCATGGACGCATTCAGATGCAGAATTTCGGTCCGATTGACCGAATATCTCATTGTGTGTACCCAGCTTAACGGCCAGAATAACAGATCGAATAGACCTCTTTGAAAAGATATGGCCCCCTTGGGACGCATTGATGTCCATAGAATAGTTCACCACAATTAGTATATATAAAAGAGTCTTCGCGGAGCTAAAGGATTCCTTGCCGTGGGACGCCCAACAAAATAAATAAAAGTGAAAATAGAAGGTAACCCTCTGTGATTTGTCCAAACTGTTAATATTAGCTACGAGTTGGTAAACTGTTTAAAGGTTTTATAAGGTATCATAAGTATTATTTTTATTGTTTGTGGTTTTTTATTTATTTTTTTATTTTTATATGTATCCCTTGTCACTGTATCTCAAATACAGAAAGGAAATTCCCAGTGGTCGATAAATAAGGGACATCTAAAGATTCAAATCCAGACCATACAGCTTAATAATCTCGAACTTAATGATTAAGCTAAATGTCCAAATGGAACAAGGTAATCCATGATGAGCTGGGCGTAGAAACAAGCTATATAAAAACTTTTGATATGGAATTTACAAAAATCGAACAATGAGAAAAATATTTATCAATTCCTGAGACCCAGTTATAATATAGGTTCACCAACCCCACGGTTTATCTCTTCTTCAAAATTTAAATGAAATTCTTTCTTTTTGTATTTATATATTTAAAAACTCTTTTAAAAAATTATAAAAATAAGTTTTAAAAAAAAAAGAAAGTTTATAGCTTTAAAAGTGGGCTGGATTAGTTTTTTAAACTAAAAAGTATTGAAAATAACTGCAATATACATATACAGGAAGATTCAATAAAGTTCTTATTATTTAAAATTATGCTAATTTTGCCCCAACCAATCGGATCGTACTTAACATTTGAAAGCTAATATCTGATTGGTTGGGGCAGAATTAGCACCATTTTAAACGATAAGAACTTTTATTGAATAACCCTGATAGTTCTGGTTGATCCAAGGATCCTTTACATTTGCCCTTTGGAGTCAGGAAAAGTTTTTTTTTTTACCATCCTCTGGAGGGTTGGGTTGATGAGTGCTAAAGGTTAAACTTCATGGACGTATGTCTTTATTCAACAGCACTGTATTTCTGGACTACACTGTATATAACTGCCCAATAGCTAGCAATTAGTGCAACAGTCTGTTAATGTTATATCTGTCTTTTACGGTAATATCTTTACCAACAGCATTGTTTTACTAGTCTACACTCTATATAACATGCCCAATAGCTAGCTCTGAGTGTGCCAGGTTGTTAAAGGTAATTTCTCTCTGTTTAGGTATTAGCTACAGTATTTCCAGTAGCACTGTATTTACTGGACTACACTGTATATAACAGGCCCAATGCTAGCAGTCAGTGTGCCAGGTTTGTAAAGGTAATTTCTGTCTGTTTACAGGTATTAGCTCTTTCCAACAGTACTGTATTTACTGACTACACAGTATTTATATGCACATTAGCAAGCAATCATTGGATATGTAAAGAATAGAGGGCATATAAACAAAATATTTTTTACTGTGGTGGTTGGGAAGAATTATAGTTTCCATTACAGTCAATTTAAAATATAGATATATTTTAATATAAATGCTTTGAACTAATTTGAGATTTATAGGATTCTCTGTTTCTGGAAGCTGTAACTTAATTATGGATCTCCGAGGACTATTACATGTCAGACAGGTGGTGACTTGCCAAACCTGAATTTTCTTAATAACCTGTTAAAAAAACAGCAGGTCCTGACTATATTTGATAATTTTCTGCTGCATTGTTCACTAATAGGTCATATCAGAGAACTTGTGGACATCCTTAAGGTTGGAAGAAAAGAAGTTTCATCTCAAGTTAGGAAAAGTTTCTTACAGTGAGAACGGTCAAACTGTGTGGAACTGTCTTCCAGCAGACTGGTAATGGCAAGTTCATTGAATAGCTTTAAAAGTGGTTAGATACGTTCTAATAAGTTTCTACATGTCTTAATTATTTAAGGACCCTTATTTTATGTTAAGTTCAGAGTAAAAAGTATGTTTAAGCCTCCCAATACAGCAGCTGCCATCACGCTATTCCACAATATGGTTACTAATGATCTCCAGGATTTTGGTAAACCCTTGTCCCACGCTATAGTGAAATTTCAATAAATAGAGAGTGACATTAAAGGCTCTGCGCTGTAATGACAATTGGTCATACATGAGGCTGACAAAGGAGTTGTCATTGTCCTTTCAGATCCAGGTACTATCAGAGTGAACTCTTCTCTCAATTGGCAGACTCCACAACATATAGACAGCTAGAAACGACCCGACTGTTAGATTTAAGAAAGAACTAGATGACAGGCTTTCCTTGGCACTGAAAAAGAACTAAATTCCTGGTCAATGATAGTCCAATTTGTCCCATCATATATACCATCCCAAGATCCACAAATCGGTGACAGCACCCCCAGTTCATATGATCATTGCTTCCAGAGGCTTGCTTTTTAAACCAATTGCACAGTTTTTAGACCACTTTCTGCAACTGGTCGTTAAAACCATGCATTCTTGGTGAACTACGGTCTTTATTAAAAAAACTATGATGGTGGCTTTGATGATGTGCTATTGGTTACAGCGGATGTTGGTAGCCTCTATACTGTTTATACCACAGGAACAGGGGGTAAGATTTGTGATAATGCTCTGTTGCAAGGAGGGCATAGGGGGCCCCCGATTGAGTTTTTGGTGGAACTCCTGGCCTTCATCTTAGGAAACAACTACTTTCGTTTTGAGAACAGCTACATGTCTGGCACACGATGGGCTCCAATGTGGCCCCCTCTTTTGTGAACCTCTTTATGCAGTGGTTCGAGGAGACCTACATTTTCCCTAAGTTTGGGGATAGTATCCTCTTGTACAAAAGGTAAATAGACAACCTGTTTCTATTGTGGTGAGGGACCACGTTGGAGCTCAACAATGTTTTGACTATTTGAATGGGTTGGACACCCCATTAAATTCAGTGCAACAACAGCAGGGACACAGTAGATTTTCTTGATTTAGAATTTCTGTTGTTATAACAAATTTTGTACCTCCTTGTTTTTAGGAATAACACAGATTTGCAAAAAGTGTCTGTCCAAGTTCAAGAAATATTCCAGAGAGTTTTGGAAAGAGGGTATGGTGAAAAATTACTAAATAACAACTGGACAGGGCACATGATCATTATTTAGGACAACAAAATGCTACATTTTACAAATGTGATAAAGTGGTCAATAAGGAGGTGTAAATGTTCACCATGCACATACGCCGCTCAGCCACATGATCAAAAAGAGCATCCGTAAGCATTGGGATGTTATAAATCTGATAAACAATTACCTTTTCAATATACGGATATTCGCTGTGCATATCTGAGGGCCCCAAATTTATGCAATTTAATTGTCAAGACAGACATCAGTCCTAAGATGGGTGATCGAAAAAATTGGTTGGTAGTAATGCTAATGGATGTGTCAGATGCCTGGGGTGCCAGACATGCTGTTATGCGATGGTGGTGAAAGATTTTCCTCATCCCCCACTGGCGAGAGATTTAAGATCCGGTTTAGACTTACCTGTGCGTCCAGTTTTGTAATTTATGTGATTACGTGCCCATGTTAGAGAACGTATGAACAACCACAGGCAGCTATAAGAGCAGCATTGTCCAAAAGGGGTAGCTCACTGTAGGCTCCTAGTTAGTATGGTGAACAATCGGTGGCCTGCCACTTCAAAGTGGCTGGAAATAATCTTGCCATGTTTATATGGATGGCCATAGACCACTTCCTGGCCACTGTCATGGGCCCACTGAGAGACAAGAAATTGTTACAGTTAGAGGCCCAGTGGATCTGGAGGTTGGACACAGTTGCCCCAAGGGGTTAAATGAGGTTGTTTTCTCTCACATGCTTCCTATAGAATGGGAGGTAATATTTCAGACTTTTGTATCAGGGCAGTTTTGAGACATTGTTTAAGGTATAATATGTGGAACCATTCATTCATCATCAGTCAACTTGACATGTTTTTTCCCCCTTCTTATGGTCTTGGTGGAATGTGTTAGAAATTTATGAAGCTTGTTTTTAATGTTTTTATTATACACTGTGTGGTGAGGTACACTAGGGGTTAAGGTACCAAGGGGGCGTGTCCTCCTGGCCCTTAAAATATGGTGGGAGAAATTTAACTGACAATCACGATGGCGGACACACTAAGGACCGAAAAACATTGATCTAAGTTCATACACATGATAGGAGATATAGGAGATATTAAGTCAGTATAGCACTGACTTATATTAGATACAACACAACACAAAATATACAAAATAAATCTGCTACACAGGATTGATATGTTGTAATGGACATATACACCAACTCCTAATATACCACTCCCGCCTGCAGGTGGTGTCAGTGAGTGATAAAAGACAGACATCCCTGCTCTCTATGGCTAGGAGAGAGAAAGTGAAAGTAGATTGTGATGTGTGCTTCGGAAAGATATTGACTGCAACACAAGATCCTGTGTATGATCCTGTTACCACCTGTTGGGAGGACAGATTATTGGACAGACAAATTACCTTATTGCATACAAACTCTAAGATAACCAGAAAGTGTACACCAACTTACAAGGACACAATATCAGGCCTAGTCAATATTTAAAGTGGTGCACCATAGACAGGGACACCCCTGATTACTGCACGTTATTGGAGAACCTGTTTATGTGCACTGTCTGCTTTGTGCCAGACCACCAGAGTAACCACTGTGTGCTATGCTACCCATAATCATTCCATAAAGCAGTGATCTGGTGCAAATTGGTGGCATCGCTGCCGGTAATACAATTTATTCTCCCTGTCTTCTCTGTATATTTGTTCTCTGTATTAAGCTATGGAGTCTGCTACTAAAGTATTGATTTAAATCCTCCTGTCCTTGTACCTGAATATGAAATGCCGCAATTACTTTCTGTAGCTCTACCAGGCCCAATTGCCAACCAATTTTTAAACCTGATCCATTTGATAGGTAACTAGGGAGTGGACTGATTGGCTAGAACAATTTGAATTGGCAGCCACTATTAATGGTTGGGATGAAGGTGCTTGCTTGCAAGTCCATAGCCTTTTGCTTAGTGGCAAAGACAGGCAGGTATACCAAGGATTTACTGTAATACTGAAATAAAAGCAGTTATTAGTTATTAAAGGGGAATTGTGGTCTCCAAACAGTTGCGTTTAAATGAAGGCCAGTTTTCCTACCTTTAAAACAACCATCAACCACCTCGCTACATGCTCCACAGCCCAAGATCTAAAAAAATTACTGACCAGAAAGTTAATGGGTGGGAGGCGGACATGTGACATCCTAAGACTTCTCCTGCACAGTGCCGCTGGCGAACACAGCCTCAGACTCCCTCACTGTGTGAGGGAGACAGGATGTCCCTCCCTCACACATGTGCCTGGGTGAAGGACCTGCAGCTGCAGAGAAGGTAAGGGAATCTAAAGCCCTTCTCTCTCACTATGTGAAAACAGCCTTTTCAGGCAGGTTCTCACTCTGATGGCCCATGGCACCCACAAGTGGGCGGGGCTTAGGCATCCATGGATGGGCGGGGCTTAGGCATCTGTGGTGGCGGGGCCCCATGGGGCTGTAAGGGAATGGGCCAAGGGGGCCTGCAACTGGAGGGCATGGGGTCCATGAGTGGGAGGGACCAGGGGGCTGCAAAGGGGAAGAAGAGGCACAGGGCTGATTGACTGACATGGTTTCGAGCAGGAAGCAGGAAGTGGCAGGGACCTGGTGATGCTGCTGCCATATCACACACAAAAATGTAAATATCTTCAAAACTATGCAAAATAAACAATGACAATAAATTGCAAAAATTCTCAGGAAAGCAATTAATATCAATTATACTAATTCATTTTTGGCCCCAGTTCCCCAAATTGCTCTGAAGCTATTTTTTTTTTCCAATTAGATCTGTATAAAAGAGTATATAAAGGATAAATCGATTTCTTTAGGTAAACTGGGAATGAAATTTTTGTTTATACGTTAGATTATTAGGGCAATGCTATTATAATAACATGACGTTGTGAGGTACCTTCTGTGTATGGGCACTCACTCCTCATAGATATGTACTTCCCTGGTGCTAATCAGTAGAGATAAACCTTTATTTACTATTACTTTTAGGTGCAGTCAAATGATTTTGGCAATTACACAAAAGACTCCAGCACTCAACTAACATATAGCCATAAATTAATAGGTATAACGTTAAACATACCTGCAAGCAATGAAGGGTAACAAGCAGTATTTAAGCATCAGTCCTAACCCAAAGAGAATGCACATCCCTGGGGGAGAAAGACCTTACCTGCTTCACTCTTTATTAAGTATGGCCTCTTCTAGGGAACTATGTGGGCTTACAAGCTTATGAACCTTCTTTTTATCTGGACTGCCTTTAGGGGCGGAGTTTAATTAACACAGGGAGCAGCATACAATGTAGCTAGCCGTTATCGCCCTTTAGTATTTACAAACTCCGGTTCCCGGAAGAGTTCTAATTTATTGAAATTCATGTTCTAATCATAAATTGAAATATCCACTACATTCTTTGTCCTTAGGGAAAGAGAAAGCAGTTTTACTGGTCATTCTTCATTTAAAAGTAATATCAAACCCCCCCAAATAAATTTGTATATAGACCATTCTTGCCCCTCCTGCTGCATCCATGCACGTAAAAGGTATGAACAGCAGCAGCAGAGACAAGGGAACAAGGGCTGGTAAGTATACTTACAAGCTTCTTAGAAACATTTAAACCTTGTGGTCAGGTTTGAGGGGGGCGGGGGTGTTAAGCCTATAACAAATTTTATTTTGGGGGTGGGCAGTCCTTTTAATTTACACATTTCTTAGATCAAGAACAGAAAGCCTATGCTACCCTGTGTGGTTGCCAAGATTTGAGAATCTTTCCTAGAGTTCCAATCGGATATTAGTTCTCCTTTTAACACTTTAATGGTCTTGCTGATAATGTCCTCAACAGTTTTCACATAAGTCCTTGTAAACAAGCTTAGAAATCCTTACCCTTTTTTGAGGGTAAAAGAATTCAGAAACGTTTTCTAACAAACCCATGTACTATTTATTATTGACACCAAATATGGAGTATATCTCCAGTTACTTACTACTGAACATTATACTTCCGACATTTTTACATTACCAATGGAAATGCCTTACGATAGGTAGAAACTCCAATGTAACTGTAAATGTCCATCAACACTTTACATGGTTAGAGTAAGCACACTCGGTAAGAAATTCATTGCACACCGTTATTCTGAGCGTAGCCTATCAAAGACTTAGAGAAAGCGTTTGCCATGGATCGGAACAATTTGTTGAATAAAAAGCCATCTAATCCCCATACAGATAGACTGCCTTTGTATCTACTTTACAATCTGATACTGAATAGGGGCAGTTATTTATAAATAAACCATTATTCTCATAAAAAGAGCCAAAAGTATTGGTAATGAGCTAGTATGAGCCACATATTGACCACCAAATCAAGTACCCATCCTTTTGAGGAGATCCTCAAATTGGCACATACCCATGATTGAATTGCCAAGCCTATAACGCTATCACACCTGTTAAATCCTTTCCCACCCCTTAAAAGGTACCAAAATTAAGTTAAAAAACTATGCAACATGTAGACTATAACGTCCCTGCGGTAAAGCATATGTGGGAAAAACCAAAAGAGAGATTTGGACAAGGATTGGTGAGCAAAAAAGAGACATGTCTTTTTAATTATGATGGTACTATGGAGAAAAAAAGATATTAAACTTTTGTCAGTAAACACTTTCTGGAAAATAGACATAGGGCATCACAATTGAGATAGCTTGTCCTAGAAGTGGTTAATAAAGAACAAAGAGGTGGCAATCATGACAGATGCTTACTACAGAGAGAATGTTTCTGGATAGAAAAGTTAGAAACACTGTTTCCACAAGGTCTCAATGAGGAGATGAATTTGTCTATTTCTTATAAATTAAGCACCCCTATTTTGTGTTTAACCTTGATGATTCTCTTGCATTATTGATGATGTAAATTATGTCTAATTTTTTTACTGTCATTTTACCTTGTAAGTCTTTCTCTGTCAGCAACCTTTTAGCTTTAATTTATCACATTCCTATTATAGCTTAAAAAGGAATTTACAAAACAAAGATAAAGTTGGTCACTATAGAAACACACCCCAGCATTCCCAGAACCAACCTGCTACAGTACCAACAACTCAAAGGAACCGTACCCCACTAGTTTTTACATATCACCCCCACATGGGAATACTCAGAAAGATAGTCAAGAAACTCCAACATATTCTACAAAAGGAGGACAGACTACAAGAAATATTCCCAGACCCCCCTCTCTTAGCTTATCGACAACCACCCAATTTAATAACTGCTTGTAAGAAGTTCCCTAACAAGCCCCGTATAAAATGGAACATCTCCCTGTTTGCAGGAAAAGTGTGAAACCAGCAAGTACATCCACACTGGAGACAGGATACCAATACCAGGTTCCCAACATTGGTTTAAAAATAAGGGAACTTTCTCTTGCAAATCATCAAATGTAGTATACCTGATTTTATGTTCTAGGTGCCCCTCTGGACTATATGTAGGAGAGACTGGACAGACCCTGAGGCAAAGGATGAACTTGCATAGATTCACAATCAATAACAATAAAAGAGATGTCCCTGTGGGTGCCCATTTCTGCAGCCAAGGGCACAGTCTGAAAGACCCAATAGTCCCGGTGCTCATGGGAAATTTAGATTCCAAAAGGAGAGGTTAGAATGGAAATGTAAAAATTTGGAACTGTGGACTAAACTTTGTGTCTCTATGTTCTAATCTCAATGTCATGTAGAGTTAATCAGACCAAATTCATGAAAACCACCCAAACCCATAAATATCTCATTATACCAGACCCTCCATTGACACTTAAAGTGAAGTTCTGTCTGACCGTTTTTTAACCTTTGCTAATCTTTATTACTGCCTGTGATCATTGAATGTGATTCACTGTTTTTACACCCATAAGTTTGTTGCTTACACATCTGCAGTGGCAGGGGGGGATTCCTAAATGGGTTACCACTGAATAAGCATCAGTGAACACTGTCGGTGCCCGTTTGCCTGGATCAGATGAACGGATAATTTGACATGCCGTAAATCATCGCCGATCGTGTGGTCCATAGGAAACATTTGCTGTAGCTGACCACTCTATAGCAGCAAACGGTCGGGACAGAAAATTTCTCCATATGTACCCAGCCTAACATTCTGTTTTACTGAGACATCCACATTTGCACTACATTACCATAAGGTCTTTCAAAGTCAGAACTGTGACACTGACAGTGGATCTAACAGAAATTACCGTCATCAGGATTACAATACCTCATTTCCTGCTGGATTTAAGGTAAGGTGTTCACACAGCAATTAACCCCTTAACTTCTAACAACCCACACTCCATTACCATTGTTGCTTAATTACCCCTGGCAGTGCTCATTATACAAATAAAATCAAAATATAATATAAAAAACGCTATATGGCTCTGTTCAGAACAGAACCATGTGTGGTCAGTGCAATAAGACATGTGCAAAGAAATATATAAAGTGCTACAGTGCTAGTAACCGGCGTAATGCCCAAAAACTAAAACTATAGTTATTTATTCAAACGTTAGTCAACTAATAAGATACAAAGTGTCAAGTGCTATATCTGGCAAAGGCCCAGAAAGTTACAACTTAATAGGCAATCTTAAAAATATCTACAAAGTAATAAACCCATCATAAAAGTCTCAATGCTAGAAAGAATACTTAGAAAAAGAAGCACAAGTGTCCCTATTCAGACACTTTAAAGGACGAGATATAGGATATGTAACACCTGACAGGATAGTTACTAGCAATGAGTAAAAGCTAAAACCATAAATAGTAAAAAAATTCAATTCAATATACTCTATAATATCTACTTATTCAAAAATAAACAGTTATCAAGCTTACTGCTAAAACCTCGTATCGAAGATAGTCTAGCCCTATTAAAGGTGCAAACTTATATATAGCCCATATTGGTACCCTTTCAATATTACGATACTATGATAACTACAATTCACATAGGTAGGCACATATACTCTACGGACTCTTAGGGTCTACCGTGGTATTACATGCATAATCTACAGTCTGAGAGCTCACGGGCATTGTCATTAGAACAATTTTAAGAAACAATTATAAGAAACAGGACAGGGAAGAGTTTCGTTCAGTCCTTAGGGCCACCGTATTGAGTCTTTTAATCCACCAAGATTCCTTTTGCAGCAGTCAGTAGGTTTGATATGGTCAATTGCCATCCACGGGACGTTTGCTAAAGTGTGTTCTGACCTCTTGGAAGTGCCGGCTACTGGTTGCTCTGTTTATGCTCTATAGTTCCCCTTTTGTTTAGGTTCACTGGAATCCAGATCCTTAACATTAAGGGCTGATCTAATGGCTTGTCTATGATTTGCCATCCGTTCCCGTAAGGATGTGGTGGTTTTTCCGACGTAGTATAATCCGCATGGACAAGATAAAGTATACTACATAAGTACTAGGCCTGTAGTATATTTTACTACCTTAAATCCGCAGGAAATGAGGTATCTGTAATCCTGATGACGGTCCCAGGTGGATTGAAACGCGTTGATGTGATGTGATCCCAAAAACCTTGTTTGGTTATTTTTGTAAAATCCACTTGAGTGCTCCGTATTTTCTAAATACTTTTCCAGTTATCCCGAGTAAGCACCCTGGTTGATGAATCTGAAGCTGAGTGCTATCACTTCGTTTTAGTAGTATAATAGTACTATACCTCTACTACTGAATTACAAAACAATTTATATACATTAATAACTAAACTTACTTTCTGGACACCCCTAATTTGAATGGAAAACTCAAAATGATAGGTTAAGACACACCTTCAGGGTTTCTACAGGGTCTCCATGTAGACACTAAAAGGAAGTGGATTTACTAACATCCAATGAGAGGTTCTGATCTTCCACTGTTAGCAAATCAAAAAATTCTCTTAGCACTGTCCATAACAAGACAGGAAGTGTAAGGAAGTTTTTATATTACACCCAGTTATGTGCTGTTTGTAAAACATGCGACAGTCTTAGCAAATTAGAAAAGTCTTCAGACTCTGACATTTACTCCCCCTCTCCATAGAAAGTATGAACAATCCAGTTTCTGTTTGCTAGACAGGAGTGTCTGTTTATGATTAAATGACTTTGCATGTCTCTAAAACTACCCAGCATTCTTAGAGAAATGGGCAGTTTCTACCCCAATATTAATATATTAAACATGAGCTGTCAGGTCCTTCAGTTATAAGAAGGCTCTAATTCATTTTATACCCTGTGTTGAGGTTTTAGCTCCTTTATCCAAACCTCTCCATAATTTGTCAAGCTAATCAGAATCCTGTGTTTCCTAACCCCATAGTGACTGTGAAACTTGCTGTGGTAATTACCAATAAGTATGAACCTAGCATGTTATTTGTGGATCCTGTATAGGGTCTCAGGATGTATCGCTTCTCGGCCTTTTGGCTAAGATCAAGTGTAGTATCTGCTCTTATCAGCTGGGAACGGCAGGGCACCCCCCCTATGCTGTGGGGGGTGCGGCTACGGTGGACAATTTTTTTATCCCCGACCGAAAGGTTGGGCTATTTGGTCCACTCCCCTGATTAATTGTGCACTAGGCACCTTTATTTATTTACGAGCACTATCACGTGCACTTTTTGTTTTTTTTGTTTGTGTGTTTCACGTATTGTGGCGGATTGCCTGGGTCCTTTTTGGGACCTTCAGGCTTTTCCCATGTGAACCCCCCTGGAAGCTTCCTTGGGCAGCTGGGACAGAAAGGGAGGGTAAGTATGGTTGGTTCCTGACGCCTACCGGCCGAGACCTCAGTTGTCTCCCTCTAGCCCTACGGCTTAACAGCTATGGCATAAGAGGAGTCAGAACGGATCCCGAACCACTTTGTTTGTTGCACTGTGGTGACGATCCAGAAAGCACGTAACCCCGAGCTTTCAATAAAAAAATAGGGTCTCAGGATGTCCAATGGAGCTGTTCAGATTGATTGCACATTGTGGCAGGATTGCCTGCCTGTGTTCAGATCTGGCGGGTAATACTATTTTGTCTGGATACATATAATACATGTGTCCCAACTGAGCATCTGCTTTGTGTGGAGAGCCCTGCCAGGACAGATGACTGTTGGTCACAGTACAGTGGCTGCAGCCAGCAGCGCATGTGACAGACTGATCATGTGGTCCCTAGAGAAATGCGTGATTGGCCGTGATTACTAACTGACCCATTTGTCTGATAAGGACGACGCAGCTCGGTCGCGGCTGGCCGCCCCACACCATCACATATTTCCAGCCGTGGCACTATTGGTTCGTTACTGGTGTTTACCCAGCCTTAAGGTTCGTACACACATCCGATCGCGGGTGCCAACGCCTGACGCACGATGTGTACAAACGGCCGATAATCGAAAAACGGCCGTTCGCACACTATGTGTCGGCACTGGCGATCGCATGTGTGCACGAACCTTTAGACTTTTAGATTATAACTGCCAGGTAGGTGGTATTGAAGTGAGTGCAAATATGGTAAAGTTTATGACTCTAACAGGGGATTTCCCCAGAGCACAAGCTCTCTGGGCAAATCTCCCGTACGGATTTACCGAGGGCTGTGCAATTTTGGGTGAATCTCACCGCCACATAAGATTATCGCCAGCTATTAGTTGGTGTTTAATACTTACATGTAAAGAGGCACGCTACCTATGGTAAATTACTTTGAAACGGCCGCACGAGTGCCTCTTCTGGTACTCACGCTACCGCCGCAAAGCGGTCTAATAGCTATGGATGTAAGGGAAGGGCAGATGAATCACTTGCATGGTCAAACCCTTGGGTAGGAAGTGCTAAAGCATGACCGTGGGCTTTTAATGTCTGTAAGTCAGGAAAATTTCTTTATAAACAGTATGTATGAAAACTAGTTTTCCAGAATTCTGTGCAGTTAGGGAATGCTGGGAGTTGTAGTTTTTAAACATGTGAAGTTCATTAAGAAGACACTAACTGCAAAACAGAGAATGCTGGGATTTGTAGTTTTCAAACATGTGAAAGGTCACAGCTTAGACACATGCCTTTGCCACAGGCAATAAATAGATACTTTGCACCCCCCCCCATTTCTTTAGTGAGAATATGTGTTTATATGTTAGATCATTATGGCAATGCTGTTATAATAACATGATTCTATGAGGTACCTTCTGTTATAAGAAGGCTCTTTTCAATTTATACTCTGTGTGGAGCTTTTAGCTCCTCTATCCACACCTCTCCTAACATGTATATTTAATCAGTATCCTGTGCTCTCAAGTCTAACCCATAGGTTAGTTAAACTTGTTGTGGTAAATACTAATAAATATGAACCTTGCATGTTAATCAGGATACTGTATAGGATTTAGGTGGCTTAACATATATATGATTTTACTTATCCAACCAAGCGCTCGTGCAATATTAGTTTGATCTTGCCGAGCCACCTTTCCCATTCTTCTATGCCACAGCAGACGGTTCTTGCAGATCGATCTAATGTCGCGGGAGCACTCGGTCGGGAAAGTAAAAATCGGATATATGTATGGGCTACTTTTGATTGCCCAAAGTGCTGTTAGATTGCCTGGGTCAGTTCTCAGACCTGCAGGTTTATTCCACATAGACCCTCTATTTCTATCTGAGGTAGTATAGTAAGGGAGGATATAAGTGTGTGTTTGTTCATTTAATATGATGCGATTTTTTTAGGACCTTCAGACTAATTTTATACTGCCCCCCCTGTCACGAACTTACCTCCCGCTCTGGTCCCGCGTCGCACTGCACTTCCAGGTGGGCGGCGTTGTAGACGTCATGATGTCACGACGCCGCACGCCGGGCGGCGCGAGAATTCAAAAGCCGCCGTCCTCCTGGACCCGGTGCCTGATAGTAGTGTTAGCTACCTCCCGGCTCCTTCTACTTACCTGCCCTGGATCCTGTTCCTCTGTACCTATTACTTACCTAGCCTGCTCCAGAGACTTACCTTGCCCGTCCAGAGACTCTTTGCCATACCTGCCCTAATTTTACCTAGCCTGCTCCAGAGACTTACCTTGCCATTTCCAGAGACTCCTTGCCATACCTGCACCTATTACTACATAGCCTGCTCCAGAGACTTACCTTGCCAGTTGCAGAGACCTCCTTGCCATACCTGCACAATTACTTACCTAGCCTTCTCCAGAGACTTACCTTGCCAGTTCCAGAGACTCCTTGCCATACCAGTATCCGGCCTTCTCTCCAGCAGCACCTAGCCGCCATTCCTCTGCCTACAGTTCCCAGCAGTCTCTGGTGTCCAGTTCTGCAACCCCACCTGCCATCGGAGCGCCTCCTCCTAAAGCGTACTTGTGAGTACCCCGGCCTCCCAGCCATTTTACACGCCCTGGTTGTAGTCTGGAGTTTAGAGTGAGTGATATCTCCTTCCAGCTTGTAGCATCTGTAGTGGATAATTTGGAAAGAGGACCAAGTCCAGATATGGTTCTGGGATGGAGTGATATTGTGTTTAGTAGAGTGTAGTGAGAATGAGTTAGGTATTTTAGTATATCTGGTGTGGTTATTATGTAATCCTTTGTGAGGGTTTTGCAGTGGTAGGATTGTATTATGGTCTGTGGGTCCATTTGCCAATCTCGCTAGAAGTTTGGTCGACTGATGCCCATACTCAAAGTACATTTGTTGAAGAACTCTTTCCTAGTGTGTTTTTCAGTAAGTATCTTATAAAATAAGGACTGGGCTATTTGCCAATTAGTTTTAGTTTGAGGTGAGGGTAAGTTTATATAAGTCGCTTTGAGAGCATAACACTGAATTTACTGTGCGTGTCTCTAGATGAACATGTTTCAATAAAGCTTTTTCTATCAAGATCCGGAAGTGCGGCCTGTTTTTTGGTTTTGTGTTTTAAAAAAAATACAAACTATTCCAGTCCCATTAAAAATAATTGGAGGAGACTTTAATATGCACATGTCTGAAACTATGGATAGAATGACAATAGCAACAACCCCACTTTCTCATACCTCAGCTGGCCTGTCCAGGGCCTTCCGGACTATAATTAGACGTCATGGGCTATATGACACCTGGAGAATATCCAATCCCACAGTTAAAGCTACTTAATCACACATCCAGGCTTGAAAGCCCTAGAAACAGTAGATCTAACCTCCCTGACCTGGTCAGATCACGGTCCAGTTACAGCTAATATCACTCTGACAAAACACACTCCTAAACAATACCACTGGATACTCAATGAAAGCCATCTCGAACACCCCATCCACAGAGATTGCATAAAAGAAGCGATCACAACATATTTTGACACAAATGCAGGATCAGTTAAATCCCCAATGACACTACGGGAAGCTCATAAAGCGACCCTACGAGGTCATTGTATACAGTTAGCCTCGAGACTTAAAAAAGAACAAATAAAAAACTATCATGAAATCACAAGTAAATTCACAATAGCAGAGCAAAAAAAGAAAAGTAATTCAGCTCTGAGCAACACTGAAAGACCTGCATTTGTTGAATGTGGACAAAAAACTGAGATGGGCTAAACGTTCATTTTATGAAAAAGGCAATAAAGCATCCACTCAGTTAGCAAACCTTCTCAGAGACCGTAGAACTCAAGCCATCCCAGCTAATATTAAAGATGAATATGCTCAAACCAAATAGTTAATAAATTTGGAAAATATTATGAAAAACTCTACAACTCAAGTTCATCCCACTAAAGAAAATATCACCCCTAAATTCAGAACACAAATGAAATCATACATAACAAATAGCCACATGCCCAATTTAACAGAACTTCAACTAAATTCATTAGACAAACCTATCTCTTCTGAAGTAATAAAAACCCTGCCTAACGGGAAAACACCAGGCCCAGATGGATTCCCCAACAGTTATTACAAAACTTATCAAGAAATACTTACACCCCAATTGCTCTCATTATACAACCCCATAATGCAGGGTGAATTAATCCCTACATCCTTCACTAACTCACACATGTAGTTATACCCAAGCCAGGTAAGGACCCCTCGCTTTGTCCTAGTTACAGACCAATAGCCCTCCTTAACTATGACTATAAGATATTCACTAAACTCCTTGCAAATAGACTAGCTCATCTTTTACCAAAAATAATACACAGAGATCAGGTTGGATTCATACGTCACAGGCAAGCAGGAGACAATATTGATTATTTTGCTCTACACAAAAGATCACAAGCGGCAATATTTCTAAGCCTTGATACAGAGAAGGCCTTTGACAGGCTTAGTTGGCCCTTTCTACTCTCCTCTTTATATCATATAGGTAAAAAAGGAGCCTACATGACAGCAATCAACAACTTATATACTACAGCCAAATTCCCAATGACCTCATCCCAACCATTCACCATATCCAATGGAACTAGGCAGGGTTACCCATTATCCCCACTATTGTACACCTTATCTATAGAGCCCTTAGCGTGTCATAACGGGAATACAAATAAAACAAAATAGTTATCTAATTTCACTATTTGCTGATGATGTACTCCTCTCTTTAACAAACCTGTTAATCTCATTACCAAACCTACATAAAGAGTTAGCGATATATAGTGAATTTTCTGGATTAAAATCAATCAAAGTAAAACAGAAGCCCTATCTATTAATGTACCATCACCAATTAAGCAGACCTTCACCCAAGCATTCCCCTACACCTGGAAAGATAAATCCATCATATACTTAGGCATTAACACCACCCCATCTATCCCCTACCTTTTTTCAGCTAACTACCCACCACTCATGAGTGAAACAAAACAATTACTCAGCTCAAGGAACTCCCTCACCTTATCTTGGTTTGGTAAAATAACAACAATTAAAATGTCAATATTACCCAAGAGGCTATACCTATAGTATATGGGAACAAGCCTCCAAATCCTCCATATGTATAACAAACAAATAAAATATATACAAAATAATGATGGAGAGGTACTACACTCCGAAAAAACTCCATAAAATGTGGCCTGATGCCTTGGGCAGGTGTTGGAGGGGGTGTGGTAGAAAGGGATCTCTATTTAATATATTGTGGGAATGTCCCCATATCAAAAATTTATGGATACAGGCCTCTAACCTGATCCGAAAACTGTTCCTATGGAACCTATTCATTGGATACTAGGTCTACCGTTTAAAGGCCTCTCTAAAACCTCTACCAGGTTATGCACCCATATACAAGTATCCACAAGATGCTTAATCACTAGGTATTGGAAGCAAACTTCTATTCTCTTTGTGGAAGATCTATTACAAGCCATAACAGAAGCCCGAACCATGGAAAATCTAAAGCTAGGTACACACCTAGCGATTTTTCCTCCTGACCGACTGTTCGATACTTTCGACCAGTTGGCCAAGAGGAAGGACTGTCGATCGTGTGGTCCATAGAGGACCACACGATCGGACGAGGTTTTCCACCATGTCCAATTGTCCTTTCATCCGATTTGGACTAACGGTCGGTCTGTCATGGACGCATTCAGATGCGATAATTTCGGTCCGATTGACCGAAATATCTCATTGTGTGTACCCAGCTTAACGGCCAGAATAACAGATCGAATAGACCTCTTTGAAAAGATATGGGCCCCCTTGGGACGCATTGATGTCCATAGAATAGTTCACCACAATTAGTATATATAAAAAGAGTCTTCGCGGAGCTAAAGGATTCCTTGCCGGTGGGACGCCCAACAAAATAAAATAAAAGTGAAAATAGAAGGTAACCCTCTGTGATTTGTCCAAACTGTTAATATTAGCTACGGATTGGTAAACTGTTTAAAGGTTTTATAAGGTATCATAAGTATTATTTTTATTGTTTGTGGTTTTTTATTTATTTTTTTATTTTTATATGTATCCCCTTGTCGACTGTATCTCAAATACAGAAAGGGAAATTCCCAGTGGTCGATAAATAAGGGACATCTAAAGATTCAAATCCAGACCATACAGCTTAAATAATCTCGAACTTAATGATTAAGCTAAAATGTCCAAATGGAACAAGGTAATCCATGATGAGCTGGGCGTAGAAACAAGCTATATAAAAACTTTTGATATGGAATTTACAAAAATCGAACAATGAGAAAAATATTTATCAAGTTCCTGAGACCCAGTTATAATATAGGTTCACCAACCCCACGGTTTATCTCTTCTTCAAAATTTAAATGAAATTCTTTCTTTTTGTATTTATATATTTAAAAACTTCTATTTTAAAAAATTATAAAAATAAAGTTATTAAAAAAAAAAAGAAAGTTTAATAGCTTTAAAAGTGGGCTGGATTAGTTTTTTAAACTAAAAAGTATTGAAAATAACTGCAATTAATACATATACAGGAAGATTCAATAAAAGTTCTTATTATTTAAAATTATGCTAATTTTGCCCCAACCAATCGGATCGTACTTAACATTTGAAAGCTAATATCTGATTGGTTGGGGCAGAATTAGCACCATTTTAAACGATAAGAACTTTTATTGAATAACCCTGATAGTTCTGGTTGATCCAAGGATCCTTTACATTTGCCCTTTGGAGTCAGGAATAAGTTTTTTTTTTTACCATCCTCTGGAGGGTTGGGTTGATGAGTAGGCTAAAGGTTAAACTTCATGGACGTATGTCTTTATTCAACAGCACTGTATTTACTGGACTACACTGTATATAACATGCCCAATAGCTAGCAATTAGTGCAACAGTCTGTTAATGTTATATCTGTCTTTTACAGGTAATATCTATTACCAACAGCATTGTATTTACTAGTCTACACTCTATATAACATGCCCAATAGCTAGCTCTGAGTGTGCCAGGTTGTTAAAGGTAATTTCTCTCTGTTATAGGTATTAGCTACAGTATTTCCAGTAGCACTGTATTTACTGGACTACACTGTATATAACATGCCCAATAGCTAGCAGTCAGTGTGCCAGGTTGTTAAAGGTAATTTCTGTCTGTTACAGGTATTAGCTCTTTCCAACAGTACTGTATTTACTGGACTACACAGTATTTATAATGCACATTAGCAAGCAATCATTGGATATGTAAAGAAATAGAGGGCATATAAACAAAATATTTTTTTACTGTGGTGGTTGGGAAGAATTATAGTTTCCATTAACAGTCAATTTAAAATATAGATATATTTTAATATAAATGCATTTGAACTAATTTGAGATTTATAGGATTTCTCTGTTTTCTGGAAGCTGTAACTTAATTATGGATCTCCGAGGACTATTACATGTCAGACAGGTGGTGACTTGCCAAACCTGAATTTCTTTAATAACCTGTTAAAAAAACAGCAGGTCCTGACTATATTTGATAATTTTCTGCTGCATTGTTCACTAATAGGTCATATCAGAGAACTTGTGGACATCCTTTAAGGTTGGAAGAAAAGAAGTTTCATCTTCAAGTTAGGAAAAGTTTCTTTACAGTGAGAACGGTCAAACTGTGGAACTGTCTTCCAGCAGACGTGGTAATGGCAAGTTCATTGAATAGCTTTAAAAGTGGGTTAGATACGTTTCTAATAAGTTTCTACATGTCTTAATTATTTAAGGACCCTTATTTTATGTTAAGTTCAGAGTAAAAAGTATGTTTAAGCCTCCCAATACAGCAGCTGCCATCACGCTATTCCACAATATGGTTACTAATGATCTCCAGGATTTTGGTAAACCCTTGTCCCACGCTATAGTGAAATTTCAATAAAATAGAGAGAGTGACATTAAAGGCTCTGCGCTGTAATGACAATGTGGTCATACATGAGGCTGACAAAGGAGTTGTCATTGTCCTTTCAGATCCAGGGTACTATCAGAGTGAACTCTTCTCTCAATTGGCAGACTCCACAACATATAGACAGCTAGAAGACGACCCGACTGTTAGATTTAAGAAAGAACTAGATGACAGGCTTTCCTTGGCACTGAAAAAGAACATAAATTCCTGGTCAATGATAGTCCAATTTGTCCCATCATATATACCATCCCAAAGATCCACAAATCGGTGACAGCACCCCCAGTTCATATGATCATTGCTTCCAGAGGCTTGCTTTTTAAACCAATTGCACAGTTTTTAGACCACTTTCTGCAACTGGTCGTTAAAACCATGCATTCTTGGTGAACTACGGTCTTTATTAAAAAAACTATGATGGTGGCTTTGATGATGTGCTATTGGTTACAGCGGATGTTGGTAGCCTCTATACTGTTATACCACAGGAACAGGGGGTAAAGATTTGTGATAATGCTCTGTTGCAAGGAGGGCATAGGGGGCCACCGATTGAGTTTTTGGTGGAACTCCTGGCCTTCATCTTAGGAAACAACTACTTTCGTTTTGAGAACAGCTACATGTGTCTGGCACAGCGATGGGCTCCAATGTGGCCCCCTCTTTTGTGAACCTCTTTATGCAGTGGTTCGAGGAGACCTACATTTTCCCTAAGTTTGGGGATAGTATCCTCTTGTACAAAAGGTAAATAGACAACCTGTTTCTATTGTGGTGAGGGGACCACGTTGGAGCTCAACAATGTTTTGACTATTTGAATGGGTTGGACACCCCTATTAAATTCAGTGTCAACAACAGCAGGGACACAGTAGATTTTCTTGATTTAAGAATTTCTGTTGTTAATAACAAATTTTGTACCTCCTTGTTTTTAGGAATAACACAGATTTGCAAAAAGTGTCTGTCCAAGTTCAAGAAATATTCCAGAGAGTTTTGGAAAGAGGGTATGGTGAAAAATTACTAAATAAACAACTGGACAGGGCACATGATCATTATTTAGGACAACAAAATGCTACATTTTACAAATGTGATAAAGTGGTCAATAAGGAGGTGTAAATGTTCACCATGCATCATACGCCGCTCAGCCACATGATCAAAAAGAGCATCCGTAAGCATTGGGATGTTATAAAATCTGATAAACAATTACCTTTTCAATATACGGATATTCGCTGTGCATATCTGAGGGCCCCAAATTTATGCAATTTAATTGTCAAGACAGACATCAGTCCTAAGATGGGTGATCGAAAAAATTGGTTGGTAAGTAATGCTAATGGATGTGTCAGATGCCTGGGGTGCCAGACATGCTGTTATGCGATGGTGGTGAAAGATTTTCCTCATCCCCACACTGGCGAGAGATTTAAGATCCGGTTTAGACTTACCTGTGCGTCCAGTTTTGTAATTTATGTGATTACGTGCCCATGTTAGAGAACGTATGAACAACCACAGGGCAGCTATAAGAGCAGCATTGTCCAAAAGGGGTAGCTCACTGTAGGCTCCTAGTTAGTATGGTGAACAATCGGTGGCCTGCCACTTCAAAGTGGCTGGAAATAATCTTGCCATGTTTATATGGATGGCCATAGACCACTTCCTGGCCACTGTCATGGGCCCACTGAGAGACAAGAAATTGTTACAGTTAGAGGCCCAGTGGATCTGGAGGTTGGACACAGTTGCCCCAAGGGGGTTAAATGAGGTTGTTTCTCTCACATGCTTCCTATAGAATGGGAGGTAATATTTCAGACTTTTGTATCAGGGCAGTTTTGAGACATTGTTTAAGGTATAATATGTGGAACCATTCATTCATCATCAGTCAACTTGACATGTTTTTTTCCCCCTTCTTATGGTCTTGGTGGAATGTGTTAGAAATTTATGAAGCTTGTTTTTAAATGTTTTTATTATACACTGTGTGGTGAGGTACACTAGGGGTTAAGGTACCAAGGGGGCGTGTCCTCCTGGCCCTTAAAATATGGTGGGAGAAAATTTAACTGACAATCACGATGGCGGACACACTAAGGACCGAAAAACATTGATCTAAGTTCATACACATGATAGGAGATATAGGAGATATATAAGTCAGTATAGCACTGACTTATATTAGATACAACACAACACAAAATATACAAAATAAATCTGCTACACAGGATGTGATATGTATTGTAATGGACATATACACCAAGGCTCCTAATATACCACCTCCAGCCTGCAGGTGGTGTCAGTGAGTGATAAAAGACAAGACATCCCTGCTCTCTATGGCTAGGAGGAGAGAAAGTGAAAGTAGATTGTGATGTGTGCTTCGGAAAGATATTGACTGCAACACAAGATCCTGTGTATAAGATCCTGTTACCACCTGTTGGGAGGACAGATTATTGGACAGACAAATTACCTTATTGCATACAAACTCTAAGATAACAGAAAAGTGTACACCAACTTACAAGGACACAATATACAGGCCTAGTCAATATTTAAAGTGGTGCACCATAGACAGGGACACCCCTGATTACTGCACGTTATATGGAGAACCTGTTTATGTGCACTGTCTGCTTTGTGCCAGACCACCAGAGTAACCCACTGTGTGCTATGCTACCCATAATCATTCCATAAAGCAGTGATCTGGTGCAAATTGGTGGCATCGCTGCCGGTAATACAATTTATTCTCCCTGTCTTCTCTGTATATTTGTTCTCTGTATTAAGCTATGGAGTCTGCTACTAAAAGTATTGATTTAAATCCTCCTGTCCTTGTACCTGAATATGAAATGCCGCAATTACTTTCTGTAGCTCTACCAGGCCCAATTGCCAAACCAATTTTTAAACCTGATCCATTTGATAGGGTAACTAGGGAGTGGACTGATTGGCTAGAACAATTTGAATTGGCAGCCACTATTAATGGTTGGGATGAAGGTGCTTGCTTGCAAGTCCATAGCCTTTTGCTTAGTGGCAAAGACAGGCAGGTATACCAAGGATTTACTGTAATACTGAAATAAAAAGCAGTTATTAGTTATTAAAGGGGAATTGTGGTCTCCAAACAAGTTGCGTTTAAATGAAAGGCCAGTTTCCTACCTTTAAAACAAGCCATCAACCACCTCGCTACATGCTCCACAGCCCAAGATCTAAAAAAATTACTGACCAGAAAGTTAATGGGTGGGAGGCTGACATGTGACATTCCTAAGACTTCTCCTGCACAGTGCCGCTGGCGAACACAGCCTCAGACTCCCTCACTGTGTGAGGGAGACAGGATGTCCCTCCCTCACACATGTGCCTGTGTGAAGGACCTGCAGCTGCAGAGAAGGTAAGGGAATCTAAAGCCCTTCTCTCTCACTATGTGAAAACAGCCTTTTCAGGCAGAGTTCTCACTCTGAGTGGCCCATGGCACCCACAAGTGGGCGGGGCTTAGGCATCCATGGATGGGCGGGGCTTAGGCATCTGTGGGTGGGCGGGGCCACATGGGGCTGTAAGGGAATGGGCCAAGGGGGCCTGCAACTGGAGGGCATGGGGTCCATGAGTGGGAGGGACCAGGGGGGCTGCAAAGGGGAAGAAGAGGCACAGGGCTGATTGACTGACATGGTTTCAGAGCAGGAAGCAGGAAGTGCAGGGGACCTGGTGATGCTGCTGCCATATCACACACAAAAATGTAAATATCTTCAAAACTATGCAAAATAAACAATGACAATAAATTGCAAAAATTCTCAGGAAAGCAATTAATATCAATTTATCTAATGTCATTTTTTGGCCCCAGTTCCCCAAATTGCTCTGAAGCTATTTTTTTTTCCAATTAGATCTGTATAAAAGAGTATATAAAGGATAAATCGATTTCTTTAGGTAAACTGGGAATGAGAAATTTTTGTTTATACGTTAGATTATTAGGGCAATGCTATTATAATAACATGACGTTGTGAGGTACCTTCTGTGTATGGGCACTCACTCCTCATAGATATGTACTTGCCCTGGTGCTAATTCAGTAGAGATAAACCTTTATTTACTATTACTTTTAGGTGCAGTGCAAATGAGTTTGGCAATTACACAAAAGACTCCAGCACTCAACTATACATATAGCCATAAATTAATAGGTATAAACGTTAAACATACCTGCAAGCAATGAAGGGTAACAAGCAGTATTTAAGCATCAGTCCTAACCCAAAGAGAAATGCACAATCCCTGGGGGGAGAAAGACCTTACCTGCTTCACTCTTTATTAAGTATGGCCTCTTCTAGGGAACTATGTGGGCTTACAAAGCTTATGAACCTTCTTTTTATCTGGACTGCCTTTATAGGGGCGGGAGTTAATTAACACAGGGAGCAAGCATACAATGTAGCTAGCCGTTATCGCCCTTTAGTATTTACAAACTCCGGTTCCCGGAAGAGGTCATAATTTATTGAAATTCATGTTCTAATCATAAATTGAATTATCCACTACATTCTTTGTCCTTAGGGAAAAGAGAAAGCAGTTTTACTGGTCATTCTTCATTTTAAAAGTAATATCAAACCCCCCCAAATAAAATTTGTATATAGACCATTCTTGCCCCTCCTGCTGCATCCATGCACGTAAAAGGTATGAACAGCAGCAGCAGAGACAAGGGAACAAGGGCTGGTAAGTATACTTACAAGCTTCTTAGAAACATTTAAACCTTGTGGTCAAGGTTTGAGGGGGGCGGGGGTGTTAAGCCTATAAACAAATTTTATTTTGGGGGTGGGCAGTCCTTTTAATTTACACATTTCTTAGATACAAGAACAGAAAGCCTATGCTACCCTGTGTGGTTGCCAAGATTTGAGAATCTTTCCTAGAGTTCCAATCGGATATTAGTTCTCCTTTTAACACTTTAATGGTCTTGCTGATAATGTCCTCAACATGTTTTCACATAAGTCCTTGTAAACAAGCTTAGAAATCCTTACCCATTTTTTGAGGGTAAAAGAATTCAGAAACGTTTTCTAACAAAACCCATGTACTATTTATTATTGACACCAAATATGGAGTATATCTCCAGTTACTTGAACTACTGAACATTATACTTCCAGACATTTTTACATTACCAATGGAAATGCCTTACGATAGGTAGAAAACTCCAATGTAACTGTAAATGTCCATCAACACTTTACATGGTTAGAGTAAGCACACTCGGTAAGAAATTCATTGCACACCGTTATTCTGAGCGTAGCCTATCAAAGACTTAGAGAAAGCTTTTGCCATGGATCGGAACAATTTGTTGAATAAAAAGCCATCTAATCCCCATACAGATAGACTGCCTTTTGTATCTACTTTACAATCTGATACTGAATAGGGGCAGTTATTTATAAATAAACCATTATTCTCATATAAAAGAGCCAAAAGTATTGGTAATGAGCTAGTATGAGCCGACATATTGACCACCAAATCAAGTACCCAATCCTTTTGAGGAGATCCTCAAATTGGCACATACCCATGATTGAATTGCCAAGCCTATAACGCTATCACACCTGTTAAAATCCTTTCCCACCCCTTAAAAGGTACCAAAATTAAGTTAAAAAAACTATGCAACATGTAGAACTATAACGTCCCTGCGGTAAAGCATATGTGGGAAAAACCAAAAGAGAGATTTGGACAAGGATTGGTGAGCAAAAAAGAGACATGTCTTTTTAATTATGATGGTACTATGGAGAAAAAAAGATATTAAACTTTTGTCAGTAAACACTTTCTGGAAAATAGACATAGGGCATCACAATTGAGATAGCTTGTCCTAGAAGTGGTTAATAAAGAACAAAGAGGTGGCAATCATGACAGATGCTTACTACAGAGAGAATGTTTCTGGATAGAAAAGTTAGAAACACTGTTTCCACAAGGTCTCAATGAGGAGATGAATTTGTCTTATTTCTTATAAATTAAGCACCCCTATTTTGTGTTTAACCTTGATGATTCTCTTGCATTATTGATGATGTAAATTATGTCTAATTTTTTTACTGTCATTTTACCTTGTAAGTCTTTCTCTGTCAGCAACCTTTTAGCTTTAATGTATCACATTCCTATTATAGCTTAAAAAGGAATTTACAAAACAAAGATAAAGTTGGTCAACTATAGAAACACACACCAGCATTCCCAGAACCAACCTGCTACAGTACCAACAGACTCAAAAGGAGAACCGTAACCCACTAGTTGTTACATATCACCCCCACATGGGAATACTCAGAAAGATAGTCAAGAAACTCCAACATATTCTACAAAAGGAGGACAGACTACAAGAAATATTCCCAGACCCCCCTCTCTTAGCTTATCGACAACCACCCAATTTAATAACTGCTTGTAAGAAGTTCCCTAACAAGCCCCGTATAAAATGGAACATCTCCCTGTTTGCAGGAAAAGTGTGAAACCAGCAAGTACATCCACACTGGAGACAGGATACCAATACCAGGTTCCCAACATTGGTTTAAAAATAAGGGAACTTTCTCTTGCAAATCATCAAATGTAGTATACCTGATTTTATGTTCTAGGTGCCCCTCTGGACTATATGTAGGAGAGACTGGACAGACCCTGAGGCAAAGGATGAACTTGCATAGATTCACAATCAATAACAATAAAAGAGATGTCCCTGTGGGTGCCCATTTCTGCAGCCAAGGGCACAGTCTGAAAGACCCAATAGTCCCGGTGCTCATGGGAAATTTTAGATTCCAAAAGGAGAGGTTAGAATGGGAAATGTAAAAATTTGGAACTGTGGACTAAACTTTGTGTCTCTATGTTTCTAATCTCAATGTCATGTAGAGTTAATCAGACCAAATTCATGAAAACCACCCAAACCCATAAATATCTCATTTATACCAGACCCTCCATTGACACTTAAAGTGAAGTTCTGTCTGACCGTTTGTTTAACCTTTGCTAATTCTTTTATTACTGCCTGTGATCATTGAATGTGTATTCACTGTTTTTACACCCATAAGTTTGTTGCTTACACATCTGCAGTGGCAGGGGGGGATTCCTAAATGGGTTACCACTGAATAAGCATCAGTGAACACTGTCGGTTGCCCGTTTGCCTGGATCAGATGAACGGATAATTTGACATGCCGGTAAATCATCGCCGATCGTGTGGTCCATAGGAAACATTTGCTGTAGCTGACCACTCTATAGCAGCAAACGGTCGGGACAGAAAATTTCTCCATATGTACCCAGCCTAACATTCTGTTTTACTGAGACATCCACATTTGCACTACATTACCATAAGGGTCTTTCAAAGTCAGAACTGTGACACTGACAGTGGATCTAACAGAAATTACCGTCATCAGGATTACAGATACCTCATTTCCTGCTGGATTTAAGGTAAGGTGATTCACACAGCAATTAACCCACTTAACTCTTAACAACCCACACTCCATTACCATTGTTGCTTAATTACCCCCTGTGCAGTGCTCATTATACAAAATAAAATCAAAATATAATATAAAAAACGCTATATTGGCTCTGTTCAGAACAGAACCATGTGGTGGTTCAGTGCAATAAGACCATGTGCAAAGAAATATATAAAGTGCTACAGTGCTAGTAACAGGCGTAATGCCCAAATAACTAATAACTATAGTTATTATATATTCAAACGTTAGTCGAACTAATAAGATACAAAGTGTCAAGTGCTATATCTGGCAAAAGGCCCAGAAAGTTACAACATTAAATAGGCAATCTTAAAAATATCTACTAAAAGTAATAAACCCTCATAAAAAGTCTCAATGTGCTAGAAAGAGATACTTAGAAAAAGAAGGCACAAGTGTCCCTATTCAGACACTTTAAAGGGACGAGATATAGGATATGTAACACCTGACAGGATAGTATACTAGCAATGATGTAAAAGCTAAAACACATAAATAGTAAAAAAATTCAATTCAATATACTCTATAATAATCTACTTATTCAAAAATAAACAGTTATCAAGCTTACTGCTAAAACCTCAGTATCGAATGATAGTCATAGCCCATATTAAAGGTGCAAACTTATATATAGCCCATATTGGTACCCTTTCAATATTACGATACTATGATAACTCACAATTCACATAGGTAGGGCACATATACTCTACGGACTCTTAGGGGTCTACCGTGGTATTACATGCATAAATCTACAGTCTAGAGCTCACGGGCATATGTCATTAGAACAATTTTAAGAAACAATTATAAGAAACAGGACAGGGGAAGAGTTTCGTTCAGTCCTTTAGGAGCCACCGTATTGAGTCTTTTAATCCACCAAGATTCCTTTTGCAGCAGTCAGTAGGTTTGATATGGTCAATTGCCATCCACGGGACGTTTGCTAAAGTGTGTCTGACCTCTTGGAAGTGCCGAGCTACTGGTTGCTCTGTTATAGCTCTATAGTTCCCCTTTTGTTTAGGTTCACTGGAATCCAGATCCTTAACATTAAGGGCTGATCTAATGGCTTGTCTATGATTTGCCATCCGTTCCCGTAAGGATGTGGTGGTTTTTCCGACGTAGTATAATCCGCATGGACAAGATATAAAGTATACTACATAAGTACTAAGGCCCTGTAGTATATTTTACTTACCTTAAATCCAGCAGGAAATGAGGTATCTGTAATCCTGATGACGGTCCCAGGTGGATTGAAACGCGTTGATGTGATGTGATCCCAATAAACCTTGTTTGTTATTTTTGTAAAATCCACTTGAGTGCTCCGTATTTTCTAAATACTTTTCCAGTTATCCCGGAGTAAGCACCCTGGTTGATGAATCTGAAGCTGAGTGCTATCAACTTCGTTTTAGTAGTATAATAGTACTACTACCTACTACTGAATTACAAAACAATTTATATACAATTAATAAACTAAACTTACTTTACTGGACACCCCTAAGTTTGAATGGAAAACTCAAAATGATAGGTTAAGACACACCTTCAGGGTTTCTACAGGGTCTCCATGTAGACACTAAAAGGAAGTGGAATTTTACTAACATCCAATGAGAGGTTCTGATCTTCCACTGTTAGCAAATCAAAAAATTCTCTTAGGCACTGTCCATAACAAGACAGGAAGTGTAAGGAAGTTTTTATATTACACCCAGTTATGTGCTGTTTGTAAAACATGCGACAGTCTTAGCAAATTAGAAAAGTCTTCAGACTCTGACATTTACTCCCCCTCTCCATAGAAAGTAATGAGACAATCCAGTTTCTGTTTGCTAGACAGGAAGTGTCTGTTTATGATTAAATGACTTTGCATGTCTCTAAAACTACCCAGCATTCTTAGAGAAATGGGCAGTTTCTACCCCAATATTAATATATTAAACATGAGGCTGTCAGGTACCTTCAGTTATAAGAAGGCTCTAATTCATTTTATACCCTGTGTTGAGGTTTTAGCTCCTTTATCCAAACCTCTCCATAATTTGTCAAGCTAATCAGAATCCTGTGTTTCCTAACCCCATAGTGACTGCTGGAACTTGCTGTGGTAATTACCAATAAGTATGAACCTAGCATGTTATTTGTGGATCCTGTATAGGGTCTCAGGATGTATCGCTTCTCGGCCTTTTGGCTAAGATCAAGTGTAGTATCTGCTCTTATCAGCTGGGAACGGCAGGGGCACCCCTATGCTGTGGGGGGTGCGGCTACGGTGGAACAATTTTTTATCCCCGACCGAAAGGTTGGGGCCTATTTGGTCCACTCCCCTGATTAATTGTGCACTAGGCACCTTTATTTATTTAACGAGCACTATTCACGTGCACTTTTTGTTTTTTTGTTTGTGTGTTTCACGTATTGTGGCGGGATTGCCTGGGTCCTTTTTGGGACCTTCAGGCTTTTCCCATGTGAACCCCCCTGGAAGCTTCCTGGTGGCAGCTGGGAGCAGAAAGGGAGGGTAAGTATGGTGGTTCCTGACGCCTACCGGCCGAAGGGACCTCAGTTGTCTCCCTCTAGCCCTACGGCTTAACAGCTATGGGCATAAGAGGGAGTCAGAACGGATCCCGAACCACTTTGTTTGTTGCACTGTGGTGACGATCACAGAAAGCACGTAACCCCGAGCTTTCAATAAAAAAATAGGGTCTCAGGATGTCCAATGGAGCTGTTCAGATTGAATTGCACATTGTGGCAGGATTGCCTGCCTGTGTTCAGATCTGCGGGTTAATACTATTTTGTCTGGATACATATAATACATGTGTCCCAACTGAGCATCTGCTTTGTGTGAGAGCCCTGCCAGGACAGATGACTGTTGGTCACAGTAACAGTGGCTGCAGCCAGCAGCGCATGTGACAGACTGATCATGTGGTCCCATAGAGAACTGCGTGATTGGCCGTGATTTACTAACTGACCCATTTGTCTGATAAGGACGACCGAGCTCGGTCGCGGCTGGCCGCCCCACACCATCACATATTTCCAGCCGTGGCACTATTGGTTCGTTACTGGTGTTTACCCAGCCTTAAGGTTCGTACACACATCCGATCGCGGGTGCCAACCCGTGACGCACGATGTGTACAAACGGCCGATAATCGAAAAACGGCCGTTCGCACACGTCATGTGTCGGCACTGGCGATCGCATGTGTGCACGAACCTTTAGACTTTATAGATTATAACTGCCAGGTAGGTGGTATTTGGAAGTGAGTGCAAATATGGTAAAGTTTATGACTCTAACAGGGAGATTCACCCAGAGGCACAAGCTCTCTGGGCAAATCTCCCGTACGGGATTTACCAGAGGCTGTGCAATTTTGGGTGAATCTCACCCGCACATAAGTATTTATCGCCAGCTATTAGTTGGTGTTTAATACTTACATGTAAAGAGGCACGCTACCTATGGTAAATTACTTTGAAACGGCCGCACGAGTGCCTCTTCTGGTACTCACGCTACCGCCGCAAAGCGGTCTAATAGCTATGGATGTAAGGGAAGGGCAGATGAATCACTTGCATGGTCAAACCCTTGGGTAGGAAGTGCTAAAGCATGACCGTGGGCTTTTAATGTCTGTAAGTCAGGAAAATGTCTTTATAACAGTATGTATGAAAACTAAGTTTTCCAGAATTCTGTGCAGTTAGGGAATGCTGGGAGTTGTAGTTTTAAACATGTGAAAAGTTCATTAAGAAGACACTAACTGCAAAACAGAGAATGCTGGGATTTGTAGTTTTCAAACATGTGAAAGGTCACAAGCTTAGACACATGCCTTTGCCACAGGCAATAAATAAGATACTTTGCACCCCCCCCCCATTTCTTTAAGTGAGAAATATGTGTTTATATGTTAGATCATTATGGCAATGCTGTTATAATAACATGATTCTATGAGGTACCTTCTGTTATAAGAAGGCTCTTTTTCAATTTATACTCTGTGTGGAGCTTTTAGCTCCTCTATCCACACCTCTCCCTAACATGTATATTTAATCAGTATCCTGTGCTCTCAAGTCCTAACCCCATAGGTTAGTTAAACTTGTTGTGGTAAATACTAATAAATATGAACCTTGCATGTTAATCAGGATACTGTATAGGATTTAAGGTGGCTATACATATATATGATTTTACTTATCCAACCAAGCGCTCGTGCAATATTAGTTTGATCTTGCCGAGCCACCTTTCCCATTCTTCTATGCCACAGACAGACGGTTCTTGCAGGATCGATCTAATGTCGCGGGAGCACTCGGTCGGGAAAGTAAAATCGGATATATGTATGGGCTACTTTTGATTGCCCAAAGGTGCTGTTTAGATTGCCTGGGTCAGTTCTCAGACCTGCAGGTTTATTCCACATAGACCCTCTATATTCTATCTGGCAGGTAGTATAGGTAAGGGAGGATATAAGTGTGTGTTTGTTCATTTAATATGATGCGATTTTTTAGGACCTTCAGACTAATTTTATTACTGCCCCCCTGTCACGAACTTACCTGCCGCTCTGGTCCCGCGTCGCACTGCACTTCCAGGTGGGCGGCGTTGTAGACGTCATGATGTCACGACGCCGACACGCCGGGCGGCGCGAGAATTCAAAAGCCGCCGTCCTCCTGGACCCGGTGCCTGATAGTAGTGTTAGCTACCTCCCCGGCTCCTTCTACTTACCTGCCCTGGATCCTGTTCCTCTGTACCTATTACTTACCTAGCCTGCTCCAGAGACTTACCTTGCCCGTTCCAGAGACTCTTTGCCATACCTGCACCTATTTCTTACCTAGCCTGCTCCAGAGACTTACCTTGCCATTTCCAGAGACTCCTTGCCATACCTGCACCTATTACTTACATAGCCTGCTCCAGAGACTTACCTTGCCAGTTGCAGAGACTCCTTGCCATACCTGCACAATTACTTACCTAGCCTTCTCCAGAGACTTACCTTGCCAGTTCCAGAGACTCCTTGCCATACCAGTATCCGGCCTTCTCTCCAGCAGCACCTAGCCGCCATTCCTCTGCCTACAGTTCCCAGCAGTCTCTGGTGTCCAGTTCTGCAACCCCACCTGCCATCGGAGCGCCTCCTCCTAAAGCGTACTTGTGAGTACCCCGGCCTCCCAGCCATTTATTACACGCCCTGGTGTAGTCTGGAGTTTAGAGTGAGTGATATCTCCTTCCAGCATTGTAGCATCTGTAGTGGATAATTTGGGAAAGAGGACCAAGTCCAGATATGTGTTCTGGGATGGAGTGATATTGTGTTTAGTAGAGTGTAGTGTAGAACTGAGTTAGGTATTTTAGTATATCTGGTGTGGTTATTATTAATCCTTTGTGAGGGTTTTGCAGTGGTAGGATTGTATTATGGTCTGTGGGTCCATTTGCCAATCTCGCTAGAAGTTTGGTCGACTGATGCCCATACTCAAAGTACATTTGTTGAAGAACTCTTTCCTAGTGTGTTTTTCAGTAAGTATCTTATTAAATAAGGACTGGGCTATTTGCCAATTAGTTTTAGTTTGAGGTGAGGGTAAGTTTATATAAGTCGCTTTGAGAGCATAACACTGAATCTCAAGAGAGACTGGGTTGTGTTCTAAATTTAGATATGTGTCAATATGCTTGATTATGGGGTCTTGTCCGGAAATAAAGTTAGCAAGAAGGGGTGAAAGCACCAGGATCATTGTGAGTATGTGGTTGTAGGGATATGGAGGGTGAGTAGTAGGGATGGCCGTTTCGCGGATCCGAACCCGGATCCGCCGCGGATTTATCCCGTTCGCGAATAGCGGATTTTCCGCCTTCCGAACCGCGGATTTCTCGTATTTTTGAAAATTTTTGAAATTACGAGATTTCTCGTATTTTCGGCAATACGTATTTTCGAAAATTTTCGAAATTACGAGGATGTCTCTTATTTTATACGTATTTTCGAGATTTCACGTATTTTCGAAATTACGAGATTTCCCGAAATTTCGAAAATTTTCGAAAATACGAGAAATCTTGTAATTTTTAAAAATATTTTTCATTTTAACGGGCCCGCTTGCGGATTTTCGAATTTCCGAATTTTTTCGAAAATTCGCGGATCCTCGAGCGGACCGGATTTTTCGAAGTTCGGACATCTCTAGTGAGTAGTATAGGGGAGTGGTCAGACACGCTTCTGGGCAGGAATTTCACCTTTGTGACAAATATATAATCTATACAGGATAGTGAGTCATGTTTTAGAACTGAAAGTGTATTCTCTAATTTGTGGATTGTGGAATCCACAAATTGTGGATTGTGGATCTACCCAGTTTAATTTAGTCTGCTCAGAGGGGAGTCTTGGAGGAGAGAGGCATCTAGGGTTCTCGTCCCACCATGTTCGTCAAGTTTGGGATCCATTGACGAGTTGAAATCGCCCATGCAGATTAAGTGTGCATTGGTATAGCTCGAAATGAAGATGAGTGCTTCTTGCATTGATTTTAAGTTAGCCGTTGGGGGGTCATATATCCTAAGTATGACATATTGGGTTGTATCAATATTAAGGGCTCTATCTGATTTGACTTGTGCATCTTGTATCTTAGATGTTTACCTAGTAGATTAGAAACTCCGCTAGAGTATGAAGAGCTGTGTACTGTGGGCAGCCCAGCCTATCCAAGGTTAAGGGCATAATGAGTTGCAGTCTGATCTTGATGTGTCTCCTTAGGCAGATGATGTCAGCTTTATAAGAACATATCTGAGTGAATGTTGCTAACCACTTTTTAGGTTTGTTTAGTCCTCTTACATTCCAAGATGCAGTTTAAATAGTAAATAATTTCTATTGTTGCAGTAGTTTCTTGGCACAGAAAATTAAATAACATAAATAACAAAATATAATTTAACATTGAAAATCGACAAAGGGACCATGATCCCCTAGTAGGATACGAGTGGTCCATTTAACCACAAACTTCCAGGATACCTGGGGGTTTCTGGGGATGCACACAGTACTGTTTCTGCTGAGTCTAGAAGTGGATGGAACTCTGGGGGTCTCCAGTACCAATATATAATTTTTGCATTCTAAATAATCAGCAATATTGAGAGGGGAACAAGTAGCTCATATACATACATTTCTGTGTCTAATTGATGGGGTATAGAAAAGTTTTATCAAGTCTGACGCAATCTATCGAGTTAGTGATAAGCAGTTCTCAGGCAGTTGCGGGTTGTATCCAGTCGGCCTCTGTCAGTGAAGAGGAAGTAGGGAGTCTATATAGGTGTCTATGCCTCAGCAGTTATCAGTTCGATATTTGGAGGTAGTGATTTTTCATTCTGACACCCTCAACAATCACCATCAGTGGAAAGGGGTCAGATGTTCATATTTCTCTTGAGGGGCGTCAAGTCTGGCGAGGGGACAGTGTATGTCCCTATGCCTGCCCCCAGGTCCGTATCATATCCCGTATCTAGTTGAGGTCAAAACAGTGGGCAGGAAAAAATATACAGAACTGCAAAGAGGGTGTACGAGTAGTGCCAGCATTGGCACTAGTAAGTGGATGTGATACCTGGAGACAGGCAATACAATAACTGGAGGCATATAGGAATAGATTAGGTAAAGACAGAAGGAAGGAGAGAAGGGGAAAGAAAGACAGAGGTAAAGAGAGATAAGAATATAGATCCAGGTTCAACTAGGGGCACAAGCCCTCAGGGTCCTTAAACTGTCTTAGACTGTAGGTTGTTATTAGAGATGGCCAGATCGCAGATTCGAACCCGGTTTTGTATGGAATCTCATTGTACGGCCGAAAGTACTGCTGCCGGACATTTGGGGGGTCCCACAGCTCTTCCTGGGCCCCCCTCCCGGGTACCTCAGGAGGACCATTGTGGCCCTTAGAAGGGCCTTTTGGGGTTTAAGGGGTCCTCAATCTCGAAACCGCAACCCCCCACTTATAAGTGCCCTTGTAAAATAATAAAATCCAAATATGATTGGTTAATGTGTGATCATATGATTGCAAGTATTGAAAATATTAAACAACCACAATTGGATTTTGTCCAATAGCAAAACTATATAAAGTGGTGCAAACCTCTTGCCAAGCTCAGAAGTCATCACAGTGATGGCAGAAGAAAGAAGGAAGAAAGAAGACGTTGGCAACACCGGCCGCCAGCGGTGTCACTGGTGGCCGCAGTGACATAGCCCGGGGGCATCAGTGGAGTTGGTGTCGCCGGCTGGGAATAAAGAAGACACGTCACAAGGGCTCTTCTAAGAGACAATGCGGGGTCTTGGTTTCGAGCTGCAGGACCCACTTCTAATTGCCGGGGAGGGGGGCCCTAGTACGAGCTGCGTGACCCCTTAGGCTGTGTACACACGGAGGGACTATTTGTCATTAGCAAGCGCTCGGCTGGGACAAATGTCTGTTGGTCACGGACGATCGATCGTGCGGTCCCATAATTATCAACACGTCCAATCGTTCGTTCGTCCGATCTGGAGGAACGGATGATCGAGGTTCGTTGCGGTCGGCCACCCCACACCAGCAGATATTTTCAGGCGACCGACCGAAAGTGCGATGAATCGGTCGGTCGGCCGAAAATATCTGCTGGTGTGTACCCAGCCTAAGACTGTAGGAAGTTATATTACAGTACATACATATATATATATCTATGTATTGATACATATCTATGTATTGACCCTTGTTTTTTAGTGGATAAAATGATGATGTACTCTTTAGACCTGTGTGTACTACAGTAGACATAGGTGCTTGTAAGTAATAAAAACAAAAATGAATTATCTGTACGGGATAACAGACTATCATTTGTTAGCACGTTTTCCAAACAAAGCTACAGAATTAATAACATTCTAAAAAAGCATTGGAATGTGTTAGAAGCAGACCCATAATTAAGGGACATCTTGGGTAAGGGCTCAAAATTTTGCTACAGAAGAGAGCACGTAATATCGAGACATATCTATCCCCATCGCTCTATAAAACTCCCTCTAACAGGACCACTAACACCTGGTTAGAACACAAGGGATCTCACAAATGTGGAGGTCCAAGATGTGCTTCTTGCCAATACATACTTGTATCTACTGACTTAACCAGTAGTCAAATGGGTCGTAGATACAAAATTAACTGTTGTTCCTATAACGTAATATATCTTGCTACATGTGCCTGTGGCAGCCAATACGTATGCAAAACTACGAGATTGGCGACCAGAAGGATCATGGAACACGTTAATGCCACAAAAATAGGCGATCAGAGGTCAGCTATAGCAGCCTACCTTCTGTCCTACCATGGTGGATCTCTGCGCATTAAATTTTAGATCATTGATAGAGTTAAAATATCCATCACAAAGGGAGACTGGCATCGCAAACTTCTCCGTAAAGAGGTGTTCTGGATGTATCATTTAAAAACTGTAGCACCCTTGGGACTCAACGCAGACTTTGAACTGAATTGCTTTATAGACTAATATGTCTCTTTATACCTACGATATTCTCAGACTTCTGATTCCATACTATTTTCCTTATTAGCTAACTGCATGCTTTTAGTGACTCTTAATTGTATGTTTATATCAAGCTCTTATCAGGAGTGATTATCTATTGTTCCCATAATTTGGGATTCCATTAGCTTCTTACACTTTTACACATTGGATATTACTTAACAATTAAGGTGTATAACATCTAGTATCTAGATATCTAACTTGATAAAAGTCTCATGTTTTTATCTATACAATATCTCACAAAATCCGCCCTTGGTCCATTGGAAAGGTTTTATCCTTTTCCTGAGGAAAGATCATAGATTATACACTCTGATGCACATGCTCCTTGTTTGGTCAAGTCTTTTCACAGGAGCTTTCTGGAAAAAGCTGGTCTGTTGGCCCCCCGTAGAGGGGGGGTACTGTCAAGAACTTACCTGCCGCTCTGCTCCGATCTGGGGATAGCCAGACAGTTCCGGGTATTCGGTACCAGCGACGTGATGACGTCCCGGCACGAAGATTCAAAAGCCGGCGTGTCCCGTTGCCTGATTGTAGCTTCCGCTACCCTGGCTCCTATGTTACTTACCTTGCCTGTTCCAGTACCAACTACTTACCTTGCCTGTTCCAGTACCAACTACTTACCTTGCCAGTTTCCAGTATTCAGCCTACAGTTCCCAGCAGCACCTTTTCTCCAGTATCCAGCCTACAGTTCCCAGCAGCACCTTGTATCCAGTATCCAGCCTACAGTTCCCAGCAGCACCTTGTTTCCAGCATCCAGCCTACAGTTCCCAGCAGCACCTTGTTTCCGGTATCCAGCCTACAGTTCCCAGCAGCACCTTGTCTCCAGAATCCAGCCTACTATTCCCAGCAGCCATCTGTATTCCTATATCTTTTGGACTATTAGCCTCCTCCTGAAAGCGTACTCGTGAGTACCTTGGCCGTCAAGGGCACATTTATTACATTCAGACAGTTTCAGTCAGTTGTTCAGTATAGTTATACATGGCAGATATCTTGCATTAGGTCTATATAGTGTAGCTGAATCTTAGGCAATTATATTACATTCAATCTATTTAGTTTAGCTGGTTTGCAGTCTAATGGACAGCGTAGTTCACGGTACAGGCAAATGTACTGCATTCCATCTGAACAGGACAGTTAAACTATAAGTAGACAACTTACATTCAGACTAGTTAAGCTGTCAACAGTCATATTACATCTGGCTCCATCAGCATGGTGAGTTTAGGGCAGTATAAATTGAATTTAATTAGCATTACACATATTGAGCATTTATCACGTTTGTGTATATCTTGGGAGTTGGGTTTGGGGTGTTACCAAGCTGGTAAGTTGCCATTGGCCGTGTGGAATCGTAGTTGTTAGTGTGAAATTCCAAGTTTCTATGTCACTGGTTAGAGGTGGGTTACCACTCATTTTGGTCTCTTTCCTTCATCGCAGATTTTAGGTATCAGGGGTAAGGATAAGGTTCAATCTGTAATAAACAGTAGCCCAGTTCAATTTGTTAGTTCTTATCTGAACGTATGTTCGTGAGGTCAAGTACGGGGAAAGTGGAACGAGTGGGATATAATTCTATAATGGCAAGTAAAGTAAATCAGTTTTGTTTTGAAATATGCTTTTTAAGGTTCTCATTCTTCCAGGTCATGGTATATCTGTTGTATTCAATTAGATCAACTGGACTTAAAGTTTAGTTCTTAAAGACGTTTCGCTAGTCATCCGACTGGCTTTCTCAATTCAGAATGACTTGTACAAGAATCTGTGGCAATTATGTACCCCGGAAAATCCCAATTAGCATATCACAGTCAAGTGTTAAGGGCGTGATTGGATAGTGGCTAAGAGGTGTTATAGGAACGCCCCGAGGTATCAAAACATCATTGTACATGGCAGACAGTTGGTGTCGAACCCCCCCCCCCCTCTATTTAGGCTTGGTTTCTTATATATTAATAAATATAGGGATGGTGATATTTCCTCCCATTCAGGTATTGGCCGATTTTCACTCTGTGTATGCTTCCCGTTGGCGAAATTGGTCAAAACATACTCAAAACAGAACAGCAACACAAGAAAGGAACACAATGAAATGAAGAGGGGGAAAGAGATTTTGTAAAACAAAACAAATACAGTATACATGGTAAGAAAGACATAAATAATCAAATGTCAGAAACCTTTTCTGATGTTGAACTTAATAGCGTTCGTTTAAACTATTAGTTCGAGTTCTGGTCCATCTTCAACATGCCCTTTAAAGTGAAATTACTTCATTTTGAAGAAGCAGCTGATCACTTCAGGGAGGATTTGATTTTTTTGCTTGAAAAGGAACTTTTTAGAGTCCGAAACATGTTGCAATAAATCTTTTATACTGCAGGGCACGGAGCAGTACGAGGATGTGGACCCAATCGAATTGTTTGGACTACCGGTGTGCATACTTACCTGTTTGCTGATAAAAATAGTATATGGGAAGGGTATAATAGATAAAGCATACTAAACAGCTAGACAGAAACTAACAGAAAAAAGGCCCCAAGAAAAAGAGAAAAAGGGTATTTTATAATAGAATAGACCAGTGAATTTAATAAGACTAAAAACATAATTTATAAATATCTGCCAGTTTTGAAGAGGGATTACCCCTTAGGAGAAATCCTAAAAGGGGGTAAAAATGGTAGCTAGAAAAGGAAAAGCAATATCAGATATGGTATATGGTATTCCCATGTCTTAGCTGACAACCATTCCCTATACCCTGTATATCAGTGGGGAGGAAAACTGCAGTCTACCTGTCCCCCTTCTGACAGGAAAGGGTATAGCAGACAGCCATTTCCTATACCATGTATGTGAGTGGTAAATAGCACTGCAGTCTACAGCCCTCTACTGAAGGGAAAGGGTGTCGCAGACAACCATTCCCTTTACCATGTATGTGAGTGGTGGAGAATAAAACTGCAGTCTACTGCCTCCTACTCACTAGAAAGGGTAGCAAAGAAAACCATTCCCTATTCCATGTATGTGAGTGAGGAATAGCACTGCAATCTACTGCCCCCTACTGATGGGAAAGGGTAGCACAGACAACAATTTCCTATACCATAAATGTGAGTGGGGAATAGCACTGCAGTCTACTGCCCCCTACTGATGGGAAAGGGTAGCTCAGACAACCATTCCCTAAACCGTGTATATTAATTGGGAATAAAACTGCAGTCTACTGACCATTACTAATGTGAAAGGATATCGCAGACAACCATTCCCTATACTGTGTATGTGAGTGGGGAGTAAAACTGCAGTCTACTGCCCCCTAATGATAGGAAAGGGTATTACAGACAACCAATCCCTATACTGTGTATGTGAGTGGTGAATAAAACTGCCTTTTACTGCCCCCTAGTGACAGGAAAGGGTAGAACAGACAAAAAAACCCGAGTACATTTACTCCTGAGATCCAGTGCACTGCATTAGAAATGTTTCACAATGTTGTTTTGAATGATGTGAAAAAAATATGGCATACCTCCTCCATCAATCACAACCTGTCACAATAAGAGAAAAATGCTCTAAAAACATTAAAATTAAACCAATCTATAATTAACAAGCTCGCCGATAAGGGGGGGGGGGGCACTTGGTAGTTATGGACAGGAGTGACTATTTAGATGAGGTAAATAGACAATTGAGCAATGACAGCCATTATAAAGTCTGTACATCAGACCCTACCTTGTTGGTTAAGAAACAAGTGGATTTACTTATTGAGAAAGCCAGTTTAAATCAGGTAATTACACATACAGAGGGGGACTTCTTAAAAACAGAATTTCCGAGAAACCTATTCTGTATGTTTTACCAAAAATACACAAGAATTTGAGCAAACACCCTGGTCATCCGATAGTGTCGGGCATTGGCTTTGTATTAGAGCCTCTGTCTCAGTTTGTGGACCTAGTATTGCAACCATTGGCAATGAAACTGGATACTTGCGTGAAAGATACCAATGATTTATTTTTGAAATTACAAAGTTTAAAACAAGTGCCACCGGATGCCATACTAGTGGGAATAGACATTGAATCCCTATACCCGTTGATTCCACAAGCTGAGGGAATCGAGTGTATAGAAGAGATTCTTCTAGCTAGTAATATTCCTACAGCTATTTTATTTTGGATTGTTTATCACTTGTCCTTTAACAAAACTACTTCAGTTTTGGTGAGAACTATTTTTGGCAGTGCCAAGGCACCTCCATGGGCGCTACGGTAGCGCCACCTTTTGCCAATTTATATGTTGCCAAACTTGAGAAAAAAGTGTTCCTCAATGATATGTTTAGTAAGTTCATACTTGAATTAAATACGGACGGACAGCCAGGGTACTCACAAGTACGCTTTCAGGAGGAGACCCGCGTCTGTTTGGATACTGGAGCAGATGAGGCAGATGAGGCTGATGGGAATTGTATGCAGGATACTGAGACACCACCGGAAACTGGATACCATTCCTCTGGAACTGGCAAGGTAAGTATTCCTCTGGAACTGGCAAGGTAAGTATTCCTCTGGAAATGGCAAGGTATGTATTCCTCTGGAACTGGCAAGGTAGTCGCTGGAACTAGGAGAGGTAAGTTCCAAAGGAGCCTGGGGTAGCAAACGATATGATCACGTGTCGGGTCCAGGAGGACGCCGGCATTAAAACCCTCGGGTTACGTCTCTGATGCCCTGCACCCAGAAGCGCAGATAGTCGTGGGACCGGAGCAGCAGGTAAGTTCCTGACAATATTAACTTACCTCCGTTTTATGGACGACATACTGGTCACTTGGACAGGATCAATTGATGACCTGCACCATATGATGGTAAAAGAAAATAACCTCCACAAGACTATGAAGTTGTATACGTATGTACATTCACAAATGGAAATAAACTTTTTGGATTTTAAGATAATCATTACAAACTACATCATCTGTACTGACCTACATAGAAAGAGCACTGATAGAAACAACTTGTTGTACGCCAGCAGCTTCCATAACCCACAAGTTTTTTCTGGTATTCCCAAAAGCCAATATATGAGAGCCAAGCAAATCTGCTCCACAGATATTGGGGTTTATGTAGGCTGCTGGGAAGCTCACTAAAAGGTTTAAAGATAGGATATATCTGTTGTATTCAATTAGATCAACTGGACTTGAAATGTAGTTCTTAACATTACAATCTTCAAAGGTATGTCCTTTATCCTTAAGATGCAGGTACACGGCTGAGTCCTGACCCGAGGAATTGGCTCTTCTGTGCTGGGCCATACGTTGATGCAGTTGCTGTTTGGTCTCCCCCACATACAAATCAGAGCATTCTTCACTGCACTGCACTGCATATATGATGTCGCTTTTCTTGTGTTTTGGTATTGGGTCTTTCGGATGTACCAATTGCTGCCTCAGTGTGTTGTTCGGTTTAAAGCAGACAGGGATACGATGTTTTTTGAAAATTCTTCTTAATTTCTCGGAGACCCCTGCTACATATGGGATGACCATGTTCTTCCTCCTGTCTTGCTTTTCCCCTTCACTGTTGGTATTCGTGTTCTTTTCTTTCCTTCTACTTCTTTTGACAAAGGCCCAGTCTGGATATCCACAAGTTTTAAGGGCTCCTCTGAGATGTTTCATTTCTTTAGCCTTCGCCTCTGTGCTAGTGGGGATGTTCTCGGCTCTGTGTTGCAGGGTTCTGATGACACCCAGCTTGTGATCTAAAGGGTGGTGGGAGTCAAACATCAAATACTGATCTGTGTGTGTTGGTTTTCTGTAAACCTCTACTTCCAGTTTACCATTCTCCCTGACTTCTACCAAGCAGTCCAAGAAAGCCAGTTTGTTGTTTTGTACCTCTTCCCTTGTGAATTTGATCACAAGGGAAGAGGTACAAAACAACAAACAACAAACCAATTCCTCGGGTCAGGACTCAGCCGTGTATCTGCATCTTAAGGATAAAGGACATACCTTTGAAGATTGTAATGTTAACATACTGGCGAAGGAACGTGACTGGTTCAAGAGAGGTGTTAAGGAGGCCATTTATGTGAAAATAAAGAAACCAAGCCTAAATAGAGGTGGGGGGGTTCGACACCAACTGTCTGCCATGTACAATGCTGTTTTAACACCTTACTCTGGGCGTTCCTATAACACCTCTTAGCCACTATCTAATCACACCCTTAACACCTGGCTGTGATATGCTAATTGGGATTTTCCAGGGTACATAATTGCCACAGATTCTTGTACAAGTCATTCTGAATTGAGAAAGCCAGTCGGATGACTAGCGAAACGTCTTCAAGAACTACATTTCAAGTCCAGTTGATCTAATTGAATACAACAGATATACCATGACCTGGATGAATGAGAACCTTCACAAGCACTTTAAAGATAGGAGTTACTACCCTAAGTTGTGCAACATGCCAAAAATCAAGTGATAACCTGGAGACGAGAGGAGTTGTTTACATCCAAATCCAATAAGACGTAAACCCAGAGACTTGTCTTTGTGTCACAATATAATGATGAGAGCAACAAAACTGAACACATCATTAGAAAGTACTGGGCTATTCTCCAACAAGACCCCACACATGGGAGATTCTTTTTTGAACCTCCCATGTTTAGTTATAAAAGGAAAGAATATAAAAGATTTGTTATGCCCATAGGATATTTGTGCACAGGAACAAAGTAGGGGTGTAACGTGTGTACGCAAAGGGTCTTTTCCCTGCCTCTCCTGTAATTGCTGTCATTCCGTACTACGGGGGAAAAATATACATCATCCCACAATGGGTCATCGTATTAGAATTAACATCTATGCGACTTGCTTGTCATCAAATGTTATTTACTTGATTAAATGCCCCTGTGGTATGGGATATGTAGGGCAGACAAGCCATAATGTAAAAATCAGAATACAGGTGCATAAGAATAGCATTAGAAGCTACACTCCTGAAGGATGGTATGATACATACATATGAATGAAACGCACACGATCAGACCGGACCCGAACGTCCAGAACTAAACCTGCTGGTACGCCCCTGCTCATATAAAACCATTATATTCCAGACGGCTTATGCACTAGCATTTTATGGGACATTTTGCCTCAGTGAGTTAATATCCCCCCACTAGTTCTAAACCTGGGGTCATTCAGTTGCAGGACATAAATCAAAGCTTGTTATTAATACTCTTTTAAGATCCTCCCCCAAAACTGATACACTAAGAAAAGGTACATTAAGGGCCCATATTTTAGGTTCACTTGGTAAAAAGCTGCCTTCCCACCTCACTATCTGACCTCCAGGAGGTGTTTCTCTATTGGTTCAGGGAAAAGTGGTGTACCGTGTTAGCCAGTCAAAATGTTTACAGGGTAACCCTTTTGAAATAAAAAAAAGTGGTATAAAGGTGATACCTTTATTGGCTAACTAAGATAATCATAGCAAGCTTTCAGAACATTCTAGTTCCTTTTTCAAGCTGAATACAATGAAGCTGTGGTGCTCTCTGATATTTATACAACATTTGGCTCATAGTTCAAATAACCAGAGAAAAGGAATATCAGTGTGGAAGGTGTTAACAAAGTCATATAAAGGGGTCAAGAGACAAACAGACACTGTGGATCAAAGTGGCTGATATAAATAGTAGTAAGTTACTGAAGTGTGAAGTAAAAGGAATTCCATGTAATTAACTGTCCCAATGTCTCCACAGATGTTCATATTTCTGTCTTGATGCTGGCAGTTCTTAATCTATATAGTTTGCCATAAATCCAAGGCCCAGGTTCAGTCCCTTCTCCAGAGAGTTAAAAGTTTTCATTAATTTGTACTCCCATACCTTCCTTTCTTTCTCTGTTTTAAAAATCCCCTTAAGGGCTCATTCACACTAGGAATGGACAAAAACGCAACTTAAAAACGCATTGCGTTTCAAAATGTTTTTGTATCCGTTGCTGCCTGCTTGCGTGTGCATTACTATCCGTTTGTGTCCGTTGCGTTTACATACGTTTTTGCCCTCTCCTGGGTGTTTCTTATAGCCTGCCGATCGGAAATGACATCACAGGAACTCCCAGGCATCCTTTTCGAAAAATGGAACCAAACGTAAACATTGTTATCCGTTTTACAGCATTTTCATGCATTTAAAATGTGTGCTGCAGTGCGTTTTTAAAACGCACTGGAGCGGAAGGAATATAACGCAGCAGGTGTGAACGATATTATGAAATCCTATGGAGATTTAATGTCTGTCCGTTTTTTAAAACGCACCTGCGTTTAAAAAACGGATACAAACTGATGTAGTGTGAACGAGCCCTAAGGACCAAGGGTTAGTCAATAAAAGCTCATATTTAAAATGGTGCTAATTTTTCCCCAACCAATCAGATGTTAGCTTACAAATGTTAAATAAGATCTGTTTGGTTGGGGCAAAATTAGCACCATTTTAAATGACAAGAACTTTTATTGAATCTCCCTGTTAGATCGTTTATGGAGTGGTGAGGGCTGTTAAAATGGTTCCCTATTGGTGTGTCCAGTTTTTTTATTTGTTATAGTAAAGTGGTGGTGTGTATTCCTCTTTCTCAGGCTTTGGCCAGTCTCTCCTATATACGGCCCTAGATGCCCAACAGCAGGGCTGTATATAGGAGAGACTGGCTAAAGCTGGAGAAAGAGGAATACACACCACCATTTTACTATAACAAATAAAAAAACTGGACACACCAATAAGAATGGGAGCCAATAATAAGGTTGTAAGTTACGTGCTGAAAGTTGCAATATTGTTTTTTAACTTGGACATTTCTCCTATCACTACTTCCTACCACAAACCTCATTCTCTATTAGACAACATGGGAACTGAACCATCTCGCGAGACCTCTCCTGACAGCCTTCCTGCTCATAAACCCGGCAAATAATTAGCTCCTCCTATTCCTACAACAGTTACTTCACTTCTTTCCCGCCTCTCATTCAATATCTTAGAACACGCCCTGTATACAGTAAAGGGAATTGTGGTTATATTCACTATGTGCGCGCGCCGCAGTTCTAATCGGCCTGACAGGACCACAGTCTCCCATGCCGAGGGATCATCAATATCGCGAGATCTTTCTATAAAGGCCGTGTAAGGCGGTGCCATCGCGAGAATACTCGACGTTGCGCGCGCGCGCTCTAAGTAAGAGGGGAAGAAGCCGGTTCGTAGAGTGTGCGCTCTCCCACGCGTACCATTGCTTCCAATCCCTAAGTGACTCCCGCCAGCAGCGTGTGGTATTACACGCGCGGTCATACAAGGACCGTCTTTCGTTCCGAGGGTTTCACCTCACAGTGGTTAACCGGACCGGAAACATGTCTGCGGATAGTACTGAACTTCAACAGCCAACTCCGGTCCCCGCTTTAGAAGACGTAAATGTATGCGAGGTCATGGACGTGGATTCCAGCGATAAAAACAAACCGCTGGCAGAGGCTGAAGAAGCGGCGGTGAAACAGGAAGCGTTACAGGTAATTCCCGGTTGTCCGGGTAACCGCAGGATCTGAATGTCATTCGTTGGGGAATATCTAAACCAATCAGCCCACTGGATGGCACACCCAGTATGTAGACTTGGCTCCAAGGAGCCGGTAGGTGTCGGGGAGAGGACTGGGTCTCCTTATTGTTCGTCTATTGTCTACCGTGCGCGGGTGGTTTTACTTTTAGTTCAGTGATAGGAATAGGATCCCTCTTATCGGGTGGGCAGAGTTCGATTTACACAAATAGGAATATCGGTTTAATATGGAAACCTATAGGCAATGTGGTGTTCGCCAGGCAGTGCAAATACTGTATATTAGTTGTGTTCCATTGTTACAGAATTGTGTGTGAGGGATGTTGGCTCCTCCTATTACGGGGCGTGGTTTCATTTGCGTCTGGTCCTTTTCCCTGGCCTCTTGTTATGAGATGGAACTCGAGTGTAGTAGAATATTTTACTTCACTCTGTTGAATATGTGGTTTTGGATCTTTCAGCTACCTGGCAGGATTTATCCCAGGGTGGATTTGATTTAAATCACTAGTCTAAGACTTTATTTAAATCGGTTTTCTACATAAAGGCCAATTCTTGCTGGTATAACTTCAATATGCAAGTAGATAGAGATTTTTAGACTAACAATTTTAATAGATTTACTCAACTGAAACAATGACGTTACAGCATTTCTTTTCACTGAATTTCTAGCACTAAAGGGGTTGATTCTGTATTCATAGGCTTGTAGAACAATAGGATTAAGGTCTTTTTCTCTCAACTCATGTTCATGTTCTAAAGTTTTTGCTGTAAAGAGGCATGTGATCTCTGCTGAGTCAAATTCAATTTTGAGAACTGCAAAAGTAAACCAAGCATCTGTGATAATATCTTGTAGGCAGAGAAACTGCCCAATAATCTTAAAAAAACCTCTGGAACAGCATGACATTGAATGGATTAATGGAATTTATTTACCAAAAAAATTAAACATACTGTATTTACTGAAGTATAAGCGGAGGTTTTCAGGCTTTAAAAATAGCCTGAAAATCGAACTTCGGCTTGTACTGTAGTCAATCACTTACTGCAATCTGGCTGCTGCATGTTCCGCAATCTGCATCCACTGCTCTGCCTGAAGTCACTAATTGGCGCCGGTCTCACTTACTGGTGCCGAGTAGTGACCTGGCCTGCCCTTGGGGTGCTTGCCACTGCAGTTGTTTGGAAACTAAAACTCCCCAAAACTAAAGCATGCTGGGAGTTGTGGTTTCCAAACATCTGGAGTGCCAAGGAATTGGGGCTTACTGTCCATTTTAAAGGGCACTAATGCCTCAAAATAATAAAAAAAAATGAGGATGGTAAAGATTGACTTCTGATTCTGTGATGTTTTGAAGCTTTAGTTTTCCTTAAATGAACAGCAGAATTCCCATACAGTAAAAGCCATACTGGATTTGGCTATTACTGTATAGGAATTCTGCTGTCCATTTAAAGGGAAACATGAGTCTCAAAACAATACTGAATCAGAAGGTAGTAGTGGTCATAATTTCTACCCTTGGCTTATACACAAGTCAAGCAGTTTTAACTCATTGGTTTTTATCCACACTGATTTATCCCCATTTTGTACATGTCTCATTATTGGCACCAGTTTGCAAGACCCTTTAGTCTATGTATTGCTTCAGGATGTACACATATTCAAAGGTTAACAGCATGGGGCAATGTCACATAACCACTGGTTAGGGACATTGCCCTACTACTTGGGCATTTTCTATGCCTGCATGTTTAAGTTGATAGTGCCAATAAAGCCCTGACATTTTATACATTACAAAATAGTGCTTTTAAAATTGATCTGACCTTAAAGGGACACTATACTGAAAAAAATAAATAAATACATGTAAGGCATGTTTCTGCATGCCTTCAATCCAGCACATGTTTTGCTCAGGTGCAGAATCCCCCCTCCTTTTAAAGGGCTAGTCCACCCTCAAATGAGAACTTAAATACAGGTAAATCACCACCCCCCCAAAAAAAAACAAAAAACAACAAACCCCTAAACTGTAATTGTTTGAAATCTGATGTATATATGTCTAACCTGAAATCCCGCACAATGTCCTGTTTCTGCTTCCTGGTTCTTCAGGTTAGCAACTGTCCTTTATGGATTTGACAGTTGACATCACAGCCAATGACTGAATGTTAATCCCCTAGCTGCCTCTTCTGAGCATGCTCAGGCTTAGTACAGTTCACTAAATTGCTGTTTCCATGAGGATTCCAGAAGCATACAGTCATGAATTCAGAGTACAAAGTAGGATATATCAACATATGTTAGAGGCTATTCTTTCTAAAAGATATTATGAGGGTGGAGTTGTGCTTTAACCGCTTCCATCTGAACTGACTTTTTTTCCACAAATCAGCTGTCAAGCCTGCACACTGCAATTCCAACTGTCAAAACCCTGTCACCATTCCAGCTACAGCAAAACTGCTCACAGAAGAATAGTTTGAGAGCAAGGCACTTGAATGACAGCTGAAATGTAAGATGTTTTAGATTGGATATCAAAAGAAATAGGGTACAGATCAACAATAAAATGGTACAGTGGTGGTTTGTAAGAATTATAGTTTCCAGTAATGGTCAATTTCTAAGTATAGATACCCTTTAAGATTAGACAATCAAGTGCACAAAAGACAGCTAAAGCCTAAATTAAATTAAACCATAGTATATTTTATTTTTTATGATGTATGAAATCGGCAACATTGTGAGATACTATTTCTTTAAAGCCTTAAGTTAATGAATAACTTTACAATAATCCACTCAACAATTCAGTAGGAAATGTGCATAAATTGAATAATAGAAAAACAAGGCTAACTACAGACTATGGCCACATCTTCTTCGCTCACATAAACATACGTGTTATGTCAGATGAAAATATCTACTGATACAGTTGCTAAAACACAAACCGATTCCATTAACAACTAAAATATTGTCGTAAACCGCTCAGTTAATGCTCCCAATAAAAAAGTGGATACAAAATAATCGACTTCGGGTAGAATCTATAAATCTAGAAAACGCAGTCTTGTGTGTCTGCTTGTTAAGTGTTCTACATTAAAAATGTACATTTTATTTAGGAAGGAGAACCTGATAATGAGGATGATTCAGCCAATAAATCTAAAGAAGGCAGCGAAATGGATCCAGCTTATGAAGAGAGGAGGGTAATCCCTTTTTCCCATCATTTCTTATATTGCCATTAGATTTTCTGTAATGCTTTTTCTGTTATATTCTACTTAAAAGGCAAGTGTACATGGTTTCAGTTTTATGTTAAAATCTATGAAATAGTGTACATTTTCCACCAAACAAAGCCAAAGCTTAACCTAAGATGTGTGTTTTAGGTGGGTTTGTCATTCAGATTTCTTGCAACTTTTAAGTCTCATACAGATGCACAATCTGTATGATCATGCTTTTTTGCCGTGTATGGGTGCTTTAATGGTCGTTCAGTCTAGATTTAATGATCTGCCGTGCTAGTCTGCCAATGAGGCCTGACCGAATTAATGTTTTTTCCGACAAAGTTCCCATACACAGCGTGATTGTTGGCTGGAAACCATATTCATACACATGCATCGTGGGTCAACCCCCACAATTGCATGTGTGTATGATACTTTAGTCTTCATTGTAAAAAATTCTATCGCTGGACAGCATCCCATATGTATGCTGCCAAATTTTTATTTTCTAGAAGAGTAGACTATTGTTTTAGTAATGGGTTTTTAACTTTGTTTCTTGCTAACTTTGTGCTGTTTTATGTAGATCAGCCAGAGCGGTAAATAGCAGGGCCATCTATTTTTTTAACTATGTTCCTTCTTCCCACAAACTTACCTGCTAATGGTGCATGACTCAAAATATTTCATCTGTATGTTTTTAGGGGGTGTTAACTACACATTAGTAAAACATCAATTTGGTGGTTAATATGCCTGTTATCTTAAAAAATAAATACAGATTTTATATCACCCTCTTCCTCCTCCAAGAAAACGGACCGATCAAACAGGTTTGATTACCTTCTGAAACAGACTGAGGTGTTCGCACATTTCATTCAACCAGCTGCTCAGAAGACCCCCACATCTCCATTAAAAATGAAACCAGGACGCCCTCGTCTAAAGAAAGATGAAAAGCAAGATTTGCTATCTGCAGGAGAGTAAGTAACATTTGCATTCAATTGTTTCTCTTTATGTTTATAAATGTCTTACTTTACTAGAAAGAAAATAATGTATGTTTTGTTTGTGAATCTTATGGTGTTTTTCATTTCTATTGTTAAATAAAGTTAGGTGGAACCAGATGTTTGCATCGTTTTGTCATCAGACACCTGAAAAGCCTTTTGTAAAGTTGAATTTTTTTTTTTTAAAGCTGGTGATGCTTGCTTTATACTTTATCACTAATTAAACCACATTGATGCAAATTAAGTAGTATGTTGTAAACAGGTGGGGAGCAGTGTGTATACCATAGAAATAAAGGTACACTGTACATATGCAGTAACTGACTGTTTCCATTGACAAAGTGCCCATACATGACACGATTGTCACCCAAAAAAACAGCCATGCATACACCCATCGTGTCAAGTGATGGCCCCCACGATCGCACGTGTGTATGAAGCTTTAGTCAGTAACTCTACTCCCATTGTCTGACATTGGAAAGCATATGTTAATGAAATGGTGGGCAGACTGCGAGGTTATCTGTCAGGCTGTGTACACGTGTGAATATTTTGGGCAGTCCAACCAAAATATTGGCTGTTCTTAGTGACCGTGGCCAACTAATGTCTGAACGTATTCTGGCTAAATCTGACGAATGAACGATTGGGCATGGTGGAAAATCCTGGTTGATCCTGATCTTTTCTATGGAACAAACGTATAGCCGTGCCAAAAGATCAGTTGGTCTGAAATATCTGCCCATGTGTACCTTGCCTTACTGCACGTCTATTGTGTCTTTAGTTGTTCCTGGCTTAACTTCTCTCAGAGCAATGAAATGAAACCAGCAGTACACTACATATTAACAAGTAGATTTCATCTACCTGTTATTGGAAAAGGGGCAAGAATAGAGCCCTACATGGAGCTGGTTTTGTATTTGCAAAAATAGATTGCATAGGCTCTTTTTTCAACAGGGGTACATAGTCATTCTGAATTGAGAAAGCCAGTCGGATGACTAGCGAAACGTCTTCAAGAACTAAACTTCAAGTCCAGTTGATCTAATTGAATACAACAGATATGCTGAATAAGCAGGTTTTTTTTTATGAACTGCTGTGTTAAATTCTGGCTATTCTTTCAGTAATCGACATCGTAGAACGGAACAAGAAGAAGATGAAGAGCTTTTAACAGAAAGCTCAAAAACAACTAATGTTTGCACCAGATTTGAAGATTCACCATCATGTATGTATATACACATGGCAGCCCAAAATACTGTTTACATTTACTGTTTACATCTGTGGTTAAATTTAGCAATTAATATTAAACCTATAAATAGGTTTGTAGCCTTTACAGATCGTGTGATATGTAGAATACCTGTTTTATTCAGGTAACATAATTTAACTATACATGTGCTTTTTGCTTTGAAATATTATTATACTTAGTTTACTTATTAGTTACATTGACTTTCCTGTTACAATAGGCAACTTTTTTTATTTGTGTGCCATAATATGTTTGATGTACCTTGCTACATTTTTATGCCGGTTTGAAGTGTCGTTTTTTCCAGTGGTTCAGAGGATTGGTGGACAATGCATGCAGATCTCTAATTTTCTTTGACTGTCCACAGATGTAAAAGGTGGAACACTACGAGATTACCAAGTCAGGGGACTAAATTGGTTGATATCTCTTTATGAAAATGGCATCAATGGGATCCTTGCTGATGAAATGGTAAGTATTAAAATGTTGTGCATTGTATTTTTTTTTTTTTTAAATCCTTAAACTTAAAATATCCTACTATAAAATGTATAGCTATATAATATACATATGTAATAAATTAGTGTTAGGCACACAGTGCACACTGCAGTTCCATGCAAGCAGAAGGCCGGGCAGTGCGGTGGAGGATAGAGGGAAGGTAAGGGGAGGAAGCCCTACAACATATAAAAAATTTTTTTAGAATGGTGGACATGCCCTTTAAGAATTGTTGGGGTAGGAACTTAACTTTAACAATTATTTTAAATAGTTTTGGAATTTGAGAGTTTAGTGAGGGCAACTTAAAATACAGTGCTTTCAACATAATAGATGTACCATATATACTAGAGTATAAGTGGAGATTTTCAGGCTTTAAAATTTAGCCTGAAAACCTAACATCGGATTATACTCGGGTCAAGTCCTAATTTATATCCAAATGCTGCAATTGCGGATAGTAACCAGTAGGTGTGTTTAAAAAAATCCTTCACCTGCATAGAAAGTTACAGGAACTGATCTGCCTTTACACTGCTTCCTGTAGTCTGGTTGCTGGACTCATTCAGCACTGTGACTACTCAACTTCTCAGTTTGGGGCAAAAAATGGCTGCTAGTTCAATGCAAGTGACAGCTTGAAACTACAACTCTCAGGTGACATTTTTAACTATGGGGGCCAGAGTGCCCTTTACTATATGGGGGCCAGAGTTCCCTTTACTATATGGGGGCCAGAGTGCCCTTTACTATATGGGGGCCATAGTGCCCTTTACTATATGGGGGCCAGAGTGCCCTTTACTATATGGGGGCCAGAGTGCCCTTTACTATATGGGGGCCAGAGTGCCCTTTACTATATGGGGGCCAGAGTGCCCTTTACTATATGGGGGATCAGGAGAATTGTAAATGATGGTAAGCTTAATTAAAAGTTTATTGAACCTTGCCACTCCACATGTTTAGAAACTACAACTCCCAGCAACTAAAGCATGCTGGGAGTTGTGGTTTCCAAACATCTCTGCCATGGAATTGGGGGTTACTGGTACTGGATTTGGCTATTACTGTATGGGATTAATGTACAGGTATCTGCTGTCCATTTAAAGGGAAGCTTAAGGGGGGCGCTCGTGAGCAGCTTCAAAGACGGATATGTTCTGAAAGAGCTCCTCTACCCACACCCGAACAACTCAAGCTAACAGCAGCAAAAACTTACGGTTACCCCCCAAAAAATAGACTAACAACAATAGGAGATGCCCCCAATGCCAGCCAAAGCGAAATCAACAACAGCGGTAAAGTCTCTCCAAGCATTCCGCCATAAAACGCAACAACCTCTAGGCCCAATGGAAGGGGAGGAGCCAGAACCACACAAGAAAAGCCCGCAAGGGAACGTTCCTCTTCACCAGAATACACTCAAGGCCTCCTAACACAGATACGCTTCCTGCTCAAAGAAGACCTACAGGCAGCAATAACTCCACTGCGAATCGAGATAGAACTCGGCCAGAGAATCGGCGACATAGAAAACCGCCAGGATGACCTGACCGAGCAGTCACCAATACCCAGAACGATACGGAGGACCTAAAGGAAGCTAATCATAGGCTCGCATTACAAATAGAGGACCTGGAAAACTGATCCCGACGTAGTAACCTGAGGATAAGAGGGATCCCAGAAACATTTGCTAATACCCAGGAAACAACCTTCGAGAGATTTCAGTCAATGCTCCCTGACGAGGCTCAGGAAAGACTGGAGTGCGACAGGGCCCATAGAGCTCTCACAAAACCTCCTAGGGAGAACATCGCGAGAGACATCATAGTGAAGTACAACAGAGAAGGGTAGGATCCTGCACACCTAAACATGAAAACAGATCAGTAATTATTCCATGCTGTGTGCTCTAAGCTCTGTAGCTAGCAGATACATAGATGAGGGGTAAGACATGCTAGGCACACCAGTCTTAATCGTGGAAAAAGTAACCTTTAATGGTAACGTTTCGGAACCAGTGTGGCTCCTTCCTCAGACCAAACAAAACAAGACATCATAGGGAAGTTACACTATCATGACATAAAAGAGAAGCTCCTTCAGGTAGCACGGAAGATGACCGACAAGCTGGAGTATAAGGGACTTCGCTTCCAACTGTATGCGGACCTGGCAACCCAAACGCTACAGAAAAGAAGGGCCCTACGACAAATAACTACAACACTAATGGAAAAGCGGATCCGATACAGATGGGGCTACCCGTCTGCTAAAACGATATATGTATTTGAGAACACCTAATAGAGGAAATCTATGTAAATCTAAATTGGGGAATTAAAATGTATGTGATAATGATTGTCAGCTGTAACCTAATCAAACTGCACAAAGTAATGCCTGCTAGATATATCTCTGCTAAAACTATGTGTACTTGAGGAAACCCATGTAAATCTAAATCGGGGAATTAAAATGTATGTGATAATGATTGACGGCTATAGCTTAATTTGACTGTATAAATCAACGCCTGAAGGATATATCTGTTAAAACTGTAGGTGTATACGAGAACCTAATGAAGAAACCGCTGTGCTCATGACTGTATCCCATTCCCTAATACCTGTTTCCTTTCACACCATGTATAAGATCCCTGTTATTTCCTTTCTTTATGATCTAATGTTACTAACTAGAAAAACGAAAATCCAATAAAAACTTATTTATCACTAAAGGGAAGCTTAAGCCACAAAACAATACTGAATCAGAAGGCAGTAGCGGTCACAATTTCTACCCTCTGCTTATGCTCGAGTCAGTCAGTTTTTACAAATTATTCAGGTAAAAATAGGTACCTCGACAGGTACCTATAGTCTTATACTAGAGTATATAAGGTATACTACTCATCTTAAACTCCCTTCTAACACATGGGTACCAAATAATAAATGAAGAGGAACAAGACAATGGAGCCTATAGCTCAGGCTATAAGACTGAACCAATCTATCCCAGGAATACAAATACCGCAAAAAGAATACAAACTAAATTTATTTGCGGACAACATAGCCTTGACTAGAAACACTCCATTAGTCGCACTCCCAAACTTATTCAGAGATCTACAAATCTCAGAGGCTTCAGGACATTAAAATTAACCAGACTAAAACAAAAATAATGGAAATAAATCTGGAAGAAACACACACACACAAAAATATTGTTTTCAATTTGCAATGGAAGAACAAAGGATTTAGTTATCTAGGGGTTCATGTCACACCTGCAATAGATAATTGATAGCATATACTCCCAACCTACAAAACATTACAAAAAGAAAAATGGAACAAACTCCCTATATCATGGTTGGGAAGAATTAACACAATAAAAATGAACCACTTACCCCGACTACTTTATCTCTTCAGATGTCTTCCAATATGGATACTAAATGCCAGACTAATCCCTCTCCAATCTCATATAAGTTTATATAAGTTTATTTGTGCTGGAAAACACCCAAGAATAGCTAAAACATTGCTATATTTAAAACCTCAAGGAGGTATGGGGTTCACCACATAAAATATAGCATCACAACTAACCCACCTCATCACCTGGCACTGTTAAACGGAAATACCCAGATGGCTTACCTTGGCGAGTGACCTTTTATTCCCCCAACACATACAGTAGCCTGGATACCAATAAAAAAAGGAACCTCCCCCAAACAGTAGTAAAACATAAACAAACTCATCAACCCAAACCGCCTAATGGCCTCATTAACACATATTCCAGAATATCTGCCAGGCTATATCAACAAAGGATACAGATTGTGTTGAGAGTTTTTATTTTAGACCAGTGCACTTTTACCCTATAAGATTAGTTACAGACTTCTCTTTTCTCAAAAACAAATACCCCAATACTACCAAGGGGACATTATCAACTAATACAAATTTTACATTGCTTAATAACACTCAAAAAAAAACAGGAACTGACTAATTTTTGATTTTGAAAAATTGTGTTTAGACCACCCAATGAGAAAAGGCCATCTTTCTCACATCTACAAATAGCTGTCAAAGAAGCCTACAGAACATAAAGATAAATTTCAACTTGCCTGGGAGAAAGATATGAAAGAACAATTAGATAATTCTCAATGGGAGACCACATTCAAAAACATTAACAAAGGAAGTTTGAATGTAGCTCTAAGGGAGACAGTCCTTAAGGTATTGTATAGAACATCTAGGGTCCCCAAAAAAACTGGCAAAGATGTTCCCCTCTATAAACGTTTTATGTTTTCGAGGATGTAATATGCAGGGAACATTTTATTATACCTGGTGGGAATATCCAGTAGTTCAAGAATACTGGAATAAAGTGTTTAATATACTATCTGAAGTTCTTTACACACAAATCCCCCCCCCCCCCCCCATTAATAGCACTCCTAGGACAAGCTGTATTGGGTAAGGCGATAGTTCTGTCTGCTTAATTCTTGTATATTATGTTGGCTGCTAAAATCCATATAGGAACCCAATGGAGATGAAATATGTTGGATGTGGACATGGTGATCCACAGAATTAATACTATTATGATAAACAAAAAAATATATTCCATGTGTTACAGGATTCAGTATCTTTATTTCATAAAACATGGTTACTATAAAGAATTAGTCCATACACAGTAGATCTCCCAATATGATATTCTAATTGTGTTCAATGTTCATAAATATTAGGTCCTTCTGCCAGAATCTAGCTATACTGAGATGTAATATGAAAGCCATCTTAGAGACCCAATGGTTGATATTGTTTTGGTTGGAGCATATGTTATGCTCCCTTGTTTTATTTCAAAATGTATTCTATATATTCCTGTGAAGGTTCTCATTCATCCAGGTCATGGTATATCTGTTGTATTCAATTAGATCAACTGGACTTCAAGAACTACAAGAACTACATTTCAAGTCCAGTTGATCTAATTGAATACAACAGATATTCTATATATTATGTACAAATGAGATAATATTAGAAAATCTATAAAAATGTATTTAAGACTTTATTTTAAGTGCTGTGCTTTTTCTTGTGTATTGAAACAGTTTGAGTTTAGCGCTTTTCATTTTTTATTACAGGGTCTAGGCAAGACTTTACAGACTATTAGCCTGTTAGGTTATATGAAGCACTACAGAAATATTCCTGGCCCTCATATGGTCTTGGTTCCAAAGTCTACATTGCACAATTGGATGGCTGAATTCAAAAGATGGGTTCCATCTCTTCGTGCAGTTTGTCTTATTGGTGACAAGGATCAACGAGTAAGTATCTCTTAACTTTTTGTATTTGGTTTGTTGACCTTATTTTGTGTAGAAGATAAAATGTGACATTATTGGCATAAAAATATTGCTAAAACACCTAACTTGATAAATTACAGAAACTATATTGGAAAATAAGCACTGAAAATTTACACATTTTGTTCTGATGTCTGTTAAATGCATTTTTCTTAAAAATGTAGCTCATATTTGTTCTTTCTATTTAATGACTGACTGCTACTGCAGGTGTCCAGCTGCCTGGTTTGTAAGGAACAGGGTTGGTCAAAGCTGCTTATTAAATAAGATTCCCTATTTGTAGTATTGTTTTACTGACTTAGAGTGGTAATTTCTGCCTCTCAATATTTCTATGATGAGCGGCAGCACGTAGGAAACTGCTTCTGTTAGGCTTCTTGAGTGTTTCAGCACTGCCTTTAATACAGGATGGCCCAAGGCCAAAACCTGGTAGATGAAAACTTGTACATAACATAACTCCTCAACGAAACCATTCTACATCCCTGTCCCAGGTACTTTTCATTTCTAAGGTTAGATTTTACAGTATATTTGTCCTTAAAACATTCTTTGAAATCTTTTGAATTTTAAGCATTGTCTGATAATGCGATGGAAGTCAAAATAACATTTCACCTCTAAGGGGTCTATACACCCAATAATTGTGATCATGCAATATCTGGATATTCCAATATTGTGCAATTGTTAGACCGTGTATGGCTGATCGTCCAAAATGTTCCCTCATTGGATCAATGCCTATTGCACAGTAGCAGGATTGTACAATTTTGTATGATATTTTGTGTGTGTCAGAAGAAATCCTATCGGAGTATCTAGGAGTTTCAATAAAAGTTCTTATGGTTAAAAATGGTGCTAATTTTGCCCCAACCAATCAGATCCTATTTAACATTTGAAAGCTAACATCTGGTTGGTTGGGGCACAGTCAGCACCAATATTAAAGATAAGAACTTTTATTGAATCTCCCTGTATGGTTTTTACTGAAGGCTCAAACTCAAGTTGTATAAAGCATTTACTAGGAAAGACCATAGCTGTCTAGCATATACTAGCATTTGTAGCCAGGAGCAGTAATGTTAGGGTTGGGGTATTTTGTTTTTGTGAAATGTGTCCTTATGTTATTATACTATAAGCCATATATAGTATATAAAATGTTGGCCTGTGTGACTGCATCTAAATACTCATTGCAAGCAAAAAGGACACTTTCAGCATTTATTTAAAAACATTGTGTTTCTTTGTGAGAAAATTCTGCAATACTTTTTGTTTACTTTCAATCAAAATTATGTATTCTATAAATTGTGGGTTCTAATTTTGGCAAATGTAATTTAGTCATATAGTGTTGTGACCAGGTCTCTTTTTCTGTCTTAGGCTGCCTTTGTTCGTGATGTGCTCCTCCCTGGCGAATGGGATGTATGTGTGACTTCTTATGAAATGCTTATTAAGGAGAAGTGTGTGTTCAAAAAGTTTAACTGGAGGTATCTGGTAATTGACGAAGCACACCGGATTAAAAATGAGAAATCGAAGGTTAGTGACATATTGATGTACCTGAGCTACTCTTTATATATAATTCTGTCAATTAACCAAAAACTTAAATCATCTGGACTTTTTTCCCATAGTTATCAGAAATTGTGAGAGAATTTAAGACAACAAATCGTCTGCTACTCACAGGGACGCCACTTCAGAATAATCTGCATGAGCTGTGGGCACTTTTAAACTTTCTTTTGCCTGATGTCTTTAATTCTGCAGAGGTAACTAACTGCGCTTGTACATTTCCTGTATGCTACTACACAATGTAATGTGGCCTCAGCCTTAGTGGGGGTTTTTTTTTGTGAACAAAAGGCAGAGGTGTCAAAGAGAATGTACAGTGTAAATCAAAGCCCTCCTCCACTGATATCTCGTTCAATCCACTAACCCTGCAAGAGTTGCTGGAGGTGAATTTTGGCACCTAGCGCGAGTCCCTTTGGCCATAAGTTAGGTACCCCCTGCCCACCCCCAACTGACGAAATAAATCTTTTTTAAAAATGCTTAATTGCTACTTAGTCCCTTCTCTCCTGTGGGGTCTTCAAAGACAGCAGCAGCATCTCTGATTGGCTACCTCTCAGCCAATCACAGACGCAGCTGCTGGTCCGACCCCTGCTTGCAATTTCCACAAGCAGAGAGCCAGATCAGAGACAATGCGGAGAGAAGGGGCAGTAAGTAGAGATCTGAGCGTATTGTTCCAAAAATCAGCGGTTGGGGGTGGGCATGGGGCACCTACCTTATGTCAAAACATAATTTTTAGGGTGGGCATGCCCTTTAATTAATTTTTTTTAGGGTAAACCGAAATTGGGACATTTTGCAATATTCCCTTAATAATGACTTTGTTGCACAACATTAACCCCTAAATTAAAATTACTGCAATGAACCAAATTGTCCCTCGGAAAATATTCATGTACCACACTCACAAAATGTATGCTTGCAGAAAAAGACACATGGAAAAGAAACACTATTTGAAGTGTGCCAGAAGTTCACAGGAACATTTCAAAAGATTAACCACATGTATAGTCACACATTGATAGATGACTGCAGCTCAATACCCCAAACATTCTTTTGCCACAGTGTGAGCCTTTTAAAGCAATTGTCTGCTGAAAAAATTACTCATTTCAATCTATAAATTAATACACATTTATGTTTTGTTGCTGCGTGACTTATATCCAGTACTTGCTTTGCTCAAGCTCAGACCCTCAGGCCTCCAGCCCCCTGCCAGACTATCACCATGCACTTCAAATACCGACTGCCACCATTCCAGCTACAGCAAAACTGCACATAACAGAAGATTTTGATACTAAGGCACTTAGTAAGATGGTTCAGAATGTATATCTAAAGAAATAGGGGACAGATCAATAAAAAAAATGGTATAGAGACAGTTGGGAAGAATTATAGTTTCCAGTAATGGGTAATTAAAACAAATTTCCCACTATACATATCCTTTAAGAAGCAGCACTCTAATACAATCCACGTTTTACTTTAAGTGTAATGTACAGCTAGCAGGGCAGTCCTGACTAACTGACCAAATAAGATTCACCTCCAGCAAGTCTCTCGCAGAAGTAGGAGATTGAACGAGATTTCAGTGGAGGAGGAGGAGCCAGCAAGTAAAGTGTGTAAGGTAAGCTTTGCCACTGGCTTAGAAAAATAAGAGTAAAGGTGGCCATACATATTTTCGATTTTACTTACCCGACTTACCCATTCGATTGATCCTGCCAGAACCGCCTCTCCCATTCTTCTATGCAACCGTCGTGATCGCAAAATGAATGGGATTTTGTGGTCGCATGTCGGTCGCATAGAAGGACAGGAGAGGCGGTTTTGGCAGGATCGATCGAATGTTGCGGGAAGGCTTGGTCAGGTAAGTAAAACTATATATTTATAGCCACCTTAACATAGTGTGTGTGATTTCATATGTTGAATAAGATCTGATGTTGGGGCAAAATTAGCACCATTTTTAACTATAAGAACTTTTATTGAATCTCCCTGTATGTTTGTATTCCCTATATATTTTAGAGCAAATTTGTTTGAGTTATATTCATTCTTGTGATTTTATTATAAACTTTTTCTTCTTTAGGACTTTGACTCTTGGTTTGATACCAACAACTGCTTAGGAGATCAGAAGTTAGTTGAGCGTCTACATATGGTAAAAATGCCATTTGTTAAATTTAATTTTTTTGAATGTATGCCTTTTATAGTTGTAAATGAGTGCAATCTATTCTTCATTTTCTACAGGTATTAAGACCCTTTCTGCTCCGTCGTATAAAAGCAGAGGTAGAAAAAAGTTTACCACCTAAAAAAGAAGTAAAAATATATGTGGGGCTGAGCAAAATGCAGAGAGAATGGTACATGCAATGTTTTCTAAACCCCTCCCCCTGTTTAGTCTTTCAACAATATAAATATAACAAACTTATTTCTGTTTTGAATTGCATTACTAGGTATACAAAAATTTTAATGAAGGATATAGATATTCTGAATTCTTCTGGAAAGACTGATAAAATGCGACTGCTAAATATCCTCATGCAGCTAAGAAAGTGTTGTAATCATCCTTACCTTTTTGATGGTGCTGAGCCTGGCCCACCATACACAACAGATATGCACTTGGTTACAAATAGCGGTAAAATGGTGGTTTTGGACAAATTGCTGTCTAAACTTAAAGAGCAAGGTAACGTAATGCACTTTAAACCGTTTCATTTAGTATATGTTAATCCGTGTAAAAATATGAAAAGTTCAGACCTCTACACATTTTACATTGAAAGTAATTTGCTGCAGATGGTTATATAGCAACTTACATTCTAAAAGTACACACATACTCCACATACTAAAATCTTTTGTAGTTTAAACAAACCTTATTAAAACTTGTTTTAGGTTCTCGTGTACTAGTATTTGGCCAGATGACCAGAGTTTTGGACATCCTTGAAGATTACTGCATGTGGAGGAATTATGAATATTGCCGACTTGATGGAAACACTCCACATGACGAAAGACAAGTTAGTAACTTAACATAATTTACGATTTATTTTTAACACTGGTGTAATATATATAAATCTACATTGTAATAAAATCTGTTTTCTAGGAATCAATCAATGCATACAATGCACCTGGTAGTACAAAATTCCTATTTATGTTAAGTACACGTGCTGGTGGCCTTGGAATTAATTTGGCCACAGCAGATTCTGTTATTCTATATGATTCAGACTGGAACCCTCAAGTTGATCTTCAGGCAATGGTGAGTTCTATATAATTTTGCAGGCAGATGTATCCTGTTTTACACAAAGCTTACATACATTTTTGTTACTTTAGCATTTCTTTAGAGGAATTTTAATTTCTGTTTACACTCACAAAGATATTATAACAATGCAGAGGATATTATAAGTTGCATTTGTGGAACAGCACCATGAAAATCATTTAGCTTGCTGCAGTTTATACCTTTTTTTAAGGACAACTATACATGCCTAAGCCCCAGATTCTCATGTTTGGTCCTTTTTAAAAGAACCTAGATTGAGGACCTAAAATGCTCTGTCCTCACCCCAGGATTAAGCTTTTAACCTTTTCCAATATAACGCCCAAGGTATAAGCATGTTGTTTGAAATCACACATTCTTAAGAGCAGTCCATTAAAATGTATACCTGCTACTGCTATAATTGCTGTATGTTTATGGCTGTATATGTTTTAATGGTGTCTCTCTCAGAAGGTATGAATTAAGGTGTGACTTAAGTGTTTCAAAAAATTGGGTCTTGTGGTTTTTTCACAACTTTGTGCCTATTCCAAAACTATAAATATTTTACCCAGTAACTGTAAACTACTTTTCATACTAATCTGTATAAAATTACAAGAAGTAATATTGCTATAAATACATTGTTTTATTAGGATAGAGCACACAGAATTGGACAAACAAAAACTGTACGAGTATTCAGGTTTATAACTGATAACACAGTTGAAGAACGTATTGTAGAGCGTGCTGAAATGAAACTCCGCCTGGATTCAATTGTTATTCAGCAAGGTATGTCTCAGTTTAATGTAGATGTAAAGTAAACTTGAGTAAACCATTCTAAAGAATGCAGGAGGGTTTTAACTGGTAAAGGAGAATAAAGCAATATTTTCACCTTTTATGAGCAATTGGCACAATAATTAAAAGTTTGAAAAGAAGTTGACTAGGGTTATTTACTACACCTTTCAACCTAATTTCTTTGGCTTCCTCCTGTAGTTAACAATGTGCTTATATTACATGTAGATGGCATCATTTATAGCAAGCAAGATCAAGTATGATCCTGGAGACTTTAGTTTCCTTTTACAGTGGTTTGCAAAAGTATTCGGCCCCCTTGAAGTTTTCCACATTTTGTCACATTACTTTCACAAACATGAATCAATTTTATTGGAATTCCACGTGAAAGACAAATACAAAGTGGTGTACACGTGAGAAGTGGAACGAAAATCATACATGATTCCAAACATTTTTAACAAATCAATAACTACAAAGTGGGGTGTGCATAATTAATCAGCCCACTTAGTCAATACTTTGTAGAACCACCTTTTGCTGCAATTACAGCTGCCAGTCTTTTAGGGTATGTCTCTACCAGCTTTGCACATCTAGAGACTGAGATCCCTTGCCCATTCTACTTTGCAAAACCGCTCCAGCTCAGTCAGATTAGATAGACAGTGTTTGTGAACAGCAGTTTTCAGATCTTGCCACAGATTCTCGATTTGGATTTAGATCTGGACTTTGACTGGGCCATTCTAACACATGGATGTTTTGTTTTAAACCATTCCATTGTTGCCCTGGCTTTGTTTAGGGTCGTTGTCCTGCTGGAAGGTGAACCTCCGCCACAGTCTCAAGTCTTTTGCTGACAAGAGGTTTTCTTCCAAGATTGCCCTGTATTTGGCTCCATCTATCTTCCCATCAACCCATCAAATCTAGCTTCCCTTTCCCTGCTGAAGAGAAGCCCTCCACAGCATGATGCTGCGACCACCATATTTGACAGTGGGCATGGTGTATTCTGAGTGATGTGCAGTGTTAGTTTTTTCACCACACATAGTGTTTTGCATTTTGGCCAAAAAGTTCCATTTTGGTCTCATCTGACCAGTGCACCTTCTTCCACATGTTTGCTGTGTCCCCCACATGGCTTGTGGCAAACTGCAAACGGGCCTCTTGACTGCATTTCTGATCAGCGCTCTCCTTGTTCGGCCTGTGAGTTTAGGTGGATGGCCTTGTCTTGGTAGGTTTACAGTTGTGCCATACTCCTTCCATTTCTGAATGATCTGGATGTTCAAGGCTTTGGAAATCTTTCTGTAGCCTAAGCCTGCTTTAAATTTCTCTAACTTTATCCCTGACCAGTCTGGTGTGTTCTTTGGGCTTCATGGTGGTGTTGCTCCCAAGATTCACTTAGACAACCTCCTGAGGCCGTCACAGAGCAGCTGTATTTGTACTGACATTTGATTACACCCAGGTGCACTCTATTTAGTCATTAGCACTCATCAGGCAATGTCTATGGGCAACTGACTGCACTCAGACCAAAGGCTGACTGCAGTTATTGATTTGTTAAAAATGTTTGGAATCATGTATGATTTTTGTTCCACTTCTCACGTGTACACCACATTTGTATTGGTCTTTCACATGGAATTCCAATAAAATTGATTCATGTTTGTGGCAGTAATGTGACAAAATGTAGAAAATTTCAAGGAGGCCGAATACTTTTGCAAATCATTGTAAATTAGTCTTTTCAGGAACTGTATCTGTTTTCTCTTTTCTGTAATGCTTGTCCTAGTAATAGCGAAGGTCAAACTTGGTGTTTATTTAAATATCAGATTTTTTTTTTTTTTTATAACTTCAGTCACATACCAGAAGTCACTAATACTTGCTGTTTTTGGAGTGCTAGTCTACTGGCCAAAAGTCTCCATCCCAGGCACCATTTTGTCTGTGTTGATAGAATGTGTGGAAAGATGACTGCTCTTGAAACACATTAAGCTCAACGAAATGCGATTTTGTTTGAATTTTATTGTTCTGTAACTTGTTCTTATCCTTCCCTGTTTTATTCCCCCAGAGACTCAAACTCCTTTTAAGTGCTTGTGTAATGGGGAGAACTCAAATTCTAATATTGAATTATATATAAAATATGCAAATTCTAATATATAAATATATTATATATAAAAAATATACTATTTCAAATATAATCTATTTTTCCCCTAAATACTACACAATAATTATATGAATTGCCTAATGCCCATATTTTTATATATTTTATATGTGCAAGATCCATGCCCTTTAATATCATGCAATGATGGTATAACATTGTGCACGGAGGCCATTCCCAATGTGAATATTTGTACAAAATGGGAAAACTGGATATGCAGCGACCCTACCTTGGTAAATGAGTGTTTTGAAAGGGAAAAAGAGAGAATGCTACAATTAGATTTCAATAAGTAGACGTTGAAATAACTGCTTACAAAACTGCAAAAAGTACACCGCTTTCATGTATGAAGTCTTACTTTTAAAGGACAATTGAACTGTAAAATGTACTTTTTACAAATGAAAAGAACAACAGGGAAGTAAGATTTGATTATTCCTACCTCCTAATATTGTTTTGTTGAGCCCTCGCATATACAGCTTCATCTGCCAGGTTAATGTCCTGAGCCTTCCTGTTTTAAGAGTGCTGAAGGCAATCTTACCTGCCTGCCCCAGCTACTATTAATTTTAACTTTTTTTTTTTTATAAATTATGTTCTACAGCTCTCCTTTTAGGGGTTGACCGCTGTAGAAGCTTTTCAGTCTCTTGCAGTACACTTGAGTTTGTATATATCACCTAAATCATGTGAGGTTCACTGAAATGCTAATCTTGCAAGACTTTTAGAAGACTGCTTATTGTAAAACTGAATTTTATTTCCTTTCAGTTTTTTTTTTTTATATAAACTATTTATTTTTTTACAGGAAGATTAGTGGACCAAAACTTAAATAAGCTTGGAAAGGATGAAATGCTTCAGATGATCAGGCATGGTGCTACTCATGTATTTGCATCGAAGGATAGTGAAATAACAGATGAAGATATTCAGGGTATTTTAGAAAGAGGAGAAAAGAAGGTAAACAAGCCCTTTTGTTTGCATTTTTTGCTTATTTATGTTCATATTCATGGAATTGCTACTATCCTATATTCCCCTACAAGACCAAGTATTGAACCAGTTTTTGCTTGTTCTAATATACTCGCTGAAAGATACTGAAGCATATAGGTATTGTACAGTAATATTGTTTGCATTTTTTCTAGACTGCTGAAATGAATGAAAAACTCTCAAACATGGGCGAAAGCTCATTGAGAAATTTCACTGTGGAGACAGAATCTAGTGTGTATAACTTTGAAGGTGAAGACTACAGGGAAAAGCAAAAGGTGATTTTAAAATGTTTTTCTTAAAGGTCCATTTTAAAGCTGCTTTTAAATAATTGTTAAATACCACACGCAATAGTTGACCTTAAACTAGAGGACAGTTTATATGTTTTATTTTAATGTAATTAAAAATGGATATAGGCTTTAATTATCAATAAGTCTTTTCACTAATGGAGAGCCCATGTCCACGGTGTTAGTTATCTGGGTATGAAGTAGGTTGAAAGTCCGTGGCTGGCAGCTTTGCCAAAAATAAAATACTTGGGTGTGTCCACCCAAAAAGGTTAGAATAGCAATTGCAGCCCCAAATAAGACAAAATTACCTTTAGACATTCTAAACCATGTAAGGTGTATTTATTTTTAAGATAATTTAGCAAGGAATTGTGCCAGTGTGTATAATTGTGGAAAATTAAAAAAACATTAAAGGGTGTGTCCAGGCATGGAATAAATTGTTGTGTATAGGTCCCCCCAACCTAATTTTTGCATTATTCGTTTTTCAAAAAGATGTCAGTATTTTGTGCCTCATTCTCTTCTGTCCTAAGACTTGAGAAATTGTTCATCAATATCTTGGCAATTTTAGATGGCATTTACAGAATGGATTGAGCCACCAAAAAGAGAACGAAAAGCTAATTATGCTGTGGATGCATACTTTCGAGAAGCACTCCGTGTCAGTGAGCCAAAAGTGCCAAAGGTTAGTGACTAAACAAAGCCATTTGCTTTTATTTTAAAGGGGAACCTAAAGTCTTCAGACAACATTGCTCTCATTGAAAGAGCACATTCACAAAGATACAAAAAGCTGTCTCTCGCCTCTCCCTTAGCTGGGAATGCTGTGTGATTTATGAAAATAACCTGTGGGTACTAGCGTTCTGATCCCATAATTCACCATATCTGGGTGCACCCAGCAAAGTGTATACAGCACACTTCACAGGAAGCTGCAGCATTGCTTCCTTGAAGCTGACAGCCAGTCATTTTACAGCTCGGATATCGTCTCTCCTTCTGACACAGAACACAGATTTCAGTGCAGTTTTTGTGCAAAAGCATTACAAATGCTGTGCCTAAAAATAATGAATTCCTTTACATTTCATACAAAAAATGGAATCTTTGCAGTTTTCTTGTGGATGTAAGGAACAGAATATTAACATTTCCATAAAAAATGGTAAGTATGGTGGGATATCTGTACCTGTAGAATCACTGTTTTGCTAGAAATACAAACAAAAAAAAGTGAATCCTTGGAATTCAAACGGTGTCCCAATGGTCTGTTTGTAGAAAATTTATATAAAAAACATGGTGGAAATAAACAAAAAAAAGCAATAAAACGTTAGAAACTTTCTTTTGCTAGAACATCTGCATAGGGGGCAACATGGGCTATGTGTTGTACTGGCAGCTTACTAGAGAATAATATTTTAATGTATAGGTGTTATGGGGAGAAAAGCGTTTGAGCGGTATAAACCGCTTTATAATAAAATATATATCACCAGATTGAATAATATATGTATTTCTATTTCTGCCTAAAATCCATTTTCTAGCTATTATTTGACTGGACATGCTTATATATCTGCACACACAACTGATCTTTATTAAAAGAGCGCTAAGCCTAATTTGTTACCCGTAATATAAAAGCTTTCCTCCTTTATTACCTATGCATTGTGAGATACTACCAAAGTGTTGCGTTTACTTACATGTAAGAAATTGAGCCTTTAACTAAGAATGCTTACCAGTTGCTGCTAATACAGCTCCATGTAGTCTTCAAACAGCCTTTTTAGTATGTGCACCTGTTGCACTTGCTCCTGATCCCATTATTCATGGTCTCTATTCAGAGTATTGTTATACAAACGTCTCCTGTATAGAAGCCTCTGATATTAGTTTGAAATCTGCAATTGCAATCTGTCACGTTGACTGGAAAATAAAGATTTTGTTTTATAGATATTGCAGACCGCCTACCAGGAGCAATTCTAAATAGTATGCTACTTTCAGCCTTTTTACATCAATTCTGTTTGTTCGAAAATATAACATTTCTAAATGTTACCTATTCTCTGTATAAACAAATGTTGTTTTTAGAAAGACAATCTGTGAGGTTACCGGTGCAAATCAAGACTTTTAATTTTCTTTCTTCCATTAATGATGGCTAGGCAATAAACTGGAAAGGAGCTTTTCTGTGAGTACACCCCTATTATCCGGTATCCCTGGAGAAGGGGGGGCACCCCCCCCCCCCCCCCCGAAATGTTGTAAACTGATGTACTTGGTGGAGTAAATTTTTGCATGTGCGCTACTGTAGATGTGCAATGTTTGAATGTGCATTGGAAAAGTTGAGCAAAGGAGATGTGCACTATAAAAGGCGGTGTCTGACATTTAGTAACTGAGATTGGCAAGCGCTCTATGCTGTAACTTTATTGGCAGTCAGCTTCTAGGGGCAGTACAGACTGAAACTTTCTTGTTTTGCTCTGCTGTGAAGTAAAGAGCAGCAACATAGAGAAATGGATTATGGAAAAATAATTTACGTTCATTAAACAGCAGCCACCACAAATAGAAAGGTTATACACAGCTTGTATGTTTGTGAATGTGCTCTCTCTATTGAGACATAGTGTTATCTGGTGACTTTTGTTCCCCTTTAAGAAGCCGTGCTGTAAAATATTGTGCAATCGATTTTAGGATTTTTCTGATAATTTTAATGGTTTTTTTTCAGGCTCCCAGACCTCCCAAGCAGCCAAATGTTCAGGATTTTCAGTTTTTTCCTCCACGACTTTTTGAGTTACTGGAGAAAGAAATCCTTTACTACAGAAAGACAATCGGATACAAGGTATTATTTAGCAATGTATACTTTCTGATTTTATAAAAAATGATTAACTATTAGTACATACCGTATATACCCGAGTATAAGCCGAGGTACTTATTTTTGCCTAAACCAAGTAAAACAGATTGACTTAATTATAAGCCAAGGGTAGAAATTGACATCTACTGCCCCCATACAGTATAGCTTTATTTTAGGGGGGAAAGTTTTTTTTTTTGTATATGCAAAAAATGTCACTTTACTTATTTTTTTTTCTAATTCCCAAAGATGATAATCCGATCATTTTAGGGAATAACTAACTTGGAATATGTGCATAAATGACGTTTTCCAAGTCCAAATACAATCGAAAAAATCACTTCCTGGAACCAATTTTCTGGGACGTGATTTTTCATTCGTTGGCAAAGATTAGAACTGATCATCCAATATTGATTTCTGCCCCCATTTTTTTGCTAAGTAGCAAAAAAAATCCTATTTGTGAATGGAACTCCTAAGCTCCATCCTATATAATAAAATGCAAGTGTGCGTCCCTGTGTCCGTGTGTGTGGCTGCTTAGGAGTAAAAAGCAGCCAATCTACCAGATTGGCTGCTGCTTTTTCCTTCAGAGCAGAACAGCCAATCGGATCACAAGTTTGCATTAAGGGGCGGGACCACAGACCGGGACCTGAGAACTTACTGCATAGAAGCCAGAGAGAGAGGAGTGTGCGGCAACTTCCCTGTGATGTACAACAGCCTGAGCCACTTCCCCTCACTGGTATGGGACTGGGGGTGAACGGGACAGGAATGAGCTGCTGATGGGCTGCTCTGGGTGGGTTGATTTCTTAAGTTAACTTTTCACAGTGTGAAAATTCCTGTCCATGCTACATTACTGGGTCTGACACTAATAAACTGTACACACACCATCCTACACCTAAGCTCCATCCTATATAGTAAAATGCAAGTGTGCGCCCCTGTGTCCGTGTGTGTGTGGCTGCTCTGGAGTAAAAGAAGCAGCCAATCTACCTGATGGGGGGACCCGGGGTCTGGGACACTAAGAGGGAACTGTGGCCTTGGGACATGGAGGCACTCTGGGCTTCTAGCGCCTGTTATTGTAACAGGCTTAATGTCTAGTTCACAAATAATATAGTAAGCTGTCACTGTCAGCTTACATAGCTTGTACTGCATTGCGGTCTGAATGGAGACCGCAGGCAGTACCTCTACTAGACCCTGGTGAAAAAGGAAGTCCTGTGATTTCACCAGGGTCTCACTTCGCGGAACTCCTCTTCGTGGGACCGGCGGCCATTATGCGGTCTCATCTTCTAAGGCTGCTAGCTCCGATCCCCACATCAGATTTGGACCAAACCGAATGGGGTTTGAGGGGGTAGTTGGGCACTTGAATGCTGCCCCCAATTGCCCCTAGCTGCCTTTTAAAGGGGCAGTATGCAGCAAAAGTGCTGCGACTCCAGTATATGTCGAAGTTAGCTTTCCAAGTTCATTTATAAAAAAAACCTGCTTATTCTCGAGTATGTACGGTAAGTTAAGTTAAACAAATTGGTTATTTTAATTTAGGTGCCGCGGAATCCTGACCTGCCTAATGCAGCACAAGCACAAAAGGAAGAACAACTAAAAATTGATGAGGCGGAGCCACTCAATGATGAAGAGTTAGAGGAAAAAGAGAAATTACTAACACAGGCAAGTTTATCACAAAGAAATTCAGATTGTTGCCTAAACCATGATGATGATACAGATTAGCTACTTTACGGGTAATGTGGTCTCCATACATGTGCCCTGTATTAAAGAGCACACTTTAAAATAAATGACTCGTGCTGCTATCCGAACCACAAAAGGGGTGGTACTTTCTACTGACACTGAGCTGTGACATCACTAGTTCCATTGCTCAGCCACTCAACGCTGGTTTGAGCATGCCCACTTGTATCCTTGCTGGAATAGAGGGCTAATGCTTCATATGCCCCTCCCACTAAATTCTGAAATATAGCCACAAGCCTGAAAGGGTTTTTTAAAATTTATTTTTAACTCTCAAAGGGAGACAAAGTAGATGCTTACTGGGCTGTAACTAGCTTTAGAAAAGATACATTTTGGGGGGGAGGGGAGACTTACGACCACTTATGACCACTTATGATGATCATCTTGTTTGAAAGTTATTAAAGAGCTGTTTTCATACATTGTATTCCCCTTCAAAAAGAAGAAATCACCTTTATTGTTTTAACTATGATTTTGTGCTGTAATATTTTTGATATTTTAGAATTCTTTTATGGTTTTTTTGGGGTGATAAATACTAATTTTCTTATCTGATATTTCCACCTACAGGGTTTTACTAATTGGAATAAGCGAGATTTTAACCAGTTTATAAAGGCTAATGAAAAATGGGGGCGTGATGATATTGAAAACATTGCACGAGAAGTTGAAGGCAAAACACCAGAGGAAGTGATGGAGTATTCGGGTAAATATCGGTTGTTAACTTGCATATTCTAGCTGTGCATTAGATTTTCCTATTTTGCCTGCATACAAATTGGTGTGATTTTCTCTTTTCCAAATGGTTATAGGTTAACTCTTGTTTATAGTGCTATAGTGAGAATGTACTGAGAGCTGCAAAAAATTAATTATTCTTGGGCGTGCTGGTTCATTGGCATTTAGTCTTAAAAATGTTTAGACTGAAATGCCATATACATGCTGTCTTAAAGGAGGACTAAACCTAAATTTTTATGCTCCGTAATCTGAAAACCTTCCCACCCAGAACACCATTACACTGTAAAATACCCCTCCAATAAAATCAGTATGACAATTGCATTGATTGCAATTGAAATGCACTGTCTGGTCATGCCTCCTAACAAAACTCACATGTTGTATTACCTAATCTAGACTGTAACGGGATTAGCTAGAGACTACTAGTGAGTGTAACATGCTGTAACAACTTCCTTCAGTAGCTAGGGACTGCATGTGTAAATAACACAATGTTCCATTTTATTCAATTCCATTTATTTTTCCAAAGCTGTCTTTTGGGAAAGATGCAACGAGCTGCAAGATATTGAAAAAATAATGGCTCAAATAGAAAGGGGTGAAGCAAGAATACAAAGAAGAATAAGCATAAAAAAAGCACTCGATACAAAGGTAATCTTGATAATAGTGTGTCTGTGTTGTCATAACTGCATTTTTGTAAATTTTTGAGAGCAGATCTGTTTTTATAGGAGTGCCTTTTGAATCTCCTTTTGTGTTAATTTGAAAATTTTTACGACTGTCCCTTTTTGGGGGCCATATGTTCAGGTCTTTTTCCTTAATGATTTTCTTTTTGTTGAATCATGGTTTTGCTATTTTTTGATGTCTAATCATACCTATTACTATCACCTGATCACACTACGCAACCTAGTCTGAAATTAGTGCTAGTCTCTTATTTTTGGCTTTTTTCCTCCCTATTAATCTTTATATTTGCATTTACCAAACCATGTGATAGTGGACCACTTTTGTGAGTAGCTGTGCGATACAAATTTATAGCTGGGTACACACAGTAATAGTCTAGTCTGTCAGTCACCTTTTTATCGGTAACTTGTCACATCAAAACTAACAATCCTAAAGGATATCTGTATTGCCCACAAATCTTTACTGTGTGTACCCAGCATCATTGTTTAGGTACAGTAGGATTATGGCCTAGCTACGTTTTTAAAGATGTGAATAATACATAGTAAATCCCAATTTTGTGCAAAATTTGCACAAATTAGCCAATTAAACTTCAATATAAATTGTCTTTTAAAATGTTTCATGTTGGTTAAAACCATTTAAAGAATTTCTGTAGGTTCAGTGTTGTATGTTTTTGCAGATTGGAAGATATAAGGCACCTTTCCACCAGCTGAGAATATCTTATGGTACCAACAAAGGAAAAAATTACACAGAAGAAGAAGATAGGTTTCTCATTTGCATGCTTCACAAGCTTGGATTTGATAAGGAAAATGTATATGATGAGCTACGGCAGTGCATACGGAACTCTCCCCAGTTTAGATTTGACTGGTTCTTAAAATCACGAACCGCAATGGTGAGCACTACACTTGGAAAGCAAAAAATGCTTAAGGTGCCCATACATCTAAGATTTTACTTACCCGACCGAGCACTCACGCAATGTTCCTTCCTGCCGGAACCGCTTCTCCCGATCTTACATTCGACCGGCATGCGATCGCAAAATGAATGGGATTTTGCGATCGCATGTCTGTCGAATGTAAGATCAGCAGAAGCGGTTCTGGCAGCATCGATGAACATGCATGAGCGCTCGGTCGGGTAAGTAAAATCTTATATGGGCACCTTTACTTCTGTCTTTTAATAGTAAGTGCAACAGGCACTCTACTTTAACACTGATTGTGATGTGCTTGTGGTTCATTGACTGCAAGATAAACTGATTTTTTGACATACCCTGACCTTTCGGACTAATTTGAGTGGGTTGGGAGCATTGAAATTGCATCACGTAATTGTCAATAATTTAAAGAATTTACCAGTGAAAAGGATTGAAATTACAGCCAGTTTTATGTCCAGGGATATTAAACTTGCGGCCCTCCAGATGTTAACTACAACTCCCAGCATTCCCTGGTTGCAGTACTTAGGCAGGAAATGATGGGAGCGCCACACCTGTGCTTTAGGCTGTGTGCACAGGCTACCTGACTTTCAGCTCAGAATCTGCTGGGTGTGTATTTTTTAAAGGGTATGTCCAGCAAAAAAGTAAGTATGTTTCTAAATGATTTACTGAAGAACATGAGGTAAATGCACTCTTACCTCCCGTTCTTCAGTAAATCTTCCAGCCTTTAACTATTCCTTCTTTGAGGGCAAGCATGCTCAGTAATCATTATGAGGCACCTTTGAAAGAGGGAATTTCCCATCATGCAATTCACATGATTTGCATGAACTGTCTCCTTTCTAGTTATAGCAAAACTGCACTTAGCAGAAGATATTTCAGATTGGATATCTAAAGAACTATTTTTTTCAGTATTGATGTCCTTATACCTGTTACCTTAAAGAAAATGTGCAGAAAGTGCTTGCAATAAATTTTCATTTTTGTTGTAACATTTGAAAGGTCTTTTTACTTATGTGCCTCCTGCCACGTGAATGGCGGCAACTAAAGAGTTACTATGTTACATAACATAGTAACTCTTTAGTTGCCGCCATTCACGTGTATTACCCAACCATTCACTTTCTGTGTAATGAGGTGTCCAAGTTGGGTTTTCCTGGCTATACAAGGCTCTGGGGCAATAGATAAATAATTTCCCTGCTCAGCACAGCACACGAATAGTAAATGCTTATAGTAAATGTAAGTAGCAGGGCTGCATTCATTACAGCCTGGTTTGTATTTACACTGCATGTTTTCAGTATGCAACCCCTATCCTATACATTCCCTATCTGCCCTCTGCAAGTACTTGTCAGGGAATGGTGAAGCTAGTAGTGCAATTACATAGGCACTTGGGTTAGTCACTATTTTGCAGGTTATTTGGCCAAAGGAAAGCAATTTCAGGCTCTGTAATCAAAACACTATTATTATTTATGTTATATCAACATTTATGTGCAGTTTATGGACTGCAATACAACACCATATGTATAAAACCCAGGAGCTAAAAAATATTCATTTTGGCAGTCCAACTAACCAACCAGCTATCTACTTGCAAATCTCTAACCTAAATACAAAGGCAAGACCTGCTAGTTTGACTGCTGATTAGACACTGAGCTTCTCTGTAGATTTCATGTTGTTTTATAGTGTCTCATAAACACCCCCCCCCCCCCCAAGTCTAGATACAATCTTAAATCTAATTGGATCTTGGACCAATCAGATATTGGGGGTGGGTTTAGGAGTCACTACAAATATTGAATGTTCAGTAAGGAGAGCTAGTTTCAGTTTTGAATTTCATTTGAGATGTTATAGCTTTGTTCTGAGGCATCTACTAGGATATAAGCTTATTGAGTGATTCTGGCTGGGTAGCTTGAATGGGCAGCCCTTAGTTCAGATGGGTTCAATTTAGTTCTCAGTATTTGGCTTTCTGTATTTATATACTAAATACTCAACAGGAGATCTGAGTAACAGAGCTATTGATGTATTGGAATATCTGGTTCCGATATCTCACCAGAAATAATCTCCAGTAATAGAACATAGCGAGATGATTGCAAACCAATCTAGAGAGCAGTATGGTAATTAAAGGGATATCGGAAACACATGCAGCAAAGCTGAGTCTGAATAAATGCAGTGTAAAAGCAACCAGTCTGTAATAAATGCAGCTCTGCTTGTAACAACAGTTCTTACTATAGAGCAAACAGCAGCGATCAGCACTCCATTCCAAGCAAGGAAATGCCTGGGTGCCATTCAAAAGTTTCAGACCTGTCGGTGTGTGTAGAAAGGGCTATTTTAACCATTATGCAAAACCCATATCTCCATAGACTGTAAGCACACTGCCCACTATAGGAGGAGTGAAATCAATTGCTACACCCATAAGAACCACAAAAATGAAAATAACTTGATAACTGTTCCAAAAAAATAATGAAAGTATATGGCAAAAGTACACAGGATAGCATCCCTACACTACAGCAAAAAATAGTTTTGGGAGTGGACATGCCCTTTAAGCTGTCAAAATGTCACTTTAAAATGTGGTGGGCCTGTAATATGGTGTCATTAGCCAGTGTAACTTTTTAAAAACCAAAACCAAAATGTCTTGTGCCATATGAATGACAAGGTTTTTTTTTTTTTTTTTTTTTTTTTAGGAACTCCAAAGAAGATGCAATACATTAATTACTTTAATTGAAAGGGAGAATCTAGAACTGGAAGAAAAAGAAAAAGCAGAAAAAAAGAAACGTGGACCAAAATCTTCATCTGTAAGTGTGTGGTAATTAAACATTGATTGTGTACTGTTATCCTGTTATCTGTCTCTGTTTTAAAGAAAAATAATTGTGTAAAGTTTTTATTAAAAATGTTAAACTGAAAGGTACTTGGGACAAGGAAATAGGACTAGTTATTCTTACCTCCTCAACGAAATGATATTGAGAGGTAGGATTAATCAATCAAACCAATCAGATCTTATTTAACATTTGACAGCTAACATCTGATTGGTTGGGGCAAAATTAGCACCATTTTAAACGATAAGAACTTTTATTGAATCTCCCTGTTAATTTTTAGAGTATAGATATCCTTTAAGTAAAATCATACCAAATTCTATTAAACAATAAAGGCTTTAACTAAATGAGAAGGAACAGTTATAATAATGAACACAAATATAAAAGATTATTAGAAAGTTTTACACAAGTTTTAATTGTAATTTCTGTTTTTTGTAGGCTCAGAAAAGAAAGGTAGATGGCACACCAGATGGCAGAGGAAGACGGAAAAAACTTAAGCTTTGAAAGAGTGTATATATATTTTGTTAACTCTAAATTTCCGAAGTAGTCTTTTACTTTACGGGTCTTCATAAGATGTACTGTACACTGAAATGCTATTATGTCATTAAGACATCAGGTTCATCAGTTGAACTAGAAACATAGTACTTAAATGTAGTATTTTTTTTCTTTTTATTAGTAAAACAGCTGTGCTGGACTTTTTTTTTTTTTTTTAAACACCATTAATAGTTGAATAATAAATAGCCTTTGTCTTATAATATGGGGGTTTTAATATTTTATTTCTCCCCTTCCTGTGGACAGCTTTTGAAACTTGTGTATATTTTTGTAAAGTACTATTTTTGTATCTTTGGATTATCAATATGCACAGTATCCAGATGAATACAACCTTCTTATTTTGTAAATTCACAAATATTTGCTTGTGGTTTTTGTTTGTTTTTTTGGAGTTAAAAAAAATCGTTTTAGTTTCTTGACTGACTGCTTCTAAGTGTATTATGCAAAATGTGTGTATAAAAGCTTTGTTTATATTACATTATAATATATAATGGTTCTGGCACAGAGGTGCCTGTTGCTGATCCTTGCAATAGGGGCCACACTAGTGGCACTTTTGTTGCTGATTGGGTCGATAAGCATGACTGCATCCACGCCTGCCCACATGAACTGGGAATCCAACCATTATGCTCCTGCCTCCTATCAATATAAAATTGAGTATATGGGGCATAATTGGTGTCCTGAAAGGCATCCATAAATTGGGATTGTTTTTTCCAGCACATTGTACAGATACATCGTCTGATTGAGCTCTAGAGAATTTTGAGGCAAAGTCAACACCTCAAAACCTTATTCCTTGAGACATTTTTGCAGGGAGCCTTATCCTGCTTAGAGGCCCCTTTCATCACAGAATACCATTTCCTTAAAGTCCTAGCTCCTTTACCTCCTGCTCATTAATTAAACTAAAAAAAGAAAAGTTATTGAGTGGGGATAGAAAATTCTAGCATCGTATAGTGTATTTTGATCAGTGGGCTTTTAAGTATAGTGTGGTAACAATGGACCTATTAACAACCTTTACCATAACATCAAGCAAAGGGACCTGCTTGTCAGAAATCGGAGCATTTCATTGAATACTAGGGTCAAAGTTACATAACCTTACAAATTTAAAGGCGATTTTCATGGGAACCATCCCAAATGACAAACAGGTCATTAATATATCTTCAAAATTGGATAACATATTTTTTGGTACATATGACCTGAATAAACATTGAAATTCAAACATTTCCATAAATAAGTTTGCATATGAAAGCTTCTGAACTACTCATCACTGTCCCCACATTTTAGGAAAATATTCCTCATAATCAAAAATAGTTCTGAAAAAGCACTGCATGTAGCCATTCCAAAAGGAATTCAATGGGAGGGTTTGCCATATGACATTCTTTAAAGGAACCGTTCACTCAGAGAAGTATTCTTTTAATGTATTGATTGAAGCTCGGGAGGTTAAGGAGTGCAGCGCTATGCCTTACCTCCCATTCTTCAATCAATAGCGCAGGGTCTGGGAACGAAGATAAGAAGAAACTTACCTTTTGTGCGATCCACTACCGCCACACTGAAATCAGATAGCTTCCCTGTTCTGTACAGCTATAGCGTGCATGCTTTGAGTGAACTATTACTTTAAGGTAAGATTGGTGGTTTATCTAAGACTTTATGCACCTTGGGTAACACGTACAGTACAGTTTTCTGGAAAACTGATCAAATAACATTTTTGGTATATCCTCATTAAATGTTGTGTCAACTGACATACCCTTTATGCGGCTGCTGGTCCTGCTCCTCTCTGCTTGGGGAAAGAAGGTCTGTAAGTATATTTTGGGGGCTTTTTTATAAATCGCGGGTGGGCTGGGGTGCCTTAAAGGGGAACTGTGGTCTCCAAACAAGTTGAGTTTAAATGAAAGGCTAGAAAGTTAATGTATGGGAGGCTGACATGTGACATCCCTCCTCCTGCTCCTCCACCTCGCGCCGGCGAGCACAGCCTCTGACTTCAGTGACAGGACAGGAGGTCCCTCCCTTCCCTGCTGTGTGAAGGTAAGGGAATCTTTAGCTCTACCCTGAGTGTGCCATGGCACCTGTGAGTGGGCAGGGCGGTGGGGCCACATGGGGCCTGCAAATGGAGGGGTCATGGGGTCCATGAGTGGGAGGGACAAGGGGGATTTGCAAGGGGAGGAGACGACACAGGGCAGATTGATTGTCATCCACTGACATGGTTTTAGAGCAGGAAGCCAGAAGTGCAGGGGACCTGGTTATGCTGCTGCCATATTACACACAAAAATGTAAATATCTTCAAAACTATGCAAAATAAACAATGACAATAAATTGCAAAAATTCTCAGGAGAGCAATTTCTGTCGATTTACTTAGTTAGTTTTGGACCACAGTTCCCCTTAATACATTTTTTTTAAAACTATTTTAGGGGTGGACATACCTTTTAATCCAATTTAATGGAACATCCTGATTCATTTAGATGCTCAAGCATAATACTTCTATAAAATCTACAGTCCATAAGAACCACGGCACCTTTGTAGGCTTGAGTATCACATTCTTAAAATTAATAAGACTATTGAGCGCCATCTGTTACACTCTTCTCAAATAAGGTTGTTTGTTTTTTGTTTTTTTTGCTGGGGAATGTGCTTTCAATACCTAGTCACATACAGAGTAAATAAAGGCATCAATACTAGGAGTAATATTTGGTGGACTAAAGGTGCTTTTAACCTTAGAGGTTAAGGGGCAATATTGACGGACTCTGAAGTATTCCTTAATTGTAAATTGCCGCTGGAGCTTAAATCATTCAACTTCAAACCCAAATTTATGAAAATTTTAATTTGTTAGAAGTGCCACTTTGATATTACTCTGACATACCTGGCAGTACTTGGATATTGCCCTCTGTAATCAATGTAGCAGGGTTTTTTTCTCTGTCACTCCAGTGGCAGACAATCACCAGAAGCTCAATTGAGAACTTGGAAAGTGACAAAAAACAGAAATTACTGTAAGTTGAAACAATTTCGTGTTTTTTCTTTTTTATCTTCCTCATAGTGATCACAGTATTGACTTTTTGGACCAAGTGGAGCTGTGGTCCAAAAATGACTTTAGGTAAATTGATAGGAATTGCTCTCCTGAGAATTTTTGCAATGTATTTTCATTGTTTATTTTGCATCATTTTGAAGATATTTACATTTTGTGTGCGATATGGCAGCAGTATCACCAGGTCCCCTGCACTTCCTGCTTTCTGCTCTGATGCCATGTTAGTGGATGACAGTCAATCTTCCTGTGTCTCCTCCTTCCCTAGCAGCCCCTCTCCTTTTGCACCCCCCCCCCGGGCCCTCCCACCCATGGTCCCTCATTTGCAGGCCCCCCTTGGCACCCATAGTGCCCGCCCACTCACGGGTGCCGTAGGACACTGACCCCCCCCCCCCCCCCCCAGAAAACTGAAAACAGCCTTTTCAGGCAGAATGAGAACTGTGCCTGAAAAAGCTGTTTTCACATAGTGGGGTTGTAGATTCCCTTCCCTTCTCTGTGGGAATCTTCACACAGCAGGGAGGGGGAGGGACGTCCTGTCACTGAAGTCTGAGGCTGTGCTCGCCGGTGGCGAGGTGGAGGAGTAGCCATAGGAATGTCACATGTCAGCCTCCCACCCATTAACTTTCTGATCAGTAATTTCTTTATATCTTGGGCTGTGGAGCACGTAGAGAGGTGGTTGATGTATCACTTTAAAGGTTGGAAACCTTCATTTAAACTTAACATTAAGTTAAGTTCCCCTTTAACTCGTGCAAACTTGACATGCTAAAGCTGCACCTTCATCAGATTAAATATTTAGATTGCAAGACTGGTGTGCAGTGATATTTTTTTATGCAAAATGATTGATCACTGGACAGTGATTTTGCAGGCATTCAGAATTTACTACAACTATGTTATATGGATGTGCATGGAATACAAAATGAATTATAGAGATTTATGTATAGTTTATATAGTGCCACTTGTGGACATCATAAGACAAAGACTACCAAGTACTCTAAGTAAAGGAATTGTCGTGTCCTAAACATCTTGGAGGCATTTGTGGGAAATAGCCAAGTCAAGGCATGCATGTTCCAGAAAAACTTCCGAATGGCTTAGACAATTTTGATGAGAATTAGTAAACATTAGTTTCAGGACCTGGGAAAAAAAACAGGCTATTTTACAAACCACCACTAACCCCCACAAAGAACCCATACAATAATTCGGCCCGAACGACTGAAACACTGAAATGTTGGTCGCTCGGTCAGGCTCAATTATTGTATCGTGTGCACCTAGCTTTATACAATCTAACTCAAGGCAAATATTTATATCTTTAACAGAGCTCTGAGCTGCACAGTCAGTGAGTGCTGAACTTCAGAAGAGACACACAGGGCAAGAACCACAACAGCAACCTCACCTGATGAAGGGGGTTCCTCCTCTTTCATCAGGGGTGGTTCAACTAATGAAGGGGGAGGAGCCCCCCAAAATGTGTGCTACTGATGTGTTGATGGTTCAATAAATGTTTATACATTGTATCTTTGGTGTGTGATCTTCCATAAGTTTCTGAGCGCATTGGATTTCTTGGCCCTTATGGGGTAAGGGTTGGAAGGATCTGCACCCACTTCTGTTAATGTGCATAGGGCATCTAAACAAAAGACTGGTTTTAACATGCCTGGGCTAAGGCAAAAGGGGATGGAGTTAAGGCTGGCCAATTTTAATTAGGCCAATAAGTCATGCTGGTTTTGTGGTAACAAGTTTTAATTCAATGAATGTCGGAAAAGGGTTTTTAATTTCGTTTAATCAGTTAAAGTTATTGTTTGAAATGGTTTAAATAAACAGCTGTGGCCTTTCTTTACTTGCATGTGTCTGTGTCTTTGTCTTCATTTGTAGGTGGTTTGGAGTTTGTTTTACTTATTTTATATCTGTGTTTAATCCCAGGTACACTGCTGCAGGTGGGTTCGTGTGAGTTAAAAGTGCAGGAAAAAGAATGGTTTCAGGGCTAGGCTACACTAGCGCGTTTATTGCGCGATTTGCATTCACGATTGTTCCCTCGGTTTTCGCTAAAATGGAAATTGCGAGAACGCGAAAATTCCCACGGTTTCCGATGTGCATGCGATTGTGCGCCCGTCCGTGTTTTGGTAACGCATGCGTTCACCATTTTAGGTGCATTAACACATGCCTTTCCATAATGGAAAACTGCGAAACCGAATGCGCAAAACGCACACGCAAACCGCTCAAGAATCGCGCACACAATCGCAAGCGATAACGCTCGTGATTTTGAGTGGGATTCCTGTGCGTTGCAGTGTGGACTCAGCCTCAAAGGGCATGCCAGCCTAAAGTGAACTTTTAATAGTCTGGTAAACGACCCCATTTACACATTATTTAGAAATCACAAAGATGTCTCTGAAGGAACTTACCTTATTGGTCCCTTGCCGGTTTGCACTGCTCAGCCGACTCTTCTTTCTGGTCATGGCTGTCATTCAAGGCGCGACGTGGCTTTTTAATTTTGACTGACAGCCACAACCAGGAAGTAGAGAGTCTGTCAGCACAGAGCCTCTCTGCTCCCAAGTGTCGACGGACAAGGTCAGGTAAGTCCCTCCAGAGGCATCTTCGAGATTTCTAAATAATGTGAAAATGGGGTTTGTGGGGGGATGTGCTGCACCAGAATATAAAAAGGTTTTTTTAGGCTGGACATGCCCTTTAAAGCATCTTGTACACACTGATGTAATGTATTAGGTTGTATACTCATGGGCTGATATTTAAACTGGCCTACCGCAGGCTGCAGATATTTCAGTTGAGTTGTAATAGGCCACATTATTGTTCATGCCCAAATATCGGCAGTACCTCTTTAATTCCTATTATACCTAGGCAGGAACCTAATTTCACTTGTGAAATTTTCTGTAGCATCAAGACAAATTGTATTTTTAATGCATTTCATTAAATAACTTAAAAAAAAAAATAATTCAACATTTATTTAAATAATAGCATCAAATATTCAGAATTACTTTTTAGTTTTTAGTATACTGGGGAAATTCTGCCACAATAACTTGCTTTATTTGAGGATTGCAAATAAAAACAATTGAAATCACAGTTTTCTCTTATAAATATTAAAATGCTATTGGAAAAAAGTGTATCGCTAAAAATACTTACAGGGTTATTCAATAAAAGTTCTTATGGTTTAAAATGGTGCAAATTTTGCCCCAACCAATCAGTTTTGTTTTTTCAAATTTAACATTTGAAAGCTTACATCTAATTGGTTGGGGCAAAATTAGCACCATTTTAAACGATAAGAACTTTTATTGAATAACCCGGTTAATTAGGAATTGGGAGGTGTTTATTCTTTGTGCACCTCATGTATTCTAAAAAGACAATTAAAAAATATTTTACAAATGTTTAAAAGTTCGATCCCACTTGGTTTTAAAGCTTGTTTCCACTCGGTGTGAAGCTTTATGATGCCTACCTGGCCTGATCATTTTATGATTGATCCTAAATCACGTCTGGGAAACTTTGCAGGAATGTTGGCGGGAAAAAACGATTGCACATTGAATCAATGTTATGTCAATCCAGTGTATGGCTAGCATTAGGGTTACAGTTGACAGATATTTATTGTATTGCAGCATATAGTATTTGCAATATTACAGTATAAATGTAAGTGCATCATATCTGCAAGCAAAAAGGTTAGACACAGTGGTACAGCACAGACTTAATACACATTTAAAATTCTTATGAACCATGACATATAACTTACGTAACCATTTTCATTAATGTTGGCCTGCTCTGAAGAAGAAGGTTTGCACTGGGTGCAGCAGTTTTCAGGAGCTAGCCGTGCACTTGCTGCAAGCCAACTTAATATCTGATTTGCGCCTGATTTTCGTGAAAATGTAACCACTGCCACATAGCTGGTATTTAACTTTAGAAAACTGTTGGGCTATTTACCGAATATTGCAATTGCAATATTAAATCAGCACTTGCAGGGCTGTACTCAGCAGTTGTGGCTCTCCCTAAATGGGGCTGATAGCATGCACTGACGGTGTGGGGTACTGCTTTGTGACTGGTCAGCCAGCCACTTACAGCTGAACACCAATCTCAAAAAGAACTTTAGTTTTAAGATTTAGTAAAAAAAAAAAAAAACGCACATTTTACAGTTTTTGAACTGCCTGAAAATAATACAAATATTGTCAATTTATGTATATAATGTGTCTAATATTGGAGCGCATGCAATCCGCACAACCAAAAATGCGTTCCAATAATGGATCACAGCACCGCACACGTAGTGGGGCTTGCATTGCATTGGGGGACTAGCCCTTCATAGATTAGCATAGTTTAATTTAAAACGGTGTCTACTTGTTCACAGTATGCTTATACAACTATGTATGAAAGTCAATGTTTTTTTCATATTATCGCCATGCATTTCAGGCTGGAGAGCAGAGGTAGAAATAAAAGGCAGATTGCTGTAAAGCATCAATGTTTTGTTCCATGATATCATGGTATATAGAATGAGAACCATGTTTAAGCATCTACACCTCTGAGCTGTCACTGCTGCTTTGTCTTGTTGTCATAGTTTTATTACTGTTACTGTCACTGTTAACTGGACATTTCTCAGATTGGTAGTGCCCTCTGTGTTTCAGAAGCAAGATCACAGTAACCACAGTAAAAGTAAGGAGCAGTAAAGCAACAAACCCTCCAATGACTGGAATTAAAGCACCTTCTGATTTATAACTGATGACAGGTTTGTGGTGCTGCCCTCCAGCAGGCAAGATGTCCCTGTTATTTTCATATATTTTAAAGGAACGTTCCAAAGCAATATGCTGAATATTGGTCCCTTTGTTCTTATCAGAACCAAAGTCTTGTGCAATAGCAGAGATTTCAGGATTGGCTCTTCGTGTTCTCTTTAAAAGCAAATAATCATAGCGGTTCCCAGGATGAATGAAGGCATGATGGTAATCCACGCTGCGTTTTCCTATCCCTCTGTTTGCATTTTGCTTTGAACGGACTGTGTAAATAGTATGGATGAACCATTCACGGCCAGATGCCACCTGGATTTAAGTAAAGGAAATCCTTGAGGTCTGTAGCAAACCACTTACTATCAATATACAGTCCAAATGGGCTAGTAGAATTTTGGTCACAGTGTTTAAATTAACTTTCTTTTAATTGGGATATGCTCACTTAGCACGCTCAATGGTTAGGGTGCACATACTCCGATCCTATCACTTGATCCCACACAATGTGATTAATGGTGGAACATTCAATGCTCCCTGATGGTGGTCTGGGTGCTGTCCGCCCCGGACGCTTTGCTTAGGTCTGAAACCACAGATACACATTCTCCACAGCTCAGCTAGCCAGTAAATTACCACACAATATACTTAATAAAAAACAATCTTTATTCCAACCATGGTTAATGCACATATTTGTCCATAGTCTGTCCACACTCTTAGTCATAGCATGCTGGTGTACTAGCAAGTGCCCCACTTTAAGGAAAACCTGGACCCACCATGCAACTGGGGGTTCCTTCCTTAAAGGGTATGTCCACCCCATAAACTTATTTTTAGTATGCTGCTCCCCTATGTACCCCAGCCCCAACCGCATAAATATTTTTTTCAGAAAGACCCCCAAACTCTTACTTACCTCCCCTCGTTCCTCCGCCGCACTGCCGGCCCTCTGCTTGCGAGAATGCAAGCAGAGGGGCGGGACCAGCAGTCGCATCTGTGATTGGCTGAGCAGCAGCCAATCACGGACGCGGCTGCCGGTCATTCAGTGCAGCGGAGGAAAGCGGAGAGGTAAGTAAGAGTTTGGGGAGCTTTTTGAAAAAAAAAATATGCGGTTGGGGCTGGGGGACATGGGGAGCAGCATATTAAGAGGGATTGACGCTAGGGGAGGGATAGTAGAACGGGTGGGAGAGGGAGAGAGAGGGAGGAGAGGAGGGGGAGGGAGGGGGGAGAAGGGCTGCTTGCGCATGGCAAATATCTACCGAGGCAAGATACAGGCAGAGCCCTGCTATCCTCCTGTGGTTAGTTTTGGGACTTTGGGGGTGGGGTTTACAGGAGAACCCTATGGAGCTGGGATGTGAGGTAAGGATTAAACTACACTACATGGTGGGGCCAGTAGTTGGAGGGATTATAGTTTTGGGGGTGGACATGCCCTTTAAAGGGAACTGCACTTAATATAAAATGTAGAAGAATACATAATAGAATACATATACATAAAAAAAATACACATATATATGTAAAAGCATACATATAAGCCTTTATATATATATATCTCTATATAGTGTATATATATATCTTTAGATTTTGTGTATGGTGATTTTGCTGGGTACTGGAGCTGCAGGGAATTTCCTTTTGTGTTGTGTACATTTAGAATCACTTACCGTACATTCATCTGCAGCATGTCATGGTGACACATTATTAAAATTATTATTATTATTATTATTAATAATAATAAAACTATATTTTAACAATGCAAATACAAATTCAGTATATAATATTCTAGCATTAAATATAAAAATGGACCTTCTGACAATATTGTTGCTAAATATCGAATAAATAACTCTTTGTTCTAATCACCTGAAAGAGTGGTGTTGAGGACAGGCTGAAGCCATCTGAGCCTGGCAGTTTTACCAATGGAAGGGCGTCAGGGATATCAGTAGCTAATCTTGCTTCAAATGGAACATCTCCAAATGACCTTGCTTGAGTTTCTGGTTGAGCTTTGTCCTGCATTTAAAATAGATAAAAAATATCTTTTTTTCCCCAGCAAATGGCAATATGATGATATTTATATATTGGCAGACTGTGCTCTACAGATGGTTATAACTCTATTCTATTGAATAATCTGCAATTCAGCTCACAAATAATTACAACAAATAACACAATGGCAGTGTATATCATAGACCCATACCAGCATTACCAATGCATTTGGATTTGTTTAGTATATTTTTCTTATTTAATCTCAGCAACTATTTTTATTGTTTGGTAAAAGCATCAGAATTATCATCTTCCATTATCCTCAGATATACATCATTTTCATAATTCCCGGCAAAAGTAGCCACGTCCAACAGTTAGGCACGACCGTTCGTGTGGTCCATAGAAGACTTGTGATTTTCCGACCTTTCCGATCATTCCTTCGTCCGATTTGGACAAACAGTCACCGATTGGTCGCGGGCGCAAGAAGCCGCCATACAATAATTCGGCCCGACCAACCGAAACACTGAACTGTCGGTCGGGCCAAATTATTGTATCGTGTGTACCTAGCTTTAATGCAAACAACTTGCTCATTTAGCATATGTTTATTAAATGAACACCTGGTCTAGTATGCTCTACAGCTTCCTGCTCTGTGTTCTGGATCTAAATCTATACACCTGCATTTTTAGATTGAACTAAAGGTGCTCATTAATACATACCAGTATCTTAAATCTATACAATAAGGTTTTAGAGTCTGCAAGACATCCGTATTCGTTGTCCGGTGGATTGTATTTGGGCACATAACCATCAGCCCCAGTACATAAAAATACTTTCTCAATATTACAGATAAAAGAGCCTCCAAGGTTTTGCACTGGATCTACCATGACTCGGACATAGATTGTAGAGCCTAGAAAATGTAAAATAACCATTATTTTTGGAACCATGTCACAGCTGTAAGATTCTCTGTAATGGTAACAGTTTCCTAAGCACTGTCGAGAAAAGACCTTTTGATATAGAAATATCTATTGATTAGAGTGCGGTGATCCTCAAACTGCGGCTCTCCAGATGTTTGAAAACTACAACTCCCAGCATTCCTCAACTACAGAGAGAAGCATAGGAATGCTGGGAGTTGTAGTGTTTTAAAAAACATCTGGAGAGCCGCAGTTTGCCCATCAGTGGATTAGACTGTAGTTAGCTTGGCCTGTAAATAGTGTAGATGCTGGTAAAACAAAAGCACTATCTGGGGGTCACATACTATAAATTACCACGATTTACCCACCTACTTTTTTGTGGGCAGGTGGCAAACTTAGCTGTAACCTACATTTACAAAATGAAAAGAAACAAACATCAAAACAGAGTTTAGATTAAATAATGTTACCAGAAATGTGAATGAAATAGGTAAGTCACTTTAGTACGGTAAGTCATGGCAATATTATGAATTTATTAGATTTATTAGCCTAAAAAGTTAATGTTATATATATAAAAAAGCCAGTAAACCTATGATATGTTTTTAACTGTTCTTTAATATATCATAGAAATGTGTAAAAAAAATTATCTTAAAGTACTGAATCAGCAAATTTTGCAAAACACATTTTGTAGTCTAACAAGGTAATGTTATAATACACAGATAAATACAAACCATTAAACGTTAAAATAAATATATATAAACACAGTACTCATACATGAATAAACTGAAGTCCATGAACTTTCCCCCAAATCAAATTTGTGCAGTGAATTAGCTAAGTGAAACTAGAACATTTCCAATTACCAGTTTAGGGCATATGGTGGTAAATAGGTAACAATCTCTCGTTGCTTTTCCTGTAGTGTGAAATACACTTCATACACACTGATCTTTCTTTGTTATGTAAAAAATAGCCTAACACATATGGCAAAATATTTACGAAGGGTATGTCCTTCAATTAATTTAACTTTCTTTTTTTTACTGTTTAACTGAAGAATGGGGGGTAAATAACCTATGTCTTACCCCCAGTTCTTCAGTAAAACCTGCAGGAGAGGAGGAGAAACTTACCTGGATCGCTAAAACATAAACTTATAAAGTGAAAGAGATCAAACAGTATCCCCCTATGTAGTAATCAATTCCAAAACCCTATATACACAGATAAAATAAAGAAATAAAACGTAACTTTTATTAGATATACATTAAAAAACTTATTCACACAGCCAGTCGTCAGGAAAAAGAAGAGAAAGGGATAGAATAGTGATAAATGATAAGAAAATCTATGCAGTCCCTGAATGTGAGAGGGAGATAATCTCTCCACCCAGAGAGCTTACCCTAATATTCAAATAGCAGCTAGGGATGGCCGGTTCGCAGATCCGAACCCGGATCCGCCGCGGATTTATCCCGTTCGCGAACGGCGGATTTTTCCGGATTTTCCGCCTTCCGAACTTCCGATTCGTGGATTTTTCGTATTTTTGAAAATTTTCAAAATTACGAGTTTTCTCTTAATTCCATACATACGTATTTTCGAAAATTTTAGAAATTACGAGGATTACTTGTATTTTCAAAAATACATATTTTCGAAAATACATGAAAACTCGTAATTTCGAAAATTCCCGAAAATACGGAAAATCTCGTTATTTCAAGGGTATTTTTAATTTTAACGGGTCCGCTCGCGGATTTTCGAATTTTAAATTTTTTTCGAAAATTCGCGGATCCTCGAGCGGACCGGATTTTGTGAAGTTCGGACATCTCTAATAGCAGCCCAGCACACTCGGTGCTTCTCCTTGTCCAAAAGTAAAAGAACTGGTATAGGTCCCTGTCTCTAAGATGGCATGGCATGAAACAGCACTATCAAGTACAGTGTGCATTACATTGCCATGCTGATATGAACAAGAGTTTGATTGTTCCGCTCCCCCCATTACACCATCATAAGGAAGACACAGATGCTAGGCACTCGCTAGTAGTGTCAGAAATTAAAAAAATCACACACAGACCCTCTGACACGTTTCGCTCTACCAATAGAGCTTTGTCTAAGGACTTAGCTCTATTGGTAGAGCAAAACGCTGCTTTATAAGTATGCCCATCAGTTTATATTTCTGCTCATCTCACATGGATGGTAAAAAGAGAAGGGGTGACTGTCACTAGGGGGTAAAATCTGAATGATTAACAGTTGACAGCTCACACAAAATAGGTAGATATGGAAAACAAGGAAGACTGCATCCAGTTTTGGGTAGACCATAGAATGCATGTACTGAATCTTTCTTACCTTCAGAAAATGCTATGTCTGTCTCCTGGCCAAATCCCATTGAGCCATCTGATATCCACAGTTCTTTTTTATTTAGTAAAAATATCTGAGTGTTTAGGCTAAACTCTGTTGCCACTGGGTCACTGACCTATAAAGAAGAGGTCAGATCTAAAATATATGATTTTGTAAGTTATATAAAAAAAACATATAGCAGAATACCTGTCAAGATACACACGGATGACAAACTGTTAAGCCAATGCAGGATGCACGAAATGCATCTGCCTAGGCCTTTTGATAAGTGTGTGGAGATGACAATGTGATAAAGCTTGTTTTATTTTACTGTTCGTAACCATTTGGTGTCCATTTGTATCTAGAAAAGTGTGATGCTATATTGTTTTTCTGTAGAGTAGAGTTCTGGTTCTTTTTTCTAGAGATCTAACACAGCGGTTGGGGGTGGGCAGGGTTGCCCTACACATACCTTAACTTCTTATTTAGGCTGGACAGGCCCTTCACATTTGAGTAATTATATATATTACACATTATGGCTTTGTTTGTTTAAATGAGAAATAAGGGTTATTCAATAAAAGTTCTTAAAAATGGTGCTGATTTTGCCCTAACCAATCAGATGTTAGCTTTCAAATGTTAAATAATATCTGATTGGTTGGGGCAAAAGTAGCACCATTTTTAATGATAAAAACTTTTATTGAATCTCCCTGAAAGTTACAAGCTGTGTCTCACCTCTCCCTTTGCTGTGGCTAACAGCATGGCCGTCCGCACATAGGGACAAGGTGAGGCATTTGCTCTCCCCCCTGGAATTTTGTCCCATTTTTAAAATTTTTTTATTGAATTGGTTGGCTGTGAGCCTGTGAGGCTGTTCCCTTTAATGTGTAAGCAAGGAAAAAAGTAGAGGAGCACACTACTATGGTGAATGCTTCTTTATTGGTGCAAAAACAACATACAACGTTTCGGGACTCTAGGCCCCTTCCTCAGGTCACTTTAATGTGTACCTGCAGCATCCACTATCCCAGACTCCCAATGAGCGGAGATGTTATACTTGCTGCTCCCTGGCTGTCCCTGTACTTTACTACCTACCTGCAGCAGCATGAACGAGCAGCACCGCAGCTCTAGGATCCAGGGGACATCTACCCCATTTGTTTCATGGCCCAATCAGCTGCACATATTCTCCCCTGAGTTTGTGGGAGGGGATGTCTGCTATGCTATAAACACGCATTTGCAGCAATTCCTGTGTGGAGCACTCTGAGTAGTAAGCCAGCATCTGTGTGTGTGTGTGTGTGTGTGTGTGGGGGGGGGGGGGTATGTCAGGTAAGCTGGTGGCTTGTTTGGACATTCTAGCCCTGTGCCTGTGGGGACAGTGTGTGTGGCATCACTGGGGTTGTTGGTGCTGCCTGCTGTTTTTTTTTATTTCTTAAGTCTAGTGCCTGGGGACAGTGTAAGAATGGGGGGCATGTTGTAAATGCTGCCTCCTTCTTAAACCAGGGATAGACAACCAGTAGATTGGCAGATATTTGAAAACTACAACTCCCAGCATTTCCCAACAGTGGTTGTAAAGGAATGCTGGGAGATCTACTAGTTGCCTATCCCTGCATAAGCCCTGTGCCATTGTAAGGGGTGGGTTATTAAAAAAAAACAAAAAACTTTATTCCTTAAGCCCTGTGGGTGAGAGAGGAATAAAATGGGATATATTTATTAGGTTAGGTGTGCTCACTTTGGGGGGACCCTAAGACTCTGATCTTGGGACTGTTTTGAGGGAAGGGTGGCTGAGCTGTATGTCCACCTTTAAGACTTGGGCAGTCATGTTAATAGAATAGAATGACTAGTTATGGAATAGAATGACTAGTTCTATGATTTTTAGTCTCACCTGAGTCTCTCCCGAGGCAGGTGGGTATGCTTGAAACTTGACTTTCTGGCTCAGAAAGACTTAAGTCAAGGTCTGAATCCTTAAGAATCAAGGCTTTCTGAGCCAGAATGAGTAAAGTGTTCATTATAAAATGGAGTCACCCACCTGCCTTTAGGAGAGACTTAAGTATGGACAAACAGACATGATATGGTGTCGTTTTGTTTATCTACAGCTGGCTGAAGTTGCAGATTTTCTTGTTTCTAGCTGTTGGTTTTTTTAAATATCCCATTCATGTGTTTAAGCATTGCCCATTCCCAGCTAGCCACATTCAAACAATAAGCCACACCTAATTGTCCATAGCGGCGGCATGCTACGAGCACCACATTTCTTTCACTTTGGCCCCCCCTCCCCCTGGAAAACTTTCTGCGGATGTCCATGGCTGAAAGGCAAATATTTTACAGCACAGCGACCTGCCTCTGTTAGTCACAGTTACAATAGATTCAGCCTCCTCTCAGACACAGAACATAGATTTAAGAGTGTGAAATTGTTTAGTAAAACAAGCTCCTTTTCCCCATACGCTCGATATACTGCAAAGTAATCTTTGCAGTATATCCTATCAAGTGCTGAGGAAAAATGTCATAATTGTTATCTGGAGAAAAGCTTTCACATTTGGATTTTGAGAATCTTTCTTACTTGCTGGAACCTAATGTCAATGTTGAAGGATATTGGCTCATGTGGATTGCAGATAACAGGCAAAATATATTCTTGGTTTGGGGCAGAAGTACATGGTATGAGCTTTACTGTATATGTGCCAGAATAATCACGAACCTAAAAAAAAATAATTATATTATATTATTATATTAATATTTAATGATGTTCTAATAATTATATGAACATTGCAACATAGCTATATAGATGTGAAAATGTTTTTGTTTTTGTACTAATGATAAATAGTATAACACCTCCCAGATTAAAATTTCAATAATGAAAAGTAGTCAAACATTCCCTGGACACTTTTCTGCCTTTACATTAATAAGGGAACAACATGGCAATTTCAACAGACAAGAAATGACACCTTCCATTACTTAATACAACCTGATTTAGGTTGCAGCAACACTATCAATGATTGTTAACGTGTGTGAAAAGTGTGGTTTGAATGGTGATCATACGTGCTCCAAAAATGGAATGCAACACAGAACATACAATGTGGCCACGCACATTGTAACTGGCCACACACATTGCATTGCGCTGGCATGCGATTCTAACACTCTAACGAATTGCAAAATGTGAGTATGTGAGAAAGCAGCAGTGTGGCACTATCCAAAAACGTACTTTGTTCATCGCAGACTTGACAAATTGAAAAGTTGGATTTATAAAGGATTGCTATGGATATTGTCTGATCTTTTACACCCACTGTGTTTATTTTCGGCTGTGGCAAAAATGATCGCCAAGGTTGCAAAGCCAATTGCAAATTTTGCAGTAGGGAAAAATGTATCAAACTACAAAAACAACACAGCAGAATGTCAATGCTTAATAAATATACTAAATATCTGTGCAAAAAACTGCAATGTCAAATTGCCATTTTACAAAATGCTCCGATGCTTCCCTGTTCCATTGATCTTACTATTTATTTTGATGTCTAAAGTAGATAACACAGGAATCAAAACACCCAGAACACACTATGTAGATTCTACATTCATCACTGACTAGCAATACAGCGCAGCACACACTACCACCACCAGATGGCTCTAAAGGGTTATATTTGTTATTTTGCGTAGGCTATAGAATGGCTGTCAACATCTACATGCACAATTTTGATACATAAAAAACCTAACAAATATACAAATGGTATAACATGTTTATTAAACACCTACAGCAAAGTCTGAAATGAAGCTCCATTGCTGAACAGGCTGATTGAAGCTTGTCTCACTGCGCAAAAGGCTTAGCGTAAAGGTTAGTTCAGGGTGGTCAGCGGCTATTACCATGGATAAAAGAAAAGTACCTGTAGGACAGACCAGAACATTCCAGAATCTATGTACATGATACCACAGAAAAAATGGTATACTTTCAAATCAAGTGATTGTTTTAGCGTACAAGTAAAATGTAAATCATGGCATGTACAATACAGAATCTATTACAACTTTCCCTTCTTCATCTATCGGTCATTCCCACAACCTCACTATAATCTTCCTTTAGTATTCTGGAAGGGGGAATGATTGACAGCACTTGTTGGGTCACTGGGATGAAAGATTCCTACATCCTGTTATGTATATTCTCAGACAGTGTATTGTATGTTCGATTTTTTATATTATTATTGAGAAGAAACTCTACCTGGATGTGACATCACAAGCTGTCCTCTGAAACGAATCTCTGTCTTGAAGTTAACAACCAAGCGCCCTTCTTTATTAATGCGCATGCTGGTGGGATAAAGCGATCCTAAGGAATATAGCAGAGCAGGGGATTTTGCAATATATGTTATCAGTAGATTCATTAAAGGGGAACTGTGGTCCAAAAATGACTTTAGGTAAATTGATAGGAATTGCTCCCCTGAGAATTTTTGCAATTTATTTCCATTGTTTATTTTGCATAGTTTTGAAGATATTTACATTTTTGTGTGTGATATGGCAGCAACATCACCAGGTCTCCTGCACTTCCTGCTTCCTGCTCTGAAACTGTCAATCTATCCTGTGTCTCCTCCTCCCCTTTGCAGCCCCCTGGTCCCTCCCACTCATGGACCCCATGGTCCCTCCAGTTGCAGGCCCCCATGACCCATTATCATAAAGCCCCATGTGGCCCCGCCCACTCATGGGTGCCGTGGCCCCGCCCACTCACAGGTGCCATGGGCCCCGCCCACTCACAGGTGCCATGGGCCCCGCCCACTCATAGGTGCCATGGGCCCCGCCCACTCACAGGTGCCTAAGCCCTGCCCACTTGCGGTGCCGTGAGTTACTCAGACACCCCCTCAAACTTCTCGGTCAGCACTTCACACAGCAGAGAAGAGGAGTCTTCCTGTCTCCCTCACACACTGAGAGATTCTGAGGCTGTGCTCGCCGGCGGCACTGTGCAGGAGAAGCCTCAGGAATGTCACAAGTCAGCCTCCCACCCATTAACTTTCTGGTCAGTCATTTCTGTATATCTTGGGCTGTGGAGCACGTAGAGAGGTGGTTGATGGCTCGTTTTAAATGTAGGAAACTGGCCTTTCATTTAAACTTAACTTGTTTGGAGACCAAAGTTCCCTTTTAAAAAGGCAAATGTCATTCTTATTAGCACTTTCTATTCTATAAGTTAGGGAAAATGTGGTTTATCCTAAATAATCATAATACACATATATTTCATTTTAATAAGCAACTTGAAACTCTTACCCTGCAGCTCTGATTCTGGGGGGCTTCCTACCCCATCATTCCATAGGATAGCTGTATCATATACAAAGGTCAGTCGTAGCTCTGACTGCAGGTCAAAGTGCTGCCAGCCACCAACCGCTGCCGGTGAATGAAACACATAAGACACATAGAGGGGTACCCGCAAAGTCACATAGGATTGCACTAAATTTAGCACCTACAATAACAAGGAAACAGGCTTTACAAACTTCAAAACTAACCACTTATACTAATATGCTTGTGAAGGTTCTCATTCATCCAGGTCATGGTATATCTGTTGTATTCAATTAGATCAACTGGACTTGAAATGTAGTTCTTGAAACGTCTTCAAGAACTACATTTCAAGTCCAGTTGATCTAATTGAATACAACAGATACACTTATACTAATGAATCTTTGCCAATCTTTGTTCTGGTCTAAAAACAAATGGAACACACTTTTGACTATACATGTAGATCTGAACTTCAATTATCCGTGATACTTATATAAGGTAATATCCTTATTTTATGTTGTTAAGGGGCGTATTATTACTTCTAATGCATAAGGTGTACATATTTTCATTTTTTGTAAAAACGGTTTAAGTGGGTGGGACAACATACAGATACAAGTGGGGGGATGGGTACAAAGTGCTTGAGGTGGCTAACAATCATTTGTTGTGCTGGTACTCAGAAAGGTAGGATAATAACAGTCTAGATTTGAAAGGATTAATCAGCAAGAGAGATTAGCTTAAGGCGGGAGGAGGCGGTGTTCGTTGGGGGTTTGTGGAGAAGGTTTCCTTGTGGGGAACAGAGGGCACGGCCAGGAACATAATGGACCAAGAGAGAAGATAAGAAGGGAGGTGCAGCAGAGTGAAGGGATTTAAAGGTTAAAAGAAGGGTATTGAATATGGTTCTTTGTTTGATGGGAAGCCACCCTATGGACTGAAGTATCAGGGTTGCGGGTTCTCTTTTGGAGTGAGATGATCCGAGCTGCAGTGTTTAAGATAGACTGGAGAGGCGAGAGATGACAGGCCGGGAGTCCAAGTATTAGAATGTTATAGTAGTTAAGACAGGAGATTATAAGGGCATACATGACCATTTTATTAGTAGAGTGAGAGAGGAAAGGGCGGATCTTGGCAATATTGCGAAGGAGAAAAGTCAAAGACTACTCCAAGGCAACATGTAGATTATACTGGGTTAATGACCATTTTGTCAATAAAGAGTGAGAAGGGTGGACTAGTTTAGGGGGGGAGGAAATAATTAATTCTGTTTTAGATAGATTGAGTTTAAGGCGGCGGTGCACCATCCAGGAAGTAATAGAGAGCAGACATTGAGAGATTAGAGATTGAACTTAGTGCGGGGGGGGGGGGGGGGAAATTTGGGTATCATCATCATATAGGTCATACCAAGAGAACTGATTTTTTCTCCCAGAGAGATAGTGTAGAGGGAGAATTTGCATAAGAAGAGAGTGGTCCACAGTATCAAAGGCAGCCGATAGGTGAAGGAGAATGAGGACCGAGAACTGTCCCTTGGCTTTGGCAGTTTGTAGGTCATTATTTTAAATGTAAATAAGTGGAAGAGACTGACCTGATTAATGCTCAAGCAGAAGTTAATCTTCCTCTGAATATCACAGTGATAGTTTACCCACAAATGCAATGCAGACAGCAGAGAGAGAGCACTGCCTTTCCTAAGACTCACAGGAAGGGTCACGCTCTCTGCTTCAGCAAGTAAGCTATCATTTTTATATAAGGAAGAGGATTAACTCAAGTTCTGCTGGAGATAAATCTCCATTAATCAGGTCAGTTTCTTCTAATTATTTAGAGACCCATAATGCTTCATCATAATACTGAAAGGGGAATTCTTGATTCCTTATATTTTAAAGTAGCAGGTGCATTATTTTTCATAATACACAAGTATTTGATGTGAAACTAGTCACATAGCTTTGTGCTAATTCTAACTGATGACATAACTAAGCATAGTTTAAAATATATTCATGGCTCTTGTGGATTATATGTTTTATTAAACTTATTTTACACATTAAATAGTATGTGACTAATTAATGACTACGTAACTGTTATGATACAATTATCAAAGGAAACAATATCAATGATGTAGATAAGGAATCCTTAACCGTAAACTGTGTGTAGAATGGCTTTGAATTAAATAGACATCAGAGCTCATTATATCAAAGAAAAAGCTATGATTGGTTGTTAAGTCTTGCTGTTAACAGAGGAATGAATATTTTCTCAGTGGGGCAAGACATTTTGCCAATTACAATAGAAAGTTATAACATCCCTCTAGCAATAGACCAATGGTATAAATCAACTATGACACATACTTGCCCATCTGTCCCAATGTTACCACCACAATCTGTAAGAAGTTCGGACATGTCATAATAGCTATTGAATTCCCACAGACAAGCTTCCAAATTGAGGTTGCGATAGAAGCGTAACGTTTTAGAAGATCTCAGGGCTGTGCTGTACTGATAGGGAGAAGTTTCCCCAATCACTTCAGGATTCTTGGTAATATCTGTAATAAAGCCATGCTTAGTTGGGATCTCTTTATAATCCAGCAGGTTGGAACACTTATGGTTTCCAACTCGGGTGCCATCAGGGCTGAGTGTTAGCTCAAAGTTGGACATGTGTCTTGTTGAGATGACAGGAATCATACCTGAAAGAAATATATATATATATTTTGTGTGTAAGGATTTAGTGAATATCCTTACATCATACCTTGACATACAACACAAGAGAAGTTTGTAGTAATTAAGGAATTCACAGCCATAAGATATGATTTCCCTACAGTGCAGTGTGTGCACCTAAAATGCATATATCTGCTCTTAAACTAAATGTTCTGGGCTCAGTTTCAACACATACATGTATGTTATATATCATGTGTAGCATGTCCTGAACTGCTCTGCAGAACTGAAAAGACCCAATTATTGGTGTTCAGGAAGCCCATAACTTTGTGAGTCAGGTTTATACATATACACATAGGAACTACTCGAGTATAAACGGAGGTTTCCAGGCTTCAAAATTAGCTTGAAAACCGAACCTCGGTTTATACTCGGGTCAATCAGTTACTTACTCAATCCAGAGGCCGCTCACTCCTCTGAGTCCTGAGATCTACCGGTATAAACCTCCCCTGTCCAAATTGAAGTTGAAGTTGGGCCCGACACTTCTAGTCATGCGCGGTTATGTCACGGCCTGTTTCCGCACATGATGATGTCACTGCGTGCGCCGCACTAGTTGCACGGTGAGATTAGATCTGCTTCTGGATGGGCTTCCTCAACATCTGTTGCATACTTGCGCACACTCTTTCATGTGTGCACTTGCAACCGGGTCTCTTGTCTGCATAATGCTTGGCTTCATGGGGAGAGGGTGCCTCTGGTGTCTTTGCCTATAATCACATACTTCTTTCCTGGCTCTTCAGGGGGCCTTGGCAGGTAAAGTAAGTTATTTTTTTATTTAACTGTTTTTGTGACACTTATATATTTACCAGTCAATGAGGGTGTGGGCATATACCGGTATATCTATATTTACCAGTTAATGTGGGCATATATATCTATATTTACCAGTCCATGTGGGCACACAGTATATATCTATAATACATAAGGCTCTGGTATTTCAATGGGGAGGTGCAGTGGCGAGAATCTATATAATCAGTCACTCAGTGATGTCACTGAGTGACTTCTTGTAATCCACTGCCCCTCCCCATTTCTATCTCCCTGCCTATATTAGTAATGTAGATAACAAGCCTGTTTCTGTACATTGACTGACTGAATTACTGTGCTGATAAGGAGGAGCGAGCGGCCGAGTCAATTATGACTCAAAGGAATGTGCTCGCTCCTCCTTATCAGCACAGTAATTCAGTCAGTGTAACGAACCTGAACTGCACAGGGTGAGAGGCGATGTTTATTGTCTTCTTTTAGTTTGAGATGGAACAGCAGTTAACTATTTGTATTTACAAAAATGGGCTTATTATCTACATTACTAATACAGGGAGGGGGAAGAGACAGGGAGGAGGAAAAGTGGGAGGGGGAGAGAGGGAGGGGGGGACAGAGTGTCTGTGCTGGATTTTTATTTTTTTGACCTTATGTATTATATGGGATAATACGCTACCTACGGTATAATATAAGGATATTACTTCACCTCGGAGTTCCCTGACCTGTATAAAAACACTCTGCCTGACGGCCTCGTGCTTTTATATGGTCCTCTGTGGCATAATATCCTTATATTACACTGTAGGTAGCGTATTATCCCTTATAATTTACCAGTCATGTGGGGTATACATATGATATATATATATAATATATATATCATTTGTGTCTCTTTTGCATTATTCACATCAATTTGCAGATGTTTAGAAACTACAACTCCCAGCTACTAAAGCATGCTGGGAGTTGTAGTTTCCAAACATCTGTAGTGGAAAAGAATTGGGGGTTACTGTATGGAATTACTGTCCATTTAAGGGAAACTAATGCCTATTGTTAAAAGATCGCTATTGTTAAAAAGATTCTGTATTATTTTGAGGCTTAAGTTGCCCTTAAATCAACAGCAGAATTCCCATACAGTAGTCCCATACAGAATAGCCATACTTGGATTTGGCTATTACTGTATGGGACTACTGTTTGGGAATTCTGCTGTCCATTTAAAGGGCAACTAAAGCCTCAAAACAAAACAGAATCAGAAGGCAGTAGTGGTCATAATGTCTCGGTTTATACTCCTCTGTGGCGTAATATCCTTATATTACACTGTAGCTAGCGTATTATCCCTTATATATTTACCAGTCAATGTGGGGGTATATATATATATATTATATATATATCATTTGTGTCTCTTTTGCATTCTTTTGCATTATTCACATCAATTTAAAATTATATAACATGCCTCTGCAGATGTTTGAAACTACAGCTCCCAGCTACTAAAGCATGCTGGAAGTTGTAGTTCCAAACATCTGTAGTGGAAAAGAATTGGGGGTTACTGTATGGAATTACTGTCCATTTAAAGGGAAACTAATGCCTATTGTTAAAAAGATCGCCTTCGGATTCTGTATTATTTTGAGGCTTAAGTTGCCCTTTAAATCAACAGCAGAATTCCCATACAGTAGTCCCATACAGTAATAGCCATACTGGATTTGGCTATTACTGTATGGGACTACTGTTTGGGAATTCTGCTTTCCATTTAAAGGGCAACTAAAGCCTCAAAACAAAACAGAATCAGAGGGCAGTAGTGGTCATAGTGTCTGAGTTTATACTCGAGTCAATTAATTTTGACTAATTTTTCAGGTAAAAATAAGTACCTCGTTTTATACTTGGATCGACTTATATTCCAGTATATATGGTAATGTTTCCTTGCATTAATGCATTACATACACTATAGCACTCCTTACCATCCATATGAGGCATTGTTATTGTAAGTTTAATCAGGTTAGGGTATTCCAGATCTTCAGGGCCTGTGTAACGTATTTTAGCAGAAAATGGCTCCGCACCCACAGCCCCAGGAACACGGGGATGACAAAGACCTGATAAGAGAAACTGGGTCATGGATCATGCTAGAAAAAGCAGTTACTATTTCTAATATTAGATTCTAATATAAGTAATAAGTAATTAAGTAATAAGTAATAATTAAGCTGCCATTATGGAAATAAAAGTAGCTGTATGCTCTTTCCTTTTAGATAATAATAAATAACAGCAAATGACCTAAAGCTTAGAACATGGTTTTTAGTTTTTTTAGTTTTTATATAGTTGCATGTCAGATGAACAAGAGCTGAAATATAAATTAAGTCTATAACTAACCTTCCTCTCTGCTAATGACAACTATAGGGCTTAGCAATTCCAGACCAGGATCTCCATTAGCACTGACAGCCCTCACTGCACATTGGATCCTTGATCCAGCATGGAAATAAATAGAGTCTAATGTGATTGATTTAGTGTCAGTGAAGAAAGTATTTGTGTCAACTTCATGCATGGGATTTGTTACCCCATCACTTCCACTGGGAGCACTGACCAGCCAACGATATTGAGTCAACGTATCATTGAGATTCTCAGCAGAGCAGATTGATCCGGTTTTGTCAAAGTCAGAATATTTTGGGTTGCATGCCTAGAACAAAGACATTTACAGTAAAGTGTTACTCAGGCCGTATAGAAAACAAAGACCAAGTTTAAATGCATGTAAATACCAGTTTTATACTAAAATAATGCAAAATTGTAATACTTTTTAATCATTAGAATAGTAATTTTATAAAAGGGGCTGAAGTAATAAATGGTGCAAAAATTTGTCTGTGTTATTAATCTGCAGCAACCAAGCAAATATTATTTAACTGCAGTAACGCAATAAATACTGTAGATAACGTAATTTGGGTGCTGCAAATGAAAACAAACGTTTGCACCTCTGGTTGCATTAGCCCCTAATCCATCTTAAATAACCACATTAGCTTTTAATGAATGAATTGCATTTCAAAGGAGGTGCATCTCAGACATTTGCTTCACATTGCTTTCTGTGTTACTATAGCAACAGCATCAAGGGAGTTCTTTCCAATGCAAAACAAAATGCATTTTTGTGCTAATAATAAAAGCTGGTAATAAAAGGGGCATACCTACCATGCATGTGCATGTTGTGTTTGTTGTGTAAATTCAACCTTCCAGTTCAACAGCCAGTGTTTTGTCGGCCCTTAAGTTAACCATTCATTGTTAAGTCAGCCCTCCAGTCCGCCAGCCAGTGTTGTCAGCCCTCCAGTTCGTCAGCCAGTCTGAGCCCACCACCCCCACAAGCCACCCCCACTTTTTCACAAATGGTCTAGAAACGCTCTTATTGCATTAGCCCCAAGTGAAAAGTAGTGCATCAAACTGATGAAAATTGCAGTTCTGCAGTTCTTTTGTAAAACATAAGGCATTAACATATTTTCAGGTGGAAAGCAACACTTTTATTTAAAAAAGAGAAAATGTTCTTTAGAATTCTACATAGTAGTACATAGTAGTGTATATAATTGAGAATTATTTTTAGTTAATTATCCTAAAGGAGATAGTACCATTGCTTTGGAGCACCATAAATAGAAAGTAAAATAGCAAAGAAATATAATAAATGTATATTTATGGAACTTACCGACACACAGACAACTGGGTAACCAGTCTGAGGGCTGGGATTTTCCTTTACTTTGGCTGTGTCATCATATAATAAAAGTGAAATGACCTGTGGAACTGCTGGGAAGGTTACATCAGCTACACTGTCCATTTCTTCAATGTAAACAATGGCTTTATTCATCTATAATAAATATAATAAAATAATGAATAGCATAGCTTTGTATGCATTACTATGATGGCTCATAGTAATGACAGACAATTCTCAGCATTATTATTAATATATATCAGATTGTTTTTTTGTTCTTTCTTTTTTATTTGTTTAATGTTGTCAGTCCATAAGCAGTTTAGCAAAATCATGATAGACCAAGCACTGAAAAGATCATGGGAATCAGTCCTGTATGTATGTATGTATGTATGTATGTATTATATTTCTTATATAGCTCTACATATTCCGCGATGCTTTACAATTATTTAACTCAATTCACATCAGGCCCTGCCCGGAAGAGCTTACAATCTAATCACAATATGTACACATACAAGAACTATATGTTTGATCATTTTTAGCTGTCATGTTAAACAAGGAACTGTTCATTAAGTAGCTTTAAGATTGGGATGGATATGTTTCAAAAATGCTAAAATATTGAGAATTACTGGTATTAATACATATAGTTCTTCTGTTGATCCAAATATCCTATGCTATTGCCATTTGGAGTCAGAAAAAAATCTCCCCCCCTATTTATTTGGTCTTCCTCTGGATCAACTATTAGGTTAATGTTTAGGCTATAAAGGTTGGAATAGATGGATGTAGATGGATGGATGTCTTTATTCCACCTCCATTACTATGTAACTATATTCAGTTTAATGCCCTGTCCAATCATATGACATAGTGCTCTACTAATACATTGCAGTGCAATGCAGAATGCTCTGATTTTAATGTGGGGAAGCACCAACTTATAACACCTCTTAACCACAATGCAATCACAGCTTACATTCAGGAGGTCCCTAACATCTGGCTGTGATATGCTAATTGGGACCTGCCAGGGTACTTATTGACAACAGATTCTTGTACAAGTCATTCTGTATTGGGAATACCAGCCGGGTGACTAGCGAAATGTCTTTAAGAACTAAACTTTAAGTCCAGTTGATCTAGCTGAATAAAAAAGACATGCTCTGCTAATAAATTTTTTTATGGATTTGTAAGTTCATTGGAGAAAATGAGGTGTTGGGGCAATTAGAGATCTTAAGTTTAAAATACATTTCTCTGGCTTTTAACCAAGAGCCTTTCTAGCTATTTTTCACACAATGATTTGTGAAGTTTGTACAATATGCATAAAAAAACAGACTGTCATTTTCTATTTACTCCGTCTATGTCAATTTGTTTCATTTGAAGCCTATCATTTATTTTGTCAGATATATAACAAGGTCAGATAATTCATTCATTTTCAGCAAAAAATATTCAAGGGCTTTCTTGGTCATCCTCCATCCATGGTAGGGGTTACTCAGTCTGTATGTATGGAAAGTATAGATAAAAAGGGACCGATACCTATGGGACCCATATTAGCCAAAATCTGTGAAGTTTAAGATGTGAGCTAAAAACAGAAAGCAGATGTTTAAACCAAAATAAACATAAACCCCAATGTTATTACAGTGCATATTACCTGGATCTCTGCTACCATGTTTTCATCAGGCTTCAAGTGAACAGTAAAAGCCTCACGCATTTCCCTCAAACCATCATATAATATTTCAATCTCAGCAAAGTGTTCTGTTTCTCCTGCTTTAAATTCAATGTCTGTAGGTACACAGTAACAGTTTACAATCTTTACAGATATAATCATTTATTAAATGAAATTAAATCTGGCTAAAAAATCTTTTTCTATAATAACTATTTACAGATGTTTACCTGTGAGTAACTGTTTAGGAATAAAGGAGTCTGTAACAATCTCACTTGTAACACAAAGTACATTATAGTTGACTATAATACAACTAAATAAACATGTACCCAAAAGACTGCTATGCTTTGAATGCTTATTTTTCAATAAACCACATTAAGTTATCTTGTACCTTCAGACAGTGGGTTATAATCTTCCCCTGATGTTGCTGAGCCATCCTTTGTGTGGATTCTTACAATGGAGACCTTAGAGCTGTCTCCAATGCGCACAACAGGGACCATCAGTACAGTTATTTCCCCCACATCTTGGGGTTCCTGGATACTATGCTTAATCTCTGAAAACTTAATGATAGGTTCTGTGAAAATAAAGGGTTTCCTGTTAATTCCTGTGCTGAGATCTGTGTTTAAACACAGAAATCATAGACAACAAAAGAATCCTAACAATTAAATTGAGATGATTTCATGTGTAGTGATAACCACCAGGGGCATAGCTATTTTTGTCATTTTTTTTATTTAAAGGGCATGTCCACCCCCAAAACTATAATCCCCCCCACTACTGCCCCATCATGTAGTGTAGTTTAATCCTTACCTCACATCCCAGCTCCATAAGGTTCTCCTGTAGTCCCCCCCCCAAAGTCCCCCAAAAACTGCCCCCCGGAGGATAGCAGAGTCCATATAGGACTCTGCCTCCTACCTGGCCTCCGGGAGAAGTTTGGCATGCGTACTGCAGCCCTTCTCCCCCTCCGAATAAGATTCCTCCCCCTAGTGTAAAACCCTTTTCACCAAAGATTCCCCGTCCCCCCAGCCCCAACCGCTATGTTAGTATTATTAGAAAATGCCCGAAACTTACTTACCTTCCCTCTTGCCTCCGCCGCACTGAACTCCAGCAGCCGCGTCCGTGATTGGCTGCCGCTCACCAATCACAGACGCGACTGCCGTCCCACCCCTCTGCTTGCATTTACTCGCAAGCAGAAGGCCTGGCAGCGCGGCGAGGCAAGAGGGAAGGTAAGTAAAGTTTGGGGCATTTTCTAATAATACTAACATAGCGGTTGGGGCTGGGGGGACAGGGGGAATCTTTGGTGAAAATTTTTTTTAAGGGTGGACATACCCTTTAAAGCCATTTATAAAAGGTGAATTTTCGACTTTTTGTCCCTTTTCTCACTTTTTTTTGCAGTTTTACCAGAATTTTCGCCAAACATTACTTTCTGGAATGTTCCATTAACATGACTATTTCTTACACAGCACTATGGTATGTTCCCATATTAATGGAACTTGTTTGATAATTAGCTGCAGTTTGCTGAAAATAAGCATCTAAAAAATGTGTCCTATTAATAAAATAGAGAAAATTGGCCTTTTGAGTCTTACACTCATATCCTATTAATAAAATAGAGAAAATTCACCTTTTAATTTTACACTATTTACCATATATAATGAACTAAAAATTCGCCTTTTGAGTTTTACACTACCACAATCCTTTAATAAAATAGAAAATTGGCCTTTTGAGTTTTACACTATTTATCATATCCTATTAATAAAATAGAGGAAATTCGCCTTTTGAGTTTTATACTATTTATATCTGGGCTGAAAAAACACACCAAATGTTTAGTCTATTTTAAATAACAAAGATAGGTGTTCAGTGTGTATTAACCAATTTAATACTACCGTACTTTGAAAAACCACCAGGGAGTATTACCTATTTACCATCGTATGTGCTGAACTTTTTCAGCATTATTAGTGCTACTTTTTGCTACATCATTTTCACTTTTGATGAAAATTTGCCTTTTTAATAACCTTGATGAAAAGAAAAGTTATTACATAATGGCAGATTTATGATTTGAAGGTTTCGGGTTCTCTATACATATCACGTAACAGTGAGAGGGATGAAACTGGCATGCAGTGTGCTATCAGTCTAGCAGTCTTCCTCTCTACTCCAGCATTCAATCTACAAGGGGCAGCACAGACGGTGTTGGTGGCATAGTTTAATCTACTAGTTGAAGAAATTAGCACTTTAACTTCTAAATTGCTGCACTTAGAGATGTTTACTTTGTTTGATGAAACAGAATAGCCTTTTACATAATGTTAACTAATTTCTCCTTTTAAATAATATAGCACTGTTCATTTTCTATAATCAAGAGGGGATGGTACTTTAATGAAGAGTTGGCTGCCTGGCTGGTGATGCAAGGAAGTGTAAAGTTTTTTGTACAGATATCAGGGATACAATGGGAAATCTCCTAAACCCAATTTAAAACTGGAATGTTAGACTTACTGTCCTCTGCATCTTTAATTTTCACAAGTGTTTCCTTTAGCTCCCCAATGGCGGCTCCAAATAAAGAATCACTTTCTGCTGTTCCAAGAACCAGCCTGAGCTCCTCTTCTTCTTCATATAAATTGTCATCTTCCAGAGTTACCACACATGCCTTCTCAATGTCCCCTTAATGAAATAAATAAAAGAAATACTGACTCTCTGCAAACAATGACATTTTTTAAAATTCCAGTTTGAAATAAAATGATTTATCGATGTAAGAATTGTTAAAATTACCAGGAAAAAAAACAACTGCAGAGTGGTCTGTGTTTGGCCTTTCCACATAATCCAACACAACTTGTGCCGAGCCTTGCCTGGTATAGCATCGGACTGATGATTTATAGCTGACATCACCACTACGATAAATGAAAGTAGAAACCTGCCCATCCTTTTCATTCACATTATACGTAGCCTCCTTGAATTGAACCTTGGGTACTATGATAAAAATATAATTAGTATTATTATTTTAAATGAACCTGTAAATATTTTAAGCAGTAGAGATCTTTCCCCAAATGTCACCCCTTTCCTTCTAGTGACTTTTGTTTTTCTCAAAACAGACCCCAGACCCAGCAGTGATTATGACGCCATGGCCAATGACTGACTGCATTTATCTGCACCTCCCCAGCTGCGTGTCCCCTCTGAAAATGGGGCTAGATTGCTCCTTTTTTAGAGTTACACCCCACTGATGTTTAGGTTGGCCCGCAAGGGTTCTCTTTTGTGCATGCTGCAGATTCTCTTTCTGACCAATAATCTGAAGAGTGATTTAAGGAAGTGACATTGGTTCCCCGGACCATTGGTCCTTTCAGACCTCCATATCTGATGGTCCTGACCCGCGATCGCACGTGCGTTTCGGTCGATAATCGGCCTGTGTGGAGGAGGAAGAGGTATGTTCGGTGATCCCCGACCGAATGTCCGTTTCGGCCGATAAATGGCCCACACGGGCCGATTATCGTCCGAAACGAACATTCATACACATTGTGCGGCGCGGGTCAGGACCTGCAATTGCACGTGTGTACGAACCTACGAAGTAGGGTGCTGTGTTGCTGCCTTATCTTATGTAAACTTTATGACATTAGTTATCACAGTTTGCATTCCTTTCCATACATTCATGAGCACTAATTGTAACGTGAATCACTTACAGTCAGAGATAGTATCATTGATGGTCACAGTTGCTTTGCTGGGCTCCCCCAGTACTCCTCCCATGGGCATACGAAGAACAAGTTCAAATTTCTCTAGTCCTTCCAGAGCTGGTTGTCCCAAATCATCTAAAATGATGATTCGAAAACTCTGCTTGGTCATTCCAGGGGAAAAGTCAAGGTTGTTGCTAATACCAACATAATCTGTGCCAGCTAAACACAAAGAGGAAAGAACAATGGTTCATTTGGAAACATTCTGCAGCAAAAAAAAGAAATGTTTAGAATTCTGGTATCCAAATAGTATTATAATTGTAAGCATATCCATTCCTAATTGCACTTATTGGAAAAGCAAATCAAAGTTCAGACATCATTCTATGTTTCTTTATGTATAATCTCTTTCCATTTCATGCCATTTTATGCTTCTTCATATATCAAACAACATAAATCAATGTGCGATGGGGATAGACCCCCTCCGCTGCAGTACCCCACTATAGCACTCACACACTTGTACCAATAGTAAACACACTCAATCCTGTGTTGATGTTAATTAGGCACAGCTGTTAATTAATCAGACACTGTTTCCATTCAACACTTACAGGGTTATTCAATAAAAGTTCTTATCGTGAAAAATGGTGCTAATTTTTCCCCAACCAATCAGATGTTATTTAACATTTGAAAGCTAACATCTGATTGGTTGGGGTAAAATTAGCACCATTTTAAACGATAAGAACTTTTATTGAATAACCCTGTTAGTATCTTTTAGAGTTCCCAAGATATTGACTTTTTAGAGACTGTGGCTACATTTTATCATTATTTTAGCTAGTATGTGATTCAGTTTAGTATAATTATTATGCGGTGTTGGTAAAAGGGTACGGGTGTGTTTTTTACAATATATAATAAATTACCGTTTTGCATCAACACAGGATTGAGTGTGTTTACTAGTGGTACAAGTGTGTGAGTGCTATAGTGAGGTACTGCAGCGGAGGGGGTCTATCCCCGTTGCACATTGATTTATGTTGTTTGAGTTATGTAATAATATACCCCAAGCACCGTAATGGGATAACACAACCACGATTATCTAATTAATTACCACTGTGAACTTACATATCAAGTATATATGAATGCTTCTTCATATAGTTTAAATCTCGCAAAACAGTGAGGCTGGCTACACACCATTCAATATTTCAGGCCAATTAATGGTCGATCAGGCAGAAATATTGGATTTTTTTCGTGTGGCCGCATCCAATGTCTGACCGTTTGTTTTGTCAATCATGCTGTGGCTTCTTGTGCTGCAACTGACAGTTCTTTCTTCCAGCCATCTGCAGGGACGGATTTACTAATATATAATAATTGATATTTTTTGATAGAAATATGAAGTATTTGCTAACCTTCTGCAGAGAGCGGTTCTGTTTTTCTGGAGCGTACGGTGACTGTTGCTGCTTTGGTCAAATCTGTTCCAGTTCTCCAAACATTAACCTCAACGTAACCTGCACTTTCATCAACATTATAATCTACATCTGCAAAGTAGAACACTGGCTCTAAAGGAAGAGAAGGAAATTTAATGACAATTATACTGTGAAAATGAAATGAAAAAGTAACTGGTGCGGGGAGGTAGGATTGGTAGTTTCTACCTCCCAACATTGTTTTGTTGAGTAACTACAGGACATGCAGTTTTCATCTTCCAGGTTAGTGCCCTGGGTCTCCCTCTATTACAGATAGTGCTGAAGGAAACCTGGCAGAAATAGTTTTGCTGCAGCTCCTCATAGAAATGATATTGGGAGGTAAAAAGAACCAATCCTTCCTCTCTGCCCAGGTATTTTTCATTTAAACTGTTTTTGAAAAAACTTTAAACGCACTATAGTTCACCTTTAAATAATTTTTTTAAATTATATTATGTTTGGAAACGACAACTCCCAAAATGCCTGCAACCAATGCATGCTGGATGTTGTAGTTTCTAAACATGCATGCTGGATGTTGTAGTTTCTAAACATGCATGCTGGAAGTTGTAGTTTCTAAACATGCATGCTGGAAGTTGCAAGGTTCAACATCACTGCATTATAGCAAATATTAGGGAGATGTAATATTGTTCCCTACTTACATGACCAGCTCCCATGATGCAGTAATCATTGGCACTGGTACTGCATTGCAGGAAAGGGTCAGGTAAGTTGCATGTTTTTTTTATGTCTATTTAAAAGGCATTGAATTTTGTGCAATGAAAAATGAAGAAAGGGGTGAGTGACACACACCATTAGGCCACCTGATTGAAATATCAGATAAAGACTGTATTTCTGGGAATTAAATGTGGCAAATAGTTTCACTAAATCCACAATTTTATTTTTGAATGGTAGAACTTTTTAAAAAATTAACCACTTTTCTATAAATATCTATGGTATTTGGTTAGACCAACTGAAGTTTAGTTCTTGAAGATGTAGCTGCAAAACACCTTGCATTCAGGAGGTCCCTAACATCTGGCTGTTACTGTATATGCTGCTTGTGACCTTCTAGGGTATTTATTGCCAACAGATTCTTGTACAAGTCATTCTGAATTGAGAAAGCCAGTCGGATGACTAGCGAACTTCAAGAACTAAACTTCAAGTCCAGTTGATCTAATTGGGGGGCCCGGAAAGTAAGTGGGTCCGTGATTATCTCCTAAAAGCTCCGCAATCAGATGTCTATAAAAACAGCTGATCGTGCATATGAAGTAAACATACACAAGATCAGCTGTTTGAAAGACCAGAACGGAGCCAGAAGTTCGGTTCTGGTCTTTTAAACAGCTGATCACGCGTATTAAGTAAACATCAGCTGTTTAAAAACAGATGATTGTGGACCTCTGGGGAGAGGGTGGGTCAGGGGCCCTGCAGTTACACTCCTGTATACCATGCCCTGTATGAAAAGGAATCTTCACAAACACTTTTGCATATAGTAACTCAACCTTTTCATTTAGCCATTTTCTATTTAACCAAACAAAAAGTGTTCAACAATTCAGGAACTAAACTTGTTGCAAATATTTGCTAAAAGTCACTGCAGTTAAATCTTCTAAATATGCTACTTGTAACCTAAGCCGCAGAGACATAATAATCTTGTAAACCTGAAAAAGCCATGCAATTTTAGTCACAAAAGACAAAGAAAGATCGTATCTTCCATTAACAACTTTAGATTCTTGAAAGGTTATTTATCAATCATACCAATGTCCATTATGTTTCTAAAACTCTATCAGTCCATCTATGTAGGAAATTCCTACCATAAACACCTTATTTATTTTGGGCTCAGGACTACCACATACTTTCCCCAATAAATAATTTTTTTACGCAGTTAATGTTTTTTTTCTGGTTTGTTTTGGTACGTTCCCTTTAATTTGCACTTGCTCTGAACTTTACAAGATAAAAGGCTTGTTAGATGAGGCAGTTTCCCAGACTGGAAAACATGCATTTTTTAAAGCTGAATTCACATGAGCCACAGCTTTTCATTTTCCTTAAAATCTGGGCTTGGGTACTTTGGAGAAATAACATGTAAGGGCTGAAGCAATAAAAGGTGTTGCTATTAAACTGCAGCAACCAATCAGTTGTTATTTATGTTATCTAATTCCAGTAACACAGTAAAGCTAATGGCTGATTGGTTTCTCCAAATTAAGTTAAAAACTTTTGCACCATTTACTGCATCAGCCCCAAAGAGTACAATGTACACTTTCCCAGCATAGATCATGCATTCATTTAGGTTATTGTAAATTTCCAGTATCTAATATTATATATTATAAGGGACGCTCAGCAGAAAGGATTTATGGTACTACATGGTATTAGTGGTTGTGGGTGAAATGGAAGGTGACTGGTTGAAACCTTTTGGGCTTAGTAATGATAATGATGCCACTACTATAACCATGTTTCACTATGGTACAAAAATTGCCATAGTGCACTGCCTTTTAAATCCTGGGTATGGCTATGCAAACTTATGCAGTGCTGCCAGGGATAACTCACTATATTGCTTATCAAACAAAAAGAAATAGACTTCCCTTTTTACTGATAATCAGCAAACTGCAAAAGTACTGCTCCATGGATTTTTGTCTGGAAACGGACGCATTATAATTAAAAATACAGCAAAAACGGAGCACTAAAAACAGACCAAAACGGACAAAAAAAGGACTGTCCGTTGTGGTCCGTTTTGTTCCATTTCTAGTGTGAACGTAGCCTAAATGGTTTTTATATGTATATTCTGGTGGTCTTTTGATGTCATTTGTATTTTGTGGGTATGAAGCAATAAAGTTTGATATTTGGTTGAATAATAATAATTGTACAGGGCAGTGTGCTGATTATTAGGGGAAGTCTATTTAACCTTGTTTGATAAGCCACGTTTCACTATAGGTCAGCATATATTTGTCATTGTTAATAAAAGAATCACCCTAAAAATGTAACAGTAATCTTCTGAAAGATTGCAATGATCTTGTTAGCAAACAAAACTATGACCTTTAAAATTGTATTTCATGTATGAAATAGCACTGAAGATATTGCCCACAACATTTAAAATTAGTTTTTCCCATTTACACCAGGTCCTGCCCCAAAGAGCTTACACCTATAGCAAAAATCCTCTCTGCATATCTTTAAGATTGTAGGGGAAGCCTGAATACCCAGAGAATGTACATGGAGAACATGCTAATTCCTTGCAGATAGAGACTTGAACCCAGCACTTTAGACATTTAACACATTTATCACAGAGATAAATTTTTTTAAAATTTAATAGTAAAATAATGTATCACTTGCTTTTCAACGTCATTCCTAGCCAAAATATCCCCTGCAGATACTTTCAGTCTCCCAGTCTCGTCCCCTTACCATAGGGAGACAATGAAGTAGCTGATGGGACATCTCCTCACTAAGAATCTGAACCATTGACTAGGGGAGGAGGAGAGGTTAGAATTGATTGATTTTATAGGATTCACTTTGGAAGGCAGGTGACACATTCTTTTATTCAGTAATGTCTGGGTTATGATTTGGAAAAATGTGAGATTAGGATAAACAGTCTGAAGGAAATTGGGTGAGAAATACCATTGATTTATTTTTCGTGGAGGAACTAAAGCCTCAAACCTTCCCCTCCCTTTATGTGACCCAGAGGGACACCAGACCTTCAGTACATTAGCTCTGGAATTAGAAATGTACCTGAAGGTTCACTTTTAACAGACATGGGTAAACATAAATAACTTGAATGAAAGCTGTTCTGTGAACCCCATGGACACATTTGTGAGTCCAGCTAAGCAATGTATTTAATGAGGGCGTAGATACTTATTTTAAAGGATTGTTTTAAAACAAATTTATTAGCTGAAAACAAATGATTTTTAAACCTCAGTGACTTGTTATATACATAAATAAAGGTACAGCCAGTATGCTATTTCAATCTGGCTTGAAGTGCATTTGATACCCTCTAGAACAGCAAGGATGAGTGGAGCACTATAGTTCTGTCAATCAAATATATTGTGTGAAAAACATGCAATGTTTCAGGGAGCTTTCTGCCTCCTCTCAGTCTTGCTGTTCTTGAGTATTACACCCTTGGGTAGGGGGTTTTGGAGGATAGCACCTAATAATTTCTGGCAAGTTGAAAACCATATTTTGTACCCTCTAACATTACCCCTTTAATAGGAAACCCTACAACAACATGATGCAGAGCTGCAAGAGGAACAAAATAAAGGGAACCTGGTCTTAGCTCAGCTCTGTGTAATACGGTACATTTCTCAATTGTGTACCTATTAAAACGGGAATGTTGAAGGGTATTTTAGGTAATAGATGGAATTTGCTTATCCTCATGTAACCCAACAAATTTAATATATGGCTTTGTGATATTACCCGTCCACGCTTGTTCTCATTTTACCTTGTCATTCATGAAAGAGAGTCATTTATTCTAATCCTCCAAGGAGTCTATGAGAAAGTGCTTGGAAACCTTACCTTTATTGTTTGCCTACAGGATGTGTAAACGTCTTTAACCTTGCCGTTCCAATGAGTCTTTTGTACAGATGTGTGTTGTCCATTCAGGGGATTAAGGAGAGGTGGGGGTGGTGGTTGTCTGAGTTCACTATTTATTTTATTAATGTATTCAGTGGTTGAATTGCCATTAAGATATGATATGTGTCACTGCTAATACCCAGCAAGAGGGTGTTTCAAAGAGAAACAGTTTCAAGGTATTCAATGTAAAATCCTTATTACAAGAAATACATAATCCCAGTATATTCAATTTAATTTTCCTTGAGAATGTGTAATATTATTATAAAGAGGAAAAAAAGTCATACATATGGGAAGATGGAAGATTAGATAGGATTTAAACCAATTATATATTATATTAATTTGCCTCCTCGTTATACACACTGATAGATAACCTACTGGCTCGCTTTAAAGTACATTAATTGCAATTATTTTATACTTTCCATTTTTCCTAAGCCACAACAAACAATAACAAAATCTATCTATCTATCTATCTATCTATCTATCTATCTATCTATCTATCTATCTATCTATCTTTATCTGATTATTTATCTAATTATCTACCTACTTAACCATAAAGTCAATTATAGAGCACTCACAGGACTTTCAGAAGTTCAAACTTTATTTAATGTGCAGCAAACAGAGCGAAAAGACCGAAACATCGCTATCTTTTTGCTGCAATAAAGCTAAAATAAAGTTTAAACATCTGTACAAGTCCTGTGTGTGCTCTATAATTGACTTTATGGTTGGATACCTTGTGAACCTATAGTAGCACCCAGGCACCTGAATCATTTAAAAAGTTGAGTGCACACTATCCTTGTATTCGTATCTACCTACCTATGTATCTCAAAATCTCATATTCATATAAGGGCTCATTTACACTAGGAACGGACAGAAATGCAACTCAACGCAACGTGTTAAAACACTGAAATGACATCACAGGAACTCCCAGGGATCCATTTCAAACAATGGCCAAAAACGCAAAAAGGAGGTGTTGTTATTTGTTGTACCATGTTTTCATATAGTTTAGATGGACAGAAATGCGTGCATACAGTGCGTTTTTTAAATAAACTGGAACAGAACGGAATACAACGCAGCAAGTGTGAACGTTATTATGAAATCCTATGGGGTTTTACTGTCTGTCCGTTTTTTAAAACGCACCTGTGTTTGAAAAACAGATACAAACTGCTGTAGTGTGAACAAGCCCTTAATTTGATTAAACCGTGTTAAGTCGTTGGAAACCTAAAGTACTGCAGTAAATTATGAAACTGTTTTTATAGTGTTGGCAAATTGCAAGTTTACAGGGTGTGTAGAGGGATGGATACTTTAGATATCTGTAAAAGCAAAGCTATTTTAAAGAATGTCCGATTAAAGGAAATCTAATAAGCAAGGCTTAGCAGAGAAATGTGAACGTCTTCCGGATATGTACACATTAGCCTTTTAAAGCTGTGTAAATGTAGCTGGACCTCATTAAGGAAATGGCAGTTTGTGATATTAATCCTTGCAGTTGATAGGGGGATAATGTGATGCCAATTTAAAGTCAGTTGAATTGTATGTTAGAGAACTGCAGTGTTTCTACAAACACAATTCTGTTGCTGCATCTATAATAACTTGCCATGGAAAGTTGAATTTGTCTAAAAAGAGATCCTGATCATCTAAATAGATTATTTCCGTTCATCTGTGAAATACAAATGTAACTTTTTTACTTTGGAAAACCAGTAAATGTCTTTGTGCATTTAAATCCTCACGTATTAAACCTTTATGTGTGGTGTGCTAAATATTTCACTAATGTATTAACCTCAATGGTTTGCAAGTCTACTTAATTGGCTGATTGCAATTTGATATTTTAAATCTAGCTGCCTCAAATGGAATTCTCCAATTTATGTAGCTGGAGGTTGTGGATAGGTATTAATGGAGATCATCTTTGGAAGGCTGGAAGGGCTCAAGGACAATTACCTCTGCTACCTGCCATTTGCAAGATGCCAGAGTTAAACTATCTGGAACTTGGAAAGTGTCACAGGCTAAAGACCTGTGTGAGTACAAATCTTTAGACTTATACCTGAGTTAAAAGAATTTCTTCATTTCAGGATACCATCGCTGCTCCACCTTATGCATTTCGTAATATGGCACTTACTCATAGGCCTATGAGTATGGCACGAAACGCGTAAGACGGAGTAGTGATGGTATCCTGAAATAAAGAAATTCTTTTAACTTATTGATGGTCGTACTCGGCTTTCTGGGAGCGCCACTCACTACTGTATATATTTAGTTCCATGTTTTGCAGAGCTAGAGATGGGTCTGGGGTGGCAGCACCTGGACCACCGATATAGTTTTCTGAGCATACTTGGATCTATACTATCATTACATGTGTTTTCAGAAAAGTTTATTACTAGTTGATCGGAATGTTTGGGCGTTTGGGACCACACCTGTGTATAAGTGAAAGATCTGGGGCATGTTTGCACCCGGATCTCCATTCAACTGTGGTGAGTCCGTCTCTGCTCTATTTTGTTATATTTGTCTTATTAGTTATTTTAATCACCATATGGCAGGAGGGTGATCCACAATATATCTCTAATTATACCTGAGTTGCACCCACGACTTGCACTACTGCCGAGTTCTGCACCTGATACAACCTGGGGTGTTCCGTCGGTGAGGCAAGTTGAAGAAATTTCTCATGGCACTGGCTACCCCTTCAATGAAAGAATATACTTGTGCCATTCCCCTCACCTATAAGTAACAACGGTACGGGGGCAGCACCAAAGGCATTTTTTAAAGGTGCTGTTCCCCTTTGAAACACCCCTAGGCCCAACCTGCAAGTTGATGCACTGCTCTAACACAGGTTTTAGTCCCCATAGATATAACTTCCCTTTCAATATTCATTAGAATTTTCCATTCTAAAACATTTAGCTGAAATGCAGCCATCTATTACATTCTTTGTGAAAGAACAGTCCTTAGATTTTCCTACCATCATCTGTGTCAGCAAGGATTACCACTTTAGCACTGGAGAATTCTGATCCCACTCTTCCATTTACTGCCATACTGAGTGTAATATTAAAGGTCTCTTCTTCTTCATAAAGGGAGTCATCAATAATAATAACTCGACAGTTTTTTTCAGTCTCATCTTTACCAAAGTGAATTATACTGGTATGTTCACCAGGTCGTGTGATGTAATCCGAGTAGGACAATACTGATGAGGGAACTGTGCCTGTAGCTGTACCTGGCAAATGACAAATGAAACCCCTTTTTAAACATGTAAGATAAGGATTCTGGGTTTGTTACATCAACAGGTACATCCCTATAATTGATATGGCAGTAAAAACAGGTCTAGAAACAAATGAGCTTTTTGCAAGCAACAACATTAAATGGAAGCTTTAGACCTATGCTACCCTTTTTTATTCATATTTTTATTGAATATGTATTTTTCTTTTTCTTCAATAAAACAGGAGCCATGAGAGAAGGTAAGCTACTTACGTGATCGCTCTCTCCCCCGCCGCGTAGTCTGTCTTCTATGAACATGCACATCACACTTGTGGATGCACATAGAAGACAGTCCGTCGGGACCTGTGAGACTACGTGGCAGGGGAGCTAGCGAGTGGGTAAGTAGCTTACCTTCTCTTCTGGCTCCTGATAGTTTTATTGAAGAATGGGAGGTAAGACACAGCTCCTTTACCTCCCGTTCTTCAATAAAACTAAATGGCAAAACTTTATATTTTCAGTGGAGATACCCTTTATGGAGACTTTCTTTTTAATCCATTTACAATGAGGGATATTTAAATGTTGTTGTTTCTTTACAGTGTGTGTACAAAGTCTAAATATATATATGTTAAACCATGTGCCAGATATTTCTGCATTTGATTCTTCTTTCAAATGATACTTGGTTAATTGGAAAGCACTAACCAGCACTAGGAAAGAATTGGAAAGAAAATTGGTTGTCAGTCTGCAAAGTAACATTTACAACTGCCCAAGTTAGTGACTTGATCTGCTTCGTGGTTTTAAATAAAATAGTCTTTGTTCATTGATACAATTAAAACAAGGTATTTCTTAGATTTACTAAGGGTCATTGGTGCATTAATCCAAGGTCATTTTGAATTTTGACCTTTCAATTATCACAAAAGAATAAAACAAAACTCATAATCCTCAATGACTGAATGATAAAGAGGAGCAGGTGACCCTTCAATCTGTTTGAACAAGCTCTCATTGCCTTGTCAATGTATGGGCCCTGGAACATTAAAAAACAGATAAAGACTTAAAAGGAATACTGAATATATTTAAATAAAAAGAACGTGCTCCTATTTTCCTGCTCAGAGAGCATGTAGAATGTTGGTATCACAATCAATCTGCCATTACTTAAAAGAGGTTCTAAACTCCTTAATCTTAAAAGAAATCTTCTGTATCTTTTAGTTTTTTTTATATCAACCCTCAATTCTTAATGCTATACTTGGACTTCAATTATCCAACATCAACAAGAAAAAAATCATCATAAAGATTTGAGCTGCATATTGTTGCAACAGTGTGAGTGTGTGTTTATATATCCCCTGAAAAACAGCCCCACAACATAATCCCCCACAATGCAGTCAGACAATCACTGTTCTCCTGGCATTCACCAATCCCAGACTCTTCCACCAGATTGCCAGACAGAAAATAGACATTTGTAGTTGAGTTTTTGGGTGTGCGTGGGGGGAAATTAATGTGGGTATGTGTACAGTCTTTAAGAGCAATGAAAGATTTAAACTCTGAAGGGGGTATACATAACAGGTAAAAACAGTAATCACTTTAGAGGAAAGTATAAATGAGAACAATTCCACTGTCATAATAAGATTAAAGCTCTCACCAGTAAATGCTTTAGTTTCTTCCTGTCCCTGTATAAATGTTAAAGGCAAGTCCATCTATATGTTTCAAAGATTCCTCTGAAAGGACTTACCTGACCTGGTCCCTTGCCACCTGGGGGCCACCCCCTGCTCATGTTTCAAGCTCCTTTCAAGCAAAAACAGGAACAGAGGGCTTCTGCACTGTTGCTTAACTTCATGGTCACAGCCGCTAGGCGATTGGGCGTGATGTCACGTTACACCTTTACTGACAGCCACAACCAGGAAGTGAAGTGGCTGTCAGCCGCAGAGAAAAGGAGGAGTGACAAGGAACTGGGTCAGGTAAGGATTAACATTTGTAAGATAACTTTATTTTAGGCTGGACATGCCCTTTAAGCACAGTGGGCAGCATGTGACAACTACCAGGAAAGTTCTGTTTCTAAACTTGGCCACACCCAATATATTTTAGATCTGGCAGGATTTCAGCACTCTTAATGGACATCACATAGGCCCTTTGTCAGCCTATTTGTAGTCTACATGCACATATTCAGCCTTTCTGGATGGGCAGGGCAAAGGCAGTCTATTTTGAAAGTACCACTTGAAATTTAGATATTTCTACCAAACAGTAATTTAAATCCTTCATTTTCTATAAACCTGATACTTTGCACATGTCCCTTTTACTCATGTCCCGTTTTGTGCCTGTACAACATTTCACCCTGTAATCATCTCTGTATGTGTGGCACAGAACTACATCACTCACCCTCAGTTTGACACTTATTAAAACTTTACAGCTGCAAATGTATTTTACAAAAAAACAAGGGTGAGAGAATACAAATAAAATATGTAAAGAGAAAGAAACTATTTATATTCCATTTAAATTTAGGAAATATTTATACTAGATCATTAACATTTACCTTGATGTGTTGAGCAAACAACCATAAGTTCTTGACTCACATCCCCTGATCTTCTTACAGAGATTAGCAGTTCACCAACATCTTCCTCAATGTTATATTCTGCCAGAGGTATGTAAACAGTGGGTTCTATAAAGTTAACGTATGAATATTGTAAGAAATATACTGCCAAAATCTTATTAGAATAAAGAATTGGAACTGCTCACTCATCAGAGCCCTTATTAGGTGTTATTAGCTCATCCTAAGGTCACATAGGGCTACTCTCTGCCAATGTTCCTAACACTAAATGCATTTATGGTATACAAAAATAAAACTATTATTTTCTTCACTGGCTCTTAAGGCCACTAAACAAAGCAAATATAACCTTAGAGCTTCAGCATGGACATTACCATGTTTATTGGTATCTGAGAAAGATCATTAGTAGAGATGTTCGAAAACCAACAAATTTTGTTCTGTATTTGGAATTTTGTTAAATCCAAAAATGGACCCATAGACATCAATGGGGCAGAAAAAATCTGAAAGTTCAGAATAAAGTAAGGGTAGAAAAACCATGGTAGCTTTCAGTAGATGGTCAGGAAACACGTACAGACCTTAATAAAAATGAACTTACTTTACACACAAGCTATTTTTGAGTTTCAAGGCTACTTTCGGGGACCCTGGAAAGAAGCCTCTGTAACCTTGAAAGTAGTGAGATTGCAAAAGTTCTGAGTGGTTCCAACAGGAGTTCCAAATAGGACCCAGATTCCATCCCTAATCATTAGTTAAACTTATTGTAATAGCAAACACTACGTTTCATTTCATCTTAAAGTTATAAGAGAGCTTCTTGGCAATTTGGCCATTCTGGTGTGAGGCCAAACTGTACCAGACAGCACATTTGTGTTTGTTGAAAGGACTGTAAGTGTTCTAATAGTTTGTTTCCTTTTGAATCAATAGCACTATCTCTGGCCAAACATGCAACTATATCTTGGAATGTTTGATGATCTACCAATTCCTTGGAGATCAGTTTTTGGCTTATCTTCCATATGTGGAAATTTCCATCAAACCTCAAATAATTCGTTTGTGTTAATTATTAGTTAGTGTTAATTATAAATAAATACATGCTATTTTCTTTTGTTTGTCCACTTACCATCCCCAGGGTCAACAATTTCAATGGTTGCTTCTGATGGAAACCCTAAGGCAGCCATTACAGGTTCTGATAAGACAATCTGAAAAGTCTCTGACCTTTCATATTCATCATCTGCAACTATCCAGACTTTCCAAGTGGCTGTAGTCTGCCCTGGGTTAAACTGAACCTGTTTCTGGGATTTTCCTTTAAAGTCTTTATCCTTAATTCCTGTGCCATCATTTGTAGTAATACCTACATGAGGTGAATCAAAACATTAGCATTTGATGGTTAAATTTTGTTTTTTTAGATTTTTTTAAACTATTTTTTGCACCCCATTAAAGAACTTTACATTTTTTTTATTTATTGATGTTATTGGTCATGTTTAAAGTAGAATAAAACACTTTTTCTCTGAGCATTTTCCTGCTTCCTGCTAAACCACTTCTCGATTGCTCACACACACTCACTACTGCAACTACGTCACCCAACAAACAGAAACCTATAGGGAGATTCAATAAAAGTTTTTATCATTTAAAATGGTGCTAATTTTGCCCAAACCAATCAGATGTTAAATAAGATCTGATTGGTTTTTATTTTTATTGAATAACCCTGTTAGTTTATACATAAAAATACCAACAGTGAATTAGGGCTTTTAACAAACCCGGTCTCTAAAAATCTGTGTATCCTATGAATTTTCAAAACTCAGAACTTTTCATTGATAAATCAAATAGAAAATGTAAAATTCATATAGAAAATTCAACACATGCTATTGATTACTCAAAAATTCTGATAAAGAATTTGAAAATTTCTGATTCATTAGAATTTTCGGAACTTGAAAAGGTTCGGAGGAAACACTATTATAATGGAACTTTTTGTTCCATTATTTTTGTTCGTGTCTAATTTAAATTAGTGTGTGCTTTCTATTTGTTAAGTTTCTATGATTTTTTTCATTTTTTAGTAGATTAATCTTGGCTCCCATTGATTTAATCCCCTTTCAGACTAACATATTTTCTCATGACCTCAAGGAGCCAGAACTGCAATTAACAATTAAAAATGCTGCAGTTTGTCCTCCCAACATCCTGAAGTCATCACCTTTCCTATCTCATTCGTTCTGTGATTAAAATTGATTGCAAAATGATTGGGGCAGTAAATTCATTGCCAGTATTACTCTTTTTAATGACATAGCTAAAAACCTAATAACGAAGACTCAGCAGCAGGAACATCCCCCTCCACCTTGCAAACTAAAATACCATAAAAGATTTGCTTTAATACTATTTAAATATGGGGCCTCCTGGTCCTGTGCCTTGATTCAGTGGCACCTCCTGCTTCTTTGGTAGCCTCTCCCCTGACTCTTTCTACTGTATATACTTACTGATAAATGATGTCTCTCCAAGGTACCCCCTGCGCTTTAGAGCCAATTCCAAGAACTTTGCATCTTCATCTACAACATATTGACTTCTTTCTAGTGAAATCCAAGCCCAGTTAAGACGAAAGAGCTGACTCCGTAGTTTATTGCCTCCTTTCATCAAGTGACAAGAAAATAATTATTACTCCAATAAATAATATATTGTGACTAAATATTACAGGCAATAAATATTTAATAAAAAATAAATGTAAAATAATAGCAGGGCAAAATTAGACAGCTGAATAATTTGCCCTTTATAAAATGTTAAATCTATCAATATATGTAGCCTTTTGTAAAGAGATGCGAGATGAAGAGGGCTACACATAAATGAACAGGTTTAACCTAGAGATGCTCGAAACTGTTGAGTTTTGGTTTTTTTTCGAATTTTCTACATTTTTTCGGAGATTTTGAAAGTTCGAAAGATCGAGTTTCAATTTTCGAAAATCGTCTACTTTCGATTTTCGAAAATCGTCTACTTTCGATTTTCGGAAATCGTCTACTTTCGATTTTCGATAATTATCTACTTTCAATAATTATCAACTTTCGATTTTCAAAAACTGTCTACTTAAGATTTCAATTACAATCTACTTTCAATTTCGATAATAATCTACATTCGATTTCGATAATCATCTACTTTCCATTTAGATAATTATTTAAAACTCTGAAAATTTGGGTTTCGGAAATTCCGGGAGTTCCGAAAGTTTCGTCGGGACTTCGAAACCCTCGGATTCGATTTGAAACTGGGTTCTATCAGAACCCACAATACATCTCTAGTTGAACCACATTAGTGCTCTTTGGTTGAATAAATGGATTAAATGTCAGCTATACAATCAAGGAGCCTTCAGAATAAAATATCTTCTTGCATTCTATAGATTATTCTTGCATTGAGGAGCAGATATAGATGTATAAATACCAATGTACACCGTGCAAGAAATAGAAGTGCTTGAATTGCACTGCACAGCATTACATATTGCCAGCAAAAAGTACTTTGTACAATGACCTCCACTTGGATTTATTGTGTAAAGGTAAAACAAGATACTAAATCATTTGTGTTAAATGTTGCTCTGATAATGATCAAATCAAAGTATCTTACTGCTTCACATAAACTTGGTACTCATATACTTGCTTCCTATACAATGCACATTGTATTGTCTTAATGGCAGACCAATGCATGTGTCTTTCAAGTGTCTGCATGCTACATTAATAATGTAGAGACAAGCTCAGTCTTGCCAGGACGTTTCTGTTAATAAATGGAGCGAATACCTGTATAGCTAGAGATTGATGGAAACCCTCCTGCAAAGTGTTTAGTTTAATGACTGGTGACTTTCTTTCAGTACTGAGACCTTCTTCCCTTTCTTCACGTAATGCAGGCATCTTAGGACCAATGCGACAGGATTTACTTGGTGCTCAACACCAAGTTTTACTATTTGTTCATTGTTTATTCAAACCTCATCAGGTTTTTTTTAAAAACCATCTGCTTTAACAACGCATGTTCAGTATGTTCTACAGAGACTCTGAAGTTGTACTTTATTAAAATAGCACTAACAGTTTTACACAAACAAAAACATTTTGCACTGCGCATGGCAAAATTCGTCCGGAGGATAGACAGGAGGCAGAGTCCTATATGGACTCTGCCAGGCTCCTGGTGGCCAGTTTTTGGGACTTTGGAGGGACATAGCAGGGCAGCCATTTGGAGCAGGGATGTAAGGTAAGGATTTTATCACACTACACAGTGGGGCCAGTAGTGGGTGAAAATGTAGGTGTGGGGGTGGACCTGCCCTTTAATGTCACTGTAATTTATCTGCCTACAGAAAGAGAAACTTGGTCATTTTATCTAACAACATGTTCTTCATTTGGGAATCCATGGATTTCTTAAAGCTTATATTCGCATTAGAAACACCAAAATATGACACGGAATACTGATGTAATGTTTGCACTTTTTATTAGACTAGCAATAAACATAAAGCCACTCTGACAACTATTATTTATTCAGCCAATCATAAAGGGCATGTCCACCCCCAAAACCAAAATTTAACCTTCTACTGGCCCCACTGTGCAGTGTTTAAAAACCCTTACCTTACTGCTCAGCTCTTTATGGTTCTCTTGCAATGTCTGTTGAAAGTCCTAGAAATTAAAGAGTAGGAGCCATTTCTAGTGTAATTTGTTTCTGCCTGTAACTGTTCCTCATCAAGGTTTCTATGAGGGCAAGCATGCTCAGTAATCACTAAGAGGCAGCATTGGAAAAGGGAATTTCCCATCATGCAATTCACTTGATTTGCATGAACATTCTACTTATAGCAAATCTGCACACAGCAGAGGATAGTTCGGATTGGATATCTAAAGATACATTTTTTTCCATATAGATGTCCTTTTATACCTGTAAACTTGTGCAGAAAGTGCTTGCAATAAACTTTGATTTTTGTTGCCGCATTTGAAAGGTCTTTTTACATATGTCCTTCCTGCTACGGGAATGGTGGCAACTAAAGAGTTAGTATGATAAATAACATAGTAACTCTTTAGTTGCCACCATTCATTTTCTCTATAATGAGGTATACAAGTTGGTTTTGTCCTGGCTATGTGGTGCACTGGGGCAATAGAGAAACACATTGCATTTGTTAGCATATTTTTTATTTGATAATAAGCTTATATTGTAAGAGGATATATGTTTAGTTATCAGATCATCTCATTATTTGAGGGATGCTTATAGTAAATGTAAGTAGCAGGCCTGCATTCATTACAACCTGGTTGTATTTACGCTGCATGTTTTCAATATACAACCTCTATCCTATACATTCCTTATCTGCCCTCTGCTGTTTGAGAGTGCTTGTCAGAGAATGGTGAAACTAGTAGTGCAACTACATTGGCACTTGGGTTAGTCACTATTTTACAGGCTATTTGACCAAAGGAAAGCAATTTCAGGCTCTGAAATCAAAACACTATCATTATCATTTATCTGTTATATCAACATGTATGTGCAGTTTATGGGCTGCTATACAACAACGCCATAGGTATGAAACCCAGGAGCTAAAATATATTCATTTCTGCAGTCCAACTAAATAACCATCCATCTACTTGCAAATCTCTAACCTAAATACAAAGAAAAGACCTGCTAGTTTGACTGCTGATTAGCAACTGAGCTTCTGTGAAGATTTCATGCTGTTTTATAGTGTCTCATAAGCACACCCCCAAAATCTGATTGGTCTAGATACAATCTTAAATCTGATTGAATCTTGGACCAATCAGATATTGGGGGTGGATTTAGGAGTCACTACAAATAGTGAATGTTCAGTAAGGAGAGCTAGTTTCAGTTTTGCATTTCATCTGAGGTGTTATATATTTGTTCTGAGGCATGTACTGGGATATAAGCTTATTGAGTGATTCTGGCTGGGTAGCTTGAATGAGCAGCCCTTAGTTCAGATGGCTCTCAATTTAGTTCTCAGTATTTGGCTTTCTGTATCTAAGATAAAAAAAAAATTCCAGTAAAAGTTTGGTTTGCTGTCCCAACTAAATATTGAACAGGAGATCTGAGTAACAGCTATTGATGTATTGGAATATCTGGTTCCATAATTTCATCAGAAATAATCTCCAGTAATAGAACAGAGGGAGATGATTGCAAACCAGTCTAGAGAGCAACATGGTAATCAAAGGGATATCAGAAACACATGCAGCAAAGCTGAGTGTGAATAATTGCAGTATAAAAGCAACCAGTCTGTAATAAATGCAGCTTGCTTGTAACAACTGTTGTGTCTTACTATAGAGCAAACAGCAGCAATCAGCACTCCATTCCAAGCAAGAAATGCCTGGGTGCCATTCAAAAGTTTCAAACTGTGAGTGCCTTCGTATTTCTGTGGTATATTAATATATATATATAATATATATATATTAATATATTATTTTGGTTTCGTGGCAGCGGGAACTCCACTAATTCATCGGCCTGGGTGCACAATCCAAATACATACAATTTCCAGATAAACGGAGGCACTCGCAGGACTTTGTGTACAACGTGGATGTTTTATTCAAACATAATGGTTGACATGTTTCCGCCCCGTAAAGGGGCCGTCTTCAGAACGTTCTGAAGACGGCCCCTTTATGGGGCGGAACCATGTCAACCATTATGTTTGAATAAAACATCCACGTTATACACAAAGTCCTGCGAGTGCCTCCGTTTATCTGGAAATTATATATATATATATATATATATATACCATTGATAAACTGACATTAACATGCTACTTGCACATAACAATATCAGATCATGTAGTTCTGATGACTACAGAAGAAGGGAATGGGTTAATGTAAAATCCCAGAATCCCAGGTGGCACTTGCAAATCAGTTGCTCAGATTCTGCATGTTTAATTAATAAATGGAGAAAGTGCTATTTTAACCATTATGCAAAACCCTTCTGATTGGTGGACATATCTCCACAGACTACAAGCACACTGCCCACTATAGGAGGTGTGAAATCAATTGCTGCCCCCATAAGAAACACAAAAATGAAAATAACTTGATAACTGTTCCAAAAAAATAATGAAAGTATATGGCAAAAGTACACAGGATAGCGATCCCTACACTATAGCAAAACATAGTTTTGGGGGTGGACATGCAGATAGCAACTGCATCATCACTATTGCATTCCAGGTAGATTTATCAACAAATAGGTAATTAAACCACTAGTTTAAAGCTGTGAACACAAAAGCAGATTTGTCTGTCTGACTTTTACATGTATCCATATGTCACCCTGAAAATCTGCAGTCGTCCGGAAAGATCATCGGGTATGCTTGATAAATTACGGACAAATAGTCAGCTACTTTTGCCGTGACTGACAGCAATTCATCCTGGCCGACTACTCGCTTGAGGCGAATGTTCGGCCAGGACAATGAATCTGATGGTGTGACATCAGTAGTAACAACTGAAAGAGTAACACCAATATTTTTGCCCAATTGAAAAAAATATCAATCTGTCTGAGCAAAATACTGGCCCATGTGTATCTATCCAGGGACTGTCCACCCCTCTTTTGAAAAATTAATATATGGTAGATAAGCCCCAAAAACCTAGAGATCGTTTAAGTCTAAAGCTGTAATTCGGCTCCCACACAGAGATATTATACTTACATGCTCCTCGCTCCACCACCGCTTCCGGGTTCTTCTCCCAGTCTCCACCGTGGCTGCTCTGTTCTTTTTATGTTTCCGAGCAGCCGCAGTGGAGACTGCTTCGGGAATGGCAGTCAGTGATTGGCCGGGTAAGGCAGTCAGTATCGGCCATGACTGTGACGTCACGGCCAATCACTGACTGCCATTCCCGAAGCAGTCTCCACTGCGGCTGCTCGGAAACATAAAAAGAACAGAGCAGCCACGGTGGAGACTGGGAGAAGAACCCGGAAGCGGCGGTGGAGCGAGGAGCATGTAAGTATAATATCTCTGTGTGGGAGCCGAATTACAGCTTTAGACTTAAACGATCTCTAGGTTTTGGGGGCTAATCTACCATATATTAATTTTTCAAAAGAGCGGTGGACAGTCCTTGGATAGGTACACATGGGCCAGTATTTTGCTCAGACAGATTGATATTTCTTTCAATTGGGCAAAAATATTGGTGTTACTCTTTCAGTTGTCGCTATTGATGTCGGTTGAACCTTTGTCCAAATTGAACAAAAATGAAAATGAGAAATGTCAGTAAATTTTGCCTGATCTTCTGGTCTCTAAGGACAGAACAATCTGTCTTGGCAAATTGGCGTTCACATAGATTTTCGTGAAGACAGACTATAGCAGCCCATGTGTACCGAGACTATAAGATCAGTTTGAGTGTAGGTTTCTCACCTTACTAACAGCTATTTATTTTTTTATTTTTGAAAATGTTACAAACTTAAACCTGTTGTGGAATTTGAGCCCAGGACCTCCTGATCATCAGGTCCCAGATTCAAGGGACTCTCAATTCAACAACTCCCTTGCATCAGGGCTCAGACAACCTCCCCCACCCTATAAGTTAAAATACTGAAATAGTCCCTTCAATAGCACTCATATTATTCATCAAATGGGGTTGTAAGCACAAATCAGCACATTCATCAGGAGCACAAACAGAAAGAATGGGGCTCCCCTTCCTGTGGAAAGGGGATGGGGTATAAAATCAGGCCTTCCCTGGTAGCTACAACCCTGTAAAAATGATGATTAGAAGTTTATTTGCATTTTTTTCCTCATGTGGTCACATTCTTTTCTGCTTCTTCCTTTTTTGTCACTCAGGGTCCAATACACCAGTTTATTTTAGCAAACACAGCCTAAATAGGATTTTAAATAATGATTGACGCAACTTTTTCTGGTTAAAAGAAAAGGTTTATTTTCTAAGAACCGAAAAATAGGTAAATGACATTTTGCTTTATGTTTGACTGCTTTTATTTAGGAAAGACATCAATAATTGGTGGACGAGGCCAGTGCATTAGGAAACATTGTGAGTGTCATGGACAGAGGATCCTTATATCAAAGTTCAAAGGCTAAATTACTTTTATCAGCAGCAAATTCACTTACTGAAATACTAGGAATTGTAACAAATGGAAATGAGCAAAAGGAGCCTGGTTTTCTGTTTGATTAGTATATGCAAATCCAAACAAGCCAATGGTTCTTGATGTCCTCAGCCCAAATTACATATGTCCATAACACATGTCTAGACACCCATTCTGTATAAAATGACATTTTACCTGCTTTGTTAATCTAAAGTAACCCGTTATACATTTTTTTCACTGATAAACAGAAAAACCTAGTACTCCTAACCACATACAGTAGCTATATGGACAAAGATAAATGGACAAATGAATTTAGCTTCATCATTATTGATTGTTTTTGACTAATTAACACCATATCTGAAAATAATATTATGAACAGTAATACTTTTTATGAATTGGTGATCTGGAACCCTTGCACCGTTTACTGTATTTCATGATCTCTAAGCCTGGAATGTTATGTGGGATTGGGCTGAGCTCTTTAAAGGACATAGCTGATAGGTCTTTACACTATAAAGGACTTGTCTCTATTACTCTATGTAGCACTGCTCCAGTATTACAGCATGGAGATATGCCTTCCTCTAATAAAATCAAATGTAAAACACCACACAGACATGCATCCATGTTTATTCGCTGATTCCTTACATTTTAAGAATAACAGCAATACAAAATACATTATAGGAATGCCATATATATACCAGGGGCAAGCGCAGGAAGTGAGGGATTCCTGGGAAGTGTTATCATGGGCAGAAATGAACCCTTCACACATTATTATTCCAGCTACCCCTCCCTTTTTTTAAAGGACACTTTGGTGTTAAATTATTCCATCTTTATTTTTTCATTGCCCCTAGATTATTGCTGCTTGAATAATGCATAAAGGATATTAGTCACCAAGGAGTTCCATGACCATATAAAAGTATAAGGCATATGAATGTATACATTCTATGCTGTTACAGGTGCAAACCTCATTATAGCAAAAACAACAGGTGAGGGCCCTTTATAATGCCATAGTATGATCCAAACCTGGCCCTTCATGCTTACTCCTACCCTCCTACTGGCTTTTTATCCACAAGACAAGGGAAAACAGTCCTAGACATGCTTGGCATCAGGATACCAAAGGTGCCATTTACAGTAACACAATACAAGTGTTCTACCTACCACACCAAGTACATCTACACATAGGTCACTCCACAAAATAGTAGCTTGTGCACAATATTATAGGGGAGTATGTCCACTAAATTTGGGGCACTTATATTTACCTGTCTGTTTAGGGCACTTATTGTGACGAACAGGTATTCAATGTAAAACGCCATAGTCAATATCTGAAATTGCACCCCCAATTTCACCATATTGGCATGATGAAGCAGTATGGCAGCTCCTATTGTTCCCTGTTCCCAGGTAATCGCAGAGTTAATTCGTGTTAACCTGTAAGCCCTGCTTCCTTTCCCCAAAGGCAGAGCCATTTGGTGTTAAATTAGCTGACTAGCGAGGGGTCTAACTTCAATGGGGGAAGGTGTGAATTCCCCATAATAAACAAACAATGTCATAGACTGGTAGGCAACGAGAATAGCAGGGAATCTCCTAGTAGAGAATTGAGCAGAAACCAACAGGCAGATGAAAGGCAATTCATATTCCTTAATAATTCAGGATGTAGAATTATTTCAGGTTTTCATATATACCCCCAGTTTATCCAGTAATTAATTCTACATTTATAGATATCTGACACAATATCATAGCCCGAGCCAAACTTGGATATTATCGTTCTTAGGTCTAGGATACCCCAGATATGTCGTATTTGGTCTTGTTCTTTTGGGAAAAATTAGTTATAAACCATCATGATATTATTTTGAATGTGACATGTGTGGTTCATGGATTATGGACTGGGGGGGAGTTTGATATTTGAAATTCCCTCCAAAACTTGGAACCAACCTTCAGGGGCAGAACCAAGTCCACCCCTCTAGGGAACAGACCACTCCCATTTTCTGAAGAAAGGATAAAAATGGAACTGGGTCTCATCCCAAGGAGTCTGTCATAACATCTACAAGAACATCTGGAATAACATCTAGCCAACTGGACAGACCGTATTGGCTTAACGCAGGACTTATCATTTGGACCATTATTTTCCCATAAATTGGATTATCAAGTTCTGGACTCTTCCCATGGACTATTCAGATGCCATTTATCCTTAAGTATTCCTTCTGTTACCCAATTCTACCCTCACTTGTGTTACCGCTTTATGTTCAGTGATTTATTTTATTTTTCTTTATAGTTTTATGCACTATTTTTGTCAACTTTTAATAAATGATATAAAATCATTTATAGGCTATTATCCTATTCTGAGTATATCCCAAAACAAACCTGTGTCTTCGAAGTACGCTACTATAGAGAAGTATTGTGTAGGTATATAGAGATACTGTATAACTGTGTATAGAATATTAGGGGTGAATAACCAATTTCCTTACAGATTGTTAGAAGTAGGGGAGCGGATATCCCCATATAGGTAACAGGTCATTCCGCTGTTTAATCTGGATGTGGTGGCAGTGAGTATATTGATATTTAGTAATATTAATTGTGTAATATATAGTTTGTTCACCAAACCCACCGGGTCTGATCTGTTCCGTCCGCCTGTCGGTTGCTTGGAGTGTGTTTTCCGGTAACGGATAGGTGGTTGGGGCGTTTTGGGACCGGGGGGTTTGTGACACTTATATTTAAAGAATATGTACAGTGTAAATCAGTTCAGTCCAGTGCAAAGCTGCACCATTAAATCACACACTATGTTGCTCTTATTTTTCTAAGCCATTGGCAAAGCTTACCTTTCCCACTTTATTTTCTGCCTTTTCCTCCTCATGTGTAATCTCGTTCCATCCACTGCCCCTGCGAGACTTGCTGGAGGTGAATCTCATTGTCAGTTAGTCAGGACTGCCCTGATAGCTGTATATTACACTTAAAGTAAAATGTAGACCGTAACGTAGACCGGATTAGCAGAGTTCCACTATGTATATAATGAAATGATGTTTAAAGGGCTAATACTGTGGCAAATGAATATTGGTAGCACTGAGCTGCAGTCATCTATCAATGTGTGACTATATATGTGGTTCATTTTTTGTGAACTTCCTTGCACACTTCAAACAAAGTGTCAAGGCATTGTGAGTCAATAATTCATTTTGGTCAACTGCAGTACTTTTAAATGTAGGGGTTATTGTGCAATATAGCCTGTATTAAAGGGCATGTCCACCCACAAAACTATAATCCCCCCAACTATGGCCCCCCCCCCACCATGTAGTGTAGTTAATCCTTACCTCACATCCCAGCTCCATAGGGTTCTCCTGTAGACCCCCCCCCCAAAGTCCCCAAACTAACCACCAGGAGGATAGCAGGGCTCTGCCTGCTATCTTGCTCCGGTAGATATTTGCATGCGTACTGCAGCCCTTCTCCCCCCTCCCCCCCTCCCCCCCTCCCTCCCCCCGTTCTACTATCCCTCCCCCTAGCACAATAACCTTAATATGCTGCTCCCCATGTCCCCCAGCCCCAACCGCATATTTTTTTTTTTTCAAAAAGCTCCCCAACTCTTACTTACCTCTCCTCTTTCCTCCGCTGCACTGAATGACGGCAGCCGCGGCCGTGATTGCCTGCCGCTCAGCAATCACAGACGCGACTGCCGGTCCCGCCCCTCTGCTTGCATTCTCGCAAGCAGAGGGCCGGCAGTGCGGCGGAGGAGGAACGAGGGGAGGTAAGTAAGAGTTTGGGGGGTTCTGAAAATTTTTTTTATGCGGTTGGGGCTGGGGGACATGGGGGAACAGCATATTAAAAATTAGTTTTACAGGTGGACATACCCTTTAAAGGGGATATTGCAAAATGTACAAATTATGAGGCAAATTATGTGTTTACCATAAAAAATAAATTAATGTGAGAAGATGTTGTGCCCCATTGTTAAAGGGAAAGTTGATATGATACAATTTGAAGTTAAAGGGGAAGTTGATACAACTGCCAATGGCTTAGAAAATAATAGTAGCATTGTTTGTGGTTTAAAAGGTACTTTGCAATGGACTGAACTTTGATTTACACTGTACATTACAGAAAAAAAGGAAACTGAGGGTCGCACTCCAGATAATAAGTAAATTTATTGTGAACCAAACATCACACGTCACAACGTTTCGGGGGGATACCCCCTTCTTCAGGTGATAAAGTGCAACTGTGCCCAGGGAATATATAAAGACTGGGACAATAGGTCCCACCCTCTAATTTGGGAAGAACCAATGTCTCATTCAATTACTCCAATACAATGTGTGCAATATATAAAATGCAATACAAAAATAGGTAAAATACACAGATATATCAATAAAGTAAAACAGTCCCTTGATTATGCAGCCTCTTCAAAGTGATGTAAAAATACATTGGTATTACATTGTTAATATTAAAAATCCAAAAGGTAACATGGTGTATAAAGTGCTAATAAATTGCAAATAAAGTGCATATCATGATCCCTGTGTCCTTTCATTGTCTCAAATTCCGTATATTGTATAAAAGTGTTAAAAGTGAAAATATAAAGATCTTATCAATTAGATAATTAGGTAACAATTAGAGATGTCCGAACTTTGCAAAATCCGGTCCGCTCGAGGATCTGCGAATTTTCGAAAAAATTCGAAAATTCGAAAATCCACGAGCGGACCCATTAAAATGAAAAATACCCTCGAAATTACGGGATTTTTCGTATTTTCAAAAATGTTCGAAAATACGGTAATTCGTGTATTTTCGAAAATTTTCGAAAATACGAGAAAAACTAGTATTTTCGAAAATTTTCGAAATATGTATTTCCGAAAATACGAGTAATCCTCGTAATTTCGAAAATTTTCGAAAATACATTTTTATGGAAATAAGAGAAATCCTTGTATTTTCGAAAATACGTGTTTTTTTCGTATTTTCGAAAATGTTCGAAAATACTAAAAATCCGCGAATCAGAAGTTTGGAAGGCGGAAAATCCGGGAAAATCCGGAATGGAAAGTTCGCGAATGGGATAAATCCGCAGCGGATCCAGCTTCGGATCCGCGAACCGGCCATCCCTGGTAACAATCTTAACTTCGCAGAAAATGTATAATTTTATACAGAGGGACATCCTTCGAATTATCCTCAAGTTGGCGCCAGTATCAATGTCATCTTCAATCAAGAAGAAATCATCATATATCTAAGATGAAACAATAGAATTACTGTTAACAAGGGAGCCCATACACTTAGACGTCTCCAATCTGGTAATGCGGGTAGTAATTTAAATAGGTGAGCATAAAGGCAAATTCAGACAAATGGCAGCATATTTATAAACCCCACTGTAATGGCCATATTTATAAAAGCTAGCAATACTGTGCCTTTAAGATCATATGCAGTTAATAGATTTATGATCACCCATAGTATACCATTGCCAATGGTATTCAACCATTTACGAGATTCGCCATAAATGTGCAGTCGTGGTTGTACATTTATGGCCCGGTCATACAGTGACAAAAACCCGGACATCACATATCATCATATCACATATCATCATAGATAGCATAGATAGATAGATAGATAGATATGTATAGGGAGGGAAGGAAGATAATGAATAGACAGACAGATAGACGGAATTAAATAGATAGACAGACAGATATGGAGATAGACAGATAGGGATATAGACAGAAAGAAAGAAAGATAGATAAATGATAGATAGACAGAATGGAGATAGACTGACAGAAAGATATGGATATAGATAGAAAGATAGATAGATGATAGACAGACAGACAGGGAGACAGACAAATATGGAGAGAGATAGACAGACAGACATGGAGATAGACAGACAGACAGATATGAAGATAGATAGATAGATAGATAGATAGATAGATAGATAGATAGATAGATAGATAGATAGATAGATAGATAGATAGATAGATAGATAGACAGATAGACAGACGGAGACAGACATGGAGATAGACAGACAGATATGGAGATAGATAGATAGATAGATAGTTTTAGATAGATAGATAGAGAGAGATTAATAGGTAGGTAGAAGTGAATGATCATTCTGCACTAGGGGCATTAGGTGGTCTCTGTGCTGATCTAAATGGCACATCTCTCCATGGGGGGCGGGGTTATAGCTCCCCACCCACCCCTCTCACTTACCTGCAGTCTCCAGCCGGTGTCCCTTGCACAGCCGTGTGGGGTCATGTGATCAGTGGCAGTGACTCCGGTCTGTAGCCTGTACAGGGATGGACCTGTTCGTGTCCCGTTGACTTGTTACTTATCATTCGCAACAGTGGAGCCCGAGGGGAGCCCCGATCCGTATTATCCAGTCCCGGTAACATCATCATCGCTAACCGTGGGGGTCCGTGTTCCCTATGGCAGATCAGTGTATGTGGACCCAGTCCATGACCTGTGATCCAGGTCAGCCCGGGGATCGGTGTCTTCTCACCGTACTGGCCAATGATCCTCTGTCCCTGCTGCCCGGGTCCTTATCCCCTACACGGTTCCCATGTGAGTTCGGTCCCGGGCAGGTCCAGTACAGCCACCTGGGGTCCCGCAGTCCGTCCACTGACCGGGTGAAGATGCAGCTGAAATACGACTCGCCAACAGCCTCTGGGTTGTGCCCTTTGTCCTGGAGGTTGAGGTGACCTACCGGCAGATGGACCTAGTGACCAGGAACCTACCGCTTGTAGTGGAGACTGTGGGGGGGCTCAGGCCCCCATAGATAACAAGGTACTGGGCTTCTCCTATGATCCTGCCAAGGAGACCTGCACGGTGACCGTCTGATAGGTACAGGGGGAGTCCCCAGGTACGGGCACCTCCTCAATGTCTACCCGACCCCAATGCAACCATGGACTGTCACAATGTTCACCGGTTCGGGTTCGGTTACAGCACACTGGGCCCCATAACTCGCCCAACAGGGACTATGTGCCAATGAGGGTGCAAGTCCGTGATAGGCACGGGGTGTCCAGGAGGAGAACTTCCACATGCCTGTCCAGATCAAGGGGGCGGGGACAATACACCCCCAGTCCCAGCTTTGTGTCTATGATGATGATGGAGGTGGATCAGTTCGTGCTCACAGCCTCACCCCAGACATGTTGGCAGCCGAGGACCTGGAGTCCGACAGGGGCGACCTCATCTTTAACGTGACCGGTCACCCGGAGCCGAGCACATCGGGTTATCTCATCAGCACCGACGATCAGGAACCCCATTGCCTCTTCTCCAGAGGGCCTGGCGGAGCTGAGGGTTGCCTACCAGCCCCCGAGCAGTGAATACGGGGCAGGAGCGCATCTTGCAGTTGGAAATGCGGGTCAGACCCCGAAGGCGCCTCCTCCGACCCCTTCGCCTTTGTGATTGTGGTGAAAACAATGAACACACTGGCCCCACTGGCAACTCGCAACTCCGGCTCCAACTGCTGGAGGGTCAGTCCCGACCCCTGTCCGACCCACGGTCCGGCACTGACCATCTCGTTATAAGTGATGGGGACAACCTAGAAGAAGTCCGGATCAGAGTATTGATGGGCTGAGACACGGGCGACTGTATCTCACAGACACCGAGAGCAGCTCCATCCGTGGCCACGATGGTTTCACCTTTAGCCCGAAACAGCTGCACTCCGTGGTGATTTACCAACATGATGGTACCGACACCTACAGTGACAACCTTATCCTTAGACTGGAGGACGGCAAACACCAGGTGGAACTGCTTTATCCCATCACAGTGTTCCCTACAGATGACCAACCCCCGGTCCTCAATGCCAACACTGGGCTACACTTGCATGAGAAAGTCTGGCTCTTATTTCCCCCCTGATGCTCAGCGTACAGACATTGACTCAAAGGACTCCACCATCACTTTGTGCTACAGGAGCCCAGTACATCTCTAGGCGAGATGGTCTTAAGGCAACCCAATGAACCAGGGGAGGATGGCTGGACTTACCTGCCACATGAAGGGATGTATGAGAGTGTGGTCACAGATTGGCATCAGAAAGATATCCTGGATGGAAAGCTGCACTACAGACATGTGGGTGGGCACAACACCCATAGTGTACTAGGGCAGGGTGCTGTTCGTGGTGCTGGATGACAATGATCCACCAAACCAGTCAGAAGAGCAGATATTCACTGTACGAATTGACCCTGTTGACGATGTTTCTCCAGGATTGTATAAAGGGTCAACCCTACACATGACTGTCAAGGAGTACGAGGTAACCCCCTTCAATAGGAAGTACTTGCGCTACACAGACCAGGATAAGATGATGGGGACTCAGGTACAACATTGCACAGCCACCCAGGGACATAGATCCAATAACCCTTCCTGACAGGTCAGATTGTGCTCAGTGACCACCAGGATATTGAAGTGAAACAATTCACACAAGCCCAGATTAATTATCACAAGATTCTTATAAGCCACAGAGAAAGAATTAGGGATAGTTTAGGGTGCTGCAATTTAACTATACTGTGGAAGACTGCGAGAGAAATTCAGTGCAAGGCACATTCACCATACTATGCATCCAGTGGATAATAAACCTCCTGAGATCACAACACGGGTTTCACTGTGCCAGAAAGAGGCTCCTTCACACTGAGCAAATCAGAACTAGATGCAACTGACCAAGACACTGACATTTACAACATTATCTTTAGCTTATCTGAAGCCCCAATACATGGAGATTTACAGTCAAGGGGGGACAAGTCTTTGGGCGAGTCCTTTGCACTAAACGATATATACCAGGGCTGGGTCACTTACCTTCATAATGGAGAGGAGACAGTCCCTGACTCTTGCTCCCTGGGGTCAGGATGGTGTGCATGAAGTGCCTATTACAATCCGGATTAAAGTAAATCCAATAGATGATGAGGTGCCCACCTTGATGCTTCCTGGGGGACTTCTAGGATCATTTATTGAAGTTCTCGAGAGTGGAGAAACTGATATTACCACCAATGTAATTCAAGGCACTGACCCAGACATTGATGACTTGATGCTCACATTCATTGTAGAAGAACCTCCATGAAAGGAGAAATATTGGTCAGTGGATTTCCCTCTGAGAGATTTTCTCAACGAGACCTCTTAATGGTGATGTTACATACAAACACACATCAGGAGAAATAGGGCTTCAAACACAACATGACTCCTTCAATCTCACAATTTTGATCTCTCTGATGAATGGGCATTGGATGGAGGAAAAAGGTGAGGGGGGTGAGGTTCCAGTCACTATCTACCAGTAGACAGTGAAAGTCCAGTGGTAACTTTAAAGAACAAATTTCTGTTCTTGAAGGTGACAAAAATGTGATCACCTACAAAAACCTGGATGTAGATGATAGGGATGCCCAAAGAAGAGATCTTGTGCACTATTATAGTTCAACCTTCATTTGTATGAGTATGTGGACACATTTCACCAGCTCCTGGCTCAGAAAGGTCTAGGTCTGGAACACCAATTAGTGCTTTTTCAATCAGAGATATCCACTGGGACACAATATTATGTGCAGAGTTTCTACCAAGGGATAGAGCCTCAGGAAGACAGATTCACCTTTCGTGCTCTGATGGTGTTAGTTCTTCCCAACTTTTCTTTTTTCCCATAGTTATCATTCCCACCAATGATGAGAAACCAGAAATCTTCACCAGGGAATTTATAGTCATGGAAGGAATGAGTCTTGTGATTGACACCCAATCCTCAATGCTGCAGATGGGGACCAACCACCTGAAGATCTTGTCTTTATCATATCCGACCTCCACAACATGGTAGGATGATGCTACAGCAATCAGGAGGCACTACCTATACTGAATTTCACATTGCAGGAGATAGAAGAAAGCTCTAATGTTGTATATGAGCACGAGACACAGAAACCAAAGAAGACTATTTTGAAATCATTGTGACGATGGAGAACACACAGTGGAAAGTAAAGTTCCTATTATTGTTATCCCAGTGGTGATGAGACTCCAAGGATGGCCATCAATGATGGACTAGAGACTGACATAGGGGAGACAAGTGAGATTACCAATAAGATTCTAAAGGCCACTGATTTAGATTTTGATGATAAGTTCTTGACCATATTGTTCGGTTTGGTCCCAGCCAAGGGCCCTCAGCACCTGGACAAGGATAGGAAAGTCCTTGTAACGTATCCTTGGGAATGAACTTCACTCAGGATGATGTTGATAAAGGTTCCATATATTATACCCATTTAGGACAAGAAGGTATGTGTGACCTTTTCAAATTTGACATTACAGATGGGGTTAACCCTTTAATTGACAGATACTTTTATATTTCCATTGGCGGTATTGATATAGTTTTCCCAGATATATTAACAAAGGAGTTACATTGAAAGAGGGGGGGGGGAAGTAACATTGACACTGACCTTCTCAGCACCAGTGACATTAACAGTCCAGATGAAAACCTCAGGTTTATCATCACCAGAGCCCCAAGTCGTGGTCACTAGAGAGCACAGATACCCCTGGTGTTCCCATCTCATCCTTTACACAACTCCAGTTGGCTGGGAACAAGATTACTACATCCACACTGCTGAAGATGAGATAACCATGGACAGCTTTGAATTTCATGTAACCGATGGATATAACCCAGTCTTTCGTAATTAGGATCTCAATTACAGATGTGGACAATAAGAAGCCAGTTCTCGCTGTAACGGATATAACGGTTACAGAGGGAGAAGTCAAACTGATCAGTCCTTTTGAGCTCAGGTGGGAGGACAGGGACACCCCTGACAGTTCTCTACGCTTCACCATCACTGAGGTACCTCTCCATGGTCAAATGTGTTCAACACACGCACGCAGTGACTAACTTTTACTAAGCAGGACTAAACGAGAATCTCATTAGCTATAAGCATGATGGCAGTGAGACCTTAGAAGATGTTTTTCCTTCACTGTCACTGATGGGACACATGCTGAGTTTTATGTTCTCCCAGAAGCAAACTATAAGACCAGGATTACCCCAGACCATGAAGATCCGTAATTATTCTTGACAATGGCGTTCCCCAGATTACTGTTAACAAGGGAGCCCATACACTTAGACGTCTCCAATCTGGTCATCTTGGATTCATAATTACCAGCAAATCCTTAAAAGCAGAAGATCGAGATAGCCCCTACAAAATACTTACATACAAAATTCTTGAAGGACCTAAACAGGGGTATCTTGTTAATATGGAGCATGGGAACAACACCACCAGGACATTCACACAAGGTAGGCTTTCCTCATTGTGTATTGTTATAGGTAACAAAAGTACATTTTAAGATCAATGGTAAAGAGAAATAAATCAGCAAGTTTGATTGGTAGTGATTCTTTGGGTAGTGGAAATAAATAGGGAAATGTGTAAGGGACACTTTTGCATTTATTTCTAAGTGTAAATATTGGAAGATAAGCACTATCATGGGGATACTGAGATTTAAACACAGCCTAACATAAAGTATTGGTTTATATTTTGGGGCAGTAATTATTTAAACTAGGATATGAACAGCAATGCTTGTTAGTCCAAATGCAAATATATGAATAAAAAATATACATCCACTCATCTGTCCGGTTTTTGTGCCCCTGATGACTGTACAGCATCCAAGACTTACTACACTGCTATCCATCTGTGCAGTCCCAATTTGAGTTGGCCGTTCCATTACTCCGCCAGAAGTGTAAGCAGTGACCCCCCCTCCTCACCTAGTATTTACGCCCCTGAGAGGAAGGTGGGTATTGGTTCATTGATGGTTTGTTTGAATAATGTTTTTGTTGCTGTTATTAACAGGTGACATTGACAACATGAACATTTGTTATGTTCTAAATGACGGGGAGAATGCCACTGGGGACCTTTTCCATTTCTCAGTAGAAGATACAGGTAGGATTAATATCTTCTTATTTACAATTATTCTGTATTTTTTTTATTGTCCCAATCATTTTTGAAACCCAGGTTGTGGTGGATTGTTTTAACATGAAAATGGCCCTTCAATGTATACATTCTGTAAAAACAAATTTAGGCACAAGTATGTATCACTTTTTATTTCATAAGCATAGCAGACATTTATATATGTAAAGCTAATGGGTGCTGTTTGTTTTGTGCGCATTTGCTGTTGGTTTATATGTGTGTGTTTGCACTAGGTATGTGCAGTAATGTATTTTTCTAATCCAAATATGATTGCACTGCTTACAAACAAATAAACAATTCATTATAGAAAATGTTTCTTTAGCTGCTTTCTACACCACAATACGAAGGGCCCTAGGCTCCCTCCAACTCCAACCAATTCCCCCCCACCCCTCAAACATGACCAGCCAAACTGTTGCAGCTGGGTTTCACCACTCAATTCTTTCTGAGAGATTGTCACCGCTTCTGTGGATGTTTCTTTATAGTGGGACTGCTTTAGTGGTTGGTTCGAGGCACACACTGTACCATGTGGGGAGGGTGTGTATACATACGCTTGTGCATACGCAGCATCACTGGCCATCAATGAAATACCGATTGGAAGGACAGGATATGTTTTCAGTGGATGCGCGGTATGGGACCAGTGTTCTCCCTGAAAATGTTTCCAGCCGGGTGGCATGAAAAAGTAGCTGAGCGGGGCAAAACAGGGACATTTGGTGAGATATGAGATGTTTAACATTTTCAGTGCCAGCAGGCTCACCAAAAGTATTGACATTAACACTTTCAGTGCCAGCACTTTCCCAGAGTATTGTCATTAGCTTTTCAGTGCCGGCAGACTTTTCCTGAGTAATATTATTACCATTTTCAGTATTACCATTAACCCTTAATCAGACTTTCTTATGAATACTTTCAGTGCTATCACTTTCCCAGAGTATTGCCATTAACACTTTCAGTGACAAAAGAGTATTACCTTTAACCCTTTCATCTGCCATCATGGACTTGCTATAGCGTTATGTACCTGCTTTCCATGTCTCCTCCATTGAATTGTTCACTCCTCACCCACTCTAAGTTCCAATTGGAGAGTTGGGTGGGTGGAAGGAAGAAAGAGGTAGGGATGGTGATCTCATCGTTGCTAGTCACAGGGGCAAATGCAGCAGCTATTACCTGGCATTTAGAACTGTTTTCCTCAGTCCTTTTAGCTGAGCTCATCCTCCCCCTCCTTCCTTCGCCTTCAGTTCACTTGTAACATTGTTTCCAAGTAGAAAGAGTTGAGTTCAGGCTCTCTACTCACTACAATGTTACAAATTAAAGAAGCTGAACATGGAGCGCAGTCCTAAATTAGCAAGTAAAAGCTGATAGGGAGATGCTAGGGAGAACACTCGGCATCCTGGTTCTTTACCTTAGTGGCCTATGCTTAGAAACAGCCTTGATAATACACTTCTGTAAAGTCATTTTAATCTTTCACTACAGCCAGATCTTTAAAAAAAGATAAGGCAGTAAAAAAAAAACACAAACCATATATTAATAGCACATAAGAAAACATTTGTCTCTCTACCACAAAAATATAAATGAGACAAGAGATTTTACTTAATTATGGAAAATCAATGCTATATTACCAGTCACTTAAATGTATTTGTAAGGAGTAGACACGTGGGGCCTAAACCATGGTATCGTAATGGTAAGGCTGGGGTCGTAAATTTACAATCTAACAGCCATAGATTGGATAGGCCAGCATACAATGACGATCTTAAAAGGCACAGTATCTGTCAGGAACTTACCTTGGCGCGAGCCTGGGATCCTCCTCCGGCGGTCGCGAGCGGGAGCGCGCCGATGACGCGAGGTACCCGCTCGCGTGCACGCTCGCGCGCCCGCGCGTCCTCAGTGACGCGAGGACGTGGGCGGCGCAGGCTTTTACCCTGCTGGCGGCCATCTTCTTCCGGGGCACGGCCAGCAGGGATGAGGTCACAGGGGCCTATTTAGGCTCCTCCTGGCAGTTGGCCTCTTGCTGCCAGTTCAGAGTTTGTTGCTCTGAACTCCTAGCTCCTGGTTAGCGTAGGTGATTGGTATCCAGTTGTTCCCTGTCTCCTGTGTCCAGACTGCTCCTACCTCCGGTCTGCATCTCCACTTCAGCTCCTACCTCCTCAGAGGGGGTCTCATAGAGGCCTTATCCTGAAGAAATCATAACAGTAACTGGCAGCCAGATGAATCCCACTGGAGACGTCAGTCCAGCGGAGGACTTATATCGACAAGTCGCCGAACTTCGGGGAGCCTTACAAGAAGCCAGACAGGGATACTGCCAATTGGATGCAAGGTTGAACGCCATGTCCCCTGGAAGGTCTCATAACCCATCAGTTGCTGAGCCTAAGATTCCTCTTCCTGACCGATTTTCCGGAGATCGTTCCAAATTTGGACAGTTCAAAAGCTCCTGTCATTTGTATTTCTCCCTTCGCCCGAAAAGCTTCACTGAAGAAAGGGTAAAAGTAGGTTTCATTATTTCATTGCTTCAGTACGAGCCCCAAGCGTGGGCCCTTCGTTTGCTGGATCAAAACAGCCCTGCGATAGCTTCCGTAGGTACCTTTTTTTCCGCTCTAGGAGAAATTTACGATGATCCACGTAGAGTTGTTTCAGCTGAAGCAGCACTCCGTAACCTGTCCCAGGGGAGAAGACAGGTAGAAGATTATGTGGCTGATTTCCGCAGGATCAGTGTGGAGACCCAATGGAATGAAGCGGCTCTGATCCACCAGTTCCGAATCGGACTGTCAGAGATCCTTAAGGATGAATTAGCACGCAATGGAGTCCCTGAGAAACTGAAAGATCTTATTGATCTAGCGGTCCAAATTGACCGTCGACTGAGAGAAAGGAGATTAGAAAGATTGGGCACTTCCCGTTCGGCCTATGACGTACTCACTACCTCTCCTTCTTCAGGATTTCTGGAACCGGTCCCTATGCAATTAGGGTTAACTCGTCCTTCCCTCTCTCCTGAGGAAAAGATCAGAAGACGCCGCTTAAACCTATGTCTATACTGTGGGGAGTCTGATCATTTGCTCCAGGGATGTCCAATCAGACCTACGAGTAAGGTTCCTACTATGCATTCTGGTCTGTCTCTCCCGGCTTCAGCATCTTACCTGTCTATTGATGTCTCATTACAGGGAACCGGTCCGATGGTCACCGTCCAAGCCGTTATTGTCCGGGGGCCTTGTAGTTGTTTTATTTTGGAATCCTTACCAAGGAAGGAAGATTCCCACTCGTCCCAATCCTCTCCTCTCTTTATTCATCTGGCAGCGGGTCTAAAATCTCATCTGGTCCTGTACTACTAGAGACTTTTCCAGTATTGATCAACATTAATCATCATGCAGAATTTATTATGTTTGATGTATTGCCTTCTTTTTCCTCTTATTCTAGGCATGCCATGGTTGAAGACACACAATCCTTCAATAAATTGGATCTCCGGAGAGATCTCTTTTCTCTCATCACATTGTCGACTGTCATGTCTTCCCTCTTCAGTGTTAAGTATTAATCAGGTTCAAGCTGAGACTCTCTTACCCAGTGTCTATCAGAACTTCGCAGATGTCTTTGATAAGAAAGCTGCCAATAATCTACCACCACACCGCATTTATGATTGTCCCGTTGAACTATTACCTGGTGCGGAGATTCCTTTTGGGCGGGTATATCCTTTGTCAGAATCTGAGCAAAAGGTTCTCAAGGAATATATAGAAGAGAATCTTCAGAAGGGCTTCATTCGCCACTCTACGTCTCCAGCAGGGGCTGGTATATTTTTTGTTGAGAAAAAAGATGGTTCACTTAGGCCCTGTATTGATTACCGAGCTCTCAATAATGTCACGATTAAAAATAGATATCCTCTTCCATTATTCCCCGAATTGTTTCAACGATTGAGAACCGCCAAAGTTTTTACTAAGTTGGATCTTCGGGGAGCCTATAACTTGATCAGAATAAAAGAAGGGGATGAATGGAAAACGGCGTTCCGCTCCAGATATGGTCATTTCGAATATTTGGTCATGCCTTTCGGTCTATGCAATGCACCTGCCACATTCCAACATTTTGTCAATGATATTTTTCGTGACTTTGTAGATGACTTTTTGGCCGTTTATCTAGATGATATATTGATTTTTTCTTCTAACCTGGAGGAACATCGTATCCAGGTTAAGAAAGTTCTCTCTCGTCTTAGAGTTCATGGGTTATACGCCAAATTGGGAAAATGTGAGTTTGAAAAGACTTCTATACCGTTCTTGGGGTTCATCATCTCACCCCAAGGGCTAATTATGGATCCTCAAAAGGTTTCCGCTATTCAGAATTGGCCTACTCCTACTACCCAGAAACAAGTTCAAAAATTCATTGGATTTGCCAACTTCTACCGTAGATTCATTAAGAATTTTTCTACTATTATACTACCATTGACCCTTCTGACCAGAACCCATGTCCCATTCTCTTGGACGAAGTCCGCTCAAACAGCCTTTGAGCGCTTGAAATCTGCTTTTACTTCAGCCCCCATCCTTATTCACCCAGACCCAACTGTTCCTTTTATATTAGAGGTGGATGCTTCTGAAGTTGCATTAGGAGCTATACTCTCGCAACGTAACGGACCTAAGGCGCTACTACATCCGGTTGCTTTTTTTTCAAGAAAACTTTCTGATTCCGAAAAGAATTATGATGTAGGGGACCGTGAGTTATTGGCCATAAAATCGGCCCTTGAAGAGTGGCGATATTTACTTGAGGGCGCCAATCATCCTATTACCATCTTCACGGATCATAAGAACCTGGAATACCTACAGACTGCTAAAAGGTTAAAACCCCGTCAAGCTAGATGGGCTCTTTTCTTTACAAGATTTAATTTCCATATAACCTTTCGTCCTGGTTCAAAAAATGGTAAAGCCGACGCCCTTTCTAGACAATCTTCTGAGGTCAATAAGTCGGATAAGCCTAATATGGTTCTCTCCAAATCTAATTTTCTACTATTAACTACTAATATAGTCAAAACCATCAAAGAAGCATCGCTCCAATCCTCTTCTCTTTCCCAAGACGGTTTTATATACCAAGACAACAAAATATTTGTTCCAGTTCTAGCCAGGTCTGCAGTACTTCAGTATTGTCATTCTCATGCTTTGGCCGGTCATTTTGGGGTTCACAAGACGTTGGATTTGCTTAACAGAAATTTTTTTTGGCCAAGTATGTCTAGAGATTGTAAACAGTTTGTGGCTTCTTGTCTTACTTGTGCTAGGTTCAAGACCGCTAGACAGAGACCATATGGATTACTATCTCCCTTGCCTGTTCCGGACCGCCCTTGGGGCATGATTACCATGGACTTCATTGTTGAGTTACCTCGTTCCAAGGGGTTCAGCACAATTTTTGTGGTCGTTGATCGATTGACGAAGATGGCTCACTTTATTCCGTTAAAAGGAATTCCCTCAGCTTCCATTACGGCGGAGGTGTTTATTAGAGAAATTGTGCGTCTTCACGGGGTTCCTGATGACATCGTATCAGATAGAGGGGTACAATTCACCTCAAAGTTTTGGAAGGAGTTGTGCAAGTGTTTACATATCCACAATTCTTTTTCCTCCGGATACCATCCACAATCTAATGGACAAACAGAAAGAACAAACCAAACACTTGAACAGTATCTTCGTTGTTACTCCTCCGTGTCACAGGAAAATTGGTCCTCTCTGTTACCACTTGCAGAGTTTGCTTACAACAACGCGGTTCATTCTTCCATCAAGTGTTCCCCTTTTTATGCTAACTATGGATTTAATCCAACTTAACTTAACGGTATTCCTTCCAAGATCACGATTCCTGATCTTTTCACCAGAATACATCTTATGAAGGAGAAGACTTTAGAGCTGAAGACCTTCATCGCTGAAGCTCAGGAGCGAGCCCGTAAGTCAGCTAATCTATTAAGAAAAGACTCTTCGATATTTAAGGTTGGAGATTTGGTTTGGTTGTCGACTCGGAATTTGAAATTAAGGATTCCTCTGCTAAGTTGGTCCCCGGTTCATCGGGCCATTTGTATTAGGAAAGCTATCAACACGGTTGCCTTTGAACTGGAGCTCCCCAAGTCATTAAGATACATCCAGTCTTTCATGTATCCTGTTTTAAAAGATATGTTACAGGCTCGGCGCTGGAGCCTCTCCGCTGCCTATATGATTGACGGGACTGACGAATACGAGGTGGAGAACATTTTAGATGCCAAGGTCTCTGCTGGAAAGTTAAGATATCTTATTAAATGGAAGGGATTTGGTCCCGAAGAGAATTCTTGGGAGCCGTCTGAGCAGATTCACGCTCCTCGTTTAGTCAAGACTTTTCATTCCAAACATCCTGACAAACCTAAGCTAAGGACACCGGAGGGTGCCCGTGGGGGGGGGCAATGTCAGGAACTTACCTTGCCGCGAGCCTGGGATCCTCCTCCGGCGGTCGCGAGCGGGAGCGCGCCGATGACGCGAGGTACCCGCTCGCGTGCACGCTCGGCGCCCGCGCGTCCTCCGTGACGCGAGGACGTGGGCGGGCAGGTTTTACCTGCTGGCGGCCATCTTCTTCCGGGGCACGGCCAGCGGATGAGGTCACAGGGGCCTATTTAGGCTCCTCCTGGCAGTTGGCCTCTTGCTGCCAGTTCAGAGTTTGTTGCTCTGAACTCCTAGCTCCTGGTTAGCGTAGGTGATTGGTATCCAGTTGTTCCTGTCTCCGGTGTCCAGACTGCTCCTACCTCCGGTCTGCATCTCCACTTCAGCTCCTACCTCGTTACCCCGGTCAGCATACTACCACTGCTCCTACCTCCGGTCTGCATTCCACTTCAGCTCCTAACTCCGTTTACCTCCGGTCAGCATAACTACCACTGCTCCTACCTCCGGTCTGATCTCCACTTCAGCTCTACCTCCTGTTACCTCGGTCAGCATAACTACCACTGCTCCTTACCTCCGGTCTGCATCTCACTCAGCTCCTACCTCCTGTTACCTCTGGTCAGATAAACGACCACGCTCTCCTTCGGTGCCGTATCTCTACTCCAGCTCCTACCTCCAGTTACCTCCGGTCTGCATATCTACCACAGCTCCTACCTCCGGTCCGTATCTCTACTTCAGCTCCTACCTCCAGTTACCTCCGGTCTGCATATCTACCACAGCTCCTACCTCCGGTCCGTATCTCCACTCCAGCTCCTACCTCCAGTTACCCCTGGTCTGCATAACTCCCACTGCTCCTATCACCAATCTGCCTACCTACTACAGTTTCTACCTCCAGTTACCTCCGGCCTGCATACCTACCACAGCTTCTACCTCCGGCCCGCATCTCCACATTGTGGGATTGGTCTTTGTGATTCTCTCTTCTGGAGTCGCGACCTGGTGCCTGCCTGCCGCAAAACATCCTCACCATTAGAGGCTCTGGTGAAGACCAGCAGGTACTTAGACTCCGCGTCCAGAGGGGGTCTCATAGAGGCCTTATCCTGAAGAAATCATAACAGTATCACAAAATAGATATACCAGAACTTTATAAATATGGCCCGTGATTGGCAGTATGGAGGTAAAATGAAATACAAAGATTTTAGGTGGATCAGATCTAACATTTGTTTTTAATTTTTTTTTCATATAACTTGATCTCAAAAATGACTGAAGCAACGTTTTCTCTGACATAAATCCTCCTTTAACATACTTAGAATAAGTCATTTGACACAAGTAACACAACATTGCACCAAACATATGTGATTGCTGCTGTATGAAGTGAAATGTGAGGACATTAGCAGGGTTATTCAATAAAAGTTCTTATCGTTTAATAATAGGAGTCTGGAGTTTTATTATAAAATACTAGGAGTCGTTATAGGACACGTAAAACCTAATTAGACAGATCATGGAGTTTGTTTGATCACTCTATTAATCATGATAAGATTTACCTATTTTCAATGTAGAATAAATATATTGCAGTGTACAGAGACAAAAGTGTAGCCCAGCCTAGTTCTAATACTGTACATTCCCTAATTATGATGGATTCAATATTCAATTAACTGTCTTAGGCTATGGCCCCACTACAACGCACTAAATCGCGAGCGTGGTTCTTGTGCGTTTTTCATTTGCACGTGCGTTTTGCTCCCCAATTTCCATTATAACCAAATCGCATGCACTTTCGCGTGCGCAAACGCTTAAAAAATGCGGAAGGTGGGGCCTAGCCCTAAAGACTTTAACAGGAGTGTGGTTTTACCTTCCAGTGTTCCTGCAACTTTCTCCATACTGCCCCATTCATTTGGGATTTGAATGTGCAAAAAATGATTGGACCAGGGCGGTTTCTTTAAAGTTGCTTGAAACACAGGGACACCAAAAGTGTATAGTGTATGGCCAGCATAACTGCAGCTGGTAGGGCCAATAGGCACACTAAGGTTAGGTACATGGGGTGACTGTCGCTGCTATCAATGATCTATAAGACACCATGTGATCGCCTGAAATTTACAGAATGGTCCAATTGATTGTTATTAATTGTATATCTATGATTAAGAATGTTTAGATTTTAGTTTTCTCAGCCTGAGCTCTTTTTGTTGACCTTAAACTTAGTAGTAATATAGATGCCAAAACTTTGGTTCCCAGTTGTTTGAAAACTACAGAGGAAAGACGGAAACCAGAGAGTTGTCGTTTTTTGAACTTCTGGAGGGTTAGTTGTTTTTAAACTGAAACTTTTTCAGTAAATAGTGGTCACATAGGTAATCAAAATCTATCTAGTATTTAAAAGGATACATAGGGGGTTTTAGGGAGGATAACAGTTGCCCAGAATTCCCCCTTTCTGCTGGGGTTTTTTTATTTTTGGTTCTGACACATTCAGATCATCAGAAAGTCCAAGGGTTCAGTCGGAAAGGGGATTAAAACAATGGGAGCAAAGATGCAGTATGCATGAAAAGTAAGTGTTAAAGGAACACTAAACAACATAAACACTTTTTTTTAAAGTATATTGCATATGTTTCTATTATTTACAGGTAGGTTAGAATGCTTATTCCCACCTCCCTGTGAATAATACAACGCCCAGGGGACACTGGAACTTACCTTACCGGCGCTCCACTTGCAGCTGCTTCTGCACTGATAGCCGCTCTGTCCTGATCAAGTGCGCCTATCTTTGGCGCGGGTGCGCCAATACAAAAGATAGGCGCGCGACCGGGAAGCACGGCTGTCAGTTCAGAAGCAACTGCAAGTGGAGTGCCAGTAAGGTAAGTTCCAGTGTCCCCTGGGTGTTGTATTATTCACAGGGAGGTGTGAATAAGCGTTCTCACCTACCTGTAAATAATAGAAATAGATGCAATATACTTTAAAAAATGGGTTTAGTGTTCCTTTAATTGCTTGGTAACAGGTGTAAAATTATTATGCAACAAACACGCACCTGCAAAGATCGGGGGCGCTAACCCGTATGGACATCAGTGCTGCATCACCTCCCGTAGGTCCGTCTCCCAGTCAGATCCAGCATATATGTAGTAATGGGTATTAACCCAGAGATCAGAGGTAGGCAACCAGAGTCCGAAGGTAAGTATAAAAACATCAAAGGCTTTATTGAAAATGGTTAAAAACACAACTCAGCCACGCTACAGACAAACATCAAGTAGCACAGATGAATTCACACATAGCCCCGCCCTACACGTTTCATGGAATAATTCCACTTCCTCAGTAAAACTTATTATATAGACATTGACAGAGGCCACATAATTGTACAAATGAAGGCTTTTTATCCTTTTGCTAATTGTCCTGGTACCAGTATTAGCATAAACTGGACTACAGAAAGTTACAGATATTTTTATGACAATATTGTTTTTAGTATAATAAGATTTGCACCTGTAGACAAAAGTTTACATTTTGAGATAATGTTTACATACCTATACCTCATACTATTAAATGGTCACGGGACGTATATGGGTCAATGGGAGGCATCATTCAAGCAGAAAAAGTTTAGCGGCAAGTAAAATATAATGTGGGCAGTCAGTAGTACCCAGGGTGAGGACCTAAACATGCCTTCTACAATACTTACTTAAAATTTGCATTGTGACTCTGACTCCACTTCTGCCTTAGTGGTCCCGGCCAATGAGAAGACGTGCTTGCTTAACTGTAGCTGGTGAACTGGATGACTGACTTAACTGTGGCTGGTGAACTGGAGAGCTGACTTAACACCAACTGGTGAATTGTATGGGTTGACAACACTTGGTGGTGAACTGGAGGGTTGACGCAACACTGCTTGGTAACAATAAAGCCAGCATTCCAGTTCACCAGTCAGTGTGACTGAAGGCTCATACATGTGCGTTCACGGGGCTGTACAATGTGCGTGAGCTCCCGTTTTGCTCAACAATCATGCCGTGTATTTGCAAATTGGTCAATAAAGCCCTTCCAAATGTCCGTTTGAGACGACGATTTGCCCATACACTGCACGATTGTCAGCGAAAACTGGAGGATTGATTTAACAGTGTCTGTTAAACTGGAGGGCTTACCTTACAGTGGCTGTTGAAGGCTGACTTAACAGTGTCTGTTGAACTGGAGTGCTGACCTAACATTTGGCTGATGAACTGGAGGGCTGACTTAACAGTATGTATATCACATGGACAGTGGAAATAAACATGTCAAACATAGATTGGAAAAATAAGTTCCTCCAGAGAATGGTAAATATAAGTGCTCCAAACACATGTAATAAACAGCCGGGAGGCCGGGGTACTTACGAGTGTGCTTTAGGAGGAGGCGGATAGTCCGGAAAATGCTGGGAACAGAAGGCTGGATTCTGGAACAAGGTGCAGCTGGGAACTGTAGGCTGAATACTGGAACAAGGTGCTGCTTGGAACCATAGGCTGGATACTGGAACAAGCAAGGTAAGTGGTCACAGGAGCAGGCAAGGTAGGAATAGTCTTTGGAGCGGGAAAGGTAAGTAGTTGGAGCAGGAGAGGAACAGGATCCAAGGCAGGTGAGTACAAGGAGCCAGGGAGGTAGCTAACGCTACTATCAGGCACCGGGTCCAGGAGGACACCGGTTTTTGAATTCTCGCGCTGCCCGGCGTGTCACCGTCGTGACGTCATGACGTCTACGACGACGCCCACCCGGAAGTGCACGGGACCGGAGCGGCAGGAAAGTTTGTTACAACACAGACTTAAAGGGAATGTACAGTGTAACAGGTAAACAATAGTGGAGGTGCACTCTATCCAACCGTGGGTGCAGACACCTCGTGGGTTCTTCCCTTGGGAACCAGCAGCATCACACGAAAAAAGCAAACTGAGGGTCGCACTCCAGATAATAAGTAAATCTATTGTGAACCACCCATCACACGTCACAACGTTTCGGGGGGGTACCCCCTTCTTCAGGTGATAAAGTGCAACTGTGCCCAGGGAATATATAAAGACTGTGACTCCAATAGGTCCCATCCTCTAATTTGGGAAGAACCAATGTCTCATTCAATCTTCAATACAATGTGTGCAATATATAAAATGCAATACAAAAATAGGAAAATACACAGATATATCAATAAGTAAAACAGTCCCTTGATTATGCAGCCTCTTCAAAGTGATATAAAAATACATTGGTATTACATTGTTAATATTAAAAATCCAAAAGGTAACACGGTGTATAAAGTGCTAATAAGTGCAATAAAGTGCATATCATGATCCCTGTGTCCTTTCGTGTCTCAAATTCCGTATATTGTTAAAGTGTTAAAGTGAAATATAAGATCTAATCTAAATAGACCTGGCTAAAGGTAACAATTTTAATGCGCAAAAAATTATAATTTTGTACTGTGCTTTTTCCTTATAATATAAAGAAATATTGCTTTAGATTTACCCGCAGCATTAAGTTAAGAATGCATTTTGGACACACTGGCTCTCCGCCTTGCAGCTTCAGGAAAAAATCTTATTTTACCCCGGAAATTAACAATGCCTCATTGGAGACCTTTAATAACATTGTGACATCTCAGGTTAACGCACTTCCATGGAAAAGTCCCCAATCCCAATTTAATCTAAACAGGAATACAGGCTATTCCAATCATTGAAAACGAATAAAAATGTTGTATTTAAAAAGGCAGACAAAGGGGGGGCGGTGGTGATTATGGATAAAGACCTGTATATGGAGGAATGTAATAGACAATTGAATGTGAGCACCCACTATTTAAAATTACCCCCTCCATTAAAAAGGAAATTGAAGTTCTACTCGATGAAGCACACACTAATGGCATTATAGAGTTGAATACCAAGAACTTTTTACTGTGTGAAAACCCTCGAGCCCCGGTACTGTATATTCTACCTAAAATCCACAAGAGCTTAACAAATCCCCCAGGTCGTCCCATTGTGTCAGGAGTGGAATCCTTACTCCAACCCGTAGGGATTTATATCAATTCTTTCCTACAGCCACTTGTGAAATGTTATAAAACATGTTTAAAGGATACAACCGCATTTTTAAATTGCTTGGACAATATAAAAGACTTTACTGAATCCAAGTTTCTGTGTACACCAGACATTGAATCACTATACACATCGATTCCACATGACGAAGGACTTACTATAATGGAGGAATTCCTTCTTGAATTTGGATATGAACACAAACTTGTCTTCTTTATTATGGAACTTATGACAATTTGCTTGAAGAATTTTTTTTTCCGTTTTAATAAAGACTGGTACCTACATATGCAAAGAACAAGCATGGGCGCTAATTTTGCGCCCTCCTATGCTAATTTATTTGTTGTATATTTTGAGAAAACATATTTATTTAATAATGAAATTTTTCTTGCACATGTCCAACATTATGTAAGGTTTGTAGATGACGTTTTCTTTATTTGGGATGGAGACGAGTTCAGTCTGAAAGAGTTTGGCACTTACCTAAATTCTCTACATTCACTCTAACCTATGATTTTCATAAAATCAATTATTTAGATGTGATGGTAATCAAACATGAAGGTAAAATTTCAACAGACCTATATGTAAAAAGCACAGATAGAAACAACTTATTGCTAGCAAGTAGCTTTCACCCTAAAAATGTAATAACAGGTTTACCTTACAGCTAGTTTTTGAGAATCAGGAGAATCGTAGATGATGAATCATTATGCAGACTAAAAATTAACGAATTAGTTGAAAAATTTGTTACCAGAGGTTATAGCAAAAGTGACCTGGTAAGAGATGTTGAGAAAGCCCTTCGCCTGAAAGGGAGTAATCTTTTGAAGAATATCAAACAAAAAAATGATTGTGATAGATTACCGTTTGTATCGACATATAATATATTGTCCGATAATATCCAACGCATAATTAAGAAAAATTGGTACATTTTACAAATTGACCAACAATATGGATCCCTATTTACTAACCCTCCACTTTTCTCTTACAAAAGATCTAAGAATCTGGGAGATGAGCTGATACAGACCGATATTTTAGCTGAGAAAGGTTCCAGACAACTATATTTAAGTGAGCAACTGAAAGGTACCTTTCCGTGTCGTAACTGCTCAGTGTGCAATGCCATCATTAAGGGTAGGATCATCAACCACCCTATTAAAGGATTTGAGATTAAGCTCAAACAGTATTCTACATGCAGGACAGCAGGTATAATATACATGCTTAAATGCCCATGCGGATGGGCCTATGTAGGCAAATCCAAAAGAGAAGTGCGCACAAGGATTTTTGAACACAAACGGAACATTTCCAACTTTGAAGGGGTTAATAAGAAATACGAGACCCCCATAAGCAGACATTTCTTTGAAAAAAAGCATAGGGCAGCCCAACTAAAGTGGATGGTTTTGAAAGTAGTTGAAAAAAATATGAGGGGAGGTAACTTTAATAGAAAACTGTTACAAAAAGAAATAGTGTGGATAGAGAAACTTGGGACTTTGTCCCCCTATGGCCTAAATGAAGAATTTAACTTATCTCTAGCGAAAGGTCTTAAGCAAACTAAACTTTAAGTCTCAGTTGATCTCGCTGAAATAAAAAGACATGCTCTGCTAATAATTTTTTAGTGATTTGTAAGTTTCATTGGAAGAAATGAAGTTTGGGGATAAGAGATCTTAAGTGTTAAAAATACGTTATCTCTGGCTTTTACCAAGAGCACTTCTAGCATTTTTCACACAATGGATTTGTGAGTTTGTACATATGCATAAAAAAACAGACTGCTTTTCATTTTACTACTTTACTCGTCTATGGTCAATTTGTTTCACCATTTGAAGCCTATATCTTTATTTGTCATATATATAACAAGTCAGTAATTCTCATTTCCGACAAAAAAATATTCAAGGGCTTTGCTGTCATCCTACCCCATGGTAGGTGGTTACTCAGTCTGATGATGGAAAGTATAGATAAAAGGGCCGATACCTATGGGACCTTATTAGCCCAAACCTGTGAAGTTTAAGATGTGAGCTAAAAACAGAAAGGCAATGTTTAACCAAAATAAACATAAACCCAATGTTATACAAGTGCATTTACCTGGATTCTCTGCTACAAGTTTCACTCAGCTTCAATGAACAGTAAAAGCCTCACGCATTTCCCTCAAAACACATCATATAATATTTCATCTAGCAAGTGTTCTGTTCTCTGTCTTTTAAAATTCAATGTCTGTAGGTACACGTAACAGTTTACACCATCGTTTACAAGATATAATCATTATTATAATTAAATTAAATTGGCTAAAAAATCTTTTTCTATAATAACTATTTACAGATGTTTACCTTGTGGACTAACTGTTTCGGATAAAGGAGTCGTAACAATCTCACTTGTAACACCAAGTACATTATAGGTGACTATAATACAACTAAATACACAGTACCCAAAGACCTGCTATGCTTTGAATGTCTTTTTTTCAATAACCACATTAAGTTACTGTACCTTCAGACAGTGGGTTATAATCTTCCCCTGATGTTGCTGACCTCCTGTTGTGTGGATTACTTACAATGGAGACCTTAGAGCTGTCTCCAATGCGCACAACAGGGACCATCAGTAACGTATTCCCCCACATCTTGGGGTTCCTGGATACTATGCTTTAATCTCTGAAAACTTCATGATAGGTTTGTGAAATAAAGGGTTGTTCCTTTAATTCCGTGGTAGTATTGGTGTTAAAACAGGAAATCTAGACACAAAAGAATCCTAACAATTAAATTGAAAGATGGATTTTTCATGTGTTAGTATAACCACCAGGGGCATAGCTTTTTGTCATTTTTTTTTATTTAAAGGGCTGTTCCCACCCCAAAACTATTAAATCCCCCCACTACTGCCCCATCATTATGTAGTTTAATCCTTACCCTCACATCCCAGCTCCCATAAGGTTCTCCTGTAGTCCCCCACCAGTCCCAAAACTGCCCACCAGAGGATAGCAGAGTCATTATGACTCTGCCTCCTACTGGCCTCCGGGAAAAGTTTGGGCATGCGTACTGCAGCCCTCTCCACTCCCGAATAAGATTCCCTCCCCCTGAGTGTAAACCTTTTCACCAAAGATTCCCCGTCCCCCCCCCCCCAACCACCGCTATTTAGTATAGTTAGAAAAATGCCCGAACATTACTTACCTTCCTCTTGCCCAGCCGCACTGAACCTCCCAGCAGCCGACGTCCTGATTGGCTGCCGCTCAGCCCAATCACAGACGCGACTGCCGGTTCCCAACCCTCTGCTGCTTTAATCCAAGCAGAAGGCTGGCAGCGCGGCGGAGGCAAGAGGGAAGGTAGTAAGATTTTGGGGCCTTTCTAATAATACTAAGAGCACGTTGGGGCTGCGGGGACAGGGGAAATCTTTGGTGAAAATTTTTTTTAAGGGTGGAAACATAGCCTTAAAGCCATTTTATAAAAGGTGAATTTCGACTTTTTGTCCCCTTTTCTCACTTTTTTTTGCAGGGGGTTGGTACCGACTTTTCGCCCCCCAACATACTTTTCTGGATCGATTCTGTTCATTAACACACTGACCTATTTCTTACCCAGCACTATGGTAGTTTCCCAAATTAAGGACACTTGTTTGATAATTAGCCTGACAGTTTGTCTGGAAAATAAGCAATACTAAAAAGTTTTGTCCTATAAAAATAGAGAAAATTGGCCTTTTTTGAGTCTTACACTCATATCTCACTTAATAAATGAGAAAATTTCACCCTTTAAGTTTAACACTATTTAACCATATATATACATGAACTACAGACATTCGCTCGCTTTTAGTTTTTTACACTAAACCACATCCTTTTAATAAAATGAGATAAATTGGCCTTTTGCGTTTTTACAACTATATTTATCATATCCTATAATAAATCAGAGGAAATTCGCCTTTGAGTTGAGTTTTTATTTACTATTATATCTTTGCTTGGCTGAAAAAACACCAAATGTGTTGGCGTATTTTTAAATTAAACAAGATAGGGGGTTGTTCAGTGTGTATTAACCAATTGATAATATACCGTTACTTTGAAAAAACCACCAGGGGTATTACTATTACCCATCCGTATGTTGCTGAAACTTTTTTCAGCATTTATTATAGTGCTACTTTTGCTACATCATTTTCACTTTGTTTGATGAAAATTTGCCTTTTAAGAACCTTGATAAAAGAAAAAGTATTACATATGGCAGATTTATGATTTGAAAGGTTCGTTCGGGTCTCTATTACATTCACCTTGAACAGTGGAGAGGATGAAACTGGGCATGCAGTGGTGCTATCGTCTGAAGTCTTCTCTATACTTCCAGCATTCATTACAAGGGGCAGCACAGAACCGGTGTTGGTGGGCATAGTTTTAATCTACTAGTGAAGAAAATTAGCACTTAACTTCTAAATGCTGCACTAAGAAATGGTTTACTTTGTTGAATGAAACAGAAATTAGCTTTTACATACTGTTACTAATTTCTGGCCTTTAAAATCATTAGCCACTTGTTATTTTCTTAACACAAGAGGGGTGGGACTTTAATGAAGAGTTGGCTGCCTGGCTGTGTATGCAGGAAGTAGTAAAGTTTTTTGTACAGATATCGGGGATCAATGGAAATCTCCTAAACCCAATTTAAAACTGGAATGTTAGAATTACTGTCCTCTGCATCTTTAATTTTCCACAGTGTTTCCTTTAGCTCCCAATGGCGGCTCCAACAAAAATCACTTTCTGCTGCTTCCAAGAACCAGCCTGCAGCTCCTCGTTTCTTCTTATATTAACTTGTCATCTTTCAGGGGTAGAGTTACCACACATGCCTTTCAATTCCCCCTTAATGAAAATAAATAAAGAATAATGACTCTTGCCAAACAATGACATTTTTTTAAAATTCCCAGTTTGAAATAAAATGTTTATCGATTTAAGATTGGTTAATTAATTACCAGGAAAAAAAACACACTGCCAGGATGGTCTGTGGTTGGGCCTTTCCATAAATCACAAACAACTTGTTGCCGAGCCTGTGCTGGTAGTGCAATCCGGACTGGATGTATTTATAGCGACATCACAACTACGATAAAATGAAGTAGAAAACATGGCCCATCTTTTCATTCCACAATTAGTACCTCCTTGAATTGAACCTCGGTTACTATGATAAAAAATATAATAGTATTATATATTTTAAATGAACCTGTAAATATTTTCTAAGCTGTAGTAGAGATCTTTCCCCACAATGTCACCCACCCCTTTCCTCTAGGGACTTTGTTTTTCTCAAAACAGACCCCAGACCCAGCAGTGATTATGACGCCGATGGCAATGATGACTGCATTATCTGCACCTCCCAATGCGTTGTCCCCCTCTGAAAATGGGGCTAGATTTGCTCCTTTTTAGAGTTACACCCCACTGATGTTTAGGTTGGCCCGCAAGGGTTTCTCTTTTGTGCGATGCTGCAGATCTGCTTCCTGTTCTGACCAATAATCTGAAGAGTGATTAAGAAGGACATTGTTTCCCCCGGACCATTGGGTCCTTTCAGACCTCCATATATGATGTGGCCTCGTACCGCGGCCCGCACGTTGCGTTTCGGTCGATAATCGGCCTGTGTGAGGAGGAAGAGGTATGTCGGTGATCCCGCCCCCGACCAATGTCGTTAGGCCGATAAATGGCCCACACGGGCCGATTATCGTCCGAAACGAACATTCATACACATTGTGCGTGCGGCGGGTCAGGACTCAATTGCACGTGTGTAACGAACCTAACGAAGTAGGGTGCGTGTGTTGATGCCTTATCTTATGTAAATTAGACATTAGTTATCACAGTTTTGCATTCCTCTTTCTGACATCATAGCCACTAATTGGTAACTGCGATCACTTACAGTCATGAGATGTATCATTGTATGGCACAGTTGCTTTTGCTGGGCTCCCCCGTACTCTCCTCCATGGGCAATACGAAAGAACAAGTTTCAAATTCCTATAGTCCTTCAGAGCTTGGTTTTTTGTCCACAATCATCTAAATGACTGATTCGAAAACTCTGCTTGGTCCATTCCAGTGGAAAAGTCCAGGTTTGCTTAATACCAACATAATCTTGTGCCAGCTAAAAACACAAAAGGAAAGAACAAGTGTCATTTTGGAACACATTCTTCGCAAAAAAAAGACATGTTTAGAAGTTTGGTATCCAAATAGTATTAAATAATTGTAAGCTATCCATTCCTAATTGCACTTATTGGAAAAGCACAATCAAAGTTCAGACATCATCTATGGTTTTTATTAGTATAATCTCTTTCCCATTTCATGCCATTTTTATGCTTCTTCATATATCAAACAACATAAATCAAGTGCGCGATGGGGAAGACCCCCTCCGCTGCAGTACCCCTATAAGCACTAATCACACCCTTGTAACAATAGTCAACACACCATCCTGTGTTGCTGTTTAATTAGCACAGCTGTAATTAATCAGACATGTTTCCATCAAACACTTACAGGGTTATTTCATAAAGTTTCTTATCGTGTAAAAACATGGGTGCTTAATTTTCCCCAACCAATCAGTGTTATTTAACATTTGAAGCTAACATCTGATTGGTTGGGTAAAATTAGCACCCATTTTAAACGATTAAGAACTTTATTGAATACCCTGTTAGTAATCTTTTAGATTTCCCAAGATTATGACTTTTTAGAGACTGTGGCTACATTTTATCATTATTGTTGAGCTAGTCATGTGATTTCAGTTTATGTAAAATTTATTATGCCAGGTGTTGGTAAAAGGGTACGGGTGTGTTTTTTTACAATATATAATAAATTACCGTTTTGCATCAACACAGGATTGAGTGGTTACAGTGGTACAACGTGTGTGAGTGCTATAGTTGAGGTACTGCAGGCGGAGGGGGTCTATCCCCGTGCAAATTGATTTATGTTGTTGAGTTATGTAATATATACCCCAAGCACCGTAAATGGGAAAAACACCAACCACGATTATCTAATTTAATTACCACTGTAACTTCCATTATCAGTATCATATGAATGCTTCTTATATAGTTTAAATCTCGCAAAACAAGTGAGGCTGGCTGACTACAATTCAATTTCAGGCCAATTAATTGGTCGAGTCAAGGCAGAAAATATTGGATTTTTTTTCGGGCCGTCAATTCCAATGTATGACCGTTTGTTTTGTCAACTCATGCTGTGGCTTCTTGTGCTGCACTGACAGTTTTTTTCTTCAGCCATCTGCAGGGACTGATTTTACTATACGATAGATAATTGATATATTTTTGATAGAAAATGAAGTATTTCTACCTTCTCAGAGAGGCGGTTTGTTTTTCTGAGCGTACGGTGACTGGTTGCTGCTTTGGTCAAATCTGTTCCAGTTCTCCAAACATTAACCTCAGTAACCTGCACTTTCATCAACATATAATCTAAAATCTCTTCAAGTAGAACACTGGCTCTAAAGAGAGAAGGAATTTAATGACAATTATACTGTGAAAATGAAAATGAAAAAGTAACTGGTGCGGGGAGGTAGATTGGTATTTCTACCTCCCAACATTGTTTTTGTAGTAACTACAGGCATGCAAGTTCATCTTCCAGGTTAGTGCCTGGGTCTCCCTCTATTACGATAGTGTGAAGGAAACCTGGCAGAAATAGTTTTGCTGCATCTCCTCATAGAATGATATTGGGAGGTAAAAGAACCAATCCTCTCTCTGCCCAGGTATTTTTCATTTAAACCTGTTTGAAAAAACTTAAACGCACTATAGTTCACCTTTAAATAATTTTTTTTAAATATATTATGTTTGGAAACGACAACTCCCAAAATGCCTGCAACCAATGCATGCGGATGTGTAGTTTCTAAACATGCATGCTGGATGTGTTAGTAGTTTTCTAAACATGCATGCCCTGGAAGTTGTAGTTTCTAAACATGCATGCTGGAAGTTGCAAGGTTCAACATCACTGCAATTATAGCAAATATTAGGGATGTAATATTGTTCCCTACTTACTGCCCAGCTCCCATGATGCAGTAATCTTGGCACTGGTACTGCATTGCAGGAAAGGGTCAGGTAAGTTGCATGTTTTTTTTTATGTCTATTTAAAAGGCATTGAATTTTGTGCAATGAAAATGAAGAAAGGGTGAGTGACACACCATTAGGCCACCTGTTGAAATATCAGATAAAACTGTATTTCTGGGAATTAAATGTGGCAAATAGTTCACTAAATCCACCAATTTTATTTTTGAATGGTAGAACTTTTTAAAAATTAACCACTTTTCTATAAATATCTATGGTATTTGGTTAGACCAACTGAAGTTTAGTTCTTGAAGATGTAGCTGCAAAACACCTTGCATTCAGGAGGTTCCCTAAACTCTGGCTGTTACTGTATATGCTGCTTGTGACCTTCTAGGGTATTTATTGCCACAGATTCTTGTACAAGTCATTCTGAATTGAGAAAGCAGTCGGATGACTGCGAACTTCAAGAACTAAACTTCAAGTCCCGTTGATCTAATTGGGGGGCCCGAAAGTAAGTGGGTCCGTGATTATCTCTAAAAGCCCGCAATCAGATGTCTATAAAACAGCTGATCGGCATATGAATAAACATACACCAAGATCAGCTGTTTGAAAGACCAGAACGGAGCCAGAAGTTCCGGTTCTGGTCTTTAAACAGCTGATCACGCGTATTAAGTAAACATCAGCTGTTTAAAAACAATGATTGTGGACTCTGGGAAGGGTGGGTTCAGGGGCCCTGCAGTTACACTCCTGTTATACCATGCCTGTATGAAAAGGCAATCTTCACAAACACTTTTGCATTAGTACTCAACCTTTTCATTTAGCCATTTCTATTTAACCAAACAAAAAGTGTTCAACATTCAGGAACTAAACTTGTTGCAAATATTTGCTAAAAGTCACTGCAGTTAATACTTCTAAATATGCCCTTGTAACCTAAGCCGCAGAGACATAATAATCTTGTAAACCTGAAAAAGCCATGCAATTTTAGTCCAAAAGACAAAGAAAGATCGTATCTTCCATTAACAACTTAGATTCTTGAAAGGTTATTTATCAATCTACCAATGTCCATTATGTTTCTAAAACTCTATCAGTCCATCTATGTGGAAATTCCTACCATAAACACCTTATTTATTTTGGCTCAGGACTACACCATAATTTCCCCAATAAATAATTTTTTTTACGCGTTAATGTTTTTTTTCTGGTTTGTTTTGGTATCGTCCCTGTTAATTTGCACTGCTCTGAACTTTACAAGATAAAAGGCTTGTGAGAGTAGGCAGTTTCCCAGACGAAAACAGGCATTTTTTAAAGCTGTGAATTCACATTGAGCCACACTTTTCATTTTCTCTTAAAAATCTGGGCTTGGGTCTTTGGAGAATCACATGTAAGGGCTGAAGCAATAAAAGGTGTTGCTATTAAACTGCAGCAACCAATCAGTTGTTATTTATGTTTATCTAATCCAGTAACACAGTGAAAGCTAATCGGCTGATTGGTTTCTCCAATTAAGTTTTAAAACTTGTTGCACCATTACTGCATCAGCCCAAAAGTACAGATGACCCCACTTTCCCGCTAGATACATGCTTCATTTAGGTGTATTGTAAATTTCCAGTAATCTAATATAATATTATAAGGGACGCTCAGCAAGAAAGGATTTATGGTACTACATGGTATTAGTGGTTGGGGTGAAAGGAAGGTGACTGTTGAACCTTTTGGGCTAGTAATGATAATTGATGCCACTATATAACCATGTTTCACTATGGTTTTTACAAAAATTGCCATAGTTGCACTGCCTTTAAATCCTGGGTATGGCTATGCACAACTTATGCAGTGCCCAGGGATAACTCACTATATTGCTTATCAAACAAAAGAAATAGACTTCCCTTTTTACTGATAATCAGCAAACGCCAAAAGTACTGCTGCCATGGATTTTTGTCTGGAAACGGACGCATTATAATTAAAAATACAGCAAAAACGGAGCACTAAAACAGACCAAACGGACAAAAAAGGACTGTCCGTTTGTGGTCCGTTTTGTTCCATTCTAGTGTGAACGTAGCCTAAATGGTTTTTATGTATATTCTGGGGTCTTTTGATGTCATTTGTATTTTGTGGGTATGAAAGCAATAAAGTTTGATATTTGGTTGAATAATAATAATTGTAACAGGGCAGTGTGCTGATTATTAGGGGAAGTCTATTTAACCTTGTTTGATAAGCCACGTTTCACGTGCGCAAATATATTTTGTCATTGTTAATAAAAGAAATCACCCTAAAAATGTAACAGTAATCTTCTGAAAGATTGCAATGATCTTGTTAGCAAACAAAACTATGACCTTTAAAATTGTATTTCATGTATGAAATAGCACTGAAGATATTGCCCACAACATTTAAAATAGTTTTTCCCATTTACACCAGGTCCTGCCCCAAAGAGCTTACACCATAGCAAAAATCTCTTGCCATATCTTTAGATTGTAGGGAAGCCTGAATACCCAGTAGAATGTACATGGAGAACATGCTAATTCCTTGCAGATAGAGACTTGAACCAGCCACTTTAGACATTTAACACATTTATCACAGAGATAAATTTTTTTTAAAATTTAATAGTAAATAATGTATCACTGCTTTTCAACGTCATCCTAGCCAAAATATCCCCTGCAGATACTTTCAGTCTCCCAGTCTCGTCCCTTACCATAGGGAGACAAGAAGTAGCTGAGGGACATCTCCTCACTAAGAATCTGAACCATTGACTAGGGGAGGAGGAGAGGTTAGAATTGATTGATTTTATAGGATTCCCTTTGGAAGGCAGGTGACACATTCTTTATTCAGTAATGTCTGGTTATGATTTGGAAAAATGTGAGATTAGGATAAACAGTCTGAAGGAAATGGGTGAGAAATACCATTGATTTATTTTTCGTGGAGGAACTAAAGCCTCAACCTTCCCCTCCCTTTATGTGACCCAGAGGACACCAGACCTTCAGTACATTAGCTCTGGAATTAGAAATGTACCTGAAGGTTCACTTTTAACAGACATGGGTAAACATAAATAATGAATGAGCTGTTCTGTGAACCCCATGGACACATTTGTGAGTCCAGCTAAGCAATGTATTTAATGAGGGCGTAGATACTTATTTTAAAGGATTGTTTAAAACAATTTATTAGCTGAAAACAAATGATTTTTAAACCTCAGTGACTTGTATATACATAAAAGGTACAGCCATATGCTATTTCAATCTGGCTTGAAGTGCATTTGATACCCTCTAGAACAGCAAGGATGAGTGGAGCAACTATAGTTCTGTCAATCAAATATATTGTGTGAAAAACATGCAATGTTCAGGGAGCTTTCTGCCTCCTCTCAGTCGTGCTGTTCTTGAGTATTACACCCTTGGGTAGGGGGTTTTGGAGGATAGCACTAATAATTTCTGGCAAGTTGAAAAACCATATTTTGTACCCTCTAACATTACCCCTTTAATAGGAAACCCTACAACAACATGATGCAGAGCTGCAGAGGAACAAAATAAAGGGAAACTGGTCTTAGCTCAGCTCTGTGTAATACGGTACATTTCTCAATTGTGTACCTTTAAAACGGGAATGTTGAAGGGTATTTTAGGTAATAGAGAATTTGCTTATCCTATGTAACCCAACAAATTTAATATATGGCTTTGTGATATTACCCGTCACGCTTGTTCTCATTTTACCTTGTCTTCATGAAGAGAGTCATTTATTCTAATCCTCAAGGAGTCTATGAGAAAGTGCTTGGAAACCTTAACCTTTATTGTTTGCCTACAGGTGTGTAAACGTCTTTAACCTGCCTTCCAATGAGTCTTTTGTACAGATGGTGTTGTCCATTCAGGGATTAAGGAGAGGTGGGGTGTGGGTGGTTGTCTGAGTTCACTATTTATTTTATAATGTATTCAGTGGTTGATGCCATTAAGATATGATATGTGTCACTGCTAATACCCAGCAAGAGGGTGTTTCAAAGAGAAACAGTTTCAAGGTATTCAATGTAAAATCCTTATTACAAGAAATACATAATCCCAGTATATTTCAATTTAATTTCCTTGAGAATGTGTAATATTATTATAAAGAGGAAAAAATTCATACATATGGGAAGATGGAAGATTAGATAGGATTTAAACAATTATATATATATTAATTTGCCTCCTCGTTAACACACTGTAGATAACCTACTGGCTCGCTTTAAAGTACATTAATTGCAATTATTTTATACTTTCCATTTTTCCTAAGCCACAACAAACAATAACAAAATCTACTATCTATCTACTATCTATCTATTATCTATCTATCTATCTATCTATCTATCTTTATCTGATTATTTATCTAATTATCTACCTACTTAACCATAAAGTCAATTATAGAGCACTCACAGGACTTTTTAGAAGTTCAAACTTTTTAATGTGCAGCAAACAGAGCGAAAAAGACCGAAACATCGCTATCTTTTTGCTGCAATAAAGCTAAAATAAAGTTTTAAACATCTGTACAAGTCCTGTGTGTGCTCTATAATTGACTTTATGGTTGGATACCTTGTGAAACTATAGTAGCACCCAGGCAACTGAATCATTTAAAAAGTTGAGTGCACACTATCCTTGTATTCGTATCTACCTACCTATGTATCTCAAATCTATCTTTCATATAAGGGCTCATTTACACTAGGAACGGACAGAAATGCAACTCAACGCAACGTGTAAAACACTGAAATGACATCACAGGAACTCCCAGGGATCCATTTCAAACAATGGCAAAAACGCAAAAAGGAGGTGTGGTTATTTGTTTGTACCATGTTTTCATATAGTTTAGATGGACAGAAATGCGTGCATACAGTGCGTTTTTTAAATAAACGGACAGAACGGAATACAACGCAGCAAGTGTGAACGTTATATGAAATCTATGGGGTTTTTACTGTCTGTCCGTTTTTTAAAACGCACCTGTGTTTGAAAAACAGATACAAACTGCTGTAGTGTGAACAAGCCCTTAATTTGATTAAACCGTTTAAGTAGTTGGAAAACTAAAGTACTGCAGTAAATTATGAAACTGTTTTTAGTGTTGGCAAATTGCAAGTTTACAGGGGTGTAGAGGGATGGATACTTTAGATATCTGAAAAGCAAAGCTATTTTAAAGAATGTCCGATTAAAGGAAATCTAATAAGCAAGGCTTAGCAGAGAAATGTGAACGTCTTCCGGATATGTACACATTAGCCTTTTAAAGCTGTGTAAAAGTAGCTGGACCTTATTAGGAAATGGCAGTTTGTGATATAATCCTTGCAGTTGATAGGGGGATAATGTGATGCCAATTTAAAGTAGTGATTGTATGTTAGAGAACGCAGTGTTTCTACAAACACAATTCTGTTGCTGCATCTATAATAACTTGCCATGGAAAGTTGAATTTGTCTAAAAAGAGATCCTGATCATCTACAATAGATTATTTCCGTTCATCTGTGAAATACAAATGTAACTTTTTACTTTGGAAAACCAGTAAATGTCTTTGTGCATTTAAATCCTACGTATTAAACCTTATGGGTGTGTGCTAAATATTTCACTAATGTATTAACTCAATGGTTTGCAAGTCTACTTAATTGGCTGATTGCAATTTGATATTTTAAATCTAGCTGCCTCAAATGGAATTCTCAATTTATGTAGCGGAGGTTGTGGATAGGTATTAATGGAGATCATCTTTGGAAGGCTGGAAGGGTCAAGGACAATTACCTCTGCTACCTGCATTTGCAAGGTGCCAGAGTAAAACTATCTGGAACTTGGAAAGTGTCACAGGCTAAAGACCTGTGTGGTACAAATCTTTAGACTTATACCTGAGTTAAAAGAATTTCTTCATTTCAGGATACCATCGCTGCTCCACCTATGCATTTCGTAATATGGCACTTACTCATAGGCCTAGAGTATGGCACGAAACGAGAAGACGGAGTAGTGATGGTATCCTGAAATAAAGAAATTCTTTTAACTTATTGATGGTCGTACTCGGCTTCTGGGGAGCGCCACTCACTACTGTATATATTTAGTTCCATGTTTTGCAGAGCTAGAGATGGGTCTGGGGTGGCAGCACCTGGACCACCGATATAGTTTTTGAGCATACTTGGATCTATACTATCATTACATGTGTTTCAGAAAAGTTATTACTAGTTGATCGGAATGTTTGGGCGTTTGGGACCACACCTGTGTATAAGTGAAAGATCTGGGGCATGTTTGCACCCGGATCTCCATTCAACTGTGGTGAGTCCGTCTCTGCTCATTTTGTTATATTTGTCTTATTAGTTATTTTAATCACCATATGGCAGGAGGGTGATCCACAATATATCTCTAATTATACCTGAGTTGCCACCACGACTTGCACTACTGCCGAGTTCTGCACCTGATACAACCTGGGGTGTTCGTCGGTGAGGCAAGTTGAAGAAATTTCTCATGGCACTGGCTACCCTCATGAAAGAATATACTTGTGCCATTCCCCTCACCTATAAGTAACAACGGTACGGGGGCAGCACCAAAGGGATTTTTTAAAGGTGCTGTTCCCCTTTGAAACACCTAGGCCCAAACTGCAAGTTGATGCACTGCTCTAACACAGGTTTTAGTCCCCATAGATATAACTTCCCTTTCAATATCATTAGAATTTTCCATTCTAAAACATTTAGCTGAAATGCAGCCATCTATTACATTTTTGTGAAAAGAACAGTCCTTAGATTTTCCTACCTCATCTGTGTCAGCAAGGATTACACTTTAGCACTGGAGAATTCTGATCCCACTCTTCCATTTACTGCCATACTGAGTGTAATATTAAAGGTCTCTTCTTTCATAAAGGGAGTCATCAATAATAATAACTCGACAGTTTTTTTCAGTCTATCTTTACCAAAGTGAATTTACTGGTATGTTCACCAGGTCGTGTGATGTAATCCGAGTAGGACAATACTGATGAGGGAACTGTGCCGTAGCTGTACCTGGCAAATGACAAATGAAACCCCTTTTTAAAAAGTAAGATAAGGATTCTGGGTTTGTTAATCAACAGGTACATCCCTATAATTGATATGGCAGTAAAAACAGGTCTAGAAACAAATGAGCTTTTTGCAGCAACAACATTAAATGGAAGCTTTAGACCTATGCTACCCTTTTTATTCATATTTTTATTGAATATGTATTTTCTTTTTCTTCAATAAAACAGGAGCCATGAGAGAGGTAAGCTACTTACTGATCGCTCTCTCCCCCGCCGCGTAGTCTGTCTTTCATGAACATGCACATCACACTGTGGATGCACATAGAAGACAGTCCGTCGGGACCTGTGAGACTACGTGGCAGGGGAGCTAGCGAGTGGGTAAGTAGCTTACCTTCTCTTCTGGCTCCTGATAGTTTATTGAAGATGGGAGGTAAGACACAGCTCCTTTACCTCCGTTCTTCAATAAAACAAATGGCAAAACTTTATTATTTCAGTGGAGAGACCTTTATGGAGACTTTCTTTTTAATCCATTTACAATGAGGGATATTTAAATGTTGTTGTTTCTTTACAGGTGTGTGTACAAAGTCTAAATATATATATGTTAAACCATGTGCCAGATATTTCTGCATTTGATTCTTCTTTCAAATGATACTTGGTTAATTGGAAAGCACTAACCAGCACTAGGAAAGAATGGAAAGAAAAAAGAAAATTGGTTGCAGTCTGCAAAGTAACATTTACAACTGCCCAAGTTAGTGACTTGATCTGCTTCGTGGTTTTAAATAAAATAGTTCTTGTTCATTGATACAATTAAAACAAGGTATTTCTTAGATTTACTAAGGGTCATTGGTGCATTAATCCAAGGTCATTTTGAAATTTGACCTTTCAATTATCAACAAAAGAATAAAAAAAACTCATAATCCTCAATGACTGAATGATAAAGAGGAGCAGGTGACCCTTCAATCTGTTTGAACAAGCTCTCATTGCCTTGTCAATGTATGGGCCCTGGAACATTAAAAAACAGATAAAGACTTAAAAGGAATACTGAATATATTTAAATAAAAAGAACGTGCCCTATTTTCCTGCTCAGAGAGCATGTAGAATGTTGGTATCACAATCAATCTGCCATTACTTAAAAGAGGTTCTAACTCCTTAATCTTAAAAGAAATCTTCTGTATCTTTTAGTTTTTTTATATCAACCTCAATTCTTAATGCTATTACTTGGACTTCAATTATCCAACATCAACAAGAAAAAATCATCATAAAGATTTGAGCTGGATATTGTTGCAACAGTGTGAGTGTGTGTTTATATATCCCCTGAAAAACAGCCCCACAACATAATCCCCCACAATGCAGTCAGACAATCACTGTTCTCCTGGCATTCACCAACCCAGACTCTTCCACCAGATTGCCAGACAGAAAATAGACATTTGTAGTTGAGTTTTTGGGTGTGGTGGGGGAAATTAATGTGGGTATGTGTACAGTCTTTAAGAGCAATGAAAGATTTAAACTCTGAAGGGGGTATATAACAGGTAAAAACATAATCACTTTAGAGGAAAGTATAAATGAGAACAATTCCACTGTCATAATAAGATTAAAGCTCTCACCAGTAAATGCTTAGTTTCTTCCTGTCCCTGTATAAATGTTAAAGGCAAGTCATCTATATGTTTCAAAGATTCCTCTGAAAGGAATTACCTGACCTGGTCCCTTGCCACCTGGGGGCCACCCCCTGCTCATGTTTCAAGCTCCTTTCAAGCAAAAACAGGAACAGAGGGCTTCTGCACTGTTGCTTAAATTCATGGTCACAGCCGCTAGGCGATTGGGCGTGATGTCACGTTACACCTTTACTGACAGCCACAACCAGGAGTGAATGGCGTCAGCCGCAGAGAAAAGGAGGAGTGACAAGGAACGGGTCGGGAAGGATTAACATTTGTAAGATAACTTTATTTTAGGCTGGACATGCCCTTTAAGCACAGTGGGCAGCATGTGACAACTACCAGGAAAGTTCTGTTTCTAAACTTGGCCACACCCAATATATTTTAGATCTGGCAGGATTTCAGCACCTTAATGGACATCACATAGGCCCTTTGTCAGCCTATTTGTAGTCTACATGCACATATCAGCCTTTCTGGATGGGCAGGGCAAAGGCAGTCTATTTGAAAGTACCACTTGAAATTTAGATATTTCTACCAAACAGTAATTTAAATCCTTCATTTTCTATAAACCTGATACTTTGCACATGTCCCTTTTACTCAGTCCCGTTTTGTGCCTGTACAACATTTCACCCTGTAATCACTCTGTATGTGTGGCACAGAACTACACTCATCACCCTCAGTTTGACACTTTTTAAAACTTTACAGCTGCAAATGTATTTTACAAAAAAACAAGGGTGAGAGAATACAAATAAAATATGTAAAGAGAAAGAACTATTTATATCCATTAAATTTAGGAAATATTTATACTGATCATTAACATTTACCTTGATGTGTTGAGCAAACAACCATAAGTTCTTGACTCACATCCCTGATTCTTACAGAGATTAGCAGTCACCAACATCTTCTCAATGTTATATTCTGCCAGAGGTATGTAAACAGTGGGTTCTATAAAGTTAACGTATGAATATGTAAGAAATATACTGCCAAAATCTTATTAGAATAAAGAATTGGAACTGCTCCCTCATCAGAGCCCTTATTAGGTGTTATTAGCTCATCCTAAGGTCACATAGGGTACTTCTGCCAATGTTCCTAACACTAAATGCATTTATGGTATACAAAAATAAAACTATTATTTTCTTCACTGGCTCTTAAGGCCACTAAACAAAGCAAATATAACCTTAGAGCTTCAGCATGGACATTACCATGTTTATTGGTATCTGAGAAAGTCATTATATGAGATGTTCGAAAACCACAAATTTGTTCTGTTTGGAATTTTGTTAAATCCAAAAAAAGGACCCATAGACATCAATGGGGCAGAAAAAATCGAAAGTTCAGAATAAAGTAAGGGTAGAAAAAACCATGTAGCTTTCAGTAGATGGTCAGGAAACACGTACAGACCTTAATAAAAATGAACTTACTTTACACACAAAGCTATTTTTGAGTTTAAAGCTACTTTCGGGGACCCTGGAGAAGCCTCTGTAACCTTGAAAGTAGTGAGATTGCAAAAGTTCTGAGTGGTTCCAACAGGAGTTCCAAATAGGACCCAGATTCCATCCCTAATCATTAGTTAAACTTATTGTAATAGCAAACACTACGTTTCATTTCATCTTAAAGTTATAAGAGAGCTTCTTGGCAATTTGGCTTCTGGTGTGAGGCCAAACTGTACCAGCAGCACATTTGTGTTTGTTGAAGGACTGTAGTGTTCTAATAGTTGTTCTTTTGAATCAATAGCACTATCTCTGGCCAAAAAATGCAACTATATCTTGGAATGTTTGATGATCTACCAATCCTTGGAGATCAGTTTTGGCATCTTCCATATGTGGAAATTTCCATCAAACCTCAAATAATTCGTTGTGTTAATTATTAGTTAGTGTTATTATAAATAATACATGCTTTCTTGTTTGTCCATTACCATCCCAGGGTCAACAATTTCAATGGGTGCTTCTGATGGAAACCCTAAGGCAGCCTACAGGTTCTGATAAGACAATCTGAAAAGTTCTGACCTTTCATATTCATCATCTGCAACTATCCAGACTTTCCAAGTGGCTGTAGTCTGCCCTGGGTTAAACTGAACCTGTTTCTGGGATTTTCCTTTAAAGTCTTTATCCTTAATTCCTGTGCCATCATTTGTAGTAATACCTACATGAGGTGAATCAAAACATTAGCATTTGATGGTTTAAATTTTGTTTTTTTTAGATTTTTTTAAACTATTTTTGACCCCATTAAAGAACTTTACATTTTTTTATTTATTGATGTTATTGGTCATGTTTAAGTAGAATAAAACAAACTTTTTCTGAGCATTTTCCTGCTTCCTGCTAAACCACTTCTCGATTGCTCACACACACTCACTAATGCAACTACGTCACCCAACAAACAGAAACCTATAGGGAGATTCAATAAAGTTTTATCATTTAAAATGGTGCTAATTTTGCCCAAACCAATCAGATGTTAAATAAGATCTGATTGGTTTTTATTTTTATTGAATAACCCGTGTAGTTTATACATAAAAATACCAACAGTGAATTAGGGCTTTTAACAAACCCGGTCTCTAAAAATCTGTGTATCCTATGAATTTTCAAAACTCAGAACTTTTCATTGATAAATCAAATAGAAAATGTAAAATTCATATAGAAAATTCAACACATGCTAGATGTACTCAAAAATTCTGATTAAGAATTTGAAAATTTCTGATTCATTAGAATTTTCGGAACTTGAAAAGGTTCGGAGGAAACACTTTAATGGAACTTTTTGTTCCATTATTTTGTTCGTGTCTAATTTAAATTAGTGTGTGCTTTCTATTTGTTAAGTTCTATGATTTTTTTCATTTTTTAGTGAGATAATCTTGGCTCCCATTGATTTAATCCCCTTTCAGACTAACATATTTTCTCATGACCTCAAGGAGCCAGAACTGCAATTAACAATTAAAAATGCTGCAGTTGTCCTCCAACATCCTGAAGTCATCACCTTTCTATCTATTCGTTCTGTGATAAAATTGATTGCAAAATGATTGGGCAGAGTAAATTCATTGCCAGTATTACTCTTTTTAATGACATAGCTAAAAACCTAATAACGAAGACTCAGCAGCAGGAACATCCCCCTCCACCTTGCAAACTAAATACCATAAAAGATTTGCTTTAATACTATTTAAATATGGGGCCTCCTGGTCCTGTGCCTTGATTCAGTGGACCTCCTGCTTCTTTGGTAGCCTCTCCCCTGACTCTTTCTACTGTATATACTTACTGATAAATGATGTCTCTCCAAGGTACCCCTGCGCTTTTGAGCCAATTCCAAGAACTTTGCATCTTCATCTACAACATATTGACTTCTTTCTAGTGAAATCCAAGCCCAGTTAAGACGAAAGAGCTGACTCCGTAGTTTATTGCCTCCTTTCATAAGTGACAAGAAATATTATTACTCCAATAAATAATATATATGTGACTAAATATACAGGCAATAAATATTTATAAAAAATATAATGTAAAATAATAGCAGGGCAAAATTAGACAGCTGATAATTTGCCCTTTATAAAATGTTAAATCTATCAATATATGTAGCCTTTTGTAAAGAGATGCGAGATGAGAGGCTACACATAAATGAACAGGTTTAACTAGAGATGCTCGAAACTGTTGAGTTTTGGTTTTTTTCGAATTTTCTACATTTTTTCGAGATTTTGAAAGTTCGAAAGATCGAGTTCAATTTTCGAAAACGCTTACTTTCGATTTTCGAAAATCGTCTACTTTCGATTTTCGGAAATCGTCTACTTTCGATTTTTCGCATTGTCAAATATCTATCTTCATATATTCAATTTCGATTCTAAAATCTTTATATTAGATTATTATCTAATCTACTTTCATTTCGATAATAATCTATCATTACATTTCGTATAAATCATACTTTCCATTTAGATAATTATTTAAAACTCAAAATTTGGGTTTCGGAAATTCCGGGAGTTCCGAAAGTTTCGTCGGGACTTCGAAACCCTCGGATTCGATTTGAAACTGGGTTCTATCAGAACCCCACAATACATCTCTAGTTGAACCACATTAGTGCTCTTTGGTTGAATAAATGGATAAATGTCAGCTATACAATCAAGGAGCCTTCAGAATAAATTTTTCTGCATTCTATAGATTTATCTTGCATTGAGGAGCAGATATAGATGTATAAATACCAATGTACACCGTGCAAGAAATAGAAGTGCTTGAATTGCACTGCCACGCATTACATATTGCCAGCAAAAAGTACTTTGTACAATGACCTCCACTGGATATTGTGTAAAGGAAAACAAGATACAAATCATTGTGTTAAAGTTGCTCTGATAATGATCAAATCAAAGTATCTTATGCTTCACATAAACTTGGTACTCATATACTTGCTTCCTATACAATGCACATTGATTGTTAATGGCAGACCAATGCATGTGTCTTTCAAGTGTCTGCTCTACATTAATAATGTAGAGACAAGCTCAGTCTTGCCAGGACGTTTCTGTTAATAAATGGAGCGAATACTGATAGCTAGAGATGATGGAAACCCTCCTGCAAAGTGTTTAGTTTAATGACTGGTGACTTTCTTCAGTAATGAGACTTCTTCCCTTTCTTCACGTAATGCAGGCATCTTAGGACCAATGCGACAGGATTTACTTGGTGCTAACACCAAGTTTTACTATTTGTTCATTGTTTATTCAAACCTCATCAGGTTTTTTTTAAAAACCATCTGCTTTAACAACGCATGTTCAGTATGTTCTACAGAGACTCTGAAGTTGTACTTTATTAAAATAGCACTAACAGTTTTACACAAACAAAAACATTTTGCCTGCGCATGGCAAAATTCGTCCGGAGGATAGACAGAGGCAGAGTCCTATATGGACTCGCCAGGCTCCTGGTGGCCAGTTTTGGGACTTTGGAGGGACATAGCAGGGCAGCCATTTGGAGCAGGGATGTAAGGTAAGGATTTATCACACTACACAGTGGGGCAGTAGTGGGTGAAAATGTAGGTGTGGGGTGGACCTGCCCTTTAATGTCACTGTAATTTATCTGCCTACAGAAAGAGAAACTTGGTCATTTTATCTAACAAATGTTCTTCATTTGGGAATCCATGGATTTCTTAAAGCTTATATTCGCATTAGAAACACCAAAATATGACACGGAATACTGATGTAATGTTTGCATTTTATTAGACTTGCAATAAATAAAGCCACTCTGACAACTATTATTATTAGCCAATCTATAAGGGCATGTCCACCCCCAAAACCAAAATTTAACCTTCTACTGGCCCCACTGTGCAGTGTTTAAAAACTTACCTTACACTGCTCAGCTTTATGGTTCTCTTGCACATGTGCTGTTGAAAGTCCTAGAAATTAAAGAGTAGGAGCCATTTCTTGTAATTGTTTCTGCCTGTAACTGTTCCTCATCAAGGTTTCATTAGGGCAAGCATGCTCAGTAATCACTAAGAGGCAGCATTGGAAAAGGGAATTTCCCATCATGCAATTCACTTGATTTGCATGAAAAATTCTACTTATAGCAAATCTGCACACAGAGAGGATAGTTCGGATTGGATATCTAAAGATACATTTTTTCCATATAGATGTCCTTTTATACCTGTAAACTTGTGCAGAAAGTGCTTGCAATAAACTTTGATTTTTGTTGCCGCATTTGAAAGGTCTTTTTACATATGTCCTTCCTGCTACGGGAATGGTGGCAACTAAAGAGTTAGTATGATAAATAACATAGTAACTCTTTAGTTGCCACCATTATTTTCCTATAATGAGGGATACAAGTTGGGTTTGTCCTGGCTATGTGGTGCACTGGGGCAATAGAGAAAACACATTGCATTTGTTAGCATATTTTTATTTGTAATAAGCTTATATTGTAAGAGGATATATGTTTAGTTATCAGATCATCTCATTATTTGAGGGATGCTTATAGTAAATGTAAGTAGCAGGCCTGCATTCATTACAACCTGGTGTGTATTTACGCTGCATGTTTTCAATATACAACCTCTATCCTATACATTCCTTATCTGCCCTCTGCTGTTTGAGATGCTTGTCAGAGAATGGTGAAACTAGTAGTGCAACTACATTGGCACTTGGGTTAGTCACTATTTTACAGGCTATTTGACCAAAGGAAAGCAATTTCAGGCTCTGAAATCAAAACACACTATCATTATCATTTATCTGTTTATATCAACATGTATGTGCAGTTTATGGGGCCTATACAACAACGCCATAGGTATGAAACCCAGGAGCTAAAATATATTCATTTCTGCAGTCCAACTAAATAACCATCCATCTACTTGCAAATCTCTAACCTAAATACAAAGAAAAGACCTGCTAGTTGACTGCTGATTAGCAACTGAGCTTCTGTGAAGATTTCATGCGTTTTATAGTGTCTCATAAGCAAACCCCAAAATCTGATTGGTCTAGATCAATCTTAAATCTGATTGAATCTTGGACCAATCAGATATTGGGGTGGATTTAGGAGTCACTACAAATAGTGAATGTTCAGTAAGGAGAGCTAGTTTCAGTTTTGCATTTCATCTGAGGTGTTATATATTTGTTCTGAGGCATGTACTGGGATATAAGCTTATTGAGTGATTCTGGCTGGGTAGCTTGAATGAGCAGCCCTTAGTTCAGATGGCTCTCAATTTAGTTCTCAGTATTGGCTTTCTGTATCTAAGATAAAAAAAAAATTCCAGTAAAAGTTTGGTTTGCTGTCCCAACTAAATATTGAACAGGAGATCTGAGTAACAGCTATTGATGATTGGAATATCTGGTTCCATAATTTCATCAGAAATAATCTCCAGTAATGAACAAGAGGGAGATGATTGCAAACCAGTCTAGAGAGCAACATGGTAATCAAAGGGATATCAGAAACACATGCAGCAAAGCTGAGTGTGAATAATTGCAGTATAAAGCAACCAGTCTGTAATAAATGCAGCTCTGCTTGTAACAACTGTTGTGTCTTACTATAGAGCAAACAGCAGCAATCAGCACTCCATTCCAAGCAAGGAAATGCCTGGGTGCCATTCAAAAGTTTCAGAACGTGAGTGCCTTCGTATTTCTGTGTGTATATTATATATATATATTATATATATATATATATATATATATATATTTGGTTTCGTGGCAGCGGGCACTCACAAAATTCATCGGCCTGGGTGCACAACCAAATGCATACAATTTCCAGATAAACGGAGGCACTCGCAGGAATTTGTGTATAACGTGGATGTTTTATTCAAACATAATGGTTGACATGTTTCCGCCCGTAAAGGGGCCGTCTTCAGAACGTTCTGAAGACGGCCCCTTTATGGGGCGGAACCATGTCAACCATTATGTTTGAATAAAACATCCAGTTATACACAAGTCCTCGAGTGCCTCCGTTTATCTGGAAATTATATATATATATATATATATATATAACATGATAAACTGACATTAACATGCTACTTGCACATAACAATATCGATCATGTAGTTCTGATGACTACCGAAGAAGGGAATGGGGTTAATGTAAAATCCCAGAATCCCAGGTGGCACTTGCAAATCAGTTGCTCAGATTCTGCATGTTTAATTAATAAATGGAGAAAGTGCTAATTTAACCATTATGCAAAACCCTTCTGATTGGGGGACATATCTCCACAGACTACAAGCACACTGCCCACTATAGGAGGTGTGAAATCAATTGCTGCCCCCATAAGAAACACAAAAATGAAAATAACTTGATAACTGTTCCAAAAAAATAATGAAAGTATATGGCAAAAGTACACAGGATAGCGATCCCTACACTATAGCAAAACATAGTTTTTGGGGTGGACATGCAGATAGCAACTGCATCATCACTATTGCATTCCAGGTAGATTTATCAACAAATAGGTAATAAACCACTGTTTAAAGCTGTGAACACAAAAGCAGATTTGTCTGTCTGACTTTTACATGTATCATATCACCCTGAAAACTGCAGTGTCCGGAAAGTCATCGGGTATGCTTGATAAATTAGGACAAATAGTCAGCTACTTTTGCCGTGACTGACAGCAATCATCCTGGCCGACTACTCGCTTGAGGCGAATGGTCGGCCAGGACAATGAATCGATGGTGTGACATCAGTAGTAACAACATGAAAGAGTAACACCAATATTTTTGCCCAATTGAAAAAAATATCAATCTGTCTGAGCAAAATACTGGCCCATGTGTATCTATCAGGGACTGTCCACCTCTTTTGAAAAATTAATATATGGTAGATAAGCCCCAAAAACCTAGAGATCGTTTAAGTCTAAAGCTGTAATTCGGCTCCCACACAGAGATATTATACTTACATGCTCCTCGCTCCACCACCGCTTCCGGGTTCTTCTCCCAGTCTCCACCGTGGCTGCTCTGTTCTTTTTATGTTTCCGAGCAGCCGCAGTGGAGACTGCTTCGGGAATGGCAGTCAATGAGTTGGCCGGGTAAGGCAGTCAGTATCGGCCATGACTGTGACGTCACGGCCAATCATGACTGCCATTCCCGAAGCAGTCCACTGCGGCTGCTCGGAAACATAAAAAGAACAGAGCAGCCACGGTGGAGACTGGGAGAAGAACCCGGAAGCGGCGGTGGAGCGAGGAGCATGTAAGTATAATATCTCTGTGTGGGAGCCGAATTACAGCTTTAGACTTAAACGATCTCTAGGTTTTGGGGGCTAATCTACCATATATTAATTTTTCAAAAGAGCGGTGGACAGTCCTTGGATAGGTACACATGGGCCAGTTTGCTCAGACAGATTGATATTTCTTTCAATTGGGCAAAAATATTGGTGTTACTCTTTTAGTTGTCGCTTTGATGTCGTTGAACCTTTGTCCAAATTGAACAAAAATGAAAATGAGAAATGTCAGTAAATTTTGCCTGATCTTCTGGTCTCTAAGGACAGAACAATCTGTCTTGGCAAATTGGCGTTCACATAGATTTTCGTGAAGACAGACTATAGCAGCCCATGTGTACCGAGACTATAAGATCAGTTTGAGTGTAGGTTTCTCACCTTACTAACAGCTATTTATTTTTTTATTTTTGAAAATGTTACAAACTTAAACCTGTTGTGGAATTTGAGCCCAGGACCTCCTGATCATCAGGTCCCAGATTCAAGGGGGCTCTCAATTCAACAACTCCCTTGCCTCAGGGCAGACAACCTCCCCCACCCTATAAGTTAAAATACTGAAATAGTCCCTTCAATAGCACTCATATTATTCATCAAATGGGGTTGTAAGCACAAATCAGCACATTCATCAGGAGCACAAACAGAAAAAAGGGGGCTCCCCTTCCTGTGGAAAGGGGATGGGGTATAAAATCAGGCCTTCCCTGGTAGCTACAACCCTGTAAAAATGATGATTAGAAGTTTATTTGCATTTTTTTCCTCATGTGTCACATTCTTTCTGCTTCTTCCTTTTTGTCACTCAGGGTCCAATACACCCGTTTATTTTAGCAAACACAGCCTAAATAGGATTTTAAATAATGATTGACGCAACTTTTTCTGGTTAAAAGAAAAGGTATTTTCTAAGAACCGAAAAATAGGTAAATGACATTGCTTTATGTTTGACTGCTTTTATTTAGGAAAGACATCAATAATTGGTGGACGAGGCCAGTGCATTAGGAAACATTGTGAGTGTCATGGACAGAGGATCCTTATATCAAAGTTCAAAGGCTAAATTACTTTTATCAGCAGCAAATTCACTTACTGAAATACTAGGATTGTAACAAATGGAAATGAGCAAAAGGAGCCTGGTTTTCTGTTTGATTAGTATATGCAAATCCAAACAAGCCAATGGTTCTTGATGTCCTCAGCCCAAATTACATATGTCCATAAACACATGTCTAGACACCCATTCTGTATAAAATGACATTTTACCTGCTTTGTTAATCTAAAGTAACCCGTTTTACATTTTTTTCACTGATAAACAGAAAAAAAAACTAGTACTCCTAACCACATACAGTAGCTATATGGACAAAGATAAATGGACAAATGAATTTAGCTTCATCATTATTGATTGTTTTTGACTAATTAACACCATATCTGAAAATAATATTTGAACAGTAATACTTTTTATGAATTGGTGATCTGGAACCCTTGCACCGTTTACTGTATTTCATGATCTCTAAGCCTGGAATGTTATGTGGGATTGGGCTGAGCTCTTTAAAGGACATAGTGATAGGTCTTACACTATAAAGGACTTGCTCTATTACTCTAGTAGCACTGCTCCAGTATTACAGCATGGAGATATGCCTTCCTCTAATAAAATCAAATGTAAAACACCACACAGACATGCATCCATGTTTATTCGTGATTCCTTACATTTTAAGAATAACAGCAATACAAAATACATATAGGAATGCCATATATATACGGCAGGCAAGCGCAGGAAGTGAGGGATTTGGGAAGTGTATCATGGCGGCAGAAATGAACCCTTCACACATTATTATTCCAGCTACCCCTCCTTTTTTAAAGGACACTTTGGTGTTAAATTATTCCATCTTTATTTTTTCATTGCCCCTAGATTATTGCTGCTTGAATAATGCATAAAGGATATTAGTCACCAAGGAGGTCCATGACCATATAAAGTATAAGGCATATGAATGTATACATTCTATGCTGTTACAGGTGCAAACCTCATTATAGCAAAAACAACAGGTGAGGGCCCTTTATAATGCCATAGTATGATCCAAACCTGCCCTTCATGCTTACTCTACCCTCCTATCGGCTTTTATCCACAAGACAAGGGAAAACAGTCCTAGACATGCTTGGCATCAGGGTACCAAAGGTGCCATTTACAGTAACACAATACAAGTGTTTACCACCACACCAAGTAACATCTACACATAGGTCACTCCACAAAATAGTAGCTTGTGCACAATATTATAGGGGAGTATGTCCACTAAATTTGGGGCACTATATTTACCTGTCTGTTTAGGGCACTTATTGTGGACGAACAGGTATTCAATGTAAAACGCCATAGTCAATATCTGAAATTGCACCCCAATTTCACCATATTGGCATGATGAAGCAGTATGGAGCTCCTATTGTTCCCTGGTTCCCAGGTAATCGCAGAGTTAATTCGTGTTAACCTGTAAGCCCTGCTTCCTTTCCCAAAGGCAGAGCCATTGGTGTTAAATTAGCTGACTAGCGGGGGTCTAACTTCAATGGGGGAAGGTGTGAATTCCCCATAATAAACAAACAAGTCATAGACTGGTAGGCAACGAGAATAGCAGGGAATCTCCTAGTAGAGATTGAGCAGAAACCAACAGGCAGATGAAAGGCAATTCATATTCCTTAATAATTCAGGATGTAGATTATTTCAGGTTTTCATATATACCCCCAGTTTATCCAGTAATTAATTCTACATTTATAGATATCTGACACAATATCATAGCCCGAGCCAAACTTGGATATTATCGTTCTTAGGTCTAGGATACCCCAGATATGTGTATTTGGTCTGTTTCTTTGGGAAAAATTAGTTATAACCATCATGATATTATTTTGAATGGACATGTGTGGTTCATGGATTATGGACTGGGGGGGAGTTTGATATTTGAAATTCCCTCCAAAACTTGGAACCAACCTTCAGGGGCAGAACCAAGTCCACCCCTCTAGGGAACAGACCACTCCCATTTCTGAAGAAAGGATAAAAATGGAACTGGGTTCATCCCAAGGAGTCTGTCCTAACATCTACAAGAACATCTGGAATAACATCTAGCCAACTGGACAGACCGTATTGGCTTAACGCAGGACTTATCATTTGGACCATTATTTTCCCATAAATTGGATTATCAAGTTCTGGACTCTTCCCATGGACTATTCAGATGCCATATCCTTAAGTATTCCTTCTGTTACCCAATTCTACCCTCACTTGTGTTACGCTTTATGTTCAGTGATTTATTTTATTTTCTTTATAGTTTTATGCACTATTTTTGTCAACTTTTAATAAATGATATAAAATCATTTATAGGCTATTCCTATTCTGAGTATATCCCAAAACAAACCTGTGTCTTCGAAGTACGCTACTATAGAGAAGTAGTTGTAGGTATATAGAGATACTGTATAACTGTGTATAGAATATTAGGGGTGAATAACCAATTTCCTTAAAGATTGTTAGAAAGGGGAGCGGATATCCCCATATAGGTAACAGGTCATTCCGCTGTTTAATCTGGATGTGGTGGCAGTGAGTATATTGATATTTAGTAAATTAATTGTGTAATATATAGTTTGTTCACCAAACCCACCGGGTCTGATCTGTTCCGTCCGCCTGTCGGTTGCTTGGAGTGTGTTTTCCGGTAACGGATAGGTGGTTGGGGCGTTTTGGGACCGGGGGGTTTGTGACACTTATATTTAAAGAATATGTACAGTGTAAATCAGTTCAGTCCAGTGCAAAGCTGCACCATTAAATCACACACTATGTTGCTCTTATTTTTCTAAGCCATTGGCAAAGCTTACCTTTCCCACTTTATTTTCTGCTTTTCCTCCTGTGTAATCTCGTTCCATCTGCCCTGCGAGACTGCTGGAGGTGAATCTCATGTCAGTTAGTCAGGACTGCCCTGATAGCTGATATTACACTTAAAGTAAAATGTAGACCGTAACGTAGACCGGATTAGCAGAGTTCCACTATGTATATAATGAAATGATGTTTAAAGGGCTAATACTGTGGCAAATGAATATTGGTAGCACTGAGCTGCAGTCATCTATCAATGTGTGACTATATATGTGGTTCATTTTTGTGAACTTCCTTGCACACTTCAAACAAAGTGTCAAGGCATTGTGAGTCAATAAATCATTTTGGTCAACTGCAGTACTTTTAAATGTAGGGGTTATTGTGCAATATAGCTGTATTAAAGGGCATGTCCACCCACAAAACTATAATCCCCCAACTACTGGCCCCACCATGTAGTGTAGTTTAATCCTTACCTCACATCCCAGCTCCATAGGGTTCTCCTGTAGACCCCCCCCCCAAAGTCCCCAAACTAACCACCAGGAGGATAGCAGGGCTCTGCCTGCTATTTGCCTCCGGTAGATATTTGCCATGCGTACTGCAGCCCTTCTCCCCCCCCTCCCCCCTCCCTCTCCCTCCCTCTCCCTCCCGTTCTACTATCCTCCCTAGCACAAAACCCTTAATATGCTGCTCCCCATGTCCCCCAGCCCCAACCGCATATTTTTTTTTTTTCAAAAAGCTCCCCAAACTCTTACTTACCTCTCCTCTTTCCTCCGCTGCACTGAATGACCGGCAGCCGCGTCCGTGATTGCCTGCCGCTCAGCCAATCACAGACGCGACTGCCGGTCCCGCCCCTCTGCTTGCATTCTCGCAAGCAGAGGGCCGGCAGTGCGGCGGGAGGAACGAGGGGAGGTAAGTAAGAGTTTGGGGGGCTTTCTGAAAATTTTTTTTATGCGGTTGGGGCTGGGGGACATGGGGGAACAGCATATTAAAAATAGTTTTACAGGTGGACATACCCTTTAAAGGGGATATTGCAAAATGTACAAATTATGAGGCAAATTATGTGGTTACCATAAAAAATAAATTAATGTGAGAAGATGTTGTGCCCCATTGTTAAAGGGAAAGTTGATATGATACAATTTGAAGTTAAAGGGGAAGTTGATACAACTGCCAATGGCTTAGAAAATATAGTAGCATTGTTTGTGGTTTAAAAGGATTTGCAATGGACTGAACTTTGATTTACACTGTACATTACAGAAAAAAAGGAAACTGAGGGTCGCACTCCAGATAATAAGTAAATTTATTGTGAACCAAACATCACACGTCACAACGTTTCGGGGGGATACCCCCTTCCAGGTGATAAAGTGCAACTGTGCCCAGGGAATATATAAAGACTGGGACAATAGGTCCCCTCTAATTTGGGGAAACCAATGTCTCATTCAATACTCCATACAATGTGTGCAATATATAAAATGCAATACAAAAATAGGTAAAATACACAGAATATCAATAAAGTAAAACAGTCCCTTGATTATGCAGCTCTTCAAAGTGATGTAAAAATACATTGGTATTACATTGTTAATATTAAAAATCCAAAAGGTAACATGGTGTATAAAGTGCTAATAAATTGCAAATAAAGTGCATATCATGATCCTGTGTCCTTTCATGTCTCAAATTCCGTATATTGTATAAAAGTGTTAAAAGTGAAAATATAAAGATCTTATCAATTAGATAATTAGGTAACAATTAGAGATGTCGAACTTTGCAAAATCCGGTCCGCTCGAGGATCTGCGAATTTTCGAAAAAATTCGAAATTCGAAATCCACGAGCGGACCCATTAAAATGAAAAATACCCTCGAAATTACGAGATTTTTCGTATTTTCAAAAATGTTCGAAATTACGGGGTTCGTGTATTTTCGAAAATTTTCGAAAATACGAGAAAAACTAGTATTTTCGAAAATTTTCGAAATATGTATTTCCGAAAATACGAGTAATCCTCGTAATTTCGAAAATTCGAAAATACATTTTTATGGAAATAAGAGAAATCTTGTATTTTCGAAAATACGTGTTTTTTTCGTATTTTCGAAATGTTGAAAATAATAAAAATCCGCGAATCAGAAGTTTGGAAGGCGGAAAATCCGGGAAAATCCGGAATGGAAAGTTCGCGAATGGGATAAATCCGCAGCGGATCCAGCTTCGGATCCGCGAAACGGCCATCCCTGGTAACAATCTTAACTTCGCGAGAAAATGTATAATTTTATACAGAGGGACATCCTTCGAATTATCCTCAAGTTGGCGCCAGTATCAATGTCATCTTCAATCCAGAAGAAATCATCATATATCTAAGATGAAACAATAGAAGAAGAAACAATTGTTGCTAGTGAAAAGGCAATACTTAATACATTGTAACTATAAGAACAGAGCTGTGGTAGATATGCAGACCGGAGGTAACTGGAGGTAGGAGCTGAAGTAGAGATACGGACCGGAGGTACCAGATTGGAGACGTCTAAGTGTATGGGCTCCCTTGTTAACAGTAATCTGGGGAACGCCATTGTCAAGAGATAATATACGGATCTTCATGGTCTGGGGTATCCTGGTCTTATAGGTTGCTTCTGGGAGAACATAAAACTCAGCATGTGTCCCATCAGTGACAGTGAAGGAAAAACTATCTTCTAAGGTCTCACTGCCATCATGCTTATAGCTAATGAGATTCTCGTTTAAGTCCTGCTTAGTAAAAGTAGTCACTGCGTGGCTGTTGTTGAACACAATTTGACCATGGAGAGGTACCTCAGTGATGGTGAAGCGTAGAGAACTGTCAGGGGTGTCCCTGTCCTCCACACTGAGCTCAAAAGGACTGATCAGTTTGACTTCTCCCTCTGTAACCGTTAATCCGTTTACAGCGAGAACTGGCTTCTTATTGTCCACATCTGTAATTGAGATCCTAAATGTACGAAAGACTGGGTTATATCCATCTGTTACATGAAATTCAAAGCTGTCCATGGTTATCTCATCTTCAGCAGTGTGGATGTAGTAAATCTTGTTCCCAGCCAACTGGAGTTGTGTAAAGGATGAGATGGGAACACCAGGGGTATCTGTGCTCTCTAGGTGACCACGACTTGGGGCTCTGGTGATGATAAACCTGAGGTTTTCATCTGGACTGTTAATGTCACTGGTGCTGAGAAGGTCAGTGGTCAATGTTACTTCCCCCCCCTCTTTCAATGTAACTCCTTTGTTAATAATATCTGGGAAAACTATATCAATACCGACAATGGAAATATAAAAGTATCTGTCAATTAAAGGGTTAACCCCATCTGTAATGTCAAATTTGAAAAGGTCACACATACCTTCTTGTCCTAAATGGGTATAATATATGGAACCTTTATCAACATCATCCTGAGTGAAGTTCATTCCCAAGGATACGTTACGAAGGACTTTCCTATCCTTGTCCAGGTGCTGAAGGAGCCCTTGGCTGGGACCAAACCGAACAATATAGGTCAAGAACTTATCATCAGAATCTAAATCAGTGGCCTTTAGAATCTTATTGGTAATCTCACTTGTCTCCCCTATGTCAGTCTCTAGTCCATCATTGATGGCCATCCTTGGAGTCTCATCATCCACTGGGATAACAATAATAGGAACTTTACTTTCCACTGTGTGTTCTCCATCTGTCACAATGATTTCAAAATAGTCTTCTTTGGTTTCTGTGTCATCGTGCTCATATACAACATTAGAGCTTTCTTCTATCTCCTGCAATGTGAAATTCAGTATAGGTACAGTGCCTCCTGATTGCTGTAGCATCATCCTACCATGTTGTGGAGGTCTGGATATGATAAAGACAAGATCTTCAGGTGGTTGGTCCCCATCTGCAGCATTGAGGATTGGGGTGTCAATCACAAGACTCATTCCTTCCATGACTATAAATTCCCTGGTGAAGATTTCTGGTTTCTCATCATTGGTGGGAATGATAACTATGGGAAAAAAGAAAAGTTGGGAAGAACTAACACCATCAGAGCAGCGAAAGGTGAATCTGTCTTCCTGAGGCTCTATCCCTTGGTAGAAACTCTGCACATAATATATGTGTCCCAGGTGGATATCTCTGATTGAAAAAGCACTAATTGGTGTTCCAGACCTAGACCTTTCTGAGCCAGGAGCTGGTGAAATGTTGTCCACATACCCAAATGAAGGTTGAACTATAATAGTGCACAAGATCTCTTCTTTAGGGCTATCCCTATCATCTACATCCAGGTTTTTGTAGGTGATCACATTTTTGTCACCTTCAAGAACAGAGAATTTGTTCTTTAAAGTTACCACTGGACTTTCACTGTCTACTGGTAAGATAGTGACTTGGAACCTCACCCCCCTCACCTTGTTTCCTCCCAATGCCCATTCATCAGAGAGATCAGAAATTGTGAGATTGAAGGAGTCATGTTGTGTTTGAAGCCCTATTTCTCCTGATGTGTGTTTGTATGTAACATCACCATTAAGAAGGTCTCGTTGAGAAAATCTCTCAGAGGGAAATCCACTGACCAATATTTCTCCTTTCATAGGAGGTTCTTCTACAATGAATGTGAGCATCAAGTCATCAATGTCTGGGTCAGTGCCTTGAATTACATTGGTGGTAATATCAGTTTCTCCACTCTCGAGAACTTCAATAAATGATCCTAGAAGTCCCCCAGGAAGCATCAAGGTGGGCACCTCATCATCTATTGGATTTACTTTAATCCTGATTGTAATAGGCACTTCATGCACACCATCACTGACCACAAGGGAGCAAGAGTCAGGGACTGTCTCCTCTCCATTATGAAGGTAAGTGACCCAGCCCTGGTATATATCGTTTAGTGCAAAGGACTCGCCCAAAGACATTGTCACCCCTTGATACTGTAAATCTCCATGTATTGGGGCTTCAGATAAGCTAAAGATAATGTTGTAAATGTCAGTGTCTTGGTCAGTTGCATCTAGTTCTGATTTGCTCAGTGTGAAGGAGCCTCTTTCTGGCACAGTGAAACCCGTGTTGATGATCTCAGGAGGTTTATTATCCACTGGATGCAGTAGTATGGTGAATGTGCCTTGCACTGAATTTCTCTCGCAGTCTTCCACAGTATAGTTAAATTGCAGCACCCTAGGAACTATCCCTAATTCTTTCTCTGGTGGCTTATAAGAAATCTTGTGATAATTAATCTGGGCTTGTGTGAATTGTTTCACTTCAATATCCTGGTGGTCACTGAGCACAATCTGACCTGTCAGGGAAGGGTTATTTGGATCTATGTCCCTGGGGTGGCTGTGCAATGTGTACCTGAGGTCACCATCATCTGTATCCTGGTCTGTGTAGCGCAAGTACTTCCTATTGAAGGGGGTTACCTCGTACTCCTTGACAGTCATGTGTAGGGTTGACCCTTTATACAATCCTGGAGAAACATCGTCAACAGGGTCAATTCGTACAGTGAATATCTGCTCTTCTGACTGGTTTGGTGGATCATTGTCATCCAGCACCACGAACAGCACCCTGCCTAGTACACTATGGGTGTTGTGCCCACCCACATGTCTGTAGTGCAGCTTTCCATCCAGGATATCTTTCTGATGCCAATCTGTGACCACACTCTCATACATCCCTTCATGTGGCAGGTAAGTCCAGCCATCCTCCCCTGGTTCATTGGGTTGCCTTAAGACCATCTCGCCTAGAGATGTACTGGGCTCCTGTAGCACAAAGTGGATGGTGGAGTCCTGTGAGTCAATGTCTGTAGCGCTGAGCATCAGGGGGGAAATAAGAGCCAGACCTTTCTCATGCAAGTGTAGCCCAGTGTTGGCATTGAGGACCGGGGGTTGGTCATCTGTAGGGAACACTGTGATGGGATAAAGCAGTTCCACCTGGTGTTTGCCGTCCTCCAGTCTAAGGATAAGGTTGTCACTGTAGGTGTCGGTACCATCATGTTGGTAAATCACCAGCCCGGAGTGCAGCTGTTTCGGGCTAAAGGTGAAACCATCGTGGCCACGGATGGAGCTGCTCTCGGTGTCTGTGAGATACAGTCGCCCGTGTCTCAGCCCATCAATGACTCTGATCCGGACTTCTTCTAGGTTGTCCCCATCACTTATAACGAGATGGTCAGTGCCGGACCGTGGGTCGGACAGGGGTCGGGACTGACCCTCCAGCAGTTGGAGTCCGGAGTTGCGAGTTGCCAGTGGGGCCAGTGTGTTCATTGGTTTCACCACAATCACAAAGGCGAAGGGGTCGGAGGAGGCGCCTTCGGGGTCTATGACCCGCATTTCCAACTGCAAGATGCGCTCCTGCCCCGATTCACTGCTCGGGGGCTGGTAGGCAACCCTCAGCTCCGCCAGGTCCCTCTGGGAGAAGGAGGCAATGGGCAGGTTCTGATCGTCGGTGCTGATGAGATAACCCGATGTGCTCGGCTCCGGGTGACCGGTCACGTTAAAGATGAGGTCGCCCCTGTCGGACTCCAGGTCCTCGGCTGCCAACATGTCTGGGGTGAGGGCTGTGAGCACGAACTGATCCACCTCCATCATCATCATAGACACAAAGCTGGGACTGGGGGGTGTATTGTCCGCCGCCCCCTTGATCTGGACAGGCATGTGGAAGTTCTCCTGCCTGGACACCCCGTGCCTATCACTGACTTGCACCCTCATTGGCACATAGTCCCTGTTGGGCGAGTTATGGGGCCCAGTGTGCTGGTACCGGAACCCCGAACCGGTGAACATGTGACAGTCCATGGGTTGCATTGGGGTCGGGTAGACATTGAGGAGGTGCCCGTACCTGGGGACTCCCCCTGTACCTATCAGGACGGTCACCGTGCAGGTCTCCTTGGCAGGATCATAGGAGAAGCCCAGTACCTTGTTATCTATGGGGGCACTGAGCCCCCCCCACAGTCTCCACTACAAGCGGTAGGTTCCTGGTCACTAGGTCCATCTGCCGGTAGGTCACCTCAACCTCCAGGACAAAGGGCACAACCCAGGAGGCTGTTGGCGAGTCGTATTTCAGCTGCATCTTCACCCGGTCAGTGGACGGACTGCGGGACCCCAGGTGGCTGTACTGGACCTGCCCGGGACCGAACTCACATGGGAACCGTGTAGGGGATAAGGACCCGGGCAGCAGGGACAGAGGATCATTGGCCAGTACGGTGAGAAGACACCGATCCCCGGGCTGGACCTGGATCACGAGGTCATGGACTGGGTCCACATACACTGATCTGCCATAGGGAACACGGACCCCACGGTTAGCGATGATGATGTTACCGGGACTGGATAATACGGATCGGGGCTCCCCTCGGGCTCCACTGTTGCGAATGATAAGTAACAAAGTCAACGGGACACAGAACAGGTCCATCCCTGTACAGGCTACAGACCGGGAGTCACTGCCACTGATCACATGGAACCCACACGGGCTGTGCAAGGGACACCGGCTGGGAGACTGCAGGTAAGTGAGGAGGGGTGGGTGGGAGCTATAACCCCGCCCCCCATGGAGAGATGTGCCAGTTAGATCAGCACAGAGACCACCTAATGCCCCTAGTGCAGAGATGATCATTCACTTCTACCTACCTATTAATCTCTCTCTATCTATCTATCTATAAACTATCTATCTATCTATCTATCTCCATATCTGTCTGTCTATCTCCATGTCTGTCTCCGTCTGTCTATCTGTCTATCTATCTATCTATCTATCTATCTATCTATCTATCTATCTATCTTCATATCTGTCTGTCTGTCTATCTCCATGTCTGTCTGTCTATCTCTCTCCATATTTGTCTGTCTCCCTGTCTGTCTGTCTATCATCTATCTATCTTTCTATCTATATCCATATCTGTCTGTCAGTCTATCTCCATATCTGTCTATCTATCATTTATCTATCTTTCTTTCTTTCTGTCTATATCCCTATCTGTCTATCTCCATATCTGTCTGTCTATCTATCTTAATATCCGTCTATCTGTCTGTCTATTCATTATTCGTCCTTCCCTCCCTATACATATCTATCTATCTATCTATCTATGCTATCTATGATGATATGTGATATGATGATATGTGATGTCGCGGGTTTTTGTCACTGTATGACCGCGGCCATAAATGTACAACCACGACTGCACATTTATGGCGAATCTTCGTAAATGGTTGAATACCATTGGCAATGGTATACTATGGGTGATCATAAATCTATTAACTGCATAATGATCATTAAAGGCACAGTATTGCTAGCTTTTATAAATATGGCCATTACAGTGGGGTTTATAAATATGCTGCCATTTGTCTGAATTTGCCTTTATGCTCACCTATTTAAATTACTACCCGCATTATCTATTTGGATCACCTGTGTTACATTTCTTTCAGCCCCTTTCACTGATTATTTGCATATTAAAGAGCATGTTCACCCCGTCACAGTGGTGATTGACAGCTAGCACCTGGAAGAATGGGGAGGGACCAGCAGATTTCAAGACAAATATCTTCTTTCAGGAACAGAGTATTTTAAAAGTAGGGGTTTGGGGGGTCCCGTTGAGCTGTAAAAAGTTTGTCAGGGGAAGAAACTGGCCCTTTAGAATATAATTGTTAAAAGGGAAAGTTAATTGTTCAGTCAATGATATCCAGAATAAAGATGGCTGTTAAAAGTGATCACTAATAACTGAATGACTATGGTCCAATAGCCTTGTGATGTAATTGTCCATATCAATATATTTTTTTTATACAATCCAATTTACTGGAAGCTTTTTGACCCATCACCAAAAACATTAAGGTCCCACAATGCTCCCCCGGAACCAGTTACTGCTTTGTGTATTATGTTCTGATCCTATGTGATCCATTTTTCAACAGATCGCTTGTATTACTTTTGGACTAGTTGTGTCCATTCCTGTCCATTTACACTTTGATTTAAGTCTACAGTAAGGGCTAGGTTCCACTATGTGCGTGGGACTATGCATGGCGTTTGTAAGTGCGATTCGCAATACGGCGGACTTTGCGTAACTCAGGAAAAGGGCAGATGAGCAGACAAATGCACCACTAATGTGTTTCTGGTTTTACCCTCAATTCTTTGGAAAAATTCTAATGCGAACATTTGTACACAAATGAAAAAACAATTGCAATGCAAATGCGGACAAAGACAAAATATGCACACAAATCTGCAAACACTGCAGTCTCATTTAAAAATCACCTACGTTAGGGCTAGGCACCACTGTCGCGATTTTGGGTGCGATTGTGATTTGCGTTCCGCATTTTAAATCGCAATCGCCTGCGTTTTTCTATATGTAACGAAAAAATGCATGCTCAAGGGCAACAAAATTGCACATCTGTGGGCGATTGCATTGCAGTGTGGCCGTGCCCTTATTGACTTTAATGCACAGCACTTACACACAACGGTATCTACCATATAATAGCTTTGTGCCTTTCAAACCTTTTACACTGTGGCACAGCTTATTCTCACAACTTTATAGTATTTTACAGGTCACAATGTATTTTAATAAAATGATCATATAACCAATTTACAGGGTTATTCAATAAAAGTTCTTATTTAAAATGGTGCTAGTTTTGCCACAACCAATCAGATGTTAGCTTTCAAATGTTAAATAAGTTTTGATTGGTTGGGGCAAAATTAGCACCATTTTAAACGATAAGAACTTTTATTGAATCTCCCTGTTAGTGTCATGTAGCACAACCTTGTTTATATTATGGTGTAAAACATTTATAGTGAAATGTGACAAACTGTCGTAAATATTTTCTGTATGAAAATGTAGAGAAACAATAAAGCGCCAGCTCTTACTCCAATGGTTTATCTCTAAAGCTAGTAAAGCTAGGTACACAGGATACGATAATTTGGCCCAACCGACATTTCAGTGTTTCGTTCGGTCGGGCTGAATTATTGCATGGCGTATTTTTGCATCCTTGATCGACCTCTTACCATTTGTTAGTCTAAATCGGAAGAAGCAACGATCGGACAGGTCGGAAAATCCCAACCGATCATGCGGTCCTCTATGGACCACACGATTGGTCGTGCCTAACTGTCAGACATGGCTACCGACAGTCCTTCCTCCTGGCCGACCGGTCAAAAGCATCGAACGGACAGTTAGGAGGAAGGATTGTATAGTGTGTACCCACCTTAAGAACTCATTTTTACCAAGCCCATCTTGGTACTGGACAGGTTATTGAAAAAAAAGTGTTTGCCCTAAGGGCATGGCTCGACTACAACTCACTAAGTTCGATTCTTGTGCGCTTTTCGTTTGCGCATGCGATTTCGCCATTTTTCGTTATGGAAACGCATGTGTTAACGCACCAAGTATGGGGAACGCATGCGTTACCAAAATGCGAACGGATGTGCAGTGAAAATCACTGGGATTTTCACATTCCCACGATTTCCATTATAACTAAATCGCATTCCCAATCACGAGCGCAAATGCGCAAAAAACACGTAAGTGGGGCCTAGACTGTAATTAGTCTGATTTTTCTAAATCTTCCTCCAACATCCATCTCTCTATTTTTGAGCTATTACGTTGTAACAAGAAAAACAGGAAATTAATACTAAAATATTTCTTCCATTTAGTAGACGTTGACCTATCAAATCTAAGTGTCTGTGAGATTAGAGGAGCCTGTCTGTGAGAGAATAATCACAACATCAAAGGGTGCTGGAAGTGCACTGGGGCCTTGCAGATCGCCCACCTGAAAGACCTTATTGTAGTGGGCTTGAGAACTGTTGAGACAATACTCCCTCAGGAAGTGCCAGCGCTCTATGCCTCTCTATTCTTGTTTGAAGGACCTGAGTTTCTGCTAACAACAAAGATTTATAAGATAAAATAACATTAATGTTGGGTTGCCTCATGTTAACAAATGGTGAGATTATATAGCAGATACAGTTTCATGATTTTCACATACTGCAGTTTGAGGTTTCTAAATGTCCCATATAACAAAGAACTAGTTTACTAAAGAGCCAATAAACTGTTATTGTTTAATGGCTGCTACCTACCCCTGGTAGGAGTCAAGTTAGTTGCAATCGCAGATCTCACAGCTTCTCCTATACTTTCACTGGTCTCTTTATTACAACAATGTTGGATACTTTCACCCAAATCAGCACTAAACCCATACTATACAGTGTAATATTGGGTTCCAAGGGGTTTCCACTGATTTTACTGAAAATATTTAAGCAACCTTAAAAAAATGAATTACGTTAAAAAAACAGCTCCAAACATAAGATACAGATATAGTTCAGTTTACATTTGAACAATCCAAAGTAAATAGATATCCATTGCCATTAAGCACTGCACATGTGTATGCATTGGCAAATTTCAGAATTTCTTTTCTATAGATGCCTTGCCAAGCATGGTCATTTATTTCAACTGGTTCTCAGTATACAGTCATTTAAAAGGCTGTAAATATTACAAGGAATGTGTTACATACATGGTACACAGGCAGAATGGCCAGGTGATTGGATGTAATTTCGGTCACAAGCAAATGAATTTGGGGCAAAATCAACTGGACTGGGTTCAAATGAGCAGATCCCTTGCTACTCCTGACCAACTGAATGATCAATAGAACTATAGTAAAGAGTATACTGAAATTGCATCATTAAGGTTGCCCAGCACATATAAATATGCAGAAAAGGTCAGGATTTCCCAGAACGTCCATTGCAAACAGGCATTAATTGTAGAAATTGGTTAAAAACAATTGGTTATGTTGATTTTCCTTTTAGATTTCCAGGCAATCTGATCATTTACTTGGATTTATGTACCCTCACACTTACATATAAGGGTAAGGGTGTCGCAAATTTCATTTTGTTCTTTTTCCCCCCGAAAGGTCAAGTCCACCCTCAAATGAAAAATGTGGGTGACTTACCCCCAAACTGAAAGATACAAGACTGACCTGAAATGCTGCATTTTGTCCAGTTACCCCTGTTTCTGCTTCTTCCCTTTAGCAACTGTTACAGTTGACATCACAGCCAATGAATGAATGCTATTACTTTATCTGCTTCCTCTGAGCATGTGCAAGCCCATAACAAGCTCAGAAAGCTTGGAGAGTAGGTGGAAAGGACAGGTTAGTAGTCCTACATCTTTCAGATTTAGCTATATACAGTTTTCTTTGTAGATTATTGGAATCCCAAAAAGGAAAAATAATTTTAAAACAAATGCAAGTTTCTGGCTGGGCCGACACAACCTCTCCCCATCGCTTCTACTGTAGGTTCTGCGAGCAGCACATTTTTTCACACCCAACCAACCCCAAGTTTGCCCTAGATCCCCAAAACCAGAGCTCCAAAGTTCTGATCTTTGTCCCAGTCAGACTATGCATTCTCTAAAATCCAAGACTTGTTTAATGGGAAGATGCACTCTGCAAGAAGCGTTGTCAGACCAAGGGGGAGGGAGGGGGGGGGTATTTACTGTGATTATATTGATGAGTTTGATTTTTTTAAACCTAGAAAGAAAAAAAAAAAAAATAAAGATGGAAATTATTCTTCCCCAAGCACATAGTAACCAAGAACTACACTGTATATTACCAATGAAAGAACTATTATTTTCATAGCTGATTTGCTGTGAATATGACCACAGAACCTGCATAAGGGTAATGATGTGTCAAGTAAGGAAAAGGTTCATAATCCTAAATAAAACAAACTCTTGAAAATGCTACAGCAGTGTGATAGGCGATTTATCACTGTTGTAAATGATACCCATGTTTGCAGGCAACATGTTGAAACAAGGAGAGCTTTAAATACTTTTGCATTACTAAAAGGGGGCGCTGACATTAATAATATCCATTGACTGCATCTATCAACAATTTAACAACTTTTCCACTTTAAATGATCCAACTAATTTGCTTACATCTAAATTAACTGTTAAATAGCTATACAACATCTAGATTTTACTATGCTTATGCTGAAGATCTCCCTTTCAATCATTATTATTGTGGATTTATATAGCACCAACATCTTCCGTAGCGCTTTACAATTAGATGTATACATTTACATCAGACCCTGCCCCGAAGAGCTTACAATCTAAGGAAACATATCAAATCTACCTAAAAAGGTAATTCTTAAAAAAAAAAAATTGATGCAAATGCGATCTGTTAATTGGATCGCTTGTGCTCCGATTGCGCACCATTACGCATTTCCGGGGCAATTGGGTGCTTTACAGTGTGGCCTTACCCTTAATGGGCAACTAAAGGTAAAAAAACTAACCCTTTACCTTTTTCTTTTTTGGGAAATGAAATACTGTCAGGGCCAGGTCCCACTAGTCCGTTTTAACGGACATACCTATTTTTACATCTGGCAGCCAATTACAGGTCACAAAAAAAGTCAAAAAACAAATTGACCATTAAAAAAAGTTCACCCCTAAAATAAATTAAACATAGGAAAGTCCCACCCCCCAAACTACAATAATTTCTAGCTGATCTACGTTCCCAGTAGTTTCATTGAAATGGAGACAACTGTACTGTGCATGTACTCCGGTTTGCGTTAAATTGCACAGGAAAATTTGACATTATACAAGTAGGAAATGGCCCTTATTTTAACTGCTTATAAATTAGGGATGGTGTCTCCTGATGAAAAGGAAGCCACATTTCTACTTACCACACATTCCTTCAGATCCAGGAAGATATATATTTCATTAGGAAAGAAAATCTCTTGTGTTATGTAAGGAGTAAAGGGAGTTTCCCCCCCATTATTTCCTCGTAAGGTGCTAAAGGTAAGACACTGTTCACACAGGAGGAAGAATTTGCTGTGGATTGGAGGATGTTTCAATCCCCAGTATCTGTATGAACCATTGTCTGACAGTGTGTCTTTGTTTAGAAATGGATTTATTTATGTATGATGATTACAGCAGTTACAACATCAAAGAGACCTAGAAATGTACTGGACTAATATAAGACTTTAGGAATGTTACAGATTATTTAACCACATTCGGGTATTGAATCAGAAATATGCAATGTTCCCATTAGCTATTTTCTAAGCATATAACAAAAACAAATATTGCCAGATTGTTTCATTTTACTATTACGTAATGGTACTTATTGTAGTCATACAAAAAATCTTTTAAACTCCTTTAACTTGCTATTATTGTTATATCAAGCAGCATTAGTGGGATGAAGAAAGTGCATCTTAAAGGAAATTACTGAAAAAGACTGCAAGTGATTGCTGTGTGGAAATTCAATGTAAATTATACTGTACAGTAAGAGACCCGAATTTCACACGAAATGTCCTTTTTTTTGCCACAGTTTTTGAGACTAATATTTTGAAAAAGCTTTGTGAACCAGGATATTTATTTTAGATTTTTGTGAACATTGCTTGATTTCATGTGCGATTCGTGTGCGTTTGCACCTGCAGTTTTTTTCATTAAGTATTGGAAAATGCATGCGATTGCGATTTAAAATGCAGAACGCAAATTGCAAGACATCGCACCCGAAAACGCGTGTTTTCGGTGCGGTGCTGCGATTCCAATGATTGAAAAAAAAACGCAGCATTGTGGCCTAGCCCTAACAGACAAAAAAACAGCTTTCCCTTTCTGCTTTCTGAAGTTGGCTTCTTAAAGAGGGGAGATTCCAATAAAAGTTCTTATCGTAAAAATGGTGCTAATTTTGCCCAATCAATCAGATCTATTTAACATTTGAAAGCTAACATCTGATTGGTTGGGGCAAAATTAGCACCATTTTAAACGATAAGAACGTTTATTGAATAACCCCGTAGGTTTTTATTCAGATAGTTTCTTATTCGCAGGCTGAAGTTGGTTTCTTATTCAGATAGAAACATCTATAATATCCCTATTCACTGCAAAGTTTCCTACTGTAAACTTTGACTGAACAAAATGTCTAAAATCCTGAAAATTCTTCTGGCATTTAGCACACGCAAAGTGGTGAATTCTGCTGGCACTGAAAGGGTTAAGTAGATTATGGGCAGCGGGCACGCCTGCGGCTGGGAAAGTCGTGTCTCGGCTTTTCTGGGGGCGCAAGAAAGCCTCGCATGTGTCCGCTACGGGGCGGAAGAAAGAGCACATCTCAGCTACAGGCAGGGAAGCGCATAGTCCCTCTGCAACAAACCAGTGATTTGGGGGGCTCAGGGAAGCACTTGTCCGTTGTTTATGGTGGTTCGTTGTTTGTGAGATCAGGAAAGCGCAATATTTTGTAAAGGTTCATGGGCATGGTGGTGGGCAAAGGAAGAGTGCCAAACGGTCTTGAGTCGTGGAGCTGTGTGATTCAGGTACGAACGGGAAAAGAGAAAGGCTGCCAAACTGAGAAAAAAAAAGGAAGTCGTACAACATTCCTTGGCTATGGAGGTTTGTATATGTGGGTGAGGGGAGGGCGTCACGCCTGTGGGCAACAGTTTCAGAGCCCTCCTGCCCCACATACCTGAAACCCATTACAAAGCCAATACTTGGCATTTGTAATTGGGTTTCCATGGTATGTGGGTGGCAGGGGGACGCACAACTGTGTTGAGGTTTGGTAGGGTTTAAGTAGTGTGGGGCCCAGTTAGCGCATGTGTTTGAATGGGTTTATATAAACATAAAAGAACTAAGTATGCCCTGCATCAGCCTAGTTCTACAAGCTCTAATCAATTGTATAATAAAAAAGAACGCTGGGTGCCAAAATGGCAGACTGAGACCAGACGAAACTGGAGTCATACAGTACATCCGACAGTACGCAAATCTGCAAGCCATGGTCACACCAGGGGGGGGGGGGGGGACTTGCTTTCTTTGTGTACTTTGTTGCATTATCACCCGGCACAGCAGAGAGAGTGACGTGTCCGGAAGGAAAACCAACCACGGAGCCAATAACCAATGTGATAGTGTACCTCTTCCTTTCAGAACGAATTTTACACAATGAATCAATAAAAAGAACCTTATACCTAGACCCGGCAGGCTACATCTTGAGGTCTGACCCGTAGAGGATACCACAAAACACACTATACACTCAGACATAAATGTGCAACAATAACATTCTACGTCCACTAAGGACAGATGAAGGCAAAAGCCCTCACTCAGCTGACAACATCTCGTCCACTCTGCGTGGATCTCAGCACGGCTTAAAAATTTAGGGCAGGCTCACTTCATATGCCACCATAACTCAACGGTACATAAAGTTCATGCAGGGCTTTCTGTTTTCGAAAATCGGCGACAAGCCCTTAATCACTCACTCATTCTCACTCGATGCATCTATAGTCTCGGCGCACTTGCCGAGACTAGGATGGCAGACTGTGCTCTCCTGAATGGCAGCTCTAGGTAACGACTTGACGGCACGTACTTACAAAAGTCTCAAGGTTTCACGTGTTGCGTTTCGGAAAAGCAAAGCCCTCACGTACACCACGTCATCACTAGTTCTCCAAGGCTGCGCCGTGTGTAGGCAGACCTGCTTAGAATTTGTCTCGTGCGTCATTCTTGCACCTTACTTACAAAGCTAACGCAGGTTTCGTCTTCGACAGCAAAGCCTCACTCACTCCGACTCATCACTCAATTCTCACTTGCGCTAGCGTGCCGAGACGCTTAAAATTTCCGCATGCGCGCAGGCTGCACAGTCATTGGCCCGTACTTACAATAAGTTAACGTGCACGGTTACGTCCTTCGTAATGTCCACCGTTAACGGGCTCGAGTATCTAGAACATTGCACCTGGAACGGTGAGTCTCAATTATGACATTGGCCCAGAACTGGGTGGTCCGCTTTCCAAGCAGAATTTGTATGCATATACTGCCTTTACCAGAAAAGGTTACCGAAATATTTTTTTTAGGGTGGGTGAAGGGGGGGGGAAAATACATTTTGACTCTGGCATCACCACCGGCTGGACTATTGTTACTAAACTTCAGGGTTTGCGGGACTGGCTTAGGTGTAAGAGGGAAGGGTTTGAAGGGTGGACAGAGAGACAAGTGGGGGTATTGGGGGGCGGAGGCAAAGGAATGGTTTTGGGGGTTATTTTCTCCACTTGTCACATCCACGATTACTGCTGCCTAGCTCAACATTGACCAGGAAGAGAACGCTGCATCCGAACACCCAATGCATCCGGTAAAATTAACAGCGAACATGACAGATTTTTCTGTTTGTTGTAATTATTAAATTACAGGCAATCTTGATACAATTATTGTGCTTTCTTGACTAAAAAGGTTATGTCAATACATCTCCGCGCGCATGCGGGTATTTTGGGGGGGGCTAGTATATACAATAAAAACATTCTCTTGGACAGAGAAGCAGGACATTCCTTTGAATGTGCCCTGTGTATAATGCAATAAAACACAGGATCACGCCATCTGTGTGTCATGGCGTTAGTATTGTGTCTACTGTAATGGGGTTCAGGTATGTGGGGCGCGGGGCAAGCACATTGTTGGGCGTATGGGGTTTGCAGAGTGATGTGCTGGCAGGAACAGGGAGAGAGGCCGCGTTGGTAGAAATATAAGGTTTTAGAGGTGTAACACTAAAAAGTGGTGTCTGTGAAAAGCGACAAATAGTGTTTGCTATTGGGTAAGTAAAAAGAGTGTGTGTAGAGCCAGGGAATCAAAACATGAATTGGTTCGTTAAATGGGGCGGGGTCCTTGTGGTGGTGGTGGACTCAGGGAAGTGCACATGGTGGTTTAGGCTATAAGGGGTTTCAGGTGGGTGTGAGGCACAGGGGAAGCATATGGCGGGTAGGAGGGGGGTGGAATAATGGAACGGTTAAGGGAAATTGTGGTGCACGACGGGGGGGGGGAGGGAAAGGGAATCACAAGGTGGTATGGGTTGTTAGTGTAGGGTGGTGGGGTTGAGAAGAATGTGTGATCAATCAGATGGGTCTAACAGGGAGACGCCTAGTGAAAATAAGCATATACCTAGAATTTTCCCCCGAAGAAGAAACAAAAGAAATGAGTCATGAGACAGAAACGAATAGGAAACGGAAAAGAGGACCACGCAAAACGAAATGGACCAAAAACGGAAACACGGGTCCTTTCTGTGGAGGGGGGGGGCCCGGGAAGTGAGAAACAACAAGGAGGAGGGGGGACACTGCATAAATAAACCGCGGGAAGAGGGGGGACGCAAATCAGAAACGAAGCCCACCATGTAGCTGTGCTCTAACTGGGGCCCGGGGAGGCGGGAATCGGCAAAGACTCGGTGGGCACAGCATTTAGAGCAAGATTAGGTGAAAGATGATAGGAAAAGAGGAAGGCAGGGAAAAGAAACGAAGGGGAAACTGACAGGGGGGCACACGAAATTCGCTAGGTGACTAGGAAGGAATCGAATGCAATGGGAGATGAAAATAGAATAACAACTGTATAATCCACCATTATCTTCACTCTGTGTCTACAGCTCGCATATAAGCAACAACAAATATCCAGAAGCTGTTAAATAATTTACTATGATCGGTAGCTTGCGTAAATAAACTTAAGGTGTGTGAAGAAAAATAAACATAAACAAATGCTTTCAAACTCCTTTAATGGCTTAGCTATAGAAAATGGACGTGGGGTATATATCAAGGGCCGGCATTAGTGGGATGGAAAAATGTGGCAAATGCTTGAGGAAGTGACAAGATACTGAACAGACAGGACAAGTGCAAATGTCTGCTGGATAGGAAGGAAATCAATGGGTAAAAAATTAACTTGTACGGTGAAGAGACCCACCGAATTGTCCACGACAATGTCCTATTTGTTTGAGTTGCCGAGAGTTTTTGAGACTCATATTTTTGAAAAGCTTGTTGTGTAACCAGGATATTTTATTTTAGATTTTTTGTGAACATTGCTTGATTTCATGTGCGCGGTGATTCGGTTGCGTTGCAACATGCAGTTTTTTCAAAAAATATGGAAAATGCATGCGATTGCGATTTAAAATGCAGAACGCAAATTGCAGCACATCGCACCCGACACGCGTGTTTTCGGCGTTGCTGCGATTCCATGATTTGAAAAAAAAACGCAGCATGTGCCTAGCCCTAACAAACAAAAAACAGCTTTCCCTTTCTGCTTTCTGAAGGTTGGCTTCTATTTTAGAGGGAGATTCAATAAAGTTCTTATCTTTAAAATGGTGCTAATTTTGCCCCAATCAATCAGATCTTAGTAACATTTGAAAGCTAATCTGATTGGTTGGGGCAAATTAGCACCATTTAAACGATAAGAACGTTTATTTGAATAACCCCGTAGTTTTTATTCAGATAGTTTCTTATTCGCATTGAAGTTGGTTTTCTTATTCAGATAGAAACATCTATAATATCCCTATTCACTGCAAAGTTTCCTACTGTAAACTTTGACTGAACAACATGGTCTAAAATCCGAAATTCTTCTGGCATTTCACACGCAAAGTGTGAATTCTGCTGGCACTGAAAGGTTTACAGTAGATTATGGTGCAGCAATCTCACTACAGGGCAGGGAAGCGCATAGTCTCTGCAACGAAGCCTACCGATTATTTGGGGCGCTCAGGAAGCACATGCGGTTGGTTATGGTGGTTCGTGTGTGGGGATCAGGGAAGCACATATGTTTGGTCAGGGTTTCAGGGCATGGGGGGGTGGGCAAGGAAGTGCACGTCTTGGCTACGGGGTTCAGGTACACGGCGCAGGAAGCACAGTCTTGGCTTGAGGTTGTGGAGTGGTGGGGGCACAGTTTAGAGTATGGCTTTGTAATTGTGTTTCAGGTATGTGGGGCAGGGACCACATTGTGTTGGTTATGGGGTTAGTGTGTTGGGCACGGGGACACTGGTATGACATGGTTTAGTGATGTGGGCAAGGTTTACTGGGTTTGTAATGTTCATACAAAAAAAAGTAATCCTGACACAAGCCTAGTTCAAGCCAATCAATGTATAAAACGCTGGGTGCCAAATGGCACTGAGGCAAAACAGTCAACAGTACAGAAGACAATGCTAAGCTCAGATCCCTTGCGTGATCCTGTTGTACTTTATTGCATTATACACAGGCACATCAAGTACTTTCGGTACTATAGTGTACCTTTCTTCAGACAAAATTTTAACACAGAATCAATAAAAAAACCTTATAGACCAGGGTACATCTTAGGTGACACCTAGAGGATAAAAAACACACACACCAGAATAAATGTGCATACTCTATACTCAATCATAATGGCTCATTCAGATTGGCTCATTCATTGCACCTTACTTACAAAAGAAGCAGGTTTCTTTTCGAAAAGGCAAGCCCCCTCACTCACTCATCATATAATTCTCCACTGCCGTGGAGGCAGACGGCTTAAATTTGGCAGCTCATTCATTGCACCTTACTACAAAAGTTAAGCAGTTTCGTTTCGAAAAGGCACAGCCCTCACTCCTCATCACTAATTCTCCAACTTGCCGTGAGGCAGACGGCTTTAAATTTGGCGCATCATTCATTGCACCTTACTTACAAAAGCTGAAGCAGTTTCGTTCGAAAAGGCAAAGCCTCACTCCACTCATCACTAATTCTCAACTTGCCGTGGAGGCAGACGGCTTAAATGGCAGGCTTCATGGCACCTACTTACAAATTACGCAGGTTTCGTCGAAAACAAGCCATCTCCCACTATCACTTCACGCGTGAGCAGAGGTTTTGGCAGCTCATTCTTCACCTACTTCAAAAGTTAAGCAGGTTTCGTTTCGAAATTCCACCTGTACGGTGAGTACTCTTGCATTGCACAGACTGGTTGGTCGATTTCAACCAAATTTGTTATGCATATACTCCTTTACCAGAAAAGTTAACAGAAATATTTTTTTTTTAGGGTGGGGGTGAATGGGGGGGGGGGAATAGAATTTTGAACTCCTGCACCCAACGACTGGACCGATTTTTACCTAAACTTCAGGGTGTGTGCGGGGACTGGCTGAGGTGTAAGGGGAGTGTTTGGAGGGTGGACAGGAGAATGTGGGGGTATTGGGAGGCGGGGGGGTATTGGGGGCGGACGGGAGGGGTGTGGGGGGTTATTTTCCCCACTGTCACATCCCCGATTACATGCTGTCCTAAGCATCAACATTGCCGAGAAGAGAACGCTCATCCGAACAACCCAAGTGCATCCGTTAAATAACACGCAACATGACAGATTTTTCTGTTGTTGTAATTATAATTACCAGCAATCTTGATACATTATTGTTTCTTACTAAAGGTTATTTCAATACATCTCCGCTGCGAAGTGCGGGTATTTTGGCTAGTAATACAATAAAAAAATTCTCTTGCAAGAAGCAGGACAGTCACTTTGATGTGCCTGTGTATAATGCATAAATACACAGGATCACCAAGATCTGGTGTTGCAAGGCTTAGATTTGTCTACTGTATGGGGTTTCAGGTATGTGGGGCACGGGGAAAGCACATTTTGGCTATGGGGTTTCAGGTGAGTGCGCTGCACAGGGACGCCACATTGTGTTAGTTTTAGAGGTTCACGTGTGGGGCTGGGAAGCACATAGTGTTGGCTATGGGGGTTAGGTGTGTGTTGCACAGGGAAGCACATTGTGTTAGTTATGGAGGTTCATTTGTGGTGCTCAGAAGCACATGGTGTTGGCTATAGGGTTTCAGGTGTGTGAGGCACAGGGAAGCATATGGCTTTGGCGGTTAAGGTGTGGTGCACAGGGAGCACATGGGTTAGTTTATGGGAATGTGTGTGGGGCTCAGGGAAACCCTATTGCTTTCCTGATTTCCCCACCACATACATAACCCCCATAACCAACCCCATGTTCTTCCCATGAAACACACACCTTACCCCCATAGCCAACACCATGTGCTTCTCTGAGCCCAGCATACGAACCTCCATGTTACAGATTATTTAACCACATTCTGTGTAGTGATCAGAATATGCAATGTTTCCCATTAGCTATTTTCTAAGCATATAACAAAAACAAATATTGCCAAGTGTTTCATTTTCTATTACGGTAATGGTACTTATTGTAGTCATACAAAAATCTTTTAAACTCCTTTAACTTGCTATTATGTTATTATCAAGCAGCATTAGTGGGATGAAAAGTGCATCTTAAAGGAAATTACTGAAAAAAGACTGTCAAGTGATTGCTGTGGAATTCATGTAATTATACTGTACAGTAAGAGACCCGAATTCACACGAAATGTCCTTTTTTTGCCACAGTTTTTTTAGACTAATATTTTGAAAAGCTTGTGAACCGGAGTATTTTATTTTGATTTTTGTGAACATTGCTTGATTTCATGTGCGTTTCTTTGCGTTTGACATGCAGTTTTTTCACTAAGTATTGGAAAATGCATGCGATTGCGATTAAAAATGCAGAACGCAAATTGCAAGCACATCGCACCGAAAACGCGTGTTTTCGGTGCGTTGGCTGCGATTCCAATGATTAAAAAAAAACGCAGCAGTGTGGCCTAGCCCTAACAGACAAAAAAAAGCTTTCCCTTTCTGCTTTCTTAGTTGGCTTCTTATTTGGAGGAGATATTCAATAAAATCTCTTATCGTTAAAAATGGTGCTAATTTTGCCCCAATCATCAGATCTATAAACATTTGAAAGCTAACATCTGATTGGTTGGGGCAAAATTAGCACCATTTTAACGATAAGAAGGTTTATTGAATACCCCCGTAGGTTTTTATTCAGATAGTTTCTTATTCGTCAGTGCAAGTTGGTTTCTTATTCAGATAGAAACATCTATAATATCCCATTCACTGCAAAGTTTCCTACTGTAAACTTTGACTGAAACAAAATGTCTAAAATCCTGAAAATTCTCTGGCATTTAGCACACGCAAAGTGGTGTGAATTCTGCTGGCACTGAAGGTTAAGTGATTAATGGGCAGTCGCCGCGGCGCAAAAGTCCTGCCGCTTTCGGCGCAAGCCGCATGTGCTAGGGCTGAAGGGGCACATCTCAGCTACGGGCAGGAAGCGCATAGTCTCGCAACGAACGAGTATTTGGGGGCTCAGGGAACACATGGCGTTGGTTATGGTGGTTCGTGTGTGGGGATCAGGGAAGCACATATGTTGGTAAGAGGTTTCAGGGGCATGGGGGGCAGGAAGTGCACGGTCTTGCTACGGGTTCAGGTACACGGGGCGCAGGAAGCACAAGTCTTGGCTATGGAGGTTTAGGATGTGGGGCACAGTTTAGAGTATGCGTTTGTAATTGGGTTTCAGGTATGTGGGGCAGGGGACGCACATTGTGTTGGTTATGGGGGTTTAGGTGTGTGGTGGCACAGGGAAGCACATGGTATTGACTATGGGGGTTTAGTAGTGTGGGGCACAGTGTTAGCGCATTGTGTTTGTAATGGGGTTCATAACATAAAAGAAAAGTAATCCTGCACAAGCCTAGTTCAATCCAATCAGTATAAAACGCTGGGTGCCAAATGGCAGACGAGGCAAAACAGTCAACAGTACAGAAACAAATCTAAGGCCATGCACACCAGAACTTGCGTGATCCTGTGTACTTTATTGCATTATACACAGGCACATCAAAGTGACGTTTCGTACTATAGTGTACCTTCTTCAGACAAAATTTTTAACAATGAATCAATAAAAAAGAACCTTATATAGACCAGGAGGTAATCTTAGGTGACACCTAGAGATAAAAACACACAACCCAGAATAAAATGTGCAATCTATACTAATAAAAGGCTCATATCATGCTCATTCATTGCACCTTACTTACAAAATTAAGCAGGTTTCGTTCGAAAAGGCAAAGCCCCTCACTCACTCACTCATCACTAATTCTCCACTTGCTGTGGAGGCAGACGGCTTAAATTGTCAGGCTCATTCATTGCACCTTACTTACAAAGTTAAGCAGTTTCGTTTCGAAAAGGCAAAGCCCTCACTCCTCACTCATCACTAATTCTCCAACTGCCGTGAGGCAGAACGGCTTAAATTTGGCAGGCTCATTCATTGCAACCTTACTTACAAAGTAAGCAAGTTTCGTTTCGAAAGGCAAGCCCTCACTCACTCATCACTAATTCCTCCACCTTGCCGGGAGGCAGACGGCTTAAATTTGGCAGGCTCATCATTGTCACCTTACTTACAAAAGTAAGCAGGTTTCGTTTCGAAAAGGCAAAGCCTCCTCACTCACTCATCACTATTCTCCAACTCCGTGGAGGCAGACGCTTAAAATTTGGCAGGCTCATTCATTGCACCTTACTTACAAAATTAAGCAGGTTTCGTTTCGAAAGCAACCTCACTCACTCACTCTCATAATCTCACTTGCGTGGGCAGCGCTAAATGGCATGCCATTTTGCACTACTTACAAAGTAACGTCGTTCGAAAGAAGCTACTTCTACTATGCTGCGTGGAGCGAGGTATTTCAGCGATATGCACCTCTACAAATTGCTTTCGTTAAATTCCACTAACTATTCTACTGCCAGTGTTTTCATTAACCAAATTGTCATAACCCTACGTAAAGGTTAACAAAATATTTTTTTTTTAGGGTGGGGGTGAATGGGGGGGGGGAATAGAATTTTGAAACTCCTTGCACACCACGACTGGACCGATTTTTTACCTAAACTTCAGGGTGTGTGCGGGGACTGGCTGAGGTGTAAGGGGAAGGGTTTGGAGGGTGGACAGAAGAGAATAGTGGGGGGTATTGGGGGCGGACGGGGGGGTATTGGGGGGCGACGGAGGGGTGTTGGGGGTTATTTTCTCCACTGTCACATCCCCGATTACTGCTGTCCTAGCATCAACATTGCCAGAAGAGAACGCATCCGACACCCAAGTGCATCCGTTAAAGTAACAGCGAAACATGACAGATTTTTCTGTTGTTGTAATTATAATTACAGCAATCTTGATACATTATTGCTTTCTTACTAAAAGGTTATTTCAATACATCTCCGCTGCGAAGTGCGGGTATTTTGCTAGTATATCACAATAAAAACCAATTCTCTTGGACAAGAACAGGACGTCACTTTTGATGTGCCTGTGTATACTGCAATAAAGTACACAGGATCACGCAAGTCTGGTGTGCATGGCTTAGATTTGTCTACTGTAATGGGGTTTCTCGGTATGTGGGGCAACGGGAAAGCAACTTGTTTTGGCTTGGGGTTTTCAGGTGAGTGCTGCACAGGGAAGCCCATTGTGTTAGTTTTTGAGGTTCAGTGTGTGGGGCTGGGAAGCACATGTGTTGGCTATGGGGGGTTAAGTGTGTGGTGCACAGGGAAGCCATTGTGTTAGTTTAGGAGGTTTCATTTGTGGTGCTCAGAACGCACATCGGTGTTGGCTATAGGCTTCAGTGTGTGAGGCACAGGGAAGCATAGGCTTTGGCGGTAGGTGTGGTGCACAGGGAAGCACATGTGTTAGTTTGGGGGATGTGTGGTGGGCTGACATGGGATAGTCACATGAAGGGCGGGGAATCAGCTAGTCATCCTCTTGTCACAGCGGTGAAAGCTAGTTTCAAGAGGGCTACGGAGGCGGAGCTGTCCTGATGGGTGATCATCACATGAGGGCGGGGAATCCGCAGTCTATCCATTTTACAGCGGTGAAGCTAGTTTTCAAGAGGGCTACAGGAGGGGGGCTACTGTCCCCGACATGTGATCAGTCACATGAAGGGGCAGGAAATTCGCAGTCTCTCATGTTTACAGCGGACAGGAGTTTCAGGGAGTAATATGGAGGTGTTTTTATTGTGTAAAAAGCAGTCATGTGTATAGTTAAACAAGTAAAACGGCTACATTCAGAACTGTGTATATGTAACTTTGCAGGGAATCCATGGTGTTGTTTATGGGGTTTGTGTGAGGCACAGGGAAGCACATGTTGGTTTGGAGGTTTGTGGTGAGGCACAGGAAAGACATGGTGTTGGTTATGGAGGTTTGGTTGTGGGCACATGGTGTTGGTTATAGAGGTTTGTGTGTAGGGCCAGGAAAGCACATGGTGTTGGCTATGGATTTTTGTGTGGGCACAGGGAAGCATAGGTGTTGGTTAGGAGTTTTTGTGTTGGGGCACAGGGAAGCACATGAATGTTGGCTATGGGTTTGTGTGTGTGCACAGGGAAGCACATAGTGTTGGTTATGGTTTTGTGTGTGAGGCACAGGAAAGCACATGGTGTTGGTTATGGAGGTTTGTGTGTGGGTTCATGGAAGTACATTGTGTTGGTTATGGGGATTCTGTGTGTGACTTGGACCACTTTGTGTTGGTTATGGGGGTCGTGTGTGGGGCACAGGGAACCACATTGTGTTTGTTATGGGGGTTTTGTGTGGATATCGGAAGCACACCTGTTGGTTTATGGGGGATCATGGTGGGGCACAGGAACACATTGTGTTTTGTTATGGGGGTTTTGTGTGGATATCAGGGAAGCACACCGTGTTGGGTTTGGGACATTTGTGGGGCACAGGGAACCAATTGTGTTTGTTATGGGGGTTTTTGTGTGATATCCGGAAAGCACATGGTGTTGGATATGGGGGTTTGTGTGTGGGGCACTGGAAAACACAATGTTTGTAATGGAGTTGTGTGGGCACAGGGAAGCACATGGTGTTTGTTATGGGGGGTTCATGTGTGTAGTGATCAGGAAGAACATGTGTTGGTGTGTGGGGTTGGGTCATGAGGAAGCACATGGTGTGTGTGGGGACAGAAAAACCACATGGTGTTGGTATGGGGGTTCATGTGGTGGGGGCACAGGGAAGCACATGGTGTTATTGGGTTCATGTGTGGGGATTAGGAAGCAATCTGTAATGGGGTTTCAGGTATGTGTGCACAGGGAAGCACATTTTGGTTGTGTGGGGTTCATGTGTGTAGGGCTCAGGGAAGCACATGGTGTTGGAAATGGAGGTTCGTATGCTGGGCTCAGAAAGCACATGGGTTGGCTATGGGTAAGGTGTGTGTTTCATGGGGAAGAACTGGTGTTGGTTATGGGGGTTCATGTATTTGTGGGGAAATCAGAAGCAATAGGGTTTCCCTGAGCCACACACATTCCCCATAAACTAACACCATGTGCTTCCCTGTGCACCCACACCCTTAACCGCCAAAGCCATATGCTTCCCTGTGCCTCACACAACCTAAGCCCTAAAGCCACACCAGGCTTCTGAGCCCACAAATGACCCCTCCATAACTACACAATGTGCTTCCTGTGCACCACACACCTTACCCCCATAGCCAACACTATGTGCTTCCCAGCCCCACACGGAGACTCTAAAACTAACACAATGTGCTTCCCTGTGCAGCACTCACTGAACCCCCATAGCAACACTGTGCTTTCCCCGGGCCCCACTACCTGAACCCCATTACAGTAGACAATCTAAGCCATGCACACCAGACTTGCGTATCCTGTGTACTTTATTGCATTATACACAGGCACATCAAGTGACTGTCCTGCTTCTTTGTCCAAGAACGATTGTTTTTTTATTTATCTACTAGCAAAATACCCGCACTTCGCAGCGAGATGTATTGAAAACCTTTTTAGTAAGAAGCAATAATGATCAAGATGCTGTATTATAATTACAACAACAAAAATCTGTCATGTGTTCGCTGTTAATTTTAACGATGCACTTGGGTGTCGGATGAGCGTTCTCTTCTGGCAATGTTGATGCTAGGCACAGCATGTAATCGGGATGTGACAGTGGAGAAAAAACCCCCAACACCCCTCCCGTCCGCCCCCAATCCCCCCCCGTCCCCCCCATACCCCCCACTATTCCTCTCTCTGTCACCCTCCAAACCCTTGTCCCTTACACAAAAACCCAACAAAAAAAAAAAAAACAAACCGTTCTTACACAATACAAATAAAAACAAAACAAACAAACACAACAAATTACAAAACAAAAATACAACACACAACAAACAAAAACAAAAATACAAAACATACAACAACCACATACAACAAAATACACAATACAATCCCTTTACACACCATAAAACTACAATACAAAAACAAAAAACAACAACAACAATACATACACCACATACAAAACACAACACAACAACAATACATACACCCAAACAATACAAAACACATACAAAACACACCAACCCCTTACATACAACAACAACATACAGACCAACCAACACAAAAAAAAAACACAAAACAAACCTACAAACAAACAAACACTACACCAAAATATCAAAACATACATAATACAAACAACAAACACAAAAAAAATATCAAATCCCCTTACATACACAAAAAAAACAAATACCTACATACAAACACAACAAACACAAACAAACCCACTGACAAACAAACCAATACACCCCAAACAATACACAAACAACAACAATACATTACACACAAAAAAACACACGCAAACCACTTCACACAAACAACAACAAAACAACACAAAACACAAACAAAAAAAACACACAAAAACACACTCACAATACAAAACAACCCCCTTACAACATACAACATTACCAAAACACAACACACAACAAAACCCTTACAACACAACAAACAAAAAACAAACACACCCAACAACACACAATACCGAACAAACACAAAACAATCCCTTGACATCCCCTTACAAACACAAAAAACAAGAAAAACACAAAACACAAACACATACAACACACAAACACCCAACAAACAACACAAAAAAAAAAAAACCACAAAGCATCAAACACAACACAAAACCATCAAACAAACAAACAACAAAAAATTCCCTCTTAGCAACCCAACACACACCACTCAATACATACCAACAAACACCAACACCAATACACAAAACAAAAAATACAACAACAACCAACACACATACACAAACAACACACCAAAACAACACAAACAACAACAAGCACAAACATACCAAAAAAAACAACACAACAGACTAAATACAGACATACATATCTACCCCCTTCCCCTTACCACCCACAAAACAACAAAACACCACAACACATACAACAACAAAAAAACAATACAAACAAATCAATACAAAACAATACATATACACAATCACACACATACAGAACACAATTAACAACCAAACCACAATACACAAATACAAAACCAAACAAACATCCCTTACAAAAACAACAAAACCCCTTACAACAAAACAAAAACAACAAACAAAAAATTCACACAGCAAACAAAACATACCACCAAATACAACAACAAAAAAAACAAACAACCATACAAAAACCCAAAAAAACAAACACCTTAGCAAACACACAAATACAAACAAAATACACAAATATACAAAAAACAAAAAAAAACACTACATACACACAAAAAAACCAAAAAAACAATAACACAAACCAATATCCATACAAAAAAATACAACTAATACACAACAATACATAAAACAAACAAAATCCAACACAACAACCCATACCACAACAAAAATTACAAACACCCGAACAAACCTACAATACCACCAACCCCCTTAACATACAACAACAAAACACAAACAAACACAAATACAACAATACATACACACAACCAAACACATACACACCCCTACACACACACACCACACACACTACACAAACAATCCCTTCAAATTACAAACACAAACAAAACAACCAGCACAACAAAAACAACACCACCAAACAAAATCCTTAAACACACAAAACAACACAAAACTACAAAAAACAAACCAAACAACCTACAATTACACACATCACAACAACACACAAAAAACCCTACAACACAAAAAAATATACCAACAACAAAACAAAACAAACAACAAAACCAACACCAACAAACAAAAACACAAACAAACATAAACAACAAAAACAAACCAGCAAACAAAAATAACATACAAAACAAAACACAAAACAAAACTTCCCCTTACAAAACCACAACAGAAAACTAAAAAAAACAAAAACACAAAAAAAACACCACCATACAACCAACAAACCCACCAACAACACACAAAACAAAACAAACCTCTCAGCCAGTCCCCGCACCCACCCTGAAGTTTAGGTTAAAAATCGGGTCCACGTGGTGTGCAGGAGTTCAAATTCTATTTCCCCCCCCCCTTCACCCCCACCCTAAAAAAAAAATATTTGTTAACCTTTACTGGTAAAGGAGTATAGCATACAAAATTGGTTGAAATCGGACCAACCAGTCTGTGCAATGTCAGATACTCACACGTTCAGGTGGAATTTCGAAACGAACTGCTTACTTTTGTAAGTAAGGTGCAATGAATGAGCCTGCCAAATTTAAGCCGTCTGCCTCCACGGCAGGTTGGAGATTAGTGATGAGTGAGTTGAGGGCTTTGCCTTTCGAAACGAAACCTGCTTAACTTTTTGTAAGTAAGGTGCAATGAATGAGCCTGCCAATATTTAAGCCGTCTGCCTCCACGGCAAGTTTAGAATTAGTGATGAGTGAGTGAGTGAGGGCTTGCCTTTCGAAACAAACCTGCTTAATTTTTGTAAGTAGGTGCAATGACATGAGCCCTGCCAAATTGTAAGCCGTTCTGCCTCCACGGCAAGTTGGAGAATTAGTGATGAGTGGAGTGAGGGCTTTGCCTTTTCGAACGAAACCTGCTTAGCTTTTTAAGTAAGGTGCAATGAATGAGCCTGCCAAATTTAATGCCGTCTGCCTCCACGGCATTGGAGAATTAGTGATGAGTGAGTGAGGGCTTTGCCTTTCGAAACGAAACTTGCTTAACTTTGTAAGTAAGGTGCAATGAATGAGCCCCAAATTTTAAGCCGTTCCTGCCTCCCGGCAAGTTGGAGAATTAGTGATGAGTGAGTGAGTGAGGGCTTTGCCTTTTCGAAACGAAACCTTCTTACTTTTGTAAGTAAGGTGCAATGAATGAGCCTGCCAAATTTAAGCCAGTCTCGCCTCCACAGCAAGTTGGAGAATTAGTGATGAGTGAGTGAGTGAGTGAGGCTTTGCCTTTTCGAAACGAAACCTGCTAACTTTTGTAAGTAAGGTGCAATGAATGAGCAATGAATGACTTTTTAATTAGTAGATTATGCACATTTATTCTGGTGTTTGTGTGTTTTTTTATCCTCTAGTGTCACCTAGGAGATGGTACCTCTCCTGGGTCTATATAAGGTTTTTTTTATTGATTCATTGTTAAAATTTTTCGAAGAGGTACCTAATAGTACCGAAAACGCACCTTGATGGCCAGTGTATAATGCAATAAAGTCACAGGATCAGCAAGTCTGTGTGCATGGCTTAGATTTTCTTCTGTACTGTTACTGTTTTGCCTCTTGTGCCATTTGGCACCCAGCGTTTTATCCATGATGGATTGAACCTAGCTGTGCAGAAATTTTCTTTTAGTTTTGAAACCCCATTACAAACACAATGCGTAAACCTGCCCACACTACTAACCCCCAATGTCAATACCATGTGCTTCCCTGTGCACCACACACCATAACCCCCATAACCACACAATGTGCGTCCCCCTGCCCCACATACCTTAAACCCCAATTACAAAACGCCATACTCTAAACTGTGCCCCACATCCTAAACCTCCATAGCCAACAGACTGTGCTTCCTGCGCCCCGTACCTGAACCCCCTAGCCAAGACCGTGCACTCCCTTGCCCCCATGCCCTGAAACCCTTTACCAACATATGTGCTTCCCTGATCCCACACACGAACCACCATAACCAACGCCATGTGCTTCCCTGAGCCCCAAATACTCGGTCGTGCAGAGACTATGCGCTTCCCTGCCCTGTAGCTGAGAGTGCTCTTTCCTTCCGCCCGTAGCCGACATGCGGGCTTTCTTGCGGGCCCCCCCGAAAAGCCGAGACACGGACTTTCCTGCAGCCGCGGCGCTGCCCATATCTACTTAACCCTTCAGTGCCAGCAGAATTCACCACTTTGCGTGTGCTAAATGCCAGAAGAATTTTCCAGGATTTTAGACATTTTGTTCAGTCAAAGTTTACGTAGGAAACTTTGCCAGTGAATAGGGATATTATGATGTTTCTATCTGAATAAGAAACCAACTTCACCTGCGAATAAGAAACTATCTGAATAAAAAACCTACGGGTTTATTCAATAAACGTTCTTATCGTTTAAAATGGTGCTAATTTTGCCCCAACCAATCAGATGTTAGCTTTCAAATGTTATATAAGATCTGATTGATTGGGGCAAAATTAGCCCATTTTTAACGATAACTTTTATGAATCTCCCTCCAAATAAGAAGCCAACTTCAGAAAGCAGAAAGGGAAAGCTGTTTTTTGTCTTGTTAGGGCTAGGCCACACTGCTGCGTTTTTTTTTTCAAATCATTGGAATCGCAGCAAACGCACCGAAACCACCGCGTTTTCGGGTGCGATGTGCTTGCAATTTGCGTTCTGCATTTTAAATCGCAATCGCATGCATTTTCCAAATCTTAGTGAAAAAACTGCAGTGCAACGCAACGAATCGCACATGAAATCAAGCAATGTTCACAAAAATCTAAAATAATATCCTGGTTCACAAAAGCTTTTCAAATATAGTCTCAAAAACTTGTGCAAAAAAAAAAGGGAACATTTCGTTGTGAAATCGGGTCTCTTACTGTACAGTATAATTTACATTGAATTTCCACAGCAATCACTTGCAGTCTTTTCAGTAATTCCTTTAAGATGCACTTTCTTCATCCCCTACTGCGCTTGATATAACAATAATAGCAAGTTAAAGGAGTTTAAAAGATTTTTGTATGACTACAAATAAGTACCATACCGTAATTAAAATGAAACAATCTGGCAATATTTGTTTTTGTTATATGCTTAGAAAATGCTAATGGGAAACATTGCATTTTCTGATCACTACACAGAATGTGGTTAAATAATCTGTAACATGGAGGTTCGTATGCTGGGCTCAAGAACACATGGTGTTGGCTATGGGGGTAAGTGTGTGTTTTCATGGGAAGAACATGGTGTTGGTATGGGGTTCATGTATGTGTGGGGAAATCAGGAAAGCAATAGGGTTTCCCTAGAGCCCCCACACATTCCCCCATAACTAACACCATGTGCTTCCCTGTGCACCACACCTATAACCCCAAAGCCATATGCTTCCCTGTGCCTCAAAACCTGAAACCCTATAGCCACACCATTTGCTCTGAGCACCACAAATGACCTCCATAACTAACACAATGTGCTTCCCTGTGCACACACACCTTAACCCCCATAGCCAACACTATGTGCTCCAGCCCCACACGTGAACCTCTAAAACTAACACAATGTGCCTTCCCTGTGCAGCACTCACCTGAAACCCCATAGCCAACAATGTGCTTTCCCCGTCCCCACATACCTGAAACCCCATTACAGTAGACAATCTAAGCCATGCACACCAGACTTGTGCGTGATCCTGGTATTTATTGCATTATACACAGGCACATCAAAGTGACTGTCCTGCTTCTTGTCCAGAGATTGTTTTTTTATTGTATATACTAGCAATAACCCGCACTTCGCAGCGGAGATGTATTGAAATAACCTTTTTAGTAAGAAACAATAATGTCACGATTGCTGTAATTATAATTACAACAACAAAAAATCTGTCATGTTTCCTGTAATTTTAACGGATGCACTTGGGTGTTCGGATGAGCGTTCTCTTCTGGCAATGTTGATGCTAGGACGCATTTAATCGGGGATGTGACGTGGAGAAAATAACCCCACCCCCCTCCCCGTCCGCCCCCATACCCCCCCCCGTCCCCCCCATCCCCCCACTATCCTCTCGTCCACCCCCACACCCTTCCCTTACACCTCACAGCACCATTCCCCGCACACACCCTAAAGTTTTAGGTAAAAAATCGGTCCAGTCGTTGGTGTGCAGGAGTTCAAAATTCTATTCCCTTCCCCCCCCCCCATTCACCCCCACCCTAAAAAAAAAATATTTGTTAACCTTTTATTAACGGAAAGGAGTATATGCATCACAAATTTGGTTGAAATCGACCAACCAGTCTGTGCGCATGTCAGATACTCCCCGTTACAGGTGGAATTTCGAAACGAAACCTGCTTAACTTTTGTAAGTAAGGTGCAATGAATGAGCCTGCCAAATTTAAGCCGTCTGCCTCCACGGCAAGTTGGAGAATTAGTGATGAGTGAGTGAGTGAGGGCTTTGCCTTTTCGAAACGAAACCTCTAATTTTTGTAATTAAGGTGCAATGAATGAGCTGCCAAATTTAAGCCGTCTGCCTCCACGGCAAGTTGGAGAATTAGTGATGAGTGAGTGAGGGCTTTGCCTTTTCGAAACAAACCTGCTTAGCGTTTTGTAAGTAAGGTGCATGAATGAGCCTGCCAAATTTAAGCCGTCTGCCTCCACGGCAAGTTGGAAATTAGTGATGAGTGAGTGGGGCTTTGCCTTTTCGAAACGAAACTTGCTTAACTTTTGTAAGTAAGGTGCAATGAATGAGCCTGCCAAATTTAGCCGTCTGCCTCCACGGCAAGTTGGAGAATACTGATAGTGAGTGAGTGAGGGCTTTGCTTTCGAAACGAAACCTGCTTAACTTTTGTAAGTAAGTGTCAATGAAATGACAATGAATGCGCCTTTTATTAGTATAAGATTATGCACATTTATTCTTGTGTTGTGTTTTTTATCCTCTAGGTGTCACCTAAGATGTACCTCCTGGGTCTATATAAGGTTCTTTTTTATTGATTCATTGTTAAAATTTTGTCTGAAGAAGGTACACTATAGTACCGAAACGTCACTTTGATGTGCCTGTGTATAATGCAATAAGTACACAGGATCACGCAGTCTGGTGTGCATGGCTTAGATTTGTCTTCTTGTACTGTTGACGTTTTGCCTCAGTCTGCCATTTGGGCACCCAGCGTTTTATACATTGATTGGATTGAACTAGGCTGTGCAGGATTACTTTTCTTTATGTTTATGAAACCCCCCATTACAAACACAATGCGCTAACTGTGCCCCACACTACAAACCCCATAGTCAATACCATGTGCTTCCCTGTGCACCACCACCTAAACCCCCATAACCACACAATGTGCGTCCCCTGCCCCACATACCTGAAACCCAATTACAAACGCCATACTCTAAACTGTGCCCCACACTCCTAAACCCTCCATAGCCAAGACTGTGCTTCCCTGCGCCCTTGTACCTGAACCCCGTAGCCAAGACCGTGCACTTCCTTGCCCCCCATGCCCATGAAACCCTTTACCAACATATGTGCTTCCTGATCCCCACACACGAACCACCATAACCAACGCCATGTTGCTTCCCTGAGCCCAAATACTCGGTTCGTTGCAGATACTATGCGCTCCCTCCCCTGTAGCTGAGATGTGTCTGCCCATAATCTACTTAACCCTTCATTCAGTGCCAGCAGAATTCACCACTTGCGTGTGCTAAATGCCAGAAGAATTTTCGGATTTTAGACATTTTGTTCAGTCAAGTTTACAGTAGAAACTTTGCATTGAATAGGGATATTATAGATGTTTCATCTGAAGAAACCAACTTCACAGCCTGCGAATAAGAAACTATCTGAATAAAAACCTACGGGGTTATTCAATAAACGTTCTTATCGTTTAAAATGGTGCTAATTTTTGCCCCAACCAATCAGATGTTAGCTTTCAATGTTATATAAGATCTGATTGATTGGGGCAAAATTAGCACCATTTTTAACATAAGAACTTTTATTGAATCTCCCTCCAAATAAGAAGCCAACTTCAGAAAGCAGGAAAGGGAAAGCTGTTTTTTTCTTGTTAGGCTAGGCCACACTGCTGCGTTTTTTTTCAAATCATTGGAATCGCAGCAACGCACCGAAAACACGCGTTTTCGGGTGCGATGTGCTTGCATTTGTTTCTGCATTTTAAATCGCAATCGCATGCATTTTCCAATACTTATTGAAAAACTGCATGTGCAAACGCAACGAAATCGCACATGAATCAAGCAATGTTCACAAAAATCTAAAATAAAATATCCTGGTTCACAAAAGCTTTTTCAAAATATTAGTCTCAAAACTGTGGCAAAAAAAAAGGACATTTCGTGTAATTCGGGTCTCTTCTTAGTACAGTATAATTTACATTGAATTTCCACAGCAATCACTTCAGTCTTTTCAGTAATTTTCCTTTAAGATGCACTTTCTTCATCCCACTAATGCTGCTTGATAATAACAATAATAGCAAGTTAAAGGAGTTTAAATTTTTTGTATGACTACAAATAAGTACCATTACCGTATATATAAAATGAAACAATCTGGCCATTTTGTTTTTGTTATATGCTTAGAAAATAGCTAATGGGACATTGCATATTCTGATCACTACACAGAATGTGGTTAATAATCTGTAACATGGGGTTCGTATGCTGGGCTCAGAGAAGCACATGGTGTTGGCTATGGGGTAAGGTGTGTGTTTCATGGGGAAGACATGGTGTTGGTTATGGGGGTTCATGTATGTGTGGGAATCAGGAAAGCAATAGGGTTTCCCTGAGCCCACACACCATTCCCCATAACTAACACCATGTGCTTCCCTGTGCACCACACCTTAACCGCCAAAGCCATATGCTTCCCTGTGCCTCACACACCTGAAACCCTATAGCCAACACCATGTGCTTCTGAGCACCACAAATGAACCTCCATAACTAACACAATGTGCTTCCCTGTGCAACACACACCTTAACCCCCATAGCCAACACTATGTGCTTCCCAGCCCCACACGTGAACCTCTAAAACTAACACAATGTGCTTCCCTGTGCAGCACTCACCTGAAACCCCATAGCCAACAATGTGCTTTCCCCGTGCCCCACATACCTGAAACCCCATTACAGTAGACAAATCTAAGCCATGCACACCAGACTTGCGTGATCCTGTGTATTTATTGCATTATACACAGGCACATCAAAGTGACTGTCCTGCTTCTTGTCCAAGATGATTTTTTATTGTATATACTAGCAAAATACCCGCACTTCGCAGCGGAGATGTATTGAAATACCTTTTTAGTAAGAAAGCAATAATGTATCCAGATTGCTGTAATTATAATTACACAACAGAAAAATCTGTCATGTTTCGCTGTTAATTTTAACGGATGCCTTGGGTGTTCGGATGAGCGTTCTCTTCTGGCAATGTTGATGCTAGGACAGCATGTAATCGGGGTGTGACGTGGAGAAAATAACCCCAACACACCCCTTCCCGTCCGCCCCAATACCCCCCACTATTCCCTCTGTCCACCCTCCAAACCCTTCCCCTTACACCTCAGCCCGTCCCCCCACACCCTGAAGTTTAGGTAAAAATCGGTCCAGCCGTTGGTGTGCAGGAGTTCAAAATTCTATTCCCCCCCCCCCATCACACCCCACCCTAAAAAAAAAATATTCGTTAACCTTTACTGGTAAAGGAGTATATGCATACAAATTTTTGGTTGAAATCGGACCAACCAGTCTGTGCAATGTCAGATACTCACCGTTACAGTGGCAAGGGCCAGATACTCCACGTTAAGTGGAATTTCGAAACAAACCTGCTTAACTTTTGTAGTAAGGTGCAATGAATGACCTGCCAAATTTTAATCCGTCTGCCTCCACGGCAAGTTGGAAATTAGTGTGAGTGAGTGAGTGAGGGCTTTGCCTTTTCGAAACGAACCTGCTTAGCTTTTGTAAGTAAGGTGCAATGAATGAGCCTGCCAAATTAAGCCGTCTGCCCCCGGCAGTTGGAGAATTAGTGATGAGTGAGTGAGTGAGGGCTTTGCCTTTTTCGAGAAACGAAACCTGCTTAACTTTGTAAGTAAGGTGCAAAATGGCCTGCCAATTTAAGCCGTCTGCCTCACGGCAAGTTGGAGAATTGTGATGAGTGAGTGAGTGAGTGAGTAAGGGCTTTGCCTTTTTCGAAACGAAAACCTGCTTAACTTTTGTAGTTAAGGTGCATGAATGAGCCTGCCAAATTTAAGCCGTCTGCCTCCACGGCAAGTTGGAGAATTAGTGATGAGTGAGGGCTTTGCCTTTTATTAGTATAGATTATGCACATTTATTCTGGTGTTGTGTGTTTTTTATCCTCTAGGTGTCACCTAAGATGTACCTCCTGGGTCTATATAAGGTTCTTTTTTATTGATTCATTGTTAAAATTTTGTCTGAGAAGGTACACTATAGTACCGAAACGTCCATTTTGATGTGCCTGTGTATAATGCAATAAAGTACACAGGATCACGCAAGGTCTGGTGTGCATGGTTGATTTGTCTTCTGTACTGTTGACTGTTTGCCTCAGTCTGCCATTTGGCACCCAGCGTTTTATACATGATGTGGCTTGAACTAGGCTTGTGCAGGATTACTTTTCTTTTATGTTATAAAACCCCATTACAAACACAATGCGCTAACCTGCCCCACACTACTGAAACCCCCTAACCACACAAATGTGCGTCCCCTGCCCCCACTACCTGAAACCCAATTACAATGCCATACTTAAACTGTGCCCACACTCCCAAACCTCCATAGCCAAGACTGTGCTTCCTGCGCCCCGTGTACCTGAACCCCCGTAGCCAAGACGTGCACTCCTTGCCCCCATGCCCCTGAAACCCTTTAACCACATATTGGCTTCCTGATCCCCACACCACGAACCACCATAACCAACGCCATGTGCTTCCCTGAGCCCCAATACTCGGTTTTGTTGCAGAGACTATGCGCTTCCCTGCCCTGTAGCTGAATGTGCTCTTTCTTCCTTCCCCCCGTTAGCCGACATGGGCTTTCGTGCGCCCCCCCCGAAAAGCCGAGACACGGACTTTCCTGCAGCCGCAGCGCTGCCCATATCTACTTAACCCTTTCAGTGCCAGCGAATTCACCACTTTGCGTGTTGCTAAATGCCAGAAGATTTTCAGGATTTAGACATCTTGTTCAGTCAAGTTTTACAGTAGGAAACTTTGCAGTGAATAGGGATATTATAATGTTTCTATCTGAATAAGAAACCAACTCAGCCTGCGAATAAGAAACTATCTGAATATAAAACCTACGGGGTTATTCAATAAACGTTCTTATCGTTTAAAAATGGTGCTAATTTGCCCAAACCAATCAGATGTTAGCTTTCAAATGTTAAATAAGATCTGATTGATTGGGGCAAAATTAGCACCATTTTTAACGATAAGAACTTTTATTGAATCTCCCTCTAATTAAGAAGCCAACTTCAGAAGCAGAAAGGGAGCTGTTTTTTGTCTTGTTAGGGCTAGGCCACAATGCTGCCGTTTTTTTTTTCAAATCATTGGAATCGCAGCAACGCACCGAAAACACGCGTTTTCGGGTGCGATGTGCTTGCAATTTGCGTCTGCATTTTAATCGCAATCGCATGCATTTTCCAATACTTAATGAAAAATGCATGTGCAAACGCACGAAATCGCACATGAAATCAAGCAATGTTCACAAAATCTAAAATAAAATATCCTGGTTCACAAAGCTTTTTCAAAATATTAGTCTCAAAAACTGTGGCAAAAAAAAAGGACATTCGTGTGAAATTCGGTGTCTCTTACTTTAGCGTATAATTTACATTGAATTTCCACAGCAATCACTTGCAGTCTTTTTCAGTAATTTCCTTTAAGATGCACTTTTCATTCTCATCCCCTAATGCTGCTTGATAATACAATAATAGCAAGTTAAAGGAGTTTAAAGATTTTTGTATGATACAAATAAGTACCATTACCGTAATAGTAAATGAAACAATCTGGCATATTTGTTTTTGTTTTTATATGCTTAGAAAATAGCTAATGGGAAACATTGCATATTTCTGTATCACTACACAGAATGTGGTTAAATAATCTGTAACATTCCTAAGTCTTTATTAGTCCAGTACATTTCTAGGTCTCTTTGATGTTGTAACTGCTTGTAATCATCATACATAAATAATCCATTTCTAAACAAAGACAACTGTCAGACAATGGTTCATACAGATACTGGGATTGAAACATCCTCCATCCACAGCAAATTTTCTTCTCCCTGTGTGAACAGTTCTTACCTTTAGCACCTTACGAGGAAATAATGGGGGGGAAACTCCCTTTAACTCCTTACATAACCCAAGAGATTTTCTTCTAATGAAATATATATCTTCCTGGATCTGAAGGAATGTGTGGTAAGTAGAATGTGGCTTCCTTTTCATCAGGAGACACCATCCCTATATTTATAAGCAGTTAAAATAAGGGCCATTTCCTACTTGTATAATGTCAAATTTTCCTGTGCATTTTAACCGCAAACCAGGAAGTGAGAGATACATGCACAGTACAGTTGTACTCCATTTCAATGAAACTATGGAAACGAATCAGCTAGAAATTATTGTTTAGTTGTGGGGGTGGGACTTTCCTATGTTTAATTTATTTTCGGGGCTGACTTTTTTGATGGTCAATTTGGTTTTTTGACTTTTTTGTGACCTGTAATGGCTCCCAGAATGTAAAATAGGTAGTCCGTTAAAACGAATATGGGACCTGGCCCCTGACAGTATTTCATTTCCCACAAAGAAAATGTAAAGGGTTAGATTTTTTTTTTACCTTTAGTTGCCGCATTAAGGGTACGGCCACACTGACATCCCCCAATTGCCCCCGGAAAATGCGTAATGGTGCGCAATCGGAGCACAAGCGTCCAAGTACAATCGCATTTGCAATCAATTTTTTTTTTTTTTTAAGAATTACCTTTTTAGGTAGATTTGATATGTTTTCCTTAGATTGTAGCTCCTTCGGGGCCGGGTCTGATGTAATGTATACATCTAAATGTAAAGCGCTACGGAAGATGTTGTTGCTATATAAACTCCACATCAAATGATTGAAAAAGGGAGATCTTCAGGCATAAGCAATCGTAAAATCTAGTGTTGTAATGCTTATTTAAAACAGTTAATTTAGATGTAAGCAAATAAGTTGGATCATTTAAAGTGGACAAGTTGTTAATTGTTTGATATATGCAGTCCCAATGGAATTATTAATGCAGGCCCCCTTTTAGTATGCAAAGTATTTACAGCTCTCGCTTGTTTCAACATGTTTGCCTGCAAATCATGGTCATCATTTACAACATGATAATCGCCTATCACACTGCTGTACATTTTCAAGTAGGTTTTGTTTTATGTAGGATTATGAAGACCTTTCCTTACTTGACACAATCATTAACCCTTATGCAGGTTCTGTGGTCATATTCACAGCAACTCAGCTATGAATAATAGTTCTTTCTGGTAATATACATTGTAGTTCTTGGTTACTATGTGCTTGGGGAGAATAATTTCCATCTTTATTTTTTTTTTTTTTTTTCTTTCTAGGTTTAAAAAATCAAACTCATCAATATAATCACAGTAAAATACCCCCCCCCTCCCTCCCCCTTGGTTCTGACCCGCTTCTTGCAGAGTGCATCTTCTTCCATTTAAACAAGTCTTGGATTTTAGAGTATGCATAGTCGGACTGGGACAAAGTCAGAATTTGGAGCTCTGGTTTTGGGGATCTAGGGCAAACTTGGGTTGGTTGGTGTGAAAAATTGCCTGCTCGCCGAACCTACAGTAGAAGCGATGGGGAGAGGTTGTGTCGCCAGCAGAACTTGCATTTGTTTAAAAATTATTTTTCCTTTTTTTTGGGATTCCAATAATCTACCAGAAAACTGTTATATAGGCTAAATCTGAAGATGTAGGACACTAAACCTGTCCTTTCCACCTACTCTCCAATCTTTCTGACTTGTTATGGGCGTTGCACATTCTCAGAGGAAGCATCTAAAGTAATAGCATCATTCATTGGCTGTGATTTCAACTGTAAAGTTTTGCTAAAGGGAAGAAGCGAAACAGGGTAACTGAACAAAATGCAAAAACATTTCCAGGTCGTCTGTATCTTTCAGTTTGGGGGTAATCACCCACATTTTTTCATTTGAGGGTGACTTGCTTTCGGGGGGAAAAGAACACATGAAATTTGCGCAACACACCCCTTAACCCTTTATAGTAAGTGGGAGGGTAAAAATCCAAGTAAATGATCAGATGTGGCCTGTAAATCTAAAGGAAAATCAACATAACCATGGTTGGGTACCCAATTTCTTCTACAATTAATTCCTGTTTTCATGGCCGTCTGGGAATCCTGACCTTTTCTCTTCTGCATATTTATAGGTGCTGGGCAACCTTATGATGCAATTTCAGTATACCCCTTTACTATAGTTCTACTATTGAATCATTCATTGGTCAGGAGTGCAAGGGATCTGCGTCATTGAACCCAGTCCCAGTTGATTTGCCCCAATTTCATTTGCTTGTGAACCGAAATTTACCTCCAATCACCTGGCCATTTCTGCTGTGTACCATGTAATGTAAACACATTCCTTGTAATATTTTACATTCAACAGCTTTAATTACTGTACTGAGAACCAGTTGAAATATGACCATAAGCTTGGCAAGGCATCTATAGAAAAGAAATTCTGAATTTGGCCAATGCATACACTGTGCCGTGCTTTTAATGGCATTGGATATCTATTTACTACTTTGGATGGTTCAAATGTAACCTGAACTAATAATCTGTATCTTATGTTTGGAGCTGTTTTTTTAACGTAATTCATTTTTTTTAAGGTTGCTTTAAATATTTTCAGTAAATCAGTGACAACCCTGGAACCCAATATTTACACTGTATATTATGGGTTTAGTGCTGTAGTTTGGGTGAAATATCCAACATTGTTGTAATAAGAACGCAGTGAAAGTATTGGAGAAGCTGTGAGATCTGCTATTGCAACTAACTGCTCCTACCAGGGTAGGTTAGTCAGCCATTAAAGCATTAACAGTTTTTGGCTCTTTATTAAACTAGTTCTTTGTATATGGCATTAGAACCTCAAACTGCCGTATGTGAAAATCATTAAACTGTATATGCTATATAAGCTCACCATTTGTTCCATGAGGCAACCCACATTATGTTATTTTATCTTATAAATCTTTTGTTGTTAGCAGAACTCCAGGTCCTTCAAACAAGAATAGAGAGGCATAGAGCGCTGGCACTTCTGAGGGAGTATTGTCTCACAGTTCTCAAGCCCACTACAATAAGGTGTTCTTTCAGGTGGGCGATCTGCAAGGCCCCAGTTCACTTCCCCTCCCACAGCCAGCACCCTTTGATGTTGTGATTATTCTCTCACAGGACAGGCTCCTCTAATCTCACAAGCTGCGTTTAGATTTTGATAGGTCAACGTCTACTAAATGGAAGAAATATTTTGTTAGTTAAATTAATTTCCTTTTTCTTGTACAAACGTATAGCTCAAAAATAGAGAGATGGATGTTGAGAAGATTTAGAAAATCAGACTAATTACAGTCTAGCCCCACTTACGTGTTTTTTTGCGCCATTTGGCGCTCGTGATTGGGTAATGCTGATTTCGTTATAATGGAAATCGTGGGGATTTGAAATCCAGTGAGTTTACTGCACAATCGTTCGCATTTTGGTAACGCATTCGTCCCCATACTTTGCGTTAACACATGCGTTCCATAACGAAAATGGCGAAATCGCATGCGCAACGAAAAGCGCACAAGAATCGAACTTAGTGAGTTTGTAGATCGAGCCAATGCCCTGAGGTCAAACACTTTTTTTCAATAACTCTGTCCAGTAACCAAGATGGGCTTGGTAAAAATGAGTTTCTTAAGGTGGGTACACACTATACAATCCTTCCTCCTACCTTTCCGTTTCGATCTTTTTGACCACGGTCTGTCGGCCAGGAGGAATGGACCTGTCCGGTACCATGTCGACAGTTAGGCACGACCAATCGTTGGTCCATAGAGGACCGCATGCAATCGTTGGGATTTTCGACCTTCCCGATCGTTGCTTCTCCGATTTAGACTAACATGGTAAGAGGTACGATCAAGGATGCCAAAATACGCCATGCAATAAATTCAAGCCCCGACCGAACAAACCTGAAATGTCGGTTGGCCAAATTATCGTATCCTTGTACCTAGCTTTCTAGGCTTTAGAGATAACCATTGGAGTAAGAGCTGGCGCTTTATTGTTTTCTCTACATTTTCATACAGAAAATAATTTACGACAGTTTGGCACATTTCACTATAATGTTTACAAACCCATAATATAAACAAAGGTTGTGCTACATGACACTAACAGGGAGCTTCATACAAGTTCTTATCGTTTAAAATGTGGCTACTTTTGGCCCCAACCAATCAAAACCTGATAACAACATTTGAAAAGCTAACAGCTGATTGGTTGTGTCAAAACTACCACCATTTTATAAGAACTTTATTTGAGTACCCTGTAATTGGTTATATGATCATTTTATTAAATACATGTGACCTGTACAATACTAATACTATAAAATTTGTGAGAATAGGCTGTGCCACAGTGTAACAGGTTGAAAGGCACAAGCTATTATATGGTAGATTTACCGTTGTGTGTAAGTGCTGTGGCATAAAGTCAATAATGCACGGCCACCTGCAATGCCATCGCCCACAGATGTGCACTTTGTGCCCTTGAGCATTCCTTTTTTCGTTACATATCGGAAAACGGCATGCGATATTGCGATTTAAAATGCGGAACGAAATCACAATCGCACCCCCCAAAATCCGACAAGTGGTGCCTATCCTAACGTAGGTGATTTTTACAATGAACTGCAGTGTTGCAGATTTGTGTGCCTATTTTTGTTTTGGTCGCATTTGCATTGGCAGTGTTTTTGTTTCATTGTGTACAAATGTTCGCATGGTAGAATTTTTTCGCAAAGAATTGAGGGGTAAACCAGAAACACATCGTGTGCATTTGTCTGCTATCTGCCCTTTTCCTTGAGTATACCAAAGTCCGCCTTATTGTCGAATCGCACTTACACACGCCATGCATAGTCCCAACGCACAAGTGAACATAGCCCTTATGTAGACTTAAATCAAAGTGTAAATGGACCGGCATGGACACAACTAGTCCAAAAGTCCTCAAGCGATCTGTGAACAATGGATCACATAGGATCGAAACATAATACACAAAGCAGTAACTGGTTCCGGGGGACATTGGTGGGACCTTAATGTTTTTTGGTGAGGGTCAAAAAGCTTTCCAGTACATTGGATTGTAAAAAAAACTATATTGATATGGACAAATTACTCACAAGGCTAGTGGACCATAGTCATTCATGCTTTATTAGTGATCACTTTTAACAGCCCATCGTTATGCTAGCTGGTATCACTGGACTGAACAATTTAACTTTCCTTTTCACAATTATATTCTAAAGGGCCCGTTTCTTCCCCTGACAAACTTTTTCAGCTCAACGGGACCCCCCACCCTACTTTTAAAATACTTCTGTTCCTGAAAGAAATATTTGTCTGAATCTGCTGTTCCCTCCCATTCTCCAGGTGCTAGCTTCCAATCACCACTGTTGACGGGTTGAACATGCTCTTTATATGCAAATAATCGTGAAAGGGGCTGAAAGAAATGTAACACAGGTGATCCAATAGATAATTCGGGTAGTCATTTAAATAGGTGAGCATAAAGTCAAATTCAGACATGGCAGCATATTTATAAACCCCACTGTAATGGGCCATATTTATAAAAGCTAGCAATCGGTGCCTTTAATGATCATTATGCATTTAATAGATTATGATCACCTCATAGTATCCCTGCCAATGGTATTCAACCAGGGTTACAAGAAATTCGCCATAATGTGCAGTCGGGTTTTGTAACAGTTAAGTGGCCGCGGGTCCATACATGACAAAAACCCGCGACATCACATTACATCTTCCCCATAAAAAAATCACATATCATCATAGATGCATAGATAGATAGATAGATAGATATGATAGGGAGGGAAGGACTATAATGATAGACAGACACATAGACGGTATTAGATAGAAGATCACACAGATATGAGATAACGATAGGGATATAGACAGGAAAGAAATAAAATAGATAAATGAATAAGATAGACAGATTGGAGATAGACTGAACAGACAGATATGGATATAGATCGAAAGATTAGATAGATTGTCGACAGACAGACAGGATACAGACAAATAATGGATAGAGATAGACAGACAGACAGGAGATAGCAGACAGAACAGATATGAAGATGATGATAGTGATAGATTAGTAGATCAGATAGATCGATAGATCGCTAGATATATAGACCAGGATACGACAGACGGAGACCGACCTGGAGATAGCAGACAGATATGGAGATAGATAGATAGATAGATAGTTTTAGATAGGCATAGAGAGAGAGAAGATTAATAGTTAGGTAGAAGTGATGACATCTCTGCACTAGGGGCATTAGGTGGTCCTCTGTGCTGATCTACTGCCACATCTCTCCCTGGGGGGCGGGGTTATAGCTCCCACCCACCCCTCCTCACTTACCTGCAGTCCTCCCAGCCGTTGTCCCTGTGCCACAGCCCGTGTGGGTTCCATGTGTCAGTGGGCATGACTCCCGTCTGTAGCCTTACAGGGATGACCTGTTCTGTGTCCCGTTGACTTTGTTACTTATCTTCGCAACATTGTAGCCCGAGGGCCCCCGATCGTATATCCAGTCCCCGGTACCATCATCAATCGCTAACCGTGGGGTCCGTGTTCCCTATGGCTATCAGTGTATGTGAACCCCCAGTCCATGACCTCGTGATCCAGGCCAGCCCGGGGATCGTGTCTTCCACCAGTACTGGGCCATGAAATCCTCTGTCCCTTGCCTGCCCGGGTTCCTTATCCCCTACACGGTTTCCCATGTGAGTTCGGTCCCCCCGGGCAGGTCCCGTACAGCCACCTGGGTCCCCCAGTCCGTCCAACTGACGGTGAGATGCAGCTGAAATACGACTCGCCACACCTCCTGGTTGTGCCCTTTGTCCTGAGTTGAGGTGACCTACCGGCAGATGGACCAGTGACCAGAACCTACCGCTTGTAGTGGAGACTGTGGGGGGCCTCAGTGCCCCCATAGAATAACAAGGTACCGGGCTTCTCCTATGACCTGCCAAGAGACCTGCCGTGTGACGTCCTGATAGGACAGGGGAGTTCCCCAGTAACGGGCAACCTCCTCATGTCTACCCGACCCCAATGCAACCCATGGACTGTCACAATGTTCACCGTTCGTGGGTTCCGGTACAGCACACTGGGCCCCATAACTCGCCCACAGGGACTTGTGCCATGAGGGTGCAAGTCAGTGATAGCCCGGGTGTCCAGGCAGGAGACTTCCACTGCCTCCAGATCAAGGGGCGGCGGACAATAACCCCCCAGTCCCAGCTCTGTGCTATGATGATTGATGGAGGTGGATCCTTTCGGCTCACACCCTCACCCTCAGACATGTTGGCGCCGAGGACCTGGAGTCCCGACATGGCGACCTCTATCTTAACGTGACCGGTCACCCCGAGCCGAGCACATCGGGTGTAGCTCATCAGCAACCGCTCCGCACCGACGATCAGAACCTGCCCCTTGCATCCTTCCCCCAGAGGGACCCTGGTCGGACTGAGGGTTGCCTCCCAGCCCCCGAGCAGTGAATCGGGCGGAGCGCAATCTTGTTGCATTTGGAAATGCGGGTCCAAGACCCCCGAAGGCGCCTCCTCCGACCCCGTCGCTTTGTGATTGTGGTGAAACCATGAACCACTGGCCCCACTGGTCAACTCGCACTCTCCTACTTCCGGACTCCAACTGCTGAGGGTTCAGTCCCGACCCCTGTCCGACCACGGTCCGGCCTGACCATCTCGTATAAGTGATGGGGACAAAACCTAGAAGAAGGTCCGGATCATAGAGTCATTGATGGGCTGAGAACGGGCGACTGTATCTCTCACAGACACCGAGAGCAGCTCCATCCGTGGCCACGATGGTTTCACCTTTAGCCCCGAACAGCTGCACTCCGGGCTGGTGATTTACCAACATGGATGGTACCGACACCTACAGTGAAACCTTATCCTTAGATTCATGGAAGGGCGGCAAACACCAGTTGGAACTGCTTTATCCCATCACAGTGTTCCCTACTATGACCAACCCCCGGTCCTCACTGCCAACACTGGGCTTACACTTGCTGAGAAAGGGTCTGGCTCTTATTTCCCCCCTGATGCTCAGCGCTAACACAGACTTACTCACAGGACTCACCATCCACTTTGTGCTACAGGAGGCCCAGTACATCTCTAGGCTGAGATGGTCTTAAGGCAACCCCAATGAACCAGGGAGGATGGCTGGACTTGCCTGCCACATGAAGGGATGTATGAGGTGTGGTCACAGATTTGGCATCAGAAAGCTATCCTGGATGGAAAGCTGTCACTACAGACATGTGGGTGGGCACAAACACCCATAGTGGGTGACTCTAGGCAGGGTGCTGTTCGTGGTGCTGGAATGAACACTGATCCACCAAACCATTCCAGAAGAGCAGATATTCCACTGTAAACGAATTGACCCTGTTGACGATGTTTCTCCAGGATTGTATAACGGTCACCCTACACCTGACTGTCAATGATTACCCTCGAGGTAACCCCTCAATAGGAAGTTACTTCGCTACACAGACAGAACAGATGATGGTGACCTCAGGTACACTTGCACAGCCACCCCAGGGACATAGATCCCAATAGACCCTTCCCGACAGTTCAGATTGTGATTCAGTGACCACCAGGATATTGAAGTGAAACAATTCACACAGCCCAGATTATATCACAAGATTCCTTAAAGTCCCACCAGAGAAAGAATTAGGGATAGTTCCTAGGGTGCTGCAAGTTAACTATACTGTGGAAGACTGCGAGAGAAATTCAGTGGCAGGCACATTCACCATACTACGACCTACTGGAACTGCCAATCCGTGATAATAACCTCCTGAGATCATCAAAACAACGGGTTCACTGTGCCATAAAGAGCTCCTTCCACTGATCAAATCAGAACTAGATGCAACTGACCACGACACTGACATTTACACCAAACATTATCTTTAGCTTATCCGAAGCCCAATACATGGAGATTTACAGTATCAAGGGGTGACAATGTCTTGGCGAGGTCCTTTGCACTAAACGATATATACCAGGGCTGGGTCACTTACCTTCATAATGGAGGGAGACAGTCCTTACTCTTGCTCCCTTGTGGTCAAGTGATGGTGTGCATGAAGTGCCTATTACAATCAGGATTAAAGTAAATCCAATAGCTGATGAGGTGCCCACCTTGATGCTTCCTGGGGGGACTTCCGGATCATTTATTGAAGTTCGCGAGATGTGGAGAAACTGATCTTTACCCCCAATGTAATTCAAGCACTGACCCAGACATGATGACTTGATGCTCACATTCCTTGTAAGAATAACCTCCTATGAAAGGAGAAATATTGGTCAGTGGATGTCCTCTGAGAGATTTCTCAAACGAAACCTTCTAATGGTGATGTTACATACAAACACACTCAGGAGAAATAGGCTTCAAACCACTGACTCCTTAATCTCACAATTCTGAGCTCTCTGATGAATGGGCATGGGAGGAACAGGTGAGGGGGGTGGGTTCCAAGTCACTATCTTACCAGAGACAGTGAAAGTCCAGTGGTAACTTTAAAGAACAAATTCTCTGTGTTCTTTGAAGGGACAAAATGGTGATCACCTACAAAAACTGGATGTAGATATGGGAATAGCCCTAAAGAGAGATCTTGTGCATATTATAGTTCAACCTTCCTTTGGGTATTGGACAACATTTTCACCAGCTCCTGGCTCAGAAAGTCCTAGGTTGGAACACCAATTAGTTGCTTTTTCAATCGAGATATCCCCTGGGCACATATTATTATGTGCAGAGTTTCTACCAAGGGATAGAGCCTCAGGAAGACAGATTCACCTTTCGCTGCTCTGATGGTGTTAGTTCTTCCCAACTTTCTTTTTTCCCATAGTTATCATCCAACCAATGATGAGAAACCAGAAATCTCACCAGGGAATTTATAGTCATGGAAGGAATGAGTCTTGTGATTGACACCCAATCCTCAAGCTGCAGTAGGGGACTCAACCACCTAAGATCTTGTCTTTTATCCTATCCAGACCTCCACAACATGGGTAGGATGATGCTACAGCAAATTCAGGAGGCACTGTACCTATACTGATTTCACATTGGCAGAGATAGAAGAAATCTCTAATGTGTATATGAGCACGATGACACAGAACCAAAGGAAGACGATTTTGAAATCAATTGTGCCAGATGGAGAACACACAGTGGAAAGTAAAAAGTTCCTATTATTGTTATCCCAGTGGAATTATGGACTTCCAAGGATGGCCATCAATGATGGACTAGAGACTGACCATAGGGGAGACCGTGATATTACCAATAAGATTCTAAAGGCCCCTGATTTAGATTTCTGATGATAAGTTCATTGACCTATATTGTTCGGTTTGGTCCCAGCCAAGGGCTCCTTCAAGCACCTGGACAAGGATAGAAAGTCCTTCTTAACGTACCTGGGAATGAACTTCACATCAGGATAGTTGATAAAGGTTCCATATATTATAACCATTTAGGACAAAGAAGGTATGTGTGACCTTTTCCATAATTTGGACATTACAGATGGGGTTTTACCCTTTATTGACAGATACTTTTATATTTCCATTGGGTGCGGTATTGATTAGTTTTTCCCAGATATTATTAACAAAGGAGTTACATTGACGAGGGGGGGGAAGTAGCCTTGACACTGACCTTCCAGTCACCAGTGACATTAACAGTCCGATGAAAACCTCAGGTTTATCATCACCAGAGCCCCAACTCGTGGTCCACCTCGAGAGCACAGATACCCCTGGTGTTCCCATCTCATCCTTTACACAACTCAGTTGGCTGGAACACGATTTACTACATCCACACTGCTGAAGATTAGAATAACCAGGGACCGCTTTGAATTTCATGTAACGATGATATAACCCAGTCTTTCTTACATTTAGGATCCTCAATTACAGATTGGTACAATAAGAAGCCAGTCTCGCTGTAAACGGATTAACGGTTACCGAGGGAGCAGTCAACTGATCATTCCTTTTGAGCTCAGTGTGGAGGACAGGGACACCCCTGACATTTCTTCTAACGCTTCACCATCACTGGGTACCTCTCCTGGGCAAATTTGTTCAAACAACAGCACGCAGTGACTACTTTTACTAAGCAGGACTTAAACGAGATCTCATTAGCTATAAGCAGATGGCAGTGGACCTTAGAAGATAGTTTTCTTCACTGTCACTGATGGGACACATTCTTGACAGGCTCCGCCCCTCCTGTAGCCCTCTTGAAACTAGCTTTCACCGATCTTATTCATCATGGCTGCAGTGGACATAAGGGGTAAGATATTTATATAACCTGGTTTATGAACGAATACGAACTGTACATTGTGCCATGGTTGTTGTCTGGCTGTGTATTTAATCAGTGTGTGTCCTGTTAATGATTTCTTATAATCACCGGGCTTACTCCCCTCTGTACTGTAAAAGCTGTCCAGGTTATAAATGGCTTTATAATAGCTCGGTCTGTACAGTTAAAAACCCAGTTGTTATTTGGTTAGAAGGAGGGGTATAGAAATCTGCACCTTCAGAATTTCAGATATCTCCACGCTTCTAAGCTTAACACAAGCTAAAGTCACCCCCCTGCCTTAAAGGGTACGTACACTGTATTAACAAGCTTGGCGTATTGTGTAGTTTTACCTTTAAATATAAGGTGGTGGGGCATTTCTTTTTTATACTACCCTTACAGACCCTACCTTTTACTGGGATCTCATAGGAGATCTCGATCTCCTTCCACAACTGTATTCATGTTTTTAGCTCTGCCCCTCGAGATTTGCAAACACCAACAATCAGTTGGTCAGAGAATACTTCAGGCATGTGATTCGCACATCCTGGGGATGTTGCCGCGAGTGTGCGCCCATGTGACGTCACCATGTTGTCTTATATCGGGTGAGGTGCAGTAACATCACAGGGGTGCACCCTTGTGGCAACGTCAACAGAATGCGTGTGTCACACACCCATTGTGTTGGGGATTTGCAATTCTCGAGTGGCAGAGCAAAAAACGGGAATACAGTGTTGGAGGAAGGCCAACAAGATCTTAGTAAAAGGTAGGGTCTTGTAAGGGTAGTATAAAAAAAAAATACAACACTACCTTATATTTAAAGGCAAAACTATACAATAAGCCAAACTTGTTATTACAGTGTACATGCCCTTTAGGATGTAGCAGGGTAAGGACTAGAGATGGCCAAAACTCACTAGTTTCGTTCCGTTTTTGGATTCTTGGATCTCAGGAAAATCCCAAAGATCCGAAACTGGAACGAATTTTCGAATGTACGTAGCTATTTTCGATAATTTTCTAAAATAGCCTTGAACGTTTGAAAACGTCGCTCCGACAGGCCATTCGGATTTTGAAACCGAGGAGTTTTGTGTCGGATTTGGATCCCATCTCTAGTAAGGACTTACATTTTATGCTTGTGAAGGTTCTCATTCATCCAGGTCATGGTATATCTGTTGACCAATAGTGATCCATCTCTAACATATTTACCAATAGTGACCCTCTCTAACACATTAACCAATAGTGACCCTCTCTAACAGAATCCCTGGTGACAGCTGTGAGTTAATGGGGAGGGTTAGTATTGAAAAACAGATTGATAACTTTAATTATAGAATGATCCAATGGATCTGCTTTTGATCTATTATTGGTTGGAAATTTAAGGGGGGAGATTGATTCAAGCTCTGCACAACAGTTGTATTTCACTGTGGTGTTTCTACTGAACTATAACACTCTATACAATGTTACAATAAATAGATCAAAATATTCTTTTAGAGGATGTGAGACTAATAGAACCAAGATTTCATAGAATTTCTTGCCTTTATTTTTTTTTGTACAAATCCCTAAATTTTATAGTAGTGTGTATAAAGATTTTATATAATATATATATATATATATATATATATATATATATATATATACACACACACACACATATATATATATATATATATAAAGTGTGCCCATTGGTGCACAGTGGGAAATATGTGGGTGTATGTTTACCTATATGTGGATACAGATGATATAAAATCTTTATACACACTACTACTATAAAATTTAGGGATTTGTACAAAAAATAAATAAAGGCAAGATGTTAAAAATAAAAGAAATCCTATGAAATCTCGGTTCTATTAGTCTCACATCCCCTAAGTTAATATTTTGATCTATTTATTGTAACATTGTAGTGTTATAGTTCAGTAGATACACCACAGTAAAATACAACTGTTGTGCAGAGCTTGAATCAATCTTCCCGCTTAAATTTCCAACCAATGATAGATCAATAGGAGATCCATTGGATCATTCTAAAATTAAAGTTATCAATCTATCTTTCAATATTCACCCTCCCCATGAACTCACAGCTGTCACCAGGGATTCCGTTAGAGATCACTATTGGTAAATGTGAGGTCCTATAAAGAACCCAGACTATCCTGTTATGTTTCAATCTGGACACAGGTTCATGGCTTCTGTGGAGCCATATATATACATGTACTTTTCAGGAAAAAAGCAGGTATATATATATATATATATATATATATATATATATTAGTAGTCTGATTAAAGTGACAGTCAATATTTCATTCCAACCAATCATGCTGCCTATTTTAGACTGCATGACCATGAAATGATCATTCATATCAAAACTTACATTAGATCAACTGCCTAATTCGACCATGATATCAGGCCTAATGACTGATTACGCTGAATTAACAGTCCTAAACTTACTGTAAGAAAATAAACAGATAATAATTTCATAGAAAGTTCTCCCAGACCTTTCCCCATGTTTTGCTGTCCTAGAATGATGACTTGCAGGCCTTTCTTCTGTATATGACAGACAGTTGATACTTTTAATTAACAGATAAATTACTGTTAATGTTAATAAAACTTTAAACAATTAAGAAGCTAGAACATTATAAAATAAGCCCTCAAAGTAAAAAATAACAACCCATGCAACACCTTAGTAATTGAGGCTTTGGTCTTCAACACCTTAATGATTCTAGGATAAACATAATCCTGTCCGTCTGATGACAGTGTTTTTTATGCTTGCTAATTCTGCATTTTGATGGTCGTGTAAAAAAAAACACAAGCATATCAGCATGAGCAGATGTCATTCTATTCTAATGCCCAATCCTTTGGATTATGCTAATTTGAATATTACAGCATCTTAACTGAAAAAGCTTTTATCCACCGCAATCTGGAAGTCTTAAAGGGTATGTCCACCCAAAAATAAACTTTTTATATGTTCTTTATATAATAGCACCAACCTCAAACGCCATGTTCATTTTTCTCAAAATCATTTGCTTTGCCTGATATTTAATGAGATATATATCAGGCTGCACTTCCTCTCCACTTCCATTTTAGATGACCCCGAGCTGCAGCTAAGAAAAAAAAAAAAAATTCTTGCCTGTGTTTGTGTGTGTCTCTCTCTCTATCTCTCTCTCTGGGCTGGCTGGCTGCAGCTGTTGATCCTGGATTTCTTCAGTACACATAACTTTACAGCTGTGATTGGTTGAGAGGGAAAATCCAGGGATCCAGGGGTCAGACCATTACTGATGCAACTTCCTCTGTTCTCACTGCTGGATGCTAACAGACATGCTCAAGAACATGAAAAGAACAGAGGCAAGGTAATGTAACCTGTCTCTGTTCATCGCTGTATTGGTCCATGCTGCAGGATTAAGCCAGCTACAAAGGTCTGTAACTTTTGAACCACTGGACCGATTTACATGCTGTAAAGTTTGTTTTGGAGCACTTATTTGGGCCAAATAAATATAAAAAGTTAGTTTTGGGGGTGGACTTGCCCTTTAAGTCATTTAAAAAAAATCAAGATGGACAATATTGTTTACCTTTACATTGCAACAGTGATTTCCTAAGACACATTCCATAGACCTTATAAATATGTTAATATATGGCTGGTTCTGCACCATACCCCTGTAAATATTAACAATGATATTTCAAATGGAAACTATGAATTTAATTTTATTTTTAGGTTTATTTAAGCCTCAAAGTTGTTCTACATATTTACATGAAGTCTGTAAACATCACAGCTGAAATACAAGTAGCAAGTTATTACTAAACACTGGATAGCTTACACAGGAAAAGAACAACTACCGTATATACTTGAGTATAAAACAAGGTTTTCAGGCTTTAAAAAATCATCACTCGAGTTAATCCTTCTCCTACTTCGTCCGGCAGCCTAACGCTCAGCATCCTCTGTGTGTTTCCGGCTGATGTCACTATTCGGCGCCTCCCACTTCGTGGCGCCGAGTAGTGATATCATCCAGAAGCGCAGAGGATGTGGTGAGGAGCATGCGGCTGCCGGACAAGGTAGGAAAATACCACAAAACAGGAGTGCACAATACTTACAAATAAGAGTAAAACCTCCTTTATTTGTGCATACTGTATGCAGGAATAAAGGAGGATTTACCCCTATTTGCAAGTATTGGCTACAGCAGATGCATGCTGGGAGTAGTTGTTTCCAGAATTTTAAAGGGAAACTAAGCAAAAACAATACAGAATCAGGACAATGGTATCTATTGTTAAATACTGCCTTGTGATTCTGTATTGTTTTGAGGCTTTAGTTGCCCTTTAAATGGACAGCAGAATTCCCATACAATAGTCCCATACAGTAATAATCATACTGGATTTGGCTATTACTGTATGTGAATTTTGCTGTCCATTTAAAGGGCAACTAAAGCCTCAAAACTGAATCAGAAGGCAGTAGTGGTCATATTTTCTACCCTCGGTTTATACTCGAGTCAATCACTTTTTTCTTTTTCAGGTAAAATTGGGTACCTCGGTTTATACTCTAGTATGTATGGTAAACCTCTCAATAATAGTAACATTAAAGTCTAAAGTCAGCTCTGGTTAAGATAAGGATAAACTACTATATTGGGTCCTAAATATTATCATTAAAATTTAAATACAGGTGATCTTTTCCTTTTTCCAGTCTTTAACAAGTCTAGCCAAGGAAGAAAATGGAAAAAGAGTTGAAAAGATACCAATGGCGACATGGTGGATACCTTTCATTATAGTAGAACTATTGTGAAAATATTAATAAGCTTGAGTAGACTATCATTACTTACCATCAGATAGCTGGGGAAATTCTGTAATTCTGGAACTTTCTGGCATTTCTTAATTTCTGCAGACCTCATTACTAGTGACTATTGGTCTGCTCAGTCTTTATTACAGAGATCATGGAAAGGTCACCAAGTACCGTATATACTCGAGTATAAGCCGAGGTTTTTAGGTTTAAAAATCAACCTAAAATCCTTGCCTCGGCTTATACTCGAGTCAATAGCAAACTTACCTTAATTCCAGAAGCAGCTGCGAGTCGGGAAGGAAAGCCGGCAGTTCCCAGTAGTGCTTCACAGGTGCGCGATGATGTCATTGCTCACGCTGGCGGGATGACGTCATCGCGCAGCCATGAAGCAGCACTGGGAACAGCCGGCTCTGCACAGAGGTAGCGGCAGCATGCAGAGAGGTAGCGGCAGCATGCAGAGAGGTGAAGAGTGAAGACTGGTAAGTGAACACTGAAGTGGGGGGCTCTAGTGTGGGGGACAGTGTGACATACAGTTACCCCCAATACCTTTCCACTATAAGTGTGTGGAAATTACAACTCCCAATGACTAAAACATTTACAGTGGAAAGGTATTGGGGGTTACTGTATGGGATTACTGTACATTCAAAGGGCAACTAATGCCCTAAAACAATATAGAATCAGGAGGATGGTATATATTGTAAAATATATTGCCTTCTGATTCTGTATTGTTTTGAGGCTTTAGTTGCCCTTTAAATGGATAGCAGAATATCCATACAGTAGTCCTATACAGTAATAGCCATACTGGATTTGGCTATTACTGTATGGGACTACTGTATGGGAATTCTTCTGTCCATTTAAAGGGCAACTAAAGCCTCAAAAAAATACAGAATCAGAAAGCAGTAATGGTCATAATGTCTACCCTCGGCTTATACTCGAGTCAATCTGTTTTTTTCTGATTTTGGAGGCAAATTAGGTACCTCGGCTTATACTCGGGTCGGCTTATACTCGAGTATATACAGTAGTTACTTTACAGAAAGGGAGTTAAGAATTAATTAGTAATGGAGTTTGAATCCACATATGTCCATCTATTCCAACCTTTATACCCTACTTATTAACCCTTCTTAACAGAAGGTCAAAAAAATAAGTAAATAAATAAACACACTGAAAAGGGGGAGAATATAGTATTTGAGGTTAAATAAAGACATACGTCCATCCAGTCCAACCCATCCAGCAATATTCTCATTTACTGCCTGTTGATCCAGAGGAAGGCAAAAAAACCCACTAAATTTATAAAGGGGAAAAAATTCCTTCCTGACCCAAGTGGCAATTGGAAATTTCCCTGGATCAAATCTACTTTGTGTGTCAATACCAGTAACTTGCAAAATTCCTTATTTGCAGAAACTCATCCAGCTTTTTTTGAAACGGCCCAATGAACTTGCCATCACAACATCCATTGGAAGACCGTTCCATAGCTTTACCGTTCTCACAGTGAAAAACCCTTTCGAACTTGAAGCCTAAACCTTTTTTCTTTAAGTCTTAAGGCACAGCTCCCAACCGTCCCGTTTTCGGCGGGACTGTCCCGTTTTTGGGGTCCTTTCCCGCTGCCCATTCCGCTGCCCATTCCCGCTGCCCCTCTGTGTTCCCACAATTTCCTACTGTTTGGCAAAATTCGGAAACCCTTTAAAAGTTCAGTTCCTGCCTGCTGGGGGCAGGGCTATTCAGAACGGAGCTGCTGGGGATATATGAAGAGGAAGACTCACTACAAACTGAACACTTGGTTAGTACAGAGAGTTTGGATCTGTAATGTCCATCTGGGGTTTGTTCTAGTAATTAACCCTTTCCTCACTGAATGGCCTGTTACTGCAAATAAACCCCAGATGGACATTGCAGTTAGTTTAACAGTAAGGGGCAGGGGGTCAGTGAGGGGTGCAGGGGGTCAGTGAGGAGTGCCTGTTTTACACTCACTGCAACAACCTTTTGGGGTTTTCAGTAACAGGCACAGCATGTTCTCTGGCTTCTTTCACAGTCAGCCCTCCTCCAGTTCATTTTCCAGCGTTATCAAGACCTCCAGTTCATTTCCCAGCGTTATCAAGACCTCCAGTTCATTTCCCAGTGTTATCAAGCCTTTCAGTTCATAAGCCAGTGTAGTCAGCTCAACAATGTAAAATGGCAGCAGTGGTCTTTAAAATGGGCGTTACCTCAAAAAGTGGGTCTGCACACCTTTCATTTGTCCCTCTTTGGACTTTCCAAAATGTTGGGGGTTATCTCCACGTGTCCTCTGACATGCTCTATTGGTGAACAATGCCCCAGATAGTTTATTGTATGGCCCGTTAATGTATTTATACACAGTAATCATTTCTCCAGCGTACATAATTGTAACTTTTCCAGGCTCTCTTCATATTCAAGCTCCCCCAATCCCCTTATTAATTTAGTTGCCCTTCAATTTCAAAGATGTCCTTTTTGTACACAGGATTCCAAAATTGCACTGCATATTCCAAATGAGGCCTTACCAATGCTTTGTACAGCATTGTACAGTAACTCCAAATGGAAATTGGAAAGGATTCCTGGACCAACCAGAACTATATGTATCAATACAAGTAATTTTAGTTTTGAAGCAATTCTATGAACTTGACATTACCATATCTACCGAAAGTCCAGTTTTACTGTTCTTAAAGAAACCTTTCCTAACCTGAAGATGAAACTTCTCTTGAGCATGTGCAGAGACCAGGACTTCCCCGTAAAAGCTAGAATGTAAGCAAGTGGCCATTGTGACACATATTGGCTAAAAACTGGACTGTTTTGTTTAGGCTATGAGGTTCCAGATATACCTTCTGAGAATGGAAAAGATAATAAACAGCAGATATTACTGTTACAATACATTTACAGGGTTATTCAAAAAAGTTATCATTTTAAAATGGTGTTAATTTTGTCCCAACCAATCAGATGTTAGCTTTCAAATGTTAAATAAGATCGTATTGGTTGGGGCAAAATTAGCACCTTTTTTAACAATAAGAACTTTTATTCAATCTGCTATATGCAGGAAAATTATTTTACGAAATGTCATATGAATACTACTCAGCATTGAAATACTTTATGGAAATGTTGCCCAATAATTCGCAGGTTTGGGCCTTGGGTTCTCTGATTTACATTTTATACATTAAAGGGCAACTGTGGTCTCCAAACAAGTTAGGGTTAAATGAAAGCCTGCAGTGTTTTCTTTATATTGAGCCAACAATCACATCTCTGGCTTCACCCTGTGCGAAATGATATTGAGGTGACTGTTCAAACTTCCTGCTTCCAGTAGGTTGAGTGACATCACCTTACCTCTGCTAGCCCCTCTGCCCCGGGGGAGAAGCATGCTCAGTAAAGACTTAATGCTGGGGAAAACAGGAAGTACCTGGGGTTGAAATTGATAGTTGAGAAGGAGAGTCTATTAATGCAGGCAGGCTGGTCACATGACTTCAATCTGGTCACATGGATGAAAACAGGAAGAGTTCAAGCAGGAAGTAATATTGCTGAACCTTTCCAGCAATAGCTTCTCACAAATTTTATCTAGAGATGTGATTTCGGTTTTATTTTGAAGGTAAGATGGAAGGCTTTTTATATAATCCTTACTAGTTTGGAAGAATTGGAGACCACAGTTTCCCTTTAATAATTGATTATCTTGATCGATTTGGCTGAAAAATCAATCTGTGTGGGCCTCCTGCTCTATAGACTGCTCAGGGATTTCAAACGCTATAAAAAATCAGAAGCTCATCGGACCGCTCAGAAAATTTCTTTCAACCATTAGCAAATGCATTATCTTTGCCAGATTTTAACATACATGGTGCAAAGATAGATACATTTGATCAAAAATAGGAAAGATATACAGGGAGATTTAATAAAAGTTCTTATCGTTTAAAATGGTGCTAATTTTGCCCCAACCAATCAGAACTTACCGTATGTAACATTTGAAAGCTAACATCTGATTGGTTAGGGCAAAATTAGCTTTTTATTTTAAGAACTTTTATTGAATAACCCCCATAGTATTTTTTTTAAGATGAGCACACCCCTTTCTTTTCTTTACCTTTAGTATACACATATCCCTATTACAAACCGAACAGAAAATAATTTAAATCCAATGCAACAGTAAAAAAAATTTGTATATTTAGAGGACATATACAGTATACAGTAAATCCACTGCAGGACAAAACTTTTTTAACTCTAGTTCATCGACTACTATTGTATTACAATCCCCAGCATACTCTGCAAGATAGACAGCATGTTTTGTATGTTGTACTTTTGACTAAGATTATTTTCTGAATTTCATGATATTCAGTGACAGTGACGAGATATGAGAACATAAGCTATGTAGCAGCTGGCATTATGTAGGTTGGGAATTCCTGCTTTAATGTAATACAATATATTTTCAGAATGTAGTGCTGCTAATACTATAATTTCAGTCATATTGCTCCTTTGTAGTGAAAAACATGTAGTATTTCTATGTATGAGTTTTAGAGGTTTGTTTTGAGGCTATATGAGGAAGCAACTTAAAGGGACACAATACTGAAAAGATTACTTTGCCCCATCTTAATCTATAATTGAATACATGTAAGTAGCACTTACTCTGATTTGCATATGTTGCGGCATTCCTTCAATCCAGCACACATGGGACTATCGGCCAAAACAGCCGGGGGCTGGGGGGGCTAAAACCATACGTCTGTACGAAAATTAATTCCTGAGACACCCCAATCCATTTGTAGTATAATGCCAGTGAATATCATGTGAAGTTACAGTGGATTTTATGGAAAGGGGTGTTCTCTGATGCCTAGGGAGAAAGTTGTGTCAGTTTTAATATTTCTATACAGCTATTATTCATAGAATTTCTGTACCTGTAAAGCATCTTTTTTCTAAATCTGCTCTTCTTCTTTCTAAAGGTTTATATAAGTAAACAGTATTTCTCAAAATGTTAAATCTACCCTGTAACCAGAATGATAGGCTGCTTTAAAAAACAGTAGCAGGTGTGTTGGGGGAACACGATTTTGTTTCACTGTAACATCTCCCTGGAAAATCCCTTCTATGCTGCAGACAGCAGGGGGTGTACCGAGTTTCACTAAAATTAAACCCCAAGAAACTGATACCCTAAAGAATTTCCAATGTAGGAAGCCAATGTCAAAGAAAAATAAAAGCACTTCATGGTGCACTCTTACTAAAATAATAGTACATTTAATACTTAGGATGCCTTAGCCAATCACAAGAGCGGATGCCTGTCGAGCCCCTCCTGCTTGACTTCCGTGCTCAGAAAAGGCACGGGAGTTAAGCAGGAGTCGGGGATCAAAGGCTGTTAAGTAGATTTGGGGGCATCTTTGGCAGCTGTAAACTCCGCAAGATCAAGGTTTACAGCCTTTTCCTAGCAGATACTAAATTTTCGTTAGGGGGATGGATATACCCTTTAATATCTGTTTTGTGGCTGTAGGTAAATCCCAAAAGAGCAAGCTGGCATTAAAGAGTTGCACTTTTAGTAGTGCGAAACAGATGTCAAATTCCTTGCATATGTCTTTTTCAATCATAACCAATATTAAATCGGTTAGTGCGACTTTTAACTCCATGAACCTGCAATGCATTCAGGGTAAATCTGTCCGAATATCTTGCTATCTAACAATATTTACTACAGCTAAGTCTGTTATCTTCTATTCCACATATCCAAGAAAATAGTGAAGCGGGCATGCACACCGATCGATGGAACCGGGACTCCAGGTAAGTTAAAAAACGCCTTTATTCAAAAATCTGGCAAAAACATTGGGAACACACCAGGACCAATCACCTGACACATTTCGTACCGGGTCGGTTCATAATCATAGGTAAAGCTTGGTAAAGGGAGATTAGGGGAGGAACTTTATATAATAAAAACCACAAAGGTACCGCCCACTGTCCAATACAATTTTTAAAAGGGAAACACTCCAAACGAGAAATAAAAAAAGTGGAATGCTGACAATTCATATTAGAAACTAGAAAGGGAAAGTTTAAGTATAAACTTTGAATTTGACTTGAAAGACTGCATTTTGGAAGGGAATTTGTGTGTTTGTGCTGCAGATTTTAAAACTCAATAATGCCAATGAAGAGGACATTGTTGTTTTTTACTTACCCTTTAAATATGTCACATGCATTAAAGGTAGGTCAGTTGGTGTGTGTGTATTCATATCAGGTTGGGGGGTAAAATACTAACTTTTTTGATGATTGGTAAAAATTTGTTTTTTTGACTACCGTTTTTAGTTACCCTTTAAATATGGCTCAGTAGGTGCGTGTACCTAGATCAGGTTGGAAGTTAAAAAAACAAACTTGAAACAAAACTGATTATTGATCAAAAATTTTTTTTTAACTTTAGTTACCCTTTATGTATGGCTGCCATAGTAATGGATAAGTAAATCAGTAGGTGTGTATACCTGTATCACATTGGGGGTTAAAAAAAACAACTATTTTGATGATTGTTAAAAATTTGCATTTTTGACTTTAGTTACCCTTTAAGTATGGCTGCCACAGTGGATAAGTAGATCAGTAGGTGGGGTATGCTTTTTTTGTGTTAATAACCATAAAACTATCTTTTATTGAGGATAAATCTAATTTTTTGTTTTTACTTTAGTTACCCTTTAAGTATGGCTGCCACAGTAATGGATAAGTAGATCAGTAGGTGTGTGTACCTGGGTCTGGTTGAGGGGGTATGTCTTTTTTTTGTGTTTACAACCATTAAAATATCTTTTATTGAGGATAAATCTAAATTAGTTTTTTTGACTTAAGTTACCCTTTAAATATGGTAACTTACGTTCATTAGTATTGACTCCCATAAACTTTTTAAAATCAGGCTCAGAACCCTTCCATAATATGGACGGGTCATCGATGTAACGTTTAATAAGTCCTAGATGCTTGTAAATGGGTACTTGGGGTATTTTGGGGAGGACCAAAGTCTCCTCCCACCACCCAATATATAACTTAGCATAAGTGGGGGCAAATTTTGCCCCCATAGCTCTAGTTTGAATAAAAAATACTGAATCAAACATGAAAAAATTGTGAGATAGAAGGACCCACACTGCTTCAAATATGAATAATTTCTTTATTTAAATTATATTGAATGGCTAAAATGCCATTTTCATGGGAGTATACATGAGTACAAGGCGCTTACATCAATAGAAGCAAGGTTACCAGTGATATCTATTCTAAATGAATGAAGAATTTGCAACAAATGTTTAGCATCTCTGAGGTAAGTTTTGAGACGTAAAACAAGAGGTTGAAGAAGGACATGAACAAACTCTGAGAGGCCCTCCCCCAGAGACCCAATCCCAGATATTATGGGCTCCCAGGCTTGTGAATTTTTGGTAGAAAATGAAAAATGGAAAATCACTGGATGAACAGGTAAAAAGTAACATAGTAACATGGTAATTAAGGTTGAATAAAGACATACGTCCATCAAGTCCAACCTATTCACCCTCTTTTTTTTTTTTTCAACCTCACAAAAAAGTTTATCAAAGGGAAGAAAAAAAAAAAAGAAAAAGGGGGGGGGGGAAATTCCTTCCTGACTCCAAACGGCAATCGGAAAGTATCCCTGGATCAACCAGATCTATATGCATTAATACCAGTAATTCTCAATATTTTTTAGTTTTAGAAACTTATCCAGGCCTTTTTAAAGCTATTCAATGAACTTGCCATTACCACATCAGCTGGAAGACAGTTTCACCGTTCTCACTGTAAAGAAACCTTTCCTAACCTGAAGATGAAAATTCTTTTTTTCCAACCTTAAAGGATGTCCACGAGTCCTCTGATATGACCTATTAGTAAACAATGCACCAGAGAGTTCATTGTATGGCCCATTAATATATTTGTATAAGGTTATCATGTCCCCACACAAACGTCGCTTCTCCAATGTAAACATCCCTAACTTGTCTAATCTGCCTGCATATTCAAGCCCCTCCATTCCCTTTATTAATTTAGTTGCCCTTCTCTGAACTGCCTCAATTTCCAAGATGTCCCTTTTGTATATGGGATTCAGTAATGAATCCCATATACAGTAATGAAGTAATCTTTGATAGAGTGGGTGATTAGACTCACTGTACCCTTCTCAACGATATCAGATATGTATATTCCAAAAATACATATTTTGTGGGGTATTTCAAAGTTTTGGGGCTGTTTCCTTTGACAAAGAATAGGTTGCTCAAATTACAGAGCACTTTGATTTTTTTTCTTGTAATTGCACTTGCATGCATTCCATTTGAGCTAGTTGGTGGCCTCGTCTCTGTGTGCATCCACGCAAATGGGATACCGTTTGATTCAGGACGTGAGAGATTGCACACCAGATTTAAGCAATAGCATTTATTTTATTGTGTCAACGTTTCGGAACCAGCAAGACCCCTTTCTCAAGACAGAGAAAGGGGTCTTGCTGACTCCGAAATGAAAATTATCACTTCGCACCCAGCATCTACATTACCTAAGGTGTGCAGATCCTTACCTGTTTGTTTTGGACATGTGGAAGATTGACATTTAGTGTGTTTACTTGTCAAGTGGGTTTAGGTAGGATTTCAACCTTTGAATCATCTAATTTTATTTTTAAAAGCATGGAGTTCTATGGATTATAGCGTCTGTTTTGTTTTTTTTCTGAAAATCTGCAAAAAGTGTGAAGAACTGTGCCCACACCATTGATGGAATGAATGAATGAACAAACTACAACGTAACGTAGCTGAAGGTGTATAGATTCCAGGAATATATAGTTTGTGTGGGGTATCTCTGAGTTAGGGGGGTTGCTTTTGGTAAAAACTGCAGACTGTTCAAATTCAGAGGTGGCTGAATATTTTTGCTGTTTATGAGCCATCATGCATTGTCCTGCTTTGTGGCTAGTCGAATCCACATCTGCGTGTGTAACCTCGCATATGGCACACCGTTTGATTCAGGTTATTTGGTTACTTTTTTTTTTTTACATTCGGTTTGGCGTAATTTCTGCCTTTTGAAGTTGTCTTTTGTTAATTTATTCAGAAAAGTGCGTAATTGTACGAAGAACTGCGTCCACACTATTGATGGTATGAATGAAAAGGAAAATATGAGAAAATAACTTACAATTGGATGTAGAGCTGTGCCCGGGTATCTGCATTTTGATCAAAACTTACCTCTCTCATAAAATCCTGCGGGTATGTTGTTTCTAAAAATATCTCACTTGTGTGGATATTTTAGTTAATTTGGTAGATATTCTATGTTAACCGTCAGAAGTGGTTATACATTTCAATTTGGTGTAATATTTTTAAAAGTGCTGTTTTAGTTTGGGGGGGGTTCTACTGTACAGGAAAAGTGGGGTACCTACATATATCTGGTATCGTTGTACTCGAGAGTATCAGAGCTTTTAGAAACAGTAAGATTTTGTGCATAACCTTAAGATAACTATAAATAAAAATGGGAAAAACTCATGAAAATGTGCAAATTTGACATTTTTTTTCCTTTACATGTTTTATCCATAAATCCATTAAAATATCCAGTTACAAAAAGTTACAAAATTCTGTTACCATGTTAAAGTACACTTTGTGCCCCCCAAAAATTATCTATAATATTCCCTATTTACTGCAAGGTTTCCTACTGCAAACTGACTAAACCAAATGAGTCTAAAATCCTGAAAATTCTTCTGGTACTGAGAGCACGTAAAATGGGGAATTCTGATGGCAGCGAAAGGGTTAAAAATGTACTCACAACATTTATAGCTACAAAAGGTAATGCTTGCAATGGTAGCAAGGTAACATCTGTGGCACTGACAGGTGATCCACCACCTCAAGCATAACCACCCTCACAAGCACTACCTATGGCCCCGCACTCCTAAACATTAAAATACATTACAGTGCCCTGACCAGATTTTGCAACCTGCCTCATGTGTGTGGCACATCTGGACATAATTGAACTATATTATCTTTTCAAAGCTTCCATTTGTAAAAAGACAACATAGTTTAAAACGACTAGGACAACATAGTTCCGAGTAGCTCCACCATGTGCTCTGCGCTCTGATTCGCATGTAGGCACAATTTTTTGTGCATATTGCATGCTTTCCAGTAATTAACATGTGAATTGGAGCACATAGCACGCAGAAAATAAAGCAAAGCAACGCATTGCAAAATCCTGCATGCATAGCCAAGTGTACAAGCCCACTTGTACCCAGCCACAAATGTACTTTTTAAAGGGTCTCTCCACCTCTGCTAAAACCTTTTTCTGTAGTGTAGGGGACCCTGTCCCACCCCCAACTGCCATATATATAATTGTATCGACACGTTTCAGCTATAACATTAGCCGTCCTCAGGATACAAACTAACAATAAACAGTGTGCTAATAAAACCTTGGTCACCCGCCTCCAGTGCTAAGACATTCCCTTCACTCTTTTAACCCTTATGGTTAACTACCCTTAGGGGTATCTGTTGTATTCAATTAGATCAACTGGACTTGAAATGTAGTTCTTGAAGACGTTTCGCTAGTCATCCGACTGGCTTTCTCAATTCAGAATGACTTGTACAAGAATCTGTGGCAATTATGTACCCTGGAAAATCCCAATTAGCATATCACAGCCAGGTGTTAAGGGTGTGATTAGATAGTGGCTAAGAGGTGTTATAGGAACGCCCAGAGTAAGGTGTCAAAACAGCATTGTACATGGCAGACAGTTGGTGTCGAACCCCCCCACCTCTATTTAGGCTTGGTTTCTTTATTTTCACATAAATGGCCTCCTTAACACCTCTCTTAGGGGTATTAATAAAAGTGACAGTCATACAACCATGGGCTAGTACATGAAAATTCTACCTAGCCAACATGTGAAGTGATATGTGCATAATATATTATAATACCCATAAAAATATACAAATACCAATGAATAAAATTGTGATACCAATAGATAAAATAGTGATATTAAAACCCTTTCTGCATGTAACACTATATTAACACCAAAAACGTATCTTAATGCAATAACATGAACACACTGTCATATGCTACTGTACTACTGTAAAACTTACACATTAAAACTCAAAATACATAAAATATTTTTAGCATTTACTTCAAGTGATCAATCATATCTAACATATCTAACACCCGGTCTATATAATTACTAATACTCCACAAAGTGTGGCTTCTAGTCCCTCTAAAGAAGATAATAAGAATGTGTAGATATAACTGTAACAATTCAGGCAAACAATATACAGACGAACCATAATGTAACAAGCATAAATTAAGTTCATTATTACTGAGAATTCAACAGAGGGAGCGCTGCTAGCTAATATTAACATAGGCTGGGAAACCAAAGTACGGGCCCAACATGTGTAGTTCTTATCTAAATTAAAGGCAAGTATTTGTACGTACATGACCTATCACATTCTGCTAAGGGCTCAGGGAAGTGATCCCTGCTGTGAAGGTGCTATAAAGCCTATAGAAAGCATGCTAACAAGAGCTGCTCATTAAGCCCCCTAGGTGCAAGTGTGCCTAATTTTTTTATCCAAAATACTTCCCGCTGGAGTTACAAGCGTCCTCTATCGGCCGTGTTGGATACTTTGTCTATTTTATCAATAGCCATCCATTTAAAAGTCGCTAAAGAGTGGCCTCTCTCCTTAAAGTGTTTAGCGACCGATTGTTCGCCATATCTTTGTTCCTTAAGGGGATCAATATTTTTGGCACCTTTCCTAGAGGCCAATGCCGCCCGTATGGAGGCCCGATGGTTGGCCATTCTATCCCTAAGGGATGTGGTAGTCTTACCCACATAGTACATGCTACAGGGGCATGTTATGAAATATATAGCATCAGTGCTAAGACATGTTAACTTGTGTCGTATTTTAAACCTATGTCCCGTGTGGGGATGTGGGAAATCTGCCCCCGTAATCATGTAGCTGCACGCTTGGCAGCCCGTACATTTATAGCAGCCGTCTTTTTTATAATCCAGCCATGTCAGCCCTTGTGTAGTTTGAGGTTGGGACAGCTTAGTTTTAAACCAAGATATCCCTTAAATTGCGGGCTCGCCTAAATGCAAAGACAGGTTGACTATGTTCAAAAGGTAATGTTTTATCTGTGCTAAGAAGGTCCCAATTTTTTCTAACACTATGCTTTATGTCATTGCTGTGCAAGGAATATTGCATGACATACGGGATCTAATTAATAGCTCGGTCAACCCTATTACTCCTTACGGTACCATGTTGTTTAAACTTTTGGATAGCAGTTTCACGCTGCTTAGTAACTAAATCTGGGTGATATCCTCGTGCTATAAATTTATTGGTCATTTCGTCCAGTTGTTGTTTAGTGGACATTTCGTTGTTGTTATTGGTAAGGACCCTGATGAACTGGGAGATAAGCACTCCCTTTTTTTGATAGAATGGGTGATAGCTAGAGGCGTGAAGAAGAGTATTCCTATTGGTGGCTTTTGAAAACAAGCTAGTCTGGAAGCCCTGGGATGTTTTTATTATTCTCAAGTTCAGATAATCAATCGTCCTTTCACGTGCTACCATAGTAAATTTAACCTCGGGAACCTTATTGTTTAAGGCCACAAGAAATTTTTCACAGTCTTCACAAGGGCCATCCCATAAGATAAACAAGTCATCAATATAACGACGAAAGATGAGTAATTTTTGTCCAAATTCAGGGAAAATAAATCTTGTTTCAAAGTTCTCCATATAGAGTTTGGCAAAAGAGGGCCAGACGTTAGACCCCATGGCCGTACCTGCTATTTGATTATAAAAGGAATTTTATATATATATAAAAGAATCAGAAATGAACTTCGTTCCCCTGGCAATCAGACCTGGCCCTGTGCTTGCAGGAAATCGCAAGCAGGGAGTCGGACCGGCAGTCGCGTCCGTGATTGGCTGAGAGGCAGTGCAGAACGACGGCGGGACGAGGCTCTGTAAGTACATTTCAGATTCTTTAATATGGTGGTTGGGGATGGGATAGGGTCCAGTATCCTAAACAGTGATTGGGAGGGAGGAGGTGGGAAAGGGCTCAGTGAGCATGTTATCTGGGCTTTAGGATCTTTGCTGCCTGCCCTTATCTATCACCTGAATACGGACTCTGAATATCACCTGAACAGTGAATATTTGCATGTTTATCATTTCTGAATCTCCACCACCTGCCTATACCCTTGTGACCATGGCCTGTCTACAATTTCCTGGACTGGTTCCTGAACCTCTGCAGTTTGCATTACCTGCTCGACACTTGTTTTTAGATAAAACCACTACCTTGGATGGCATACTTTAGGGGAAATTACAGTGGCCCCAAAATGTAAGCAGCAAAAAGGAATACTTAAACATGGGAGTGGCCTTTAGAAGAGAGTGTGTCTAAAATGTATTGAGCTCAACTCTGTCCATAATAACCCTTTCAGAAATCCATCCTTAAAGAACATGTCAATTCCCCAACTAAAATTTAACCCACTACTGGCCCGAGTACAGTCAATAAATAATCCTTACCTTACATCTGTGATTCTTATGATTCTCCTGCCGAGCTTGTCCAAAGTCCAGGAAACTGAAGAGTAGGAGCTGTCTTCAGAAGAGTAGGAGCTGTCTTTAAAAGGTTTGTCTATGATCTGTCCTCTGAGAGGACAGTGGCATGCACTGTGGAGCCCTTTTCCCCCCTCCCTCCCACGATTCGGATCCATCCTCCCTTGCCCTTCCACCTACCGTAAAATAATTTTATTAAACGGTAGCTCCCCCTGCCCACCCCTAACCGCCATGTTATTTCTTAAAAAAAAAAAAAACATTCAGATCGGTACTTACAGCCCTTCATTCCCATAGCATCTCCAGTCATGGCAGCCGTTTCTGTGATTGGCTGCGTTTCAGCCAATGACAGACGCGGCTGCCGGAACAGAGCGACGCAGGAGCAAAGGGCTGTAAGTACCGATCTAAATGCTTTCTTAAAGAAATAACAGGGCGGATAGGAGTGGGCAGGGGGAGCTACCATATATTAAAAAATTATTTTTATGGTGGACATGCCCAATCCTTTGAAAACTCTCTGCCTATTGGTCTGTTAAGCTTTTGAATGTGCATACATTACAATAGCATTTGGGGCTCACTCCACCATAAATGGGAATTATTGGTGCATCTGCCAGGAAGTTATTTGTTTGATGTCAATGAGACATATGCCTAATATGCATCTATATCTGCCTAAATGCTATTTGCAATGGCTAGCAGAAGATTTACTGCACTCATACAGTTATAATGCCTTCTTGTGCTTGCACAGGAATGAATTTCCTGGAAACTTCATGAACATAGATTTCCCCTCCTTGAGCAAATATTCCACATTTTGGAGCACAGAGGGATTTGTAAATAGCTGCAAAACAGGTTAAGTGCAGCTTTCTTGCCAGAATAATCTATTTGAACAGAAATTAAAAGCAATGATCTGCAAAATCCTTTCATAAATAATTAAATATTTAATTTAATGCATTAAACACAGAAAGTGATTTCTCAGGTTATTTACTGTAAAGTTGTATGTGTATTTTGCCTATATTACGTAATGCTTGTGCTCACACATTTTACACATAGTACCATTCCTACTTCATCATTGTTTTCTTTTTTTTTTTATAAATATCTGGTTTCCTGTGATTTGTTTCTTCCTTTTGAAAAAGCAGACACACGTACACTTCTATGACTACTACAAAAGAATAAAGTTCCTCCATTAAGAGGGGATTAAAAAAAAAGGCAGATACACAACCTTAACCTCAATTTGTACATTAACAGCCTTTCTTTATCCTGCAGTCTTAACCAAGGGTGACCAGTGAATTGGCCAGGGTGACTAATGCAATGATAGCCATCAGTATAGTATAGTTGTAAAGCAATATAGCACAAATTCTGCATTATGGATAATACTTGGGCTAAATGACTTTATTGTGTGATTCTTCTTAAAAGAAAGCATAAATAAATTAAAAACAGTAATGTAACAGATGGGTATCATAAAATGTAACAACTGGGGGTATTCGTAATGTCCATCCTGCCATTTACATCAGTGTGTAGCCTGAAGTACAGCCTGGGGTGAGATATGCACCTCACGCCTTTATACATAGAATAAGTTGGGCTCCATCTGGTCACAGTGCAGGGGATTCTGTGACTCAACATATTGTGTATGGAAATTTAAGAAAGTTAATCTAACCAACTATATTCATCCTAAATAAAATACGGTATATGATAAGTGTATAATAGAGAAACATGTCTTGTATTGTCCTGGAAATTCCTCAGAATCCCAGAACTCTTTGCGGGAACACAATCTGAACTTCTGATGTAAAAAAACAAAAACAATGTTTCAAGCGGTTTTAATATTTCAACCTAGAGATTACTTTTATTGTTGGTATACAGAAAAATATATTAATATAGTGGTGCTGATTTTTACTGCAAACTCACAGCATAAATACAGTATATAGTAGCTTTGCGCTTCATTGTCATTAGTGTCTTTCATAGTCAGAGCTATGACACTGATCATGAATTTGGTATTGGGGCCTATCAAGTAAGATGGAATATTTCTACTGGATCATTATCTACTCCCTTTACTACAATTGAGGGAGCTGATAACATTGGACAGTTTATGGCCGCATGGAACAATCAGTATCAAGAATATACTGAATGCTCACTCTGTGCATTTGCATATTTTTAAAGTTTACAATCAGATTTCAAAGGAATCTTATTGTGAATTTGAGTTGAGTCTTCAGCTTACATTCATTGCTATACACTTATTACAAATAATATATAAACATGCTGCACACTCAAATGTACTGCTACACACATTCACTTACATATGTACACTATAACACTTAAATAAACATATTCTGCGAACACACATTTACTCACACACATACACACTACCACTCCACACATACTGTACATATTTTACAACACACTTACATATTTTACACTACTACACATGTACACACAGCTACACACTCTCATATACATATATTGTTACACACACATACATACACTGTTACAAACACTATTACAATCACTGTTACAATGCTCACAAATGCATACACTTTACACACACATATACACTGCTAAACGCACATGCATACACTGATGTATCTCAGAGTGCCCCCATGACTATCTGCCCTCACAGACATAACGGAATGCAGCCAATCAGCTATAAAACCACCAGCAGAAATTCTCAAACTCCCCTCTTCCTGCTCATTAAGCTCTGTCACAGTGGAATAGATACAGTATGTACTGTACTTAGCCCCAGTTTCAGCAAACACCTCAGACAGGTAATATCGATGCTGCTATGAATCACAGTGCAGATTGGATACATGGGAAACTGCTTTTCACTTGTGGCTCAATATACAATGGAACAATCAATGCAACAAGCACCGGGAGCAGAACACTGCAACTTTTCACTGAGCAAAGCAGTAAAGAAAGAATTCCGGGCACTGCACTGGTAATTCCCCCTTAACATGCCACTCATGCAGTATTGTCCCATAACCGTACTGCATGTGGTGTACCGCAACAAAAACAAAGCCGATTTGTTATCAGACATACTGAACATTTTTTATAGCAATATTATTTGTCCCCTAATTATAAGTGTATGGTTAGGGACATTTCAAGGAAGTGTGCATTCCAGTATGTGAAGGGTGATTTTATGTAAAGCAAAAGTTATATTGTCTAAGTGCTACCATTTGGAGCTTTTACTACTTTGACAAGGGTAAAAAGTTGTTTAAAATGCTGAGAGTTGAAGTTCAGCATTGGCTGGAAAGTTAACAGAAATGTAAACAAAAATTTGAAAGAGCCAGAGAGCTATGTGTAGCCCATCACCCGCCTACCTACAGTCTGAAAGTGCCTACTGCAGATAACACTACTTTCTGCACTATAAAGATAGATCCTTCTTAACATATACCTCTAACCAATAAAATGTATTACAAGGTATGTAAGGTACCGTATGTTTAGTTTTCATTAGTAGGGCCTCTTGAGGCTGGAGGTGTCACGAGTGGCTGAATTAATCACTGAAAACTTCTAAACAAATTGCGGCGTTGTTGAAAATGTGCGATTTACACTGGGCACACAAGAGTGTTCCTGACTTTTTTAAACAGAGCCATCAAACAGCCACTGGCAGGGAGGATTGGGAGGAGATCACAAAGGTAGCCTCTGTTTGGCCATTTTTAGGGCAGTCATGGCAATTGCTAAACTGTAAGCCTTACTACCAGGTATAAAAGATGTTCTGTGCTGTGAAGTGGTGGGGACTAAACAGCAGGCTAGATAAACAGTTTTTACATAAGGCCTCTGTCCTACTCTGCTCTGCTTGTCTGTTCCCTGGAAATGAAGCTCATTTCATAGACTATTTTCATTTTGAATAGAAGACGAAATCAGACATAATTAACCCTTATGCAGCTTGAAATCTCCCAGTGTATGTGTGTGTGAATAAAATGTGAGGTGATGTGGATAACAGTGTGTATGTGTGAATAAAACGTGAGGTGATGTGGATAAATTCATTACAATCATTGACACCACATGGTTTAAATGTTGATTATGACTTATATGTATTTTTATAATATAAAGCTCACTGTTTACTTTTCCTTTTGCAGAAATGTAATGATGAATGGGATACTATGTATTAGATATACACTCTAGGATAAAATGGGTTGAAATAACTGGGATTGTAATAGCTATGGGGTACTATGTATAACGGGTGGGCATTTACATTTTATGGCAGGTTGTATGAAAAACTCTTGTGAAGGGCTGGACCAATAGATTCACATTATATAGATTGCAAAACTGCATTTTATAAACAGATTAAATTAATATATCTGGTTTATTGGATATATTATTTGCCATTTTTAAAAGGTGTGTAATAGTTTAGATCCATTTCACCAAATTCAATGAATCAATTGATCACATTATTATTATTTTTAATATAAAAATAAACTTAAAGGGTAACTGTGGTCTCAAATTCTTCCAAACTAGTAAGAATTATATAGAAAGCCTTTCATCATACCTTAAAATAAAACCTAAATCACATCTCTAGATAAAATTTGTGAGAAGTTATTTCTGGAAAGGTTCAGCAATATTACTTTTGGCTTGAACACTTCCAGTTTTCAGCCATGTGACCAGCTTGTAGCCATGTGACCAGCCTCTGCTTGCATTAATAGGCTCCCCTTCTCAACTGTCAATTTATTCCACAGGTACTTCCTGATTTCCCTAGCATTAAGTCTTAACTGAGCATGCTTCTCCCCCGGGGCAGAGGGGCTAAAAGAGGTAAGGTGATGTCACTCAACCTACTGGAAGAAGGAAGTTTGAACTTTCACCTCAATATCATTTCTCACAGGGTGAAGCCAGAGATGTGATTGACGGCTCATTATAAAGGAAATACTGCAGGCTTTCATTTAACTCTAACTTGTTTGGAGACCACAGTTGCCCTTTAATAAAAATAAATCAATTATCCAACCTAAAGGTGGCCATACATCAATGAGATATTACTTACCCGACCGAGGGCTCACGCGATGTTAATCGATGCTGCCGGAACCGCTTCTGCCAATCGTATATTTGACCGACATGCGATCGCAAAATCCCATTCATTTTGCGATCACATGCCGGTCGAATGTAAGATCGGGAGAAGTGGTTCCGGCAGGATCGAAGGAACATCGTATGAACCCTCAGTCAGGTAAGTTATATCTCATAGATGTATGGCCACCTTAAGACATTCAGGTAATATTTTTTTGCTTGAGGTACAGGTCTAGTATCAGGGGGTCAGTCATGGGCAGCCAACGGGCAGCCTCTCGGGTCTTACTTTGCCCAGGTCTGATATATAAGAAAGCTATATATATGGAATTAGTAAGCAATATGTGTATAGTTTATGAATCGTGAGGTCACTTCCTCGTGATTGGAACATTGCTGTTAATTATAGCAATGTGAATTAGTAAAAACAAAGACATTTTTAATTGCAATTGGGAGTGCTGTGCTTTCCCATATATATATATGCATCCACACACTGTATATACTAATTACATTACTTAAATGACTATACTAAAAAATAAATCTCTCCACAACTTATTTCCATTCTCGAATTAACTATATTTTGCGGTGCCAGCCTAAGGGAGGAAAACCAGAATAGAGAGGCAATACATTAAATACACTACAATAAATAAATTACAGGATCATAATCTAAAATGTATGTTTACAAATACACGAAAATACTAGGAGAATTGGAGATAATGGCGATGAAAAAAAGTATGATGTAATAGGTATAGCAGAAACGTTGTTGAACAGTTTTCACGACTAGGCGGTAAATATAGAAGGATATGCCTTGTTTAGGCATGACAGAGAAAAAAGGAAAGGGGGAGGAGTATGTGTTGGCAGGTGTAGTGTAACTTCCAACACAGAAAAGGGCGAGGAGTTCCTGAATTTGCTGCAGGATAATTTTCTCTCATAGGCGGTTGAAGTTCCTACTAGAAAAGGAGCTCTGTTGGATTTGGTAATATCTAACATCGTGGAGAGTGTTATAGATATAAAGGTAACTGGAGGCTTACGGAATAGTGACGTATAGTGTATGTTATTGAAAGGGAAAGTGCTCTGGGTTAACAAAACTTTTAATTTCAGGAAAACAAATTTTCCCAGGTTAAGGGCACACCACACTCCACCGCAAATGCAATTGCACACGGAATCGCATGCGATTTCATAGCGTTTGCTCATGCATTTTAATTGTTAGGTATAGGAAAATGCATGCGATTGCGATTAAAAATGCGGAACGCAAATCTCAGTCGCATGCGCAATCACAACACACCCGAAAACGTGCGTTTTTGGTGTGTTGCCGCGTTTTCAATGATCTGAAAAAACGTGATAGTGTGGCCTAGCCCTAAAAGTAGCTCTTCAGCATGTAGGATTTTAAGCCATTTCACATCTAAATTTATACCCTTGGCAAATAAATGTAAAAAGAATAAATCCATGCCCATGTGGCTGAATTCTGATGTAAAGAGGAAAATGGAAAGGAAGAAAAAGGCATTTAAAACCTTTAAGTCAGGGGGAACTGAAAGGGCTTTTAGGGATTATAAAAACTGTAATTGTGAGTGTAAGAAAGCAATTATACATAGAGACTGTGCCCATTTCTACCACACATATAAAATGTGGCACCATTAATTAATGGGAATAAGTTAGTTACGGAGGATGGAGATAAAGCAAATGTTTTGAATATTTTTTCCCCTCTGTATACACTATAGAAGATCCAAGTACAGATATCATAGGGTATAGTAGCAATAATGGTATAAAAGATGCAAGTGCACTATGGTTAACTGAGGATATGGTACAGAAACAACTAAATAAGGTTAATATTAATAAATCTCCTGGACTGGATAAAATACATCAGGTCCTTAGGGAGCTAAGTTCAGTTTTACCTAGGCCATTGTTTCTTATTTATGCAGATTCCCTCAGGTCTGGATGCGTGCCTCTGGATTGGAAAAAAGCTGATGTTATTCCTATATTCAAAAAGGGTAGTCGTTCACAGACGGTTAATTACAGGCCTGTAAGTTTAACTTCAGCGGTGTGGATCTTGTAAAACTAACTTGCTTAGCTTTTATGAGGAAGTGAGTAGAAATTTAGACTCTGCAAAATCCAAGTATACTACATCTACTGATATGCCAAAGGCTTTTGATACAGTCCCCCATAGGCGTGTTATGTATAAGCTAAGGTCTGTTGGTCTGGGGTGGCACATTTGTACATGGATAGAAAATTGGTTGATGAATAGGATGCTGAGAGTAGTAGTTAATGGGGCTTCATCAATATGGACTAAAGTGCTAAATGGAGTGCCACAGGGTTCTGTGTTGTGTCCGCTTCTATTTAAACTGTGTATTAATGATTTGGAAATGGGTATTGTCAGCAAGTTTTCTGTGTTTGCTGACGACACAAAACTTTGTCGACCATTAAAAGCTTCAGACCCACTCAAGCACTTGAGGAAGGACAAGTGGGTCAAAAACATGTAGCACGCATGTTTTGCAATAAACCTGCACTATTCACAGTTACAGACCTGCGTCTTTGTATGTGTTCACCTGCAATGTATTGTTTAAGTGTTGGAGGGCCATATTTAAAAACTTGCAATACCGCGGGTTTTCGTTACTGTACGACCGTGGCAGTAGTATACCATGTGGTAATAAACTACTGTAATTAAATTCTACAGGCGGTCGTAGATTAACATTTGATATCCTACATTTACAAGATTTCCAATAGTGATCATAAATTAACGATCGCTAAAGAAAACAAAATACCATACCTTTATGAATATGGCCCAAAGTGTGAAGGTCTCTAGGTCTCCCTGTCAGCTGCAGCAATATTAGTGGAAAGTGTAGCTTCTTAAAGGGGAATGTTGGAGGGTAGGAAGAGTGTGCTTTTATAGAAACCACATGGTGCCGAACTGTAGGGGGAGGATAGTGAAGTGAACCTTATCTTAGCACAGCTCTGTGCAATGCATTTCTCATCAGTGTACCTTATTAATGATAATGTTGGAGGGTTGGAAGAGTGGGTTTTTAATTCAGCTGTCTGTATAAAACCAATAAACTGTAGTACAAAACTAAGCTTAGAAATGCATTACACAGAGAAATGCATTGCATAGAGCTGTGCTAAGATCAGGGTCATTATATTATCCTCCACCTGCAGCACTGCACCATGTTCTATAAGTGTATGTATTAAAGGGGAATGTTGGAGGGCATGCCACTTGCAGCTCTGAACCATGTTATTTATATAAATGTACATATTAATAGGAATTATTGGAGGGAATGTCAATTAAAGGGGTACTATTAGAGGGAATGCAAACATGTTCTATAAAATTAATGCAGCAGGCGCGCTGCCTTTGGGAAGTTTTGCATAAACAAAATAAACTAGAGTTCCCACCTTTGCCTTTAAGACACATAAACAGGCCTATATATTAAAAGTTCTTATCATTAAAAATGGTGCAAAAATGGTGCAAATTTTGCCCCAACCAGATGTTAGCAAAAGAACTTTTTATTACATAGGCCTGATATCTACACAACAAAAGGTTGTTAGTATGATGCAGGCTGATACAGTTTGTATTTAATGCAATGGTAGCTGCAACACGTAGATTTAAAGGAGAACTAAAGTCCCAAGACAACATTGTCTCAATAGACAGAGCACATTCACAAACACACAACAAGCTGTGTCTCATGTCTCCCTTTGCGGTGCATGCTGGGTGATTTATGGAAATAACCTGTGTGTACTAAGGGTCAGCTCCCATAGTTCACCTTATCTGGGAACACCCAGCTAAGTGTGCGCTGGACACATCACAGGAAACTGCAGTCTTGCTTCCTGGAAGCTGACAGCCAATCATGTTACAGCTCAGAGATCCCTCCCTCTGACACAGAACACAGATATCAGTGCAGTTTTTGTGTAACATAGTAACATAGTAACATAGTAATTAAAGTTGAATAAAGACATTCGTCCATCAAGTCCAACCTATTCCCTTTTTTTTTTTTTTTTTTTAACCCTACCTAACAGTTGATCCAGAGGAAGGCAAAAAATCCCAGCTAAAAAAAGGGGGAAAAAATTCCTTCCTGACTCCAAACGGCAATCGGAAAGTATCCCTGGATCAACCAGATCTATATGCATTAATACCAGTAATTCTCAATATTTTTTAGTTTTAGAAACTTATCCAGGCCTTTTTTAAAGTTATTCAATGAACTTGCCATTACCACCTCTGCTGGAAGACAGTTCCACAGTTTCACCGTTCTCACTGTAAAGAAACCTCTCCTAACTTGAAGATGAAACTTCTTTTCTTCCAACCTTAAAGGATGTCCACGAGTCCTCTGATATGACCTATTAGTGAACAATGCACCAGAGAGTTCACTGTATGGGCCATTAATATATTTGTATAAGGTTATCATGTCCCCACGCAACCGCCGCTTCTCCAATGTAAACAGCCCTAACTTGTCTAATCTGCCTGCATATTCAAGCCCCTCCATTCCCCTTATTAATTTAGTTGCCCTTCTCTGAACTGCCTCAATTTCCAAGATGTCCCTTTTGTATATGGGATTCCAAAACTGCACCGCATATTCCAAATGTGGCCTTACCAGTGCCTTGTAAAGAGGGAGAATAATATTTTTCTCTCTTGAATCTATTCCCCTCTTTATACAAGACAATATCTTGCTAGCTCTAGCTGTTGCTACCTGGCATTGTTTGCTACAGCTAAGTCTGTTATCTACCAGAACCCCCAAATCTCTTTCCATTTCAGATGCACCTAACACAGAGTTATTTATGGTGTAGGTGGCACAGGGATTATTAAATCCCAAATGCATCACCTTACATTTATCAACATTGAATCTCATCTGCCATTCTGCTGCCCATTTTGATAATCTATCTAGGTCTGCTTGCAGCACTTGCACATCATTGGAAGTTTCCAAAGCTCTGCATAATTTAGTGTCATCAGCAAACACAGAGACCTTGCTCTCAATGCCCCCTTCTAAGTCATTTATAAACAGATTAAACAGAAGCGGCCCCAGTACAGAACCCTGAGGAACTCCGCTTAGAACTTTAGCCCACATAGATGTAGCTCCATTAACCACCACTCTCTGTTTGCGGTCCAATAACCAGTTCTCTATCCATGAACAAATGTTTTCTTCAAGGCCAACAGTCCTCAGTTTATACATTAGTCGCCTATGTGGCACAGTATCAAAGGCTTTTGCAAAATCCAAATATACCACATCCACAGCTGTGCCTGAATCTAACTTCTTACTCACTTCTTCATAAAAACCAATTAAATTTGTCTGGCATGATCTATTTCTCATAAATCCATGCTGACTACTACTAATAAGATGATCTCTGGAGACAAAGTCAAGGATATGATCCCTTAACAAAGTTTCCATCACCTTCCCTACCACTGATGTTAGGCTTACAGGTCTATAGTTACCAGGCTGTGAACGACTACCTTTTTTGAATATTGGTATTACATTGGCTTTTTTCCAATCCAGCGGCACATCCCCAGACAAAAGTGAATCTGAAAAGATGAGACACAGTGGTCTTGCTAGAACTGAACTAAGCTCTTTTAAAATCCTAGGATGCAATCCATCTGGTCCTGGCGCTTTATTGATATTAACTTTGTCTAATTGATTCCGTACCATATCCTCTGTTATCCAATGTGAAAACTCTTCATTTCCTCCCTGCACATTGTTACAATCCCTACTGTAAGGATTCTCAACAGTAAAAACCGATGTAAAAAAACGGTTTAGCAGATTAGCCTTTTCGGCATCCTCTACAACCACCTCAGCTCCATTATTTAATGGTCCCACATTCTCAGTCCTCATTTTTTTACCATTTATATACTTAAAAAACATCTTGGGGTTGGACTTGCTTTGTTCGGCAATCCGTATTTCATTTTCTATTTTAGCTAGTTTAATTGCTTTCTTGCACTCTTTATTACAACTTTTGAAGTCCCTGTAAGCCTGTTCTGTGCCTTCTGCTTTCAAAATTTTAAAAGCCCTTTTCTTTTTTTCCATTTCCCTTTTTACCTGAGCATTAAGCCATGCAGGAGTGGACCTAATTTTTTTACACTTGTTTCCTAAAGGTACCGATTTGGAAATGTTATAGTTTAATAACCCTTTAAAAGTGGTCCACATCTGCTCAGTATCTTTACCTAGAAACAGTTCCCCCCAGTCTATGAGCAGGAGCGATTCCTTTAAAAGCATAAAATTAGCTTTCCTAAAGTTAAAAGTTTTTGTTAAGCCAGTGCACTTTAGTTTTCTGCAACCTATATTAAATGACACTATATCATGGTCACTATTCCCTAAGCTTCCCATTACCTTCATCTCCAAAATGAGCTCTGGGTTATTAGATATCACCAGATCCAACAACGCATTCTTTCTAGTAGGAACTTCTACCATCTGTGAAAGAAAATGCTCATATAGGAAATTTAAGAACTTTATACCTTTTGAGGTGCTGGCAGTTCCATTACTCCAATCTATTTCAGGGTAGTTAAAATCCCCCATAACCAGAACATGCCCCATACCAGCAGCCTTCGCCAACTGCATATGGAGATTCATTTCCACCTCTTCCCCGGCATTTGGCGGCTTATAACACACTCCAACAATTAATTTACCTACCTTCTTGCTTCCTGTACACAGTTCCACCCATAATGTTTCTGCCTCATCGTTTGCTCCCCCATCTATTCCATCTTTTAAATTTGGCTTCAATTCCTGTTTAACATACATACATACTCCTCCTCCTTTCTTATTAACTCGGTCATGTCTAAATAAGGAGTACCCTTCAATATTTACTGTCCAGTCGTGTGAATCATTAAGCCATGATTCTGCTATACCAATTACATCATACCTTTCCTTTAGAGCTATTATTTCAAGTTCGCCGGTTTTTCCAGCCAGACTCCTTGCATTTGTAAACATACATTTTAGATTATCAATTGATTTACTTCCATACATGGTCGTACATGCCCCTCTATGCTCCCCCCTCCTCCTTCTCCTCCCTCCGTTGTGTTACTAGCCCCCAGATCCCTAACTTCTCTATCTACCCCTGTGTAGTTAAACATTCCCTCCCCCCCCATACCTAGTTTAAAATCTCCTCCAACCCCCTAGCCATCTTCTCCCCCAAAACAGTTGCACCATCACCATTGAGGTGCATCCGTCACTACTAAAGAGCCTGTAGCCAACAGAAAAGTCAGCCCAGTTCTCTAAAAACCCAAACCCCATCTCCTTACACCACTCTCTTAGCCACGCATTTATACTCCTGAGCTCCCGTTGCCTCCCTAGCGTAGCACGTGGCTGCGGTAGTATTTCTGAAATCACTACCCTGGAGGTCCTTGCTTTTAACTTGGCCCCTAATTCTCGGAAATCATTTTTAAGGACCTCACCTCCACCTCTAACTTTGTCATTGGCACCAATGTGAACCAAGACCGCCGGGTCACTCCCAGCCCCACCCAATAATCTGTCTACACGATCCACCACATGTCGAACCCTAGCACCAGGCAGACAACACACTGTTCGGCATGCAGGGTCCTGGCGACAGATTACCCTATCTACCCTTCTAATAATAGAATCCCCTACCACTACCACCTGTCTATCCTTCCTAGCCCCCAGTTCTCCCTCCCTTGTATTGGAGATGGCCGTCCCCTGGGTGCTCAAGGGAAAGGCCCGCTCCATACATGCTGCTTCCGAGCCATCGTCCTCCACATCTTCACCTAAAATGGCAAATCTGTTGGGATCGACCAGCTGGGAAGAAGCCCCCCTATCCTTCCGTCCCCTACTTCCCCTGGTGACCCTTACAAATCTATCTTCCTTCTCCACCTTATCTGCCCCATCTCCACCCACCAGTTTACTGGCCCCTGCCAGTACCTGCATTTCCCCCAGGTTTGCCAAGTCCTGCAATGCTGTGTAAACACATTAGAAATGCTCCTGTCCCTAACAATGATAAATTCTTATGCTTTTCATACAAAAAAGAAAACTAATCTTTGCAGTGTATATCTTTGCTAGCACGGATGAAAGAAACAGAACATTTAACATTTCAGAAAAAAATAAAAGTAAGTATGGGGAATCGAACCAGCAACCTTTTATACTGTGTCTTTCTAAAAAGAAAGCTTTCTACCTCTATGCCACATATGTAATGAACCAGTCTTTATCTTTTGCTTGACACATAATAAAAACAAAAAAAAGGGAACATGGGGAATCAAACCTGTGTCCCAATAGATTTTTTTCCTAACCCAGCACTTTAGCAGAACACGCCACAGGTGAACTCTCAATTGATAGAAGTAAATGCAAGTAAAATCAGTTCACTATTTTGTATTGCTACTGGAAGACTGTTAGCAATTCATGCTGGTTGGTACATAAATAACAGAGCTGCTATATATAAAGTTTGTACATATGTAGAAACTTCATATTTTTCTAGAGACATGGAAACAAACAAAAAAAGCACTAAACTCAGGCAGTAGACTATGTAGACTATGTTATCGGTCTTAAACCGACCGATACTTTGATAGACAGATGTACAATGTTAATTGTACCAAGATGTACAATAAATATTGTTCGACATTCAATTTGTTTTGTGATTAATGTCGAACGTTGTCCATTGTGAGGTTACATTACATTCACATTTAATCGGAACTTTAGAAAACACTACAATCATTTTACCAATCGACTTAAAAACCGACTTTCCCGGTCGTAATTACGATCGATTTTACGATCTAATGTCGTGTGATAAAAATGGGAAAATGTACAATTTTTCGGCCAATCGATGGAAATGTCGGATTGTATGTTGGATTGTACATAAAACCTTTAGCCTGTGAAACAAGCTGCTCATGCGCATTAATCCTCCTACATATGACACATCACTCTAACCTTTGTAAACAAACAAAAAAACCTTGGTATGTAAACTTGTAGAGAGGAAGTTTCTCTGTTGTTCTGAAGATAGTGCTACGTAAGGAATGGGAGGGGGGAATATGGAGAGACCGAGTCCTGTATCACTGCAGCCCGTCTCCCTTTGACAGGCAATAAATCGTTGAAAGCTTGCGGAGGAGGGGGACTTCTCCTTCCCTTTACTTCTGTTTTTAACCCAGTATTTGCCAAGCATTTTTGAGCAGGAAAGAGTCAATGGGAGACTGTAAATCCTGTGTAAGCCTACACACTATACTGGCATGCTGTACCAGCTCAAGCAGGAGTGGTGCATTGAAATCTTCACTTCTTTTAACTTGTATATCTCAGGACAGAGGTGGAATCTGAAGAAAATAAAGGTACTCTGGGGGTTGGGGGGAATTATAGAACACATAGAAAGAGGGGGGAAAAATTTAATTTACCCACTATAGATGCCCTTTAATATGTGTTTGGGTCGTAAAGGCAAAGGTGGCCTTGTCTTTACACTACTTCCAGGCTCCAACATTCCCCTTTAAAATGCATTGCACAGAGCTGTGCTAAGACCATGTTCACTTCAATATGCTGCACCTGCAGTTCTGAGCTGTTTTGTTTTTATAAGTGTACCTTGTAAAGTGGTCAGTTCAATTCTACTGGGGTTGCCACCTTTCCCTTTAAGATTCAAACACAGGGCTAGCTCCCACTAGCACGTTTTGGATTGCGGTTTGCGAACTGATTGTGCTAGTGGAAATGCAGGCATGTAATAGCCTATGGGACCAGCCCCACTACATGCGATGCATTTCCGTGTGCTATTGGAGTGCATCCATTTTTTGTCTGTATTGCATGCGCTCTGCTAGGGTCCAATTGTGGAAGCGCAACACCCATGCACGGAAATGAGCACGATCCCACTTTATTGGGAACTTGTGTTCTCCCTTCCATTGCGTTTAATACATGCTGTATGGCTAAACTTAAAGGCTTAGGCCACACAAGCGCGTTTTTCAGGCGATTGCGATTTTCCAATTGTATTAAAAACGCAGCAATACACCAAAATATTTTGGGGTATGTTGAGATTCGTGCATGCATCAGCAATTTGGTAACGCATAATGAAAACAGACAATTCACAAGTGCAAACGCTTATTAATTGCGTGCGATTCAAGTGCGTTGCAGTGTGGCTGTGCCCTAAATGTACATTGCAGCAATACACACAGTAATATAAATGGTAGAGTGCAGAAATAAAAAAATAAAAGCACACAGTCTTGCAGAAATGCTCCCAAATATAAAGGGTTTACAAGTTGCTTCCTAAATACATATAAAAAGGGTTAACACCTTCCCCCACTCTGTTTGAGCAGGAAAATCAGCTAAAAATATTCACTGCTATCTATGATGATTGGCTGGGAGACACTGGCAGGTGGAGACTCTAAATTCAACTCTTACATGCAGCTTAGCATAAGGGGAGTGTTCACATGTGCACATGTTCATAAATTTGGTGGGGTTTTTTTGCCTTCCTCTGGATCAACAGTTAGGCAGGAAATGAGGATATTGCTAGATGGGTTGGACTGGATGGACGTATGTCTTTATTCAACCTCAAATACTATAAACTAGAAGGAGGTTTGTGTCCAGGACCACCAGGAAAAGGCAACACTAGAAGCCACCCTTGACATCATAGATTGCCAGTACTCAGAAATGTTCTATAAATGATTTCTACACTAAGAGGCTGAATTCAGAGGTGAGTCAAATTTTTTTTTACTAAGTGACAGTTACAGAGTCTGTGGAGCCGCCTTTGTATTTTAGCTTTAGTTCTCCATTAAGTGAATCCTTGTTGGAAAGGGATCTTGGAGTTTTGATGGATAACAAAAACAAACCTAAAGGTAGCAAGCAGTGCCAGGCAGCAACAGCTATAGCCAACATGGTATGGTCTTGTATAAAGAGAGGCATGGATTCAAGGTAGAAAAATGTTATTCTCCCTCTTTACAATGTATTGGTAAGGCCTCATTTGGAATATGCAGTGCAATTTTGGAATCCTGTGTACAAGGACATCTTTGAAATGGAAACAGTTCAGAGAAGGGCAACTAAATTAATAAAGGGATTGGGGGAGCTTGAATATGAAGAGAGGTTGAAAAGGCACTTGTGTGGGGATATGATTACTGTGTATATAGTATATACAGTGATGTGAAAAACTATTTGCCCCCTTCCTGATTTCTTATTCTTTTGCATGTTTGTCACACTTAAATGTTTCTGCTCATCAAAAACCGTTAACTATTAGTCAAAGATAACATAATTGAACACAAAATGCAGTTTTAAATGATTGTTTTTATTATTTAGTGAAAAAAAAACTCCAAATCTACATGGCCCTGTGTGAAAAAGTGATTGCCCCCCTTGTTAAAAAATAACTTAACTGTGGTTTATCACACCTGAGTTATGGTTATAAAGCCATTTCTAAAGCTTTGGGACTCCAGCGAACCACAGTGAGAGCCATTATCCACAAATGGCAAAAACATGGAACAGTGATGAACCTTCCCAGGAGTGGCCGGCCAACCAAAATTACCCCAAGAGCGCAAAGAAAACTCATCCGAGAGGCCACAAAAGACCCCAGGACAACATCTAAAGAACTGCAGGCCTCACTTGCCTCAATTAAGGTCAGTGTACACGACTCCACCATAAGAAAGAGACTGGGCAAAAACGGCCTGCATGGCAGATATCCAAGGCGCAAACCACTTTTAAGCAAAAAGAACATTAAGGCTCGTCTCAATTTTGCTAAAAAACATCTCAATGATTGCCAAGACTTTTGGGAAAATACCTTGTGGACCGACGAGACAAAAGTTGAACTTTTTGGAAGGTGCGTGTCCCGTTACATCTGGCATAGAAGTAACACAGCATTTCAGCAAAAGAACATCATACCATGGTGGTGGTAGTGTGATAGTCTGGGGTTGTTTTGCTGCTTCAGGACCTGGAAGGCTTGCTGTGATAGATGGAACCATGAATTCTACTGTCTACCAAAAAATCCTGAAGGAGAATGTCCGGCCATCTGTTCGTCAACTCAAGCTGAAGCGAGCTTGGGTGCTACAGCAGGACAATGACCCAAAACACACCAGCAAATCCATCTCTGAATGGCTGAAGAAAAACAAAATGAAGACTTTCGAGTGGCCTAGTCAAAGTCCTGACCTGAATCCTATTGAGATGTTGTGGCATGACCTTAAAAAGGCGGTTCATGCTAGAAAACCCTCAAATAAACCTGAATTACAACAATTCTGCAAAGATGAGTGGGCCAAAATTCCTCCAGAGCGCTGTAAAAGACTTGTTGCAAGTTATCGCAAACGCTTGATTGCAGTTATTGCTGCTAAGGGTGGCCCAACCAGTTATTAGGTTCAGGGGGCAATTTCTTTTTCACATAGGGCCATGTAGGTTTGGAGTTTTTTTTCTCACTAAATAATAAAAAACATCATTTAAAACTGCATTTTGTGTTCAATTATGTTACCTTTGAGGGCAAATAGTTTTTCACATCACTGTATGTACCCCTACTGTAAATTATAAGGATATTAGATGTTACCGAGAATTACCTTGACCATATTGAAGCTTTTATAAAGGGCTCGGAACTCTGCACTCTAGTGTTGCTCTAGTGTTACACTGGGTGCGCTGCGATCCACTTAACAGAGCACATGCTATAACAAGACTGTGGGATCACAAGCAAGTTGCAGGATTGTGGGATCACAACGAGTTGCGTTTTTTCCTTACCTTCATCTGACGCTCCCACAGTGAGGTATTATAACTTACAGAACAAGGATCCCTTGACAGTCTTTTCTTCTGGCTAATGAATGGCCGCCTGACAGCCATTACTGATCGAGTGGTTGCGCAGAGAAGGAGGGAACAAGGCATCCTTGTTCTGTAAGTTCTAATAACTTACTGTAAGGACGGTGGGTGAAGTTATGAATAAAATGCAACTGGGGTTTTGGGGGGTTATCCTATGAAATATACAATGTTTTTTGAGGCTGAAGTTACCCTTTAACACATTCATCACCGTGTTGAAGTTAGGAGACCACGATTTTTACAGGAAGCCAGATGGAAACTTTGGGTCAAAAATTTTAACCAAAGCCACAATAGCGTTAAGCGCACATCCACCACTCACACAATATTTTATACTTCCTCATCCCCTGAAAACCCCAACCTAAAAGTCAGATATTCATCCTGCTCTCCCTTTGTCAATTGTTGCCACCTCCTCTTTGAATTTTTTAAGCGTGTTATGAGCTTGCACATGCACAAAGGAGACAGCCTTTGAACAGTAGCAGTCATTAACTGGCCATGACATTATCTATCATGGTTTTGATAACTTGCTGCATTGGGAAGAAGGAGGACAGCAAAGTGCCAACTGAATATCTGACTTCAGGATGCTATGGGCAAAGGGAAGAATTATAACATCTCTCAGTTAATTGCCCCTAAGGTGTTTCTAGCCCTACCTTTGCCCCAGTTTTCCATTGCTCTGTCTCTCATTTATAATAGTTGATGACAAAAATGTAGACTGGTCATACACATGCAAAATCTGTCCCAATTATAGATTCCAAAGGAATCTGTCTAATCTGCAATGATTCGCAAATACATTCACCTGATTGGCCTTCCAATTCTTTGCATGGGGATTGTTTTTTCAGGTGAATACAAATTACAATGATCTCTATGCTTACGGACAGTAAAATTCCATCTAGAAGAACTGACCCCTTAGCCTGGCTCTAGGTCAATAGTTTGTTAGCTCATTTTTGAGATATGAACTTGCCAGTTGGGATTTGCCTATTATATCTTAACAGGTGTAAAGCTGACCATGCAGATGGCCAATATTCAGCCAATCCCAGAGGATCCAATTGGATTTGTTGAACATCGGCCATTGTATGGATAGGTAAGAAGCCACGAAACTACAAGCTTCGGCATCAGGACCCACTGGTCTGAAGTGAAAAGTACCATTGTATTGTTATCATCTCCCTTTACTACAGTAAAGGGGGCATATAACATTGTAATGTGTAAGGGTGCATCGAACCATCATTCTGTATAAAAAATATATGGCACAATGATTCCTTTGTATTAGCAAAACTCACACAAATTCATGATCAGATTCCAATATAATCAAATGAGAGTTTGCAACTAAAGGTTTTATGAATAAACCCACTGGGTGTGGGACAGAGAAGAAGATGCTTTGATGTGAGGTGCTCCATATGATGTTGACAGACTGTATCTCCTCTATATAATGGGCAAGGTAGTTAGTAAACAAAGATGAAATTCTGTTCACATTTCCTCTGGAACCTTTCTGCTTTTTTGCTGGTAGTAATAACACTGTCTGAAGTATGCAAACTGAGTATTTGTACATGTTCACATTTAGTAGCTTGGTTTCTTTATTTTCACATAAATGGCCTCCTTAACACCTCTCTTAAATCACAGCTGATCTGTTGTGGCAAACTGCTGTCCGCGTTGACTTTCGCTGCGATTGATAGTTGTTCATCGTGGCCAATCGCTCGCTTGTGGCGAACAGCTGGTCAGGCAAAAAAAATTGCCAGTGTGTACCCAGCCTAAGACCATAATGGATAACGTTAGGGGTCCAACATACAGAAAATACTAAGCATTTATTTATGCACATGGAAATAGTTGGTTGGGTAAATTAAGGTTAGTGGAATGCTGAAATACTTCACAGCCAATGTTTATCTGCTGCTGACTGCTCTTCCCCTCTCAGCATGTGCTAAAACAATAATTTGCCCATGTTTAAGAGAAGTCTGCAAGCAAAACCAAAAGCAACACCAAACCCAGGAGTGAATATATTATTTTAGAAGTGGTGGAGAGATTTGCTACTATTGTGGTCTCCACTATTTGGGGGTGAACAAGCTAAATAACATGTAGGTGGGTGGACATATTCTTTCCTAGTTTTAGATCTTTATTTTGGGAAATGTGTTGATTTCATATTAGTTTGTGCATGCGTCATTGCTGGCAATACTCCCAAGTGCCCCTTTGTTGCAAATTTACTGTGCAGATTTCAGGGATTAATTTACAATCCACCAATGTTGCAATAGAAATTGGATACCAGACTATGAAGAGATGCAGATTGCATCAACACAGGAAAATTAAATAAAAAAACACAGGCACTAATTTAGCTTGCTGTACCAATAAGGGTATTTTTTTGTTGTTGCTTTAATGCATACATAATCAATAACTGTGTCATTAAAGGGGGAACTGGGGTCTCCATACAAGTGTACTTTATTAAAAGAGTACACTCCTACCTTTTAAAATAACAGCATGTTCAGGCTTTTAGCTGCAGTCTATCCAAAGTTACAGCAGTTTAAAAGTTGTTTTTTCTTTCTAGTACCGTGATCTGTGACATCACCAGTACCACTGCTTTTTCCCAGCATGCTCAGAGTGGCTTAAATCTTGGAGCATGCTGGGAAAGAGCATCATCAACTTCATCATAAGCCCCACCCCCGAACGGCAAAATAATTTTTTAGGCTAGCCATAAGCCTGAAAATATTTTTACTCTCCCTTAGGTGCTCATAGTTAGAGGAAAGGACTGAATGGTTGCAGGTCTGTAACTAGCCTCAGAAAAGATTGTTTTTTTTTTTTGGAGGTGGGGCTTCTAACACAGTACATCATGTAACCTATCACAGACTGAAACTCACAATTTACAAGCCTGTAACTTATGATCCAATAAGCTAGAGACTTTATACTAGGCTTGTTTGAAATATATCAGATACCGTATATACTCAAGTATAAGTCGATCCGAGTATAAGTCGAGGTACCTATTTTTACCTGAAAAATTTGTAAAAACTGATTGAGTATAAGTTGAGGGTAGAAATTATCACCACTACTGCCTTCTGATTCTGTGTTGTTTTTAGGCTTTAAATGGACAGCAGAATTCCCATACATGAATCCCATACAGTAATAGCCAAATCCAGTACCAGTAACCTTCAATTCTTTGGCACTCCAAATTCTTTGGCACTCCAACACCTGGCTGTGATATGCTAATTGGGATTCTCCAGGGTACATAATTGCCACAGATTCTTGTACAAGTCATTCTGAATTGAGAAAGCCAGTCGGATGACTAGCGAAACGTCTTCAAGAACTACATTTCAAGTCCAGTTGATCTAATTGAATACAACAGATATAGGCACTCCAGATGTTTGGAAACTACAACTCCCAGCATGCTTTGTTGCTGGGAGTTTCAGTTTCTAAACATGTGGAGTGGCAAGGTTCAGTAAACTTTTAATTAAGTTTACCATCATTTACAATTCTCCTGAACCCCATACAGTAAAGGGCCCTCTGAACCCCATATAGTAAAGGGAATTCTGACCCCCATATAGTAAAGGATTCTCTGACCCCAATAGTTAAAAATGTCACCTGAGAGTTGTAGTTTCAAGCTGTCATTTGCACTGAACTAGCAGCTGTTTTTTGCCCCAAACTGAGGAGACCAATCAGATTTACAGCATCCAGTGACAGTGCTGAGTGAGTCCAGCAGGCAGAATACAGGAAGCAGGAAGTGTAAAGGCAGATCAGCTCCTGTAACTTTCTATACAGGTTAACACAGCGCCACCTACTGGTTACTATCTGTAATTGCAGAATTTGGATCTAAATTAGGACTTGACTCGAGTATAAGTCGAGGTTAGGTTTTCAGGCTAATTTTAAAGCCTGAAAAATTCGACTTATACTCAAGTATATACGGTAGTCTTTTTAACGAGAGGGCACTTTTATGGAGACCACAGTTACTCTTTTAGTGGATATTTTTTTAAAATCATACTGGATGTTATCAATTGAATATGGTTAAGCTTTTTTTTTTTTTTGCAATTCTTAATAGACAAAAATAAAAAGGCTAAACGGAATGCAGAGAAAAGAAACAAAAAGCTTAATGCACAATGTGTACAAACCTCCATTTTGGCTGCTAATCGTGCCGTGTATGGGCAATTTATTGGCCGTTCGGTCCGGGACTGTAGCCTGACCGGTAGGGCAGATCTCCGAACAAGCAGCCGTTTCGGCCGATAAAGTGCCCATATACGGCACAATTATCAGGCAAAACGGCCGTTCGAATACATCATGTGTCGCACGTGTGTACGAACCTTTTGTTTTAGGTTTTATCTGTAGCAATGATATAACAAACGAATAGAGATGACCATGATTTTCATGTATTGTTCTTTTTTTGTCAGCCAGATGGTTGGCATAGAATATATTTTACTTCATGCACAAGAACCCATATTATTCATCATTCGGAAACAACAGAGACAGTCTCCTACACAAGGTTGGTATTCAAGTGATTTTGTGTAAGTGTATTATGTGTAAATTGCAAACAAATTCTTTATTTTTGATAACCAGCAGAACTTTCTTTTAACCCTTCAATAGTTTATTTTGCTTGTAACTTGATGTCCCAGAAATTTGTTAAAATGTTTGTTTTGTTTGGGGTTTGTTTCCACATTTTAAAGGGCAATTAAACCTTAAAATAGGACCCCTAACATTAAAGTACCCAAGGTGAGGACCTAAATTTCTGGGTCTTAAATATTCCAGTAGAACCCGCCTTCCAATTTTGGCTTAACAAAGCTGCTTATCCTCGCTCCCCTGTCATAGCTCTGTGTTACAGATGGGTGAAAGTAGGATTGTGAGCTCACAAAGGAAATCTGAGTCAAACGGAGTTAACTCATCTCATTTAACTCGCAAAGTCACACCCAGTTAGCTTAAGAAAAAAAACAAAACTTTTCCCCCTGCCATTTAGTTGCAGCAGACAGACACCAGGAGGCATAACAAAACATTGTTTCCATAGTCAATGTTCCCCAAAGATACAATAGTGTCTATTTCTTTAAAGGTGGCCATACACTATTACGATCGTAATTACGATCTTAAACCGACTGATATTTTGATAGACAGATGTACAATGTGTGAAATGTACTAAGATGTACCATACATATTGTTCGACATTCAATTTGTTTCATGATTAATGTCGAATGTCGTCCTTTGTGAGGTTACATTACATTTAATCGGAACTTCAGAAAACACTGCAATCATTTACCAATCGACTTAAAAAAAAAATTTTCTGATTGTAATTACGATCGATTTTACAATCTAATATCGCATAATAAGATTGGCCCAAATTTTTTTTATTTTCAATGGAAATGTCAGATTGTACATAAAATCGGCCTAATGTATGGTCACCTTAAGGCTGTGTACTCACCAGCAGATATTTTCGGCTCCGTCATTCCCTTGCCTGATCATAGTTTGTGATTGACATTCCAGCCATAATGTAGGCCGCAAAATGATCATTGGAAGGTAAGAACTCTGTATGGCAGCTTAACTGAAGCTGTCCGGCTTAATTAAGTTATTGACTGGAACAAATTTATCATTAGGCCTCATAGAGTGGCACAGTTGTCAGGATGTCGCAAAACAGCTGCTGTTGAGCTAGGTACACACCATACAATCCTTCCTCCTGACCGACCAGTTGAAGCTTCCATTTGGTTGGCCAGGAGGAAGAACTGACGGTCACCGCAAAAGATGAGAGTACAGTCATGATTGTTCTCTCTATATAAAGTATAGGGGGAACCTAACGTTAGCACTTGTACTCATTGGCCCAATCCTCTCGACCAACATATTACTATTTGTTTTACCAATCGGTAAATTGACTGGTGAAGTTCTTTCAATTCAGCACAATAGCTAACAAAAAATCTGTGTAGATAATTAGTTTTCATTCTTTTTAGTAAGATAAGAATTTCACTATTAAATGACCAGGAGAAGGGACTGTCAGTCATGGCAAACGTAGCTGGTCCATAGGGTAACACGTGATCAGCCACAGTTTTCTGACCGTGCTGGGCACACAGATATGGGTACACTGCCGGGCACACAGATGTGGGTACACTGCCGGGCACACAGGGATAAGTAAACTGCTGGGCACACAGATGGGTACACTGCTATGCACACAGGCGTGGGTGCGCTGCTGGGCACACAGGCAATCTTCTTGCAGGATTGAAGGAGGTGAAACACGGTCCATCTGTAACTATGTCAGTGATGAACTTTTCCTGCACTTTGCGCAGCCGGTAACAGTTCTTGCTGCAGAGCTGAAATCCTAACATCTCACTACAAATTGAAGTTACTGGCTGTACAGGGCAGAGGGGGATTCGGAACACTGACCTGTTCCATAATTTTCTTGTCTTCGCGTAACCTGTTTTCCACGCTTAAGCCGGTACTACAACTCTAACAAATAAATGCGTTGGAATTTCGTGTTTTAATGGTGTGGATAGCGCGTTTTATCCCGATGTACATCGCAACAGCCTCCTAATCCACAGTTCACCCATCTGTATGACAGTGCTGTCCAACAGGAAGACATGCTCTTTGCAGAGCGTGCCTTCCCATTGATGTAATTTCATGTTGAGGAGGGATGGGGTTTAACAGGCTTAGTACTACTGATTAAGGCAAGACCCAGATGTGAGGACCTGGCGGTTTAGGTGCTATTAGGGCTTTTGTTGCCCTTTAATCCTTTCCTTGTTTTATATGCATTTTTAAATCAAAAAAGTTTTATTCTTGGTCTGACAAAACTTTATTTGCAGTTGTTCCTCTGGCTGATTATTACATCATTGCTGGAGTGATCTATCAGGCACCTGACTTGGGATCAGTCATCAATTCTAGAGCAGTAAGTCTGCTGTATGTCAGTATGTCATGTTTGTGTAGATTTTACTTTTTTTTAATTTAAAAGCCAAACGTAAATTGTTTGCAAAATATTGTAGAAAGATCTATCACTAAATTACACAGTTGTGTAGTATTTAGTATCCTATAAAGTATTTTGTTTTATTATCTGCCTGTTAAGCCTGTCACTTTCTAGATTACAGGCACATAGTGCCTGGCATTTCCTATAGCTTATGTTTGATGTACCGTATATGAATTATCAGCTTGTATTTTACTGTTTGGGTATTTTCTTTTTATAGACTCCATAACACTCTGATGCCAATTGCTATATTTTTATTTCTAAATCATTTTTAGCATGTAGGAAGCTCAACTCTTATGGAAAAAAAATAGATAAAATGCAGTGCTGGAACATAACAAACAGTTTGAATGTTCTCCCTGTGCTTGCGTGTGTCTCCTTTAAGCACTCCTGTTTTCCCCCCAATCATAAAGACATATGTCAAATAAAGTGCTTAGATTGTAATCTCAGGGCCAGATGTGAATATATCAATGTAATGTAATATATCGATGTTGGCACTATATAAATCAAAAATAATATCAAGTAATTGTTTGTCTTTGTAGCTTACTGCAGTACATGGAGTTCAGTCAGCTTTTGATGAGGCCTTGTCCTACTGCCGATATCATCCATCTAAAGGATACTGGTGGCACTTTAAAGATCAAGAAGAAAGAGGTATCTTAGGCAAGCTAACTGCATTTTCTAACAATACTAGTATTTATGCCAAAGTTAAAAATCAAGCTTGTTGTATTTGGTGTGGAATCAAGGACAGTTAAAGGGTTTCAAAAATCATACCTTTACAACCCCAAATATAATGAGCTGATTACCATAATCCTATTGGTATCCTTTCTATCAGCCTGTCTATCTGTCTGTCTGTCTGTCTGATCTATCTATATATCTGTTTGTCTATTCTATATCAGTCTATATATCTGTCTTTCTATCTATTATATATCTATCTGTCTCTCTCTGTCTGTCTGTCTATTTATCTATCTGACTTTGTATCTATTATTTATCTTATCTGCCTGTCTGTGTCTGTCTATCTGTCTATTATCCATCCATCCTTCCTTCCTTCCTCCCTCCCTCCTTCTCACACAGCAGCAGCAGCCGCTCCCTCACCCACTTTCACCAGTGTCAGGAAGATATTTTAATGAGCTGAATAGTGTTGCTCTGAATAGGCTCATTATTATGCAAATGAATGTATCCAGTGTCGGCTGGCTTATAAGGGGGCAGTGGCTAAGCGGGTGGCAGTTACTAAACATTGAAAATTCACTAACAAAGCAGGCACAGACACACATGTAAGTAACATCATTTTACTGCCCTAACATTGCACTTTCAGATTATACAAAGTTGTTTCAGTGAGTATAGTGACCCTTTAGGATGTATTAGACTGTTCAGGTCACAAAAATATTTGTTTTAGCTTTTGATTTTTCTTCTGCATTAGTATTTCAATATAATGAAATAATGGGATTTTTAAATGGCAACAGTTGTGCCCATACAGTATTTCCCCACACTTACGCAGTTAAAACCAATTTATTCCTATATCCCATTTTGTTGCCTAACCCCTATGGTGAGCAGTCAAAAAGACAATTTTGCACATGTGTGTTAAAAGCTCCCCACCCCCTTTCTCTATCAGAGTTTTCTTGTGTGACTCTGTTAGAGATAGCAGGAGAGCTTAACCATGGGAAGAAGCAGTGAGCTGTCTGTGCATTTGACAGCTCACTACAGGGGTTAGGGGGGAAAACTTGAGATAAGTATAAGGCCTCCTACCTCCCTGCTAAATGTAGTGCTTAGGTATGGGGAAAACTGTTCCACTAGTGTAGTAGAAAAGATAGATTGTATTGGAAATAACACTTGGCAAGAGACCAAAGTCTGCAGAGGATACTAAAATGACAATGCAAATAACACTAGACTCTTCATTCACATGCATTTAATTGCTGGTGTGCTAAAGGTGGCTGCCCAAAGTCACCAGACAACATTTGTCTCAATGACAGAGCACATTCACAATGAGCTGTGTCTCACCACTCCTTTGCTGTAACTGCTCGATTTCCCCTTAATAACAAAAAGTGACCAGCACTAATTAAAAATATATATTTATATATTGCACCAGTTACTTAACAATTATTCTACAAATACTATGAACAATATCAGACTGGCCAGCCACTAAAATATTAAAATACCATCCCCTCCTATTACAATCAATAAAATATATATATATATACTGATGAAAGATACAATATGTAGCAGCAGTTCATATGTAGCAAAAGTTTATGTAAGCTACAGACTTTCAAGTATCACTTGGGTATCCACCTTTGTCCTTTTTGTTCCTCTTTACAAAAGGAAAGAGGATTTTAAATGAGGGGGAATCCCCACATGTATCACTAAGTATTTTAAAATTAAAAGAGAATACTTGCTTAGTCTGTATGGTCACCAAATATGTTGGGGAACTTATCCCCCACAGTGTATGTTCACTGCCCGGACTCGGTCTCAGTGTGCTGGTTACTCTGATTGCACTTAAGTAATACTACCAGAGGTGACTGATCCTTCGCTGGAATCCCGCATTCTCGAGTATCATTTGAAAGTTATCCATTAGCCATTACCTCTTCGTAGCCGCGTCTTACTTCGTAGGGGTTGATTATCCATGCTGGGTCCGTCAGCCAGAGAAACTCCAGTAGCAGGCAGTGTTGGATCCTTCTGTTGTCTCCATTCTGTATACACACAGCACACTTAGGGCTCGTTCACACTACATCAGTTTGTATCCATTTTTCAAACGCAGGTGCCTTTAAAAAAATGGACAGACAGTAAAACCCCATAGGATTTCATAATATCGTTTACACCTGCTGCGTTATATTCCGTTCCGTTCCAGTCCGTTTAAAAAACGCACTGCATGCAGCATTTCTGTCTGTTTTTTCATGCATTTTCTATAGAAATCTATGGAATACAAACTTAGAATTGACGTGGACTCTAATGCTCATAAGTAACAAATAAACAACTTTTTCAGCTCATGGATAAAAATAATGTAGCAGAATGGACAGTGTCTCTGAGTTAATATGCTAACAAAACCAATTTTTACACCCCTGCGATTCCAACCCTTGGAACAGCAGTTTCCAGAATCCTATTTAATAGCAGCGGGTTAGTTTCACTCAGAACCATATTCAGAGGTCGCTTCATATACCATACCAAACCAAATGGACTCTTACTACTTCAATCAGGACCACAGACTTTACTACAATGCACCAGAGATAAATGGACATTACAGTGGGCAAAATATTTATTGGCAGCAGGAAAACTTGTCTTTCCTTTTCAATTTCCAATCTGAGGATTCATCTAAAGGGCGCCTCATTGTGCTCATGTATTTAGAAAAGAAGAAAGCATTGTTTAAATGCCTAGAAGATACAGATATACAATTATCTCTTCAGTAGCAGTCCAACAGAACCAAAGATAACCACTTTTTTATTGTATGGTTTATACCGAAACAACATAAACTGCTATCGTGTCAGTGGGCATTTAAATCTGAAAATGTACAACAGGAAGTGTTTATTTGAAAATATTCTGTAAAGACGACTCTAGTTATCTGCATTGTTTACATGGTAATGGGCAAAAACTTTTAAACCGGAGAATGTGACATTTTTTTGCTGAAGACAAAATGTGCCTTATGAGACTTTCGATACATTGAGATCTGGTTCAAAGCTACCAAGTATTCTCCAAAGTGGTATCTGAGCCGAGTTCAAATTAAAGACTTACAGACCAAACAAATATGGTATTTCAAGGAAAGTTTGTCCCTTATGGACCGTGAAAGAAGAGTAGTAATAATGGACATGATTGTACAATTTGTATGCGAGTAATATGTTGATGATCTACCAGGCACTTTTACAAGATCTCAAACACTTGCACTCCATTCGACCATCAGGGAACCGCTCCAGAATGGCAGGGAAAAGGCATTTGCTGTTCCTCTGAAAGTAGCCTAAGTATGGTTGCCACAGGAATGGAAATGTTGGTCAGTAGGTGCGTGTACCTGTGTGGCGTAAAAAATAACTTTTGATGATTGGTCAAAATTTTTTTTTGACTTTAGTTTATAGTATGGCTGCAACAGGAATGGAAGGTGGATTAGTAAAACACATTTATGACATATTTATCACATAACCCTAAAAACCTTGACTTTTGAGGCTTGTCGAATTATAGGCAATGGGGGGAAAAACTGAAATTTCGAGGTAATGTGATAACACTTCTACAGATTCCTTAGCTAGGTTAAAGGGCATGTCCACCCCCAAAACTATAATTTCCCCCACTACTGGCCCCACTGTGTAGTGTTTAAAAATCCTTACCTTACATCCCAGCTCCAAATGGTTCTCCTGTAAAGTCCCTCCAAAGTCAAGAAAACTGACCACCAGGAGCCTGGCCACCAGGAAAATTGTTTCTGCCTCTGAGATGCCCTCTCAGATGTTTTTGGCTTGCTCAGAGCAGCCCTCCCTCCCGTTTTGCTCTCCCTCCCCCTGGTGTAAAATCAGTTATAGCAGATCAGTTATAGCAGATCTGCCTCTTAAACACAGAAGTAAGATTTTGAAGTTTTTCCCCACAGATTCCTTTGTTTTTCATACATAGTGTTACTTTGCATTGTATTTCCTATTAAGAATTGACAAAATAAATATGAAAAAAATAGATAATTAGTTTTGGCATTTGAACCTTTTACCTCATGGTATGTGGTTTTTATAAAAGCAGAGCGTTAGACCTCTGACCCACCTGAGATAACACAAACCGAGAAGGTATGTTTAGAAAATGTATCTTGCTAGGAACTGAATTGAAGAAAAAGGCTGTTTTGTTTTTAGTATTGTTCCTTTTAGGCTGTCTACATCTGTGTAGAAAATATATTAATATTTTATTACGCCTTATCTTTATTATTGCAGACAAAGCCAAACCGAAAACAAAGAAAAAGGAAGAAGCCAGTTCTCTCTTCCAGAGGCAGCGAGTAGATTCTTTACTTCTTGAATTAAGGCAGAAGTTTCCTCCTAAATTTATTCAGGTATGGTTGTCTCAAGTATTTGAGAGGGTTTATGTGTGTTGCTGTCATGATCACAGCAAATTATATTCTTATTGTGTAATGCAGAACTACTAATTCCAGTCTGGTCCTACAAAGTTTATATTTGATACTTTGAAAATAATAGTTATGTGTTATTACTCACATGCAGGGGAATTCACCACAGGCTGCATCGGTAATTTCAGGGGTTAAGTGCCCGCTAACCTATTCAATGCAGATTTGTTTTCTGCAACTTTTTAACTCCAGCTAATAGCTGGCATTAAAGCCGCAGAAGTATTTAATCCCTTTTATGAATTACCCAGAACTGCAAATCCTTAATTGAATACTGGAAGGGAGATCTATCCAGATCAATTTTGGGGCCAGGTTAATCTCCTTGAAGGTGCTTTTTTGTGTATTTAGTATGTGCATAGAAATAATTGTTGATTTTTTTTTCCAGCAAAAACCAGGAGAAAAACCTATCCCAGGTAAGAATCCATTTCTAATATATTAATCAAGCGGCACTAATTCCTTGTAATAAAAATTGTTTTCTAAAAAAAAGTTTTCTTTTACCTGTTAAGGGAAGTTGACTTTTTAAGTTAACATGTAGGTACATGTATGTAAAAATGAACCATAAATCAACAATCATGGGATCATAAAAATATGAAAATAATTGTCATGCTTTATTGCCAATTAAAGGGCATGTCCACCCCCAATTAAAGGGCATGTCCACCCCCAAAACTAATTTTTTTCTTTCTAGAAAAGAGGATTATTTTCTTGTTTTACTAACCATAAACTGCCAATTTTTTTTGCATAAATGTGTCCTTTATTTTCTTTCACCTTGACTAAGAACACTAGGCAATGCAGAACCTAAAATGTCCGCTAACTAATAAGTAACTCATAAAATATCTTTTGGGAATATCTGTTGTATTCAATTAGATCAACTGGACTTGAAATGTAGTTCTTGAAAGAACTACATTTCAAGTCCAGTTGATCTAATTGAATACAACAGATATACCATGACCTGGATGAATGAGAACCTTCACAATCATCTTTTGGGAAGTTTAATACAGCAGACCTGAGTTCTAGACTGCTTTAAAAATACAAATTTGAGAGTCACTTGTGAACAGAAAACATGCACCTGCACGCGTCGGGAGCGTCCGCCCGTACATAGACTCCAGTGCTACAATCACCCTCTTGTAACTTCCGACTACCAACGGTTCCAAACACATCTGACCACGGGTTTACCCCAAGTGCAGAAGTAGGCAACCGGACTCCGTAAATTTAGGTTAAAACTTCCAACTCTTTATTGAAACATGCTACAGAAAAGCATGTAGCAGCTAACACAGACATCGGGCCATATCAGGTATGCACACACAGAGCTCCGCCCTACACGTTTCGTGGAACAACTCCACTTCCTCAGGGACTTGGAGGGCGTGTCATCAATTTAAAAACACCCTTTAAGAACAGAGCATAACTGATACAAAATAGAACAGAAAGAATCAAATACCATATGTATCCACAATCCATAATGCAAAGTAATGCATATATTCTTTATATAGTAATCACACCTTATATATATATATAATATTTATATATATAATATATATTATCTATATATATATATTATATATAATATATATATATATATATGTGTGTGGTGTGTATATATATATATTGTTAATATATGTGTGGTGGTATATATATATATATATATATGTGTATAATATTATATATATATCTATATATAATTATATATATATAATAAATACCTCCACATCATGATTGCACTCCATCCATCATAATACTTGCCCGGGTGCTGTCCCAATTGTACATACAATATTCAAAGAAGCACGACGCACTCACAGGTCTTGGTAACAAACGTTCAAAAACACTTTATTCGGTCAACATGTTTCAACCTCTATCAGGCCGTCATCAGGACTAATACAACACACCAGCCACCCAGATTAAATAGCCACCCAGTACCCACCCTCCTCAAAACACCCCAGCACCAGTATATATTAAAACCATAAAACCCCAAAGTACATACCACCTTAGATCCATACTAAAAAGCAATAAGTGTCCTATGAAAAGCAACACTCTCCCAATACCACATGATAATATACCTTACTGTCGAGAGTTTCCAACAACCAAGACAGAGTCAAATCCTCCAGCATCGCTAAGGCAAATCAATACCGGGCAGACTCCACTTCCGGGAACGACAGCCGACACTCACAAACAGCCACGTGGGCGGATCACATGATACTCATCCAGCGGCAGCGCGACTCCATGGCAACTGAACACCATCAACATCAAACCCGGAAGTGTCATCCCCTGCATATCGAGAGCGAGAACAATCAAGTATCCACCCAGATACGTAGTCCAACAGTCACTCAGACATGGACCACAGGGAAGCATAAATCACATAGGATCATCCCATAAATGTATAGATGAATCATGCTGGTATACATAGAATAAATAAGATATCAAAAAACAGTACAAAATCTAAAACTGACATATCACACTAAATCTATTTACAGCACAGCCCAAGTTCATCTCAATAAATATAAAAATCGTTGTAACATAATGGAAGCAGACTCATAAATAGCAGCAAACAACCATATAATGTTACTGTAGCAACATTATATCCACTTAATCCTTGGGGTATTATAAAAAGCAACTCAGATTATTAATTTCATTTAGCCCATTAGGTGCTACAGTCTGCAGTCTTGAAATCCAACGAGCCTCAAGACGTAAAAGGATCTTAGCTCTATCACCCTCCATCGGTGGAACACAATCTATAAGCATGCATTTTAATGTCGATAACCCATGTCCTTTGGATTTAAAGTGCCTTGCCACTGGTTGATCCCCAAATTTGCTCATCTTTGTTTCCAATATTTGGCTAGACAAAGCCGCTCTTATCGAGCTCCGATGATTGGCAAATCTCTCACGGAAGGAGGTGGTCGTCTTTCCAATATATAGCAAACCACAAGGACATGTTAGAAAGTAGATGACAAAAGAGCTGGTACAAGTAAGTCTCTGGGTAATAGGGATCCTCTTACCAGTTCGTGGATGAGGAAAGCTTGACCCTGTCATCATATATCCACAGGTGGTACAATTGGGTCACTTAAAGCATCCTTGTTTCGGAGCACCCCAGGGCAGTTTAGTTTTAGGTTTAACATCTTTATTCAGATCCGTCTTAACTAGTAGGTTATGAAGGGTTTTCCCTCTACGGTGTGCAAATCTTATCTTCTGTTGTTGGAAAGGCAGGGATCCGTCACTTTCGATAATTTTCCACAATTCATTAGCTTTAGTCTTTATAGAAGGACTCAAAGTCGAGAAATCCATTGGAAATGTCACATAGTTATTATCACTTTGTTTTTTTACATATTCCGTTGTGGCAGCCATAAGTGCCTTTGTTAATTGTTGCAAAGTGATAATAACTATGTGACATTTCCAATGGATTTCTCGACTTTGAGTCCTTCTATAAAGACTAAAGCTAATGAATTGTGGAAAATTATCGAAAGTGACGGATCCCTGCCTTTCCAACAACAGAAGATAAGATTTGCACACCGTAGAGGGAAAACCCTTCATAACCTACTAGTTAAGACGGATCTGAATAAAGATGTTAAACCTAAAACTAAACTGCCCTGGGGTGCTCCGAAACAAGGATGCTTTAAGTGTCCCAATTGTACTACCTGTGGATATATGATGACAGGGTCAAGCTTTCCTCATCCATGAACTGGTAAGAGGATCCCTATTACCCAGAGACTTACTTGTACCAGCATATGGAACATCATACCTTCACTCCTCAAACCGGGCATATCCAGCAGGAGAGTCCGTCCTTAGGAAACCAGTATTTCCAGAAAACAGCCATCAACATAACAATTATCCAGACAAGGATATGTGCATCTGCCATATGTATGGCAGATGCACTGTAATTGAGCTCCTTAACCTACCTCCAAAATAAGTCCTATAAGGGTCTCTAGGCCCCAAAGGAACTGCTATGGTTGCTATTGCATAGATTTTAAATTTGTTTGTAAGACAGAGTAATCCTCTGCTTTTTTCCTTGCAAGGTTCACAAGACATTCATACATGGGAGATAAGTTTTTAGTATATGGCCAACTTTTGGAATGGCTTTGGAAGCCCTAAGGTGAATTTTGACTTTTGGACGAAGATGTCTCTAGAGCATGCAAGGTCAAACCCAGATTTTAGAGGTCTGAAAATAACATGTCACAAAATTGTCAATGTGGCAGATTAACAGCTGTTGTGGCAGAGAATCTAACCGGTATAGGTACATATGGATAGATATTTTGACTTCATCTATCCAGCTCTGTATTTCTGATGATCGGATTGAGATATTGGTGGGGAATCTTTGACACAACCAACATTAAAAGGATGAAACATCAGACATGTCAGATGTTTTTCAGCCAATCAGGTGCTCTTTAAAGGATAAGTACACTGTAAAAACAACTTAGCAGCTTCAACTAATCATTTCTCCCCCCCCTCCCCCTTTTTTTTCTAGCTCCCTAATGAGCCTACCTGTGCTGATGTAAACTTGCTGACATCTTGGATCTGAATTCTTGTCTGCTTAGTTCCACCCCTCCGTGAGTTCCTTGTTCTCCTTCTTCTTAAGTCCCAAAAAGCACTGTCCGTGTGTACCTTGCGCACGCTACATCACGTAGCGTGTGCATGTGACGTCATTGGGCCGCATAGTGCTGTACAAGCGCAGCGCAATGTCCTGCACGCATGTTTCTGTTCACCCATTGACATAACGTTGTGTGCACCATGACCTCACGCGAGCACACAGACAGTGCTTTTTGGGACTTCAGAAGAAGGAGATCAAGGAACTCACGGAGGGGTGGAGCTAAGCAGACAAGAATGCAGATCCAAGATGTCAGCAAGTTTATAACAGCACAGGTAGGCTCAGGAGGGAGCTAGCATGTTACAGCTCAGAGATCATCCCTCCCTCACACACAGAACACAGATTTCAGTGCAGATTTTGTGTAAACATATTACAAATGCTCCTGTCCCTAACAATGATAAATAACTTATAAGAAAGATTTCAACCATGGTCTTACTACAAGAGCTACCAGGTAAAATGTGAGTACATGTAGAATATTTATCTTTTGGTAGGAGTATAATGGAAAAATAAAAATTAAGCCTGTGACATACAGCGTATTGCTTTCAGACAGTAAATCAATTTCTCTCGCCCGGTACGGACAATCAAACATGTCAATAAATCTTTTGACTGCACGATCAGCCACAATGATTCATCCCAGCCGAGCGTTCGCTAGCAGGGAATGGTCGGTCAGGACTAAAAATTTGTAATACATAAAAGTTGTTTGCCATTCAAGATAAGACAAAACTTCCTAGGAGATTAGTTGTAAATTGAAACATGCCTTATTGAAGCAATAAATAACATAAACAAAGAACCATAATGAAAACCATATCTGCATTTATATCTGTAATAAAAACCAGAGCAAGAGAGTGACTAGGTAACAGCAACAAACAATTTCCAAAGTTGTCTGCAGGTATCACTAGTGTTTGAATTTACAGCAGAAAAGCTCTGGTTATCTGGTCCTGAATCACAAGAGATAATAACTGTTAAAAGAAAATAACACCACCAGCAATGAATAATAAAATAACCCCACCAGCCTAAAGGTTCATACACACGTGCAATCGTGGGTGCCGACCCACGACCCACGAAACAGCCTTTATTTTACCTGTTTCCAGACTGTTTCGTAATAGCACATAAAACTCAGATTGAATTGGTGATGCCTTAGTATAGTATTTGAGGTTAAATAAAGACCTATATTCATCCAGTCTAACCCATCTAGCAATATCCTCATTTCCTGCTTAACTGTTGATCCAGAGAAAGGCAAAAAAAAACCCCCACCAAATTTATGAAGGGAAAAAAATTCTTTCCTGACTCCAATTGACAATCGGAAATATCCCTGGATCAACTCTACTTTATATATCGATACCAGAAACTTGCAACATTCCTTGTTTGCAGAAATATCCAGCTTTTTTTTTAAACTGTCCAATGAACCTGCCATAACAGCGTCCACTGGAAGACAGTTCCATAGCCTTACCGTTCTCACAGTGAAAAACCCTTTCCGAATTTAAGTCTTCTTTTCTTCAAGTCATAAGGGATGTCCTCATGTTCTCTGACATATTCTATTGGTGAACAATGCCCCAGATAGTTTATTGTATGGCCCGTTAATGTATTTATACACTGTACTCATATCCCCACGCAGGTGCCTTTTCTCTAGCGTACATAATTGTAACTTATCCAATCCCTTTATTCAAGCTCCCCCAATCTCCTTATTAATTTAGTTGCACTTCTCTGAACCCTTTCCATTTCAAAGATGTCCTTTTTGTACAAAAGATTCCAAAATTGCACTGCATATTCCAAATGAGGCCTTACCAATGCTTTGTAAAGAGGAAGAATAAAAATTTTCTCCCTTGAATCCATACCTCTTTTTAAACAAGACAATACCATGCTGGCACCAAAATGTCCCGATGTGTACGTTTCGGACTATAAAGGCCCTACGCACGTGCCGATTATCGGTCGAAATGAACGTTTGTACACAACGGGACACATCGAGATGACAACACACATCGCGATCGCAATTGTGTTCAAACCTTCAGCCTCCAGTTACCTTTATATCTATAATACTCTCCACAATGTTGGCTATTACTAGATCCAACAGAGCTCCTTTTCAAGTAGAACCTTCAACCGCCTGTGAGAGAAAATAATTTTGCATCAAATTCAGGAACTCACCGCCCTTTTCTGTGTTGGCAGTTCCACTACACCAGGGTAATTTAAGTCCCACATAATGAGTACACTCCCCAAACTTGCAGGCAAACTTGCCTTAACAGATAATTGATAATACATCTAATAAAATTCCTTTCTGTCTGTAGTTACACAGCATATTCTATTTTTTAAATCCTTAAAATACATGTGTAATATTTAGTTTTGACAGTTTCACTGTTCTGTAGAGATTGACAGTGATTCTGTAATGTAACTAGGGTTGCCACATTTTCCTATAAGACCTGAACACTTATGAAATTCACATGCTGCAGTGCTTAGTGCCATTACATTATATACATATATATTTATGCCTGAAATCAATGCAGTTTTTATCATGTAGATTTCGGACTTTTTAATAGATGTCTTGTAGATTTCATACATCCATGCTAATCCAAACAAAAAATACATTTCTGCTGTAAATTAATACTATAATGTGATTTGCTTCTCTTTATTTTTTCAATTGGTACTTCAAGTTTAAAAACTAAATTATTCTTACTTTTTCCTTCACCCCGCTTTGAATCTTGCCTGTAAAAAAGTATAAATCAAAAAGCTCCAGGTAGCAGTAGGATGACAAAGCATGGGGCATATTTAGTTCTTAATGGGCATGTCCACCCCTTTTAAAATCTTTTTGGGGTACAGTAGGTCTCCCTGCCCCAGCCCCAACTGCCTTATTAGTTTTGTCAGAAACTCCCCCGAACCCCCCGGCGTACTGTCCCAGCCCTCTGCTTGCATGAAACTGCAAATGGGCCCAGACCAGCAGGCGCGTCCGTGATTGGCTGCCGGCAGTGGAGAACGCCGGGGGGGAGAGGTAAGGTAAGTAGCGTTTGGGGGAGTTTCTGACAAAACTATTATAGCGGTTAGGGCTGGGGGGGTGGGAAGCCCTACTATACCACAAAGGGGATTTACACTAGGACGTGGGAGAGCAAAATGGGTGGGAGAGGGAGGGGGGGGGAGGGCTGAAGTGCACATGACAAAATTCTCCAGGAGGAGAGACAGGAGGCAGAGTTCTATATGGACTCTGACAGGCTCCTGGTGGCCAGTTTTTGGGATTTTGGAGGGACATTGCAGGGCAGCCATTTGGAGCAGGGATGTAAGGTAAGGATTTTTATACACTACAGAGGCCAGTAGTGGGTTAAATTATAGTTTTGGGGGTGGACATGCCCTTTATGTATATTCTTTAGAAATAAAGTTTGGGAAAATGAGTTTGGGCTATTCAGTTTTATTGGAGAACTGGAGGTAAAAGAGCTATGTCTTACCTCCTGTTCTTCAATAAAACCTGCAGGAGCCAAGAACGAAGGGAAGGAAATTAACTGGTCTTGCGCTCTTCCGCTGTTCTTTTGACATGTCCTAATGGAATTCCTTCTTGTGTGCGCATGGGCATACAGTAGGAGCTCTGTCAGGAAGAACAGCGTGAGACTGGTTAAGTTCCTTCGCTTAGTGAGGCCAGTTAAGTTTCTTTCACTTAGACCGGTTAAGTTGCTTCCCTTCGTGAGACCGAGCAAGTTCCTTCCCTTCGTTCTCGGCTCTTGTAGGTTTATTGAAGAACTGGAGGTAAGACACAGCTCCTTTACCTCCTGTTCTTCAATAAAACTGAATAGCCTAAACTAATATTTTTAAAAAAAGAAAAACTTTCATTTTCCTATAAATTGTTTACACAACATTATACCCCATGCTGTTTGTCAGTCCAGTTAAAGAACAATGCGATCAACGTTAAACTAAGGGCTAAGCCTGGTGCTTTTCTCACATGGTTCCAATTTTATGTTCCGTTAGCGTGTGAGAATTGCATGCCAGTGCTTTGCAATGTGTGAGGATCACCATTTTCACTTCAGTAACAGAATATTGCAACACAAATGGATAGCAATGTGTGAAATTCGATGAACTGCTCTTTTCACACACGTTAACGTCTGTGGCAGCGGTTTAAAGGCCATCTGAGTTGATGCCCTTCATTTCTGTTTGAAATTTGTTATCAGATCTAATGTTCTAAAGTGCCCTCTGGGTTTTTCCTTGTTTCATTGGGGATTGTCAATTTTAGGATCTAGAAATTAAAAACAGACTTTGCTTACTTTATTAAATTATATATGAATATTTTAAAACACTTTTACTTACAGTGGAGCATATAAAGAAAGAAGCAGAGCCACCTGCCGAAACAATTAAACAAGAAGAGAAAGAACCAGTTAAAGTGACACAGCAAAGCACAACTCCCAAAGGTCCCCCAGAGAAAAGAATGAGACTGCAGTAACAGGTTTAACTAAATGTGCCTTTCGGACTCCTGAGAAAGAAAAACTCCATCTTCTGTGTCCAAACTTCAGCCATGTATGGGAATCCATATTAAATCTGTTGATGAATCTTTGCTTCCAGAGATTTTCAATACATGGACTTTTGTAAATAGACTTTTAAAATTGATATTGGAACATTCTGACATTCTGTATTTTTGTCATTGATGTTGTATAGACTGGTGTGTTTGTGCTTTTTGCTAAAATATACATTTGGGGAAAAAAAGAGGGACCTCCTTGACTTATGGTAGATCAGTTAATTTGGAGTTTAATCCTATAGTTAAAATGTTCTCTTACACAGCAGCAGATAAAAATCTGATGTTCTCTAGAAGCTGCAACTAGTATGCCATAAAGGCAGGAATGTCAAACTTGCAGACCCCAAATGAACATGTATTTTTCAGTATAAATATATATACATAACGGTTAAAAGCATTATCTGTGTCCAATACATCCTGAAATTATTTTGGCTATAACTCAATAAAATTGCTAGACATACTGTTAACAAAATTACAAGCTACAACTCCCAGAATCCCCTGGCTACTTACAGCAGATGTTTGAAAACTGCAACTACTGCAGCCTTGGAATGCTAGGAGTAAAGGTCCCGACCCCCAAAGCACCATGTGTCCGATCGTTTCGGCCGATAATCGTCCCGTGTATGGGCACTTTTTCGGACGAAACAGACGTTCGGTCTGGGATCGTTGGCCGATCGACCGACCGGGCGGATCTCCGAATGAGCGGCCATTTCGGGTGATAAAGGGCCCATACGCAGGCCGATTATCAGCCGAAACGTGCGTTCAGACACATCGTGTGTCGCGGGTTGGGACCCGTGATCGCACGTGTGTACGGGGCTTTACAGTTTTCAAACAACTGCAAGGCTGCAAGTTTGACATCCCTGCTACTTTTTACTCCCCCCCCCCAGTGTTTTAAAAGTTAAGTTTCTAAATTATATTTAAAAGAAATAAAATGGAGTCCATAAAAAATATTGAAAATCTTCAGCTAAAACAAATCAAATAGTTTGTTTGGGACCTTGGTGTGTATTACAACTGTCATGGCCTGATTACATTGTTTCATTACAACATTGTGAATTGAGCCTTGGTATCTCTACCTTTACTGGGTAAGAAATGCGGAAAGCTAATAACATAAATAATATGGATTATGTTCATTGATTAAGTCTATGTAGACTTGGTGACAATAACCATGTTATCCACTTGTTTATTATAAAGCCAGAGTGGGTCACTTTATTACCCCAGGCATTCTCTATTGGTGGTACAGTTACTTCTGAAATTCACTTGATTGGTTAAGGTGGACAGTTTTGATTCCAACTACAATGCAAATAATTTACAAAATTGAAGAACCAGATGAGTGTGAAAATAAGTAAGTGGGCAACATCTATTGACTGTTCTGCTCTTTTAAAATTTTGGTACAAATGTTCCATTCGGCCTCTTTAATCTCCAGGGCCAGTAGTGGCATGCAGGGCAAATACCGAGGGCTCCAACAAAGCGACCCCCCCAAACCATAAGCTTTAAATAGGTGAGCGTTACTGAGGGATACCAAGTTTTGCCCACGAGGCCCCACAGACTTTAAGCTAGCCCTGACAGTCTCAAACATAAAATTCAATGGTTTATAATAGTTTGTGGGTCCTTTGTTTCATTAATAAGCACATTTTGAAAATGTATTGTTACTGTTCCTATTGCATTTGGCTGTGTGCTTTACTTTAAATTTAAAATGTTTTATTCCCAAACGTTACCTTAGTCAATGTCATATAGAACCTAAAATCAATAACAGACCATTTTTATTTTAAAAGGGTATCTCAACCCCCCCCAAAAAATAAAATCATATAATGTAAGGCAACCCACCCTAAATGCTGGGTTTTAATCTTCTAAAACAGACCCTAAATATACTTACCCACCTTTGTTCCCTTGTCCCCGGCATCCTCTGCTTATCTTTCATATGGAAGAGTAGATGGGGCTGGACTAGCAGCTGCGTCTGTGATTGACTGAGACTTGGCCAGTCATGTGGCTGCTAGTCAGCAGAGGGAGCTGAGGGAACGAGGTACTCTAAGTACATTTTCGGGGTGTTTTATAAATTTTTAAGCTAGCGTTTAGGGTGGGAGAGGGGTTGCCATACCTTGTATGAAGTTTTTTATTTTTCTTGACAAGGTATCAGGAGAGGGGGGCTAGAGCTCCGCCATGACGGATTAATGAACAACGCCCAAGTGAATGCAAATGCATTCAATTATCATCCGAAACGGTGGTACTTCGTGCGTGTGCAGGCACTCTGGGGTCGTTCGCCAGGCTTCCAGTCAGACCTGTGGACAAGGCTTTAGTCTAATAAATAAAAAAAAGGGTTAACCTCCGCACTCCTCTTTAAGTCAAATCAGAAATCGCTGCTACAAAGCCATAGCCACTAGCCCCTATTTAAAACCATGTAACATTCATAGCGCACTCCAGTATTAAACAAGAAAGTATTAACGCACAAGTGACGTTTCAGTACCCATGTGGGGTACCATTTTCAATATAATATATTGTCTGAAGAAGGAACCACACAGGTACCGAAACGTCACATGTGTTTTAATAAAACACAATCTTGTTAAAGACAGGAGTGCTCTATGGATTTAGTCAAATAAGGCACAATTAAAATATGGTGGCCATTTAGTAGCCTTTTATAAAAACTTTAAAAATGGTCTACACCAGTGTTGATTATTTATGTGGCACTGCCTTATTAGAATGTGAAACAATGTATTTAAGACATTTTGAAACCCTTCACTATTTTAAACACTGGTTCACTGCTTAAAGTCAACAATATAAAATTCATGATAGGAGAACAATTAGGCACTATTTTACAAATTTGGAGGAACTTTCTTTTTATATTTTGGAGACTGTATATACGAATATGGGCTAGGTGAAATCTCTAGATAGATGCTTCACACTGACTGCAAACCAGAGGTATACATTGCACTGATGATTGCTCAGTAATGCTGAAAACTGGTCTGTAACTGGCTCTCTGTTTTTTTCGTTTAGCACACTAAATGCTAATGAAGAACATGTAAATTACCCAGAAGTCACTGTTTCTTAGAATATGGAACACACACACACCATGTCAGTTGCTCTTACTTGGCACCATACTAATTGTGTGGACAGCCTCTGTGACATCAGCTAGTGGAAGCCTGCTGTTAGGATAGGACTAAATGCTGCCATACACATGCCTAAAATTGGACAAATCCTGTTGGAATTTGCCAAATATTGACAACATGTGTGGAATAAAAAGAACCAACCACAATGCCTATGAACTTAAGCCATCCGCATTTTAGTTAGACAAGACTGATGGAAATTTTCTGGCTGTTGATTTATTTTTAAAGGGTTCAGTAAAGTTCAGTGCAAATACATGTACTTTTCAGAAAAAAGAGTACACTTAACATCTTCATTTGATCTTTAACAGTGGACTAATGATAGTACTCACAACGATGGCCACTTCCTAGACCTAGTGTTCACTAAAAACTTCTGTCTCATCTTTTGAATTTAACCCCTTCCCGCTTTCTGATCACCATCTTATTACTTTTCAGGCTAAACACCCTGAAAACCAAACCTTCTTCCTCCTGTGCCTTCCTCTTGTGTGTCTGTTCGGAATACTAGATCCATAGATCTCCCGGCTCTTGCCTCAACCCTGTCCTCTAGTCCCTCTTCCCTTTTGACCAGTCAATGACCCTGACTCACCTGCTAATTTCTATAATTCTATCCTGACTAAACAATAGACTCCTTTCCCCCCTTGCATTCCCGCAGTCGAGGAATCTAATGCTCAACCCCACTTCCTGTTTTATACGCAGGTGCACACGTGCTGCTGAACGTACATGGAGTACTGTACAGAGGCTGACTTTCTCCATTACAAGTTCCTGCAGTGTCTCGGCTCTGGGCTCCTGCTGGCAAAACAGAACTATTACCAGAAACTTATAAATAATAACAAATCTAACCCACGTTGCCTGTTCTCCATCTTCAACTCCCTTCTGCGCCCCTCAGCTTTCAGATCTCTGGTCCTAGGGAGGACTCTCAGATCATGTTGCCCTCTCCTCCTTCTGCTATTATCGGATCTTTTATTCCTTTTTATTCCCATGCCCTCTGTGTTACTGGCACACTGTAATCATGTGCTTTCCCCTATACTCACCCACATATTTAATGCCTCCCTTCCATCTGGAATTTTCCCTTCCATCTGTAAGCAAGCCCATGTTAAACCAATATTAAAAAAGCCCTCGCTAGACTCCTCTTGTCTAGCTAAGTACTGCCTGGACTCTGTTTTACGGATAGCCTTTAAACCATTAGAATGATTAGTCATATCACTAACTACCTCCATCCATACTCATAATCTATTGGATCCTTTGCAATCTGGACTTTGTCCTGCACATTCCACTGAGACGGCCCTGTGTAAGGTTGTGAATGATCTTCAGGTTGCCAAGGCCAATAGTCACTTTTCTATTCTTATCCTTCTAAACCTCTCCTCTGCTTTTGACATAGTTGTATCTGTTTGGTACCCTCCTAACTAGATTGTAAACTCTGCAGGACAGGGACTTGGGGCAAGGCTCTAGTGCTTATATTTATTTATTTATTTATTTATTTATGTACTGATCTATTTATGTATTTGTCCCCCTTGTATGACTTTCTTGTATTTTATAATGTACAGCACTGCGTCCCCAAGTGGTGCAAGTAATGCTGGGAATCCTGCAGTCCAAAATGGATTATATGCCAATGTGGGGGGACACTCACTCCATTTCTCTACACTACCGTAAAATTGCTCCTTTTCCCAGGATGCAGCAGGGCGAGCAACCACATCCCCTTCTCCCACGTGGGATCCCCTGGCAGCAGAAACTGAAAGTGTCCAGGTAGAGTCTCCTCTCTCTCTCTCTCTTCCTCACCGTTGGCCCTTGATATCGCAGTGAGGGCACCAGGGGAACATGAATGCAGAAGTACAGTCACCAGTAGAGGAAATCGCTCTCATCCGAGGGCCTTCGGGCAACTTGTTATACCAGGTAGCTTGGCTTTAGTTGAACTGAATTGGAAAGGACTGCGGCCCTGACAAGGGGCCTTTGGGGCTTAAGGGGTCCAGTAGCTCGAACCGGGACCCCCCTCCCCGGCCCTTGTAAGGGCCTTTGCAGCACTGATAAGTGCCTTTGTTGGGGGTCCTGCAGCTCGAGCCGGGACCCCCTAGTGAGTGGCTCTTAAAAGAGCCCTTGGGCGACGTCTTCTTTCTTCCATCCGGTGACACCAGCTCCGCTGAGGCCACCGACCCCGAGAAGTAACCCTGTGGCCGCCAGAGGTACCTCCGGTACCTCCGGTGCCGGTGGCTTCAACAAGGCCGGCGTCTTGATCTGACACAATGTATTCGGGCTAGCGACACCAACATCACTGAGGTCGCCAATGCCAGGCAGGCTCACTGCAGCCAAGAGTGAGCCCGCTGGCACCGCCGGCCTCAGTGGAGCCAATGTTGCTAGCCGCTTCTTTCTTCTGCCATCTACTGCAATGGCTTCTGAGCTCCGTGGTGTTGGTGTCTCTAGCGCGAAGACGTCGCGGCGGATCAAGACGCTGGTAACATCGGCCTCATTGAGGCCCCCGGCGGCGGAGGTACCCCATGCGGCCTACCTCCTGGCCCAAGGGCTCTTTTAAGAGCCGCTCACTGGGGTTCCCGGTTCGAGCTGCGGGACCCCTTAAGCCCCAAAGGGCCCTTGTCAAAAAGGTTCTTGTAAGGACCCAGGAGGGGGTACTAGTTTCAAGCTGCGGGACCCCCGAATGTCCGTCCGGGTTGCGGTTTGGCAATCCACGAACGTCTGATTTCAGGAATCTCCAGCCGTTCAGGGATTTTCAGAAGAGAGACACTAGAATCTTTGCGCTAGAGACACCAACACCACGGAGTTCATTCGAACTTTCCACGAACGTCCGAATTCGGGAATCTCCAGCCGTTCAGGGATTTTCAGAAGAGAGACACTAGAATCTTTGCGCTAGAGACACCAACACCGCGGAGTTCATTCGAACTTTCCACGAACGTCCGAATTCGGGAATCTCCAGCCGTTCAGGGATTTTCAGAAGAGAGACACTAGAATCTTCACGCTAGACACACCAACACTACGGAGTTAATTTGAACTTTCCGAACTATTTACCCCCCATTGACTTTAATGGGTCCGTTTTCGGATTTTCGAACTTTCAAGCTTTTTTAGAAGGTTGAAAGTTCGAAAATGGAACAAACTTTCCAAAGTTCGTCCATCTCTATGTACAAGTCTGTCTGTGATGTTTTTTCTGTGGCCCAAAGTGGTTTACCTATTGCAAAACACCAGTTTCTTATTCAAATCCGAAACCAACTTCAGCCTGCAAATAAGAAAATGAAATAAGAAAACAAATTTTTCGAATAAGAAACCAACTTCTGCTTCCCTTTTCCCTTGCGGTGCTTAATCATAGGTCCAAATCTATCCTCAGCTAAATCTCCAAGGAGTTTGTTTAACTTGTGCTGATATGGGTTCAATATGGTTTCCTCCAGCAATCAACAAGAAATACTTGTACAAGTTGTGTGTATTTGTATGTTGTATTTCATGGCACTATGTGTATTTTCACAACTTTATGGTTATTTTAAGTTAAAAAATTTAAAAAGTTTAACACATTCCTGAAAAAACGCTATTAACCACTCTAATAAAAATGAACAGCTACATGAACCTTTCCCCCTTCTACCCCAACATACTTCTCCAACACACAACACCCTCAGTAGCACAACGACAGGGGACCATTCCCTCCCGCAGGCATGAAGGCCGAGCCCCTGACACACACCCTAATTATGCTACTGACCACCCCGCAGGGGCGTAACTACCAGAAGCAGGGGGAGCAACCATAGGGGGGCCCAGGAGCCAAGGGGGCCCCATCTTCTAATTTTTCCTATGACAGATATAGCCTCCTCCCAGAAAACCACTGTGGATAAAGCACGGATAGGGGCCCCATCATAGTTTTGTTGAGGGGGCCTGGTGATTCCTAGTTATGCCACTATCACCCTGCTACACAGAAACAGTAACTATGGTGCCCCTTTCATACCTAGTTATAGGCTTGTGAACAAATCAGATATAACCCACACTTAATATTTCTCAATATCTATATGTTCGCTGCCATCACATTCCGAGATCAGCGGAATGACCTGCTAAATCTATATCGGGGGTTATCCACACCCCCTAAATTATACAAACCTGTAAGAGAAAGGTTATCCACACCTATTACTTCTATACACAGTTAAATATATATTTCTAAACAATACTCTTCTATAGTTGCGTAACTCCGAAGACACAGGTTCGTTTTGGGATATACTCAGAATAGGACAATTAGCCTTTAAATGATTTTATATAATTTATTAAAAGATAATAAAAGAGTGCATAAAAAATATACAAAAAACTATGTTAACTTACTGAACATAAAAGGTAGCACACAGGTGAGGGTAGAATGGGATAAAAGAAAGAATACTTATAAAAATGGCATCTGAAAATCCATGAACAGTCCAAGAAACTTGTAAATCCAATATGGAAAAAGTGATAGTCCCTGATGGAAGCCAATATATGGTCCATCCGATTGGCTAGATGTTCCTTCAGATTTTATGACGAACTCCTGGGCTGAGACCATACTACCAATTTATCCTTTTTCATGAAAATGGGAGTGGTCTGGTCTCTAGAGGGGTGGGCTTGGTTCTGCCCCTGAAAGGTGTTTCCTATTCATATTTTAGTAAAAATGGAGGGGTTAATTCAGACATATCTCCCCTAATAGACCCTGACAGCGTAGGCCAGGGCCTAGTTAGAAATCCAGCCCTGGCTAACAGGGAAAATCACACTTTATACTGCTGTAACTATGTATAGATGGCAACTAAAAGCATGATCACTTTATAGGTAGGAGTGTGCCCTTTATAATAAAGGTAAAAAGGTATAATCCGATTGGTTGGTACAAATTAACATCGAGGGAAAATGTCTAAGACTTCCAAAACTCTTTTAAAGAAATTAAGAGATTCTGCCAGAGAAAAACAATTTCCGTCCAGTCTAAATGGGTGGCCTCTTTGTTTATTGTTCAATACTGGCCTATCTGGAAACGGGAAATCCCTGTTAGGCTCACACCCAATTTACCCATAAAAAAACTTTGATTCTGAAGAACAACAACAAATTGGTCAAATTAATAACCAAAAGAGGTTAGAAGTAAAAAAGTTGCTAAAAAGAGTAAAAAAAGAGGTATGAAATGTTCAGCGGGCCCCTTAATGCTTCCTGCTGGGCCCCTGGTCTTATTTTCCGATGGAAGGCAAAGGCTAATCCGCCACTGTTTATTCCTATGAGAGAAAACATTCCTTGTTAATTGGCCCTTATACCCTCATTCTTTTACAAGAAAGTATTTTATTTGCTTTGGCAAATTCCACCTGGGACTGCTTAGAGACAAAGGTACATAAGTTGTGCTATTAGTGTACACACAGGCGAATATTTTGACCCAATCAACCTCAGTGACAGAAAAAGTGACCACATTTTAAACTTTTAAAAATATAAATTCAGACCAGAACTGCAATGGATGCAGCAAAAATTTTTGCACTCATCAAATGTATTTTTATGGTTCATACAATTCGTCAGGTCAAAATATAAGCGTTACCTTTATAATAACCATAAGCTGAATTTTGGCCGTGTGAACACAGTGTTAAGCATCCATACTCGAGCGGATGTTTTTTCAATTTGCACTCTGACTGGCCAAAACTATCGGAAATCCAGATCAAATTTCCCCACCGTGCACTGCAGGTTTCCCCTTGAAATCTGCGGTAGATGGGGACTTGAAGATGGGGTCAATGGGAGATTTTCTTAGTTTTTCCGATTAACACGCTCAAAATTGTCAAAAGGACGATTGGAAAACCACTATTGATATTTTAAATGATTCAATCGAATTTGTCAAATTGCTCAAAATATTGATGCCTGTATAGGGTGTTTTAATCAGCCGCATTCAATCAGATGTCATTTATCTGTAGTAAACCAGTAAAAAGCTTACATCTGACTGGTTGTTGCAAATTAATAACAAGGACAAACTTTGCACCTCACATTGCATCAGCTTCTAACAGGGCAATGCACCAATGGGCACATCTCTCCTGTTTTGGAGTTTAAGATACGGTAACAAATGTTATATCGGTTAGCGTGACTTAATCTCCTTCCTTGCGGTGGCTGCGTGGCTAACACGAAAGTTAACTGCGCAGCCGCCGCAAGCGATGTTATATGCCGAAAGCGGCGTTTTATTGCGGAACTTTAAAAATGGAGGAATAGAAAAGCGACAGGTAGTGATGCTCTTAGAGCCGGGCTGTTTGCACTGGGTTGCCGATAGCGTCTTGCAGTGCATCGCCCTTTAAGTGTTTTGTCCACAATAACTCCAAGCTCCTTCTGAATTAATTCATCTCCTTACAGTATTCCATTCACTGTATAACTAACATGTATACTGTTTTTGCTCAAATGCATAAATTTGTATATTTTATTATTAAATCACATTTGCATATGCCACAACTGTTCCATTTCCCTCTGTCTTTCATGGTTTGAAGGGTCTCGGCGTGGACGGGGCTTAACCGGAAAGAAACCATGTTAGAGGCATGACCATGACGGTTGAGGTGTAGCAGTGAAGTTATTCATGACAACGCCCCTGTCCGGGTTTGCCGATTGTAGAATTTGGGAGGCATTTGCCATTTTGTAGCCCAATGAATTTTAATCATTTTGCACTGATCCTATAGTCCTGCACAGTTTAATATCTGCAAGCAAAGGGTCCATTTTAATGCATATCATTAAGTCATTTATGAATAATCTAAATAAAACGAGTGACCACTGTAGACTGTGCATCTGAATATTTGTCCTTGAAAATGTCACAATGCAGTGTTGCCTTTCTGAAACCCAGACCGTGCATGCTTCAATAGTATTTTATCATACCGAAAAATAGACATCTACATCACTGCTAAACTGCATTATAAAAAGTAATTTAACAACAGTTACATAAAACTTCTGATGTGGCCACATTTAAATAAGACCATTAATTGTAATAAGTATAGGAGCCCCCTCTTGTGGATATTAGAATGTACACCACTGAATATTTGTTACATTATGAATGGATTTAAATGTACATCTTACTGTAAGTTATTTCTGTGTAGGCAAAGTTATTTCTGTGTTTAAGTTAATAAGCAGCCTCGGGAAATAAATAAAAGTCCTCAGCTCATGAAAAGCAAGTTCTATTAGCTAATCACTCAGCAGGAAAAGTCGACTGTGGTAGCTGAGCCTAAAATAAACAGCCAATTTATTGAACCAATGGCTTTTATTTATCTGTAGATAAGGGCAGTTTTTATTGCAGCAATGCAATGGGAATATACAATGTAAACAACTTAAATTGGAAGTTCACTAGTATTCTATCTTCACCTCTGTGTATTGAATGTTTGCTCATTTTATGTAGTGTGCATATACTCCATTTTATGAATAAATTATATACATTGAAGGTTTGACAAAGCTTCCAGGGAATTTGTAATCCACTCAAAGTGTGCTGAGGTGCTTATCTAGGCAAAGTATTTTTAGAAAGAAACCTAAACTATGTACAGATGCTAGAAAACTGCAAATTTTATTTTGCCTGGTGATCTTGCTTGCACACAGCGATCTTCCAGCATCGCTTATAAATAAAGTTAAATTAATCGGTTAACAATGTGAGACCTGGTTGAGGTTTGTGAGGGGAAATCCATCCCCACATGTTCCCTGTAGTTTTCAATTACAAAATATATTTTCTGTAAAAATTAACCTGTGTGTGCAGACCTGCAGAGGTCGTGGTTTTCTCCCTGTACTGTAGTATAGGGAGTTTGAGATCGTTAGGATTTGTGGCAGTCCTAAACGATCTCCCAATACTTAATATAGGGAGACCATTTTGGACTGTGTTTAGCCACATCTTACAGATTTTGTATGTCATATTTTAAAGATTGGTACATTGTGTACCTAGTTTATACTGTGTCTCTCTGACACACACTATCAAAATAAAAATCCTATAATTACAAGATAGTAAAAAGTGCTACCTTATAGCTAAGAAATCTGAGGAAGCATCTCCAAGTTATCCTTGAATGGACATTTATACCCATTTGTTACTTGATTAAATACACCCTAGGCATGATCAAGCCTAATTAGCATGTTCTTGATTAGATACACCAGATTGGAGGGTTCTGTTATGTGGAATCTATTGTTTTAGTAAATTAGCACAGTAAACTTCACTGTTTAAAAGGAATTTACACTGTAATAACAAGTTTTCATTACTGGATAGTTGTGCCTGGATAGTTTTTTTCCCCCTACTGCCCTTCCAGACCCTACCTTTGTTCTTGAATCTTGCTGGTCTTCCTCCTCCACTGTAATCATGTTCTTAGACCTGCCCCTTTGAGGTTTCCCAGATCTGCAACACCCATTTGGTCAGAGAATGCTGCAGCCGTGTAACATGCGTGCACGTGTAATACCAATGCCCCGTGGCTGATATAGGACAGCGCAGTGCAATGATGTAACTGGGGTGCATGCTCGCTGCAACATCCCCGGGATGAGTGCACTGATGATGTGATGCACACATGTCACATGGCCCCGGCATTCTCTGACCAACTAGGTGTTGGAGATTTGAAAGGGGGAAGGGCTAAGTATGTGATTTCAGACCAGCAAAATTTAAGAACAAAGGTAGGGTGTGGAATGGTAGTAGGGGAAAAAACAACAACTTTATATTTAAAGGCACAACTATCCAGTAATGAAAACTTGTTATTACAGTGTACGTGCCCTTTAACACTCAATAGATTATATTCTCTATTATTTATATATGAAAATAAAGGGAAACCAAAGGAAAAAGATTACCATTTATTGTATTAATGTATTTCCTTGGCCTGAACACATTTTGAGCTGGGTGAACACCTTCCGATCCTTCGTCCCGACCGACCTGCACTTCCAATTGGTCGGCCAGGACGAAGGCTGTAAGTCGCAGCAAAAGTAGCTGTGTCCTACAGCTCCATAGATGGCCGCCCGGTTGGCCATGGTTTTTGACGCTTTCCATTAATCATCCGTCCGATTCAGACGAACGAATGGTTGGACGTTAATCTCGTCTGGCAGAAATATTTTGTCCTGACCGACCGATATACTGAAATGTTGGTTGGGCCACATTATTGGATGGTGTGTACTCAGCTTAACAGTTTTAGAAAATGTCTATATAAGAGAGCCTTAAAATTGGCCTGTTATATGGAGTGTATATTGGTCTCTAATGGTTGTGAAATGCACTAGTCATGCATTGCCTACTCTGAAATGGGGGTAATATTCCCATCTTCAAAACACAATATTATTTCCCTACATGGGTGGATTGTAACTGGTCAATATGAAGCAGTGTGACTCTCTGTAGTTCATTTTGTTCCCCCTTCACCTTTAAAATAAACTTAGCAGTAACAAATAATATTGTAAGTAAGTATTTTACTTTAAGGTAAATAACTTATTTGGGACATTTATTGTTCCTGTAGCATTTGGTCTCACGAAAACAAGCAAAGGGGGAAATATACTGTAAAATTGCTTTGTCTCCTCTTAATCTATAAATAAATATATGTAAATAGCCCTTACTCTGAAGTGTGTGTGTTGCTGCATGTCTTCAATCCATTACTTGTTTAGCTAAGCCTAAAGTGCCCATACATCTATAAGATTTTACTTACCCGACCAAGCGCTCACCCGATGTTCCTTCGATCCTGCCGGAACCGCTTCTCCCGATCTTACATTTGACCGACATGTGATCGCAAAATGAATGGGATTTTGCGATCGCATGTCGGATGAATGTAAGATCGGGAGAAGCGGTTCCGGCAGCATCGATGAACATTGCGTGAGAGCTCGGTCGGGTAAGTAAAATCTTATAGATGTATGGGCACCTTTAGTGTTCCCCCTTCCATCCTTAACTGACTCTTCCTTTTATCTGGCATAACTTTCTGTAAAATCTGTAAATCAAGCATAACTTTCTGTAAAATCAAGCAGCATGGTGGCTCAGTTCGATTCAACCCCTGGACACATCTGCAGTAAGTTTGTATGTTCTTCCTGTGCATTCGTGGGTTTACTCAGGGCACTCTGGTTTCCCCCACAATCATAAAGACATACTGATAGGTTGTAGGTGTCAATAAATGTGATTAGATTGTAAGATCTTCGAAGCAGGGCCTGATTTGATTGTATACATGTGATTGTAAAATGCTACAGCTATATAAGTCCATAATAATAATATTCACTATAATGCAGCACAGGGAGAAGGAATTTCCCCCCATGCAATTAACACATACTAACAGTCACCATTGTAGTTACAGCAAAACTGCACACACCAGAAGAGATTAGGATAATAAGGTACTTGATAGATAGCTAAAATGTAAGATGCTTTAGATTGGATAGCTTAAGTTCTAAGTAGTTGCCAATTATTGCCAAATTAAATATAGATGTCCTTTTAAATGTTCATAAATATTATATATTATGTAAGGGTTACTTAAAGGGCATGTCCACCCCCAAAACTATAATCCCCCCCACTACTGGCCCCACCATGTAGTGTAGTTTAATCCTTACCTAACATCCCATCTCCATAGGGTTCTCCTGTAGTCCCCCCCCTAAGTCCCCAAAACTGCCCACCAGGAGGATAGCAGAGTCCATATAGGACTCTGCCTCCTCCCTGGCCTCCGGGAGAAGTTTGGCATGCGTACTGCAGCCCTTCTCCCCCTCCCTCCCCCTCCCTCTCCCTCCTCTTCCCGATTCCCTCCCCCTAGCATTTAACCCCTTTAGTATAGTAATCCCACTGGTCCCCAGCCCCAACCGCATAATTTTTATTTTAAGAAAGCTCCCCAAACTCTTACTTACCTCTCCTCTTTCCTTCCTCCGCTGAAGTGAGCTGCTGGCAGCCGCGTCCGTGATTGGCTGCCGCTCAGCCAATCACAGATGCGGCTGCCGTCCTGCCCCTCTGCTGCATTTCTCGCAAGCAGAGGGCCGGGGCGCGGCGGAGGAAAGAGGGGAGGTAAGTAAGAGTTTGGGGAGCTTTCTTAAAATAAAATTATGCGGTTGGGGCTGGGGGACCAGGGGGAAGGCTATATTAAAAATTTGATTCAAGGATGGACATACCCTTTAAGGTTACCATAAACGTATTAAAATTACCTGCCTGTGATTTCATAACATTTTGTGCAATCAATATTATTGTCTATGATGGGCCAATAATAACTATCTTTGTATGGCCACCATTTGTGGTAGAAACCTTAAATGTAGACATTTGTGACATCTGGTTGTTAAATATTGAAATAATGGAAATTCCTCTAAGGTACCTGTTTATATAAAAGTTATATAAAAAACTATGAAACACTCCGGACACAAATAATATTTTCCTACATCATTATAAGCATTATAAGCATATGCTTTCACCTATAGAGTTGGGTACGCATCCAAGGGCTCAAAGCTTAGAAAAAAACAGAAAGACTGAATCGAAAGGTGCAATGTAAATACAGTAAAATGTAAAATATACTTTAAACAGAGGATACTGATTTATACAAAAAACTGTACAACTACTAGCAAAAGTGTGCCCGTTGGTGCACAGTGGGTTTTTTATGTGTTAATTTTATATAGTTTAATTTGCTGGAGTGTTAGTTACATATATTTATTAAAATATATTAATATATAATAGTGTAAGCTACCCGCCACTTACAAGGCCCTCCATATTAGGTAGTCCTATCTAAGAATGACATATTTTAAGTAATAATGCTGTTATTTTTGGTGAATTCTGCTGGCACTGAAAGGGTTAAGTAGATTATGGGCAGCGCCGCGGCTGCAGGAAAGTCCGTGTCTCGGCTTTTCGGGGGGGCCGCAAGAAAGCCCGCATGTCGGCTACGGGGCGGAAGGAAAGAGCACATCTCAGCTACAGGGCAGGGAAGCGCATAGTCTCTGCAACGAACCGAGTATTTGGGGCTCAGGGAAGCACATGGCGTTGGTTATGGTGGTTCGTGTGTGGGGATCAGGGAAGCACATATGTTGGTAAAGGGTTTCAGGGGCATGGGGGGCAAGGAAGTGCACGGTCTTGGCTACGGGGTTCAGGTACACGGGGCGCAGGGAAGCACAGTCTTGGCTATGGAGGTTTAGGATGTGGGGGACACAGTTTAGAGTATGGCGTTTGTAATTGGGTTTCAGGTATGTGGGGCAGGGGGACGCACATTGTGTTGGTTATGGGGTTAGGTGTGTGGTGCACAGGGAAGCACATGGTATTGACTAGGGGGTTTAGTAGTGTGGGCACAGGTTAGCGCATTGTGTTTGTAATGGGGTTTCATAAACATAAAAGAAAAGTAATCCTGCACAAGCCTAGTTCAATCCAATCAATGTATAAAACGCTGGGTGCCAAATGGCAGACTGAGGCAAAACAGTTAACAGTACAGAAGACAAATCTAAGCCATGCACACCAGACTTGCGTGATCCTGTGTACTTTATTGCATTATACACAGGCACATCAAAGTGACGTTTCGGTACTATAGTGTACCTTCTTCAGACAAAATTTTAACATGATCAATAAAAAAAGAACCTTATATAGACCGCGAGGTACATCTTAGGTGACACCTAGAGGATAAAAAACACACAACACCAGAATAAATGTGCATAATCTATACTAATAAAAGGCTCATTCATTGCTCATTCATTGCACCTTACTTACAAAAGTTAAGCAGGTTTCGTTTCGAAAAGGCAAAGCCCTCACTCACTCACTCACTCATCACTAATTCTCCAACTTGCTGTGGAGGCAGACGGCTTAAATTTGGCAGGCTCATTCATTGCACCTTACTTACAAAGTTAAGCAGGTTTCGTTTCGAAAAAGGCAAGCCTCACTCACTCAATCATCACTAATTCTCCAACTGCCGTGGAGGCAGGACGGCTTAAATTTGGCAGGCTCATTCATTGCACCTTACTTACAAAAGTTAAGCAAGTTTCGTTTCGAAAAGGCAAAGCCCTCACATCACTCATCACTAATTCTCCAACTTGCCGTGGAGGCAGACGGCTTTTAAATTTGGCAGGCTCATTCATTGCACCTTACTTACAAAAGTTAAGCAGGTTTCGTTTCGAAAAGGCAAAGCCCTCACTCACTCATCACTAATTCTCCAACTTGCCGTGGAGGCAGACGGCTTAAATTTGGCAGGCTCATTCATTGCACCTTACTTACAAAAATTAAGCAGGTTTCGTTTCGAAAAGCAAAGCCCTCACTCACTCACCTCATCACTAATTCTCCAACTTGCCGTGGAGGCAGACGGCTTAAATTTGGCAGGCTATTCATTGCACCTTACTTACAAAAGTTAAGCAGGTTCGTTTCGAAAAGGCAAAGCCCTCAACTCACTCATCACTAATTCTCCAACCTGCCGTGGAGGCAGACGGCTTAAATTTGGCAGGCTCATTCATTGCACCTTACTTACAAAAGTTAAGCAGGTTTCGTTTCGAAATTCCACCTGTAACGGTGAGTATCTGACATTGCACAGACTGGTTGGTCCGATTTCAACCAAATTTTGTATGCATATACTCCTTTACCAGTAAAAGGTTAACAAAATATTTTTTTTTTAGGGTGGGGGTGAATGGGGGGGGGGGAATAGAATTTTGAACTCCTGCACACCAACGACTGGACCGATTTTTTACCTAAACTTCAGGGTGTGTGCGGGGACTGGCTGAGGTGTAAGGGGAAGGGTTTGGAGGGTGGACAGAGAGGAATAGTGGGGGGTTATGGGGGCGGAGGGGGGGGGGTATTGGGGGCGGACGGGGAGGGGTGTTGGGGGTTATTTTCTCCACGTCACACACCCGATTACATGCTGTCCTAGCATCAACATTGGCAAGAGAGAAGCATCATCCGAACACCCAAGTGCATCCGTTAAAATTAACAGCGAAACATGACAGATTTTTCTGTGTTGTTAATTATAATTACAGCATCTTGTAACATTATTGCTTTCTTACTAAAAAGGTTATTTCAATACATCTCCGCTGCGAAGTGCGGGTATTTTGCTAGTATATACAATAAAAAACAATTCTCTTGGACAAGAAGCAGGACAGTCACTTTGATGTGCCTGTGTATAATGCAATAAAGTACACAGGATCACGCAAGTCTGGTGTGCATGGCTTAGATTTGTCTACTGTAATGGGGTTTCAGGTATGTGGGGCACGGGGAAAGCACATTGTTGGCTATGGGGTTTCAGGTGAGTGCTGCACAGGGAAGCACATTGTGTTAGTTAGAGGTTCACGGTGGGGCTGGGAAGCACATAGTGTTGGCTATGGGGGTTAAGGTGTGTGGTGCACAGGGAAGCACATTGTGTTAGTTATGGAGGTTCATTTGTGGGGCTCAGAAGCACATGGTGTTGGCTATAGGGCTTCAGGTGTGTGAGGCACAGGGAAGCATATGGCTTTGGCGGTTAAGGTGTGGTGCACAGGGAAGCACATGGTGTTAGTTATGGGGGAATGTGTGTGGGGCTCAGGGAAACCCTATTGCTTTCCTGATTTCCACCCAAATACATGAAACCCCATAACCAACACCATGTTCTCCCCATGAAACACACACCTTACCCCCATAGCCAACACCATGTGCTTCTCTGAGCCCAGCATACGAACCTCCATTACCAACACCATGTGCTTCCCTGAGCCCTACACACATGAACCCCACACAACCAACATGTGCTTCCCTGTGCCACACATACCTGAAACCCCATCTTACAGATGTGCTTCCCTAATCCCCACACATGAACCTCAATAACACCATGTGCTTCCCTGTGCCCCACCCACATGAACCCCCATTACCAACACCATGTGGTTTTCTGATCCCCACACAACACCATGTGCTTCCTCATGACCCAAACCCCCACAACCAACACCATGTTCTTCCCTGATCACTACACACATGAACCCCCATAACCAACACCATGTGCTTCCCTGTGCCCACACAACCTCCATTACAAACATTGTGTTTTCCAGTGCCCCACACACAAACCCCCATATCCAACACCATGTGCTTTCCGGATATCCACACAAAACCCCCATAACAAACACAATGTGGTTCCCTGTGCGACTGGACCGATTTTTACCTAACTTCAGGGTGTGTGGCGGGACTGGCTGAGGTGTAAGGGAAGGGTTTGGAGGGTGGACAGAGAGGAATAGTGGGGGGTATTGGGGGCGGACGGGGGGGGTTGGGGCGGACGGGAGGGGTGTTGGGGGTTTTTTCTCCACTGTCACATCCCCGATTACATGCTGTCCTAGCATCAACATTGCCAGAAGAGAACGCTCATCCGACACCCAAGTGCATCCGTTAAAATTAACAGCGAACATGACAGATTTTTCTTTTGTTGTAATTATAATTACAGCATCTTGATACATTATTGCTTCTTACTAAAAAGGTTATTTCAATACATCTCCGCTGCGAAGTGCGGGTATTTTGCTAGTAATATACAAAAACAATTCTCTTGGACAAGAACAGGACAGTCACTTGGATGTGCCTGTGTATAATGCAATAAAGTACACAGGATCACGCAAGTCTGGTGTGCTGGCTAGATTGTCTACTGTAATGGGGTTCAGGTATGTGGGGCACGGGGAAAGCACATTGTTGGCTATGGGGTTTCAGTGAGTGCTGCACAGGGAAGCACATTGTGTAGTTTAAGAGTTCACGTGTGGGGCTGGGAAGCACATAGTGTTGGCTATGGGGGTTAAGGGTGTGTGGTGCACAGGGAAGCACATTGTGTTGTATGGAGGTATTTGTGGGCTCAGAAGCACATGGTGTTGGCTATAGGGCTTCAGGTGTGTGAGGCACAGGGAAGCATATGGCTTTGGCGGTTAAGGTGTGGTGCACAGGGAAGCACATGGTGTTAGTTATGGGGAATGTGTGTGGGGCTCAGGGAAACCCTATTGCTTTCCTGATTTCCCCACACATACATGAACCCCCATAACCAACACCATGTTTCTCCCCATGAAACACACACCTTACCCCCATAGCCAACACCATGTGCTTCTCTGAGCCCAGCATACGAACCTCCATTACCAACACCATGTGCTTCCCTGAGCCCTACACACATGAACCCCACACAACCAACATGTGCTTCCCTGTGCCACACATACCTGAAACCCCATCTTACAGATGTGCTTCCCTAATCCCCACACATGAACCTCAATAACACCATGTGCTTCCCTGTGCCCCACCCCATGAACCCCCATTACCAACACCATGTGGTTTTCTGATCCCCACACAACCCATGTGCTTCCTCATGACACCAACCCCCACAACCAACACCATGTTCTTCCTGATCACTACACACATGAACCCCCTAAACCAACACCATGTGCTTCCCTGTGCCCACACAACCTCCATTACAAACATTGTGTTTTCCAGTGCCCCACACACACCCCCATATCCAACACCATGTGCTTTCCGGATATCCACACAAAACCCCCATAACAAACACAATGTGGTTCCCTGTGCCCCACACATGATCCCCCATAACCAACACGGTGTGCTTCCCTGATATCCACACAAAACCCCCATAACAAACACAATGTGGTTCCCTGTGCCCCACACATGATCCCCCATAACCAACACGGTGTGCTTCCCTGATATCCACACCTGTTTATCAATTAGATCAACTGGACTTGAAATGTAGTTCTTGAAGATGTTTCGCTAGTCATCCGACTGGCTTTCCTCATTCAAATGACTTTGTACAAGAATCTGTTCACCTTCAAAGAAGATGAACCTTGAATATTGACTGGGTTGGGCAGGCTATGTGGTGAATGCAGCTGGTGGTCTCTTAGGTCAATTGTGAATTTTACTTTGGGGGAGCCTTTAAAGGATACGTGCACTGTAAAATCAAGTTATGTTCATTTGGAAGCTGCAGCTTTAACCCATTCACTGCCAGGAGAATTTAGGTTTTTTTTGCGTTAATTGCCAGAAGAATTTTCAGGATTTTGCCCTTAATCGCTTAGACTAATTTACAGTAGGAAACCTTGCATAAATCAGAATATTATACATTGTTTATTTCAGCACAAAGTCTACTTTAACATGGTAACAGAATTTTGTAACTTTTCTGGAAATTTTACTGGAATTATGGGTAAAATAGTAAAAAAAATGAAAAATTTGCAAATTTTCATAGATTTTTCCCATTTTTACTTATAGTTTTCTTAAGGTTACACACAAAAATCTTCCTCTTTCTAAAAGCTCATATACTCCCGAGTACAACGATACCAGATATATGTAGGTACCCCCCCTTTTCCTGTACAGGAGACCCCCCCAAACTAAAACTGCACCTTCAGAATATTACACCAAATTAAAATGTATACCACTACTGACAGCTAAACATAGAATATCTACCAAATTAACTAAAATATCCCAACAAGTGAGATATTTTTAGAAACTACACACCCCGCAGGATTTTATGAGTGAGGTTATTTTCGATCAAATGCAGGTACCCGGACGCAGCTCTTCATCCAATTGTAATTATTTTCTCACATTTCCTTTTTTTCCCTCAACTGTAAATCAGAGACAAAATCAATGTGAATTTCAGCTAAAAACTGTGGAGGAAAGTTCAAACGCATCTCAAATATGAAGCCAACCCATCCCGAATATACGGTATGCCACATTCATGGGTGTACCCAGAGACATGGCTACCAACTAACCCAGAGCGTGACCAGTGCCAAATGTCAGTAGCAGCAAAAAAAAATTAGCCAGTTTTGTATTTGAACAGTCCGCGTTTTTCCACAAAACACCCCCCCTAACAGCGCAGTTCTTCATAAAGTTTGCACTTTTCCAGTTTCAAAAAAAATGAACATCAAACACATTCAAAAGGTAGAAATCATGCCAAACCCCATGGAATGTAAAAAAAAGTTACTAAAATCAATCTCCCAAATGTCCTGAATCAAACGGTATGCCATATGTGGGTTCCACACGCGACATGGAAGCAAAAGCCACAAAGTGAGACAATGCACGATGGCTCAGAAACGGCAAAATATTTAGCCAACTCCGAATTTGGACAGTCTGCAGTTTTTTCCACAAAACACCCCAGTAACTTAGAAATAACCCCCACAACTATATATTCCTGAAATTCTACACACCTTCAGCTATGTAGCACTGTAGTTCGTTCATTCATACCACAATGGTGTGGGCGCAGTTCTTCGTAGAAATTAGCACTTTTCTGAAAAAATTAACAAAAACAAATTCAAAACGTAAAAATCAAAACAAAACCTCATGGAATGTAAAAAAAGTTACTAAATATCAATCCCCAAATGTCCTGAATCAAACGGTATGGCCATATGTGTGGGTTACACACTCGGACGTGGAAGCGAAAAGCCACGATGTGAGACAATGCATGATGGCTCAGAAACAGCGAAAATATTTAGCCAACTCCAAATTGGACAGTCTGCGCATTTTTTCCACAAAACACCCTGATAACTCAGAAATACCCCCCACAAACTATATATTCCTGAAATCTCCACACCTTCAGCTTGTAGCACTGTAGTTCGTTCATTCATACCATCAATGGTGTGGGCGCAGTTCTTTGTAATTTTGCATTTCTCACACAATTTTCTGGAAAAATAGAGAAAAATACATTTCAAAGTTACAAAACACACCAAAACCCCATGTAATGTAAAAAACTTACCAAATATCAATCTCCTAAATGTTCTGAATCAAATGGTATGCAATATGTGTGGTTACACACAAGACGTGGAAGCGACTAGTCAAATTAAAACAATGCGCAGTGAGCCAATAACAGCATTTTCCCAGATTTTTCAAACTGAACACCCCTCTAACTTGGAAATACCCCCGCAAACTATTCTCAAAATCTACATACCTTCAGCTACGTAACGCTGTAGTTTTGTTCTTCATACCATCAATGGTGTGGGCGCAGTTCTTCGTAGAATTTGCACTTTTCTGAAAAATGAACAAAAACAACAACTTCAAAACGTAAAAATCATGCCAAAACCACCTCATGGAATATAAAAAAAAGTTACTAAATATCAATCTACCAAATGTCCTGAATCAAACGGTATGCCATGTGTGTGGTTACACAACGTGGACGTGGAAGCGAATGGCCACAAGTGAAACAATGCACAATGGCTCAGAAACAGCAAAAATATTCAGCCAAATCTGAATTTGAACAGTCTGCATTTTTCCCCCACAAACAACCCCCACAAACTATATATTTCTCGAATCCACACACCTTTTCTACGAAATTCTGTAGTTTGTTCATTCGTACCATCAATGGTGTGGGCGCAATTCTTCGTAGAATTTCGCAGTTTTAGCAGATTTCTAAAAATTAAAAAAAAACACATCTCAAAGGTAGAATCATGCCAAAATCCCAAGTAATGTAAAAAAAATTACCAAATATCAATCTCCTTAATGTCCTGAATCAAACGGTATGCCCTATGTGGGTTACAAACGCAAACGTGGAATCACTAGCCACAAAATGAGCCAATGAACAATGGCCCAATTACAGCAACTTTTCAGATTTGTCAGACTAAACACCCTCTATATTAGGAATGCCCCCCAAAACTATATATTCTTGGAATCTACACACCTTCAGCTACGTTACGGTGTCATGCTTTCATACATACATAAGAATTCCAGACCCAGTAATCCAAAGAATCCGTGTTTTAGGAGGTTTTGTTAAAAAATAAAGTAGATGATTCAAGGGTTGAAATCCTACCTAAATCCACTTGACAGGCAAAAAAACCCACTTAATGTCAATCTCCCACATGTTCTGAATCAAACGGTATGCTATATGCGTGGATGCCACACGGACGTGGCCACCAACTAGCTCAAATTGGACGCATGCACAAGTGTAATTACAAGAAAAAATCTAAGTGCTCTTGTAATTTCAAAACATCCCCAAAACTTGAAATGCCCCCCCCACATAAAACCCCCCACTAAATATCAATCTCCTCCCACATGTTCTGAATAAACGGTATGCCCTTTGTGTAGATGTAAACAGAGACGTGGCCACCAACTAGCTCAAATTGGACACATGCACAAATGCAATTACAAGAAAAAATCAAAGTGCTCTGTAAGTTGAACAGCCTACCCTTTTTCTAAGGAAACAGTCCCGAAACATGGAAATTCCCCCCCGCAAACTATATTTATGGAATCTACACACCTTCACTACGTTACGGTGCCATGCTTTCATACATACATGAAAATTCCAGACCCAGTGATCCAAAGAACTCTGTGTTTTAGGAGGTTTTTGTGAAAAATAAAATAGGATGATTCGGATTGAAATCCTACCTAAACCCACTTGACAAGCAAAAAAACCACTAAATGTCAATCTCCCACGTATCCTGCATCAAACGGTATGCCATATGTGTGGGTGACACAGAGACGTGCCACCAACTAGCTCAAATGGGACACATGCACAAGTTAATTAACAGAAAAAAATCAAAGTTCTCTGTAATTTCAAACAGCCCCAAAACTTGGAAATGCCCCCCACAAATCCCTCCCCCCCCCCACTAAATATCACTCTCCCACATGTTTTGAATCAAACGGTATGCCATATGCGTGGATGTACACAGAGACGTGGCCACCAACTAGCTCAAAATAAAATAAGATGATTCAAGCATTGAAATCCTACCTAAACCAACTTGACAAGCAAAAAAACCCACTAATTGTCAATCTCCCATGTATCCTGCATCAAACGGTATACCATATGTGTGGGTGCACACGAAAACGTGGCCACCAACTAGCTCAAATGGGACGCATGCACAAGTGTATTACAAGAAAAAAATCAAAGTGCTCTGTAATTTCAAACAGCCCCAAAACTTGGAATGCCTCCCACAAATAAACCCCCCACTAATATCATCTCCCACATGTTCTGAATCAAACGTTATGCCAATGCCATATGCGTGGATGCACACAGAGACGGGCCACCAACTAGCTCAATATGCAGGCACAAATGCAATTACAAAAAATCAAAGTGCTCTGTAATTTGAACAGCCTACACTTTTTCTAAGGAAACAGTCCCGAACATGGAAAATCCCCAACAAACTATATATTTTTGGAATCTACACACTTCAGCTACGTTACGATGCCATGCTTTCATGCATACATGAAGATTCCAGACCCATTGATCCAAAGAACTCCGTGTTTTAGAGGAGGTTTTTGTGAAAAATAAAATAAGATGATTCAAGGGTTGAATCCTACCTAAACCCTTTTGCAAGCAAAACAAAACCCACTAAATATCAATCTCCACATATCCTGCTCAAACGTATGCCATATGTGTGGGTGCACACAGAGACGTGGCCACCAACTAGCTCAAATGGGACACATGCCAAGTCCAATTACAAGAAAAAAAATGGAACTTTGAGTTCCATTCAAAAATGTATATTAAGGCTGTCCAGCATGACAGCTTGTACTATACTAGTTACTGCAGCGTGATCGAATGGAGATCACACTGCAGTACCTCCGACCACCAGCATATTACCTTTTTAGGGAGACCCCGTGAAGAGGAAGTTCAGTGAGTCACCGGGGTCTCCTTTCGGCAGCAAGACCTCCTCCTCTCTCTTCCTCCACGTGGGACCGGCTGCCAGGCTGGCAGGTAGGGATATCTTCTGATCCCCCTTTTTGATTTGGACCACACCGAGGGGGGATCGAGGGGGTTAGGGGGGCAGTTGAATGCTGCCCCCCGATCACCCCTAGCGGGGGCCACATTTTTTTATGCAGTGGGGAAGCCACAGATCGTGTATTCACAATCTGTGGCAGTTTGGTCATTCACTGCACAGATCGTGAATATACGATCTGTGGCTGTGAAAGGGTTAAAAATACCATTGCCATATTATCTTTTTTACCTATGCCCCTCCAGAGCCTAGCTTTGTGCCTTGAAGTTGCTGACATCTTGTTACTGGTTTGCTGAATGTTAAGCTCCGTCCCTCTGAGATTTCTCTGCTTTCTCCTGCTAGACTCAACAGTAATGCCTGTGAGTTCCGTGCACTCTCCTGCTTGAGCCTCAACAATAATGTCTGTGAGTTCTGTGCACGTGCGTGTGCACGAACTCACAAGCATTACTGTTTGAGGCTCAAGCAGGAGAAAGCAAGGAAATCTCAGAGGGGCGGAGCTAACATTCAGCAAACCAGTAACAAGATGTCAGCAACTTCGAAGGCACAAGCTAGGCCTGGAGGGACATAGGGAAAAAAAAAAATATGGCAACGGTATTTTAAAGCTGCAGCTTCCAAATGAACATAACTTGATTTTACATACACTTATCCTTTAAATACATATACTGTATAGTATTCCATTTTATTATGCCCGTTGCATGTTTATTTAAACTGTTAAAAAAGTTAATCAATTTCTAAACATCATCAAATAATATTAAATAACTAGACACAGCTTTTTATATTCAGTTTCAAGTGTTTAATACTAATTCTAGTAACCTTGTTATTTCTGAGGGTTTTCCACATTGTTGTAAACCAGTGGAATTTTATAGATTTGGGGTGTTTCCTAAATTTTGCACAAAGGAGGATTTATATCGGGGGGGGGGGGGTCTAGAATGTAGAAGTGTATAAAGAACTAACAGCTTTTCTGCCTGGTTTAAACTGCACAGTGTGCGGTGGGTGTAATGAACATGCAGCGGTTTTCCTTTCCTAACAGTCAGATTGTGGTTCTGGTATCTAACTGCAAATTGAGTTTACTTACAACCTTTTGATTATAAGATAAATAAATAGATTTGTTTTGCCCTTGATCGTAACAAAATCCTGTTTATACATCATTTCTTTTATATGCTAATAAAGCATACTGCATTTAGTTATTCTGGTTTAAACATAGAATTTCACACTTCTAATGCTAGCTTTCACACTTAATGAACTAGATGAGCTTGTACTTTTCTGTGCATGTCCACTAATCGCACAGTTTATGTGGTTTACTGTGCGGATAACTGACTTTTTTTCTACATTTATAATTGAAATTCATGTGCATTTAAAGAAGAATCTGCAACAATGTCATATATCAGATAAGATTTTCAAACTCTAAATAAAGTTTTTTGATTTCTAAAATGTCTTTTTGCTTGTGTGCTTTATTCTATACAGAAATGTTTTTTTTAAAAACAGATGTTAACAATGTTAAAGGTGCAGCATGCCTTCATAAATATGTTCCCAGACATTACTCTGTCATTTGTGCTTGGGAGTAGAGATGTCCGAACTTCGCAAATCCGGAGCGGACCCATTAAAATCTATTAAATGAAAGTTTGGCAAAATCCGCATTAAAATTGGTCTAAATAGCCTTGGTAACTACACTAAATCACTCAGGGACCTGGGTAATGACCTTGGAAACACGTATCAATGCCTACTACCTAAAAATTACAGTCGCTAGCGTGAATTTCAAATGCGCCCGAGTCTTCGTCTTTCTTCGAAATACGCGGATTCTTCGAATACGCGGATTCTTCGGAATATAGACCCAACATGTGGGTTGCTCCATCCAAAAATGCGAAAAATCCGCGAAATGTAGAATTTATGAGGATTTCTGTATTTTCCCGTATTTTCGAAATATAGAAATCCTCTTAATTTCGAAAACGCGTTTGGAAAAGTTTGGAAGGCGGAAAATCGGCGATATCCGCCGCTCGCAAAGGAGGTAAATCCGCCGCGGATCCAGGTTCGATCCGCGAACTGGGCCATCACTACTTGGGACCTGATCTGTATTTTTTGTAAGATTAAGCAGCTGTATTGCAACCTTACTATTTTTAGCTATTAAACAGTAAGTATAAAGACACATTCTCTCCCATAATATCTGTGCACTAAATAATGCACATGCTAAATTCATTCAGAAGACTGAATAATACCATTTACACAAATTTTTTACACAAAATCTTTTTTTTTTAATTATCTGTTTGTATCTCTTCTTAACAGTTTTCGAGCTAGAGACTGAAATTTGTTACTAACATGCAGAACATGTCGGAGAAGTGTGCTATCACCTATTAAAGGAATTTGGGAAAGCGTTACCGAAATATTTACAGACTTTTTGTGTGAAGATTTCAATGGATGTGTTACAGACATAGTTAGCAGTTATCACTAACTGACACACACCCACCCCTATGGAACAATTCCTTGTTGTCCAGACACCCATCCAGCACATCCACTCCCCCACCCGGCACTTCCAACCCCAGACACATCCAACCCGGCGCCGTCACGTGTAGCTGACTCAAGGTACAACAGTGTGTCATGGTGCTTCCGTGCGTACTAACGTAGGTTAGTATATAAGTTCAAGTTGATTAGCTGTCTGAGTTGATAACTGTTTTGATCTCATACCCTTAAACCTCGAAATATCCACATTTGAGGATTGTTACCATAATAGCATTATATTCAATGGGAAAACATGTCCTGAAATTGGCCGATAACGTCATACCGCTTCCGCGGTCCCTAAGCTAGGTAATCGCACACCTTCTTCACAATGTGGGTCCAGGCACACTCAGTGGCTATTTGCCAATAATAAAAGATGCTACGCTAGTCGGTCCTGTACCAGGGACCGCTATAGCACAAGCAAAAATTGACTAAGGTGCACACTATAATCAGAATTACTTTTATTTCTGCATCACAAAAACAACATTTCGGGGAATGCTCTGCCCCTTCATACTCTGACGAAGGGGGCAGAGCGTTCCGAAAGTTTTTTGTGATCAAATATAAACGGAATTTCCTGATTATAGTGTGCACCCTAGTCCAATTTTGTTTGTGTAATCGCACCTTCTCCTATATTTCCCCCGCACGTCTGTACCGAATTTCATGTCTATAGCTCAAAAACTGTGGGAGGAGATACGAGTCCAAAAAAGCAGAACAATAAAACAGAAGAAGAAAAATAGAAAGGACAGGAATTTTTCTCTTCAAGCCAAATTTATAATGTTTTTCTGGCTGCAACATTTTCCCATTTACACCACATAATGAGTTAGGTTAGTAAGATATCATAAACTGCCAGATACTAAATTTACATTCAGTTGTTTCGCAGCATTTGCCACAAACTAGATTTACTACAGATAATAACTGTCAATTCTGTTTCTTTATTTTCCCCAATTTCTAACAAACTTAAGTCGATCAGTAGGAAACAAATAAAACGATCATGAGAGCGCTTGAAGGCATATGTTATCTAAATACACATTCAACATCCAGTAACATGTGGTCATCAAACTACAGAATTTCCTGGTATTACACCAGGACTGACCACTCATCACAAATAATACCAACATTCTTTTACAGACTGTTATATTTTTATTGTCTCACGTGGTTTTCGTAGCACCCAGATCAACTGGCAGATAGTATCACAGTTGGAAATGCCTATGAGGCTGCTGATGACAATGTGCAGAAAGTTTCAGAACAGAGAGTACCGGTAGGCGCCGGCTGGTGGGCATCATTGTATATCCTCACAGGAATTTAAACAGGGGATTAAAAGCGAAATGTCCATTGACAGAGAGGTATTGTCTGAACAATCTGAAGGAGAACTTCAGATTATTTAAAGCAAGAAATGGATTGCTTAAAAGTACTTTCTTTCCTTGCGTAATTGTGGTGCCAGCATTCTGTGCCATTGACACATAAACGAGCCTCTGAGCAAATTAGGTAGAATCCTGGGGCGTAATATCTTAACATACACGAAAGTTAATTGTTTTTGGTTTTTTTTTTTAAATATAATAGGATAATGTGCATGGTACACAAACAGTGTATCGCAGAAATAGTTACGACACCGACTTGCACTTATGTTTTGTTTTGCTTATGAATTCTCATTGACATAACAGTAGCCAAGTCTTCCCCTGACCACCTTTGAGACTTTCGACCGTTCTGCCCGGAGGGATCTGCCGGTCCTGGCAAAGCAGCCGCTTCCGAGAGTAACCACGAGAAAGACGTGTTTTTTCCGACCTGTCCGATCATAGGTTTGGTCTGATTCGGATGAACGAACAGTTGGTGGTCGGTTTTGGTTGCCACCAGGAATCATCTAATAATTCGGCCCGACCAACCAAACCACTGAAATACGGTCGGCCGAATTATTGGATGGTGTGTACCTAGCTTTAGGTGTTGTCATGCAACATCCATATAAGGGATTAACATAACAAGTAATTAAGTTGAGTGAATGAACTTAATGGAAGGGCAGCCAATCAGTGATAGAGCCAACACCAACTAACACCTTCCATTTAACAATGGCCCGCTGAATGTAGATCTAAGTTCTAATCACTCAAAATGGAACCAAGTTCATTTCAAATCGTTGTTTATTACAAAAAAATGAACATTGAAAAATCTAAGGTATGAATAATCGTTTTGATTTATTCCTCTATATAACAAAACAAAATAAATACAATCCACTAATAATTCCTCACTTATAAACATCTTCCATTAATTCTGATTACCTGATGATTCATATAATTTACAATCTGGTCCTTGTACTTTCCACCACCTGGCATCCTCCCACCCCACATAAAACGCCTGTTTCCTTTCACCAGCATGAAATGGAGAGAAACTAAGGCATTGATGCATTTCCTGATGAACTTTATTCATAAATATCATTTTAGTTTTATTTACATAAAGTTTCAGGAATTTAAAGGACAGGCAATACGAACAGCCAAACGGACAGAAAGATATATAAAACACCACACGCAACTCTATTAGGCATCTCTATAAGAAACAAATTTTTTTTTACTTTCATTGAAAACAACAAATGAAAAACTGTTTTGGAAAAGACCATCGTAAACCACATATATAGATGGAAACCACAGTAGGCAATTAGCACAAGTGCAAATAACATTTAAGTTACACACGTTTACTGTGTGACAATGAAGTAAGAATGCATATACAAGCAAACATATCATACAATTAAGATTCTGGAACATATATATAAAATACAACGGTTTGGTATTTATAAAGAATACACACGGTTAAAAGATATGTAATGTCTGCTTTGTTATATTATGCTACGGTCTTAAAATACCGCCGCAGTCATACAGATCTTTAGCGATATTTTTTGCAATACCACACTTCTATAAATTGCAGCTTGAAACGCGAAATAAACACCATAAAAGACACATACTTCTGCGCGCAAACATGCTATACACAAACCTAAACGGGTTAAGCTGCTTTCATAGAGACATAGGCAAAGGTAAAAGCTTCTCCACACTCCGTACCTCTCTGCTTAATACCTATTTTCATATCATATTCACTGTTCTCTCGCTGATTGGCTGTACAAAACAAGGAAACTAGTTACTTTGCGTTCATGACCATCCAGAAACACTAGAAACAGAATGACACACAGACAGCCAGTAACCTAAATATTCTACAATAATTTTTCCACCAAGAGCGGCTGATTCAAAGGTGAGAGACTTACGTGTATGGTTTACAATTTGCCAAAGTTACAGGTTAGAATCTGTGAGTGCCTTTGTATTTTAGGTTTTCAGTTTAAACAACATGCAACATGCATATATGTGTAGGGGGGGACAATTAATTTCATTTTTTAGTCATGTCCATTATGGAAAAATGGCAATGGATCGGCATCGGCCTGAGGGGTTCAATGTGGCTTCCTCTCCCTTCTTATAACTGGTAATTCCGCGCAATCCACAATGCGACTTAATTTAATTTATTATGCATCAGCTAATAGATCCCTTGGTATTTTTTTTGGGTTTCAGGAAATTGCTCTTTATGTTAAATAGTGAAGTCAATTATTTTTTGACTAAATTGCCTAGAGGAGAGAGGTGGGAAGAAGGAAAGAGTGGGGAAAAAGAGTAAGGTTGAAAAAAGTATGGTGAAAAAGATATGAGAAAATGTATACTTAGTCCTATTATTATTATATTTTATAATTCCTTAACCTTGTCCAGGGTTTCCCAAATCCAATAAAATTTTGAGGAGGTGTTTCAAGAAGACAATGTCTTATGTGTTCATTTCTGTACATATCCACTAATCCTGGGTGAGCACATCTTCCATAGGGGGAGTGATGGCCAATGTGCATCTATGTGATGCGTGTAATATGTGATTCCTCTGCTCCTCGGACAGAACTGTCCCTACTCCTGCTCCATTGAAGCATACTATCAGTTTTTCTTGGATGTACTATAGTATATTGTATATTATTGTGATTAATTTATGGCCTCTCCTATTTTTAAGCATAGTTGTGTGAGAGCTCTAGTGAGAGGTCTTGGGGACTTTCAGTGTTTTCATAAAAGTTCTTATAGTTTAAAAATGGCGCAATTTTGCCCGACCAATCAGATGTTAGCTTCAAATGTTTAATAATATCTGATTGGTTGGGGGCAAATTAGCACCATTTTTAATGATAAGAAGTTTATTGAATCTCCCTGATAAAGTTTAAATTTTGGGGAAAGATGGGTTTATCCATGAATAAAGTATATTCTGAGTGGGTTGGTTATTATGCCTGGACATCTTAATATGTGTATCCCACTATCTTATGAGTTGTTTATATGGGGGTTAGATTTGAGTGTGGTGTGTAAAGGAGTGGATAGAGGTGTTAAAGGCACTGTCCACCCCCAAAACTAAATTTTCAACCTCATACTGGCCCCACTCTGTAGTGTACAAAAATCCTTAACTTACATCCCAGCTCCTTATGGTTGCCTTGCTATGCCGCCTCCAATTCCAGGAAGTGTAGTGTAGAAGGTCCTGGGTGACTCCTCCCGGCCTGTCCTCACCTCGCCTCAACCTCGACAATGGTTGAGGCACTGCCGCAGGAGAGTCTTCCCCCCCTCCCTCTCCCTCCCGTTTTTTTCTCCCTCCCCCTAGTGTAAAATCCCCAGTATAATATATATATTGATTCCCCCAGCCCCAACCGCCATAACAGAATTCATAAAAGTCCCCGATAGTTACTACTTCCCTCTATCCTCAGACAGCCTGCAGCCGCATCCCTGATTGGCTGCCTCTCACCAATCAGGGACGCGGCTGCCGGTCCCGCCCCTTTCTGCATTTTTTGCAAGCAGAGGGCCTAAGACTGCCCAGAGGATAGAGGGAAAGGTAAGTACATATCGGGGCACTTTTTAAGAATTTTATTACGGCGTTGGGGCTGGGGGATCATATGTATATTATAAAAAGTTTTAAAAAAGGGCGGACATGCCCTTTAATGCTTCATTTTCAATAGAGACCTTGGGCCAAATCAGGCTTACTGGCCTGCTCAAGCGTTTGGGCTACCTGGCTGCACTGTGTAGTAATATTCAAGCATAGAAAGACCCCTATTCCCGGGATGACTAGAACTCAAACTCGAACCCAAGTTCAACCTAACTTTATGAGTTTGGACGAACTTGAACTATTCGAACTAGTTCGATTTTTCGGACCATTTTCGAAAATTCTCGACACATTCGAAGATTCCGAATGTACGAGTTATTTTCGAACGTTCGGCAGCCTCGAACGCCGCTTTCTCCGAAACCCCCGAATGGCGAGATTCGCTAAACATGCCCTCTCGCGGATTACCGAAAGGCCTAGACTTCGGGGTGTCCCGCGCTCGAGACTGGGACCACTCCCGGGTCCCTACAGGACCATTTCGCCCTGACAGGCCCTTTGGGGCTTAAGGGGTCCCACAGCTCTCACCGCGGGACCCCCCTCCTCGCACTTAGAAGTGCCATTTGCGGCCCTTCGACGAACTCAAACTATTCGAACTACTTTGCGGCTTCGAACTATTCGATCTTCCAGGACTCGTTTAGGCCACCGGCGACCGGAGGTACCCCTGTGGCCGCATGGTACTTCTGTGGCGGTGGCCCTCAGCGGAGCTGTGTCCACCAGATGGGAAGACAGAAGACGCAAGCCCAAGAACTCTTTAGAGCCACAAGGGCCCTTCCAAGGGATCGGGAGGGGGGGTCCGCGCACGAGCTGCTTGGACCCCTTAAGCTCCGAAGGGGCCCGTGTCAGGGCCACAGGGCACTCTTTAGTGCAGGCAAGGGCCCTGATAGGGACGTGGGAGGGGGGGTCACAGTTCAAGACGTGCGGACCCTTAAAGCCCAAAGGGCCCTTGTCAGGGCGCAAGGCTGCCAAAGACTCTTAAGTGACTGAGGAGGGGGGGCACAGTTTCGAGCTGCGGGACCCTTAAGCCCCAAAGGTCGCTTTTCATGGCTGCAAGGGCCTTCCATGGCCGAAAGGCACTTATAAGGCCCTTATAAAGTGCGGCGTGAGGAGGTTCCCGGTTCAAGCTGTCGGGACCCTCAAGCCCCCAAGGGCCCCTTGTCAGGGCCACAAAGGTCCTTTAGGCCCAGGAGGGGGTTTCGGCCGTTTTGAGCTGCGGCCATGAACGTACAGCCGGATTGTCGACTGTTTGGCAATGCACAAACGCGGCCGATTCGGAAATCTCCGGGCGTTTCAGGGTTTTCGTAACGGCCATTCGGGTTTTACACGAACGTTCGAGGATTACATTCGAAAAGTAGCACGGGGGTGTGCACATCTGTTTTTTAGCCTTTATCCCATGCAAGGACATGTTCCGGCAGACCATTCCCCAGGTCCCAGAGGCCTTTAAATCATCCCCGTGACACGGAAGGTCCTTAATATCATGCAACGTAAATGCAACTGGTAACTCTCACAACTATGAAATGTTATGTCTGTACAACTGCTATTTTGTTTCCCATATTACCAGGGAGAACAGGTTTAAATACTGTTAGACGTTAAAGGGGAGGAAATGGTATTTGATCACATTTCCATTTGCAAGAACAATATATACAGTACATTTCCTGGTTCAGATAACAATACAGTAGATGAGCGCTGTTTTACCTTCAAGTAAACCAAAAAGTTTAAAAAGCCAAAAGAAACACACTAAGGGGCAATTTATAAAGGAACGACTGTAGCGCAAAAACAAAAAAATTACCGCCGCACATCGCGGCCCGCGAAAATAGCGCTATCGCCGTATTTATAACGGGGAGCGCTATTCCGCGATGGCTGCGGTAATTTTAAGCCCCTTCGGCGCGATTACTGTATGTTCGCCGCGAAGGGACTTCTAAAATCCCTTCCCGAAGCTACTCCTACCCCGCCCAATACCCCCCCGGCGGCAGCGGCGCACCGCCGGGCGCGCGCACACTTCCGCCAGCCACTCCCAACCGTTTCCCTCCGTTCGCGGCATCTCGGCAACGGGAGGCTAGAAGGGGCTGCCGGGAAGGGCCGCAGAGGTGGCGCGACCACCCGCCGCCACCCCCTCCCGGCAACCCCTCCAAGCCCCCCACCCCCGGCCGCTCCGGCGGAGGGGACGGAGGGAGCCGCTGGGGGGGTGGAGGCTCCCTCCAGGCGGGGCCCTGAGAAGGGCCTTTTGGGCTTAGGTGCCCCGCAGCTCGAACCGGGACCCCCTCCCCGGCCCTTACAAGGGCCCTTGCGGCACTGACAAGTGCCTTTGGCGGGGGGGTCCAAGCAGAAACCGGACCCCAGTGGCGGCCTAAAAGAGCCTTGGCGACGTTCTTCTTTTTCCAGTCCCGGCGACACCAGCTCCGCCAAGGTGCGCCGACCACCGGAGATGGTACCCCTGCGGCCGCCAGGGGTCCCCGGGACGGGCGCCGGCGACCTCAACGAGCCGATGTTGCCGGCGTCTTGATCCGAAAGTCGATACGTCTTCGGGCTGGCGACACACAACCCACACTCAGGTCGCCGATGTCCAGCAGATATCACTGCGGCGCCAGTGAGCCCGCTGGCACCGCGGCCTCAGTCGGAGCCGATGTTGCCAAAGCCGCTTCTTTTCTTCTTTCTTCAGCCTCTACTGCGATGGCATCTAGGTTCCGCGTCGGGGAAAGCTCCTCTTTAATATAGGTTTGCAGAAATCCATAATCCGTTTCTGTTCTTGTTGGTACAATTTTTATACTTGTTTACATTAACCAATCAGATTTCAGAATCTTTCAGAAATCTGATTGGTTAATGAAATCAAGTATTATAAAATTGGACCATCAGAAACGATTATGGATTTCTGCAAACCTATATAAAGAGGACTTCCGCCGCGGAGCTCAGATGCCATCGCAGTAATGGCTGAAGACAGAAGAAAGAAGCGGCTGGCATCGCTCCGCTGAGGCCGGCGGTGCCAGCGGGCTCACTGTCGGCGCAGTGAGTCTGCCTGGCATCGGCGACCTGAGTGGGGTTGGGTGTCGCAGCCCGAAGACGTCCGTGGATTCCAAGAACTCCGGCAACATCGGCCTCGTGATGTCGCCGGCGCCGCGGGGGTACCCCTGGCGGCCGCAAGGGGTACCTCGGGGTCGGCGGCCTCGGCGGAGCTGGTGTCGCCGGGACTGGAAGAAAGAAGACGTCGCCCAAGGGCCTTTTAATGAGCCGCACGGGGGTCCCCGGTTCAGCTGCGGGACCCCCCGCCAAGGCACTTGTCAGGCCCGATGGCCTTGTAAGGGCCGGGGAGGGGTCCGGTTCGAGCTGGCGGGACCCTCTAAGCCCCAACAGGCCCTCTCGGGCCCCGCTGGAGGAGCCTCCACCCCCCCAGCGGCTCCCTCCCGTCCCCTCCCCGGAGCGGCCGGGTCGGGGGGCTTGAGGGTTTGCCGGGGAGGGGTGCGCGGCGGGTGGTCGCGACCACCTGCTGCTGCCCCTTCCCGGCAGCCCCTTCTAGCCTCCCGTTCCGAGTTGGCCGCGAACAGGGACGGGTTGGGAGTGGCTGCTGGGAAGTGGCTGGCGCGGCGGTGGTCGCCTCTGCCCCGCGGGGTGGGTGGGCGGGGTGGGCGTGGTCTCCCGGGGCGGGTGCGACACCCGCCGCGGAGGTTGTATCGGGCTGACTTCGCCCCTTCCAAGGTGGCGAAGTAAAACAGCCATACTATGCCGAGCGCCAACCAGTACCCCCGCCGCTTTATAAATAGAAGCGTGCGTGAGGACTGTGGTAAGGGGGTATCGGCGCGAAAGGTTAACGCTTCGTTAAACTTTGGCGGGGGGGGCGGCCGTTTTCGAGCCTTTATAAATCGCGGTAAACGCGATTTATGCGTTAATGCCGCGAAAACGGCCGGCGAAAAGTTACGAACCGTTAAATATGCCCTAATTCAGTCCCTTATTGAATGAACAGTATGTAAACAATCCAAGGCTGAAACACATGGTTAACTCTCTTGTAACTGCTACATTGATGATTTGTAAATGGTTAAATGAAGGACGCCTTGACATCCTTCCTTTATATAATTATTTTTCCCATTTTGTGGAGTTAGACTGTACGATGTAGGTGGGGTAGGCCTAAAAAATAATATTAATACATAGTAAAAGTGTATTTGATGTAAAGTATAACATGAATTTAGTTTTTAATTATTGTTAAAAACAAAAAAAAAAATAAAGGAAATATAGAAGTGGTGTAAACAGTGTATAAATGCATATGAAATAAAAAATAAAAAATACTACCTACAGAATCTCCCCATGTTTTGAATGGACCTGGTCAAAATGGGAGCGATAGACACCCCTCTCAATTATAAATTCTGCATGGATTTTGCTGCCATTTCCTTATTGTCCTTATTATCCAATGGTTGTTCTTCTGGTAGCTTGCTGAGCACTACAATCACATCCTATGCAATGCATGCGTTACAGTAACATCCTTTAGCTTTGCATTGTGGTAGAGACTGTACTGACATTGCGAGTTAATGGCCAATCAAAAAAAGTTTCTTCCCCAGTAAGTGTAGATGATATCCAGCTGTAATTGCGTTGTGGGAAGAGACTTAACTGAGCAGTGCCGAGTTATGGCCAATCAAAGAAAGTTTGCTTTCCAGTAATGTAGATGATCTCCGCGTATGGCGTTGTGGGAGACTTACTGAGCAGGTGCGAGTCATGGCCATCAAAACCCAGTTTGCTTTCCCAGTACAGTGTAGATGATCTCCCGCGTATTCATTGTTGACAGTGCCTTCACATCCTGATGCAATGTTAGTGGAGCGGTGGGCCGTGGCCAAATGCCACGGCTTACTGAAGATTCCCTGAGGGAAGGTTTCTTCTTATGCTGTAAGTTCTAAATGTTTTCTCTCCGCTCTCTCCTCTCAGTGTGTCTTCCCTCTGTCTTGTCTCTCTCTCTTCTGTCTGGTCTGTCCTCCTCTCTCTCTGTGTCTGTCTCTTCTGTTTGTCGCTCTCGTCTTCTTCTCTCTGTCCTGTCTCTCTCCTCTGTCCTCCCTGTCCTGTCTCTGCTCTCTGTTCATTTTTCTCTGTCTCTTTCTCCTATTCTGTTAGCCGCAGTGCTCACAATGATCAGCTTCCGTTAGTAAATTATTATACACTTGTCCCCATTACTGTAATAGTGGCCGACTGTATTCTAGCAGCCAATAGAATAACCCATATTAACAAGCACCAGGTTCCTCCTTACTTCCGCCTGTGTGTAAGTACAGCATCTAACACATGCCCTTCCACATTGGTCGTAATCCGGTAAAAGCCAATAGTGTTACGTTTAACTGGAGAGAAGGCTTGCCCATGAAATGGTGGGCGATCCCTGCTGTTGCTAGGTAGTGAGACGCTTGCCCCTGTTCCCTCCTGCTTGAGAGCCTGAGGAAATTCCTGGAGAGGAGTTAATGTGTGTACAGTATTTGTATGTATACCACTTGACAGCACCTGGTCTGGGGCTCCAATTAACACCGATGGAAGCCCCGCGGAGCCTCCCAGCACTCGCGGCAGGGCCTGTTTTTGGCCGCGAACACCGCAAACCACCCCTGGAAGTTTTTACACTACCATGAAGAGCTCCACGTGCGCGGGAGTCCCACGAGCCTCCCAACACTCGCGGCGGGGCCTGGGAGCCTTGGTTTTTTCAGGCCGCGGACAACCGCAAACCTGACCCCTGGAAAACGGACTAAACTACCGAAGGGCTCCAAGTGCCGCGGGAAGCCCCGTGGATCCTCCCAACACTCCCGCGGCGGGGCCTGTTTTCACCGAACCACCAGCCGCAAACTTACCCTGGAAGACGAACTACCGGAAGGCTCCAATTGCCTCGGGAGTTTATCATTAGGTAAAATGTATCTTAAACATAATAATACACACAAATAACAGCCTTCATTACTTAAAATATGTCATTCTTATGGACTAAACCCTACTATGGAGGGCCTTGTAAGTGGCGGGTAGCTTACAACTTATTATTATTAATATTTTTAATAATATATGTACCTAAAACACTCCAGCAAATGAACTATATAAAATTCACACATAAAAAAACCCACTGTGCACCAACGGGCACACTTTTGCTCTATTAGTGTACAGTTTTTGTATAAATCAAGTATCCTCTGTTTAAAAAGTATATTTTAACATTTTATGTAGTTTCATTGCACACCTTTCGATTCAGTCTTTCGTTGTTTTTTCTAAGCTTTGAGCCCTTGGATGCGTACCCAACTCTATATGTGAAAGCATATGCTTTAATGCTTATAATGATGTAGGAAAAATATTTTTGTGTCCGGATTGTTTCATATTAGTTTTTTTATATAACTTTTATATAAACAGGTACCTTAGAGGAATTTTCCATTATTTCAATATTTAACACCAGATGTCACAAATGTCTACATTAAGGTTTTCTACCCACAATGGTGGCCATACAAAGATAGTTATTATTGGCCCATCCATAGACAATAATATTGATTTCACAAATGTTTGAAATCACAGGCAGTAATTTTAATACGTTTAGTAACCTTAAAGGGTATGTCCATCCTAAACTCCAATTTTTAATATACGATCCCCCCTGGTCCCCAGCACCCAACCCAGGTAATTTTTATTTTTAGAAGTCCCCAGCTCAAATTACTACCGTCCCCCTCCTTTCCTGCCCGCTCTCGCCTGCCTCTGCTTGCGAGGAAATGCAAGCAGAGGGTCTGGACCGGCAAGCCCCCGCTCTGGATTGGCTGAGCGGCAGCAATCACGGACGCGGCTGCGGAGCTCACTTATCCGCGAGGAAAAGAGGAGAGTAGTAAGAAGTTTGGGCGCTTTCTAAATAACATTTATGCTGTGGGGCTGGGGACCATTGTGGATATGGCTTGACTATAAGGGGTTAAATGCTAGTGGGGAAGGGAATGAGAAGGGGAGGGGGAGAGGGAGGGAGAGGGAAGGGAGAGGAGTGGGAGAAGGCTCAGTATACACATCCAAACATTAGCTCCCTGAGGCCAGGAGGCGAGACAGGCACTATGGCCTGCCTATGCCTCCTGTGGGCGTTTTTTGGCACTTAGGGGGACTACAGGCAGAACCTCATTGAGCTGGAGATGATTAGGTAGGCATTAAACTGACCCTACATGGTGGGGCAGTAGTGGGGGATTATGCAGTGTTGGGGGTGTACATGCCCTTAAGTAACCCTTACATAATATATTATTTATGAACATTTAAAAGGAATCTATATTTAATGGGGTTGGCCATAATTGGCAACTCCTGTAGACCTTAAGCTATCCAATCTAAAGCATCTTACAACATTTTTAGCTATCATCAGTACTTATTATCCTATCTCTTCTGGTGTGTGCAGTTTTGCTGTAACTACAATTGGGGTGTGACTGTTAGTATGTGTTAATTGCATGGGGGGAATTCCTTCTCCCTGTGCCTGCATTAATAGTGAATATTTATTTATTATGGGACTTATATAGCTGTAGCATTTTACAATCACATGTATACAAGCAAATCAGCATGCCTCTGCTTCAGAGATCTTACCTCTAATCACATTTATTGACACCCTACAACCTATCATTATGTCTTTATGATTTGTGGGGGCAAACCATAGTGGCCCTGAGTAAACCACGAATGGCACAGGAAGAACATACAACTTACTGCAGATGTGTCCAGGGGTTGACATCGAACTGGCCACCATGCTTCTTGATTTACAGAAGTTATGCTTGATTACAGATTTTACAGAAAGTTATGCCATACAAGGAAGAGTCATTAAGGATTGGAAGGGGGAACACTAAGGTGTCCCATACATCTATAAGATTTTACTTACCCGACCGAGCTTCACGCAATGTTCTCGATGCTGCCGGAAACCGCTTCTCCCGTCTTACATTCAATCCGACATGCTATCGCAAACTCCCATTCTTTGCGATCACATGTCGGAATCAAATGTCACAGATCGCGAAGAAGCGGTTTCCGCGATCGAAGAACATCGGGTGAGCGCTTGGTCGGGTAAGTAAAATCTTATAGATTTATGGGCACTTCGGCTTAGCTAAACAGTAATGGGATTGAAAGACATATCAGCAACACACACTTCAGAGTAGGGCTATTTACATTATTTATTTATAGATTAAGAGGAACAAAGCCATTTTACCGTATATTCCCCCGTTGCTTGTGTTTTTTCGGAGACCAATGCTACAAGGAACCATAATGTCCAAATAAGTTATTTACCTTAAGTAAAATACTTACTTACAATTATTTGTTTACTGCTAAGTTTTATTTAAAGGTGGAAGGTGGACCAAAATGAAACTACAGAGATCACACGCTTCATATTTACATTAGCAATCCACCCATGTAGGGAAATAATTTGGTGTTTTTGAAGATGGAATATATACGCGGGCCCATTTTCAGTGTAGGCAATGCATGACTAGTGCAATTTCACAACCATTAGAGACCAATATAACACTCCATAGAACAGGCCATTTTTAAGCTCTCTTAAATAGACATTTTTCTAAAACTGTTAGTCTGATTACACACCCATCCAATAATGTGGCCCCCAAACATTTCAGTATACGGTCTGTCAGGACAAATATTCTGCCAGACTAGATTAACGTCCAACCATGCGTTCGTCTGACTCGTACGGATGATTAATGGAAAGCGTCAAAAACCATGGCCCACGCGGGCGGCCATTATGGAGCTGTAGGACACAGCTACTTTTGCGTGCGACTATACAGCCTTCGTCTGGCCTCCATTGGGAAGTGCAGGTCGGTCGGATACAAGGATCGAAGGTGTTCACCCAGCTCAAACTGTGTTCAGTGGCCAAGGAAATACATTACTACAATAAATGTAATCTTTTTCCTTTTGTTTCCCTTTAGTTTCCATATATAATAATAGAGAATATAATCTATTGAGTGTTAAAGGGCACTCCCTGTATAACAAGTTTTTCATTACTGGATAGTTGTGCCTTTAATATAAAGTTGTATTTTTTTTTCCCTACTAACTTCCAACACACTACCTTTGTTCTTAAATTTTGCTGGTCTGAAATCACATACTTAGCCCTTCCCCCTTCAAAATCTTCCAACACCCAGTTGGGTCAGAGATGCCGGGGCCATGGACATGGTGTTCATGCACATCTACAGTGCAACTCATCCCGGGGATGTTGCAGCGAGCATGCACCCCATTACATATTGCCACTGCGCTGTCCTATATCATCCACGGGGCATTGGTTATTAACAAACGTTCACGCATGTTACACGGCTGCAGCATTCTCTGACCAAATGGTGTTGCATAAGATCTGGGAAACCTCAAGGGGCAGGTCCTAAAAACATTGAATTACAGTGGAGGAGGAAGACCAGCAAGATTCAAGAACAAGGTCGGGTCTGGCAATGGGCAGTAAGTGGTAAAAAACTATCCATGCACAACTATACAGTAATGAAAACTTGTTATTACAGTGTAAATCTTTTAACAGTGAAGTTTACTGTGCTAATTTTACTAAAACAATAGATTCCAATAACAGACCCTCCAATCTGGTGGTTCTAATCAAGAACAGGCTAATTAGGCTTGATCAGGCCTAGGGTGTATTATCAAGGAACAAATGGTATAAATGTCCATTCAAGGATAACTTGGAGATGCTTCCTCAGATTTCTTAGCTATAAGGTAGCACTTTTTAGCTATCTTTGTAATTATAGGATTTTTATTTTGATAGTGTGTGTCAGAGAGACACAGTATAACTAGGTACCCATGTACCAATCTTTAAAATATGACATACGAAAATCGGTAAGATTTTGGCTAAACACACAGTCCAAAATGGGCTCCCGATAATTAAGTATTGGGGAGATCGTTTCGGACTGCCAAAATCCTAACGATCTCAACTCCCTATACTACAGTACAGGGAGAAAACCACGACCCTCTGCAGTCTGCCAACACACGGTTAATTTTTTACAGAAATATATTTTGTAATGGAAAACACAGGGAACAGTGGGATGGATTTTCCCCTCACAACCTCAACCAGGTCCACATTGTTAACCGATAAATTTAACTTTATTTATAAGCGATGCTGGAAGACGTCTGTGTGGCCAGCAAGATCACCAGGCACAATAAAATTTGCAGTTTTCTAGCATCTGTCATAGTTTAGGTTTCTTCTTTCTTCTAAAAATACTTTTGCCTAAGGGATAATGCCCCTCAGCACACTTTTGGGAGTGGATTACAAATTCCCTGGAAGCTTTGTCAACCTTCAATGTATATATTTATTCATAAAATGGAGTATAATGCCACCTACCTAAAATGAGCAAACATTCAATACACAGAGGTGAAGATAGAATACTAGTTAACTTCAATTTAAGTTGTTTACATTGTATATTCCCATTGCAATTGCTGCAATAAAAACTCCCCTTATCTACAGATAATAAAAGCCAATTGGTTCAATAAATTGGCTGTTTTATTTTAGCTCAGCTACCACAAGTCGACTTTCCTGCTGAGTTATTAGCTATATAACTTGCCTTTTCATGAGCTGAGGACTTTTTATTATTTCCCGAGTCTGCTTATTAACCTTAAACATCAGAAATAACTTTTGCCTACACAGAATACTTACAGTAAGATGTACCTTTAAATCCATTCATAATGTAAAAATCTTCAGTGGTGTACATTCTAATATCCACAAGAGGGGGGCCTCCTATACTTATTAGCCTTATGGTCTTTATTTTAATGTGGCCACATCAGAAGTTTTATGTAACTGTTGTTAAATTTTACTTTTTAAATGTCAGTTTAGCATTGATGTAGATTCCATATTTTTTCGGTTGAATAAAATTACATTGAAGCATGCCCTGTCTGGGTTTCAGAAAGGCAACACTGCATTGTGCCATTTTCAAGGACAAATATTCAGATGCACAGTCTAACATGGTCCACTTCTCGTTTTATTTTAGATTATTCATAAATGACTTAATGATTGCCTTAAATGGACCTTTGCTTGCAGATATTACACTATGGCAGGACTATATGATCAGTGCAAAATGATTAAAATTCATTGGGCTACAAAATTGCATGCCTACCCAAATTCTCCAATCGCAAACCCGACAGGGCCGTTGTCATGAATACTTCACTGGCTACACCTCAATCAACCGTCTGGTCATGCCTCTACATGGTTCTTTCTTCCGGTTAGCCCCGTCCACGCCGAACCCTCAAACCATGAAAGACAGAGGGGAAAGGAACAGTTGTGCATATGACACTGTGAGTTAATAATAAAATATACAAATTTATGCATTTTTGATCAAAAACGTAATACACATGTTAGTTATACAGTGAATGGAATACTGTAGGAGATGAATTACTTCAGAAGGATTTGGATTTTTGTGGACAAAACACTTACGGCGATGGCACTGCAAGACGCATCGCAACCAGTTCACACAGCCCGGCTCTAGAGCATCATCACTAACCTGTCGACCTTTTCTATTCCTCCTTTTTAAAGTTCCGCAATAAAACGCGCTTTCGGCATATAAACATCGCTTGCGTCGTCTGCGCAGTTAACTTTCGTGTTACCACGCGCCACCGCAAGGAAGTCATTAAGTCACGCTAACCGATTAACATTTGTTACCGTATCTTAAACTCCAAACAGGAGAGATGTGCCCCATTGGTGTCCTTGCCCCGGTGTTTAGAAGCTGATGCAATGTGAGGTGCAAAGTTTTGTTCCTTGTTCTTTAATTTGCAACAACCAGTCAGATGTAAGCTTTTTACTGGTTTACTCACGATAAATGACATCTGATTGAATGCGGCTGCTTAAAACACCCTATTACGCATCAATATTTTGAGCATTTGACAAATTCGATTGATCATTTCAATTCAATAGTGGTTTTCCATCGTCCTTTTGACAATTTTTGGAGCGTGTTAATCGTAAAAAACTAAGAAAATCTCCCATTGACCCCCTCTTCAAGTCCCCATCTACCGCAATTTCAAGGGAAACCGAGTGCACGTGGGGAAATTTGATCTGATTTTCCGCTAGTTTTGGCCAGTCAGTGCAATTGAAAAAAACATCTACGCTCGAGTATGATGCTTAACACTGTGTTCACACGGCCAAAATTCAGCTATGGTTATTATAAATGTAACGCTTATATTTTGAACCTTAACTAATTGTATGAACCATAAAAAATCCATTGATAGTGCAAAAATTTTTGCTGCATTCCATTGCAGTTCTGGTCTGAATTTAAATATTTTTAAAAAGTTTAAAATGTGGTCACTTTTTTCTGTCCCTGAGGTGATTGGTCAAAATATTTCGCGTGTGTACACTAATAGGCACAACTTATGTCCTTTGTCTCTAACATTCCCAGGTGGCATTTGTCCAAAGCAAATCAATACTTTCTGTAAAAGAATGAGGGTTAAGGGCCAATTAACAAGGCATGTTCTCTCATAGAATAACCCAGTGGCGGATTTCCTTGCCTTCCATCGGAAAATAAGACCAGAGGCCCAGCAGGAAGCTTAAGGGGCCCGCTGAAACATTTCATACTCTTTTTTTACTCTTTTTAGCAACTTTTGTTTACTTCTAAACCTCCTTTGGTTATTAATTTGACCAATTTGTTGTGTTCTTCTGAATCAAAGTTTTTTTATGGTAATTGGTGGGTTGTTAGCCTAACAGGGATTTCCCGTTTCCGATAGGCCAGTATTGACATAAACAAAGAGGCCACCCATTTAGAACTGAGAAATTGTTTTTCTCTTGCAGAATCTCTTATTTCTTTAAAAGGCTTTGGAAAGTCTTAGACATTTTCCTCGTGTTAATTGATATGTACCAACCAACTCGGATTAACCTTTTTACCTTTATTATTAAGCCACTCCTACCTATAAAGTGATCATTGCTTTTAGTTGCCATCTAACAAGTTACAACGCCGTCATAAAGTGTGATTTTCCCTGGTAGCCAGGGCTTGATTTCTAACTGGCCTGGCATAACGCTGTCAGGTCTATTAGGGTTATGTCTGATTAACCCCTCCATTTTTTTACTAACATATTAATAGGAAACACCTTCAGGGGCAGAACAAGCCCACCCCTCTATAACCAGACCACTCCCATTTTTCATGAAAAAGATAAATTGTATTATGGGTCTCGCCGCAGGAGTTCGTCATAAATCTGAAGAACATCTCGCCAATCGGATGGACCATATATTGGCTTCCATCAGGGACTATTCACTTTTTTCCATATTGGATTTACAAGTTTCTTGGACTGTTCAATGGATTTTCAGATTCATTTTTTAATAAGTATTCTTTCTTTTCTCCCATTCTACCCTCCCTGTGTGCTACCTTTTATGTTCAGTAAAGTTAACATAGTTTTGTTGTAAATATTTTTTTAATATTCACTCTTTTATTATCTTTTTAATATTATATAAAATCCTTTAAGGCTAATTGTCCATTCTGAGTATATCCAAACGAATCCTGTGTCTTCGGAGTTACGCAACTATATAGAAGAGTAGTGTTTAGAAATATAATATTAACTGTGTATAGAAGTAATAGGTGTGATAACCTTTCTCTTAACAGGTTTGTATAATTTAGGGGGTGTGGATCACCCCCGAATAGTTTCAGCAGGTCATCCGCTGATCTCGGATGTGATGGCAGCGAACATATAGATATGAGAAATATTAAGTGTGGTTATATCTGATTTTTGGCACAGCTATAACGAGGTATGAAATTGCACCTAGTTACTGTTTCTTGTGCAGGGTGATAGTGCCTAACTAGGAATCCCAGGGCCCGCCTCAACAAAACTATGATGGGGCCCCTATCCGTGCTTTTATGCCACGTGGTTTTCGGGAGGAGCTAGATCTGTCATGAACATTATAAGATGGGGCCCCTTGGCTCCTGGGCCCCCCTATGGTTTTGCTCCCCCTGCTTCTGTAGTTACCCCCTGGGGGTGGTCAGTAGCAAATTAGGTGTGTGTTGTCAAGGCTTCGGCCCTTCATGCCTGCGGGAGGGAATGGTCCCCTTCGTTGTGCTACTGAAGGTTTGTGTTTTGGAGAGTATGTTTGGGGTAGAAGGGGGAAAGGGTTTCAATGTACCTGTTCATATTTTATTAGAGGTTAATCGCGTTTTTTCAAGGAATGTGGTTAAAAACGTTTTAAATTTTTTTTAACTTACAATAACCATAAAGTTGTGAAATACACATAGTGCCATGAATACAACATACAAATACACACAACTTTGTAACAAGTATTTCTGTTGATTGCTGGAGGAAACCATTTGAACCCCTACAGCACCAGTTAAACAAACTTCCTTGGGGAATTTAGCTGAGGATAGATTTTGGACCTATGATTAATGCACCGCAAGGAAAAAGGGAAGCAGAAGTTGTTTCTTATTCGAAAATGTTTTCTTATTCCCATTTTCTTTAGTTGCATGCTTAAGTGTTTCGGATTTGAATAAGAACTGGTGTTTGCAATAGGTAAACCACTTGTTCCCCAGAAAAAACATCACAGACAGACTTGTACATAGATATGGACGAACTTTTGAAAGTTGTCCATTTTCGAACTTTCATTCATTCAACCTCTAAAAGCTTGAAAGTTCGAAAATCCCGAAAACGGCCCATTAAAGTCAATGGGGGTGGTAAATATTTCGGAAAGTTCAAATTAACTCCGTAGTGTTGTGTTCTAGCGTGAAAGATTCTATTGTCTCTCTCGGAAAATCCTGAACGGCTGTAGATTCCCGAATTCGGAACTTTTCGTTGAAAGTTCGAATGAACTCCGCGGTGTTGGTTGTCTCTAGCGCAAAGATTCTATTGTCTCTCTTCTGAAAATCCCTGACGGCTGGAGATTCCCGAATTCGGACTTTCGTGTAAAGTTCGAATGAACTCCGTGGTGTTGGTGCTCCTCTAAAAGCGCAAAGATTCTAGTGTCTCTCTTCTGAAAATCCCTGAACTGCTGGAGATTCTGAAATCAGACGTTCGTGGATTGGCCAAACCCGCAACCCGGACGGACATTCGGGGGTCCGGCATCTTGAACTAGTACCCCCTCCGTGGTCCTTCAAGAACCCCCCCCCTTTTTGACAAAGGCCCTTTGGGCTTTAAGGGGTCCCCCCGCAGCTCGAACCGGAATCACCCCGTGAGCGTCTCTTAAAAGAGCCTTGGCCAGGAGGAGGCCGCATGGGGTTACCTCCGCCGCCGGGGGCCCAATGAGGCCGATGTTACCAGCGTCGTTGATCCGCCGCGACGTCTTCGCGCTAGAGCCCAAACACACGGAGCTCAGAAGCATTGCAGTAGAATGGCAGAAGGAAAGAAGCGGCTAGCAACATTGGCTCACTGAGGCCGCTGGGGGCCAGTCGGCTTCACTCTGGCTGCAGTGAGCCTGCCTGGCATTGGCGACCTCAGTGATGTTGGTTGTCGCTAGCCCTAATACTTGTGTCAGATCAAGACGCCGGCCTTGTTGAAGCCACCGCACCGAGTACCGGAGGTACCTCTGGCGGCCACAGGGTTAACTTCTCGGGTCGGTGGCCTCAGCGATGCGGTGTCACCGGATGAGAAGAAGACGTCGCCCAAGGGCCTTTTAGAAGCCACTCACTATGGGGTCCGCGGGCTCGAGCTGTCAGGACCCCAACAAAGGCAACTTTATTCAGTGCTGCAAAGGCCCTTACAAGGGCCGGGGATGGGTGGTCCCGGTTCGAGCTACTGACCCCTTAAGCCCCCAAAGGCGCCCTTGTTCAGGGCCGCGTCCTTTCCAATTCAGTTCAACCTAAAGCCAAGCTAACCTTGTTATAACCAGTTGCCCGAAGGCCCTCGTGAGAGCGTTCCCTCTACTGGTGACTGTACTTCGGCAATTCATGTTCCCCTGGTGCCCTCACTGCGATATCAGGGCCAACGGTGAGGATAGAGAGAGGAGAGGAGACTCTACCTGACACTTTTCATTTTCTCTTGTCCAGGGGATCCCACGTGGGGAAGGGGATGTGGTTCTCGCCCTGCTGCAATCCTGGGAAACGGAACAATTGTCCGGTAGTGTCACGAGAAATGGAGTGAGTGTCCCCCACATGGCATATACTCCTTTTGACTGCATATTCCCCGCATCTACTTGCCACAACTTGGGGACGCAGTGGCTGTACATTATAAAATACAAGAAAGTCATACAGGGGGACAAATCCATAAATAGATAGTACATATAAATAAAAAAATAATAAATAATATAGCCTATAGCCTTGCCCCCGTCCCTGTCCTGCATAGTTTACAATCTAGTTAGGAGGGGACCAACGAATACAACTATGTCAAAAAGCAGAGGAGTGTTTTAGAATGATAAGGAATAGAAAGTGACTATTGCCTTGGCAAACTGGAGATCATTCACAACCTTACACAGGCCGTCTCATGGAAATGTGCAGGACAAAGTCCAGATTGCAAAGGATCCAATAGATTATGAGTATGGATGGAGGTATTAGTGATATGACTAATCATTCTAAATGGTTTTAAAGTCTCCGTAAACAGGAGTCCATGCAGTACTTAGCTAGACAGAGATCTACGAGGGCTTTTTTAATATTGGTTTAACATGGGTCTGGCCTTACAGATGGAAGGGAAAATGCCAGATGGAAGGGGGCATTCCCTATGGGGTGGAGTATAGGGAAAGCACATTATTACAGTGTGGCCAGTAACACAAGGGCATGGGAAGAAAAGGATAAAAGAACCGATAATAGGCAGACGGAGGAGAGGGCAACATGATCTGAGATGTCCTCCATAGGACCAGAGATCTGAAAGCTGAGGGGCGCATAAGGGAGTTGAAGATGGAGAACAGGCACGTGGTTAATTTGTTATTATTTATAAGTTTCTGGTAATAGTTCTGTTTGGCCAGCAGGACCCAGAGCCGAGCCTGCGGAACTTGTATGGAGAAAGAGTCAGCCTCTGTACAACTCCATGTACGTTCAGCAGACGTGTGCACCTGCGTATACACAGAAGTTGGGGTTTGAGCATTAGATTCCCTCGACTGCGGAATGCAAGGGGGGAAAGGAGTCTATTGTTTTAGTCCAGATAGAATTATAGAAATTAGCATGTGAGTCAGGTCATTGACTGTCAAAGGGAAGATGGACTAGAGGACAGTGTTGAGGCAAGATCCGGGAGATCCTATGATCTAGTATTCCGAACAGACACACCAGCGGAAGCACAGAGGAAGAAGGTTTGGTTTCAGGGTGTTTTAGCTGAAAAGTAATACGAGGGTGATCAGAAACGCGAGGGGTTAAATCCAAAGAAGACAGAAGTTTTTTAGTGAACACTAAGGTCTATGACTGCCATAGTTGTGGTACTATCATTAGTCCACTGTTAAAGATCAAATGAAGATGTTCAGTGTACCTTTTTTCTGAAATTACATGTATTTGCCACTGACTTTACTGAACCCTTTAAAAATAATCAACAGCCAGAAATTTCCATCAGTCTTGTCTAACTAAATGCGGATGGCCTTAAGTTCATAGGCATTGTGGTTTGGTTTCTTTTTGTATTCCCACATGTTGTCAATATTTGGCAACTTCCCCACAGGATTTGTCCAATTTTAGGCATGTGTATGGCAGCATTAGTTCCTATCCTAACACAGGCTTCCACTAGCTGATGTCACAAGGCTGGCCACCATTAGTATGGGGCAAGTAAGAGCAACTGACATTGTGTGTGTTGTGTTCCATATTCTAAGAAACAGTGACTTCTGGTAATTTACATGTTCTTCATTAGCATTTAGTGTCTAAACGAAAAAAACAGAGAGCCATTTACAGACCAGTTTTCAGCATTACGAGCAATCATCAGTGCAATTTATACCTCTGGGTTTGCAGTCCTGTGAAGCATCTATCTAGAGATTTTCACCTAGCCCATATTCGTATATAACAGTCTCAAATATAAGAACGTTCCTCCAAATTTGTAAATCGTGCCTAATTGTTTCTCCTATCAATGCATTTTATATTGATTTGACTTAAGCAGTGAACAGTGTTTTAAATAGTGAAGGGTTTTCAAATGTCTTAATACATTGTTTCACATGTCTAATAAGGCAGTGCCACATAAATAATCAACACTGGTGTAGACCATTTTTAAGTTTTTATAAATGTCTACTAAATGGCCACCATATTTTAATTGTGCCTTATTTGACTAAATCCATAGAGCACTCTGTCTTTAACCAGAATTGTGTGGTTAATAAACACATTGACGTTTTCGGTACCTGTGTGGTTCCTTTCCTTCTTCAGACAATATATTATATGAAAATGGTACCCCACATGGGTACTGAAACGTCACTTGTGGCGGTAATATACTTTCTTGTTTAATCTGGAGTGCGCTATAATGTTGACATGGTTTTAATATTGGCTAGTGCATGGCTTTTGTAGCAGCGATTTCTGATTTGACCTTAAAGAGGAGTGGGCGGAGTTAACCCTTTTTTATTTATTAGACTACAGCCTTGGTCCCCAGTCTGACTGGAAGCTGGCCGAACACCAGTTTCCCTGCACACGCCCGAAGTACCACCGTTTCGATATATTGAATGCATTTGCATTCACTTGGCGTTGTTCATTAATCCGTCCTGGCGGCTCTCTTCGCCCCCCTCTCCTGATCCCTTGTCATAAAAATAAAAAATCATACAAGGTATGGCAAACCCCATCTCCCACCCTAAACCTAGCCTTATAAAATTTATAAAACCCCCCGAAAATGTACTTAGAGTACCTATCGTTCCCTCAGCTCCCTCTGCTGACTACGCACAATGACTGGCCAAGTCTTCAGTCAAATCACAGACACAGCTGCTAGTCCCAGCCACATCTACTCTTCCATATGAAAAATAAGCAAGGAGGCCGGGACAAGGGAAACGGTGGGTAAGTATATTTAGGGGGTCTGTTTTAAGAAAAGATTCAACCCAGCATTTAGGGTGGTTCCTTACATTTATGAGTTTTATTTTTTGGGGGGGTTGAAGATACCCTTTTAAAAAATAAAAATGGTCTGTTATTGATTTTAGGTTCTATATCACTTGACAAGGTAACGGTTGGAATAAAACCAGTTTAAATTTAAAGTAAAGCCACACGCCAATGCCAATAGAACAGTAACAATACTTTTCAAATGTGCTTATTAATGAAACAAGGACCACAAACTATTATAACCCATTGAATTTTATGTTTTGAGACTGTCATGGCTAGCTTAAAAGTCCTGTGGGTGCCTCGTGCAAAAAAACTTGGTATCCTAGTAACGCTCACCTATTTAGCTTATGGTTTGGGGGGTCCGCTTTGTTGGAGCCCTCGGTATTTGCCCTGCATGCCACTACCTGGCCCTGGATATTAAAGATGGCCCGAATGGAACATTTGTACCAAAATTTTTAAAAGAGCAGAAACGTCATAGATGTTTGCCCACTTACTATTTTCACACTCATCTGGTTCTTCATTTTGTTAAATTATTTGCATTGTAGTTGGAATCAAAACTGTCCACCTTAACCAATCAAGTGAATTTCAGAAGTAACTGTACCACCAATAGAGAATCCTGGGTAATAAAGTGAGCCCCACTCTGGCTTTTTTTTTTTGAAAAATAACAAAAAAACTTAAAATAAAAAAAAACAAGTGGATAACATGGTTATTGTCACCAAGTCTAACATAGACTTAATCAATGAACATATCCATATTATTTGTTATTAGCTTCCTAGCTTCCGCATTTCTTACCTACCCAGTACGGTAGAGAATACCAATGCTCCATTCACAATGTTTAATGAACAATGTATCGGCCATGACAGTTTGTAATCACAACAAGGTCCAAACAACTATTTGATTTGTTTTAGCTGAAGAAATTTTTTTTTTTTTTTTCAAATTTTTTATGGACCTCCATTTTATTTCTTTTAAATATAATTAGAAACCTTAACTTTAAAACATGGGGGGGGGGATAAAAAGTAGCCAGGGATTTCAAACTTGCAGCCTTGCAGTTTTTGAAAACTGTAAATCCCGTACACACGTGCGATCCGGTTCCCCAACCCCGACACACCGAGGTGTCTGGAACGCACACGTTTCGGCTGATCATTCGGCCCTCGTATGGCCCTTACACCCGAAAATTGGCCGCTCATTCGGAATCGCCCGCCCGGTCGTCGATCGGCCCAAACTATCCCGACCGACCGTCTGTTTCGTTCCGACAAAAGTGCCCATACACGGGACGATTAATCGGCCGAAACGTATCGTCACAATGGTGCTTTGGGGTCGGGACCTTTAACTCCTAGCATTCAAGGCTGCAGTAGTTGCAGTTTTCAAACATCTTGCTGTAAAGTAGCAGGGATTCTGGAAGTTGTAGCTTGTAATTTTGTTAACAGTATTTCTAGCAATTTATTGAGTTATAAGCCAAAAAGAATTTCAGGATGTATTGGACGCAGCTAAGCTTTTAACCGTATTTAAATATATATTATACTGAAAATAACATGTTCATTTGGGTCTGCAAGTTTTGACATTTCCTGCCTTTATGGCATACTAGTGCAGCCTTTCTAGATAACATACAGATTTTTATCTCTGCTGTGTAAGAGAACATTTTAACTATAGATTAACTCCAAATAACTGATCTACATACGTCAAGGAGGTCCCTCTTTTTTTCCCCAATGTATATTTTCGCAAAAGCACAAACCCACCAGTCTATACAACATCAATGACAAAAATAACAGAATGTCAAAATGTTTTCCAATATCAATTTAAAATCTATTTACAAAAGTCCATGTATTGAAATCTCTGGAAGCAAAGATCATCAATCAAACAGATTACTAGGGATTCCATACTGGCTGAAGGTTGGGCCACGAAGATGGAGTTTTTCTTTCCTCAGAGTCCGAAAGGCATTTATTCAACTGTTCTGCGTCCTCTTCCTTTTCTCTGGGGGACCTTTGGGAGTTGTGCTTTTGCTGTGTTCACTTAACTGGTGTTTTCTCTTCTTGTTCAATTGTTTTCGGAGTGGCTCGCTTTCTTTCTTTATATGCTCCACGGTAAGTAAAGTGTTTTTAAATATTCATATATAATTTATAAAGTAAGCAAAGTCTTTTTTTTATTTCTAGATCCTAAAATTGACAATCCCATAAACCAAGAAGAAACCAGAGGCACTTTAGAACATTAGATCTGATAACAAAATTTCGAAACCGAATTAAGGGTCATCAACTCAGATGGCCTTTTAAAAAACCGCTGCCAGAGAGGACGTTTAACTGTGTGAAAGAAGCAGTTCATCGAAATTTCCCCATTTCTTATCCATTTGTGTGCAATATTCCTGTTACTAAGTGAAAATGGTGATCCTCCACACATGCAAAGTCACGGCATGTCAATTCTCACACGCTAACGGAACATAAAATTGGAACCATGTAGAAAGCACCAGCTTTAGCCTTAGTTTTACTTGATCGCATTGTTCTTAACTGGACTACAAACAGCATGGGGTATAATGTTTTTTAAACAATTTATAGAAAAAATGAAAGAGTTTTTCTTTGTTTAAAAATATTAGGTTTAGCTATTCAGTTTTTTATTGAATAACAGGAGGTAAAAGGAGCTGTTGTCCTTACCTCCAGTTCTTCATAACCTACAAGAGCCGAGCACGAGGGAAGGAACTTGCTCGATCTCAGAAGGAAGCAACTTAAACCGTCTAAGTGAATAACTTTAACTGGCCTCACTAAGCGAAGGACTTACCAGTTCTCACGCTGTTCTTCCTGACAGAGCTACTACTGATCCCATGCCACACAAAAGGAATTCCATTAGGAACCTGTCAAAGAACAGCGGAAGAGCGCAATACAGTTAATTTCTTCCCTCGTTCCGTGGCTCCGCAGTTTTATTGAAGAACAGATGTAAAGACATAGCTCTTTTACCCAGTTCTCCAATAAAACTGAATAGCCCAAACCTCATTTTCCCAAACTTATTTCTAAAGAAATATACATAAAGGGCATGTCCACCCCAAAACTATAATTTAACCACGTACTGGCCTCTGTAGTGTATAAAATCCTTACTTACATCCCTTGCTCCAAATGCTGCCCTGCATGTCCCTCCAAATCCCAAAACTGGCCACCAGGAGCCTGTCAGAGTCCATATAGAACGCTGCTCCTGCTCTCCTCTGAGAATTTTTGTCATGTTGCAACTTCAATATTTCAGTGCCCTCCCCCCCCCCCTCCCCTCGCCACCCATTTTGCGCGCCCACGTCCTAGTGTAATCCCATGTGGTATAAGTAAAGGTAAGGGCTTCCCACCCCCCAAGCCCTAACCGCTATAATAGTTTTGTCAGAAACTCCCCAAACGCTACTTTACCTTACCGTCACTCTCCCCCCCCGGCGTTCTCCACTGCCGGCAGCCAATCACGGACGCGCCTGCTGGTCTGGTCCCATTTGCAGTTCATTGCAACAAGTGCTGGGACAGTACCCGTGGGGTTCGGTGAGTTTCTGCAAAACTAATAGGCAGTTTGGGGCTGGGGCGGGAGACTACTGGACCCCAAAAAGATTTTAAAAGGGGTGGACCCTGCCATTAAAGACCTAAATAGCCCCATGCTTTGTCATCCTACTCTACCTGGAGACGTTTTGATTTATACTTTTTGTATACAGCAATAGATTCAAAGCGGGGTTAAGGAAAAAGTAGATAATTTAGTTTTTAAACTTGAAGTCCCTAATTGAAAAAATAAGAGAAGCAAATCACATTATAGGTATTAATTTCACAGCAAAATGGATTTTTTGTTTGGATTAGCATGGATGTATGAAATCTACAAGACATCTATTAAAAAGTCCCGAAATCGACATGATCCAACTGCATTGATTTCAGCATAAATATATAGTAGATAATGTAATGGCACCTACACTGCAGCATGTGAATTTCATAAATGTTCAGGTCTTATAGGAAAGTGGCACCCTAGGTTACATTACAAGAATCACTGTCAATCGCTAACAGAACAGTGAAACTGTCCAAAACTAATATCCACCTGTATTTTTAAGGATTAAAAATAGAATATTGCCTGTGTAACGACAGACAGAAAGGAATTTTATTAGATGTATTATCAATTATCTGTTAAGGCAAGTTCCTGCAAGTTTTGGAGTGTAACTCATTAGGTGGGAACTTAAATTCCCCTGGTGTAGTGGAACTGCCAACACAGGAAAAGGGCGGTGAGTTCCTGATTTGAAAAAAAATGCAAAATTATTTTCTCTCACAGCGGTTGAAGGTTCTTACTTGAAAAGGAGCTCGTTGGATCTAGTAATAGCCAACATTGTGGGAGATTATTATAATATAAAGGTACCTGGAGGCCTGACGGTTTGAACAACAATTGCGATCGCGATGTTGTTTTCATCTCGATGTGTCCCGTTGTGTACAAACGTTCATTTCGAACCGCTAATCGGCACGTGCGTAGGGCCTTTAGAGTCCGAAACTACCATCGGACCTTTTGGTGCCAAGCATGGTATTGTCTGGGTTTAAAAAGAGGTATGGAATTCAAGGGAGAAAATTTTTATTCTCCTCTTTACAAAGCATTGGTAAGCCTCATTTGTAATATGCCAGTGCAATTTTTGGAATCTGTTGTACAAAAAGGACATCTTTGAAATGGAGGTTCCGAGAAGGTGCAACTAAATTAATAAGGAGATTTTGGGGGAGCTTGAATCAAGGGATTGGATAAGTTACAATTCATGTACGCTAGAGACAAGGCACCTGCGTGGGGATTGAGTACAGTGTATAAATACATTAACGTGCCATACAATAACTATCTGGGCTTGTTCAACCAATAGAATATGTCATAGAACATGAGGTACATCCCTTATGACTTGAAGAAAGAAGACTTAATTCGAAAGGTTTTTTCATTTTCACTGTGAGGAACGGTAAGGCTATGGACTGTCTTCAGTGGACGCTGTTATGGCATGTTCATTGACAGTTTTAAAAAAAAGCTGGATATTTCTGCAAACAAGGAATTTGCAATTTTCTGTCTCGTTATAAAGTAGAGTTTGATCCAGGGATATTTCCGATTGTCAATTGGAGTCAGGAAAGAATTTTTTTTTCCCTTCATACATTTGGTGGGGTTTTTTTGCCTTTCTCTGGATCAACAGTTAAGCAGGAAATGAGGAATATTGCTATGATGGTTTAGACTGGATGATATAGTCTTATTTAACCTCAATACTATCCTAAGCTCACCAATTCAATCTGATTTTTATGTGCTTCATTACGAACATTCTGGAAACAGTAAAATAGGCTGTTTCGTGGGTGTGGGTCGGCACCCACGATTGCCCGTGTGGTATGACCTTTAGCTGGTGGGGTTATTTTATATTCCATTTGCTGGGTGGTGTTATTTTCTTTTAACATTTATGTATCTCTTGTTATTCGGACAGATAACGCAGAGCTGTTCCTGCTGTAATTCAAACACTATTGATACCCGGCAGACAACTTTGGAATTGTTTTTGCTGTTACCTAGTCACTCTCTTTCTCTGGTTTTTTTATTACGATTATGGCAGATATGTTTTCATTATGGTTCTTTGTTTATGTATGTATTGCTTCAATAAGGCATGTTTCAATTACAACTAATCTCCTCAGAAGTTTTGTCTATCTTGAATGGCAAACACTTTTAGGTATGACAAATTTTGTAGTCTGACCGAAGACCATTCCCTGCTATCGAACGCTCGGCTTGGATGAATCAACTTGTGGCTGATCGGGCCATCAAAAGATTTATTGCATGTTTGATTGTCCGTGACCGGGCGAGAGAAATTGATTTACTGTCTGAAAGCATACGCTGTATGTCACAGGCTTAATTTTTTATTTTTCCATATACTCCTACCAAAGATAAATTTCCTACTGTATCACATTTTCACCTGGTAGCTTCTTGTAGTACGACCATGGTTGAAATCTTTCTTATAAGTTATTTATCATGTTAGGGCCAGGATCATTGTAATATGTTACACCACATCTGCACTGAATCTGTGGTTCTGTGTGTGAGGGAAGGGATTATCTCTGGCTGTACATGCTAGCTCCCGCCTGAGCCTACCTTGCTGTTATAAACTTGCTGACATCTGGATTCTGCATTCTTGTCGCTTAGCTCCACCCCTCCGGGAGGTCCTTGAATCTCCTTCTTCTGAGTCCCAAAAGCACTGGCTGTGTGCTCGCTGAGGTCATGGTGCACACAACTTATGTCAGTGGGTGAACAGAACATGCGTGCAGGACATTGCGCTGCGCTTGTAATACAGCACTATGCGGCCCAATTCCTCCACAATGCCACGCGACGTGATGTAGCGTGCGCAAGGTACCACGGGACAGTGCTTTTTGGACTAAGAAGATTAACAAGGTAACTCACGGAGGGTGTAACTAAGCAGATCAAGAATTCAGATCCAAGATGTCAGCCAAGTTTACATCAGCACAGTAGGCTCATTAGGGACTAGAAAAAAAAGGGGAAGGGGGGGGTAGGAAATGATTAGTTGAATAAGCTGCTAATTTGTTTTTTACAAGTTACTTATCCTTTAAAGAGCCACCTGATTGGCTGAAAAACATCTGAATGTCCCTGATGTTTTCTCCTTTTATGTTGGTTGTGTCAAAGATTTTCCCCCACCAATATCTCAATCCGATCATCAGAAATACAGAGCTGGATAGATGAAGTCAAATATCTATCCAATGTAACTATAACCGGGTAGATTCTCTGCCACAACATCTGTTATCTTCCCATTGACAATTTGTGACATGTTATTTTCAGACCTCTAAAATCTGGGTTTGACCTTGCATGCTCTAGAGACATCTTCGTCCAAAAGTCCCAAAATTCACCTTGGCTTTCCAAAGCCATTCCAAAAGTTGGCCATATCTAAAAACTTATCTCCCAATGTATGAATGGGTCTTGTGACCTTGCAAGGAAAAAAGCAGAGGATTTACTCTGTCTACAAACAAATTTAAAATCTATTAATAGCAACCATAGCAGTTCCTTTGGGGCCTATATACGCCTTATAGGCCTTATTTTGGAGGTAGGTAAGGATCTCAATTACAGTGGCATCTGCATACATATGGCAGATGCACATATCCTTGTCGGATATTGTTTGTGATGCTGTTTTCTTGAAATGACTGTTTCCCCTAAGGAACGGACTTCTCCTTCTGGATATTCCCCCCCCCCCCCCGGTTTGAGGAGTGAAGGTATGATGTTCCAATATATATATATATATAATAATATATATATATATATATATATATATATATATTAATATATATATATATATATATATATATAATGATTCCAAGAGCACGAGAGACGCACTCACAGGTCTTTGGTAACAAACGTTCAACAAACACTTATTCGGTCAACATGTTTCAACCTCTATCAGGCCGCATCAAGGACTATACAACACACCAGCCACCCCAGATTAATAGCCACCCAGTAACCCACCCTCCTCCAAACACCCCAGCACCAGTATATATTCAAACCCATAAAACCCCAAGTACTACCACCTTAGATCCATACTAAAAAGCAATAAGTGTCTATGAATAAGCAACAACTCGCGCCATACCCGTAATATCCTTACTGTCGAGATTTCCAACAACCAAGACAGAGTCAAATCCTCCATCATCACAAGGGCAAATCAATCAACAGATATACCATGACCTGGATGAATGAGAACCTTCACAAGCATACTTCTTTGAAGGCTTTATACGTTTTTAACAAACTTGGGAAGATGTAGAAGATGAAGCCTGGGAAGAAGCAGCAATTTATTGGCTGTGGCTGTAACAGCTTTATTACAGATGACAGCTGCTACTCAAAATTACATATTTATGTTATTTGTAATAATGTAAATGCCATTAGTTTTTGTTTCAATGGATTTCAATGGAACGAGATTTATTTGTAAATACGGTAACAATCTAATTTTAAATAATGAATTTAAACCATTATTTCTACAATCTTTCAATCATATGTAAGTAGAAATTCATTAGCTCATGTTACTGTATTATCAAATATAATTTTAGGATAAGTTAAGCATAGATATACAAAAAAAACACCTTTCATTACATATACAAAGTATTCTAACGAACCCTTCACTGTCAAACTTTAAAGGGCATTTCCACCCCTCCTATAAAATTTTGATATACTGTAGGCCATACACGGTGAATATCTAACTCTGGAAGCATCTCTTCTAAATGTAAGTATACCATAAATGGGGTTTTGGGGGGTGGACTACAGTATGTCAAAATTTTATAGGAGGGGTGGAGATGCCCTTTAATTTAAAGTTCCCATTGGCTTATACTAGCTCCATCTCTAGCTCCGACTAGACTTAAACCCAGGTGTGAGGAACTATAGGTGGGTTGGATTTTATAGTCAATTAACTACTGTTAACAAAATGAAATATTTCCTCAGAGCATTAACTTAATAGTAATTTTTACCCAGGTAATGTTTTATGCAAAAATGTACTTTAGTATAAATGTAACACATTTTATAAATAGGATATGGTATAATTTATGGCTGGCTTGGCTTGTTGATAGAGTTATGCAAGTAAATTAGTCTTTCCCACTGTATTTATTTGCATTTCATAGAGATTGGAAGATTCCATGCCCCTGGCAAAATAAATAGATAAAACACATTAAGGCAGTTACTCAGAAAGAAATAGCAACTACAAATAACGATTTGGTTAAAAAATGATCCGTAATGAATATGGTATTATTCCACTTTGTTTTGTTTTTAAAGCCACTTCCTTTCCCTTTGCTTCCTTTGCAAATATGTTCTCTGCATGTTTTACACTTTCTTACTCTGCCATACATTGCACAGTAAAATATTTGATTTTAAGGATTCATATTAAAATGCATCTCTTTCGGCAAAGGATTGAATGCATTCATTAAGGAAACTAGGAAAAAATGCAATGGATTTAGCCTTTGACATGTTGACATCAACAGTAATCATCAGCTTAACCTGTAGATAATTGTGTAAAGAATTCTGTAAAAATAGGTCTTCAATATAGTCATTCATCCCAACCATAGATTTGGTTTGTAATGTTTGTGCTTTCTAGGGAATAAAATGTATTTTGGGCATGTCCTCTGTGAAGGGTACATTTCTTAAGATAAGTAGCCACACAAAAGGTAGTAATCACTTTTTAAAATGACTTACCTATGTTTGGACATCGCCTAAGGGAATCTCTGTGTTATCTGGGGATTTATTGATGTGGTCAAATGAGTAACTCATTTTCTGGGGAAGAAGCAAAAGAAATAGCTGATAGTATATTATATTTAGAACATTCACATTAAACTAAAAACTTATTTCCAATAAATAGGTGCCTCCTACAAAGTAACCCCTATTTGTTATGTAGTGAATGAAATGCATTGTGCTGGTTTCTAAATGTTGGTAAGACATAATAGTGGCAGTCACTTAGATCTTTTGTGTAAACTATGAAAATAGGTACTTATTACATGTACAATATGTACATTATGGTAGGCACAAGTAAGCATATTACTGTCTTGGGTTGCCACAGCTTGGGAATAGAAAAATCAATTTGTATCCTCAGCCTTAAAGGGTATGTACACTTGCAATTTTATTTTTTAAATTGCCTATTAGTGGAAACTATAATTCATTCCAACTATCACTGTATAATGTTTTCGTTGATCTTACCCCTATTAGATATACAATCTGAAACATCTTACATTTCAACATTTCTGTAAGAAGTTTTGCTGTAGCTGGAATGGTTTGACAGTTGGTGTGCTGTATGCTGTATGTAGTTTTGACAGTTGGTATGAGGGAAAATAGTCAGGTCAGTGGTCAGAGCCTGAGCAAAACAAGTACTGTATTGAAGGCATGTAGCAACACACACACCTTAGAGTAAGTGCTACTTACATGTGTTTATTTATAGATTAAGGTGACATAAAGTAATTTTTTCAGTATACATACACTTTAAGGTAGGCATTCACAATCTGATTTAAAAAATTAAGCTGTTTGGGGTATCTGGCAATATCGGTAGTCTATTAAATGAAAGCTGATGGGACCTGTGGGAACATATTCTGACGATCCCAGGGTTTCAAATTGAAATCCACAGGGTGATGCAGTTCAATCAGTACTTCTGAAGGACATTCGGAAGTACATTGATCAGCTGTACTATTGTGCAGCCATCTAAAGTTTATGAGACAATACAGGTAAAGATTTGCCGGCATGTTACAGACACTGAAGAAACTATTCATGATATCCCAGAAAAAGCCTTTCTAAAGGGCATGCCCACCCTTTAAACAAAAAACGTATGTCTTGTTAATTATCTGCTTGCTATCACAACTGCTATTTTTACCAGTTTATTACATGCATTATGTAATAATGATATTACGTTAACTTGTCTTTCATTTTGGAAAAGGTATCTGCCTCCTCCCTCTGCTCAGAGAGCTTTTTATAAGCTTGAGTGTGTGCAGAGGAGACAGCAGGGGAAATGGAAGTCAATCTTTGGCTGTGATGTTAGCAGTCATAAAGGTTGTATGCAGCTTACTCTGTGAAAACGGGGCAATCATTATCCTTAAATATCTGGCTAGTAATACATCTAATAAAGTGCTGGATATATCAATATGGTTTTGGGCTTAGTAACTGACAAATGGACATGCCCTTTAAACACAAGCCATTAGAAAAAAATCTTATTTTGCTATCACCAAAGGATTAGTGGATTCTCCTGTCCCTGTGGGAAGTGCACAACACAGTCTTGAGAGGCATTGTATACAACTAATATAGAATATGCAGGGAGGCACACTCAAGAAGAAATTAATAGCAAACTGTCATTTACTGAGTGCTCAACCTACAAGCCAGGTACACAACGTTTCGGGGGGTCCAACCCCCCTCAGGTGTGAGGAAGGGGGTTGGACCCCCCGAAACGGTGTGTATCTGGCTTGTATGTGTGCACTCAATAAATGGACAGTTTGCTATTAATTTCTTCTTGAGTGTGCCTCCCTGCATATTCTATATTTGTTTGATACTTACCTGATGTGGCACAGGCCTCAGGGAGTGCACCTTGAAACCTACCTGTTGGGAATCCACAAATTGTTGATATTTCATTGTATACAACTAGGGGCATATTTATAAAGCTTCGTTAAGTTTTCGCGTCCGTTTTCCCTGTCATTTCCGCATAAATCGTGTTTAACGCGATTTATTAATGTCCGAAAACGGCCGCGAAAAGTTAACGAGGCGTTAACCCTTCGCGCCAAAGGCACTTGTCAGTGCCGCAAGGGCCCTTACAAGGGCCGGGGAGGGGGGTCCCGGTTCATGCTGCGGGACCCCTTAAGCCCCAAAAGGCCCTTCTCGGGGCCCCGCTGGAGGGTGCCTTCACCCCTCCCAGCGGGCCCTTCCCCTCCCTGCCAGCAGCGGGGCAGGGGGCTTGGAGGGGCTGCTGGGGATGGGGTGCGCGGCGGGTGGTCGCCACGAAGTATGCAGTATCGCCGCGAAGGGACCATTTTAAATACGGCGATAGCGCTATTTTCGCGGCCGTGATGTGCGGCGGTAATTTTTATCTATGCCCCCTAGTCTCACACATCAACCCCCCCAAAAAAATAATCTAGGCAATTAACAGAACTTACTGATGATCTTAAAAGGATGGAAGAGAGCCTCTACCTCCAGCCCTCTGTCTTAAATTTTAGACTATTGTCTCTTTGCTTACAGCCCTGAAGGATCACCTGTCTGAGACGAAAAACATCTCTGGTGGACAAAATGCTCACACCCAACTAACTAAGCTTCTAAGAAATGTTAAAAGTCAAGTCGTCCCGGCCAATCTAAAAATGAGCAGGATGGCTCATATGACCCCTCAGGGATAGAAGATGGGGTTCGGTAGGTTCAATAAAGCCCTATACAACAGTCCAGTCCACAATGGAAAGGACTACTCCTGAGATCCAAACTTGGCTTTGTTACTATTTACCATGTAGTGCAATGCCAAAGTTAAGCCAGACTCACCTTGAGATCCTAGATAAACCTATAACTGATGAAGAACTCAATATGGTAATCAAGCACCCCTCCAATGGTAAAACCCCAGGTCCCAATGTTTTCAAAGCACTACCACAAAATATTTGAAGACCAGCTGGTCCCCCACCTGGTCTCCATTTACAATGGGATTATGTCAGGTGACCGGTCTCTACTACCTTTACTTACTCTTGTAGTGGTTATCCCTAAACAGGTAAAATATCTCTCCCTATGTGTCAATTTTAAACCCATAGTGCTTCTTAATTGTGACTTCAAAATCTTAACAAAGCTTCTGGATAATAGATTTGTGGAATTATTACTGGGGGTTGTGTATAGGGACCATATTTCATTATGCATAGGCAAACCAGTGATAATACACTTATGGTATTGGTCTGATTGATATTCTCAATAAGTGTTCCCAGGAGGCAGTTGTTTCTAATCTTTATGCTAATAATGCCTTTGACAATCTAACGTCACATTTTCTATTCTCTGCATTGCAACATATAGGCCTATGTGGAGGATTCAGGTGAGCCACAACTTCTTTATATTCCACCTTGGTTCACTTTTTCAGCCCCATTTACCATATCTAATGGAATTCGGCAAGGATGCCCTGCCCCAATTACTTCATTCCTTGTGTATTGAACCCATAGCCTGTCATGTTTAATGAGGCCCTGACATATCTATACAAATAAGAGACTCCTATATCTCATATTACTTGTCGCAGGCGATGTACTACTCACTATATCAAATCCTTTGACATTGCTTCCTAACTTACACAAAGTACTTATTGGATACAACTCTCTCTCTGGGTACAAGCTAAACCATCCGAAGCCTGAAGCAAATTAATTTATCACCTGGCTGCAACCCTTCTTTCTCTCTGACAAAATTCCTGATATACATGGAAGCACAAAGACATTAAGTACACCTACATTTGCCTCCCATTTCTCAGCTAATTACCCATCTATCCTTCGGGACACAAGCCAACAAAATATTACAGAATATCTGAACACGTCATTGTTGGTGAGGTATCAGTTCCAAACATGTTTAGATATGTTTAAATATTAGCAAGCTGCCCAATTACGCCACACCCGAAGGCCAGATGGGTTTAGCTGAAACGGGATTGACTTTAAACTCTCCATTTGGCAACAATGCTGTTAAATATATCCTGATCCTAACCACAACCCTAAGGACGCAATCCTTCTGGGACCCATGTGCACAAAATATTTTTTAGGGAAAAGACTTATTGTGGTTGGTAACCCTAGATTTCTTGTAAGTTTAGCACTGCACCATATTAGATCATAGAGAGGGCTTCACCCTAACAGTCCTTACAAACTTCATAGATCCTACAACCCAGGATAATATGACTTTTCCACTTAAGCCTTAAAGAAAAAAGTCCCCCTACACTCCTATTTGCTATTTGCAATTTAAACACTATACTATAAGCAAGGTCGTTCTTCCTGAACAAGTCTGTCTAAGAGCCGGTACAGTGAAAATTAATATCCCAACTTTAAAGGGCATGCCCCCCCCAAACTAAAATTCCACCAACTATTGGTCCCACTGTACAATTAAAAAAAATCATTACCGTACATCCCTGCTCCTTGTGGTTCTCCTGTAGTGGCTCTTCAAAGTCCAAAAAACTGTAGGGTAGGAGCTTTCTTCCTGTCCAAAAGGTCTCTGCATCTGTGATGCCTCAGGGAGGGATAGAAACATGTGCAGTGGAGCCCTTTACCCCGTTTCCTCCCTCCTGATCCCTCTGTGGCTGGCATTCCTCCAGAGTTAAATGCTTTATATATCTTGCAGGGCATACCCTCCCACCCCCAACCACTATATTCATGCTTCATAAATCGCCTCCAATCTCTACTTACGCCTCCTCGTTCCAGCGCCGTTTTCATTGATGACAGCTGTGGCTGTGATTGGCTGCCGGTCCGGCCGGTCCAGTCCGGCCCCCTGCTTGCAGTTCCGACGGGCAGGGGAGCCGGACCAGAACAGCGCAGGAACGATGAGGTGTAAGTACAGATTGGAAGAGATTTATGAAGTATAAATAAAGCGGTTTAGGGTGGTAGGGTATAGGGTAAGATATAAAAACTTTGTAAAGAGGGTGGACATGCCCTTTCAAATATGTTGAACCTCCCTGCTATCACTGATGGAACAATAAAATATCTTTATTTAATAGGCTATGGACTGTCAATGGGAGGTGCAGTGAAATATATTCTTATAAAAACCTCTCAACTATGTAGTTAAGATCTCACTGCGCCTCCCCATTGACAGCCTGAAGAATTTTAGTAATTTCAGTGTATAACTGTATTACAGGGCACAGACCTGAATGGTAATTTATTACTTCAAGCAGCACCAGCATTACCTCTCCCTCCAGTGAGTTAAACTGTCCATCTCCATAGTGACTCTGTTAGGCACAGCCCAGGAGACCAAACCCCTTACTGTGATTCAAAGGAAAGACTGGGTCTCCCAGGCTGCACTGAATGTAGAGTCACTATGGACACAGACAGTTAAACTTACTGGAGGGAGAAGGAATGCAGATGCTGCTTGAAGTAATAAATTACCATTCAGGTTTCTGCCCTGTAATACATGTATATCCTCAAATTACTGAAATCAATTGTTAATGTTTACAGGCTGTGTTTAAAATTGGAGGGGGGTGGGGCTTGCTTTACCAGCTACCATTTTTTATTTAAAATAACGAATATGTATAATAAGAAATAATACGCCCTATTACATTGTAATATAAGGTTTTATAAAGTCAACTCTGAGTTCCCTGCCCTGTATAAAAGCAATCAGCCTGTGGCATTGTGCATTTATATGGTCAGGGAACTCCATTGCGACTTTATATCCTTATAGTAATATACTGTAAGGGGTGTATTATCCCTTATGCGTCCAATTGGGAATTTTTGTTAAATAGAGATATCACATGGGAAAAATGGATGGCCATCTGGGAAGCTTCAGCTAGATCTTCCATATGTATTCAGTATAAGGAGAATGCCTATAAGATTATTTTACAATGGTAATTCACTTCAGTGAAGCTAAATAGGATATGGCCAGCTATCTCAGATATATGTTGGAGGGGGTGTGGAGGAGCGGGCTCTCTGTACTATATAATATGGTAATGTCCCCTTATTAAAAATCTATGGACCAGCACTTCTAAACTGATTCAATTCTTATTTGTGTTTAACCCACCTATAGTCCCTATACACTGAGGACTTGACGCACAATAAATCGGAGGTGCCTGTTATGGGAAGATTGACAGACATGGTCAATTATGAAATTTACAAATGTATTTCAGGGTTTGTCCACACCCCAAAGTTTCAGATCTAATAGAACATGCACCTAAACCTCGACCTTGCAAGGTCTTACCTGTTCTACGAGGCTTGTAAGCACGGAAGCAGCAGAGAGGCCGGACCTGCAGCAGCGTCATTATTTGGCTGAGACACAATCAGGGGAATTCACCAAGGAGCGCTGCAGCGGCACAGCGTTCCTTTCTTTCCTTAACATCGCGCTAACCGATTTACGATCAGTTAGCGCAACGTTAATTCTCGCTTTGTGGCGGTGGCGTGAGTCCCGGAAGAGGCACTCGCGCAGCTGGCACATAGTGATTTACCAGAGGCTGCACGGGTCTTAGCATGTAAGTATTTAAATAATTATGTTATTTGCGGCTCTGGGTGAATCTCCCTGTATGTCTCAGCCAATCACTGAGTCCCATTCTCAGAAATGTCTTTAATGTTTTGAAATCACAGAATAACAGGGCATCAAACAAAACATAAGAAAAAGGGAGTGAGGGTGAGTCACGTAAATCCCAATCACAAGAGATATATGCTAGCGGTCAGCAGGACTTAGGGTTAAATGTTATTTAAGAGCAGCTATAAGGCTATCTTCTTGTCTGTCCCCAGCCCACCCATTCCGTTTAATTCAGTTTGAAATAGGTTACTTACTTTTTTCTTTCTCAGGATAAATACCAAACTAATGACAATGAGCATGATGAACATTATCACAAAAAAAGCTATAAGTCCTCCTAAAGGAAAAGAAGAAATCAGTGAGTGAAATGTGCCCCCTACTGTAAATTATATGGAAATTAGAAGTCGTTGAGGAGTCCCAGGACCATATAAAAGCACCAGACTGTAGGCAATGTGCTTTAATAAAGGACACAGAACTTTGATATTTGAGAAGAGGCACAGGCATGGAAAGTTTGCAGTAACCCCCCATCCCCAAAAGGACCTTACTGGAACTGTCAACTGGATTTTCTGTTAGGGACATCATTTCCTGTACCATTTTGCCAGTCCCAAGCAGCCCCAAATACCATTTGCCACAGTAAAGGTGGCCATACATCAGTGCCATATTTCTTACCCGACCGATCGCTCACACGACGTTCATCAATCCTGCCAGAACCGTCTCTCCCGATCTAATATCCGACCGACATGCAATCGCAAAATCCCATTCATTTTGCGATCAAAAGTCGGTCCAATATAGGATCGGGAGAGGTGGTTCCGGCAGGATCGCAGGAACATCGCATGAGCACTCGGTCGGGTAAGTAATATCGCACTGATGTATGGCCACCTTAAGTCCTTCTAAGGGAGGAAAGGGGATGTCTACAGTAACTTTCTTTCTACGTAGTAGTAATGAGATTACCTTTCTGTGCAGTAGTTTGAAGGTCTCTTAAAAATACATAACCTGACCCAAGGTAAAGTTAAAGTGGCTGCTGTTAAAATCCTTAAGATCTTTATAAAAATGAAATTAGTGTTTTGCCCCATAAATGATACATTGGAAAGGGTAAAAAAGAGGTATTCAGAGAGCATCTAGAAGATGGTAGGGCAATTCTATCAGTTTTGTTTCAGCTGAAAAGCTTCTAGTCTAATGAAATGACTAAATCATACCTGAGTTAGATGAGGTTTTGTTATGTTTTCCTAGTTAAAGAAACAGAAATATAGTTTGCTTTCCATTGGTAATGGAGAGTACACATAGGTGCTAGTTTAATACATTCATTTTGCATTTATAAAAGGAATGTAGAAATTTAAAACATTCTGGGATCTATAACATAGATACTGAAAATACTAAAATATATTATGAAAGGAAGCACACAATTTAAAAGCAGTTACTAATGTCAATAGCATGTTTCTATGCTTGCATTGATATCAGTGCCACATCTACCGTAAGGCAGAGTGAGACATTTGTCTCAGGCGGCGCCCCTGTACAGGAAGGCGGCAGACAGAGAGTGGTGGGAAAAAATATTTTTTCCTTGACCGGTCTTAAAAAAATTATTTTCCCTAGTAACAGATATGATGTTGTTAAAATCATTTTTTATGGTTAGGTTAGCTTTAGTTAGTTTGTTGGGCTAGGTTAGACTAGTAAGGGCCCTGCTAAAAAAAAGTCTACCTTGACATGGCGGCAGACTTACAAATCTTTTAGCTAAATTCTTTCATACCACATAAAGTATGGCAATTTTAATGTATTGTAACAGTTGAACCAACATGTATAGCAGAGGCTATAAAACAAGTTATTTTGATTTGAGCAACAAAAACCTGAAAGAAGTAATATGGTAGATGCACTACAAGCTGTTTCAGAAAGGCATGTAATATCTGTTTCTAGTAATTTACATTATTGCTAATTGACTGTCTGAGGAACTATTTCAATACCTATGTGACAGGAAGTTAAAAATCGTAAAATATTAGCCACGCCCTCGGCAAAGCCACATCCACTTTAACACAACGGCAGCAAGCTTTGTGCCGCACCTGGAAATAATTAAGTGCCTGGCAGGCACTTAAGAGGTTGTTGCTACATAAAGGACTCTGTTGCTTAGATTCTGCCTGATGTCACACGGGGAAGGGCATGATATCACGTGGAGGCAGGGTTAGGGAGGAGTTAGGGAGTCGCGGGAGTCTAGGGTGGTGTCACGGGAGTGCAGGAGACCACCCCAGAATGAAGGAGACTCCCGGACAATCTGGTAGAGGTGGGATACCTGGAATAGGAATAATGAAGAGCTGCCAAGTTGATTAGGAAAACTGCTTAAAAATTTGCTAATTCTTATAAATAACGGAAGATATTTATTTATAGTCCACCTGTATCTCAAAGAGCCTTTATTTAAATAGGGTAAATATTATTATTTGCACTATTGGAATTCTAAGTTAATAACTATAATTCTATAATACTAAAGAATAGTAGAATTGGCAATATAGGGATTATTTCTAAACCTGGAGTATTGGTTATTACAAAGGAAATAATGATGGGATTGTAAAACAGTTACTATGATATTTTACAATGTCGGTAAAGCCACAGTCTTGCAAATTCTTAATTATTATCACCCTATCTGTAGTTCCTGAATGGTTCAAATGTTATGAGCACTTCCTAAACCTCAAACATTATAACCTTTTGCAGGTCCACCCCATACCCTGTCCCACAGACAGCAGAGAATGGTTTCAGTGTTATCAGTTATTACTGGTTAAAAAAAGAGGATACTTGGCCTAAACTGAATTCAATTTAATTCAAGTCTAGATAAAGACATACGGTAGATTGAAAGTCAATATAGTAAATTTATGGGAGATTTCCATGTACAAATTATTATTTTTTTATTATTATTATTATTAATAATAATTTATACAGCAACAACATCTTATGTTGCATTGCTACATTCACATCAATTTAAATACAAAACTTGTTTTTACCGTAAGTAGTGGTAGCTGAAAATGTAATTTCTAATGTAGTTACAGACGTTGCCATTTTGCCTAAGAGAAAAACAATATTGAAATCAATACAAATACAAATGAAAGATTCTGCTAAGCAGCACATAGGTAATAAATATAAGAACACTAAGGACACATATGTAACACACACTAGGGGGCATATTCCTAACGGTGTCGTGTTCCAGAAACAGAAAACTGCATTAGAAATGTTCAGTGCTGCATTAAATGCTATTGGAAAATACTCAAAATATTGTAATAAATACAACATATGTTGGGAAAGTTTTAAGGTAAATAACTAATTGCATATAAAGGACACCACAGCTTGTCAATTGGCGTCTAACACAGAATCATCATCCAAAAAAAAAAAAAAAATCATGCCAATGAATCTAAATCTTTAGGACAGTTGTAGAAAAATGAGAATTAGAAAACAGAACTCCACAGATCCATAGCTAATTTAATATACATCAGTAACAATACATCAGTATACATTAGTACATCAGTATAGATTAGTACATCAGTATACATCAGTACATCAGTATACATCAGTACATCAGTATACATCAGTAAAACAATATTTAAATATTTGGAAGACTTGGTGAAAATGGATTGCTCTGCTATGGGGAAGTCTAATTTAAATTAAACCATCTAAATGCTACCTAGAAATGGTCTAAAAGAAAGAGACCTGTGCGAGGACATCAACACTTAAGGTGGCCATATATATATGTTCGATTTGACTTACCCGACCGAGCCTTCCCGGGACATTTGATTGTTCCTGCCAGAACCACCTCTCCAGTTCTTCTATGCGACCGCAAAATGAATGGGATATTGTGATCGCATATCGGTCACATAGAAGAACGGGAGAGGCGGTTCTGACTGGATCTTTGGAATGTCATTGGACTGCTTGGTCAGGTAAGTAAAAACGAACATATGTATGGCCACCATTAGTGAGACACAGAAACCAACACACACACCACAGTGAAACCTAATTTTGGTGCTTTATTCATAGTATATTGAACTATATATGCACACAACATGTTAGCATTCTTTTCTTCAAGCAGATACATGTCTGTGTACCCTTGCCTTTAAAATATTGTATGATATAAGTGGGACCATGTGAGAGCAGTTTTAGAATAAGAAACAACTGTGTTAAAATGTGTTCCAAACAACTAAAACAGGTAGTAGTGGGTGGGATTGCTGGAGCTTATACTGTATACAAAGATAGATATCACTGGTCCCACTGTGAAGCAATATTTATTTGACCTCAATTTTTATTTTCATCTTTACTCTACCACCTTTTCTAACAACAGATCTACCAATCAATATATCGATTGGTGTATAAAAAATGTACAAGACGGTATTTTGCCCTAACAGTGCACACTAAAATACACATGATCAGCATGGCATGACCTATTTATCTTATTCTGCAAGATATTTCAGCCCAACTCAAAAAATTATCACACGCGGTTGAAACATTGACCTGTGTGCACCTAGCATTAGAAATTATTATATTTGGTTATATTGTTGGTAACAGTAATACTTGTGTTTTCTTGCAAGTGTGTATAGTGAGTCCTTTCAGTGACACCTTCAGTAGCCCCAGAAGCATTCTTTGTCTGGTCTTCTTGAACTAGTGTAGAATTGTATCCTGTTATTGAATTTTGTGTTTGTGTTACCATATGATCGTTGGTAACATTATTATCAATGGCTAGAATGTAGGGTTCTTTCACCAGCAGGCCTGGAAAAACAAAAACAAAACATTAGTATTGACAAAATGATTATTTGCCACTGTTGAAATAATATTTACCTCTAATGCCAAAAAGAAACAGTACTTTCTTTAAAGGACAAGTCAACCCTTAAAACAAAAAAATCAGATGACTTGTCTGTTATCTGCTCACAACCCCAACTGATATTATTAGCAGTTTATTACATGTGCTTGTAACTAATTATTTAATGATAAAATCTATTCCTTTCTGGCAAAGATATTGGCCTCCCTCCTTCTGAGCTTGTAACAAGAGCTTGCTATATGCTTGAACATGTGCAGAAGAGGCCGCAGGGGAAACAGCAGTGAATCATTGGTAGGGATGGCAGTCTCAGCCTTGATTGACTGCATGGAGGGAGGTGCCAGCTTACCCTTAAATATCCGGCGAGTAATGCAGGTAATAAAGTGCAAAATATCTTAGTTGGGTTTTGGGCAGGTAACTGACAACTGACCAGTTTTTTGTCTTAAAGGTGGACATTTCCTTTAAAGTTTAATAATAAAGTAATCAAAAGTTATATTATCAGAGGTTATATTATTAATATACTGCTAGGTACATGTACAAATATGGCTTTCTAGACTACTAGGCTTGTATGTGTTCACCTTTGGAAGTTAAAAGGTTTAGGGGCATACTATTAAAGATGGGAATCATCACTGCTATTGTAAAATACTGAGCAGTGTGTTACAACAGTGCCTGTATTATCACTCAGTGTAAAATTTTACAACTTTGGTTGAAAATGTATGACTTAGTATTAAAATTACTAGTAGGCAGTAAACCACCAATACCATACAATTTTCTGGCTGGTAAAAACAACCCGTATTGTAATGAACATTCTTATATATATGCTTATACGCCTTTGAAGGGTTAATGCATTCTACAGAATCAGTTACCCCATTAACCCATAACAGAATATAGAAGTCAGTCACTGTACTGTAAGCCTACTTTTTGAGCTTCTGAGACAGCATTCATTTTATTTATCAATTTTGTTCTAATATAAAATGCCTGAAAAAAAAACTAACACCAAAAAACAAATGATCTGTTTCATTAAAGCATTATAGATACATTGGTTAGGCAAAAAAATGTAAAGATCATGAAGATTTTTTTCTCAAGGAACACAGCAGTATCTCTGCTTTCAATTCAATTGGGACAACTTATTGGGAACCACATGTGCTATTTATCTTTCAGTTTCCAGTGGTGTCTGGCCATGTACATTGGGTAACACCCAGTGTCTTTCAACAATGATAAGAAAAGCAGTGTGAGGATGGGGCCAAATAAAGAATTTACAGCAAAAGATATACATATATATACACACATGCATATATGAATACATCTCTTTACATACATAGTACATATATACAAACTGCATTATTACAGAAAATGTGCCCTTAAAATATATTTTGTCCTTTTTTTACATTTTTTTTAATCCAAACATCACCTATATTCCTAATGTTAGTACGTTTACATTGGAAAACTCCACCAAACTCATAACAATCTATCCGTTACGCAAAATGTAACAGTAATAGTAATAATTTTGCCCTTTACCAGCATTTATGCAGCTATGTATGCTATAGACTTACCAAAGTGAAATAGGAAAATACAGGCAGGTTTCCACGCCCTGTAAGTCTGCACCATTTTTTTAATTTAGAACACTCCAAGCCACGATTCTTCCTTTACCAAGTGGGGAGAGCTGAGCACTGAAAAACATTTCTGCAACAACTTAGATATCGCTTCAGCTTGTGAAACCTGCCAGCCAATCAAGGAAGTTTCTAAAAAACTTTAAGGCTTCTGAGGTTCTAGAATAGTTTCCTCGGACATACGGCTTAAAACTATTTTTATTATAACAAGAGTCCATGGCAAATAAACTACTTTCAAATATAAAATAATAACATGTTTCATTTGCTTATAGTGAATATTATTTTTTATTAAAGCGTAACCTTGACATTTTCCTCCATATATGCATTATTTCACAACAGCCAATGTATTGTATCTTGCGTGGTATAGAGACTAAACATGATTTTAGCCAATATTTTACGATTATGATTTTTTTTAATATATGCCAAATTGTTAATGTGCTTGAAATGTACTTTAATTGTTGTATTTTAGGTCTTCATGTTGAAACCACTAATGTCTTATCAAGAAAATGATATTAAAAAAATGACATATATAAATATATATATATGTATTTTTTTTTCCCCTTGGTACAAAAAAAGAAAAACTGAATGTTTAGATTACAGGTAGAATACTTTTTTAATAATCAGTAAATACTGCTGTCATTAAAGGGCATATCCACCCATAAAACTAAAAGCTTGTGACTTGTCAGTTATTTGCCCACAACCCCCTCTGCTATTTTTACCAATTTATTACATGCATTTGCATTTTATTACATGCAGCTTTGTATCTCTTTCGTTCTGGTAATCATATCTGCCTCCTCCCTCTGCTCACTGAGATTTTTATAAGCTTAAGCATGTGCAGAAAATGCAGCAGGGGAAACAGTAGACATTCATTGGCTGTGATGCCAGCAGTCACAATCTTGATTGATTGCATGGAGGGAGGAGCCTGCTTACTCTGCCAGAATGAAGACAATAATGTTCTTAAATATCTGGTTGTAAGTAAGGTGCTGAACATACCAGTTGGGGGAAGGGGAAGGTAACTGACAAGTGACCAGTTTTTTGTTTTAAGGGTGGAGATAACCTTTAATTACTGATCAGCAAATACTTTTATTTTGTTGTTATCTAGCAACTAGCAGAAACAATTCACATTATTTATTCACGCAGTAAATACCCCAGCTTCATAAATGGGACCCTTATCCCAGTCCAAACAGTTACTAAAATGATTTAAGGTGACCATACATATGAACGATATTAGGTAAATTTACCGGTAAACGTCACTCAATCGGGAATGGTGGAAAATTTCCGTTGGTCGGTATTGGCTCACTTTACTTAAAGTAGAGGGAGCTGATACAATTGTGCGGTGTATGTATTTGAGGTTGAATAAAGACATATGTTCATCCAGTCCAACCCATCTAGCAATATCCTTATTTCATGCCTAACTGTTGATCCAGAGGAAGGCCAAAAAAACCCCACCAAATTTATGAAGGGGGGAAAATTCCTTGATGACTCCAAGTGGCAATCGGAAATTTCCCTGGATCAACTCTACTTTATGTATCAATACCAGTAACTTGCAACATTCCTTGTTTGCAGAAACTCATCATTTTTTAAACTGACCAATGAACCTGCCATAACGACGTCCACTGGAAGACAGTTCCATAGCTTTACCGTTCTCACAGTGAAAAACCAAAACCCTTTCTGAAACCTTTTTTCTTCAAGTCTTAAAGGGTATGTCCACCCTTAATTAACATTTTTTGTATATAATAAATAGTCCCCAAATAGTTACTTACCATGCCTAGCTCCTTCGCTGCACTCCCTGGCCCTCTGCTTGCACGGAAATGCAAGCAGGGGGCGGGACTGGCAGACGCGTCTGTGATTGGCTGTGAGGATTTTAATGTAAGGTAAGGATTTTATTGCACTACACATTGGGGCCAGTAGTGGGGGGAATTATAGGTTTGGGGGTGGACATGTGGCCACGTGTCCTCTGACATGTTCTATTGGTGAAAAATGCCCCAGATAGTTTATTGTATTGCCCGTTAATGTATTTATACACAGTAATCATATCCCCACGCAAGTGCCTTTTCTCCAGCATACATAATTGTAACTTTTCCAGTCTCTCTTCATATTCAAGCTCCCCCAAACCCTTATTAATTTAGTTGCCCTTCTCTGAACCCTTTCCATTTCAAATATGTCCTTTTTGTACACAGGATTCCACTGCATATTCCAAATGAGGCCTTACCAATGCTTTCTAAAGAGGGAGAATTACATTTTCCTCCCTTGAGTCCATACCTCCCTTTATACAAGACAATACCCTGCTGGCTCTATCTGTTGCCACCTGGCACTGCTTGCTGCCTTTAAGTTTGTTATCCACCAAAACTCCAAGATCCCTTTCCAACAGGGATTCACTTAACACAGAGCAATTTATAGTATAAGCAGCACTAGGATTTTTAAGTCCAAAATTCATCACCTTACATTTATCAACATTGAATCACATCTGCCACTTAGCAGCCCAATGTGACTATCTAGATCCCCTTGCAACCATTGCACATCCTCTGAAGTTTTTAATGGTCGACAAAGTTTTGTGTCGTCAGCAAACACAGAAACCTTGCTGACAATACCCACGTCCAAATCATTAATGTCGCCATACATTCTGTGAGATCGCATGTGCATGGCCATCTTAAGAAAAGCACGCAATGTATCCCTTTTAGAGTTAGACATTGCCTCTATCAGTCCCTGAAATGGATCAGTACATCAAACCAGGGCTAATATTATTTCCTATTTCAGTTACTCACTAATGTCTTTATCCCACTTTCTTACTTGTTATATTTAAATATTTTTTTACTTGCAGACCTTGTAGTAGATTATCACTTTCAGAATTATCCCTACAAGAGACCAGTAATGTTTTAGAAATGTTGGCACCTTAGGCACATTTTAGAGATGTGCCCCAATTAGAAATAGGTGAAGATGGTGTGGTTTGCTGTGATGGGGTGTGGTTTTCTGTGGTAGGCAAAGCTGAACATTTGTTAATTTCAAACTGCATGGGGAGGCGAATTGATAGATAAATAGTCGGAATATAAAATGTCCCCAAAGAGAACTGTGATATAAGTACCCCACCACAGAGAGTTGCAATATAAGTGTCTCCACACAAAGAGAATTTTTATAAAGTGCTCCCCAAACAGAACGGATATAAAAGTGCTCCTACACAGAGAATTGTGATATAAGTTCCCCCACACAGAGAATCATAATGTAAGTTTCCCCACATAGAGACAATTGTAATATAACTGCCCCCCCAAAGAGAATTCTAATATGTGTCTATCACAGAGAATTTGATATGTATCCCCAAACAGATAATCGGAATATGTGTCCCTACATAAAGAGTCATTAAATGTGTCCCCACACAGAGAGAATTGTAATTCTCTCTGTGTGCCCCCACAGAAAATTGTGATATAAGTGCCCTCCACAAAGAATTGTGATATAAATGAATGAATTGTAAAAGAGTGTAATTGTAATATGTGTCACCACACAGAGAGAATTGTGATGTGTGTCACCACACAGGGAATTGTGTATCCACTCAGAAAAATGTGATACATATGTGTCATGAAGCACTTTTGATTTACCCTTTTTGTAATGTTTCACATAACAGTTTATACAGAGGTACTAAGATTGTTAAGCTTTACTTATCACCCAAAAGGAACATGCTGACAGAAATCAAGAACAGCCCCACGTGAAATTACTGGGGCATTTCTTGTGGCATCTCATTTCCTGACAGTTCCTTCTTGCATGCGGCACTGATATTCACATTAATTGAAAAAGAAAAGTGGTTTTGTATCTTTCCTGTTCAGTATGAGGGACCTTGTTTCCTGTTAACTTCAATCTACCGGTATGTTACACTGGTATAATCTTGAATGCTTTTGTGGGGTAGTACATGGTCTCTGATTTGAATAGTTCGGAAAAAATGCAAAATATAAGAAAAAAATCTCCCAACCTGAAGCTGCACCCGCGTATTTGCTTTGTGATTGAAATTTACCATTAAAAAACTAGAAAGGGAAAGTTAAGTATAAGCTTTGAATTTGGCTTAAAAGGCGCATTGGAAGGGAATCTGTGTGTTTGTGCTGCAGATTTTATACTCAATTATGCCAATGATGAGGACATTGTTCTTTTTACTACTTTTTTAATATAGCTGTCACATTAATTAAAGATAGTATCAGTTGGTGTGTGTACTCGTGTCAGGTTGGGGGATAAAACCTTTAAATATGATTGCCACATGAATTAATGTGTAGCTCAGTTGCTGTGTGTACCTGTGCCAGGTAGGAAGTTAAAAAAACAAAATTTTTTATTTGAATCAAAATTTATTTTTGACTATAGTTACCCTTCAATTATGGGTTCCACAGAAATGGAAAGGTTGGTCAGTAGGTATGTGTACCTGTGTCAGGTTGGGGGTTAATTTTTTTTTGATGATTGGGCAAAATTCCTTTTTTTTTTACTTTAGCTGCCCTTTAAGTATGGCTGCCACAGTAATGGTGGGGTAGTTCAGTAGGTGTGTGTACCTGTGCTACGGTGGGGGTTAAAAAAACTAACTTTTTGGGTTATTGGTCAAAATTAGTTTTTTGACTATAGTTACCCTTTAAGTATGCTGCCACGGAAATGGAAGGGTAGGACAGTAGTTGTGTGTACCTGGATCAGGTTGGAAGTTAAAAAAACCAAAACTTTTTGATTATTGATCAAAATTAGTTTTTTTAACTTTTGTTACCCTTTAAGTATGGCTGCCACAGTAATGGAAAAGTAGGTCAGTAGGTGTGTTTATCTATGTTGGGTTGGTGGTTAAAAAAAAAAAACTTTTTGATTAATGATAATAATTAGGTATGGCTGCAGCAGTAATGGAGGGATAGTTCAGAAGTTGTGTTTACCTGTTTCACATTGGGGGTTAAAAAAACTATTTTGATGATTGGTCAAAATGAGTTTTTTTGACTTTAGTTACCCTTTAAGTATGGCTGCCACAGTAGTGGAGGAGGGGTAGGTCAGTAGGTGTGTGTACCTGTGTCACTTTGGGGGTTAAAAAAAACTAACTTTTGGTCAATTATTGGTCAAAATTTGTTTTTTGACTATAGTTATCCTTTAAGTATGGTGCCACGGAAAGGGTTGGAAGTTAAAAAAATTATTGATTATTGATCAAAAAAAATTATTGATTATTGATCAAAAAATTTTTTTTGACTTTCATTAGCCTTTAAGTATCACTGCCACAGTTATCAAAAAGTAGATCAGTAGGTGTGTGTACCTGTGTCGGTTGGGGGTTAAAAAAACCAAACTTTATTGATTATGTACTTTATTGTATGATGCACAAGAACATCATAGCGACGTTTTGTACCTTCTTCAGACAAAAGTGTAAGTGAAGAAGGAACATTGTTGTACCGAAACGTCACTATGATGTTCCTGTGTATCATACAATAAAGTACACGGGATTGCAAGTCTGGTTGTGCATGGTAATTATCTGTTTATGATCTATACTGTGTCACATTGGGTTAAAAAAAAACTATCTTTGTTGATGATTAGTCAAAATAGCTTTTTTTGACTATAGTTACCCTTTAAATATTGCTGTACCTGTGTCTGTATGTGTGTGTCTGTGTGGGGGGGGTATCAGTGTTTGTGTTTATGACCATGAAACAAACTGTTTTAAAATATTTACATTTGAAGATTGTTACCATTATAGTCTAAGGGAAAAAATGTCCCGAAATTCGCCGATAACGCCGTAACGCTTCCACGGATTCCTTAGCTAGGTAACACCACACTTCTCCTATATGCCCTGCATGTCTGTACCGAATTTCATGTCTCTAGCTCAAAAACTGTGTGAGGAGATACGGTCCAAAATAGCAGAAGAATAAATAAAAGAAGAAGAAAAAGAAGAAGAAATAGAAAGAACAGTAATTTTGCTCTTCTAACCAACTTAAAGGGTATGTCCACCCTAAAATCCAAATTTTTATATACGATCCCCCCTGGGCTCCCAGACCCAACCGCATTAATTTTATTTTTAGAAAGCCCCCCAAACTCTACTTACCTCCCCCCTTTCCTGCGCCGCGCTCCCGGCCCTCTGCTTGCGAGGAAATGCAAGCAGAGGGGCGGGACCGGCAGCCGCGTCTGTGATTGGCTGAGCGGCAGCCAATCACGGACGCGGCTGCCGGCAGCTCACTTCCGCGTAGAAAAGCGGAGAGGTAAGTAACAGATTTGGGAGCTTTCTAAAAATAACATTTATGCGGTTGGGGCTGGGGGACATGGGGGAAGGCTGACATAAAGGGGTTTAAAGCTAGGGGGAGGGATAGCAGAACGGGAGGGAGAGGGAGGGAGAGGGAGGGAGAGGGAGGGGGGAGAAGAGCTGGCTTACGCATGACAAATATCTACCTGAGGCAAGGGGTAGGCAGAGCCCTGCTAGCCTCCTGGTGGGCAGTTTTTGGCACTTTGGGGGGGACTACAGGAGAACCCTATGGGCTGGGATGTGAGGTAAGGATTAAACTACACTACATGGGGGGGCCAGTAGTTGGGGGGATTATAGTTTTGGGGTGGACATGCCCTTTAATTAGAAAGAAATTAGTAAGAATAGTGGTGGTGGAGTAAGAGTATTCTCACTCTTAGGACATATTTATAAGGCTTGTTATCGCTATTTTGGGATACTGTGCCTTTAACAATTGTAAAAATGCCAATTATGGTCGCAATCGAAATATTAACGTTCACGCTTGTAAGGTTCTCATTCATCTGGGTCATGGTATATCTGTTGTATTCAATTAGATCAACTGGACTTGAAGTTTAGCTCTTGAAGATGTTTCGCTAGTCTTCCGACTGACTTTCTCAATTCAGAATGACTATGTACCCTGGAAAATCCCAATTAACATATCACAGCCAGGTGTTAAAGAGGAACTGTGGTCCAAAAATGACTTTAGGTCCCCTCCCCTTTGCAGTTCCCCTGGTCCCCCCCATGGCCCATTATCTTACAGCCCCATGTGGCCCTGCACACTCGCAAGTGCCGTGGCCATGCCGACTCGCGGGTGAGTGGCCCCGCCCGCTCGTAGGTGCCATGGCCCCGCCTACTCGCGGGTGCCGTGGGTTACTCAGACCCCTCCTCTACCTTCTCTGTCAGGACTTCACACATCAGAGAGGAGTAGGGACTTCCTGTCTCCCTCACACACTGAGGGAGTCTGAGGCTGTGCTTGCCGGCGACACTGTGCAGGAGAAGCCTCAGGAATGTCACATGTCAGCCTCCCACCCATTAAATTTCTGGTCAGTCATTTCTGTATATCTTGGGCTGTGGAGCACATAGAGGGGTGGTTTATGGCTCGTTTTAAAAGTAGGAAACTGGCCTTTCATTTAAACTTAACTTGTTTGGAGACCACAGTTCCCCTTTAAGGGCGGGATTACATAAATGTACTGTCTGCCATGTACAATGCTGTTTAGACACCTTACCCTGGGCTTTCCTATAACACCTCTTAGCCACTATCCAATACCGCCCTTAACACCTGGCTGTGATATGCTAATTGGGACTTTCCAGGGTACTTAGTTGCCAACGGATTCTTGTACAAGTCATTCTGTATTGAGAAAGCCAGTCGGGTGACTAGCGAAACATCTTCAAGAACTGAACTTTAAGTCCAGTAGATCTAACTGAAACCAACAGATATAAGACTGATTAGGTCTGCCAGAGGAAAGGGGGCTGTTTGTAGAGACTAATTGGACCCCAACTAACTGTTTTTAAAAAGTTTTTTTTTAATCTGTAAGCAAACCACTCATGGGACTTTTTTGAAAAATCTAAAATTATTTATTATAACAACTTTAACGCATTTCGGCGGACATTTGAAAAAAGTCCCATGAGCGTTCTGCTTACGGGTTATATATATATACCAATAGCAAGCATGCCAAACTCTCGGATTGTAAGGTATGTGGGTGCAGGTGTTCAGCAGGACATCGGCAATATGTCCAATAATACAAAGATGTAGCATACCGCACTCCAATATGATGCAATATTTTATTATATGGCTCACTGCCTACAGGCGACGTTTTGTGGATATCACCTCCCCTTTTTCAAGCCCACAGTGTCACGGCCATAACAAACTGAAAAGATTACAAACAATGACATCACATGTGTCACATAATTTATAACACTTCCATGGACTAACCCCCCTATTGCATATTAATTAGGTAAGTAAACAATTGTGTTTAAAGGCAATGTAATTAAAGCACATACATATTAATTATGGACAGGAAGAGAGATTCCAACGTTGGACAAAAAACATATGTATTTTAATATCCTACATGGGCTGTTCTTTGATTTACGCAAATTCACATAAAATTTGTCTATGTATTAGGATCTCCCTATTGAGATCATAGAAAAACGTGGAGGTCATAGTCACGGTTCAGTCCAAGTGGGTACAACATCTTCAGATGGTGCACCCACCAGACTTTTTCTAAGAATCAACTCTCTATCACCACCATGTTTAGGCCGGGTACGGATTCCAAAACTATATAACGTAATTCTAATTCCCTATAATGCGCCTCATTAAAATGTGTGGGGACAGGTAACTTACTGTTCTTCAGCCGAATGCTGGATTTATGTTGGGAGATTCTACACTTGATGGACCGAGTAGTCTCTCCAATACAAATGATGAAGGATCCCCACATAGGAAATACTCCCTTGGTACTCGGATGAATGAATTCCTTGGTCTTGATCACATGACAACAATTCTTGCAAGAACTGTAAGGGAACATACCCCTATGCTAGGACACAGTCTTCCTTTATTTTCAGTCCTCAAATCTGAACACACAAAATGATTAGACATGGTCCTATACCTCCTATATAAAATTAGAGGGGGGACAGAAAACTCTTTAACAGAGGATAGGGTTATTTTAGGGGGATACCCCCTTTCTCGAAATTCCAACTTGTTTCTTTGCTGGTGTAACAAGTTCACCCTACATGCCCACTTAACGGGTGAAGAATACTAAAACAGCTTAGAGTGCAGGTGCAGCAGAACTCCAGCAACCAATGGTGGGACTGTGAGTTTGCACGAAATGGCAGAGATGAGCCTGGAATAGAAGTCCTGATTATCAGCGGTGGTAGTGCAAACCCAGGGGACAGTAAGAGACCTTCTCCTGCATGATGAACTGGTAGTATGGTATTTTATGCACTGTTTTTCTACAGTGATTCTTCCTGGAGTCATATCGAGATTGGACAACCAGGGACATGGTGGGCTTGTAGGATAACTCTCGCAGGACATTTAACCTCTGATTTTAAGAGTGTGGGGGATGCCCCATTTTTGGTGTAGGGTATTGTATTTTGTGTAGGGGATTGTATTATTGCATTTATGTAATAAAGATCCAAATTGCTCTTTCACAGTGTAGTGCTCATTTGGTGTATTTTAGGGGAATATGAGTTCCCTAAAGTGTTTTTTTTATATAGTGTGAATTACTCCACGAGCACCACCGTAGTATGGTTGACACACAACAGCAGATAAATAACTTGCCAGGGCAGTGTGACTGGAATGTCCTATTTTTTTGCACATACATATATAATAGCCTGTACATTATGGGGGGAAATACTTTGTGACAATGTGACATATATTACAGTATGTAATTGCAAATAGACTTGTTTAAAAATCCATAAAAACCCATCACTACAGTTACCAAGTACTGTATGACCCAAATATAAGTCAAGGTACGTATTTTTTTTACCTGAAAAAAGGAGTAAAAGTGATTGACTTGAGTATAAGTCGAGGATAAAAAATTATGACCACTACTGCCTTCTGATTCTGTATTTTTTTGAGGCTTTAGTTACCCTTTAAATCGAAAGCAGAATTCCCATACTGTAGTCCCATACAGTAATAGCCAAATCCAGTATGGCTATTACTGTATGGGATTACTGTATGGGAATTCTACTGTCCATTTAAAGGGCAACTAAAGCCTCAAAACAATACAGAATCAGAAGGCAAGCTTTTTAACAATAGATACCATCCTCCTGATTCTGTATTGTTTGAGGCATTAGTTGCCCTTTAAATGGACAGTAATCCCATACAGTAACCCCCATTCCTTGGCACTCCAGATGTTTGCAAACTAGAACTCCCAACATGCTTTAGTTGCTGGGAGTTGTAGTTTCCAAACATCTGAATTGGCAAGGAATTGCCACTGCAGGGATTACTGTACCCCCCCCTCTTCGAGAGCCCCCAGTATTGAATTCCTTCTCCTACCTTGGCCCGCTCCCTCTGCGTGCTCCACATCCTCTGCTGACTGACATCACTACTCGGCGCCTGCCTCACTTCCCAGCGCTGAGTAGTGACGTCAGCCACCAGAGGATGCGGAGCGAACGTCCGCCAGAGCCTGAAAACCTCTGTTTATACTGGAGTATATATGGTACATATGGCTTTCTTGTACTTCAGCTAGAAACTAAAAATATAGATAACAATTTTTAACCATACAGTCTATTAAATATGAAAATCATCAGAAATTTTGGGAGTACGAAGATGGGGCTGGATAGTTGAGACAGGTCTGAGAGTGTATTAAAATGAGATTTCCAGAAGGTCACATTAAGATCTTATAATAATAAAATAGACATAATTAAAGTTTGTGTAGGGCAGCAAGAAGCAAGTACTACTAATAGAACTACAGTAAGTTAAGTGTATTTTTGGCTAAAGGAAACATATTTCTAAATACTTTCAGGGAGATTCAATAAAAGTTCTTATCATTTAAAATGGTGCTAATTTTGCCCCAACCAATCAGATCTTATTTAACAGCTAACATCTGATTGGTTGGGGCAAAATTAGCACCATTTTAAACGATAAGAACTTATCAACCCTGTTTGTTTGAATAGCAGTTACACGGAACCTATTGAAATTATGAAAATTCGATTTAATTGGAATTTTTTGAAATTTTGATAAAGATTTTAAATTTTTCTGTTGACATTTTTGATGTTTTGATGAAAAGTTTTGAGTTTAGAAAAAATCTGTTAGATCTGCAAGTTTTCGAAACCCGGAGTCCCGAATCAAAAGCAGGTTTCGAAACCGGGATTCATCACTATTTATTTTTTCTTGCATGTTCACCAACAGACAATAGAGTGTTTGCAGTTAAAAAGAATGTGACAATGTCAGGAAATCCATTATTGCCTCCACATTCCCTTTCAATGGTTCCCTGGATACACAGGAAAACAGTTGGCATATATTAATAGCTAACACTATACATGTGAATAGAATAGTATTTTATAACAACTTTTATGTTCAATTATACTTTATTCAATATATATTCGTTTTTAATATAAAGGGCATGTCCACCCCCCAAACTAAAATTTAACCCCATACTGGCCTCACTGTGTAGTGTTAAAAAAAAAAATTACCTTACATCTCTGCTCCAAATGGTTCTCCTGCAGTGACTGTTCAAAAAACTGAAGAGTAGGAGGTGTCAGTGAGTCAGTGAGTCAAAGCGAGGCCCTTTCCCCCTTTATCCCTCCCTCCAGATCCCTTCTGTTTTACTGTGTGTAGTCCACCCCATCCCACCCCCAACTGCCAATTTACTTTTGCTGTCAATCATAGACGCGGCTGCCGGTCCCACCCCTCTCTGCTGATATACATCTGTGATTGGCTGCTGGCTAGCTAATCACAGACGCAGCTGACGGTCCCACCCCTCGGCGGTTGGTGGTAGGTTGGGGTGCCTTACACAATGTTAAAATGTATTTTAGGGGTGGCGATACCCTTTACATTTTCATTATATACTTACATGTTCAACATGTTCAAGCTCGAACAAAATAATTATAGAAACTGATAAAAATTATAGAAACATTTGATATATCGGGGGAAAAGGTTGGGAGAGGTTTAATGTTGAGTAGGACTGGAGAATAGCTAGATAGATCTGATGGGCTAATATGATTAATTTACGAAGGCTGCATCCACTCTAAGCGATTCAATATTGCAGCTATTTAACATTACTTCTTAATGCCAGCGGTTCTGTGGAACTTTTAAAAAGTTTGATTTGAACCCAAATGAAATTTTTCAATCAATGATTTTCTAAGTTTAGATCTCGATTTTCTAATTTTTCAATGTGGTATTCCTGATGGAAGATAATTTACTTGAAGTCTGCCAATTCATTGCTGCTCTAAAGGTGCCCATACATCTATAAGATTTTACTTACCCGACCGAGCGCTCTCATTCATTTTGCGATCGCATGTCGGTCGAATGTATGATCGGGAAAAGCGGTTCCGGCAGGATCGAAGGAACATCGCGTGAGCGCTCGGTCGGGTAAGTAAAATCTTATAGATGTATGGGCACCTTAATGCTAGCTAATAGTAAAGGCCTTGATGGTAATTTAGGACCCATTTTTATGACAATGGACATATGGAGTTTTTCCATACAGAATGGGCAAAACAGCTCAGTTCCATTTCACCTCTGGTTTTGTGAAATTAGAGGAATATTCAAAGACCAATAAAAATACTAAATGTGTTGTGTACATGCCATTGGGAAATAGCATGGCATGGGGAATAGCATTTAACAGTAAGAAAAACCTACAACAGATACCACTCCCACAATACAGTAGAGCTATAAAGGATTGACCCTACCCAAGAAAACAGAGCCATTTTCTAAACTGGTTAGATACAGAGCAGGGATGTCCACTGCAGCCAGTATCCCTCCATCTGCAGAATGCAGCCAGGAAATGCAGGAAATTGTCATTTTTTAATCAGCTCCCCCAAAACAGCTGCACCACCATTAGTGAGGTACCTGTAATAATAGGGACCACTACTGTCACAGGTAACTGTGATAATAGGGACCACTCCTGTCACAGGTAACTGTTATAATAGGGACCACTACTGTCACAGGTAACTGTGATAATAGGGACCACTCCTGTCACAGGTAACTGTTATAATAGGGACCACTCCTGTCTCAGGTAACTGTTATAATAGGGACCACCCCTGTCACAGGTAACTGTTATAATAGTGACCACTCCTGTCACAGGTAACTGTTATAATAGGGACCACTCCTGTCACAGGTAACTGTTATAATTGGGACCACTCCTGTCACAGGTAACTGTTATAATAGGGACCACTCCTGTCACAGGTAACTGTTATAATAGGGACCACTCCTGTCACAGGTAACTGTTATAATAGGGACCACTCCTGTCACAGGTAACTGTTATAATAGGGACCACTCCTGTCACAGGTAACTGTTATAATAGGGACCACTCACTCCTGTCACAGGTAACTGTTAATAGGGACCACTCCTGTCACAGGTAACTGTTATAATAGGGACCACTCCTGTCACAGGTAACTGTTAAAATAGGGACCACTCCTGTCACAGGTAACTGTTATAATAGGGATCACTCCTGTCACAGGTAACTGTTAAAATAGTGACCACTCATCACAGGTAACTGTTATAATAGGGACCCCTCCTGTCACAGGTAACTGTTAAAATAGGGACCACTCCTGTCACAGGTTACTGTTATAATAGGGACCACTCCTGTCACAGGTAACTTTTAAATAGGGACCACTCCTGTCACAGGTAACTGTTAAAATAGGACCCTCCTGTTGCAGGGACTGTTATAAATAGGGCCACTTCTGTCACAGGTAACTGTTAAAATGTGACCACTCACCACAGGTAACTGTTATAATAGGGACCTCTCCTGTCACAGGTAACTGTTAAATAGGGACCACTCCTGTCACAGGTTACTGTTATAATTGGTGGTCTCCTGTCACAGGTAACTGTTACAATAGGGACCACTCCTGTTGCAGGTTACTGTTATAAATAGGACCACTCCTGTCACAGGTAACTGTTAAAATAGTGACCACTCCTGTCACAGGTAACTGTTAAATAGGGACCACTCCTGTCCCAGGTAACTGTTAAAATAGTGACCACTCATCACAGGTAACTGTTTATAGGGACCTCTCCTGTCACAGGTAACTGTTAAAAGGGACCACTCCTGTCACAGGTTACTGTTATAAAGGGACCACTCCTGTCACAGGTAACTTTAAAATAGGGACCACTCCTGTCACAGGTAACTGTTAAAATAGGGACCACTCCTGTTGCAGGGACTGTTATAAATAGGGCCACTTCTGTCACATAACTGTTAAATAGTGACCACTCACCACAGGTATGTTATAATAGGGACCTCTCCTGTCCAGGTAACTGTTAAAATAGAGACCACTCCTGTCACAGGTTACTGTTATAATATGGTGGTCTCCTGTCACAGGTAACTGTTACAATAGGGACCACTCCTGTTGCAGGTTACTGTATAAATAGGACCACTCCTGTCACAGGTAACTGTTAAAATAGTGACCACTCATCACAGGTACTGTTATAATAGGGACCACCCCTGTCACAGGTAACTGTTATAATAGGACCACCCCTGTCACAGGTAACTGTTATAATAGGGACCACCCCTGTCACAGGTAACTGTTATAATAGGGATAAATCCTGTCACAGGTAACTGTTATAATAGGGACCACCCCTGTCACAGGTAACTGTTGTAATAGGGACCACTCCAGTCAATGGTAACTGTTGTAATAGGGACCACCACTGTCACAGGTAACTGTTAAATAGGGACCACTCCTGTCACAGGTAACTGTTATAAATGGGACCACCTGTCACAGGTAACTGCTATAATAGGACCACTCCAGTCAATGGTAACTGTTATACTAGGGACCCGCCACTGTCACAGGTAAATGTTATAATATGAGCCTCTCCTGACACAGGTGACTGTTATAATGGAAGATTTACCAAATATCTTATGTTAAATATATTTAAATGCATTCTTTTTAATTTTTCCTTTTCCCAAGCAAGTGTGAATACTGTCAAAGCTGCTTATTATTAATTTGTAACAGCAACAGGGACTGAACTTGAAACTTACGTGCCAGCACAATCCACTGCTGTCTATAACAGCAAAATTCCAAGGTGTAGAGGGGTCCAGGCATAGATATGGTGCAAAATAGGTGAATTTATTTCTCCATTAAGAGTAAACAGACAGGCAACGTTTCGGGCCCACCACTCAGCCCTTTTATCAAGCCTAAATTCAAGTGACCACATCCAAACATTTATGTTCAAACAGTGTAAATCGTATCCGCCCACAACTATTGGGGATATTTAAGTTTTCTAGAGCAACAAAACCATTTAAAGTCCCGTCCCACTATAATGCGCATGCATGCTAATGCATGCTACAGTTTACTTTAAGCGCAAAACAGTCGGACCTGTAAGAGGAGACATTGGTGTATCACGCTCACGGGTAAATTTCAAGGCTTTATTCATGGCTCCTGTTACATTAGTAAAGATTAGTTTTGCAAAAACCTAATAGTTTACTGAAAGATCTGTTCATTTTATAGCACATTGATGCCTTCTGGTCTTAATGAAAGATCTGAAACTTCAGTATTATAATAAAAGGATTGTGTGCATAATTAAATCCAAAATTCAGTCATTAAAAGTGCTAACACTAACAGGCTCATTTACCCAGAGTCCTGTTCGCAATTCAATATCGCATTCGAGAATGTGGGTAAATCCTGGTAAATGATTTACCCACTGCGGGATTTTAACGCCATCTATCTGCTGGCGCAAACGCAAATGCAAACTAGCGAAAACATGATATTGAATCGCGAGTGTCAGGTGCGCGGGTGATTTTTGCGTAACCCTCGCATCAAACGCCGATATGGATTAAAGTCACACTAACCGCAATCCGCAAGATCGATTGCGCGATCAAACACCATATATTGCCCAGCGAGTAATGTGTCCTGAATAGTCCCTGCCAGTATGCAATGAAATGGCCAGCCCTGACTATCAGGATGAAAATACAGCTTTGCATGCTATGAGGCACAGGGATTGCACAAGTCAGTAATAATTAATGTCTTCTATGACTGCAGCAGAATTTATGATAATGTCTACACTATTACTATATATTATATTATGATTCATTACTTTAACAGGTCAGCCTATTTTAGGTCCATAGTGAAGGATACATCGATCTACACCACTTGGATTCAAGTCACGTCAACCATTCATTAAACTCTATTTATTATTGGATTTCATTATGTCATTTACAATCTGAATGTGGCAAACTATAATCTCCACTTTATTATTGCATTACCTCAGTTGCCATACATAGTTGTGCACTTTTTAGAGTGTTTTTCCCTCTCAGCTGACAGTATTACTAATTAATAAAAGAAGTGTCTTATATATCTAGCTAAAAACATATATTTCTATAGTTTCCTCATCTTTAAATTACCGTAATTGGAACTAAATTCCAACTAAATTTTCTTAACTTAATTTGCACTTTATGCAACTGAAGTTTCATTCTAGGAGAATAAAATCAAAAATTAAAGGAAATGTAATATGCCAGAATTACCACTAGAGGTCAGTATTTTAAGGTTTTTGCACAGATAAATGTGTTTTTTTTTTTACCTTTTAGATATTTGGATAAGCCTAACTGTTCCAGAGAACAAAGCACCATCAAAGTATAATTCTAAATGAGATCTAACATTTAAGGATATATGTAGTTGAACTTACATTGCTTTGTTCCCCGGCGCTCTGAAGTTGCAAGCAGGGATCTGGATGGCAGCTGCGCCTTTGATTGGCAGAGAGGAGAAGCAGGGACCGGATGACTCACAGACACTCCTACTCTTCAGTTTTTGGAAATTTTTAACTAGCACTGCAGGAGACCCATAAGGAGTAGAGATGTATGGTAAGGGTTTTTTTTAACACACAGTGGGCCAGTAGTGGGTTAAATTTTAGTTTTGGGGGGTGGACATGCCCTTTAAGTTTTATATACTTCTAATTTCATTAGATGAATAATTCATACATTCATCTAGTTATAACCTTTATACTCATATATACTGTACCCATATAGTCTAACCTTTATACTCATAAACCCTACCATACAGTTGATCCAGAGGAAGCAACAAATATCCCAGCTGGAAGGGTTTTTTAGTTTTAGAAATGTATCTACCCCACTTTTAAAGCTATTTAATGAACTTGCCATAACTAAATCTGCTGGAGATTGTTTAACCCCAATGCATCACCTTACATTTATTAACATTGAATCTCATCTAACATTGACAGCTTACCTTTAAATACTGCTACAAGTTAAAATAACCTTGAGGATGCACAGTGTTTAACTTGGCAGAGATAAGGGGGAGACCCAATGTCAAAGCCTCCTAAAACCACCCCAAGCATGGTACTACTCAGTTTCTACCTATATACCCCCTGTACTCTTCTTATGCCCCCCATCCCACAAAAAACACCCACAAACATAATTAAGCAAAAATCACATTTTTTTTTAACAATCAAATGTTATAAAAAAAACACTATACACAAAAATATTACATCCAAGAGACCGTCAAGGGACACCTATGTACAATACAGCTGTCACAAAATCCACAATATCCCAATACGCAAATGCACAATATAAGTATTTTGTCCTGTGGATGGTGTGTGGATTGGTCTGTGGATTTTTCTTACGGATTATTTTGCCACTGGCAGATTGGGTTGCGGCAGGTAACCAGTACTATACAGATATAAGGCCTTATAGGGTTCATGTAACCTAGTTGCTCAATGTATCTCCACCTGTTAAATATAGTTCTTGTTGATTCATTTTTTACTTTACCTGGTTACTTACCTGGAGTGGGTGTTCCAGGTGTGTAGACCCCAGACCCTTCACTGAACTCCACTCCTCCTTAGGAACTCTCCCTGTACGGAGCTTATATTATATTGTATATATATATATATATATATATATATATATATATATATACATATGTATTCATAAGCTTGTGGATGCACACTCACCCGCATGTAGAGGTGGCTTGGGTGCTGAGATGTCCTGGACCAATCGATTGGTCCCATTAAACCTCTCTCATCTCTGTTTTTAAAACAATAACACAGACATTGCCATTTAAACTTGGTACTTTATTAAGGCAATCTAAAACACCCACATGCCGCCTGATCGTTTTCCCATATCTGCCTATGGGTAAGGGTGCAAGGGCGCTTGAAACGTTCAGGCGGACATGTGGGTGTTTTAGATTGCCTTAATAAAGGACCAAATTTTAATGGAGATATCGTCATCATTGTTTTAAATGATAACGATCATACAATTACTATTCCAATTGTACATTTACGATTGTGATTGTAATTGTACGATTGCCTGTACACACCATTGTATTACTTAGCAGCTGTACTACTATGATAACCCACGGGACTAGAAATTTCCAATACCGAGAGTTTATTAAATATAGCCCTATGTCTAGTCGATAATAGGAAATCTATTAAACAAGTTGAGTTTAAATGAAAGGCCAGGTTCCTACCGTTAAAATGAGCCATCAACCACTTTTATACATGCTGCACAGCCCATGATATGAAGAAATCCCTGATCAGAAAGTTAGGGGTGGGGAGGTTCTGAATCTGTGGTCTTAAAATTAGTTCCTCCTTCTAATCTGCGTTTTGCACATGCTTAGTGCAGAAGAAACCAGATGAGATCGAGTTACAGTGACTGAAGGAGGTGTGGGAGGGGCCACAGGGGGTTTCAAGGGGACTGTAAGGGAAGGGCTATGGTGGCCCACAAGGAGGAGACACAGGGAATCAGGACTGTCACATAGTTTCAGAGCAGGAAGTGCAAGGGATCTGGTAATGCTGCTACCATATCACACATAATAATGTAAATACTTCAAAACAAGTGAAAGAAAAAAATGAAAGTAAATTGCACAAATACTCCAGAAATCAATTCCTGTCAATTTACCTAAAGTCGTTTTTGGACCACAGTTACCCTTTAATTAGCCACATTTAAGAGGCATGTCCACCCTTAAAAAACCTGGTATCTGCCCACAACCCCACTACTATTTTACCAGTTTATTACATGCACTTGTAAGCAGATATTTAATGAAAGTTCTCTTCTGTTCTGACAAAGATATCCTCCACCTCCCTCTGCTCAATGAGCTTTTTATAAGCTTGAGCATGTGCAAAGGAGACAATAGCAATATTTCATTGGTGATGTCAGCAGTCACAAACTTGAATGACTGCATGGAGGGAGGAGACAGCTTATTCTGCCAGAAAGGATGGATAATTATTCTTTAATATCTGGTTAGGAAAACATGTAATAATGTGCTGAATATCAGTTGGGGTCAGGGGCAGGTAAATAATAAGTGACCATTATTTTGATGGACATGCCCTTTAAGGCCATTTAAGGTTAAACATATGCTTATTTTGCACTTCTGCCACCGTAGTAATCTCTAGCCTTAAAGGGTATCTCCACTGTATAAAAATTTTTTTGGTATTCAGTTTTATTGAAGAACAGGAGGTAACGAGCTGTGTCTTACATACCTTTCTTAATAAAACCTACAGGAGCCAGAACAAAGGTAGGTACTTCCTGATCCTTTACCTCCCATTCTTCCATAAAACTGAATACCAAACAATATTTTAAGCAGTGGAGATACCTTTTGATATCTGCAGGAACAACTGTTAAGGTAATACTAACTTTTTTTCAGTTTACTTAAATAAAAGCAGGAAAAGTAGGTTTGCCTCCCCTCTCATTCTTTAATTAAACAGCCATCGAGACAAAACTCCTTTAACCCCAGTTCTTCAAGTATACATTTTGAGTGGAGATACCCTTTAAAAGAAAAAAGTTAATTTCTTAATATACAAATATAAAAAATTTGCACTAATAGCATGAAACTTAAAGGGCATGTCCACCTGTTTTTAGATCTTTTTCTGTAGTGTAGGGCTCCCTCCCCCACCCCAAACGCTATAGTTATTTGAAGCAAAACTCCCCAATCACTACTTACTTTGCCTCTTTCCCCGACGTTCAGTCCAGCCCTTGCTTGCATAACAGGCAATGTAAGTAGAGATCGGGGGAGTTATTCTGCAAATACAAAGTACTATGGCTGTTGGGTTAGGGAGGGAGCCCTACACTACAGAAAAGGGATTTGGAGTTAGGGGGAGGGGAGGGTGGGTTGGGGGGAGGGCTGCACTGAGCATGTCATTTTTCTCCCGGAGGAGACTCATCCGGCTCCTGTGGTCACTTTTTGACTTTGGAGGGACATTATAGGAGAACTATTTGAAGCAGGGATGTAAGGTAAGGATTTTACTACACTACACAGTGAGGCCTGTAGTGGGTTAAAATGTAGTTTTGGGGGTTGACATGCCCTTTAACCTGTACATTACAGGATGGTAAACCACTGCTCCCCCATGCTTATACCTGCCTATGCTCCTTTGATGCCATAAAGGCCTTAGGGGATTACAGCATCTGAATATACCAAATACACCAAATATTTTGGTTGCTGTTGTTTTGAACTTTGTCAAAGATTAGCATTTGACCAAAACATTTACAAGAGCTAGGAGTTTGCAAAAATAAAGGTTATTTCTTTTTGCCAGAGAAGTGTGTACAGTTTAACATTGGAAAATTCTTGATCTCGTAAATCTGTTGAAAATTAAAACCTCAGTAATATCTGTCTTTCATTTGCTTAGCGTTGTTGGAATGCAAAATAGTTGCTTCTTTCCTTTAAAAAAAAAAGCCCTGCAATGTGTTTCTCAGATGAGCGCTAAACCAAGTATGCTATTTTGTTCAATTTCGTCCAGGAATATGATTAGATCACTGAGCCTTCCAGGTCAGAGGCTCATATAACAGGTTAAGCATGCCTCTATGCCACTGCTCTTAGCAGACCACCATGATTGCGTTTATTATTTAAACCTGAGTTAGATTGTGGCATAACCACAAACACATTGTATATTATTAACAGTGGGGTTACAGTAAAAGATAGACAAACACAATCTTTGCACACCAAGTTGGCTTTTCCCAATAGTAAACACATGTTATTAATGAAACATTTCAAAACACGTTTCTATGACTGGTAAATCAAAATCCTTCAGCATGAATGACATGGCTGCATTTTCCCTAGTGCGCTAAACAAACAATAAAAATGTTATTTTGGCTTGGGGAGAAAAACTTGAAAAGATAACTCATAGAGTAGTGCCTTTCAAAACTGGTAAATGAAACTCTTCTGTTCTCTAGGAACAGGGTGTGTTCACGTGTGAACGGAACTAATTGCATTTAAAGGGGTTCTGCTTTTGTATGTTAAATCGAAAACCTGTAGTACCATCTATCTCACCAGATTTCTTTTCACCTTTGAGTTAAAAAAATGTTTAAAAACACGTAATGCAGTGCATTCCGATCATAAAAGGGTTAGGATCAGCAAGAAATGTTTGGCAGTTTTTAAACTAAAAGGGGAACTAAAGTCCTCAGATAACATTGCCCCAATAGGCAGTGAGATCTAACGGTGTACATTTGTTTTTGCAACATTCTACTATGGTATTCCTCCCACACATTCCTTTGCATTGTCATACAAAAAACAAAAGTTTGCATCCTATTTCTATCCAGCATCAATAGTATAAGCTATGGATTTGTACCTTTAATATTACGGACTGTGTGTTTTTAAAAGTAGTGGCTTTAGTCCACTAACCCACCAGACAAACAAAATTGAAGCAAAAAAATAAAAATGGCAGTAAAACCAGCTGATTATTTTGTATTGTTTCCGGTAGGCTGCCTGCAATTCATGCTGGTTGGAAAATAAACTGCAGGGACTTCCATGTTAGTTTAGAGACATCTGTATAAAAATATGTGCATTGAGACAGTGAATACTGGGGTCAGAGCACGTGGCCAAAAAGTGTATGTACTCACAAGGCCTTTGAAGACTACATGGACTGTGAGTTGAACTGGCGACATATGGAAGCCTTCCTAGCTACAATATTGTCATGATCTTACAATGTTGGGGGTAAAACTTTCACGTTAAGGGTAACATAATAGGCTTAGTTCCAGGGGCACTTCTAGGGTTTTTGCTGCTGAGCCAAAATTTTGAATGCCTCCCATTGTGCACCACCGCGTTAAAGTGGATGTGGCTTTGTCCATAGGCATGGTTTTGCCAATGGCCATGGCTTCGCTGGTGGGTGTGGGTAAAATTTTACAATTTTGAACTTCCTATCAATAGGTATTTAAACAGTTCCTCAGACAGTCAATTAGCAATTATATAATACTAAAACACAAATATACATCCCTTTCTCAAACAGCTTGTGTTGCCTTATTACCATGTTGCTCTTTAAGGTTTTTGTTGATCAAAATAACTTATTTTATAGCCTGTGCTATACATGTTGGTTCAACTGTTACAGTATATTAGAAATGCCATGCTTTCTGTAGTATAAAAATTTTACACAAAAGATTTGTAAGCCTATCACCATGTCAAGCCCTAACTAGCATAACTAGACTTACCTAGCCTAACAAACTAAAGCTAACCTAACCATATAAAATGTTGAAGTGAAGTTGAAGCAACTTCAAGGTACTGTGTATTGGAGGTCATGTGGGCGGTGCTCACACTTCTCGTGCACGTTTGCCAGTTTAGGTAATTTTTTTTACTACTGCCTGTTTGGCCACCTTTCTTCTTCAGTGCAGAGGTGTCGCCTGAGACAAATTGTCCACTCTGCCTAATGGTAGATGTGGCCCAGCTTGTTCTGCTTTAACGCTTTTAAAGGTCAATGAATAAATAAAAGTTCCCCGATAGTTGTAAAGAAAGGGGTGAAGGAACTGCTATTTTACCTTCCATTCCTGTTTGATTCCCATCTGTCTTCATCTGTTTCTAATTTCTTCTTGTGCTTCTATAGTCAGGGACCTCACCCTGCTTACATAATCCAATATAAACAACCTTCCAGCACTAAAACTTACACAATGTTATTGTTTAAAAATTAACAATCTTTGAGTTATTGTTATTGTTTAAAAATTAACAATACTGAGTACCTTTATTTAATTAATGGGTTTCAAATCTTACCAGTATCATCACTCCTTCACACTAAGATACAGCGTCTAAATGTAGAAAGTTAAATGCCCAGGGCTGATTCACCCTGTGTTAAAACTAGCGGGGTTAGTACTCCATTACGAATTAGGTACTGTTTCAGTACCTCCACTCAGGCCATACAAAACCAATGAGAGGTAAATGTAGTCCAATCCCTAATAATGCATTTATCCCATTGGAAACTCAACTGCTGGCCTATTCCCTCATCTAGATTTGCTTCCCTGTATGTGTTGTTCCTTACTAGAGCTAGTAGATTATAATTAGGTCCTCGTTCAGCACTTTTATTACCCTGAAGGTCTGCTCTTAACAAAGAACCAAACTAGTGATGCTAATCTAGTAATTTTGCAGTGAATGCACTATACCTTCTGCAGTACTTTTTGGGGATTTCTGTAGTTGTACTTTTGGCGCATGTTTGTTTGCTTGACAGTTTTATGGACGTGATTTAAGGTGACCTGTGATGTTATGAGCATGCTCTAAAAGATTCTTTTTTGTATAATAAACAAAAATATTTCTTTTATTAAACTTTGGTTTCATTACTGGCAGATTAAGGTTGTTACATCTACAAGATACTTTCTACAAATGTTTTTAAACTGTGGGTGCTTGACTTGCCTGACCATTAACTCTAACGACTGTACCATATCACCACACCAACAGATTTGTTGTTCCTGTTGCTGTGTTTTTCTGCTTGATGTTTATATCTTATCTGCAGCCCTGGCGTCACTCTCTCCTTTCTAAGGTTTGAAACCTACAAGCCTCACTGTTGTACTACGAGCAACCATGTAAAATACTCTGCCAAGTTTCTGTATCTAAATGTTTTTAGAACATATCTACAGTTTACAAACTCCCTGTGAGAGCAACTATTTTTTAATTACTCTGAGATTACTGGTCTGTTTAAATAATACATATAAAAAAGACTGAAATTGGTTTAGGATTTCAAGCATAAACTATTGTTCAAGGACTCACACACTGGAATAATGCATATATCTTTGTATAGATCTAATGGCTAATTCACGTTGTCCTAATTTCGGCCAACATATTTATTACCAATCTACTATGTAATATACTGAATGGTAGATTGTCGGTTGAAAGAAGAGACAGGGTCAAACCTCTATACCAGTTAAAGAGCAAAATTAAATGAAAGGGTTAGTGTTAGAAAGAGTTCATACACTAGAAAGTATTGGGAGAAATACTACTGTACCAGGTACTTAATACCTTAATACCACCCCGGCTTATGAATGACTCATGGTCATTGAAATTGAGATATATACCTTTTGTTATGTTTTCCTTACAGATAGTAGTCTATCATACAGAAACCTAGTCTGAGATACCACTAAAGGTGCCATGTACATTGTTGTTTTGACACCTCTTAGCCACAATGCAATCACACCTTGCATCAGAAGGTCCCTAACACCTGGCTTGTGACATGCTAATTGGACTTTCCAGGGTACATAATTGCCAACAGATTCTTGTACAAGTCATTCTGAATTGAGAAAACCGGTCGGATGACTAGCAAAACTTCAAGAACTAAACTTTAAGTTCCAGTTGATCCAACTGAATACTACAGATACACCAAAGGTAATGTTACTGCTAGTGATATGGTGGCAGACAGAATTTACTAATACTTGTATGCTCTAATGTAACAAGCTTATTCCTTTTGGTTAGTTGGACATTATTTTTTCTCATAAATCCATGCTGATTACTACTTATAATTTCAGTTATTGAGGCAAAGTCCAGAGTATGACCCAATTACAAAGTTTACAGTATCACCCCCACGACTGATATTACACTTACAGTTACCAGGCTGTGAACGATTACCTTTTTTGAATATTGGTATTACATTGGCTTTTTTTCAATCCACAGACATTGTCAGACAAAAGTAAATCTGGAAAGATAAGGAACAGTGGTTTAGATAAAAGTGGACTGAGCTCTCTTAAGATATTTCACACAGTCCTGGTGCTTATTGATAGTAACTTTTTATTTTTCCTGTGCCATACCCTCTGTCAGACATATCCTCTGAGTGATATTCATCATTTATACCATTCATATTATTATAGTCCCTGCTTAATGAACTAAGATGATTTTATTGTATACAGAAGAAAATGACAATATACCAAATGGTTATTGTATGTTTTTAATAAATTAATCATGTCCGCTACACAGGAATCTTTTCTCTGGTGTGAATAACAACCTATCTATTCCATTCCCTTTAAATATCTAAATGTGGGCTTTCTAGTGCTTTATAAAGAGAAGAATATTGTTTTTCTTCACATTGAACCTGCGGTACACACTTTTATCGTGAAGGTGTGTACCCACCTATAGACCAGTGAGGTTAATTTTTGGTAAGTATTACAGATAGAGGGTCTGAGAACTTATCATTTCAGGTCCTCTCCCTGATACTTTAAAGGATAGGGGTGTGTTAGATTGTTTAACTGTGAGACTTGACAAATTATTTTTGTGTAAATTATGAACCCCCAAAAAAATAGAATTTTGCTGTATTTATATATATATGTAAATTCAGAGCAGTGTATATTATGGCGTATAATATATTGTCTCCGCTTTATAAAGCATTTCTTGCATGTTTTCCCTTTATAAATATGGCCCTTAATTTTGGCATGTACAGTACTTCTCTTTAAACATTCAAAGCGAGATTCATTTAAATTCCAATTAAGTCTATGATTTTCTAACTACAGTATTCTCTCTGATTCCTTGTATTTCTATTTAGCCAAACTCCTAACATGAATAACAGTGAACTGTACCTTAGAATTATTGTTTTCAAATAAAGTTTAACTTTGTCATCCAGCTATAAATAGTGAACTGAAGCAGAATGGAGAGGTTTATTTTTTTTTTTAAGACCAAAGATAACAGATTAAGAGCCATGGATTTAAAATTTAAAGACAACAATAATGATATTTGTTTACTTCCCTGACTGGCCTCCTCTCTTTATTTGCAAACTGCAAATAACTGAACAAATGTCATGTTTGTTCCACTGCTGGGTACCAAATTTCTCTGCCTTGTTTTTGAACTTGTAAGAAATTATTATTATAATACAGAGCTAAAGAGAACTAAGGAGCAGCGATTGCATAAATATTAAGCAAACTATAAATAATCAAAGCGAACTATGGTCTAAAATACAGTTTGACCTGCATTAAAGGGTACCCACAGCCTCATAATAAAAAATTAGATTCATATGCCACACCCCCTGATGCTTCCAAGCAGTAAACCTCAGTGAGGTCCTATACTTACCCTTTTGCAGTTTTAATCACTGCTGATTAAAAAGGAACTATGGTTTTAATACAGGTGTCTTCCATTTAATCCCAGGATCATATTTGTAGCTACAGTTTATCCAGATTTCAGACGTGAAAAGTAAACTTTCAGTATATTTTGTATTCAGTTAGATCAACTGGACTTTAAGTTTAATTCTTGAAGAAGTTTTGCCAATCATCCGACTGGCTTTCTCAATTCAGAATGACTTGTACAAGAATGTTGGCAATATGTACCCTGGAAAGTCCCAATTAGCATATCACAAGCCGAGGTGTTAAGAGGTGTATAGGAATGCCCAGGGTAAGGTGTCAAAACAGCATTGTACATGGCAGACAGTTGATGTTGGAACACCCCCCACACACCTCTATTCAGGCTTGGTTTTTTATTTTTCATATAAATGGCCTACTTACACCTCTCTTGAACTAGTCCTCTTCCTTTGAAAGGATCTTGGCATTACAATCTTCAAAGGTATGTCCTTTTTCCTAAGATGCAGGTACACGACTGAGTCCTGACCCGAGGAATTGGCTCTTCTGTGCAGGGCTGTAGTTGGAGCAGTTGCTGTTTGGTCTCTCCCACATACAAATCAGAGCACTCTTCACTGCACTGCACTGCGTATATGATGTTGCTTTTCTTGTTTGTTCGGTATTGGTCTTTTGAATGTACCAATTGCTGCCTCAGTGTGTTGTTAGGTTTAAAGCAGACAGGGATACGGTGTTTTTTGAAAATTCTTCTTAATTTCCCAGGGGCCCCTGCTACATATGGGATGACCATGTTCTTCCTCCTCTCTTGCTTTTCCCCTTCCTGTTGGTATACGTGTTCTTTTCTTTCCTTCTTCTACTTCTTTTGACAAAGGCCCAGTCTGGATATCCATAAGTTTTAAGGGCTCCTCTGAGATGTTTCATTTCTTTAGTCTTCGCCTAGTGGGGATCTTCTCAGCTCTGTGTTGCAGGGTTCTGATGACACCCAGCTTGTGATCTAAAGGGTGGTGGGAGTCCAACATCAAATACTGATCTGTTGTGGAAATGTCTGATTGCCTTTGCCAATACACATGCGAGGCATGAGCATAAACTAACCCAAGTGACCTCCTATGCTCTGTATGGGACATTTTACGCTGTGCCCAGGGGTGGTCCCTATATAACAGTTACCTGTGATGAGTGGTCACTATTTTAACATTACCTGTGACAGGAGTGGTCCTATTTATAACAGTAACCTCCAACAGGAGTGTCCCTATTGTAACAGTTACCTGTGACAGGAGACCACCATATTATAAACAGTAACCTGTGACAGGAGTGGTCTCTATTTTAACATTACCTGTGACGGAGAGGTCCCTATTATAACAGTTACCTGTGGTGAGTGGTCACTATTTTAACAGTTACCTGTGACAGAAGTGGCCCTATTTATAACAGTCCCTGCAACAGGAGTGGTCCCTATTTTAACAGTTACCTGTGACAGGAGTGGTCCCTATTTAAAGTTACCTGTGACAGGAGTGGTCCCTATATAACAGTAACCTGTGACAGGAGTGGTCCCTATTTTAACAGTTACCTGTGACAGGAGAGGTCCCTATTATAACATACCTGTGATAGTGGTCACTATTTTAACAGTTACCTGTGACAGGAGTGGTCCCTATTTAACAGTTACCTGTGACAGGAGTGGTCACTATTTTAACAGTTACCTGTGACAGGAGTGGTCCTATTTAAACAGTAACCTGCAACAGGAGTGGTCCCTATTGTAACATTACCTGTGACAGGAGACCACCATATTATAACAGTAACCTGTGACAGGAGTGGTCCCTATTTTAACAGTTACCTGTGACAGGAGAGGTCCCTATTATAACAGTTACCTGTGGTGAGTGGTCACTATTTTAACAGTTACCTGTGACAGAAGTGGCCCTATTTATAACAGTCCCTGCAACAGGAGTGGTCCCTATTTTAACAGTTACCTGTGACAGGAGTGGTCCCTATTTTAAAAGTTACCTGTGACAGGAGTGGTCCCTATTATACAGTAAACCTGTGACAGGATTGTTATAATAGGGACCACCCCTGTCACAGGTAACTGTTATAATAGGGATAAATCCTGTCACAGGTAACTGTTATAATAGGGACCACCCCTGTCACAGGTAACTGTTGTAATAGGGACCACTCCAGTCAATGGTAACTGTTGTAATAGGGACCACCACTGTCACAGGTAACTGTTATAATAGGGACCACTCCTGTCACAGGTAACTGTTATAATAGGGACCACCTGTCACAGGTAACTGCTATAATAGGGACCACTCCAGTCAATGGTAACTGTTATACTAGGGACCGCCACTGTCACAGGTAAATGTTATAATATGAGCCTCTCCTGACACAGGTGACTGTTATAATGGAAGATTTACCAAATATCTTATGTTAAATATATTTAAATGCATTCTTTTTAATTTTTCCTTTTCCCAAGCAAGTGTGAATACTGTCAAAGCTGCTTATTAAATTATTGTAACAGCAACAGGGACTGAAGCCTTGAAACTTACGTGCCAGCACAATCCACTGCTGTCTATAACAGCAAAATTCCAAGTGTAGAGGGGTCCAGGCATAGATATGGTGCAAAATAGGTGAATTTATTTCTCCATTAAGAGTAAACAGACAGGCAACGTTTCGGGCCCAACACTCAGCCCTTTATCAAGCCTAAATTCAAGTGACCACATCCAAACATTTATGTTCAAACAGTGTAAATCGTATCCGCCCACAACTAATTGGGGATATTTAAAGTTTTCTAGAGCAACAAAACCATTTAAAGTCCCGTCCCGACTATAATGCGCATGCATGCTAATGCATGCTACAGTTTACTTTAAGCGCAAAACAGTCGGGACCTGTAAGAGGAGACATTGGTGTATCACGCTCACGGGTAAATTTCAAGGCTTTATTCATGGCTCCTGTTACATTAGTTAAAGATTAGTTTTGCAAAAACCTAATAGTTTACTGAAAGATCTGTTCATTTTTATAGCACATTGATGCCTTCTGGTCTTAATGAAAGATCTGAAACTTCAGTATTAATAAAAAGGATTGTGTGCATAATTAAATCCAAAATATCAGTCATTATAAAAAGTGCTAAACACTAACAGGCTCATTTACCCAGAGTCCTGTTCGCAATTCAATATCGCATTCGAGAATGTGGGTAAATCCTGGTAAATGATTTACCCACTGCGGGATTTTAACGCCATCTATCTGCTGGCGCAAACGCAAATGCAAACTAGCGAAAACATGATATTGAATCGCGAGTGTCAGGTGCGCGGGTGATTTTTGCGTAACCCTCGCATCAAACGCCGATATGGAGTTAAAGTCACACTAACCGCAAGCGAATCGATTAGCGCGACTTTAACACCATATATTTGCCCAGCGAGTAATGTGTCCTGAATAGTCCCTGCCAGTAGTGCAATGAAATGGCCAGCCCTGACTATCAGGATGAAAATACAGCTTTGCATGGCTATGAGGCACAGGGATTGCACAAGTCAGTAATAATTAATATGTCTTCTATGACTGCAGCAGAATTTATGATAATGTCTACACTATTACTATATATTATATTATGATTCATTACTTTAACATGTCAGCCTATTTTAGGTCCATAGTGAAGGATACATCGATCTACACCACTTGGATTCAAGTCACGTCAACCATTCATTAAACTCTATTTATTATTGGATTTCATTATCTGTCATTTACAATCTGAATGTGGCAAACTATAATTCTCCACTTTATTATTGCATTACCTCAGTTGCCATACATAGTTGTGCACTTTTTAGAGTGTTTTTCCCTCTCAGCTGACAGTATTACTAAATTAATAAAAAGAAGTGTCTTATATATCTAGCTAAAAAACATATATTTCTTATAGTTTCCTCATCTTTAAATTACCGTAATTGGAACTAAATTCCAACTAAATTTTCTTAACTTAATTTGCACTTTATGCAACTGAAGTTTCATTCTAGGAGAATAAAATCAAAAATTAAAGGAAATGTAATATGCCAGAATTACCACTAGAGGTCAGTATTTTTAAGGTTTTTGCACAGATAAATGTGTTTTTTTTTTTTACCTTTTAGATATTTGGATAAAGCCTAACTGTTCCAGAGAACAAAGCACCATCAAAGTATAATTCTAAATGAGATCTAACATTTAAGGATATATGTAGTTGAACTTACATTGCTTTGTTCCCCGGCGCTCTGAAGTTGCAAGCAGGGATCTGGATGGCAGCTGCGCCTTTGATTGGCAGAGAGGAAGAAGCAGGGACCGGATGACTCACAGACAGCTCCTACTCTTCAGTTTTTGGAAATTTTTAACTAGCACTGCAGGAGAACCATAAGGAGTAGAGATGTATGGTAAGGGTTTTTTTAAACAACACAGTGGGGCCAGTAGTGGGTTAAATTTTAGTTTTGGGGGTGGACATGCCCTTTAAGTTTTATATACTTCTAATTTCATTAGATGAATAAATTCATACATTCATCTAGTTATATAACCTTTATACTCATATATACTGTACCCATATAGTCTAACCTTTATACTCATAAACCCTACCTAACAGTTGATCCAGAGGAAGGCAACAAATATCCCAGCTGGAAGGGTTTTTTAGTTTTAGAAATGTATCTACCCCACTTTTAAAGCTATTTAATGAACTTGCCATAACTACATCTGCTGGAGATTGTTTAACCCCAAATGCATCACCTTACATTTATTAACATTGAATCTCATCTGAACATTGACAGCTTACCTTTAAATACTGCTACTAAGTTAAAATAACCTTGAGGATGCAACAGTGTTTAACTTGGCAGAGATAAGGTGGAGACCCAATGTCAAAGCCTCCTAAAACCACCCCAAGCATGGTACTACTCAGTTCTACCTTATATACCCCCTGTACTTCTTTATGCCCCCCATCCCACAAAAAACACCCACAAGACATAATTGAAGCAAAAGGGATCACATTTTTATTTTTAACAAGTAGCAAATGTTATAAGAAAAACACTATACCAAAAATTATTACATCCAAGAGACCGTCAAGGGACACCTATGTACAATACAGCTGTCACAAAATCCACAATATCCACAATACGCAAATGCACAATATAAGTATTTTGTCCTGTGGATGGTGTGTGGAGTGGTCTGTGGATTTTTCTTACGGATTATTTTGCCACTGGCAGATTTGGTTGCTGCAGGTAACCAGTACTATACAGATATAAGCCCTTATAGGGTTCATGTAACCTAGTTGCTCAATGTATCTCCACCTGTTAAATATATGTTCTTGTTGATTCATTTTTTACTTTACCTGGTTACTTTACCTGGAGTGGGTGTTCCAGGTGTGTAGACCCCAGACCCTTCACTGAACTCCACTCCTCCTTTAGGAACTCTCCCTGTACAGGAGTCTTATATATATATGTATATATATATATATATATATATATATATATATATATATATACATATGTATTCATAAGCTTGTGGATGCACAACTCACCCGCATGTAGAGGTGGCTTGGGTGCTGAGATGTCCTGGACCAATCGATTGGTCCTCATTAAACCTCTCTCATACTCTGTTTTTAAAACAATAACACAGACATTGCCATTTAAACTTGGTACTTTATTAAGGCAATCTAAAACACCCACATGCCCGCCTGATGCTTTTCCCATATCTGCCTATGGGTAAGGGTGCAAGGGCGCTTGAAACGATTCAGGCGGACATGTGGGTGTTTTAGATTGCCTTAATAAAGGACCAAATTTTAATGGAGATATCGTCATCATTGTTTTAAATGATAACGATCATACAATTACTATTCCAATTGTACATTTACGATTGTGATTGTAATTGTACGATTGCCTGTACAACACCATTGTATTACTTTAGCAGCTGTACTACTATGATAACCCACGGGACTAGAAATTTCCAATACCGCAGTTTATTAAATATAGCCCTATGTCTAGGTCGATAATAGGAAATCTATTTAAACAAGTTGAGTTTAAATGAAAGGCCAGGTTCCTACCGTTAAAATGAGCCATCAACCACTTTTATACATGCTGCACAGCCCATGATATGAAGAAATCCCTGATCAGAAAGTTAGGGGGTGGGAGGTTCTGAATCTGTGGTCTTAAAATTAGTTCCTCCTTCTAATCTGCGTTTTGCACATGCTTAGTGCAGAAGAAACCAGAATGAGATCGAGTTACAGTGACTGAAGGAGGTGTGGGAGGGGCCACAGGGGGTTTCAAGGGGACTGTAAAGGGAAGGGCTATGGTGGCCCACAAGGAGGAGGAGACACAGGGAATCAGGACTGTCACATAGTTTCAGAGCAGGAAGTGCAAGGGATCTGGTAATGCTGCTACCATATCACACATAATAATGTAAATATCTTCAAAACAAGTGAAAGAAAAAAATGAAAGTAAATTGCACAAATACTCCAGAAATCAATTCCTGTCAATTTACCTAAAGTCGTTTTTGGACCACAGTTACCCTTTAATTAGCCACATTTAAGAGGCATGTCCACCCTTAAAAAACCTGGTATCTGCCCACAACCCCACTACTATTTTTACCAGTTTATTACATGCACTTGTAAGCAGATATTTAATGATAAGTTCTCTTCTGTTCTGACAAAGATATCCTCCACCTCCCTCTGCTCAATGAGCTTTTTATAAGCTTGAGCATGTGCAAAGGAGACAATAGCAATATTTCATTGGTGATGTCAGCAGTCACAAACTTGAATGACTGCATGGAGGGAGGAGACAGCTTATTCTGCCAGAAAGGATGGAATAATTATTCTTTAATATCTGGTTAGGAAAACATGTAATAATGTGCTGAATATCAGTTGGGGTCAGGGGCAGGTAAATGATAAGTGACCATTATTTTGATGGACATGCCCTTTAAGGCCATTTTAAGGTTAAACATATGCTTATTTTGCACTTCTGCCACCGTAGTAATCTCTAGCCTTAAAGGGTATCTCCACTGTATAAAACATTTTTTTGGTATTCAGTTTTATTGAAGAACAGGAGGTAACGGAGCTGTGTCTTACATACCTTTCTTTAATAAAACCTACAGGAGCCAGGAACAAAGGTAAGGTACTTACCTGATCCTTTACCTCCCATTCTTCCATAAAACTGAATACCAAACAATATTTTAAGCAGTGGAGATACCTTTTGATATCTGCAGGAACAACTGTTAAGGTAATACTAACCTTTTTTTCAGTTTACTTAAATAAAAGCAGGAAAAGTAGGTTTGCCTCCCCTCTCATTCTTTAATTAAACAGCCATCGAGACAAAACTCCTTTAACCCCAGTTCTTCAAGTATACATTTTGAGTGGAGATACCCTTTAAGAAAAAAGTTAATTTCTTAATATACAAATATAAAAAATTTGCACTAATAGCATGAAACTTAAAGGGCATGTCCACCTGTTTTTAGATCTTTTTCTGTAGTGTAGGGCTCCCTCCCCCAACCCCAAACGCTATAGTTATTTGAAGCAAAACTCCCCCAATCACTACTTACTTTGCCTCTTTCCCCGACGTTCAGTCCCAGCCCTCTGCTTGCATGAAACAGGCAATGTAAGTAGAGATCGGGGGAGTTATTCTGCAAATACAAAGTACTATGGCTGTTGGGGTTGAGGGAGGGAGCCCTACACTACAGAAAAGGGATTTGGAGTTAGGGGGAGGGAGAGGGTGGGTTGGGGGGAGGGCTGCACTGAGCATGTCATTTTTCTCCCGGAGGAGACTCATCCAGGCTCCTGGTGGTCACTTTTTTGGACTTTGGAGGGACATTATAGGAGAACTATTTGAAGCAGGGATGTAAGGTAAGGATTTTACTACACTACACAGTGAGGCCTGTAGTGGGTTAAAATGTAGTTTTGGGGGTTGACATGCCCTTTAACCTGTACATTACAGGATGGTAAACCACTGCTCCCCCATGCCTTATACCTGCCTATGCTCCTTTGATGCCATAAAGGCCTTAGGGTGATTACAGCATCTGAATATACCAAATACACCAAATATTTTGGTTGCTGTTGTTTTGAACTTTGTCAAAGATTAGCATTTGACCAAAACATTTACAAGAGCTAGGAGTTTGCAAAAATAAAGGTTATTTCTTTTTGCCAGAGAAGTGTGTACAGTTTAACATTGGAAAATTCTTGATCTCGTAAATCTGTTGAAAATTAAAACCTCAGTAATATCTGTCTTTCATTTGCTTAGCGTTGTTGGAATGCAAAATAGTTGCTTCTTTCCTTTAAAAAAAAAAGCCCTGCAATGTGTTTCTCAGATGAGCGCTAAACCAAGTATGCTATTTTGTTCAATTTCAGTCCAGGAATATGATTAGATCACTGAGCCTTCCAGGTCAGAGGCTCATATAACAGGTTAAGCAATGCCTCTATGCCACTGCTCTTAGCAGACCACCATGATTGCAGTTTATGTATTTAAACCTGAGTTAGATTGTGGCATAACCACAAACCATTGTATATTATTAACAGTGGGGTTACAGTAAAAGATAGACAAACACAATCTTTGCACACCAAGTTGGCTTTTCCCAATAGTAAACACATGTTATTAATGAAACATTTCAAACACGTTTCTATGACTGGTAAATCAAATCCTTCAGCATGAATGACATGGCTGCATTTTCCCTAGTGCGCTAAACAAACAATAAAAAATGTTATTTTGGCTTTGGGAGAGAAAAACGTTGAAAAGATAACAATCATAGAGTAGTGCCTTTCAAAACTGGTAAATGAAACTCTTCTGTTCTCTATGGAACAGGGTGTGTTCACGTGTGAACGGAACTAATTGCATTTAAAGGGGTTCTGCTTTTGTATGTTAAATCGAAAACCTGTAGTACCATCTATCTCACCAGATTTCTTTTCACCTTTGAGTTAAAAAAATGTTAAAACACAAGTAATGCAGTGCATTCCGATCATAAAAAGGGTTAGGATCAGGGCAAGAAATGTTTGGCAGTTTTTAAACTAAAAGGGGAACTAAAGTCCTCAGATAACATTGCCCCAATAGGCAGTGAGATCTAACGGTGTACATTTGTTTTTGCAAACATTCTACTGGTATTCCTCCCACACATTCCTTTGCATGTCATACAAAAAACAAAAGTTTGCATCCTATTTCCTATCCAGCATCAATAGTAGTAAGCTATGGATTTGTACCTGTAATATTACGGACTGTGTGTTTTTAAAAGTAGTGCTTTAGTCCACTAACCCACCAGACAAACAAAATTGAAGCAAAAAAATAAAAATGGCAGTAAAACCAGCTGATTATTTTGTATTGTTTCCGGTAGGCTGCCTGCAATTCATGCTGGTTGGAAAATAAACTGCAGGGACTTCCATGTTAGTTTAGAGACATCTGTATAAAAAATATGTGCATTGAGACAGTGAATACTGGGGTCAGAGCACGTGGCCAAAAAGTGTATGTACTCACAAGGCTCTTTGAAGACTACATGGACTGTGAGTTGAACTGGCGACTATATGGAAGCCTTCCTAGCTACAATATTGTCATGAATCTTACAATGTTGGGGGTAAAAGCTTTCACGTTAAGGGTAACATAATAGGCTTAGTTCCAGGGGCACTTCTAGGGTTTTTGCTGCCTGAGCCAAAATTTTGAATGCCTCCCATTGTGCACCACCGCGTTAAAGTGGATGTGGCTTTGTCCATGGGCATGGTTTTGCCAATGGCCATGGCTTCGCTGGTGGGTGTGGGTAAAATTTTACAATTTTGAACTTCCTATCACATAGGTATTTAAACAGTTCCTCAGACAGTCAATTAGCAATTATATAAATTACTAAAAACAGATATTACATCCCTTTCTCAAACAGCTTGTGTTGCCTTATTACCATGTTGCTCCTTTAAGGTTTTTGTTGATCAAAATAACTTATTTTATAGCCTGTGCTATACATGTTGGTTCAACTGTTACAGTATATTAGAAATGCCATGCTTTCTGTAGTATAAAAATTTTACACAAAAGATTTGTAAGCCTATCACCATGTCAAGCCCTAACTAGCATAACTAGACTTACCTAGCCTAACAAACTAAAGCTAACCTAACCATATAAAATGTTGAAGTGAAGTTGAAGCAACTTCAAGGTACTGTGTATTGGAGTCATGTGGGCGGTGCTCACACTTCTCGTGCACGTTTGCCAGTTTAGGTAATTTTTTTTACTACTGCCTGTTTGCCACCTTTCTTCTTCAGTGCAGAGGTGTCGCCTGAGACAAATGTCTCACTCTGCCTAATGGTAGATGTGGCCCAGCTTAGTTCTGCTTTAACGCGTTTAAAGGTCTAATGGAAGATAAAAGTTCCCCGATAGTTGTAAAGAAAGGGGTGAAAGGAACTGCTATTATTACCTTCCATTCCTGTTTGATTCCCATCTGTCTTCATCTGTTTCTAATTTCTTCTTGTGCTTCTATGAGTACAGGGACCTCACCCTGCTTACATAATCCAATATAAACAACCTTCCAGCACTAAAACTTACAAATGTTATTGTTTAAAAATTAACAATCTTTGAGTTATTGTTATTGTTTAAAAATTAACAATACTGAGTACCTTTATTTAATTAATGGGTATTCAAATCTTACCAGTATCATCACTCCTTCACACTAAGATACATGCGTCTAAATGTAGAAAGTTAGAATGCCCAGGGCTGATTCACCCTGTGTTAAAACTAGCGGGGTTAGTACTCCATTACGAATTAGGTACTGTTTCAGTACCTCCACTCAGGCCATACAAAACCAATGAGAGGTAAATGTAGTCCAATCCCACTAATAATGCATTGATCCCATTGGAAACTCAACTGCTGGCCTATTTCCCTCATCTAGATTTGCTTCCCTGTATGTGTTGTTCCTTACTAGAGCTAGTAGATTATAATTAGGTCCTCGTTCAGCACTTTTATTACCCTGAAGGTCTGCTCTTAACAAAGAACCAAACTAGTGATGCTAATCTAGTAATTTTGCAGTGAATGCACTATACCTTCTGCTAGTGACTCTTTTGGGGATTTCTGTAGTTGTACTTTTGGCGCATGTTTGTTTGCTTGACAGTTTTATGGACGTGATTTAAGGTGACCTGTGATGTTATGAGCATGCTCTAAAAGATTCTTTTTTGTATAATAAAACAAAAATATTTCTTTTATTAAATCTTTGGTTTCATTTACTGGCAGATAAGGTTGTTTACATCTACAAGATACTTTCTACAAATGTTTTTAAACTGTGGGTGCTTGACTTGCCTGACCATTAACTCTAACGACTGTACCATATCACCACACACAACAGATTTGTTGTTCCTGTTGCTGTGTTTTTCTGCTTGATGTTTATATCTTATCTGCAGCCCTGGCGTCACTCTCTCCTTTCTAAGGTTTGAAACCTACAAGCCTCACTGTTGTACTACGAGCAACCATGTAAAAATACTCTGCCAAGTTTCTGTATCTAAATGTTTTTAGAACATATTCTACAGTTTACAAACTCCCTGTGAGAGCAACTATTTTTTAATTACTCTGAGATTACTGGTCTGTTTAAATAATACATATAAAAAAGACTGAAATTGGTTTAGGATTTCAAGCATAAACTATTGTTCAAGGGACTCACACACTGGAATAATGCATATATCTTTGTATAGATCTAATGGCTAATTCACGTTGTCCTAATTTCGGCCAACATATTTATTACCAATCTACTATGTAATATACTGAATGGTAGATTGTCGGTTGAAATGAAAGAGACAGGGTCAAACCTCTATACCAGTTAAAGAGCAAAATTAAATGAAAGGGTTAGTGTTAGAAAGAGTTCATACACTAGAAAGTATTGGGAGAAATACTACTGTACCAGGTACTTAAATACCTTAATACCCCGGCTTATGAATGACTCATGGTCATTGAAATTTGAGATATATACCTTTTGTTATGTTTTTCCTTACAGATAGTAGTCTATCATACAGAAACCTAGTCTGAGATACCACTAAAGGTGCCATGTACATTGTTGTTTTGACACCTCTTAGCCACAATGCAATCACACCTTGCATCAGAAGGTCCCTAACACCTGGCTGTGACATGCTAATTGGGACTTTCCAGGGTACATAATTGCCAACAGATTCTTGTACAAGTCATTCTGAATTGAGAAAACCGGTCGGATGACTAGCAAAACTTCAAGAACTAAACTTTAAGTCCAGTTGATCCAACTGAATACTACAGATACACCAAAGGTAATGTTACTGCTAGTGATATGGTTGGCAGACAGAATTTACTAATACTTGTATGCTCTAATGTAACAAGCTTATTCCTTTTGGTTAGTTGGACATTATTTATTTCTCATAAATCCATGCTGATTACTACTTATAATTTCAGTTATTGAGGCAAAGTCCAGAGTATGACCCAATTACAAAGTTTACAGTATCACCCCCACGACTGATATTACACTTACAGTTACCAGGCTGTGAACGATTACCTTTTTTGAATATTGGTATTACATTGGCTTTTTTTCAATCCACAGACATTGTCAGACAAAAGTAAATCTGGAAAGATAAGGAACAGTGGTTTAGATAAAAGTGGACTGAGCTCTCTTAAGATATTTCAACCAGTCCTGGTGCTTTATTGATAGTAACTTTTTATTTTTTCCTGTGCCATACCCTCTGTCAGACATATCCTCTGAGTGAATATTCATCATTTATACCATTCATATTATTATAGTCCCTGCTATATGAACTAAGATGATTTATATTGTATACAGAAGAAAATGACAATATACCAAATGGTTTATTGTATGTTTATTAATAAATTAATCATGTCCGCTACACAGGAATCTTTTCTCTGGTGTGAATAACAACCTTATCTATTCCATTCCCTTTAAATATTCTAAATGTGGGCTTTCTAGTGCTTTATAAAGAGGAAGAATATTGTTTTTCTTCACATTGAACCTGCGGTACACACTTTTATCGTGAAGGTGTGTACCCACCTATAGACCAGTGAGGTTAATTTTTGGTAAGTATTACAGATAGAGGGTCTGAGAACTTATCAGTTCAGGTCCTCTCCCTGGATACTTTAAAGGATAGGGGTGTGTTAGATTGTTTAACTGTGAGACTTGACAAATTATTTTGTGTAAATTATGAACCCCCCAAAAAAATAGAATTTTGCTGTATTTTATATATATATGTAAATTCAGAGCAGTGTATATTATGGCGTATAATATATTGTCTCCGCTTTATAAAGCATTTCTTGCATGTTTTCCCTTTATAAATATGGCCCTTAATTTTGGCATGTACAGTACTTCTCTTTAAACATTCAAAGCCGAGATTCATTTAAATTCCAATTAAGTCTATGATTTTCTACATACAGTATTCTCTCTGATTCCTTGTATTTTCTATTTAGCCAAACTCCTAACATGAATAACAGTGAACTGTACCTTAGAGAATTATTGTTTTCAAATAAAGTTTAACTTTGTCATCCAGCTATAAATAAGTGAACTGAAGCAGAATGGAGAGGTTTATTGTTTTTTTTTAAGACCAAAGATAACAGATTAAGAGCCATGGATTTAAAATTTAAAGACAACAATAATGATATTTGTTTACTTCCCTGACTGGCCTCCCTCTCTTTATTTGCAAACTGCAAATAACTGAACAAATGTCATGTTTGTTCCACTGCTGGGTACCAAATTTCTCTGCCTTGTTTTTGAACTTGTAAGAAATTATTATTATAATAACAGAGCTAAAGAGAACTAAGGAGCAGCGATTGCATAAATATTTAAAGCAAACTATAAAATAATCAAAGCGAACTATGGTCTAAAATACAGTTTGACCTGCATTAAAGGGTACCCACAGCCTCATAATAAAAAATTAGATTCATATGCCACACCCCCTGATGCTTCCAAGCAGTAAACCTCAGTGAGGTCCTTACTTACCCTTTTTGCAGTTTTAATCACTGCTGATTAAAAAGGAACTATGGTTTTAATACAGGTGTCTTCCATTTAATCCCAGGATCATATTTGTAGCTACAGTTTATCCAGATTTACAGACGTGAAAAGTAAACTTTCAGTATATATGTTGTATTCAGTTAGATCAACTGGACTTTAAGTTTAATTCTTGAAGAAGTTTTGCCAATCATCCGACTGGCTTTCTCAATTCAGAATGACTTGTACAAGAATGTTGGCAATTATGTACCCTGGAAAGTCCCAATTAGCATATCACAGCCAGGTGTTAAGAGGTGTTATAGGAATGCCCAGGGTAAGGTGTCAAAACAGCATTGTACATGGCAGACAGTTGATGTTGGAACCACCCCCACACACCTCTATTCAGGCTTGGTTTCTTTATTTTCATATAAATGGCCTACTTGACACCTCTCTTGAACTAGTCCTCTTCCTTTGAAAGGATCTTGGCATTACAATCTTCAAAGGTATGTCCTTTTTCCTTAAGATGCAGGTACACGACTGAGTCCTGACCCGAGGAATTGGCTCTTCTGTGCAGGGCTGTATGTTGGAGCAGTTGCTGTTTGGTCTCTCCCACATACAAATCAGAGCACTCTTCACTGCACTGCACTGCGTATATGATGTTGCTTTTCTTGTGTTTCGGTATTGGGTCTTTTGAATGTACCAATTGCTGCCTCAGTGTGTTGTTAGGTTTAAAGCAGACAGGGATACGGTGTTTTTTGAAAATTCTTCTTAATTTCCCAGGGGCCCCTGCTACATATGGGATGACCATGTTCTTCCTCCTCTCTTGCTTTTCCCCTTCACTGTTGGTATACGTGTTCTTTTCTTTCCTTCTACTTCTTTTGACAAAGGCCCAGTCTGGATATCCATAAGTTTTAAGGGCTCCTCTGAGATGTTTCATTTCTTTAGTCTTCGCCTAGTGGGGATCTTCTCAGCTCTGTGTTGCAGGGTTCTGATGACACCCAGCTTGTGATCTAAAGGGTGGTGGGAGTCCAACATCAAATACTGATCTGTGTGGGAAATGTCTGATTGCCTTTGCCAATACACATGCGAAGGCATGAGCATAAACTAACCCAAGTGACCTCCTATGCTCTGTATGGGGATAGGTTAGTCAAGCTCCCATATACATAGCTATCATAGGAGAAAGATGACCAGGCAGAAAAGGAAAATTTTAAGTGCTCCTTATCATCAATATAATGCAATATTTACATTTCCAGGTAGGGTGGAGAAGCATGCACAGAACAAACAAATTTTGGTAGTACATATCATATGCTATAGACCACAGAATATTGTGAGACCAGGGCTAGACTTTACATATTTGCACTTTGCAGCTAACATTATTTATTTATAATTGTCTTTTCAACGGTTGGCCCTTGGCTTCAGATTTCCTAGTGATCCCTAGGAGCCCAGTCCAACATTCCCTGTGCTTTAGTCTACCTGAAACCTCAAGTTTTCTAACCTTTGAAAAGACTAATACAAGAGGTGGCTGGGTGGGAGTTTGGATTGGGAAGGGAGCACTTCTTGGGGAGACTAGCGTAGGGCACCAAAATGGGCAGAAACTGCTATTACTGTAAGAAAACCAACACCACGGTGATCAAGGTGGGCCCCAGAATTCTTTCTTCATTCATGAATCAAAAGTAGGTAGGCAGGTACAATAAATATATATATATATATATATATATATATATAGGAAATGTTCAAGAATAAATGATGACAGCAGCAGGTAAACATCTACACAAAAGTTAAGTCCTATTCCCTTCTATTAGCTTTTATGATATGCCACTTGATTTTCCACGGCACATTACACAGCTAAATTTTGTGCTGTTTGAGTGTTCAGGGTTTTTCCCAGTGCAATGTGGTAGGAAGTAACATTTTCAACAGCAATTTCTGTGTTTTTACAAGTTTCCCTTTGAAACCCAGAATTTCCTTTTTTTACCTTTTTGTGGGAAGCATTTTGCTTTTCCAGAAAACACGGTAAAGTGTTTTCCTCTGTGTCATTGTGTTACGGGAAATCAAGAGAGAACTGCGTGCTTTATTCAATCTATGATTTGTTAATCTTGGTTTTACAGTTTGGCCCAGTTGTTTTATGAGCATGGTTTCTATTTTAGGTTTCAGGTTATTTATTGCGTGGTTTGCAGCAGCTTGTCATATATACATATTATTTCATATTTCATCTTGCTCTTTAATGTGTCATGGTTCATTTCTGTTAAGTGTAGCGTAGAATACACAGTATCATTCGCTTGGCTACCATGCTCATTTAGCAATGGTAAAATCGGAATTATTCTGGGTAGCAACAGTTAGGGCTTATCTCCACCTGGCTTCAGCACACAGTAAAGGCATTTCATTTTAACACAACGTTAATGTAATGAGAAATGTTAACATGAAATTAAATTAATCTCTCTCTACTTTCAAAAGATCATTAAAGGCATTGTACATTGAAAACATTACTTTGCCTCGTTTCAATCTATAAATGAAGACATGTAAGTAGCCCTTACTCTGATGTGTTTCTGTTGCTTCAATCCAGTACTCAGTCCCCCTGCCAGACTATCTGACTCTCTGATAGGGCAAGCATGCTCAGTAATCCCTATGAGGCAGCAATGGGAGAGGGAATTTCCCACCATGCAGTCAGGGCCGTTTTTAGGCATAGACCACCTAGGCAAAGAGCTAGGGCACCTATAATAAATAATATAATTTATGATATGTGCCTGTATACCTTTTACTATGTATGCTACATATATAGAATTATTGCTCCAAGATAAGTATTGTGTATTGTATATTGTGACAATTGGTGGTTTCTTTGAGTGTGTATATTTATCCATATCCCATTACTCCTTTAACATTTGTTATCATACCAAGTTATATTTCTAGGTATTATGGTTCTTTATACCATGTTGTGTTCTAATGGTTATTGAATTTGGGAGTTGGATAGATCTAGTGATATACTATTTTGTATGTTTGTAACTGATATTGACAACTGATAACCACCCAACCGCTAATAATATCTTAATCATTTGAGAAAATTTGATATTTTTTTATATATTGTGTATTTACTGATCATTGTCTAAATAGAAAATATCAGCTGCCATTATATCTTATATGTATCTAAGTAGCTCTTATGTATATTTATTGTATCTAAGTAGCTCATATATTTATTGATTAATGTCTAAAAAGAAAGTTTCAGCTGTTGTGATATCCTTTAAGTATTATTTGATAACTTACTATTCCCTCAAGTAGAGTTCACTTTAAAAAATTGTTGGTGTTTTATAAAGTCGATGTTTTTATGAATGTGAATTAATGCACTGACTAATAAGGGTTAATTACCAACCCCTTGTCTAGGTATGTGCAATGCATGATGTTCTAATTGGAGATATCAGTAAAAAAGGACGTTTAGTTGTGGGAGGTTCACGTCTTTGATGAAGTGACTACTTGTCACGAAACACGTCAGATGGATCCTCCACCCTCTAAAAAAGTGTGCTATATAGTGTTTGACCGTATCTTGTGATGTTTTTAATGGATGAAATAAAATAAGTTTATTTTACCTCTGTGAGCTGCCTACTTCTATTTACTATGGCACCTATAATAAACCAGGGCACCCAGTGTTCTTCCTAGCATCTCCCTGTCAGCTTTTACTTGCTGAGTTAGAACTGCTCTCCTTGTCCTTCTGTAATGTGTAACATTGTAGTGAGTAGAGAGCCTAAACTCAGCTCCCTCTACTTGGAAACAATGTTACAAATGAACTGTAGGTGAAGGAAGGAGGGGGGAGGATGAGCTCAGCTAATAGGACTGAGGAGAGCAGTTCTAAAATGCCAGGTAAAAGCTGTTGCAGACTTTATAACAGTGACCCCTGTGACTAGCAGCCATGAGATCCCTATCCCTGCCTCTTTCTGCCTTCCACCCAACTCTCCAATTAGAACTTAGGGTAGGTGAGGAGTGAACAATTCAATGGAGGAGACATGGAAAGCAGGTACGTATATACTGTATGTCATGTTAATGCTGGCAGCTGAAAGGGTTAATGGCAATAATCTGCTGGCACTGAAAGTGTTAATAGCAATACTCAAGAAAAGTGCTGGCACTGAAGGGTTAATGGGAATACACTAAGAAAGTGCTGGCACTGAAGTTATTAGTAGGAAAGTCTGCTGGCACTGAAGAGTAAATGCTAATACTCTGCTGAAAGTGTTAATGCCAATACTCTTGGAGGGCTATACCACACTACTGCACTTTTAAGCTCGATGGGATTGCGATCTGATCACGCAAGGGCACCAAGGTGGCTAGAAATGGCCCTGCATGCAGTTCACGTACCAACTGTCACCATTCTTTCTACAGCAGAACTATAAATAACAGAAGAGTTAATGCTAATAAGGCACTTGATTGACAGCTGAAATGTGAGATGTTTTAGACTGGATATATAAAGAAATAGAGGACAGAACAACAAAAAAGTGGTACAGTGATAGTTGGGAAGAATTATATAGGGTTATTCAATAAAAGTTCTTATCGTTAGAAACAGTGCTAATTTTGCCCCAAACAATCAGATATTTTTTAACATTTGAAAGATAATATCTGATTGGTTGGAGCTAAATTAGCACAGTTTTTAACGATAAGAACTTTTATTGAATAACCATGATAGTTTCAGTAATGGGCAATTAAAAAAAACTTTCCCAGTGTGCATATTCTTTGATTAACGCATAGACAGTGTAGAAAATGCATCAACAACATTTTGCTGAAATTTTAAATATAATCTTGCTTGTGCACAAAAAAAGAGAAAACATCTTTCCACCAAAACAATGGATGGCAAGAGATTAATAAACTCTTTCTACACAGCAAAATGGACCCAATTCGAAACCAATTTTTAGAATTTTCCATTGTAAATTATGAGTATTCAATAGCATTTTAAAATTTTCTAATACGAATTTTTTATTTTTAAAATAGAATTTTCAATTTTTTTAATGGAATTTTTACATTTTTAAATGGATTTTTTAAATGATCAATTTTTGATTAAAGTTCCCATATCAAACGTTCCAGTATCTTCCCCACCACTGAGGTTAAACTCACAGGTCTGTAATTACCAGGTTGTGAATTTTTTTTAAATATTGAAATTACATCAGTTTTTTTCCAATCCAGAAGCACATTTCCTGACATGAGGTATTCTGAGAAAATAAGAAACAAAGGCCAGGATAAAACTGCACACTAGCAGTGGCGCCTCCCTCACCTCCACAGGCAGAAACAATGCACCCCACCAAGGGCCCTTAAAAGAGACTTTTAGGGCTTAAGGGATCCTTCAGCTTTAAACCGGCCCCCCCTCTCTGGCAATTATAAGTACCCTTGTGGCACTGAAAGTGCCTTTGTTGGGGGTCCTGCATCTCAAAACCAGGACCCCCATTGGCTCCAAAAAGAGCCTTTGTGGCTCTAATAAGAACCTATAGGATAAGGGGTCCCGCAGCTCAAAACAGGGACCAGCCCTGGTCCTAAAAAGGGCCTTTTCTGGTCTCCAACGTCACTGCGGATGCCGATTATTTTGAGGTGATAGTAAATTTGTAAGCTCTTCGGGGCAGGGATCTCTTCCCTAATATGTCAAGGCACACCTCACTTATGTGATATATATATATATATATATATATATATATATCAATAGAAAAGACTGGCACACACTCCCTCAGTTCAAATGCCAGGGTGCTCCCGAGGGATCCAATAATACAAAATGCACAGTGAATCAGGGCACTCCTTGGTCTTATAAACAAGTGGGTTTATTCACATCACAAAAAATGGCAACGTTTCGGTCCCTGGTCTTGGACCTTTATCAAGCCTACACACAGTTACACATGCAATATCCTCTTATAGAGGTAATAGTGATACACACCCCTGTGACTGTTTCCTGTGGGAGGAGTCAACAATAGCAGTGTTAAACCAACATACAAAAATTTTTTCCAAAGAACATTACCAGTGAAATAAATATTATCTCGTGGTTCAAAAGCTCTAAAATATATATCTAAAACATATCAATCAATTAGTAAAGTGCACTATTAATAAAGTGCAACATACAGGCATGGATGCCTGTTAAAGTGACTAGTGACTATAAATAGTGTAAAAGAGTAATAAAAGTGAGAGGTCATAAATATTAAAAAGCACGTATTAGAAGCTGGGTATGAGAAAACAATAAGGATAGAGGCTAGAAGGTCATATAGCATCATTCAGACATAATACAAGTATACGTATTCCCAAGGGGGAATCTAGTGTTTATCTATCCTGTAAGAAACATCTAAAGAAGCAATTCTCATTAAGTCCCCTAGGGGCTACAGTGTCCAAAGTCCGGATCCAGAATGTCTCCCTCTGTAGAAGCATCCATGACAGATTTAAACTACGAGGTTACCCGGAGAAAGTCCTAAAAATAGCACTCATTAAAGCTAGTCAAAGATGTGGAGAAATTGGATACTTGAGGGAGCCTAAAGATGACAAATTCATCTGTAGTTTTAAATTTGATACACAAGGGATAGAAATACAGAAGGGTCTATATAGGAACTGGAAGGTACTCTTATCAGACCCCACTCTGTCCAAAATCTTGCCAGCCAGACCTACAGTAGGATTCCGTAGAGGGAGGAATCTGAGAGACCTGTTGGTCAAGACGGATCTAAATACTATGGAGACCCCCACATGGCTACCTAAGCCGAAACCCGGCAGCCATAAGTGTACCAAGTGTCAATCATGTAAACACATGATTGACAGAGAAACATATCCTCACCCACATACAGGCGTAGAAATTAATATCAAACACGCCATTAGGTGCACTACTACACATGTAGTATATGTGGTACTCTGCCCTTGTGGAATGTTATACGTGGGGAAAACAGATTTAATGCTCAGGACTAGAATTGACGGCCATAGGTCTGCCATCAACACGGCCTTTCGTGACAATAAGACTTCTAAACCTGTGGCGAAACACTTTTTAGAATCTGGACACCGATTATGTGATTTCAGATTTTGGGCAATCGACCATGTACCAAAACCGAGACGTGGAGGCAACAGACCACGGATGCTTTTACAGAGGGAGACATTCTGGATCCGGACTTTGGACACTGTAGCCCCTAGGGGACTTAATGAGAATTGCTTCTTTAGATGTTTCTTACAGGATAGATAAACACTAGATTCCCCCTTGGGAATACGTATACTTGTATTATGTCTGAATGATGCTATATGACCTTCTAGCCTCTATCCTTATTGTTTTCTCATACCCAGCTTCTAATACGTGCTTTTTAATATTTATGACCTCTCACTTTTATTACTCTTTTACACTATTTATAGTCACTAGTCACTTTAACAGGCATCCATGCCTGTATGTTGCACTTTATTAATAGTGCACTTTACTAATTGATTGATATGTTTTAGATATATATTTTAGAGCTTTTGAACCACGAGATAATATTTATTTCACTGGTAATGTTCTTTGGAAAAAATTTTTGTATGTTGGTTTAACACTGCTATTGTTGACTCCTCCCACAGGAAACAGTCACAGGGGTGTGTATCACTATTACCTCTATAAGAGGATATTGCATGTGTAACTGTGTGTAGGCTTGATAAAGGTCCAAGACCAGGGACCGAAACGTTGCCATTTTTTGTGATGTGAATAAACCCACTTGTTTATAAGACCAAGGAGTGCCCTGATTCACTGTGCATTTTATATATATATATATATATATTCTTTTTTAATTTGAAACTTTCTTTAGGTAAATTTAATTTATCTTTATAATTGATATTTTATAATTATAAAAAACATATCACTTATGCTCCCGTTTGTATACTCTGTATTTTAGAATGCACAGTGGCGCTATATAGATAAAATTATACATACATACATATATACATACAAAGTAAGCGATTGTTTATAAATATAATTAGGTTTACTTTATCCTTGGGCAAAATTATATTGTACTGTCCCAATCGCAGAGGAGGAATGGTTGGTTTGTATTCCTTGGAGTATATGGATAACTAATCTACTAACAATAACAGTATACATTTGTATACACATGAACTTTCTATTGTTCTAATTTTGCAATGCTTTACAGTTACATTGCCATTAGTCAACACAACACAAATGAAGGGTAAAAAACCCATTCTTACGTCCATATATTTATCTCCCCTGTTTTTCCAATTTTTAAGCCAAAGAGGAAAATCTAAAATATTTTCCTTTAGGTGGCAGTTTTGTGGCAGCAAACTCAAAGGCTTGTGCATCCAGAAATCCTCTCTTTGCCTTATTTTATTAGTCATCGATTATCCTCACCACTAGTAACATCTTTCAGAGAAATACATTAAAGTCTCTTGTCTGAACCACTCCAAGAAAATGTTGGTAAGGACCTGATTTACATTTTGCTTCAAGTTCATAGTAATGGGCGCTCGGATACAATCAAAGAGAAAACCAAAGTCAAAAAAACTGCCGCTGTCAACTGTGCAGAATGCTATAGCTGTCTCTCTTATTATGTCTTGGAACAATTTCAAATGTTTTGGAAGATTTCAGAAAGTTGCTTTGCCTTTCTCTCAAACTGTGGCTTGAGCTCAATAGAGAACTTAAGTCTGTGATACCAGCACCGAGCAGCTGCAATAAATTGTTGGCTGCTGTGTATGCCTACGCAATTTCACCTACTCAGATGTGACTCTCAGGGATCCCTGTGACATCTCTTCATAGTAGGTTACTATAATAAAAAGAAAAAAAATTACACTTTTATTTCCCTTTAAAAGAAAATTATACCATAAAAACTAAAACAAAAAAAATGACCTGCAAAGTATAGGTATCAGAAATCTTTAAACTCACTGACCTTTTCCAGCTCCCGACCAACTTTCCAGCTCCCGACCATCTCCGTCTGCAAATTTGCATGGAATTTCTGAATAAGTTCAGGCGTCCTCTGCTATTTTCATCATGCATTCACGCACGTTTGTTAGTTTCCAGAAATGCTCATTCATTTCAGGAAACAATTTTTTAATTGGCTACTTGTTGTTTGGCAGCAAATTCTAATTGGCTCATCCAATCTGTTTTTTCTTCTTTTTTTTTTTTATAGGTTTTTGTTCCTATTTAAGCCTGTTTGCAGTTTTTGTTGCCAGTTATAGCCTGTGGTTTCCCTTGCTTGTGGTGTCACTTTGTTTGCTATTTTCTTACTTACCTTTGCTTGTATAATTGACCTTGATCCTGTGCCCCCTACCTCGATTTCTGCCTGCCTGCTCTCAACTATGTTTCTCTCTCTACTCTCTGTACCATGCCTGGCTGTTTGTATGAGATTTGGCTCTGTTCCTGACATTGCTATTGCCTTATCCTAATCTGTACCTCGTCCTTTCCTGTAACCAGCTTCCCTAGCAGTTCCTGTGCCTTCTGCTGTCTGTTTTGCTTCGGACTTCTCGAGTATTCCCAGCCTCAGCTCAAATACCTTGCAGTCCAGGGGACAACTGTGCCTGCTAAGACACGCCAAGACTCCCGGCAAATGGGGGCTTGTCTATTTGTGAAGCAAGTGGTTGTTGAATGGGGTATGTGGGCTAAAGGCATACTCAGGGATCTGGAGCATTACAATAGGTCTCTGGAAAGTAGGGGGGAATATTTCTACCTCCCTTTCTTTAGTAGCTACAGAGCGCACATCCATTGAAATTTCGCTTGTTAACATACATCTGCCAGCTCTCCCGACTTCTTTTCCTTTATAGACATGCACAGTGTAGTTCCAGTTCCATAATGTAGTATACATCTCCTTTTAAAAAATTAATGTTTTATTCCTTATATTTACATTTCTAACCTGTTCCATTGTTTTTTTCCTTTTATTCAATGGGTGAAATAATTCCTTAATTACCATCATACATGCACACATTGTTGTAAACCCATACAATGGAAAAATTGTATTGCAAACTTTAATTATTTTGAAAAAAAATCTGACCAATCCTTATTAAAGACACTTGACATCCAAATACATCTTGATGCAATAGAAAGGCTGCACAAAGTGGCTCAGGTTTGGGAAATAAAGCACTCACCTTTCCAGGCACAGTTGATTGGTTACAGATGCTTTTCAAGTGACCTGATTTGCTCTTCTCAGATGCATACACACCAGACCTGCTCAGGAGCTTTATTCACATGCAGTGCACATATAGATAGATAGCATATATAGATAGAAATAGCAGCTCCTTCCTTCTTTATAACTATAAAATGAATTCAAGATTTTCAGTACAGGTGCCCTTTAATAGAAAGGTGTCCAGCATGTGGCCCGTGGGAGTGGACAGAGTCAGTGGGTTGAATTGAAATACTAATTACAATTTAAACGCTATATTCTGAAGGCCAGCAATATGATCCCATTAGCCAATGAAATACTATTCAGTAATTGCATTTTATTTTGGAAAAACAAATGACTTAAACTAATTTTGTCTTTTAAATGGCCAAAACAATGGGAGCATAGTACCTTTAACACAAGCAATTTACAGTCAGCAGAGCACAGCAGTTTAATTCTTAAAGTCACAAATTGAATAAATGTGTATTTTTATAAATATATCCAACTAATATAAAGGAAAGGGAGTTGGTTATTTGGCTAAAGATGAATTTGAATTAGGAAATCCCAGATCCATTTCCAACGTCAGCTTCTTGTGGAACATTCCGTGCGGGGTAGGGTGAATTGCTGGGAAAAACATATATAAAAGAATTTTTCTTATTATTTTATGTCATTGATATTACTAAAAACTTCCCCAGCTTGTGCTGAACTGGTAACTGCTGTGACGCTGTGAATTTTAATGTTGGCCACACATGGTGTTTTGAAGCCCTCAAGTGTTTTGTTTTTTTTCAACTGAACTGGAAGTTAATATCACCTGTGTGTTAGTTTGATCAAAAAGCAATCTAATAAAACATGATTGATAAAATAGAAAGTCCATAAGACAATTCATTATTAATTAGTAAATAAAGCATCACTAACCCAACTAGACTGTGTATTACACTTCATTTATTTAATAGGATGAATTGAAACAATATCGTGTTAGCATTTTTTATTCTTATCCTTAATAAGGAATGATTATCAGTTAGAAATATAATGATAGGGAAACCTTATCTTAGAAGTGCATATTTGACTCATAGGCCAAAATAGACCATCAAGCAGCTTAAAGTTGGTTTCACAGGTCATAAGGAATCCAGGAACATTGGAGGCGGGAAGACAGAGGTAATTATTTCAATAAATACAAAAATAAGTAACATATTTTGTTCTCCTTTAAAGGAAAATGTGAAAACCTTCAATAGGTTACTTAGAGGCACACAGGACCAGCACCTACGTACATTTTTTGTTGTCCAGCAGCGGGCAAGGAATTGCTGCTTCGCCATCATTCCTTGATCCATCAGGAAGGATTCAAAGCAACACGGATGGGAGCCGCCACACACTTGCAATTGTCAGCCAAAGCAGACCTTTATCAATGTCCCCTGCCTATTTCCTTGCTCTGATTGGAGAGTAACACATGACATAGCAGTATCTCTTCTATTTGCCAGTCCTGTTGGTGACAACCAAGACATACAGTAGAGGTGTCCGAACTTCGCAAAATCCGGTCCGCTCGAGGATCCGCGAAAAATTCGAAAATCCACGAGCGGACCCGTTAAAACCCATTAAAATGAAAAATTCTTCGAAAATACGAAAAATCCTCGTAATTTAGAAATTTTTCGGAAATATGTATTTTCCCGCATTTTCAAAAATACGTGAAATCCTCGTAATTTCAAAAATTTCCGAAAATACGTATTTTCATGCATTTTCGAAAATACGTGAAATCCTCGTAATTTCGAAATTTTTCGAAAATACGTATTTTCATGCATTTTCGAAAATACGAGAAATCCTCGTAATTTTGAAAATTTTCGAAAACGCGGTTCGGAACAGTTCGGAAGGCGGAAATCTGGAAAATCCGCGATATCCGCCATTCGCGAATGAGGGAAATCCGCCAACCGGGTCATCACTAAGATACAGTAGGATGTCATCATGTGGGAGTGAGCCCAGTTAGGTTAAGTCTCTGGATCCTGAGTAAAACCAGAGTCTTCAAACAAGTCCCCCGTCTCCAACTTCATTGTGGCTGGTTTTATGTACTTGGATTTCCGGTTGTGGGTAATTTATTGTATCAGAGGATTAACAAAAAGAGGCGTGCACACTGGAAAGGAAAACCGATGCTCCCAAAGCAATAAAAAACATTTTCCTTTATTGAAAATAAATTACAAGCATCGTCCCAGAGATCACCTGATCTACTAGAACCCAGTTTCGGATCGAATCCGGCGGTTTCGAAGTCCCGACGAAACTTTCGGAAATCCCGGATTTTTCGAAACTCGAATTTTCCGAGTTTTCGATTTTTATTGAAAATTCGATAATTATCAAAATCGAAAGTAGATGATTATCAAAATCGAAAGTAGATGATTATCGAAATCGAAAGTAGATGATTTCGGTAACCCTCGAATGTATGTGCCGATTTCGCCAACCCTCGAATGTACAAGCTGATTTCGGTAACCCTCGTATTTGTGATATCGGTAACCCTCGAAAGTAATGTTCGATTTCGGTAACCCTCGAAAATAGCCCGCAAAAGCTCGAAAACAGCCCGATTGTGAGGAAAGATAGATTTTAAATGAATTTTACTTATATTTACGGGTTCCCCAGACCATTCCCCAGGTCCCTGTGTTATTTACAGTAACCTACTATTACTATTTCACCTTTCAAATTGATAGAAACTTTCGAATTTTTTTCTCCCATAGACTTCTATGGGTCCGTTTTCGAATTTTCGAATTTAACTGTAAATTCGAAAATTCGAAAACGGGACGAAACTCATCAGTTTCGAACATCTAAATTCGAAAACGGGACGAAACTCATCGGTTTCGAACATCTCTACACCTGACATGTTTCGTACCAAAACTGGTACCGAAAATGGTACTTCATTGACTACAGTGTTTGGATACAGTGTTACGGAGTAGTGCTATGGTACTTTTATTAGCACATGATACTTATGGCTTTGTTTGACTCCTGTTCATTGTATGGGGCTTATACGATATGAGAACTCTAGCCCTCTACCTACCTGCTGTGATGTGTCTGTTTAGTGATATTAAGTTCGGTGACACCTGACTTTTATTTGTATTGTGTTAATAAACTGTTTGTGCACTTTATATCAATGGTATACGTGATTTTTTAGATTGTGAGGGGCTATGTGAGGTGGTATCTTTTTCTATTTCAGCCTTATATTTGTGAGTGCTGTGAAGGGGCCTTTTTGGGGTTTTATTCACCCTTTTTTCATATATTCTACTGGTTGATTGTTAATTCTCATAAAGGCAAATTTTGGGGGTAGGAGGATCAAAGATACAAACATATTTCATTTAGAAACAAAAGCACCTTTGTGTCATTTGTGGACATAATGGCTCGTTATCATTTCTAGCAGCTGCTCAACTCCAGAATGACGGTTAGACTGAGCACTGGTGAGCACAGTGTTTGCTTCCCTCTATTTGTTGTTATCCTGGGCCTGGTAAGGATTTTGCTGGTCTTGAAGGGACACTAAACAGTTTTTTAAAAAAAAAATTTTAAGTGACTAACTGTTCTGTAGAATAGGATTGGTGCAAACCTTTCGAATATTATATGCTGGTGTAATTTGTTACACATGAAAAAGTTAAAGAAGGGCTCTTTTGACTTATAGTTCCCTATAGTGGTTAGCACTGATGCCTTGCAGCACTGAAGTCCTGATTTGGAATCCACCCTTCCGCAAAGACATACTGATAGGTTGTACATGTCAAATGAATGTGTTTAGATTGTAAGATCTTCGGGGCTGGGCCTGATGTCTATGTATACATGTAATTGTAAAGCGCTACGGAAGATGTTGGTGCTATAAAAATCCACAACAATAATAATAATACTGAACATTTGGCAGTTTTAATGCACAATGAGGAAATTATCCTTTAGTTTAAAAAAAAAACCGATCCACTCATCATCAAGTTTAAAATAATGAAGAGATGGAGGAGATCCATAAGCTTAAATGTACATCTTCAGGGAAGGGTCCTTTGAGGAGAAGAAAGTTTATTCAGATTTCTTGTTTCGGAATTATAAATAGAGAGGATAAAAAGTTACACAAACTGTCTGACTGGAGGAAATATCTTGTGGAACCCTCTGAATAAAAGTGGTGAAAGCAACTTCAATTTGTTAACATTACAACTGCAGTTACTGTCCTCTAATGAACTGTGTGTTCTTTAGTGAGTTCAAATAGGAAAATACTTAAATGGCAGATTTAAAAGTGTATTAAACCTTTCAAGGGATGTCTCATGGAAAGGGAAACAATGTGGTGTTCATTTTTCTTTTACAATAGTTTGATTTTACAATTAAAACCCCCCCAAAAATGTTTAGCCAATGTTTTTTTAACAACTATGAGCAAGATAGCAAAAGATTGATGTGCAAATTAAAAATGGCCAGCTTCCAAGATACGTATTAGATGAGAACAAATAATTTGTCTCCCCCCCTAAGATTACCTATTAGCCAATCACGTACGGGGGGATTTACAGAGTCACTGGGCTCTTTTATGGTGTAAAAGACGCGCTAACCGATGTTATTTCAGTTAGCGCAACTTTAACTCTTTCACTGTGTCGGCTGCCCGCACAGCCCACGCGACCTATTCCAAATGCGTTTTTGCAAGTTTAAGCGTGACTATGTAATGCCAGGCGTTAAAGCAGAGGCCAAACTAAGCAAAATCAGTTTGTGCGTGTCAGTGTCCTCTTCCGCTGCAATCCCTGTCATTTTCGCACCAAATATAGTGATCGTATGCGATCCAATCAACGGATCGAAGAGCAACCGGAATTTAGCCCCACGCGCAAACTTTTTATTGAACGCAGAGCAGATCTGGGTCAATTTCCCTGACTGTATCCTTGTCACTTCTAAAGCTAGCCATACATGGGTCAGTTTTTTTATTCAATTAAATCGCTTCAAAATTGTTTTCTTTTTTGCATTTACTTGACCACAAGTGACCAATATCTTGAGCAGAATCAATGAAACGTTGTTCGTTCAGGTGGGAAAATTTCAGTCATCATCAATCAATTTGGGTTTAATCTCATTATCAAGCATGTACAAGCATGTAATACACAAGAATCACAAGAGTAAGGCTGGGTACACACAGGGAAATTATTTGTCCTGACCAAGTGTTCACTAGTCTGCGCTCGGCTGGGACAAATGACTGTCAGTCATGGAAACAATCATGCGGTCCCACAGCAGTCCCACTGATCCAGACGAACGAGCAGCCAAGCTCAGTCACGGCCCCCCCGACGGTAGGATATTTTCGACTGATAGTGCCGTGTATTGTTCAGTCAGCCGAAAAGATATTACCGTGTGTACCCAGCCTAAAGAATCGAAAATCAATTCCGTGTGTGATTCTGTGTTAGATTAATTTTGAATTACTGGTCGATCGTTTCTAAAAAGTTAATTGAAATACAAAAAGATTGAACATGGATTGAATCATGTATGGCTAACTTTAGCTAAAAAAAAAATACTGTACCCTGTTGCCTATAATGCTAATGCTTCCAGCCTTAGAGAACTATTTGGAGTTACATAGTTACAGGTATGATTGCTGTAGATCCAAGGCATGTACAGGGAGATTCAATAAAAGTTCTTATCGTTTAAAATGGTGCTAATTTTGCCCCAACCAATCAGAACTTATGTAACATTTGAAAGCTAACATCTGATTGGTTGGGGCAAAATTAGCACCATTTTAAACTATAAGAACTTTTATTGAATAACCCCCGTAGTGTCTTACATTTCCAACTACGATTTCCAACTAAGAGACAAGCAAGTCAAGTTAGTCAACACACATCCAGAACCTAAGATAATATTGTCTGTATTAAAAAGCAATTATTCTGTCCCCCACCAAATAAACCCAATAAAGGTGCCCAGGGAGAGGAGACCCCCTAATGTTAGTAAAACATTAGTAAACATTAGTCTGAGGCAAGAGTGTGCTGCCTACATTGCCTTGTTTGCATTAAAGTGTGCTGTGCTTGCTAACTGATTTCAGAAAAAGAATGGGCATTACTGGATGACATCCTATGGAAATAAAATACTATAAAACTAACAAGTGACAGTCACTAAAGCCTCTGAAGGAAATGTTACAGTAAAATATCTGTTTTATTCAGCTAGATCAACTGAATAAAATGTAGGTCCAGTTGATCTAACTGAATACAACAGATATACCATGACCTGGATGAATGAGAATCTCCACAAGCATGTTGTTACAGTTAAATCACTGAATATTGCACATGTTTTGCAAATATTACATTTGGTTTCTGGAATACAGCCTATCACAGTTGGTTCTAATAGAGAGAACTGCTTACCTTACTTTGGCTCAGTGCATCATTTATTTATGTATCCAGTGTCACTTATCACTCAGTTTGAATTTATCCAACACTCCTCACAGACCACAAAACTGAAGTTGCAAAGAGAGGTGAGGTATAAATTAGCCCGTTGGGTGTGGTGCAGGAGGGGAGATTCAGTAAGGGCTGCTAAAGATTTCATAACCAGAAGGAATGCAAAGGCAAGTGAATAGACTCAGCAAATATAGACATTAACACATGTCATTTCCAGCCTTTACTTCTCATTAATACAACTTTTACAAAGATCTTTTAGATTAGACAGTAAACATAAGAAACACAAAAATAAAAAAACCCATATAAAACAGGCCTTATCTAGCTGGCAAGGATACTACTGTATATCTTTCATAGTAAAGCTAGATGTATTTTTTGAGGCCTGCGAGGCTCTACACAGTAGATTAAAGGACTCCCCTCCCCTCTGGTCCACAGCTAAATAGTACCCAAGGTGAGTACTTTTTTACTGGTAGGCCATTTACCTTAGGATTACAGTGGTACTAAAGTTACAACCATTGCTGATTCTAGGGTGATAACCTAGTGTTTTTGGTCCTCATCTTTGGTACGATGTTTGGTGGGCAGATGAGGAGGTGGTGGGGGCAAGAGGGAAGTTGAGCATAATTTTCCTTTAAAAATAAAATCCAAAGATAAATCTAACAGCTCCTCATTGTCTCAGTGACCTGAACTCTATTCAGTTCTTGTTTAAGTTTTGGGAAGGTGGAAATTAATATTCTGAAGTAGGTATATTTAATTTAAAATATTTCTGTTGATGTTAGAAGCCGATAGAGACTGTTATGTAGCCTGACAGAATGTTTAAAATTTAGTTGAAAAGAAATTTGAGAGAATGAATCAGCGATAGTCATGGAGAAGAAGTGGGCCTAGACCTCTAGGCTTTTGGTGATTTTTTTTCCTTTGGCAACACTACAAAAGACCTATTGATCTCATTAATATGCATCTGCATGCACCTAGGTAGAGCTGTTGGATGTGACTGATAATAACTACAGTGTTTTAGAACATATTGGTGAAGTAAAAATTACAAGGGGTAGATGTTTTTTTATGCCACACAGAAACACATTAATATTATATAACCTGTGACCAGTCCAGTTCTACGTGCCAAGATATGGAAAAAGGGTTTTTTGCTCCCACAATATTTATTTATTGATGTATTTTCAAATAATATATTTTTGTAAAATAAACATAACGATTATTCATAAATGTTTATTTTAAAAATACTGTGAACAAGTTCACATCTATAGTACATACATATATAGTCACTGGCTCAGTAATGTAGCTTTGAAAAGCAACTATGTGGCCCAATTTCAGGTTTAAATATGTAATGTTTATGATATAAAACAAACCTTGTTAGAATATGGGGAAGTGTCCATATCTAATCATGACAGAACATTATTGTCCAAAAGTAGATATTATGATTAATTTGGCTTGAATAGCCAAATTACTGTTCTTTCTATATCTTCTTCTTCTTCCGTTTTATTCTTCCATTTTTTTAAAACTGTATCTCCTCCCACAGTTTTTGAGCTAGAGACATAAAATTCGGTACAGACGTGCGGGGCATATAGGAGAAGTGTGGTGTTACATAGTTATTAGAATAGAATTTGCAGAAGCGTTACAGCGCTATCGTCCGGGTCATTTTTTCCCATAGACAATCCTCAAATGTGGATATTTCAAAACAGTTTGTTTCATGGTCATAAACACAAACGCTGATACCCCCAACCCCCCCCACACAGACACAAGTACACCCACCTACTGACCTACATTTCAATTCCCATTACCATACTTAAAGGGTAACTTTAGTCAAAAAAATAATTTTGATCAATCATCAATAAATGTTAGCTATATGGTCATACATGCAAAAATACATATCTCCAACCTCACACGAGTAAACACACCTACTGACCTACCTTTCCATTTCAATGGAAGCCATTCTTAAAGGGTAACTATAGTCAAAGAACTAATTTTGACTAATCATTAAAAAAGGTTTTTTTTTTAACCCCCAACCTGACACAGGTACACACACATACTAACCTACATAAATCCACAATAATAATAATAATAATAATAATAAATTAACAAACGTTAGCCATTAATATATGATTACTGCCATACATTTATGGCTGCTGTCAAACCAATAACACGCAGTATCAATAATTTGCAATACCACAAGTTTATAAATATGGCCCCAAGAGTCTTTAGCGCAATCTTAACAATTGTATCAGGAGGAATATATACCACAACAGCCAAAAGAGCAATTAAACCCATGCGGAATATAAAACCGAGTATTTCATGGAACAGAAAGAAGTTACTGTACAATAGGTGAATCGGCACATCAGTTCATATTTGTGAAAAGATATAGATGACCACCTGTTTTTTCTACAATAAGCAAGTGGCCTAATAGATCTAAAGAAAGCCCAGCCATCCAAAAGCAACAAAATGCTGCTTAGAATTTTCTCAGTAAGCCAGGATTTTATAAATATTAGGATATTGCAATATCTGTAAGAATAGTTGATGTTTAATATAACTTCATCCATATTATTGGAAAGTGACTGGACATTAGATTCTAGGAGGTCGGTATGGCTTGAATAAAGACATTTGTCCATCTAGTCCAACTTACTCAGCAATACCCACATTTCCTGCCTAACAGTTGATCCAGGAAAAAAAAAACAGTATGGAGGGGAAAAAAATTCCTTCCTGACTCCAAGTGGCAATCGGAAATATCCCTGGATCAACTCTATTTTATGTATCAATACCAGTAACCTGCAATATTCTTTATTTTTAGAAACTCACCCAGCTGTGATATCTGTATGCTTGCTATTTTATTATGAGAAAAGTTTTAGTGCTTAAAGGGGAGGTTCAGTGCAAATACATATGCTTTTAAGAAAAAAGAGCAGTAATTTTCAACCCCAATTTCAACATTTTGTCTGTGTAAAAAGAAATGCAACCGAAATACTGACTTCCTGTTTGCAGGATCCCTGATAGAGACTGTTATGGTTTTGCCCTTGATCGCCTGGGTTAATTCAGTTGCTCAGTAGAGATCTGAGCATCTTTGACCCATCCAACAGCCAATCAGTAGAAATTACTGTTAGGAATATTCAAAGGATGTGGTGCATCCTGGGAAGAAGGACCGTTAGAACCTGAAATGTCAGCTCACTAATGTCAACAGCAGGGAACGCAAAGGGTATGAAATCAACTGATTTTTCAAAACGGGAGAGAATATGTAGAATAGCTAGGTATGCATAATACAAACCAAGAATGTAAAATATTGATATTTTCCACTGAACATTCCCTTTAAAGGACAAAAAAAAATTCATAAAATTTGAATAGCCTTGAAATCTGCTGCTCTGGGACGTGGTCACTCTGAATATCATGGGCTTGCAAAGTAAATGCATCTAATTAGCAAGACGTAATATAAAATCCGACTGTTGGTTGTTATAAAAAGATGGCTGTAGCTGTTCTGTTATTCATAAATGAGGAATATTGAATGACTTTCAGGCAAGAAACAAAACCAAAATCCAAAGTTTTTTATGATCTAGATGATGTTGCATCATTGTTCTTCGAGCTTTAAAACCAGAAAAACGTACATCACCGGATTCAAGAGAGGATGGTGCAACCTCTGGCAAAATGAACCAAAAGCCAGAAGGAGACCCACACTTCAGCGATTCAGATTCTGTACCAGCAAGGCCAAAACTGAAAGATGTAGAGGATGATAGTAAGGAGTTCTTTGACACAATGACAATAGGTCAATGCTGTTCACCAGTATCCACTAAGCTGGAGCTTCTCTCTGTTGCTCCCAATATTTCTGGATTGCAGACATCCCACCCTGCCGTTTTAGGCTTCTGGGCAGGGTAGGAAAGAGGGGTGTGGTGAGGGGGGCGTGACATCATGTGGGGGCGGGGTGTGACATCATGTGGAGGTGTGGCTAGTGCCCTAGGGGTGGGGGAGGCAGGGTTAGGGCATTCTTGGGGCATTCTGGGGACGTGGCTGGAGAAAAGGGGCATGACTCTCAGTCACGGGAGTCTGGGGTGGTCTCGCGGAAGTGAAGGAGACCACCCCAGAATGAGGGAGACTCCCGGTCAATTTGGAAGAGGTGGGATACCTGGGATTGATTTCAGAACTGCAACTCATTGATTGCGATGCAACCTCTTTTAGCAAGTCTCCCCAAGAAGAAACCCATATCAAAGTCGTAAAACGGCAGATGAATTTAAAGACTCTTTTGCTGACAAGCCAACTACTGTAGACTTAATACCAGAGGATAGAAAGGAATTGCCTAAGGTAAAAGATCCCAAAAGTCCCCAAAAAAGTTCTTTAAACAAAGCTGATGTAAAAGTCTTGTAGAATCTCCCACTTAAAGAGAGAATTCTTTTAGTGGACACTATCTAAATCACACACCTACGGACCTACCGTTCAATTTCCATGGCAGCCATATTTAAAGGATAACAATAGTCAAAAAAATGTTGACCAATAATCAAAAAAGTTTTTTTTAACCCCCAATCTGACACAGGTACAGAGTCGCACTCCAAAGTGAATGGTGAATTTATTTGAAACGACTCATCAACACATTCAACATTTTGAGCGGTTTCAAATAAATTCACTATTCACTTTAGAGTGTGACTCTACATTGTATATTTGCTGATCACATATGTTCCTTGGAACATATGTACGGAAAGGGAAGTAGGGAAACTAGACGTCTGCACCTGTGGGGGCAGTGTGCATATGGACTCTGTTTGTTACTAGGATACACACACCTACTGACCTACCCTTTCATTTCCATGGCAGCCATACTTAACAAAAGCTAATTTTGTTCAATAATCAAAAAAGATTGTTTTTTTTAACTTCCAACCTGACACAGGTACACACACCAACTTAGCTACCCATTCATTCATGTGACAGGCATATTTAAAGGGTTAGTAAAAAAACAACAATGTCCTCATCATTGCCATTATTGAGTTTTAAAATCTGCAGCACAAACATTCCCTTCCATAAAGTGGCCTTTCAAGACAAATTCAAAGTCTATACTTAAACTTTCCCCTTCTAGTTTCTTATATTATTAATATTTAATATTTTTTTTATAATATTATGTTTTATTAACATCGTAGATCTGGATGATCTCAAAAGTAAACCAATTCTAAAAGAGATAAATGGATAAATGATAAAAGTAAACCCAGGCGTATTCCAGGTTTTAAAGGACAATTCCAGCCTCATAAGAACATCTTTTAGAAAGAATGGCCTCTTTAAATTATGTTGATATATCATACTTTGTCCTATGAATTCATTACTGTATGCCTGCTATGGTTCTGGATGCTTCATTGAAACTGAGCAATTTAGAAACCAGTACTGAACAGGTACTGAGCCTGGGCATGCTCAGAAGAGGAAGATAGGGGATTAACATTCAGTCATTGGCTGTGATGTCAACTGTCAAATCCATAACTGACAGTTACTAACTGGAAGAACCATGGAAGCAGAAACAGGGGAAAAAGGACATTGTGCAGGATTTCAGGTTAGACTTATATATTTCAGAATTCAAACTATTACAGTTTAGGATTTTAGGGGGTGATTTACCTATATGTAAGTTTTCATTTTAGGGCTGGACTTGCCCTTTAAAGCCTGAAAAAGATATTAGTATGTCCCATTTATGAGATAGCTGCAGTTATTTAGAGTTCAATAACTAATCTCTAGTGATGTGATGGCAGGAAGTTTTACAACCAGACTGGCATTACATGAAGCTCAGACTTCACAACAGAAAAAGGCAAACATTAGCATTTCCAGTAATCTATATTACCAATAAAATAGCATTTTATGTGCTAATATTGCTATCAAGTAGCTCCAACACCCCTTGTTTATGGTGTATTTGCCAGGGGCAATCGCAGCCGACTGTTTATCCACTCTAGTCCCTGACATGTTGAGCATTAAAAAAAAGGCCTGGTGTGCAGTCATACACAGATGCATCCATATCACAGGTTAACAGGTTAACACATGTTTTTTTAATGCATGGAGAAAAATGGTAGGTACATACATAAAAACTATACCTATTTTTAAATTTCTCATTGTAATGTCAAAAGAAAATATTCAAGGCTCTATTAAAACCACTGTTTGTTGTTTAATCACTAAGATACAGTAGACGTTCTTTAAAATTGTGTAATACAATGCATAGCTGTCAATATCACACCTACCCACATAAGCCCTGACTGCCCCAGCCATGATCTCAAACCACCTAAGACCCACATATTCAAGGACAAAGCTCACCAGTTCTGGTCTGTGAGACACACCCTTTAAAATTTGGTAAAATCTCGACAATTGAAAGGTATGCAATGGTATGTAGTTTTACAAGATTTTCCAGCAATTTAACATATAGTTCTGCTCTTATTTTGTCCCGGGATCCTGAAGCCCAATGGACCGGCTCCTCGGTGCAGAGGAATTGGGGCTTGACGGGGACAGGAGTAGGGAGCTGCCTACCTGTTTAATGTGGGCTGGTGGCACAGGGAGGTTTTTTAGTTGTTTTTTTTTATTATACACATTTGAAATGCAGTTGTAAAATTGTTATATGTATGAACTGATATAAATATATATTTAAATATGTTGAGCTGTTTTAATGTCACACTGGTTTCTAAGAATATTAAGTAAAGATGCTGCTTTCTTATCCAACTCCTTGGTGTGTGTCTCTTGTGTGTGGGTTGAATAAAGGAAGGGTATCCTATGTTGGGTTCTCAGGGAAGGTTTGAAACAGCAGGAACCTAGTATGGACTGTGCCCCGTCATGCAGGAGAACAGGCAGATATTGCTAAATAGATGTTGCTGTTCTTGGTGCTGTACAATGTACTGTCCACTTAAAATGAGACTGTGCACATCTTTGTAGCTAATGCTGTAAACATTTAAATAACTGATGCTGTACACATTGTTGTAACTGATGCTCTAAACATTGCTACAGTATAACCGATGCTGGACACATTTTTGTGATTGGTACTGTACACACTGCTGTAACTGTTAGGGCTCGTTCACACTAAGAATGGACAAAAACGCAACATAAAAACGCATTGTGTTAAGTGACGTTTCAAAATGTTTTTGTATCCGTTTGTGTCCGTTGTGTTTACATACGTTTTTGACCGCATTTTTCGAATTTTTAAGGGGACAGGACAAAGAACACAAAATCATGATGTCACTTCCTGGGAGTGTGGGAATTTCAGGAGCTTTTCAGGAGCTTTTGGAGAGAGAGGAAGCAGCGTTGTGGAGAGAGATCTTGCGTTTTTCTTTTTGATTTTGTGGCTATTCTTTCAGCAATGTATGCAGAGTGTTTCCTTGCTCTCATACTGATAGTAGCAATGATGCGCCGCTGGCGTAACAACCTGAAGTACTGGGTGCATCCCCTGCTGGAGGACCGCCTGGAGAAAGGGCAGTTTTCGGTGCTGTATGAGGATCTTAGGCACCATCCAGAGAAGTTCTTTAACTACACCCGGATGTCTATTGAAAGGTAAGACTAGTTTACATGTTTCCTGTATGTTATGTACACACTGTACTGGTGCTGCTTTCAGTGTTCAAATGGTGTCCCTCCACATGTTTGGAAACTACAACAACTCTCTCACTGCAAAAGCAGAAAGCAAGCAACAAGATGCTGCTGGTTGTTATTTTCATACATAGAGAAGGACACAGGTTGGAGTTCCCTGTCCAGTGGTAATTGATTAATGTTCTATAGCAACATGTCCTTTAGAATAAATACACCATATTACCAAATAAAACCTTTTATTTAGTAAGCGTGCATGGCTTCATCAGGGACATAGGTGTGGCCTGTAGAGGTGGGTATGGTGGACTGACTAACACTTACTGGTGAACTGGAGAGCTGACTTAACACTGACTTGTGGACTGGTGCTGAAATGCGGTATTGCAGGAAGGAGGATTTTCTTTTTAACTGCGGCCTTTTCAGTGTTCTGCAGGGGCGCGCCCTGAGAAAATGTTTCACTTTGCTTTATGGTAGGGGCACCCCTGGGCAACATTAACAATTTTTGTTTTCTGCAGCTTTGACCAACTACTGCAGGTGTTGGAGACTGGCCTGACCTACGAGGACACTCGCTTCAGAAAGAGTGTACCACCAGCTGAACGTCTTCTAATCACATTGCGGTAAGTTAAATTTAAAATCTAAACTTTATTTACAAACAGATACACAAAAAAAAGGGATGATGATGATCATAATCAGACTTTTACATGGCATCTGTAAACAGATAGTCTGTCATGGTTGGTTTTGTTGAACGTATGGAACTCTGACTGTCTGAGCTTATTTGACTGGTTGGGCGTGATGGTGGGTTAAGTGTAGCATAAGTGGGTTCTCTGTATGGTACTGGAGAATTTTGATGGTATGAAGAATATTGCCTGACAGGGGGTATGGATTGAGTATGGGGCATAGGGGGATAAGGCCCAGATGGAGTATGGTGCATGAAATATTGTGGATTTCTGGATTGGTTGTCAATTGGTAGTTGTTGTGGTTTTTGTGGAGTGTGTTGTGGAGTATGTTGTGGGGTGTATTGTGGAGTGTGTTGTGGAGTGTGTGTTATTTGTGTGCCTGATGAGGGTAGAAATGACTGTATAGTGTTCAAAAGGGCAACATGTAAGATTATGTGTTTTGCATTAAAGGTGCAAGGCTACAAGCCATAACATATGCTGGACTTTTGTCTTTTTTCTTTGCTTCCATCAACTCCATCAACATTACTGACTTAAGTGAAGTGGCTAGATCAATATCATCCCCTTTTTTGGGGGGGGGGTTTATACACTTTTTTGGTGTTGCGTGGGAACTGTGTATGCCTGGAAATTGGAGGTGAATGTTCATATGATGATAAATGTGCAGTTGCTTGTGTTTGTGGTGGGGACCTTTCTGTTGACGAGTATGCATGCCTGGAATGATCAGCGGAATGTATTAATGTCTCATCCTCTGGAGTGCTACTAAACAGGTCAACACTCTCGGCATTTGACTCAAGTGGGGATGGTCTCCTTTCGTCCTCCGAACAAAGAAGGGCCTTCATATCCTTACATGTTTGTTGGCGATGAGGCGTCTGCTTTATCTGAACATGTCATGAGACCATTCTCACAGAGGGCGCTGTCTCATGTAAAGAGGATCTTTAATTACCATTTAAGCAGGGCTAGGAGAGTGGTGGAATGCACCTTTGGCATTCTGGCCAATAAGTGCAATCCAAATGAAGCTGGAGCATGCTGTAATGGTGATTAAAGCTACATGTCTCCTGCATAACTATGTCCGTGAGAAGGAAAGGGCAACATGTGTGGAGAACATAGAGTGTAATATCCCCAGGAGCATGCGTGGTCCTGTGCCAAGGGGCACATTAGGTGCAATAAGTCTGAGAGACAAGCTCTGTCAGTATTTTGTAAACCCTGCTGGGGCAGTTTCTTGGCAGGAAAATTGTATATAATATGTATAATATGTATATAAAGTTTATATATTAAGGAAAATACTGTTTATTATTACGGTTTATTGTTGTTGGCAAATATATTTTTTTTTACCCATAACTATTGTTGTGTTTTGTTTCTGTACAACACATTATACATAGCCCTGTCCCAATATGATTTGCAATTAAATGCATTTTATAAAATATTCAGGATGGAGACCTCAGCACATGGAGACTACAAGATGGAGACCTCAGCACATGGAGACTACTGCACATTGCCTGTACTCCTCCGCTATTCCTGTCACAGCTTGGTATCCCCCCCCAAAAAAATACATAACATTTCACTCACTACATTTCACTCTCTTTGATTTACCCAAAATAAAAAGTATTTATTATTACTAAAATAATGGCACATACCTTTGGCTCTGAGTTGCCTCTCAGATAAATCTGCCCATTTCGTGCCACAAAGCTCTTTTGCAATTTCCAGCCAAATGAAGTTATTTGCTTTCACATCTTTTTACAGTTTGTGGCATTTATCATAAAGTTGTTGTACTGCATTTATTAATTCATCAGTTGACAAAAAAGTTTCTGCCATTGTGAGAGACTGGCTTGCTGGAAATTGCAAAAGGGCTGGCAGACTGGCTTGCTGATGGCTGGTAACTGACAGGCAAAATGGCTGGCTTGCTGATGGCTGGTAGCTGACAGGCAAAATGGCGCCTCTCCCGCATGTTTCTTATAGCCTGCTGATCGGAAATGACAACACAGGAACTCCCTGGCATCCTTTTCGTAAAACAGACACAAACGCAAACAATTGCATTGTTATCCGTTGTTATCTGTTGAACAGCATTTTCATGCATTTAAAATGTGTGCTGCAGTGCGTTTTTAAAATGCACTGGAGCGAAACGGAATATAACGCAGCAAGTGTGAACGATATTATGAAATCCTATGGAGTTTTACTGTCTGTCCATTTTTTTAACCACACCTGCGTTTCAAAAATGGATACTAAAACAGATGTAGTGTGAATGAGCCCTTACTGTACACTTGGTTGAAATTGGCGCCCTACACATTCTTATAGCTGGTAATGTAGTTGCTGCTGAGTACAAATAGAAGATGTGGTAAAACCAAATCAGCACAGGCTGTGCTGTGAATATAGTTGTGTTTATTCAAACAAATGCACAAAAATACACTGTGTTCACTATATTCACAGCACAGCCTGTGCTTAATTGGTTTTACCACATCTACTATTTGTACTCATCTTTGCATGAGATAAACCTTTACTACATGTAGTTGCTGCTGTAAATGGAGCTGTACACACTTTGATGTTGAATAAGCGAAATGCAGTTATAGATACAGATATTGTTCAACTACTGTACAAAGTTCAAAACTTGTATGTATGTATGTTTGCATGTGTGTATATTTGTATGTTTGTATGTGCTCACCTCACAGTCACAATCCCGAATGCACCCACATAACGGCAACTCCCATGAAGTCCAATTTGAACAACAAAACATGACTTGCAGAGTGTGACACCATGCTTCAGCAATTCAGATAAAGGGCCCGACTACAGTAACAGAGGTAACAAGACACTACCTTTAAGTCTGTAAGATATTCCAACTTGATCTTAAAAGGTTTTAAATTTGAACCCTGGAAAGACTATTTTGCTACTGGTAATTGCTATTATTGTCATGCTAAGAAATTTAAAATGACCCAATACATCATGGCCACGCTTCCAAACGGCACGGCCACATCAGAATACATCTCGGGCATGTCCCCAAATGTCACAGACATGCCCACACACCCCACACTTTGCAGGCATGCCCCTAAACATTATGATCATGCCCATATTCCAACAGTCAAGGCCAAGCCCCCAAGCATTGCATCCATGCCCCCAAATGTTGTGACCACGCCCCCAGATATTATCATTACGGCCACCCCCCCCTCCAAAACAACAGGGTCATGTCCCAAAACATCATATCCATGCCTTTCAAACATCACTGTTATGCCCCAACCAATCCTACATCCCCACACACCCAAACTGTGTGGCAACACCCCCAAATGGCATGGCCATGCCCATGCTTCCAAACATCGTGGCCATACCCCCAAACATCATGACCATGTTCATAAATGTCACTTCTGCAGCACACAACTTTATGGACATGTCCCCAGACCATCCGCATCCCAGAATGCCATGCCCCCGTCCACCACAACATCAAAAACATGCCCCCATCCACTTACTCAAACCAGGATGGTTTGGGGGTATGGACTACACAGGCATTACCTGCATTAGCTGGACTTAAGCACCAGACACTGCCCGCATGTCACAAACTTCACAGAGAGTTATAACTAAAAGAACAAAGACTTCATGGCACACTCAATTCGGACCAGAAAGTAACTTTATTCATTGGGACTCAATACTCAATTTAAAGTGGTCTTTGTGCAAGGATAAAGTGTTAAGCTTCATATACATGTGCGATCGCTGATAACATTATATATAAAGTTTTGCTATAAATATATGTGCTATACGTCCCTGAAACAATGTCACCTCCTCAACTCAAACTATTAAATACATGACGTACTTTACCAACTGTGCACTTCTTTACCCCCGTCTCTTCCATCTAAGCCAAACACACACCTGCACGTAAAAAATACTATACCCACATGTGTACATGGGCATGCTGGGTAAAACTGCTAGTTTATGATATACATAAGATATAATTTAAGGTAGAAAAGGATTTGACTGAAGTTTCCTGTGGCTATTCTGCAGTTTTCCTAATGTTTTTTAAAAAAAAAAAACATGCCTCTAAAGTTATTCTAATTCTAACCATTTTTATTTTGTGCAGCCTACGAGAACATTATCTTACTAAAACTATTCTATAAAGGTCACTGTACAGAATATATATTAGCATGTGTATCCTTTCTCTGCTTTTTTGCATAGTTCGAAACAGCTGTTGCTTAAGACATTAATGAGAAATTGGACCAATACATCATTTGTACACCTTCATGTTTCTCTAAACCGGATTTACTGGAAGATAACTATTGCACTATTTAACATACCAGATAGGTAACAGTTTCTATAATTTTGTAAACATTTGTGCATTTTTGAGATATGAAATGACTGTACATAGATAAGATATATATAATTTTGGAATGTATTTATTGCTTACTTTTGAACTCTGTGCTGGAGAAGTATGCCTTACTGCAGATATCCTTAATACTGTATATAACTCTAAAAAGAAATTCAATAAATCATGCTAGTTATTAAGGACAATTACATTGGGAAAGTTCATTTTTTAAAAATGAAATGTACCTGTGGCAGGGAGTTAGGATTATTATTCCTACCTAAATATATTTTCATTGAGGAACCAAGTTAGTATCCTGGGCTTTCCTATATTAAAGATGGTGTTAAAGCCAGGATGAAGCCTGACAGAGGCTGGGTTTTTTTGGGGATGGGGGTGGGGTGCTGGTGCTCCTTATAGAAACAATATTTGGAGGTATATTGTTTCTCTGCCTCAGGTACTTTCATTTATTTTCTGCACAAGAGAAGTTATTATAAAAATAACTAAGCTAAAGTGTAAATGAGCCTAAAGGATACTGTTATACGTTTAATGGATTAAAAACAAAGAGCTGTTCTCCTTTACAAAGATTAATATTTAATTTGTTGATTGCACAAATCATCTTCATCAATTCATCAATTCATCTAATTGAATACAACAGATATTGCACACATTTATATAATTTCAACATTTCTGCTGATTCCACATTGGACAAATGCAGTATCAGTAAGTTAGGCATTTATGTTAAAGCTGTAGTTTGGCTCCTCCCCCTGTCAGAGTCAGAGACTTTGCTCTTATTCTCTGACATTGGCAAACATATGTTTCACATAGTGAAAGGGAATGCTGACTGGGGGAGTTCCCAGAGATCTGTCATTTACTACATATGTATAGTGCCCCTTTTACATTTACAGAGATACCCCTAATATAGGCATGACTAAGGATGTTCCAAGTTTTATTAACATGTGGTATTTAATAAACCCAAGTCTTATGTAAAGCTAATCTATTACCACCCTTCTTTAGAATGCAAAAGACAGTGGAACTATAACTACCAGATTTACAGCATTTAAAATGTTTAAATGTGTAGATTCCAATCATAATAGTTTTAGGAAAGCTGGAACAAAGAAGGATTTCTTAAAAGATATACTATGTGACAATGTGCAGGGAAAATGCAGAAGTTGAGCAATGGTTTATAACAAACTATTGGAAAGTTAAAGGAATGTCACTGTTATTCATTATGTTGTACTAGCAGCAGTTATTAGATTTGAACAGCAGCAAACTAGAGTACTTTCACCCTGACCACCCTTTGCTGAGAGCAGGATGTAAGATATCAGAGCCAGTCAAGCTGTGTGACGTGTGTTTAAACATGACTTAAGATTTGAAAATGTTTAAGAATTTGTTATTACCTAATAAGATTTCAAGATAGGAAGACAGAGTATGCTAACATTTCTAATTATGGGTCTGTATGTTTCTTGTTCTTAACTCTTTGTCTAACTTCCAAAGCAAACATAATAGAATAACATCAAAAAACCAATGCAATTAAGAGAAAATTAAAGCAAAAATACATAGTTTCTATACTATACTAACTCAAAGGGGAATTGTGGCTTTCAAACAAGTTAGGGTTAACTTAAAAGCTGTACCTTCAATATAAACCCTAAATCACATTTCTAGGTAACAATAATTATTAAAGTTATTGCTGGAGAGGTCCAGCAATATAACTTATTTAAAGGACAATTATACTTACCTTCTCCCTGCTCTTCTTCTTATATCTATGCTTTCTACCAAGGGTGAGGACCTAAGTCGCTAAGTCCTCACCCCTGTGCTGTTCGCACTTACTCTGCTATACTAACACAGCGCTGCTCCGCTAAGCTCCGTCCCACCTCTCCGTCGGTGACAAGGCCAATAAAGATATGCTCTGCACATGACTTTAATTAAGAATTATAAAATCCATTTTAGCTTCCGCTCTCTTTCAAATTCAAATAGTACATTAGACTGTGTAACTTAAAGGAGAACTAAACTTTTTTTAATCCTAATGTGAAACCTTTTATCCCCAGGGCACCTATACATTGTAAGATTTTAGTAAGTTGCATTGTTACATGTAAGTTATAGATCCTGTAACTAAGAAGGCTTCCATATTGTTTCCAGTACAACACACATTCTGCATAGTCATAAAAGAGCCACGCCACTGACCCCAGTATTCACTGTCTCTATGCACAGTATTTTTTTATACAGATGTCTCCCCACTAATATGGAAGTTCCTGATAAGACTTTGAAATCTGTCCAGTCAGTGTGAATTACATACAGCCCTCATGGGGAAGTACAAAATAGTTATCTCATTTTACTGACTGGTAAAGAATGTTTTAGAAACACACAAATTCAAATCCACAGGCTTACTTCCCCCCCCCCCATTATGTTCCTATCAAAATATAAAGTTCCTATATGTACTAGTGTTTCATATATTATCTCTGTTTGGGCTAGAAGATTTGGGGGTAAAAGATTTGATTTTAGCAAGAAAAAGTACATGAAATTGCAGGTTCAACTCTCTTCTTATATCTATGCTTTCTACCAGGGTGAGGACCTGATTCGCTAAGTCCTACCCCGTGCTGTTCGCACTTCTCTGCTATACTAACACTCTGCTCCGCTAAGCTCTGTCCCACCTCTCCGTCGGTGACAAGGCCAATAAGAAGATATGCTCTGCACATGACTTTAATTAAGAATTTAAAATCCTTTTTAGCTTCCGCTCCTCTCTTTCAAATTCAAATAGTACATTAGACTGTGTACTAAAGGAGAACTAAACTTTTTTTAATCCTAATGTAAAACCTTTTATCCCCAGGGCACCTATACATTGTAAGATTTTAGTAAGTTGCATTGTTACATGTAAGTTATAGATCCTGTAACTAAGAAGGCTTCCATATTGTTGCCAGTACACCAACATTCTGCATAGTCTAAAAAGCCACGCCACTGACCCCAGTATTCACTGTCTCTATGCACAGTATTTTTTTTATACAGATTCTCCCCACTAATATGGAAGTTCCTGATAAGACTTTGAAATCTGTCCAGTCAGTGTGAATTACATACAGCCCTCATGGGGAAGTACAAAATATTATCTCATTTTACTGACTGGTAAAGAATGTTTTAGAAACACACAAATTCAAATCCACGGCTTACTCCTCCCCCCCCCCCCATTATGTTCCTATCAAAATATATTTCCTATATGTACTAGTGTTTCATATATTATCTCTGTTTGGGCTAGAATTTGGGGGTAAAGATTGATTTTAGCAGAAAAGTACATGAAATTGCAGTTTCAACTCTTCTTCTTATATCTATGCTTTCTACCAAGGTGAGGACCTGAGTCGCTAGTCCTGACCCCTGGGCTGTTCGCACTACTCTGCTATACTAACAGCTCTGCTCCGCTAAGCTCCTGTCCCCACCTCTCCGTCGGTGACAAGGCCAATAGAAGTATGCCTGCACATGACTTTAATTAAGAATTATAAAATCCATTTTAGCTTCCGCTCTCTTTCAAATTCAAATAGTACATTGAGCTGTGTAACTTAAAGGAGAACTAACTTTTTTTATCCTAATGTGAAACCTTTTATCCCCAGGCACCTATACATTGTAAGATTTTAGTAAGTTGCATTGTTACATGTAAGTTATAGATCCTGTAACTAGAAGGCTTCCATATTGTTCCAGTACAACACACATTCTGCATAGTCATAAAAGAGCAACGCCACTGACCCCAGTATTCACTGTTTCTATGCACAGTTATTTTTTATACGATGTCTCCCCACTAATATGAAGTTCCTGATAAGACTTTGAAATCTGTCCATCAGTACATTTGTGAATTACACAAAAATTCCAAATCCACAGGCTTACTTCCCCCCCCCCTTATGTTCCTATCAAAATATAAAGTTCCTATATGTACTAGTGTTTCATATATTATCTCTTGTTGGGCTAGAAGATTTGGGGGTAAAAGATTTGATTTTAGCAAGAAAAAGTACATGAAATTGCAGGTTCAACTCTTCTTCTTATATCTATGCTTTCTACCAAGGGTGAGGACCTGAGTCGCTAAGTCCTGACCCCTGGGCTGTTCGCACTTACTCTGCTATACTAACAGCTCTGCTCCGCTAAGCTCTGTCCCACCTCTCCGTCGGTGACAGGCCAATAAGAAGATATGCTCTGCACATGACTTTAATTAAGAATTATAAACCATTTTAGCTTCCGCTCTCTTTCAAATTCAAATAGTACATTAGACTGTGTAACTTAAAGGAGAACTAAACTTTTTTTAATCCTAATGTGAAACCTTTTATCCCCAGGGCACCTATACATTGTAAGATTTTAGTAAGTTGCATTGTTACATGTAAGTTATAGATCCTGTAACTAAGAAGGCTTCCATATTGTTGCCAGTACAACACACATTCTGCATAGTCATAAAAGAGCCACGCCACTGACCCCAGTATTCACTGTCTCTATGCACAGTATTTTTTTATACAGATGTCTCCCCACTAATATGGAAGTTCCTGATAAGACTTTGAAATCTGTCCAGTCAGTGTGAATACTACAGCCTCATGGGGAAGTACAAAATAGTTATCTCATTATACTGACTGTAAAGAATGTTTTAGAAACACACAAATTCAAATCACAGGCTTACTCCCCCCCCCCCATTATGTTCCTATCAAAATATAAAGTTCCTATATGTACTAGTGTTTCATATATTATCTCTGTTTGGGCTAGAAGATTTGGGGGTAAAAGATTTGATTTTAGCAAGAAAAAGTACATGAAATTGCAGGTTCAACTCTTCTTCTTATATCTATGCTTTCTACCAAGGGTGAGGACCTGAGTCGCTAAGTCCTGACCCCTGGGCTGTTCGCACTTACTCTGCTATACTAACAGCTCTGCTCCGCTAAGCTCTGTCCCACCTCTCCGTCGGTGACAAGGCCAATAAGAAGATATGCTCTGCACATGACTTTAATTAAGAATTATAAAATCCATTTTAGCTTCCGCTCTCTTTCAAATTCAAATAGTACATAGACTGTGTAACTTAAAGGAGAACTAAACTTTTTTTAACCCTAATGTGAAACCTTTTATCCCCAGGGCACCTATACATGTAAGATTTAGTAAGTTGCATTGTTACATGTAAGTTATAGATCCTGTAACTAAGAAGGCTTCCATATTGTTTCCAGTACAACACACATTCTGCATAGTCATAAAAGAGCCACGCCACTGACCCCAGTATTCACTGTCTCTATGCACAGTATTTTTTTATACAGATGTCTCCCCACTAATATGGAAGTTCCTGATAAGACTTTGAAATCTGTGCTAGTCAGTGTGAATTACACAAAAATTCAAATCCACCAGGCTTACTTCCCCCCCCCCATTATGTTCCTATCAAAATATAAAGTTCCTATATGTACTAGTGTTTCATATATTATCTCTGTTTGGGCTAGAAGATTTGGGGGTAAAAGATTTGATTTGCAGGTTCAACTCCCCAGACATCCATGCTAGCTAACTACACTGCAAAGATTACTTTTCTTTTTTGTATTAAAGGATTGTATCATTGTTAGGACAGAAGCATTGAATGTGTTTGGGGAAAAAAACTGAAATCCCTGTTCTGTGTCAGGGAGAAGAAGGATCCCTGTGCTGTTATATGATTGGCTGTCATCTTCTAGGAAGCAATGCTGCAACTTCCTTGTTTTGATCTGTTGAGCACTACAGAGCATGTGAAGTGTGCTGAGTACACTTAGCTGGGTTTTACCTAGCTAAAATGAATTATGTGAGCTGACCACTAGTACTCACAGGTTAATTTATATAAATCACCCAGCAGCCGCAGCAAAGGGAGTGGTGAGACGCAGTTTATTGTATGTTTGTGAATGTGCTCTGTGTATTGGGACAATGTTGCCTGAAGACTTTAGTTCTACTTTAACATTTAAGTTAACATATAAGTTTATCAAGTTTAGGATTACAAAAAAGACAAACATGAGAACACAATGTAGCTTACTAAAGCTGGGTACACACATGAAAGATTTTTTAAAAGATGACAGAATCTGCATGTGAAGTATAGGAAGAATGCTCGGGACTGCAAATTTCCATGAGGCCAGCGATGAAAGTTCATCGACCTCAGGAGCACTCAGAAATGCACTAAACACAACGATCTCCACTGTAAAAGGGGAACGGTTGTAAAAAAAAACACTTGAAAATGAAAGTACTTTGTGATAAAGACTCAACAATTCCTCTTTGTGAGGATTCAGAAGTTTAAGAAAAAGAAGCTCCTTCCTTCCCTGGTCCACTCTGCCCCCCGTGGTCCACTGCCCCGTATATTCTGCCCCATCCCTGCATTGTCGGCATGCGCTGCCACTTCTTTCCCATCATCAAGAAATGATTGTGCATACCTGCACCACTGAGAGATGGGGGGTTCAGATACAGAAGTGATGGCAGTGGAAGGGGTTGCCATTTCTTTTTAGGAGTTCCATATCTTCCTAAGTTGTCCATACACTACACATTTACATCCCTACATTACCACAACATTAGAACAGCTGTCAGGCCCAATCATTTTGTGTTCGACAATACACCAATTGCTGTAAAGGAAAAGTTATTTCACAGATTATACTAAACTAGCAAAATACCCGCACTTCGCAGCGGAGATGTATTGAAATAACCTTTTTAGTAAGAAAGCAATAATGTATCAAGATTGCTGTAATTATAATAACAACCACAGAAAAATCTGTTATGTTTCGCTGTTAATTGTACCGGATGCTCTTGGGTGTTCAGATGAGCGTTCTCTTCTGGCAATGTTGATGCTGGGACAGCATGTAATCGGGGATGTGACAGTGGAGACTATGCTAATTGCAACAACGGAGTTGGTTGGTGGCTTTCTGCAATGTTGGTTCTCAGCCAGTCCCCGCACACACCCTGAAATTTTGGTAAAAATCGGTCCAGCAGTTAGTGTGCAGGAGTTCAAAATTCTATTCCCCCCCATTCACCCCCACCCTAAAAAAAAAATTTCGTTAACCTTTTACTGGTAAAGGAGTATATGCATACAAAATTTGGTTGAAATCGGACCAACCATATAGATTTGTATAGCTTGTAAGCTAGGTAACCATAAGTCTGTGCAATGTGAGATACTCACCGTTACAGGTGAGTATCTCTTAACTTTTGTAAGTAAGGTGCAATGAATGAGCTGCCGTCCGCCCCCAATACCCCCCACTATTCCTCTCTGTCCACCATCCAAACCCTTCCCCTTACACCTCAGCCAGTCCCCGCACACACCCTGAAATTTTGGTAAAAATCAATCCAGCCGTTAGTGTGCAGGAGTTCAAAATTCTATTCCCCCCCCCCCTCTTGGGTGTTCGGATGAGCGTTCTCCTCTGGCAATGTTGATGCTAGGACAGCATGTAATCGGGGATGTGACAGTGGAGAAAATAACCTCCACTACTCCTCCCCGTCCGCCCCCAATACCCCCCATTATTCCTCTCTGTCCACCCTCCAAACCCTTCCCCTTACACCTCAGCCAGTCCCTGCACACACCCTGAAATTTTGGTAAAAATCCGTCCAGCCGTTAGTGTGCAGGAGTTCAAAATTCTATTCCCCCCCCCTCCATTCACCCCCACCCTAAAAAAAATATTTCTTTAACCTTTTACTGGTAAAGGAGTATATGCATACCAAATTTGGTTGAAATCAGACCAACCATATAGATTTGTATAGCTTGTAAGCTAGGTAACCATAAGTCTGTGCAATGTGAGATACTCACCGTTACAGGTGGAATTTCAAAACGAAACCTGCTTAACTTTTGTAAGGTGCAATGAATGAGCTGCCGTCTGCCCCCAATACCCCCCACTATTCCTCTCTGTCCACCCTCCAAACCCTTCCCCTTACACCTCAGCCAGTCCCCGCACACACCCTGAAATTTTGGTAAAAATCAGTCCAGCCGTTAGTGTGAAGGAGTTCAAAATTCTATTCCCCCCCCCCCTCTTGGGTGTTCGGATGAGCGTTCTCCTCTGGCAATGTTGATGCTAGGACAGCATGTAATCGGGGATGTGACAGTGGAGAAAATAACCTCCACTACTCCTCCCCGTCCGCCCCCAATACCCCCCATTATTCCTCTCTGTCCACCCTCCAAACCCTTCCCCTTACACCTCAGCCAGTCCCTGCACACACCCTGAAATTTTGGTAAAAATCCGTCCAGCCGTTAGTGTGCAGGAGTTCAAAATTCTATTCCCCCCCCCTCCATTCACCCCCACCCTAAAAAAAATATTTCTTTAACCTTTTACTGGTAAAGGAGTATATGCATACCAAATTTGGTTGAAATCAGACCAACCATATAGATTTGTATAGCTTGTAAGCTAGGTAACCATAAGTGTGCATGTGAGATACTCACTGTTACAGGTGGAATTTCAAAACGAAACCTGCTTAACTTTTGTAAGGTGCAATGAATGAGCTGCCGTCTGCCCCCAATACCCCCCACTATTCCTCTCGTCCACCCTCCAAACCCTTCCCCTTACACCTCAGCCAGTCCCGCACACACCCTGAAATTTTGGTTAAAAATCAGTCCAGCCGTTAGTGTGAAGGAGTTCAAAATTCTATTCCCCCCCCATTCACCCCCACTCTAAAAAAAATATTTCGTTAACCTTTTACTGGTAAAGGAGTATATGCATACAAAATCTGGTCTGTGCAATGTCAGATACTCACCGTTACAGGTGGAATTTCGAAACGAAACCTGCTTAACTTTAGTAAGTAAGGTGCAATGAATGAGCCTGCCAAATTTAAGCCGTCTGCCTCCACGGCAAGTTGGAGAATTAGTGAATTAGTGAACCCAGTGAATGCAAAAATAGGTATACACTTCCTAGTTCAAATGTAAATATGCACGGTCACGCCCTGATGAAGTCACGAATCATGAGATGAAACGTATGTTGGTGGGCCTTTCAGATAGACATGGTGGCACAAAACAAGGGACATGGCCAGAGATAATTACTCTTCACTAGGGTTTGGCATCATATGCTCTGTTGCCATTATTTATATCATGAAGGAGCACTGCGCATGTTCATACAAAGGAGAAATCCTTGTGTATATACACAAGTTAATGCCTGTCGGAATTGTTTGTTTTGGCAGTGAGAACGCAACATAATACTGTGTTTGGTATAAAACTATAAAGTGGTGTCCATTGTCACATGTGTCATCCATATGACACACGTGACAATGTCATGTTTGTAGTTTTTTGGTGTCTCTATGTGGGAATGGGGCAATACATCAGTTGGTTAATTTGAAATACAAAGGTCAGAGTGATGATACGGTGCTAGCAGGGGCTATAGGCGTGATCCCACTACCCAAATTATATGGTTGCTATATCAAAGGGTAAGAGATATGAACTGACCGTGTAAATTAACATTTGAACTAGGGAGTGCATACATAAATTTGTTTTTACAATGGAGCCTCTATTGAGCCCAAACCAGGATTTCTAACTAACCTAGTGATCAGTATAAGTCATCCAATAATGATATTGCTCTTTTAAATAAGGGCTAGAATTTTGTACCAAAATGCACCTAAGACCCTATAGAATGGGATATTAATTTTAACAAATTTGTTAAACATCCAAATGTATCTGTAATGTACTCCCTCCTGAAAATAAGTAAGAGTTTTGAAAAAATAAAACAGAAGACCAATAGTATTGGGTCTGTGCTTGAGTCATTCTACCAGCATGTAGACTTGTTTCTACAGCCGTTGGCTTGTCGATTAAAGGCCTGTGTAAAAGACACAATGAATGTGTTATGCAAATAAAGGATAGTTGAGTAAAATTACAAATATAACTCAAAATTATATTGGAAATGTCAATGTATCAATGGGTGCCCAATCCCTTCAATGGTTTCCCTTTTCAAACTTGTTTGTATATTCAATAGAACCACAATTTCTTTTTAATCTAACAATCAACTGTACCCCCCCAAACCCCAGGTTAATTTTACTGAACTGTTGCCATGATGCTCCCAGTCTGAGAAAAGAGCCTTACAAGTCTGCGATCCATCGCCACTGCTCCATTCTAATTCCTGGTAATGGCCGTTAGTCACTTTAAAGGGCAAGTCCAGCCCTAAAATGAAAACTTACATACAGCTAAATCACCCCCTAAAATCCTAAACTGTAATATAAATAGGTAACAAAAGTCCATATGCACACTAGCCCTAAATGGTTGCAAAGAGTCTGATTCCCCTACTAAGGGAATGAAGAACTAAACAGAAACAAAATAGACTTGCACTCCAATGTGAACGATTAATTGTGAGCCAAACATCAACAGGTATAACACAACATTTCAAGGGTAACACCCCCTTCATTAGGTGATGAAGGGGGTGTTACCCTTGAAACATTGTGTTACCTGTTGATGTTTAGCTCACAATAAATCGTTCACATTGGAGTGCAAGTCTATTTTGTTTCCCCTAAACTGAAATAGTCTGAAACCTGAAATCTATAAGTCTAACCTGAAATCCTGCACCATGTCCTGTTGCCCCTGTTTCTGCTTCCTGGTTCTTCCAGTTAGTAACTGTCAGTTATGGATTTGACAGTTGACATCACAGCCAATGACTGAATGTTAATCCCCTGCATGCCCAGGCTCAGTACAGGCTTTTAAATTGCTCAGTTTCAATGAAGCATCCAGAGCCATAGCAGGCATACAGTAATGAATTCAGAGGACAAAGTACGATATATCAACATATTTTAAAGAGGCCATTATTTCTAAAAGATGTTCTTATGAGGCTGGAATGGTCCTTTAATGACTAAGCAGTTTGTTGAAAGAGGATAAAAAGTACATGACATTTCCATAATCTGTGTTACTGTGTTACCCTTACAGCAAATGGTGTATGTTACATAGTGATCGGATGAACAGAGCAATCAGAGGAACAAGCGTTATGCTAAGTGACTGTTAGGACATTACTTGTATTTCATTGTTCGACATTCAATCTTCAAATGAATGGGCCAGGAAAGGGAACTTTGTTAAGTAAAACTGCCAGGAGGTATGTATGTCTTTAGACATTTGATAAATTCTACAATCAAGACTCAAATCTTTCTAATGCCTTATAGGTGTATAGCCAACATTAATCTCTTCAGGCAGAACACTCAACAAAAGTTGGTTGAGAATGTAATTTTTTTTAACCCCAGCTCCCCTTTAATGTGAATAATGTTATTGTTGTTGGTTATGTTTGGCAGAGATTTTCAATCAGAATTTGTCTATTCATATTTTTGGTAACATAATCTTTTTATTCATTGTGAAATATCAGGATGTTTACATATAGTCAGAGAAACAGTTGTTTTCCATTGTTTGAGTTTAGCCAAACCTGACAAAATGGCCCATTAGCTTCATAAAACAATTAAGGAAATGTTATACTGCAAAAGAGAAAACAGAAATGAAATTATTAGGTGCATCCTGACAAAACGTTCCTCTGTAACTGCAAACAATATTTTTACATATCTGTAATATACATTAGCACTTAGCTAATAGCACTGGGTTAATAATGTCAAAAAACTGAAGAGCAGTTGCCTGCAAAATGTATCTCAGATGAGTTATCAAAATACATTTTGGGTTAATGATCTGGAATGTGTTAGAGGAGCTCACATTCTTGTTTAGCAGTCTGAATGTCCTTAATGATGGATTTGGTGACAGCAAAAAATGATGAAATACTAAAAGTTATTAGTAAGTTATTTCTATATGTAACACCTTGGTTTTAAAATCTCATAAGCTGGGTACACACTGAGGGACGATCACTTGGCCGGGCCGTGGCTGAAAATGCGAATGACCGATCGAGCGTTCCCATAAGGAACTGAATGATCGATCGTTTGTAATTTTCCGACATGTCCGATCATTCGTTTGTCCGATCCGAATGAACGAACGATCAAGATCGGTCGTGGCCGCCCGCCCCACACCAGGCGATAATTTCGGCTGACCGACCAATAGTGCCATGAATCGGTCGGTCAGCCAAAAATATCGGCTGGTGTGTACCCAGCCTTAGATATTTTAAGCTGGGTACAAATAGTAAAGGTAATGGGCCAATCCTGTTGGGTACACATTGGTACTGGGTATACACAACTTTAAGTATTGCAGTTTATCTTGATTTGAATCTAATGTTCCTTCTAAGATGTGCACTCAGATGAACAAAACTGGTTTCAGTCTGACAGCGGTAACGTGGAAAATCCGATTCAAACTGTTTTGAATTTTCAATCACAATTTTTGAGTAATCTATAGCAACCTTTTAGATTTTTGATAGGTATTTTTGATATTCTAAGGCTTCGTTCACACTAGGTCCATTTTAGTCCGTTTGTGTGTCATGTACGTTTCTAAAAGAATGCAGGAACATGTTTTTCTCATATGGTTCACAAACTCCCATTTGTGTGTTGGTGTCCGTTTTTCAAAAGAGTGTATTGGGATTCCTGTGATGTCATTGCCGGTGTCATGGTTGCTGCAGAGCAGAGACAACACGTGGAGAGAAGAGAAGGCCATTTGGCTGCTAGCAAGCAAATGGCAGAAACGTTTTTTGTAACTGGGGATTTGATCACTGTAGTTCAGGAACAGCACCAACTTTATGACTATACATACTGTATATACTGTATATATGTATTTGGATTAAAAAGATATTCGCGTGGATTGAGAAGGATTGATATGGATTGAATTTTGCTGCATTGGGAAGTAGGCAAGGAAGGGAGAGGAGATCTGGCCATGTGCTAAAGGATCCATATTTGTTTTGGTGCTATGGCATTACCCAATATTTAAGAATTCATAATGATGTCTTTTTTATAAACACAAACTTAACTCAGTATACAAATGTATAAAATGCATATACTGTAAAAATATATGTATAATATGATATGTTAACATCACACAAATCAAATGTAGTTGTCCTGCCACTGCGTCAGCAGTGCTCACAAAATACTGCGCTAGTTTCTTTTTCATGTTAATGGAACTTATAGTGACTCTTCGCACTGGACCAAGTTATGAAGCACGTGTGTCAGTAATGTCTCAATACGTGGCCTCATCCATCTCACGCACATAATTGTGCAGAATACATGTTGCTTTGGCCACTGTGACTGCATGTTCTAGCTTCATATAGATAGCACCATGGAGAATTCTCCAGTATTCCAAATGTGCTTTCAACAACCCTCCTTGCTCGGCTTTAATGGTAGTTGAATACCCTCTTTACGTGAGAAAGCACCCACTGGGAGAAAGGTCTCATAAAATGTTCTGAACCCTCATCACAACAAACAAGTAGGGATATGCCAGAGCCTCAGTTCCAGGCAAAAGGTGGGGAGATGGAAGGTCCAGCTTGACCAAAACCATTTTTTGATTAAATTGACTCCTGCTAAAGATCCTGGCATCATTGCTGCTACCGTAGGAACCAACGTCAATATATGTAAATTTGAAGTCCGCATTGACAGATGCCAGAAGTACAATTGAGAAATATTTTTTATAATTGAAGTATTGGCTCCCACTGCATGGCGGCATTACAATATGTATATGTTTACCATCTATGGCCCCCACACAGTTTGGGAAATTATGCCTTTCCTCCCATCTCTTCCTTTTTGGGAAAGGCATATATGCAGGCTGCATAGCAGCCACATGTAATAGCTTCTAGTCTAGCTCCTTTTATTGAGAGGGTGCTAGTATACAAGCATATAGCTTTACATGTGGCCATTCTAAATACAATACAGTCATTTATACCCACAGCCTCATCTGTTACACCAACTCAAACTGTACCGCCTCAACCTCTACTGCATCAACCTCTACAGCCTGAACCTCTACCCACAGCCCGTATAGACCATACTGCATCCAGACAACAACACTGTTATATGTATCCCAATCCATCTGGAACATATCAACCAACCCATATCCCATACCCTGTCCATTCCTCCTGCCAGACAATCTTCCATGTATCATGTGCCCATAGCTTTCCACGCCAAATTACTCCTGCATCATACATGAAACTAAGTTATGCTTCACTTCAGCCACCTTCATGCCCTCCATGTCAAATGAGTTCAGGAAGACAAAAGTTCCATTTAATCATCCACACCAACTATGACTGACTAGCTTTTTTCTGATGACATGTAAATTATGTATAAAGATCATCATCCTTATTTTTATTTTTGTTATATATATAATTTAAATACATGTTTTAGAATAGCAATATTTCTTACCATAATGCAGCTGATCAAAACTGGAAAAATAAAAATGTACATCTTTTTAGTGCTGTGTACTGTGGACACTTTTATATTGTGTAATTGAGTGACTGCTATTTTAATAGTATGTAATTGCATCGGATACATATCTTGTCTGACTGTACACTATGCCCTTTGATGTATGTTAATATATCAATCGATATATATGATTACATACATAAGAGCTAGTTTGATAAAAATGTTTTATTGCTGTTTTTTAAGCAATATTCCACCGCAGAATTAATATAGTAAAGGTCATGTCCACCCCCCAAAATTGTCATATTTAAAAGTACTGCTGCCCTGCCTGAACCGCCATCTTTATTTTTAGAAATTCAGCTTCTTTCTCCCAGTTCCAGCATTTGAAGATACGTGGCCTAACACATGATCTGATGTCAATCATCTGACGTACAAACGTGTAGCGTCATCCAAATCTCCTGAGTTTCTATTATTGGTACAGCAGCCCTCCGTTCCTAGCTCCTCCTACCCATCGTGATTACTGCATTGTGATTGGCCAGATGTATGTGAGTGCAGCTGATTGGTGGAGCAGTAATTAGTAATTGCCGCTCTGTGATCTGTATGCACGGTACTGCAAAGTGATTGGTGATATGCTGTGCAGTGATTGAAGATCCAAATCCCGTTTTTTTTTTTACAGTGCGTCACTAAGAGGGAGGGGGAGAGGAGTCCTCTGGATTCATCATGAAAAACTCTGCAGCGCATGTCAGAAACCTCCAGGAGGGGAGGTAAGAGGTGGACACAACTTTCCCTTCTTCAGCTTCCCAGTGTTAGAAATTGTAGAAATTCTATCCGGGCATCCCTTTAAACTACACAGTTTACAGAAAAAAGGTGTCTATTTAAATTGTACAACTTGGGAAATCTGTGGTAAATTTTTAGTTTGGGGGGTTTAATGTTTGCAGAAATATAATTTGTTATGTCTGTTTATAAAGTATTTTGATACATGATTTATACTTTTACATTGGTGTATTTACGTTAAAGGGCATGTCCACCCCGAAATTTAACTTTTGATATGTGGTAGGGCATGCTCCCCCAGCCCCAACCGCATTAATATAATTGTTAGAAAGTCCCCCGATTCTTACTTACCTGCCCTCTCTCCTCCGCTGCAGTGTTCAGGCCCTCTGCTTGCATGGAATTGAAAGCAGGGGGCGGGACTGGCAGCCACGTCCGTGATTGGCTGAGAGGCAGGGAGGGCTGCACTGAGCATGCCTCAACCTTGATGAGGTTGAGGAAGTCTCAGGCACAGCATGAGTCACACACTGCTCCTACACAGCAGTTTCCTGGACTTTGGAGGGGCACAGCAGGGGAACTATTTTAAGCAGGAATGTAAGGTAAGGATTGTTTTAAACTACTTGATGTGGCCAGTAAGGGGTTACATTTTAGTTTTGGGGGTGGACATGCCCTTTAAGATCCCTGCACTACAAAAATATTTGATGCTTCTTTAGAAGCGTGTAACTTCAAAATGAGAAGAGGCACACTCCTATATTCAATAAGGTGCTGTTTTAGCTGAAAACCATATAAAATGTTTTGAGGAGACTGAACCACCTCCCATATGTACTTGAGGAAGGGGGTGCAGTCTCCCCAAAATGTTGTACATGGTATTCAGCTAAAATATTAAAGCACCTTATTGAATTTAGGAGTGTGTCTCTTCTTATTTTGTTAAGTTATCTTAAGTTACATGTTATTTACCTGCACAGGTTGTAAAGTGCATCTCTGAATCTAACACTGCCTGGACTCTATACTTATCATATATAGACTGCTTCTTGAGAAACACTGTGATACATGAATAGAGATGGACTAGAACTCGAACCCTAGTTCGAGCCAAACTATTTGAGTTCGAACGGACTCGGACTTCTCGAACTATCCCGGATTTTTGATATTTTCCGGACTTTCGATAATTATAGAATGTTCGAACGTTCGAGGCATGCGAATATGCAAGTAAAATGTCTATTATACCAATACGCAAGTAAATATCGAATTATCGAATCCGCGAGTAAAATGTCTATTATACCAATACACGGGTAAGTATCGAATATCGAATCAGCAAGTAAAATGTCTATTATACCTATATGCGAATAAATATCGAATATCGAATCTGTGAGTAAAATTTCTTTTATACCAATACACGAGTAAATATCGAATTCTCGAATCCGCGAGTAAAATGTCTATTATACCTATACGCGAGTAAATATCGAATTCTCGAATCTGTGAGTAAAATGTCTATTATACCAATAGGCGAGTAAATATCGAATTCTCGAATCCGCAAGTAAAATGTCTATTAAACCTATACGCGAGTAAATATCGAATATCAAAATCCACGATTAAAATGTCTATTATACCTATACGCGAGTAAATATCAAATTATTATATCTATACGCGAGTAAATATCAAACTCTCGAATCCATGAGTAAAATGGCCATTATACCTATACATGAGTAAATATCGAATATTCCAATCCGAAAGTAAAATGTCTATTATACCAATACGCGAGTAAATATCGAATTAACGAATATGCAAGTAAAATGTCTATTATACCAATACGCAAGTAAATATTGAATTCTCGAATCCGCGAGTCGTTCATGGAATAATTAACAAATGTTCGAACGCGAGAGCTCGAAAGTAGCGCGCGTGAGAGTAAAATCGAGTTTTCGAAAGTCCTGGATATTCGAACATGTTCCCCAGACCATTTTAAAACAAAGATGCAAACGAGGGAGCACACTATATGTGTAGAATCAACAATTTATTGTGAACAACACACTACGTTTCAGGACTACAATGTCCCTTCCTCATTGTAGTCCCGAAACGTTGTGTGTTGTTCACAATAAATGGTTGATTCTACACATATAGTGTTCCCCCCACGTTTGCATCTTTGTTTTGGGATTATCTGAGCTCGTGGAGTAGAGAGCTGAGGGATAGCACCTATCTATTGTCTGGCAGCAAGCCAACAGCGGTGTGCTAGAGTGTTTCTGAACTGTATCCCCCTGACCATTTCCCAGGTCCCACAGCTATTTACATTAAGTAACCATTGATATTTTAATTGTATTTCATTCAAACTTTTCAAACTATTTGACTCCCATTGACTTTAATGGGTCCGTTTTCGACCTTTCGAACTTTCTTTATAGTTCGAAAGTTTGAAAACTGACCGAACTTTCCAAAGTTCGGCCATCTCTATATATGAAGTTGTATATCATTGTGTTTAACTTGTTTTACGTTTTATATTGATTTTATCTTAAAATGAATATTTCTTTAATTTGGTGTATTCTTTTATCATTGTCATTGGTTTTACATTTGAGATATACTATAAGCTGTGTTTTCATCATTGAGCTCAAACCTGTACCAAAATTACAACTGTGAACATCATTTTTTTTGTTTGCTTTTTGCTGTTGCAACATGGGGAATACTAAGAGTTGTAATTTGGAATATGCTTATGAAGGTTCTCATTCATCCAGTTCATGGTATATCTGTTGTATTCAATTAGATCAACTGGACTTGAAGTTTAGTTCGTGAAGACGACGTTTCGCTAGTCATCCGACTGGCTTTCTCAATTCAGAAGTTTGTAATTTGGAAGTAGATAGAGGACAACAGATATTGCTGCCAAATAATAAATGACTGCAGCCTGCAGTAGTTAAATTTAGTGTGCATATAAACCAGTTATGTTACTAATATGATAAGTATATTAATCTTGCCTCTAAATAGACATCCTGGTAAAGTTGAAGAACTTGTCTGGATGCTGCCTGAGGTCATCATAGATGATACAGCAGCCAAAAACTGCCCTTTCTCCCGTCGCTCCTGGAGCAGTGGATATACCCAGTATCTCCGGGTTCTACGTCGGCGTTGTATCATCGCTGCTATCAGTCCCACACTACCAGGAAGTGACATCACAATTTTTATTTTGTGATACTGCCCTTATTTTGATTTGAAAAATGCAATCAGAAATGTATTAAAACATAACGGATACAGAAAATGATACAAACGGACACAAACGCACACTTTCAAATGCATTACAAAATCGGATTAAAATGCATTACATCGCATTGCATTTTTTTCTTTGCGTTTTTATGTTTTGTAGTGTAAACGTAGCCTAATGAAAATGTTCTAATATTTGGTTTTCAAATTTTTGATGAAAAGAGCTGTGTTTTGGAAATTTTTATAAAATCTGTTGCACCCACAATTCGAAACCGGGATTTATCACTAGCACGCACACACAGAACAATCTGGTGAAATATAGGTACTGCAGTATGCAGCACACATTATTTCATTTTGTGTTTATACAGATAATCAGGGTTATTCAATAAAAGTTCTTATCGTTAAAAATGGTGCTAATTTTGCCCCAACCAATCAGATGTTAAATAAGATCTGATTGGTTGGGGCAAAATTAGCACCATTTTTAATGATAGGATGTTTTATTGAATCTCCCTGAATGTGAGCACACAGATGACAAAAAAATTACAATAATAATAATTTGTAATTATACACTGTAAGCCAATATGGATATATACAGGAAAAAAATTGCAATTTGTCAATGTTGACAGCGTACTGGTAACATACTTCCCATAAATCCTTTTCTTCTGTATTTTTCATTTTGATACATTAAAGAATTTGAGATATATTTGTACTGTGAATTGATTACATAAAATGAACAACCTGTGAATGCTTTTCAATACACACTGATAGAAAAAGAACTTTAACACAAGCTTTCCTAAAGTTATCTGTGCGCAAAGTGAAGGGGTGGAGACTTTCATTTTGTGCATCTGTTCTTGTGAGGGGGATAACTGAGGTCATATTTGTGTCTCAGCAGCATGGAAATAGTAAAATAAATCTTAGCTGAATCCTAAATGAATCATAGAATCCTTAATATAAACAGTTCAGATTTCATATATAATTTGAAGCAAAAAGACAGATGCTGCAGGTGCAGCAAAAGCCAGATTATGTGCTATGTCTGTTGCTGATTTATAGCTGGTTAGTTTGTATATGAGTATGGGGTATACACATGATGTATATGGTTTTTGGTGGTCTTGGTCAATGTGTTCCTGTTTTCTACGAGGTCGTAAACAAATGATCAAGGTTGAGTTCTTTCAAAAATACACAGTTTTCTTGAAACTTAGACATCTCTGTTAGTTGTCTCAATCAGACTAAATTTCGTAGCTCCTATATAAAGCAAGTTCTGGTTTAGTCTACCAGTTTATTGGGTTGCCATGTTTTAATGCAATTCTTTGAATAGCCATATTCTATAATGAAGTCTAGAAGGCTTTATGACAGCTTTATATATTTGAAAAATTAAGAAATGCTTTTTTTCTTTTTTTCACCAAAAATGTTTACTGTTTTTCTGGGGGTTTTTTTTGGAAAACACTGGAACACCCATGCATAAGAAAAAGCTGTATTTATTTGTTCACACTACGGTGGTCTACGATGTAAAACCTGTCCTGTTAGAATTTGGACTCTGACACCATGATGTGTGCAGATGTGTTCTCAGGGCAGCAAATTGAGTAATTAGTTTCAAAATAAATAGCTCTATTCAGGAGAAAACATTCACCATCTTCCTAGTTTGGGGGAAAAAAAACCTGCAGGGTCATAGACATTGGCCACCTGGAAGTCAGACCTAATTAGCAAAAGAGTCTGTTAAGTTGTAGGTTGTTACAGTGAATTCTACGTAATTAAAACAACAAAATTAGATTTTTCAGAAATTCATAAATTGATGTGTAGCAAAAGTGACATGGCTGATTCTGCTGAAGACAGAATATAACAAAGGCTTCCAACATCCAACATGGGATTGAATTCTGATATCAATGCCATAATGTTGTTTTACCCAGAAACGACTTTTCCTGTGTGGCTGTTAACGGTCTCCTTAAAGAAAATTGCTAAAAAATGACATAATTATGAGGATCAACGTTTGTTTAGCATATAATGTTTGTGCTTGAATAGTATTGTGGCCTTTTACTTTTAATAGTATTAAAGTGCTATTTTTCTATAAAAATTATTCTCGGGCGTATCTAGAAGTCACAGGGCTCCATAGCAGGATTTTAGACGGGGCACCCCAACCAACATTTCTACCAAACCTAGCAAAACTGCATTTTTGGCAAAGTAACCCAAATGTTTTAACAGAGGTTTCCTAACACAAGTGCCCCGGATCTTCAAGTCACAGATTGCATGTGATATCTGCGCATGCGTGATGACACCAAGCTCGGACGAACACTCACCAAACCCAGAGATATGCTTGCAACTCACTCCTCTTTCCCCCTCCCATTAAGTAAAAGTTCACTTGATGTGTGAGTTCTGAGCTGAAGTCCTGCATACGGTGTCCATTTTAGGACATCATCAGGTATCGGGTATCAGGTGTCAGGTATCAGGTGTCGGGTATCAGGTGTCAGGTATCAGGTATCAGGCATCAGGTATCGGTTATCAGGCATCATGTATCAGGTGTCAGGTATCGGGTGTCAGGTATCGAGTATCAAGAGTCAGGTATCGGGTATCAGGTGTCAGGTATCGGTTATCAGGTGTCAGGTATCAGGTTTCAGGTATCGGGTATCAGGTATCAGGTGTCAGGTATCAGCTATCGGGTGTCAGGTATCATATTTTGTGTATTAAGCTGGCCATACACTAAGCAAACATTAAATAGGTTAGACATTAGACAGATTAGCAAAATGTGACCTAGCTTTTGGGGAATAACATTAAAAAATTTTTAATAGAGGTGGACATACCCTTAACAACCAGTAAGTGAAGATAAATGTGTGTAGGAGTATGTACCTGTATCTGTGTGGGGGTGGGAGGTATTAGTGTTTACATTTACGACCATGAAACTAATTGTTTTGATGACATGACCCTTAGGCTGAGGCCACACAGCAACGCACAGGAATTGCGCACACAATCGCGAGCGTTATCGCACGCGTTTGTGTGCGCGATTCTTGTGCGTTTTGCTTTTTCACCATTTTGCATTACCAAAACGCTAATGGACACGCAATCAAATGCGCATCGGAAATTGCGGGAATTTTCAACTTCCCATGATTTCCATTTTAGCAAAAATCGCAGGCGCAATCAACGCGTGCGCAAACGTGTGAAAAACGCGCTAGTTTGGCCTAGCCCTTAAACCTCGAAATATCCATATTAGAAGATTGTACCCTTTATGGGAAAAAATATCCTGATATTTGCCGATAATGCAGTAACCCTAACCGATTCCTTAGCTAGCTAAAATAGAAAGAACAGTAATTTAGCTTTTCAAGCCAAATTAAAAAATAAATAAATAAATATATATATATATATATATATATATATATATATATATATATATATATATATAATAATAAAGCTGAAAATAAGCACCATCTATTGCATGTAAAAGTCTGCACATGTCCCTAAATGTACAGAAAAACACATCTTTGTGTCATTCCTCATGTTTCAGGTTTCATGTATCAGAGTCAGGTATCATTCATCAGTTATCAGAGTCAGGTATCATTCATCATGTATCAGAGTCAGGTATCATTCATCAGGTATCAGAGTCAGGTATCTTCCTCAGTTATCAGAGTCAGGTATCATTCATCATGTATCAGAGTCAGGTATCATTCATCAGTTATCAGAGTCAGGTATCATTCATCATGTATCAGAGTCAGGTATCATTCATCAGTTATCAGAGTCAGGTATCATTCATCAGGTATCAGAGTCAGGTATCATTCATCATGTATCAGAGTCATGTATCGTTCATCAGCTACCAAAGTCAGGCATCAGAGTCAGGCATCAGAGTCAGGCATCAGAGTCAGGTATCAGAGTCAGGTATCATTTATCAATGATATCTGATGGCTGATAACTGATTCCTGACTCTGATACATGGTAAATGATACTTGAATTTGATAACTGACTTTGATGCCTGATGAATGATACCTGACTCTGATACCTAATGAATGATGTGTGACTCTGATACCTGATGAATGATACCTGATGAATGATACCTAATGAATAATGAATAACACTGATAGCTGACTTTGATACCTGATGAAAGATACATGAAACCTGAAACATGAGGAATGACACAAAGATGTTTTTTCTGTACATTTTAGGACATGTGCTGACCGTTACATCCAATAGAGGGTGCTTATTTCTAGCTTTAATTTTAGGGGTTTTTTTAAATTTCGCTTGAAAAGCTAAATTACTGTTATTTCTATTTTTTTATCTTTGACTTCTTTTATTTAATAATTTTTTTATCATTGATCAAAATTTTTTTTTTTACTATAGTTACCCTTTAAGTATGCTGCCACAGAAATGGAAGGGTCAGTAGCTGTGTGTACCTGGGTAAGATTGGGCATAAAAAAAAACCACTTTTTTGATTATTGATCAAAATTTGTTTTTTGACTATAGTTACCCTTTAAGTATGCTGCCACAAAAATGGAAGGTTATGTCAGTAGGTGTGTATACCTGGGTAAGATTGGGGGTTAAAAAACACATTTTTCTGATTATTGATTAAAATGTGTTTTTTGACCATAGTTACCCTTTAAGTATGGCTGCCACAGAAATGGATGGGTAGATATGTAGGTGTGTGTACCTGTATCAGGTTAGGGGTTAAAAAAAACAGACTTTTTTAATGATTAGTCAAAAAAAAATTTGCCTATAGTTACCCTTTAAGTATGGCTTCCATGGGAATGGAAAGGTTTGTGTTTATGACCATGAAACAAACTGTTTTGAAATATCCACATTTGAGGATTGTTACCATTATAGTCTATGGGAAAAAATGTCCCGAAATTTATCAATAACGCTGTAATGCTGTTGCGGATTCCTTAGCTAACGTAATAACACACTTCTCCTATATGCCCCGCATGTCTGTACCGAATTTCATGTGTCTAGCTCAGAAACTCAGATACAGTCCAAAAAAGCGAAAAAATAAAACGGAAGAAGAAATAGAAAGAACCGTAATTTGGCTCTTCAAACCAAATTAAAAAAGAAATAAAAAATAAAGCTAGAAATAAGCACCATCTAGTGCTAAAATGTACAGAAAAAAACATCTTTGTGTCATTCCTCATGTTTCAGGTATCAGACTCAGGTATCACTCCTCAGGTATCATTCCTCAGGTATCACTCCTCAGGTATCATTCCTCAGATTGATTTTACTGCTGTTACATCCAATAGATGGCGCTATTTCTAGCTTTATTTTCTTCTATTAAAATAATTGAGACTATACCAATGTGCAATCTGTACCACTATAAAATCAGTTCAAATAGGTCCACACTAATTAAGCCTTTATACTGACCAATTGACATTCTGTAAATATATATTTCTATTATTTACACAGGTAGAAAGAGGCAGACAGTGCTCCTTTTATGTCACCCCCCCCCCAAAAAAAACACACAAAAAAACCCCTATGTATTTTTAAATAGTCTGGGCCATTCTTAGTGTATTACGTTTTCAAAATTAATGGTCCAAATTGGATTATCCAAAGGTAAAGATTGCTGTTTGTAAAATGCAGTCTTTAGACATTAGATCTATCTAATTAATGTCTGCCTCCTGTATGGCCATGATACCTGATAACTGAATCCTGATAACTGATACATGATAATGATACCCAATACACAATATTAATAAACCACTCCTGACACCTGATAGACAATAACTACACCTAATACCTATCAACCAATACCTGACACAAGACAACCGATACCAGATAAACAACACCTGACACCCGATACATGATATCTAATGAATGATACCTGATGAATGATACCCAACTCTGATAACTGACTCTTATACCTGATGAATGATGCCTGACTCTGATGCCTGATGAATGATGCATGACTCTGATACCTGACTCTGACAAATGACGAATGATACCTGACTCTGATACTTGATGAATGATGCTTGACTCTGATACCCGATGAATGATGCCTGACTCTGAGAGCCGATGAATGATGCCTGACTCTGATACCCAATGAATGATACCTGACTCTAATACCTGACTCTGACACCTGACAAATGATACCTGACTCTGATACCCGATGAATGATACCTGACTATGATACTTGATGAATGATGCCTGACTCTGATACCTGATGAATGATACCTGACTCTGATACCTGACTCTGATACCTGAAGAATGATAACTGACTCTGATACCCAATGAATGATACCTGACTCCAATAGACGATGAATGATACCTGACTCCAATAGACGATGAATGATACACAATGAATGATACCTGATACATGAAACCTGAAACATGAGGAATGACACAAAGATGTATTTTTTCTGTACCAATGAATATATATATTTACAGAATGTCAATTAATTGGTCAGTAAAAAGGCTTAAATAAAAACAGATACAGGTACACCCAGACCTACCTTTCCATTCCTATGGAAGCAATACCTAAAGGCTAACTATAGTCAAAAAACTAATTTTGATCAATAATCAAAAAAGTGTGTTTTTTTAAATAAAAGAAGACAAAGATAAAGAAATAGAATGGACAGTAATTTAGATTTTCAAGTGAAAGAAATTAAAAAAAAAAAATAAAGTAAGAAATAAAGCATCAGAGTCAGGTATCATTCATCGGGTATCATTCATCGGGTATCATTCATCAGGTATCATTCATCAGGCATCATTCATCAGGTATCATTCATCAGGTATCAGAGTCAGGCATCATTCATCAGGCATCAGAGTCAGGTATCATTCATCAGGCATCAGAGTCAGGTATCATTCATCAGGCATCATTCATCAGGACCCAGACCACCTTTCCATTCCTATGGAAGCAATACCTAAAGGCAACTATAGTCAAAAACTATTTTGATCAATAATCAAAAAAGTGTGTTTTTTTTAAATAGAAGACAAAGATAAAGAAATAGAATGGACAGTAATTTAGATTTTCAAGTGAAAGAAATTAAAAAAAAAAATAAGTAAGAAATAAAGCTCAACATATAATTTCAAATCCAGGAAATCAATTTCCCTGGGATTTGACTTCCCCACCAGAAAAATATTACAAGCATTGTTATTCAAATAGTCGACATATGATAGGAGGCTTTTCTCTTCTCCCCTCCAAATAAACAGCAAATCATCAATATAGCGACCATAGAAAATTACTTTATCACAAAAAGTTAAGTTACCCCTACCCCCAGAGACGTGGGACTCCTCCCACCATCTCATAAAGATTTTGCATAGGTGGGAGCAAAAGAGGCACCCATAGCTGTCCCACGTCTCTGGAGGTAAAAACATCCTGAAAAAGAAATAGTTATGATGGACAAAAATCCAAGGCCTGAATGATGAAGTCATCTACTACAGGGGAATATACCAAGACTGGACAAAGTTTTTTTGACAGCATTAATGCCCAGTTCATGGGTTTAGAGGTATAGAGTGAGGAGACATCCAGAGTAGCCAATCTGTATCCTTCTTTCCATGTAATATCTTTTAGTTTTTGGAGTACATGGGTTCTGTCTCTGATATAGGAGACTGTGCTCTTCACCACAGGTTGCAACATGTGATCAACCCGTCCGATAACCCCCACTTAGAGCTCCAATGCTACCACAATTGGCCTCCCTCAGGTTAGTCATTGATTTATGAATTTAGGGAGATGGTGAAAGACTGGTGTCACTGGATGTCTCCTCACAAAAATCTTTTGATTTTCTCTCTAAATATCCCCTGTCTTACGCCCTCGTCTACTAACAAAGTTAATTCATTCTGGAAATTCTTTAACGGATCAGATGCAAGTGGTAAATATACAAGATTCACTCCTAATTGGCGTAAAGCCTCATTAACATAATACCATAGCTCAACACAACTACACACCCCCCTTTGTCTCATTGCGAATTACAATTCCCTTGTTATTTTTAAGTTGCTCCATCGCCTCTCTCTCTTGTTTAGTTAGATTATTATACATGCTAGATTGCTTATTAGACAAAGCTAGAAGCCTCTTCTCTACTCTATCTTGATAAATATCCATAGCACACTTCTATTTGAACAGGATAAAAATCAGTGTTAAATGAGTTTTTAGGGGTGAATTCAACTGTAGATATAGTATCTGGCATGTTATGTGTAACTCATACAAAGTGTTCGTATTCAAGAGATCAAAAGTTTCAATCATGTAATCATGCTCCGTCTCCTCCAACCTTGGGGCTTCCAATGTAGCACTTGTGTCAACATGTTTAAAGTATTTCTTTAGGGTGATCTCCTTATAAATTTATTAACGTCCATTAAAGTATTGAAGATATTAAAGTGTTTAGTTGGTGAATATGATAGGCCTTTGGATAAAACGGAAGTCTGGGACTCTAAGTTTAGTAACGTAAACATTAGGGGCAATTGGCTAGGTCCATATGACCTTTAAATGTGGCAGTTCAGATGCATAACATGTGGAGTAATTACCACAAGTTCCTCCTTTGAATCCACGGTCACAGGGAAAGTTACATGAACAGATGCTTGCCAATTGTAACACCAGATCAGTTATTTACCTACTTGAGTGTCAGAAATGCAAAATACACAATATTGGATATACCACACGTAACCTGAAATGTAGATTAGGGAACATATCCTGTCCATAAAAAGCGATAATCCTATAACCCCTATAGGGAAACATTTTGCGGCCTGTACGCCTCAAATTGGAGGCGCTTGAGCGTCAAGGTAATAGAGAGAGTGAAATCCCCCTTAAGAGGGTCGACTTTCTCAAACTTATAGGGAGAGAGAGGTATTTTGGATTTTTCAAATGCAAACAAGACCACCATTGGGGTTGAATTCCCGATGGGATGTCACCCATTTCGTCTGATTCTTTCTTTGTGTAATTTGGTGTTTTTATTAAGTACTGTTAAATATTATGTTTATGCACCTATGTATGTTTTTATCTATGCCAATTTGTGATCCGATAGGGTTAATATTACCCTGGACACACCCCCGCTGATATATAGGGGGGGGAATGCATAGAGCATCATCCATGACTAAGGGGTGTTTCCCCAAAACGCGTTGGATGCTGGGTACTGTGCGTGTCTCTAGATGAACTTTTTTCAATAAAGCTTTTTCTACCAAGATCCGGAAGTGCGGCCTGTTTTTTGATTTTGTATATGTGAGTGGACGGAGTTTGGAGCCGTTGAGTCTGCACCCGGTTCAGGTCGAACCCTTTGTCTCTTCCCTCCCGGACCTCCATGCGGAACTGACCCTGGAGCGGCCATTTGTTTGTTTGTATATATATTTTCTTCAGAGGCATCGCTTGACGGACCGTGACAATGGACTGATCGAGGTATGATTGTAATACACCTGTCTAAAAAACATTGTGTGAATTGAGGTGCCGCGGGAGTTTTATTGTAGAAGAGACTTTGATGCATATTATATAGACTTACTTATATTCACTAAGATCATTTCCATACACGTACAAACATGTCTGCCGCTCTGGATGCCGAAACTATGGCTGCCAGACAGAGCAAGCCTCAGCAGTGTTCTCGGAGGATATATCGGAGGTACGAAGGGGGAACACTATGGGGGAGGATTTTAAAGCCCTGGAAAACTTCTGTCCCAGCCTACGTTATGGTGGGACATAGCAGGCTTAGAAAAATACCTTGATGTAAACGCGCATACCAAGGGGCCTAAGGATCAAAAAAATTCCCAATATAGGCAGACATGACCCAACTTTTATGAACAGATGGAATGGGATTTTAACCAGATGCTCCCCTGAGCTGATAAATCTTATTGTGGAACAAAACAGGGTGACCCTACTAGAAGTGGGAAAGGAAATAAAGGAACTTAAAACAAACATTGCCATATACCACTGATCTATCTTTTTCTAATTTGACCAGGAATTGAAAACATATTTGAACAAATTGGAGGAGGAAATAAGTGACCGCAAGAACGGAAATTCATCAGGGACAAATTAGACTATGAGAACGACCAGGTCTATGTATGGAAGCGACCGCGCTCTATCCTTAGGTATAAGAGAAATAGATCTGATTCTATGAGTACTAACAGTAAAAATTTAACTTTCTCTAGCACGGATGGTGAAACATCTGATGATATGTCCTCCACAGGTTCGACACAGTCCGGCCCTGCCTCTAGGCGACGTCTCCGGGAGTCTTTTTTATCAGAGAAGAGATGGAGAGACCACCTTCCACCGGGAACAACCCACCTTCACGCAAAGGTATGGAGAAACCGGAGTTCAACGGAAAAAGGACCGTCAAAGAGACAGTACAAGAGGAGTCAGGTACCCCGAAAGACAAGAAGAGGAGGAAGAGACACAGAAGGCACGGATATGGTCTGCGAAATCCTCAAAAGGAGAGACCTATGAGGTACAGAATGTAATAAACTTGTCGGATGTGATACTTACTGAGTCCCAGCCTTCCGTTTTATCCAAAGGCCTATCATATTCACCAACTAAACACTTTAATATCTTCAATACTTTAATGGACGTTAATAATTTATAAGGAAGATCACCCTAAAGAAATACTTTAACATGTTGACACAAGTGCTACTTGGAGCCCAAGGTTGAGGAGACGGAGCATGATTACATGATTGAAACTTTTGATCTCTTGAATATGAACACTTTGTATGAGTTACAAAAATAACATGCCAGATACTATATCTACAGTTGATTCACCCCTAAAAACTCATTTAACACTGATTTTTACCCTGTTCAATATAGAAGTGATGCTATATATTATCAAGATAGAGTGAAGAAAGAGCTTCTTGCTTTGTCTAATAAGCAATCTAGCATGTTAAATATCTAACTAAACAAGAGAGAGAGGCGATGGAGCAACTTAAAAATAACAAGGGAATTGTAATTCGCAATGCAGACAAAGGGGGGTGTGTAGTTGTTGTTGAGCTATGAGTATTATGTTAATGAGGCTTTACGCCATTAGGAGATGATCTTGTATATTTACCACTTGCATCTGATCCGTTAAAGAATTTCCAGAATGAATTACTTTGTTGTAGACAGGCGTAGACAGGGGATATATAGGAAAAATCAAAAGATTTCTTGTGAGAGAACACCATTGACACCAGTCTTTCACCATCTCCCTAAAATTCATAACAATGACTAACCTACTGAGGAAGGCCAATTGGTGCTAGCATTGGAGCTCTAAGTGGGGGTTATCGGACTGGGTTGATCACATGTTGCAACCTGTGGTGAAGAGCACGTCTCCTATATCAGAGACAGTACCCATGTACTCCAAAACTAAAAGATATTACATGGAAAGAAGGATACAGATGGGCTACTCTGGATGTCTCCTCACTCTATACCTCTATAACCCATGAACTGGGCATTAATGCTGTCAAAGAACTTTGTCCAGTCTTGGTTTATATCCCCTGTAGTAGATGACTTCATCATCAGGCCTTGGATTTTTTGCTCCATCATAACTATTTTCTTTTTCAGGATGTCTTTTACCTCCAGAGACTTGGGACAGCTATGGGTGCCTCTTTTGCTCCACCTATGCAAATATCTTTATGAGATGGTGGAGGAGTCCCACGTCTCTGGGGTAACTTAACTTTTGTGATAAAGTATATTTCTATGGTCGCTATATTGATGATTTGCGTTTTTATTTGGAGGGAGAAGAGAAAAGCCTCCTATCATATGTCGACTATTTGAATAACAATGCTTGTAATATTTTTCTGGTGGGGAAGTCAAATCCCAGGGAAATTGATTTCCTGGATTGAAATTATATGTTGACCCACTGACATGTCAAATTAACTCAACTTTGTCCCGAAGGAAACGGCAGGAATTCTATTCTGAAGGCGGTAGCTGCCATCCCAAACATCACATTAGTAGCATTCCATACAGTCATTTGTCAAGTACGCAGAAACTGTTCTAGTGACTCGACTTTCTTACTCAGTCACAACATTAAAGGCAAGGCTACTTGATAGGGGCTACTCAGAGAGACTTACTGATCAAGCTTTTAAAAAAGCCAGTAGTCTAGACAGAAGCTCCCTTTTGGGAGGTCATAAGGAATGTTCTAGTGGGAACAGAGATAACCGGGATGGCATATACTTCTCAACGAATATAGTTTGTGAGTTTCGTCAGATCTGTAATATAGTCAAGAAAAACTACCCATATTGTATGGAGATAATTGTGCCGGAAACGTCCTTGATGAGTGTTCATTAAAATTTGTATCCAGAAAGCACCTCGTTAGGCTCGATCCTAGCCCCTAGTGTTGTCTTAAGTTTAGTAACGTAAACATAGGGGCAATTGGCTAGGTCACTATGGGACCTTTAAATGTGGCAGTTCAGATGCATAACATTGGAGTATTACCACAAGTTCCTCCTTTGAATCCACGGTCACAGGGAAAGTTACATGAACAGATGCTATGCCAATTGTAACACCAGATCAGTTATTTACCTACTGTAGTGTCAGAAATGCAAAATACACAATATTGATATACCACACGTAACCTGAAATGTAGGATTAGGGAACATATCCTGTCCATAAAAAGCGATAATCCTATACCCCTATAGGGAAACATTTTGCGGCCTGTACGGCCTCAAATTGGAGGCGCTTGAGCGTCAGGTAATAGAGAGAGTGAAATCCCCCTTAGAGGGGTCGACTTTCTCAAACTTATAGGGAAGAGAGAGGTATTTTGGATTTTTCAAATGCAAACAAGACAACCATTGGGGTTGAATTCCCGATGGATGTCACCCATTTCGTCTGATCTTTCTTTTGTGTAATTTGGTGTTTTTATTAGTCTGTTAAATATTGTTTATTGCACCTATGTATGTTTTTATCTATGCCAATTTGTGTATCCGATAGGGTTAATATTACCCTGGACACACCCCCGCTGTATAATGGGGGGGATGTGCATAGAGCATCCATGACTAAGGGGTGTTTCCCCGAAACGCGTTGGATGCGGGTACTGTGCGTGTCTCTAATGAACATTTTTCAATAAAGCTTTTTCTCACCAAGATCCGGAAGTGCGGCCTGTTTTTTGGTTTTGTATATTGAGTGGACGGAGTTTGGAGCCGTTGAGTCTGCACCCAGTTCAGGCTCTAACCCTTTGTCTCTTCCCTCCCGGACTCCATGCCGACGGACCCTGGAGCGGCCATTTGTTTGTTTGTATATATATTTTTTTTAAAACAGTTGTCAAGAATGTTTCTGTCCTGTATTTGGGGGCATAGAGATTGCAAAGCGCAATTTCTGGGCTGCTATGGTGGCAGTAAGTATTATGTATCTACGATACCGTCCCAGGCGCAACCTCCACTCTCAAATGATACCCTTCTCTTATCTACTCTGGTCACCTCTTGCCATGCCCGCATTCAGGACTTTACTCGTGCTGCCCCCTGCACTGGAATCCCTTCCTCTCCTCCGTCTGTCCATCACTCACCATCCTTAACACCTTCAAACGTAACCTTAAAACCCACCTCTTTAGGCAAGCATATAACCTGGCCTAAACATTACCCCCTTACTACCCAATTTGATCCTACCCGCCTTTCACACTCCACTGCCAATGTATTTACAGCCTACCGATTCCTGTCACCTTATGTCTCACCACCATATCCTCTATTCTGTAAGCTCTTTGGGCAGGGTCCTCTCTCCTACTGTATCACGGTATTGCTGTAAGAAACTCCTCACTCTGTTTACTTATATTATGTATTTACCTGTGTATGTAATATGTATGACTTTATATAACATGTATTACCCTGTATGTAATGTATGACTATGTAATTGTAGCACCACGGAAGATGTTGGCGCTATATAAATCAATAATAATAATAATGTATCTGCCTTTTGGGTCTGTGGTTTGTGAAGTTAATTGAAATGGGTAGTCCTTGTGTATTAGGATCGTACTCCAGCTTTACTGAGTTATATGTTGCAAGTATACTGTCGGTAAGTATTTTTAGGAATCGCCAGTAGTCAGAGGTGATGTGGTGGGTCTCTTGAAATAATAGGATATCTGGTTGGAATATTTGGTCTCCATTGCTAGTAACTTCTTTTTCGATTGGATCTTAGGCCTTTTTACGTTAAGCGGGGTTAACCTGACCATTTTAAGGGTCAGGTTAATTTTTATTTGGAAATGGGCTTCAATTAAGATTATGTTCTCAGTTTGTTCTTATTTTGTGAGGGTTAACAGAGGCAATTCATCAGAAATCATAGGTTTCCCTTGCTGGGATGATCAAGTCCTAGAATTGCGTGAAGACAAGAGGCTGTTGGGCCTCTGTTTGTTTAGGTTTGGGAGATGAATTTGTTGTTTATGGGGTGGTGTTCGAGTCCAAGATGTTTGTGGTGCACGGGGTAGAAGAGGTAGGCCTTTCCAGTCTGGTAGGACGACCTCCGGTAGATTTAGCGCTTTACAGAATGAGGGTAAGTCCTCCGGGTAAACAACGTGGGTTGTTCCAGCATGGCAGGCTATCAGTTGAAACGGGTAGCCCCAGCGGTATGAGATGTTTTTGTCTTTTAGGGTTTGAAGAAGGGGTCTCAGTGCCTGCGCCGTATCAATGTTGAGGCTGCTTCAACTGGACATGAGCTCCTTCGTGGATTAAGTCAGAAATATTTCTGTATTCAGACATTATCTCCTACTTTTGGGAGAAGAAATGAATCCTGCATAAAACATTTCTAGGGAATTTAGATGTGCCTTTGGCCTGAGGGAGCGGTGACCTAGAATCATGTTGAATAAGAGTGGATTGATTCTGCTGTTCAGCATCAGCTATAGATTCTGGAAGTCCCATAATTCTTCTATTGTTTTGCCTCCCTCGTTTTCTTTATCTTCCAGATATCGGTACGGTCGCGTATAGCCCGGGAGTGGTCGTCAACCACCTCGTTACACTGTACAGATATGCTGGGCCATAGTTTGGTGGTCGCCTTCATCTCTTCGATCCTTTCCAGGGTCGACTTAAGGTCTCCCTTATGGCCGCAATTCATGTCCTACATGTTTGCTATGTCTTTTGCGCGAATTGCATGAGAACACTTTTTGTGTGCAGGGTTGCCAGTCTGTCGTCTAAGGTGAGTATTAGGTTGGGTTGTAGGGCCCCAGGAATCCCATCAGACATCCCACTCTGTGGCCAGTGACCCATGTCCCATTTTGTGGGCATGCCTGTTGGCGATGTCGGGAACATGGATTGTGAGTGTGGCCGCGTGAACCATAAGTTATGGTTGTGGGAGTAGTCAGGCCTATTTGGGAAGGAGAGGGGAGTATCGTCCATGTGGGTGTTAGTAGGACCTTTGAGTTTAGCGGGTACTCACGTGTTGGTCTCTGTAGTTTACCACTGGAGGGTTGGAACTGGTTCTTTGTTCCTCGTGTAGTACTGTGGCCCGTAGGTTGGTTGTCTCCGCTGCATCCCGATGTGTTTGAGGTAAGTTGCTGCGATTGTGGAGGTGTCCTTGTAGTTAACTCGTGGTTGGAGGCTTCCGTCTTGTTTGCACCCTTTTCCTTTTGATTAAAATACTGGCTCAGATCTTCTGTTTGCGGGTGATTGGGATTACGATCAGCTCTGGCGTTTTAGTGTTCTTTCTCTTACCCATTTTTCAGGGTGAGTAGGGTTTATCCAGTTATTTTGATGTTATTTAGAGCCAGAGTGGGAGCCCTGCAAAACACATCTGCTCTATAGACATCCAGGACACGCCCCTGGATTCACTTTCTAAGTCTATTTACTCACCTTAAGTTTCCTTCGGTGCTCCGCTCCCACTTATGGCTACACATCCAGCCAATGAGAAGACACGCTCTTTCAGGACATGTCTCCCTCATTGACCGAAGTCGCAGACGGACTCCAGGAGTGGAATATCGAAGGAAACTACAGGTGATAAAGCTATAAGAAAGTGAACCCAGAGGTGAGGACAGTGTGGTTAAGGTCCTCACCCTGGATACTTCCAACAAGGGAGCATAATTTGGTAAGTGGAGATGTCCACGAGTCCTCTGAAATGACCTATTAGTAAACAATGCACCAGAGACTTTATTATATGGCCCATTAATATATGTTTGTCAGGAATGTGTGTAGTGATTTGGCAAGAATAGGTTAACTATTGGTATTAGTTCTTGCAAAGGACCAAAAAATACCATTCCATCCTGGAACGTCCTTTGTTTATATACGATTAGTGAAGCATGGAACCAGATCTCCTTTTCCAGACAATGTGGGGCCGAACCGTGTATCTGGAATTCTCTTCAGCTAGGGTCTGGTGGGTACTTTAAGAGTTCATTTTAAGGACAACCATACATGTAAAATAAATGTATTTCGGTATTGGAATATGTAAGACAGAAACCAATATTTATACTTGTGAATGGGAAAGTAGGCCCTTAAAAATGATACCAACATGGAGCCCTTATTCCCTAGCCAAGGCGAGATATTATATCTTGGGAAATATGGATAACACACAGGTCATGTTTTGGTATTAGAGGAATTGATATTAATACAGGAGAGGAATATGTGGTCAATATCCCAATAAAATGTACATATCTACGTTTATATGGAATCTGCCTACTGAGGGAATGAATGCTTTTGGCTAGTCATAAATCTGGACATTCCTAACACTCCTACCTACATAGCCAGAAGGGGTTGTTCAACAGGGGTTTAAAAATCCTTGTAGCCCCTATAACTTTGTTCATACTGAGGGGACATGCTAAAACCGTGTGTTTGGACGATGTTTCTTCCCGCCCGGGATTCAGGACTTCTTCTAGAGAGAGTAGGTCTTTGAATATTTTTATCCTTTTTATTTTATATAACTGTTGTACCTATTGTATGTCATTTTATTATACACCCATTTTCTTTTATTTTGTATTATGTGCACTGTCCCCTTTTGGAATATTAAATCTAAAATTTAATAGTTTTGTCTTTGATGCTCTAAAGAACTCAGTTAGCCTCTGAAGGCTGAAGTTTATATGTGTTTATTGTGTTTGGCAGTGTAAATGCTAATTAACTCTGTTCTGCTTGTGAAGGACTGATGCTAATTAACCGTTAGTTGCTGGAGTGAATGGTGTAGTGTTAACATTTAGCTGCCAGGACAGGGGTGTGCATAGTCAGTGAGAGTCAAGAGTGTTTTTTGGGGCGTCTTTAAGGCCATAACTTAAAGTGGTGGCAGCGAGTACGGATTGATTGGTCAGATCACGTTCCCAGTGAACTGGCTTTTGTGACAATGTGTGTAAAAGTGATCCTTACCTGTAATGTAAGCAGCCCTAACTTTTTAAAAAGTTGCCTGCATAGTCCAGTCCCAGCATTTGCCTTATTTTTAGTTGCCTTCTCTGAACTTCTGTTTCCAAGATGTCCCTTTTGTATATGGGATTTCAAAACTGTACTGCATATTCTAAATGAGGCCACAGTGTGCTTTGTAAGAGGGACAATAACATTTCCCCCCCTTGAATCTATTTCCCTTTATACAAGTCAATAGTTACTATTCTTGCCAACCTGTCTGGCACTGTTTGCTACAGCTTAGTTGTTATCTACTAGAACCCCCAAATCTTTTTCTAAAAGAGATTTACTCTGCACAGAGCCATTTGTGGTGTAGGCGGCACAAGGATTGTTAAACCCCAAATGCATCACCTTACATTTATCAAAATTGAACTCAAAGTTTTCAAAGGTCTGCATTGGGGTATAATTCAAATGATTTTTCAAAATAGGTGAGAATATGTAAAATAACTGGTACACATAATATAAACTAAGAATTAAAATAATCATATTTTCCACTGAACTTTTTTTTTTTAATTTTGACCCCCTTTTGTTAGCTATGCATTCTTCTTGTATAATAGGAGAGATGGATTCTAGAAATAGACAATTTTCTAAAAAAATAGAATTTTCGAAAAATATTGAATTTTGTATGTTGTTCCCCAGACCATTTCCCAGGTCCCAGAGTCATGTACATTAAGCTACCATTGCTATTTAACCTTATTTTATTTAACTTTTCAAAAACACTTCTCCGTTTAGTTTATTGGGTCCGATTTCGGATTTTCGAACTTTTTCAAAAGTTCAAAAATCCAAAATGGGACCAGATTTTCGGATGTTTGTCCATCTCTAGTTTCAGCACTTTTATTATTTGTATAAATGTACTTAGGCTTATTATCTTTTTATTTTATTATATTTATCTTTTCTCTTGTATGAGTTTTATGTATCTTAATATTGTACACTGGTGCATCCCGAATTGGCACTAAATAAGGTTATACAAATGTTTCATTATACAGCAGAGGCACTGAGTCTATCTGGCTAATGAATTCTGTAAAATAATGTTACGTATCTATTTATCATGTGCATATCAGCAGGGCAGTGTGTAATAGGGTGGGGCTTAAATCCTACCAATGTCTATGGAAACAAGTTATCCCCAAGTAAAATGAGCACCAAAACTGCAGACACTTTCTTAAAGGGCATTTCCAACCCACCCCACAAAGATTTACTATTTTACTTGTAATGGCCAATAACCTTGACCTCTTAGGTCTATTTCCCCCGTTCAGAATTTAAACTTACTAACCGCCCTCGTTCCCTTTCCACCAATCACTGCGCAGCGATTGGAAAAAGCAGCATAAAAGTGTGATGGAATGAAGGCAATAAAGGAAGTTTAAATTCCGAATTGGGGAAAATAGACCTTAGCGAGGTTAAGGTTAGGTTCATTACAAGTAACATAGTCTATTTTTACCAAACTATACTTACATGCAACAGAAACAGTTGCAGTTAAAAAGTTATAGGCAGAAACAGATACAACCAGGGAAAGGCACCTACTCCTCAGATTCCTGGAGTGTATTGTGGCCAAGCAGGACAACCAATGCAGCAGAAGAAAGGTAGTGTCATGTAACACTACACATGTGGCCCAACATTGGGGCAAATTTTAGTTGGGGGGTCGACATGCCCTTTAAAGAGGAGCTAATCCAATGTTCCCTCTAACCTCAAATAGGCTGTGTGGCGCAGAGTATATTTTCTGTGTGGCATACAAAATGAAATTTTGTGCGCTCCATACTGCAACACTTATATTTCAGAAGATTTTTGTGTGCGCACTTCTTTAATCTGTGTGCGCAGGCCTGCAGAATTGTGTCGCGTGCACGAGCAACCGCTTAGAGGGAACACTGGCTGAGTCTCTTCTCTTTCATTAACATGTGGGACTTTGTAATCAGCACTTGCAGTCTGTTTCTATGTTCTCTCCTCCTAGGTCAGGAAATAAAGTAAAGAGAAATTTGTACAATATAGCACAGATACTTTTTAGTAATATCTTAACAGAACATGATAAAAATGTTTGGACAGAAAAATAAATTAAATCTGTATTTATATTTTCCCAAAGGATGTAAACTAAAACATCAAACTGTAATAAAAAAGGACGTACCTACCACAGATAAACCACACACACATTCTGACACAGTATAATGATAATTTATTTAAATACAAATAAATAGCCGCCGGCCACAATATTAAAAACCCTATAAAGGTACATATATATAGTATGATACACCTAGCAACCTGCAATACAAAGCGTAACCATGCATATATAAATAAATGTGTATAAATAGATAGAGGGCAGACAGCTAAAAAGTTCCAAAGGATAATTCAGTCAATCAAAATGTCCTCCTAATGATTGTAACAGGAGTATATGTATATAGTTCACGGCGGTGATGGAAGAAAAATATATATCAATTCAAGGCGGTGTGCGCACACCTTAAAAAGAAAAAAAATACCACAGGTAGCGGAGGTTTAAAATGGATTCTCTGCACCGTGCTCTCGTCGTGTCAGACGTGGCATCTACATCTCACTTCCGATCCCCAGGATAATAAAAACTTTTAATCCGTGGCAGAGCAAGCTCTTGGGATCGATATCTGTGTACTGCAGATCTAGCCCACCAGAAGGTAAGTATTTACGTGTTCCTCCTAGACCGACACCGCTTCAGGCAGATAGACAAGCACATCCAGGTACTAAATAACCTCCCCAACTATCGTGGTCACGTCTCCACGTCACTCCGTTCCAACTGCTACGCGTTTCGCTGTTCCCAGCTTCGTCAGGCATGACGTGCTCTTGTTACTCATGTCCTTTTAGGCCCTCTCCACTCCATCCGCAAATCACATCTATTCAGCATAAAGAGCTATAAGTTAACCCTATATTCGCCCTTTTAGGTAGCGATCCACTTTAGAAGATGTAATTCCATAATCTGTATCCATCCTTCAGTCTTTCTTCCCTGCCCTCTATCTTATTATTTTTATCCAACCATAATCTCCTTATTAGCGGTAGCTTTACAATAATCAGTGATCATTTCTAATACCTTCCTATACTTAATGGTATATGAGAATATCAATATCAACAAAACACTAACACATTTCTAATAATATGTACAACACATTCGACAACAAGTTTAAAAAAGGTGCTAATTCCATCTGGTCATTCAGATCTAATGGCTGTATACTGTGAAGAGTGAATTAAATCTTTGCTCCAATTTAATGAGTCTTTATTCAAGTCTCCCCCCCTTACTGTAAAATTCTCGTTGTTAATTCCACCCAGTGCAATAAAGATAGCTCCCTTAAATAAGCTCCGTGTTTAACCCTAAAGTGCTCATATATATGTGGAAAACACCTTTATTCCATGTATTGTTCACACCATTATCTGTATATACACCCTGATTCATACCATTATTTGAGTGGACCGTTCTTCTGTGTTCCCCTATCCTGACTGTGAGCTTCCTACATGTTTTCCCCACATACCATTTGCCCAAAGGGCAAACAATTCCATAAACCACGTTCTTAATTGACAATTATATACAGTGTCCCATTTGTGTTTATATTTATTAATAATGATGTTATCCTATACATTCCTACATACTGACAATTCACACACCTTCCACATTTAAACATCCCCTTAATTACATTTAGGCTTATATCCCTAATATTTCCTTTAGGTACTTTAGGTAATAAGCTAGGTGAAAGGATATTCTTGAGGATATTAGGTTTCTGAAAATAATGTTTGGGCTCCTTCCTATTTGTCCAGTCAGGTCTTTATCATTATGCAGTATTGCCCATGGTTTTTTTAAATATTTTTATTTCAGACTGTCTTCATTAAAATCTAGAATTATCACTGGTTTGTCCTTATTTTATAGATTCCCTTTCTTTTTTGGATTTAGGTTTGTACAGAACCTCTCTATTCATATTACCAGCCTTTTTTATGGCTTTTTCCACACAATCCGAAGGATAACCCTTCTCCATAAATCTTTTACCAAAAATTGTGTTTGTTCGAAAAATGTATTTTTATCCGAACAATTTCTTCTAAGTCGAAGCATTTGACTCTATGGAATCCTTCTAGCCAGATGTTTTATGTGCACTGTTATACTCAATATATGTATTACTATCAACCTCCTTAAAGGAGGTGCTAGTAACCAATTCAGTGTTCTTGCCTCTATTTTAAGGTCTAAGAACATAATGTGGTCAGTGCTGTAACTACTTTGAAATTTTAGATGTTCATTAGTGTGATTAATATATCTAATATAATCGTTCAGTGTGTCTGGGGTACCGCCCCAGATGAGGAGAACATCATCTATCTATGTATCTCTTCCAATATAGGTGATCTACATACTTATTGGTACCCCCCATATATACTTTTCCTCCCAGTTATCCCACATATAATCCTGCATAACTGGGAGCGAAAACATTCCCATAGCGGTCCCGGTTTTCTGGACACTAGTAATACCCCTCGAAAGTGAAACAACTATTTGTTAAGATGAAGTCAATACAAACCACAAGAAAGTCTTCATTGTACTACTAAGGGTATTCTCCTGGATAAGTAATATCTAGATGCTTCTTTTCCTTCCTCATGGGGAATAACCGAATATATGAGGTTATATCTATTGTAGCTAAGAGATAACCGGATTTCCATTTAAAATCTTTCAAGGAGGTTAAAACCTCCATGGTATCTTTTAGATATGAGGGTAATTTTTAACCACTGGAGCCAAGAAAAAATCTACAAACCTAGAAAGGTTTTCAGTTGAGGAATTTATACCCAATATGAGGAGTCTTCCAGGGGGGTCCTCCAGTTTTGTGTATTTTGGGGAGATGATAGAATATTGGCTTTAGGTTTAGATGTCCATAAAAATTCAAATTCCTTTTTAGATATAATATTATTCTCCAGAGCAGTCTGAGGACCCCCTTCAGGAGACCCATTGATTCTATCAGGGGGTCTGTCTTACTTTGAAGTAAGTATTTATATCCCCCAATTGGCGGAACGCTTCCTTATATAGATGTCCCTGTTTTGGACCACAATACCTCCCCCTTTATCAGCCGCCCTGATGACTATGTTCCTATCATTCTGAGTTCTCGTAGAGCCTCCTTTCTTCTGATGAGATTATCTCCATATTTCATTCCTATTACTCAGTCTCCTTAGATCCCTTTCTACCAGGGTTCGAAAACTTCTACGGAGGTTCCCCGTTGTCCTATTGGGTTAAATGTGGATCTAGGTTTAAACATTGTATTACTTTGGGACTCTAGTTCCTCTAATAAACTTAACAATGTTATTTGTTGTCTCGAGGTCCAGGGGTGATGGATCCGAGATCCAATTTAGATGGAGAGAGCGTTTCATTTTTATCTCAGTGTTTTTACCTGAATTTAGAAGTATTTCTTCAAACTCAGGGATCTCCTAAATTTTAAAGACTTATATATGTGCTAAATTTATCTGCTGATGTTTTGGAGCAAATTTTAAACCCTTCCCTAGAAGGGAAGCTTCTGATATTTTGATTTCCCTATCCGACAGATTAATATACCCTTAAATTTCAACTCCCTCTTTAGATACATTTGTTTCTAAAACCGTTGTCTGCTTTTTTCGTTCCCCCTATTACATCCTTTCTATGGATGGATCACATCCCCTCTTCTTTTGTCCCCGAGTCCAGACCCCTTCCTTTTCTAACTGTCCTCTCGTGATAGTTTCGTTTTGCCCCTAGATCTCTTCCTCCACCTGTTTCTATTTCCTTTCCCCTTCCTAAAAAGATGGTGTACCCTAGATGTTTGGTATTCTCGGTTAGGGGAAAGTATGGGTAACCTTTCTGTGTAACAGGAGAAAATTTCTACCTTTATATTTCCTGTCCCTTCTGTCCCACCATCTTCCTTATCGGGATAACTGTTATTCTCCCTATATCTACTCTTATTATTATATCTTCTGGTGGGGCCCATATCTATTTTCCCTACCTCCTTCTGATTACTCCTTTTCCTATATGGGAATGTGGATGTTCATTTCTGTGTAAATATTTATATCTCTTCGTTGAAATTTTTTCCCCAGAAAACCCTATTAGATTCATAGTCTATTTTGTCCCTATGTAGCTTCTGACGTTTATTGTCTCCTATTTCTTTGTTCATATATTCTATTTCTTATTCATATTTTCTTCAAAATTATTGATTAAACCTTCCCAAAATATTTTAAAAAAACACTGGGCAATACTGCATAATGATAAAGACCTGACTGGACAAATAGGAAGGAGCCCAAACATTATTTTTCAGAAACCTAATATCCTGAAGAATATCCTTTCACCTAGCTTATACCTAAAGTACCTAAAGGAAATATTAGGGATAAAGCCTAAATGTAATTAAGGGGATGTTTAAATGTGGAAGGTGTGTGAATTGTCAGTATGTGAATGTATAAGGATACATCATATTAATAAATATAAACACAAATGGGACCACTGTATATAATTGTCATCTTAGAACGTTGTTATGGAATTGTTTGCCCTTATGGCAAATGGTATGTGGGGGAAAACATGTAGGAAGCTCACAGTTAGGATAGGGTGTTAGGTTTTTATATATTCTCTATTTCAATTAGCCTAATAGCACGCCATTTTGTTCTTTGATTCCATTTTGTCTTATATTATTGTCGTGTTCTGCAGATGTTTTGTTTCTTAATGTTCTGAGCTCAGGTCTTTTGCCTCCCACATATGTGTCAGCCTGACTCTATCTTCATATTCCAGGTTTTATGCGTCATCGGCAGACACTGTGTCTGGCCACGCCCCCTTTTTCTCTTGTGAAAACCCAATGTAAACTAAACAAACCGAGTTAGATTTTTGCTACAAAATGTGTGGTTCAACTCTATCTCCCAGCGCTGTAAAGGTCTCTTAGTGGATCAAGCGGCATCAGAGTCCGGCGGAGGCTAGAATATGATATTTTTCTTTCATAGGGGAACACAGAAGAGCGGTCCACTCTCAGGGTGTATATATGGATAATGGCGCGAACAATCATGGAATAGGTGTTTTACCACATATATTGAGCACTTTAGGGTTAAACACGAAGCTTCATTTAAGGGAGCTATCTTATATTGCCTGGGTGGAATTAACATTGAGAATTACAGTAAGGGGGGGGAGACTTGAATAAAGAACTCATTAAATTGGCAAAGATTTATATTCACTCTTCACAGTATACAGCCATTAGATCGAATGACCAGATGGAATTAGCACCTTTTTTATAACTTGTTGTCGAATGTTGTACCATATTATAGAAATGTGTTAGGGTTTTTGTTGATATTGATATCTCTATATACCATTGAGTATAGGAAGGTATTAGAAATGATTACTGATTATTGTAAAGCTACCGCTCAATAAAGGATTATGGTTGGGTAAAAATAACAAGATAGAGGCAGGGAAGAAAGACTGAAGGATGGATACAGATTATGGAATTACATCTTCTAAGTGGATCGCTACCTAAAAGGGGCGAATATAGGGTTAACTTATAGCTCTTAATGCTGAATAGATGTGATTGGCGGATGAGTGGGAGAGGCCTATAAAGGACATGAGTACACAGAGCACGTCATGCCTGGCGAAGCTGGGAACAGCGAAATGCGTAGCAGTTGGAACGGAGTGACGTGGAGACGTGACCACGATAGTTGCGGAGGTTAATTAGTACCTGGATGTGCTTGTCTATCTGCCTGAAGCCGGTGTCGGTCTAGGAGGAACACGTAAATACTTACCTTCTGGTGGGCTAGATCTGCAGTACACAGATATCGACCCAAGAGCTTGCCTGCCCGGTTAAAGTTTATTTTCGGAATTGAATGCTAATGCCCAGTCTGACACGACGAGAGCACGGTGCAGTATGAATCCATTTTAAACTTCCGCTACCTGTGGTATTTTTTTCTTTTTATGGTGTGCGCACACCGCCGTGAATTATATATATTTTTTCTTCCATCACCGCCGTGAACTATATACATATACTCCTCGTGTACAATCATTAGAGGGACATTTTGATTGACTGAATTATCCTTTGGAACTTTTTAGCTGTCTGCCTCTATCTATTTATACACATTTATTCATATATGCATGGTTACGCTATGTATGTCAAGTTGCTAGTGTATCATACTATATATATGTACCTTTATAGGGTTTAAATATTGTGGCCGGCCGGCTATTTATTTGTATTTAAATATACATTATACTGTGTCAGAATTGTGTGTGGTTTTATCGGTGGTAGGTACAGTCCTTTTTTATTATGTCTCAGCCACGTTCTCCCCCGATTTTAAATGATGTCAGTGGTTTACAAACACTGAGCTTCACCCAGTCAGAGTGGGATACATGCTGCCTAATGAGGTAATTTGTATCTCACTTGTGCTTTTCCACAGGGATATATTTTTAGTATCCTTAGAAGGGCATGTTTCAGCAGTCACTGTGCTATACATTAGAAAAAAATATTTTAGCCTGTATTTTATCATTTTACTTTAAAAGCAGGTTGGAACTTGTTAAGAATCAAACCATCCAATTTATTCTTTCTTACTGACATGCTTGGAAAATAGTGTGTGTAAGAGCATTTTTATGTAATTGCTCCTGCTACCTGTGGAATCGTCACAGTAAGGGAGGAGGGATAATCCTTAAAAAAAAAAAGATATTCAGACTTTTCCCCCCAATTACACCTGCCTCGGAGGTTCTTAACTCAACATGAAAATGTTTCTTCTCATCTCTATCTTTTTGGCTTCTGTAGACTTCCAGGAAATATTTTAATGATACATATAATATCCAACAAATTGGAGAAGATAACAACTGCAACAATATTAATTATACATTTTGTGTGGCCAACATGATACAGTTGGTCTCAAGGATACTAACTATTGTAATCCCTGGCCAGGAGATGTGTGCTATCCAGTGTCTATACCTTGCAAGGTGTCACTCCTCACTGTCTTCTGCAGTAGAAGAATTGAGCATGGTGCTAACCTTAATCCTTGGAGTGTTCAGACTGATGACACTGATGACAAAAGCGGTTTTGCCTATGTACATAAGAATCATGCACTCACGTTTCCTTGGTTTTACTCTGGATTGGATTTGTCTGTTCCTGGTTACCATATAGTTTGTTAATTCCACCAAACCAAACCAGTACGCTGATCCACCAAAACCTGTACATGTTCGATTTTAAAATCTTTACAGATAATTTAATCATATAAATGCTTATGTGATCAAGGAATGGGGGCTCAGGTGGTGTTGTCGTGGTTATGTTCATTGTGAACATGAAGATTGTATTAATTCTCAGAAAGCATCACACAACAGTGTTTGCAGAAAGAATTTAAACAGATCCAACAGTCAGCGAGAGTTAAACGCCATCAAAGGAATCACCGCCCTGTTCATCTGCTTTGGGATTTGTTTTGTAATGAACACAATACTCAGGGGCATAGAAGGTCCAGTTGCTTTTAACCTTCTTAGATATTTGGGGATTTGTATCCTGCAATTTCTCCTTTTATTTGGGGTTTGGATATCAACACCTTTAGAAGAAGTGTGGGTGTCTATTGCGGTGCTGCAGAGCATTGGAAGAATCAAGGAGGCAGCAAACTTTAACAGTTTCTTAGCTAGAAACAACAATTGTAAAGTACACAAAGACCAAAAGAATGATTGTTTTCTCTTTCTAGCATATAAATAAATTCAATGCTTGATTTGTGTTGTACTAAATTTTTCAAATATACTTGTTTCACATGTATTAAAATTGGTTGCTTAAAAGGGCAAGTCCAGCCTAAAAAGTAAAAAAGTAAAAATGAACGAATACAAAGGACAATGGATGTTTCGGTAAATTTTCCCTAATTTTGTCAATGCTTCTATTAAGTTGCATCTGTTCCACTAAAGCCTATATATAAAATATATTGATATCTTCCGTGGTGTTTGCAATTACAATGCAATTACAATGATACATTTTCATTAGCCCTGCACTGAAGAGTCAGCAATGTAAGTCCTTTATTTCATTGTGGGGAAACCCATGCAAGTACAGGAGAAGATACAATCTCCTTGCAGATGTGTCCAAGGGAGGATTTAAACTTCAAAACTTGTGCTACAAGGCCTCAGTGCTAACTACTGAGCTACTATATATTCATATTGTTTACTGATACACAGGTTGATTATTTTTGGCAGGATAGAATAAGATTTTTTTTAAAATGTTTTAATAATTTTGTGCTTTAAATTACATATATTTTTAAAAAATATTCAAACAGTTTCATATCTCATTAACAAACCTATGTTTTTACATAATTAATTTCTTTTTCTACCTTCTTTCCTCCATAATCAATCCCAATCAGTTTATGTCATCTAAAAAAATACAAGCAATAACAATTCAATATTTTCTCTAACTATACTTCAAAAGGCTTCCCCTTATTTTTAATTCACTTTTAAGTTTTAATGGTACCATTTCTCCTCTATTATCTATCTCAACATACCAGAAGTATGCTGAAATTGAAACATAATATTTTGCATGCTAAATAATAATAACTTTCCCACATTTAAAAAAATATTGTTGTCTTTTCTTCAATAACAAAGCATTTAGTTGAATAACACATACGTCCATCCAGTCCAACCCACTCAGCAATACCCACATTTCATGCATAACTGTTGATCCTGAGGAAGGAAAAAAAACAAAAAACCCACCAATTATAGTTTTTTTTAACTATCCAATAAACTGCAATCACCATGTCCTCCGGAAGACCGTTCCATAGTTTTTCCATTCTTACAGTGAAAAACCCTTTCCGAACTTGAAAGACTAAACTTCTTTTCTTCCAGCCTTAGGGATGCCTGCATGTCCTTTGACATCTTCTATTGGTGAACAATGCCTCAGAAAGTTTATTGTAGGATCCATAATGTATTTATATCATATCCCCACACAAGTGTCTTTTCTATAGTTTACATATGGTAACTTATCCATCTGTCTTCATTTTTAAGCTTCCCATTCCCTTTATTTTAGTTGCCCTTCTCTGAACCCTTTCAATTTCGAAGATGTCCTTTTTGTACACAAGATTCCAAATTGCACTTCATTTCCAAATGAGGCTACCAATGCTTTGTAAAGAGGGAGAATAACATTTTCCTCCCTTGAATCCTACCTTCTATATACAAGACAATACCATGCTGGCTCTGGCTGTTACCGCCTGGCACTGCTTGCTTCCTTTAAGTTTTGTTATCCACCAAACTCCAAGATCCCTTTCCAACAGGGATCACTTAACACGAGCCATTTATAGTATAAGTAGCACAAGGATTATTACGTCCAAAATGCATCACCTTACATTATCACCTATGCACATTCCCCCCCTATATATCAGCGGGGGTGTGTCCGGGTAATATTAACCCTATCGGATACACAATTGGCATAGATAAAAACATATAGGTGCAATAAACATAATATTTAACAGTACTTAATAAAAACACCAAATACAAAAAGAAAGAATCAGACGAAAGGGTGACATCCATCGGGAATTCAACCCCAATGGTTGTCTTGTTTGCATTTGAAAAATCCAAAATACCTTCTCTTCCCTATAAGTTTGAGAAGTCGACCCCTCTTAAGGGGGATTTCACTCTCTCTATTACCTTGACGCTCAAGCGCCTCCAATTTGAGGCCGTACAGGCCGCAAAATGTTTCCCTATAGGGGTTATAGGATTATCGCTTTTTATGGACAGGATATGTTCCTCATCCTACATTTCAGGTTACGTGTGGTATATCCAAATATGTGTATTTTGCATTTGAACTCAAGTAGGTAAATAACTGATCTGGTGGTACAATTGGCATAGCATCTGTCATGTAACTTTTCCTGTGACCGTGGATTCAAAGGAGGAACTTGTGGTAATTACCCACATGTTATGCATCTTGAACTGCCACATTTAAAGGTCCCATAGTGACCTAGCCAATTGCCCTAATGTTTACGTTACTAAACTTAGAGACAAACACTAGGGGCTAGGATCGAGCCTAACGTAGGTGCTTTTCTGGATACAAATTTTAATGAACACTCATCAAGGACGTTTCCGGCACAATTATCTCCATACAATATGGGTAAGTTTTTCTTGACTATATTACAGATCTGACGAAACTCACAACTATATTCTGTTGAGAAGTATATGCCATCCCGGTTATCTCTGTTCCACTAGAACATTCCTTATGACCTCCCAAAAGGGAGCTTCTGTCTAGACTACTGGCTTTTTTAAAGCTTGATCAGTAAGTCTCTCTGAGTAGCCCCTATCAAGTAGCCTTGCCTTTAATGCTTTGTGACTGAGTAAGAAAGTCTGAGTCACTAGAACAGTTTCTGCGTACTCTGACAAATGACTGTATGGAATGTACTAATTGTAGTTTGGGATGGCAGCTACTCGCCTTCAGAATAGAATTCCCTGCCGTTTCCTTTCGGTACAAAGTTGAGTTAATTTGACATGTCAGTGGTCAACATATAATTTCAAATCCAGGAAATCAATTTCCTGGGATTTGACTTCCCCACCAGAAAAATATTACAAGCATTGTTATTCAAATAGTCGACATATGATAGGAGGCTTTTCTCTTCTCCCCTCCAAATAAACAGCAAATCATCAATATAGCGACCATAGAAAATTACTTTATCACAAAAAAGGTTAAGTTACCCCAGAGACGTGGGACTCCTCCCACCATCTCATAAAGATATTTGCATAGGTGGGAGCAAAAGAGGCACCCATAGCTGTCCCACGTCTCTGGAGGTAAAAGACATCCTGAAAAAGAAAATAGTTATGATGGAGCAAAAAACTGATCCGTTAAAGAATTTCCAGAATGAATTACTTTGTTAGTAGACGAGGGCGTAAGACAGGGATATATAGAGAGAAAATCAAAAGATTTTCTTGTGAGGAGACATCCAGTGACACCAGTCTTTCATCCACTCTCCCTAAAATTCATAAATCAATGACTAACCCTGAGGGAAGCCAATTGTGGCTAGCATTGGAGCTCTAAGTGAGGGGTTATCGGACTGGGTTGATCCCATGTTGCAACCTGTGGTGAAGAGCACAGTCTCCTATATCAGAGACAGTACCCATGTACTCCAAAAACTAAAAGATATTACATGGAAAGAAGGATACAGATGGGCTACTCTGGATGTCTCCTCACTCTATACCTCTATAACCCATGAACTGGGCATTAATGCGTCAAAGAAACTTTGTCCAGTCTTGGTTTATATTCCCCTGTAGTAGATGACTTCATCATTCAGGCCTTGGATTTTTTGCTCCATCATAACTATTTTCTTTTTCAGGATGTCTTTTACCCCAGAGACGTGGGACAGCTATGGGTGCCTCTTTTGCTCCCACCTATGCAAATATCTTTATGAGATGGTGGGAGGAGTCCCACGTCTCTGGGGTAACTTAACTTTTTGTGATAAAGTAATTTTCTATGGTCGCTATATTGATGATTTGCTGTTTATTTGGAGGGGAGAAGAGAAAAGCCTCCTATCATATGTCGACTATTTGAATAACAATGCTTGTAATATTTTTCTGGTGGGGAAGTCAAATCCCAGGAAATTGATTTCCTGGATTTGAAATTATATGTTGACCACTGACATGTCAAATTAACTCAACTTTGTACCGAAAGGAAACGGCAGGGAATTCTATTCTGAAGGCGAGTAGCTGCCATCCCAAACATACAATTAGTACATTCCATACAGTCATTTGTCAGAGTACGCAGAAACTGTTCTAGTGACTCAGACTTTCTTACTCAGTCACAAAGCATTAAAGGCAAGGCTACTTGATAGGGGCTACTCAGAGAGACTTACTGATCAAGCTTTTAAAAAAGCCAGTAGTCTAGACAGAAGCTCCCTTTTGGGAGGTCATAAGGAATGTTCTAGTGGAACAGAGATAACCGGGATGGCATATACTTCTCAACAGAATATAGTTGTGAGTTTCGTCAGATCTGTAATATAGTCAAGAAAAACTTACCCATATTGTATGGAGATAATTGTGCCGGAAACGTCCTTGATGAGTGTTCATTAAAATTTGTATCCAGAAAAGCACCTACGTTAGGCTCGATCCTAGCCCCTAGTGTTTTCTCTAAGTTTAGTAACGTAAACATTAGGGCAATTGGCTAGGTCACTATGGGACCTTTAAATGTGGCAGTTCAAGATGCATAACATGTGGGTAATTACCACAAGTTCCTCCTTTGAATCCACGGTCACAGGAAAAGTTACATGACCAGATGCTATGCCAATTGTACACCAGATCAGTTATTTACCTACTTGAGTTCAAATGCAAAATACACATATTTGGATATACCACACGTAACCTGAAATGTAGGATAGGAACATATCCTGTCCATAAAAAGCGATAATCCTATAACCCCTATAGGGAAACATTTTGCGGCCTGTACGGCCTCAAATTGGAGGCGCTTGAGCGTCAAGGTAATAGAGAGAGTGAAATCCCCCTTAAGAGGGGTCGACTTTCTCAAACTTATAGGGAAGAGAAGGTATTTTGGATTTTTCAAATGCAAACAAGACAACCATTGGGGTTGAATTCCCGATGGATGTCACCCTTTCGTCTGATTCTTTCTTTTTGTATTTGGTGTTTTTATTAAGTACTGTTAAATATTATGTTTATTGCACCTATGTATGTTTTTATCTATGCCAATTGTGTATCCGATAGGGTTAATATTACCCGGACACACCCCCGCTGATATATAGGGGGGGAATGTGCATAGATGCAAGTGGTAAATATACAAGATCATCTCCTAATTGGCGTAAAGCCTCATTAACATAATACTCATAGCTCAACACAACTACACACCCCCCTTTGTCTGCATTGCGAATTACAATTCCCTTGTTATTTTTAAGTTGCTCCATCGCCTCTCTCTCTTGTTTAGTTAGATTATTATACATGCTAGATTGCTTATTGGGCATGGAGCAACTTAAAAATAACAAGGGAATTGTATTCGCAATGCAGACAAAGGGGGTGTGTAGTTGTGTTGAGCTATGAGTATTATGTTATGAGGCTTTACGCCAATTAGGAGATGATCTTGTATATTTACCACTTGCATCTGATCCGTTAAAGAATTTCCAGAATGAATTACTTTGTTAGTAGACGAGGGCGTAAGACAGGGGATATATAGAGAGAAAATCAAAAGATTTCTTGTGAGGAGACATCCAGTGACACCAGTCTTTCACCATCTCCCTAAAATTCATAAATCAATGACTAACCCTGAGGGAAGGCCAATTGTGGCTAGCATTGGAGCTCTAAGTGAGGGGTTATCGGACTGGGTTGATCACATGTTGCAACCTGTGGTGAAGAGCACAGTCTCCTATATCAGAGACAGTACCCATGTACTCCAAAAACTAAAAGATATTACATGGAAAGAAGGATACAGATGGGCTACTCTGGATGTCTCCTCACTCTATACCTCTATAACCCATGAACTGGGCATTAATGCTGTCAAAGAAACTTTGTCCAGTCTTGGTTTATATTCCCCTGTAGTAGATGACTTCATCATTCAGGCCTTGGATTTTTTGCTCCATCATAACTATTTTCTTTTTCAGGATGTCTTTTACCTCCAGAGACGTGGGACAGCTATGGGTGCCTCTTTTGCTCCCACCTATGCAAATATCTTTATGAGATGGTGGGAGGAGTCCCACGTCTCTGGGGTAACTTAACTTTTTGTGATAAAGTAATTTTCTATGGTCGCTATATTGATGATTTGCTGTTTATTTGGAGGGGAGAAGAGAAAAGCCTCCTATCATATGTCGACTATTTGAATAACAATGCTTGTAATATTTTTCTGGTGGGGAAGTCAAATCCCAGGAAATTGATTTCCTGGATTTGAAATTATATGTTGACCACTGACATGTCAAATTAACTCAACTTTGTACCGAAAGGAAACGGCAGGGAATTCTATTCTGAAGGCGAGTAGCTGCCATCCCAAACATACAATTAGTAGCATTCCATACAGTCATTTGTCAGAGTACGCAGAAACTGTTCTAGTGACTCAGACTTTCTTACTCAGTCACAAAGCATTAAAGGCAAGGCTACTTGATAGGGGCTACTCAGAGAGACTTACTGATCAAGCTTTTAAAAAAGCCAGTAGTCTAGACAGAAGCTCCCTTTTGGGAGGTCATAAGGAATGTTCTAGTGGAACAGAGATAACCGGGATGGCATATACTTCTCAACAGAATATAGTTGTGAGTTTCGTCAGATCTGTAATATAGTCAAGAAAAACTTACCCATATTGTATGGAGATAATTGTGCCGGAAACGTCCTTGATGAGTGTTCATTAAAATTTGTATCCAGAAAAGCACCTACGTTAGGCTCGATCCTAGCCCCTAGTGTTTTCTCTAAGTTTAGTAACGTAAACATTAGGGCAATTGGCTAGGTCACTATGGGACCTTTAAATGTGGCAGTTCAAGATGCATAACATGTGGGTAATTACCACAAGTTCCTCCTTTGAATCCACGGTCACAGGAAAAGTTACATGACCAGATGCTATGCCAATTGTACACCAGATCAGTTATTTACCTACTTGAGTTCAAATGCAAAATACACATATTTGGATATACCACACGTAACCTGAAATGTAGGATAGGAACATATCCTGTCCATAAAAAGCGATAATCCTATAACCCCTATAGGGAAACATTTTGCGGCCTGTACGGCCTCAAATTGGAGGCGCTTGAGCGTCAAGGTAATAGAGAGAGTGAAATCCCCCTTAAGAGGGGTCGACTTTCTCAAACTTATAGGGAAGAGAAGGTATTTTGGATTTTTCAAATGCAAACAAGACAACCATTGGGGTTGAATTCCCGATGGATGTCACCCTTTCGTCTGATTCTTTCTTTTTGTATTTGGTGTTTTTATTAAGTACTGTTAAATATTATGTTTATTGCACCTATGTATGTTTTTATCTATGCCAATTTGTGTATCCGATAGGGTTAATATTACCCGGACACACCCCCGCTGATATATAGGGGGGGAATGTGCATAGTCTCTCTCTTGTTTAGTTAGATTATTATACATGCTAGATTGCTTATTAGACAAAGCTAGAAGCTCTTTCTCTACTCTATCTTGATAAATATCCATAGCATCACTTCTATATTGAACAGGATAAAAATCAGTGTTAAATGAGTTTTTAGGGGTGAATTCAACTGTAGATATAGTATCTGGCATGTTATTGTGTAACTCATACAAAGTGTTCATATTCAAGAGATCAAAAGTTTCAATCATGTAATCATGCTCCGTCTCCTCCAACCTTGGGGCTTCCAATGTAGCACTTGTGTCAACATGTTTAAAGTATTTCTTTAGGGTGATCTTCCTTATAAATTTATTAACGTCCATTAAAGTATTGAAGATATTAAAGTGTTTAGTTGGTGAATATGATAGGCCTTTGGATAAAACGGAAGTCTGGGACTCATTGTCCTAGGAATGTCCAGATTTATGACTAGCCAAAAGCATTCATTCCCCCTCAGTTGGCAGATTCCATATAAACGTTAGATATGTACATTTTATTGGGATTGACCACATATTCCTCTCCTGTATTAATTATCAATTCCTCTAATACCAAACATGACCTGTGTGTTATCCATATTTCCCAAGATATTAATATCTCGCCTTGGCTAGGGAATAAGGGCTCCATGTTGGGTATCATTTTAAGGGCCTACTTTCCCATTCACAAGTATAATATTGGTTTCTGTCTTACATATTCCAATACCGAAATACATTTATTTTAACTGTATGGTTGTCCTTAAAAGACCTCTTAAAGTACCCACCAGACCCCTAGCTGAAGAGAATTCCAGATACACGTGTTCGCCCACATTGTCTGGAAAAGAATCTGGTTCCATGCTTCACTAATCGTAATAAAACAATAGGACGGTTCCAGGATGGAATGGTATTTTTATTGTCCTTTGCAAGAACTAATACCAATAGTTAACCTATTCTTGCCAAATCCTACCACATTCCTGACACCCATATATTAATGGGCCATATAATAAAGTCTCTGGTGCATTGTTTACTAATAGGTCATTTCAGAGGACTCGTGGACATCTCCACTTACCAATTCATGCTCCCCTTGTTGGAAAGTATCCAGGGTGAGGACCTTAACCACACTGTCCTCACCTCTGGGTTCACTTTCTTAGTCTAGCTTTACTCACCGGTAGTTTCCTTCGATATTCCACTCCTGGAGTCCGTCTCGACTTCGGTCAATGAGGAGACATGCTCTGAAAGAAGCGTGTCTTCTCATTGGCTGGATTGTGTAGCCATAAGTGGGAGCGGAGCACCGAAGGAAACTTAAGGTGAGTAAAGCTAGACTTAGAAAGTGAATCCAGGCGGGGTCCTGGATGTCTAGCTGAGCAGATGTGTTTCTGCAGGGCTCCCACTCTGGCTCTAAATAACATCAAAATAACTGGATAAAACCCTACTCCCCCTGAAAAATGGGTAGAGAAAGAACACTAAAACGCCAGCAGCTGATCGTAATCCCAATCAACCCGCAAACGAAAGATCTGAGCCAGATTTTAATCAAAAGGAAAAGGGTGCAAACAAGACGGAAGCCCCAACCCACAGTTAACTACAAGGACACCTCCACACTCGCAGCACCTTACCTCAACACACTCGGGATGCAGCGGAGACAACCAACCTACGGGCCACAGTACTACACGAGGAACAAAGAACCAGTTCCAACCCTCCAGTGGTAAACTACAGAGACCAACACTGAGTACCCGCTAAACTCCAAAGGTCCTACTAACACCCACAGGCGATACTCCCTCCTTCCCAAATGGCCTGACTACTCCCACAACCATAACTTATGGTTCACCCGGGCCACACCACAATCCATGTTCCCGACATCGCCAACAGGCATGCCCACAAAATGGGACATAGGTCACTGGCCACAGAGTGGATGTCTGATGGGATTCCTGGGGCCCTACAACCCAACCTAATACTCACCTTAGACGACAGACTGGCAACCCTGCACACAAAAAGTGTTCTCATGCAATTCGCGCCAAAAGACATAGCAAACATGTAGGACTGAATTGCGGCCATAAGGGAGGACCTTAAGTCGACCCTGGAAAGGATCGAAGAGATAGAAGGCGACCACCAACTATGGCCCAGCTATCTGTACAGTTAACAGGTGGTTGACGACCACTCCCGGGCTATACGCGACCTGTACCGATATCTGGAAGATAAAGAAAACAGAGGGAGGCAAAACATAGAAGAATTATGGGACTTCCAAATCTATAGCTGATGCTGAACTAGCAGAATCAATCCACTCTTATAAACATGATTCTAGGTCACCGCTCCCTCAGGCCAAAGGCACATCTAAATTCCCTAGAAATGTTTTATGCAGGATTCATTTCTTCTCCCAAAAGTAGGAGATAATGTCTGAATACAGAAATATTTCTGACTTAATCCACGAGGAGCTCATGTCCAGTTGAGCAGCCTCAACATTGATACGGCGCAGGCAACTGAGACCCCTTCTTCAAACCCTAAAAGACAAAACATCTCATACCGCTGGGGCTACCCGTTTCAACTGATAGCCTGCCATGCTGGAACAACCCACAGTTGTCTTACCCGAGGACTTACCCTCATTCTGTAAAGCGCTAAATCTACGGAGGTCGTCCTACCAGACTGGAAAGGCCTACCTCTTCTACCCCGTGCACCACAAACATCTTGGACTCGAACACCACCCCATAAATCAACAAATTCATCTCCCAAACCTAAACAAACAGAGGCCCAACAGCCTCATTGTCTTCACGCAATTCTAGGACTTGATCTCCCAGCAAGGGAAACCTATTGATTTCTGATGATTATTGCCTCTGTTAACCCTCACAAAAATAAGAACAACTGAGAACATAATCAATTGAAGCCCATTTCCAAATAAAAATTAACCTGACCATTAAAATGGTCAGGTTAACCCCGCTTAACGTAAAAAGCCTAAGATCCAATCGAAAAAGAAAGTTACTACAATGGAGACCAAATATTCCAACCAGATATCCTATTATTTCAAGAGACCCCCACATCACCTCTGACTACTGGCGATTCCTTAAAAATACTTACCCGACAGTATACTCTGCAACATATACTCATGTAAAGCTGGAGTAGCGATCTAATACACAAGGACTACCCATTTCAATTAACTTCACAAACCACAGACCCAAAAGGCGATACATTATTATTATTATTGATTTATATAGCGCCAACATCTTCCGTGGTGCTTTACAATTACTAGTCATACATTACATACAGGGTAATACATGTTATATAAAGTCATACATATTACATACACAGGTAAATACATAATATAATAAACAGAGTGAGGAGTTTCTTACAGCAATACCGTGATACAGTAGGAGAGAGACCCTGCCCAAAGAGCTTACAGACTAGAGGATATGGTGGTGAACATAAGGTGACAGGAATCGGTAGGCTGTAAATACATTGGCAGTGGAGTGTGAAAGGCGGGTGGATCAAATTGGGTAGTAGGGGGTAATGTTTAGGCCAGGTTATATGCTTGCCTAAAGAGTGGTTTTAAGGTTACGTTTGAAGGTGTTAAGGGATGGGTGATGAGACAGACGGGGAAGGGAGTTCCAGTGCAGAGGGGCAGCACGAGTAAAGTCCTGAATGCGGGCATGGCAAGAGGTGACCAGAGTAGATAGAGAAGGGTATCATTTGCAGAGTGGAGGTTGCGCCTGGGACGGTATCGTTAGATACATAATACTTACTGCCACCATAGCAGCCAAGAAATTGCGCTTTGCAATCTCTATGCCCCAAATACAGGACAGAAACTTTCTTGAAAACTGTTTTAAAAAAAATATATATACAAACAAACAAATGGCCGCTCCAGGGTCAGTTCCGGCATGGAGGTCCGGGAGGGAAGAGACAAAGGGTTAGACCTGAACTGGGTGCAGACTCAACGGCTCCAAACCTGTCCACTCAATATACAAAACCAAAAAACAGGCCGCACTCCGATCTTGGTAGAAAAAGCTTATTAAACATGTTCATCTAAGACACGCACAGTACCCACATCCAACGCGTTTCGGGGAAACACCCCCTTAGTCATGGATGCTCTATGCACTCCCCCCCTATATATCAGCGGGGGTGTGTCCAGGGTAATATTAACCCTATCGGATAACACAATTGGCATAGATAAAAACATACATAGGTGCAATAAACATAATATTTAACAGTACTTAATAAAAACACCAAATTACACAAAAGAAAGACAACGAAATGGGTGACATCCCATCGGGAATTCAACCCCAATGGTTGTCTTGTTTGCATTTGAAAAATCCAAAATACCTCTCTCTTCCCTATAAGTTTGAGAAAGTCGACCCTCTTAAGGGGGATTTCACTCTCTCTATTACCTTGACGCTCAAGCGCCTCCAATTTGAGGCCGTACGGCCGCAAAATGTTTCCCTATAGGGGTTATAGGATTATCGCTTTTTATGGACAGATATGTTCCCTAATCCTACATTTCAGGTTACGTGTGGTATTCCAATATTGTGTATTTTGCATTTCTGACACTCAAGTAGTAAATAACTGATCTGGTGTTACAATTGGCATAGCATCTGTTCATGTAACTTTTCCCTGTGACCGTGGATTCAAAGGAGGAACTTGTGGTAATTACTCCACATGTTATGCATCTTGAACTGCCACATTTAAAGGTCCCATAGTGACCTAGCCAATTGCCCCTAATGTTTACGTTACTAAACTTAGAGACAACACTAGGGGCTAGATCGAGCCTAACGTAGGTGCTTTTCTGGATACAAATTTTATGAACACTCATCAAGGACGTTTCCGGCAACATTATCTCCATAATATGGGTAAGTTTTCTTGACATATTACAGATCTGACGAAACTCACAACTATATTCTGTTGAGAAGTATATGCCATCCCGGTTATCTTGTTCCCACTAGAACATCCTTATGACCTCCCAAAAGGGAGCTTCTGTTCAGACTACTGCTTTTTTAAAAGCTTGATCAGTAATTCTCTCGAGTAGCCCCTATCAAGTAGCCTTGCCTTTAATGCTTGTGACTGAGTAAGAAAGTCGAGTCACTAGAACAGTTTCTGCTGTACTCTGACAAATTGACTGTATGGAATGCTACTAATTGTATGTTTGGGATGGCAGCTACTCGCCTTCAGAATAAATTCCCTGCCGTTTCCTTTCGGTACAAAGTTGAGTTAATTTGACATGTCAGTGGGTCAACATATAATTTCAAATCCAGGAAATCAATTTCCCTGGGATTTGACTTCCCCACCAGAAAAATTTACAAGCATTGTTATTCAAATAGTGACATATGATAGGAGGCTTTTCTCTCTTCTCCCCTCCAAATAACCAGCAAATCATCAATATAGCGACCATAGAAAATTACTTTATCACAAAAAGTTAAGTTACCCCAGAGACGTGGGACTCCTCCACCATCTCATAAAGTATTTGCATAGGTGGGAGCAAAAGAGGCACCCATAGCTGTCCCACGTCTCTGGAGGTAAAAGACATCCTGAAAAAGAAAATAGTTATGATGGAGCAAAAAATCCAAGGCCTGAATGATGAAGTCATCTACTACAGGGAATATAAACCAAGACTGGACAAAGTTCTTTGACAGCATAATGCCCAGTTCATGGGTTATAGAGGTATAGAGTGAGGAGACATCCAGAGTAGCCCATCTGTATCCTTCTTTCCATGTAATATCTTTTAGTTTTTGGAGTACATGGGTACTGTTCTGATATAGGAGACTGTGCTCTTCACCACAGGTTGCAACATGTGATCAACCCAGTCCGATAACCCCTCACTTAGAGCTCCAATGCTAGCCACAATTGGCCTTCCCTCAGGGTTAGTCATTGATTTTATATTTTAGGGAGATGGTGAAAGACTGGTGTCACTGGATGTCTCCTCAACAGAAATCTTTTGATTTTCTCTCTAATATCCCCTCCTTACGCCCTCGTCTACTAACAAAGTTAATTCATTCTGGAAATTCTTTAACGGATCAGATGCAAGTGGTAAATATACAAGATCATCTCCTAATTGGCGTAAAGCCTCATAACATAATACTCATAGCCAACACAACTACACACCCCCCTTTGTCTGCATTGCGAATTACAATTCCCTTGTTATTTTTAAGTTGCTCCATCGCCTCTCTCTCTTGTTTAGTTAGATTATTATACATGCTAGATTGCTTATTAGACAAAGCAAGAAGCTCTTTCTCTACTCTATCTTGATAAATATCCATAGCATCACTCTATATTGAACAGGAATAAAATCAGTGTTAAATGAGTTTTTAGGGGTGAATTCACTGTATAATAGTATCTGGCATGTTATTGTGTAACTCATACAAAGTGTTCATATTCAAGAGATCAAAAGTTTCAATCATGTAATCATGCTCCGTCTCCTCCAACCTTGGGGCTTCCAATGTAGCACCTTGTGTCAACAGTTTTTAAAGTATTTCTTTAGGGTGATCTTCCTTATAAATTTATTAACGTCCATTAAAGTATTGAAGATTTAAAGTGTTTATGGTGAATTCTGCTGGCACTGAAAGGGTTAAGTAGATTATGGGCAGCACATCTCAGCTACAGGGCAGGGAAGCGCATAGTCTCTGCAACGAACCGAGTATTTGGGGCTCAGGGAAGCACATGGCGTTGGTTATGGTGGTTCGTGTGTGGGGATCAGGGAAGCACATATGTTGGTAAAGGGTTTCAGGGGCATGGGGGGCAAGGAAGTGCACGGTCTTGGCTACGGGGGTTCAGGTACACGGGGCGCAGGGAAGCACAGTCTTGGCTATGGAGGTTTAGGAGTGTGGGGCACAGTTTAGAGTATGGCGTTTGTAATTGGGTTTCAGGTATGTGGGGCAGGGGGACGCACATTGTGTTGGTTATGGGGGTTTAGGTGTGTGGTGCACAGGGAAGCACATGGTATTGACTATGGGGGTTTAGTAGTGTGGGGCACAGGTTAGCGCATTGTGTTTGTAATGGGGTTTCATAAACATAAAAGAAAAGTAATCCTGCACAAGCCTAGTTCAATCCAATCAATGTATAAAACGCTGGGTGCCAAATGGCAGACTGAGGCAAGTGCAACATCTAACAAGCACACCCCTCAACGCAAATGATGTACTTACAAAAAAAATGGGCGACAAATTTCAAATGTACTCTTTCCGGAACTAATAGCCGTCAGCCATAAGCAATGGCCAACCCACTAGATATTATTGCAACGGAGTTGTTTCGCAGACACACAGTCATTTTAAACAGGCTGTATAAAATATTAACATTAACAAAACTAAGGAATTATAAATAAAATAGTGTTACCTAATACATGGTATACATACACGAGCAAATATGCAGCCAAAGTGATATGAATGTATATATCCGGTCAACAAAGGGGGGGGGCCCCCTTTATTAGACAATATGGAAATATATTGGTGCACAATAAAATACAACATGGTCACTCGGGTAATTCAAAAGGATGACAGTCCCTTGCTACTAAACTTACCGTGACCCTAACTGGGATAAAATCTAAAAAAGAACTATGTAAAGACTGAGATCCTACTCGAAAATTAGTCAATCTAATTAAGGTATTTTGACCCAGCACTAATAAATCTGTCCAACTAAGGTATCTCCAAGGAATACATTCTACCTAATAACGTAATCTATCCCATATGCAACACCCCCCTAATATTAATATATAACAAAACAGGCATATGAACTTGTTTAGAAAATTGGTATTATAAAACCATATATATGGTTTATGTGGGAATTTTTCACTACATTTAGACAGTTCCATTTCCAAATCAACTGATCATTATATAATATATCTCTCAATTTAACTTTGCGAATTTATGATTAACCCACCAACATACAAACACTGATTAACATCACAAAACCGTGGTAGGTGGTGTCACACAATTCCATTCTTGTTCTTTTTTTTCTAATTCAACAAATTCCTTATCCCTATTATGATCCACTACTTCTTTTTTATCCTTTCACTTTATTATTTTTGCCAGTTTATTCTTATTTATCTTATCTTTCTATCCACTCCGTAATATTTATTCTCAATATTTGCGTTTCTTTTATCCTACCCGTAAAGGCTCAAGTTACTCAAACAAACACCCCATCAATTGAAATAAATGATGGGTGAACTTATTACTCAATACCACGCTCCCAATCTGGAAAAGAAACATAGACACTTATATGACCCAAGATATGACCTGGAAGCTTAGCTGCTAATTGTTGTCACAATTTTATCCATATCACTTCCTTGTTCTTTGCTTCTTCACCTTTAGCAATACCTGTATAAATTTGACACAAACCAACTAATAATATCTAAATATGCAATAGAATGATCTTCGGCGATTTACATTAATTTAGCTGCATTTCACTCATGACATGCTCAGATAAGCAAGTACCCAATATAAACATAGCTCAGCACAGCTTGGAGAGTACTGGTTGGCAAATGCGAACATAAAGTTTAGTAGTCCTATAACCTATCATTCAGATTCCCTATTATCCGTCTTTCTTTCTATATCCATTATTTCTTAAATCTTTCTATAGATGAATTTGGATATCATCCCAATACAAAATAGAAAAAATAAATTTTTTAAACACAAATGCTCATATATACTTTCTGATCATTGGCGCTTGGGTCAACAGATAACGACACAAAATTATAACTAAAAATCATAACTTATCATAATATATATACTAAGATTATTACATAAAAACAACACTATCTAAATACTACTTTTATATATTAGGCAATATAAACAAAACTATAAAACTAGCTAATAAGATATATAAAAATAAATCAAATACCTATAACAAATACTAATATGAATAAATATACAAATGACCTATATCACTAACCATTCTCCTATAACCCATTACACATTTATTTTCAATCACAATATAGTATAAATAAATATACAAAATTAATAAAATGAATAAATAACATATTAATAAATTAAATAAACCATGCTCTATCTCATAACCATCCTCATATATTACCATAGCAAACCTAATCTAACTCCACCATTTATACTATACTTCGACTTCACAAATATACTAACTATCTAAAATAAAATATTAACTATATAATCAAATACTAAATAGATATTAAAATAAATATTATATCAAAATAAAATATATCATAAATAATAAGATATATATAATAAAAATATATATATTAATAAATGTAATACCATAGCTATAAAGAAATCACGATTACTCACAAATCCACACGTGGCCTATAATATCATATAAAAACTTATACTTAAATAATAAAAATAATTTATAATAATATTAAAAAAAACAAAGTCATCAGAACACACAAACACACACCTCTCCACACATCCCATCAGCCTCGAAAAAGGGGGAACCTCGCTCGCAGACGACAACCTCCGTCCTCCCCATCGCTGTGTCTACCTACTGTAAGGTTCCTGCGAGCATCAAACCTTTTTTCAACACACGAGAGGTACAGCCGGGGGGGGCGAGGCTAGTACACCCAACCACCCCAAGTTTGCCCTAGAATAAAGAGAGATCCCCAAAACCAGAGCTCCTTCCACTCTCAAAGTTCTGATCTTGGTCCCCTCCCATTCAGACTATGCATTCTCTAAAAATAATAATCAAAGACTGTTTAAATAATCGGGAAGAATGCACTACTCGCAAGAAAAGCGTTGGTCAACCAAGGGGGAGTCAGGAGGGGGGGGTATGATTCCTGTGATTATATTGATGAGTTTTGAAATGTTTTTTTTTTTTTAACCTGAAAGAAAACAAAAAAAATAAAGATTTACAATTATTTATTCTTTCTTTCCTCTTCCCCACAGCACCTAGTAAACCCACCGACACCAACCCCCTGTATATTACCAATAAAAACTAATTATTTTCATAGCTGGATTTGCTGTGAAGTATACCACAATAACCTGCATAAGGTAATGATTGTCACGTAGAAAGGTTAAAGGAAGATTCCTAATAATCCGTAATAAAACAAACTCTTTGAAAATGCTACATCAGTGTGATTCGGGCGATATTATCAATCACTGTTGTAATATCCCATGTTTGCAAAAAGAAGGCACAGTTGAAGAAACAGTGCTAAGCTTTAAAATACTTTTTGCATTACTAAAAGTGGTTAACTAAAAGGGTGCCCATGACACTTAAATAATATATCCCTTTACTTGCATCTAATCACAATTAAACAACTAAAAATTAAAACAACTTTTTTTACAACTTTTTCCCCTTTTTTTTAACGTTCTTCCACGTTTAAAATGATCCAATAAAACTGATCAAAACGAATTTTGCCTTACATCTAATTACCTGTTAATAAGCTATACAACATCTTTCTAAATATTTACTATGCTTTATGGTGCTTGACCGCCTCCAGGCCGTATCCTGACCGTCCGACGTCCTCCCCCGGTCAAGACGCCGCGCTCGAACAGGCCCGTTCCCCCCGCTTGTACGCGTACATCCTCCGCGCCGTCGATCAGACAGGCACCACCCCACGCACCCCCCGCAGCCCCGCCACACGCCCACTCGTCCCGCGTAGACGCTGGACAAGTAGAATGTAACATTTAACAATGCAACCCTGCCCCCCCGAAGAGCCTTACATCGTGCATGGGGCGAACATATCAAATCTAAAACTCTAATCTACTAACCTTAAAACTCCTAAAATACAACTAAATCTTACCTAAAAAGGTAATCCTTAAAAAAAAAAAATTGATGCAAATGGCGATCTGTTAATTTGGATCGCTGTGACACTCCGATTGCAGCACCATTACGCATTGTCCTGGGCAATTGGGCTGCTTTACTGTGGCCCTTACCCTAAGGGGCAACTAAAGGTAAAGAAAACTAACCCTTTACCTTTTTTTCTTTGGTGGGAAAATGAATACTGTCAGGGCAGGTCCCCCTAGTCCCGGTTTTTAATAACGGAACCTACCTAATTTTTTACCAAATCTGCAGCCAATTACAGTCACAAAAAAGTCACCTAGAACAAATTGACCTTAAAAAGGTCAACCCCTAACATAGAATTAACAAGAACCGTCCCCCACCCCCAAACTAAATAATTTTCTAGCTGATCTACGTTCCCAGTAGTTTCAGTGACATGGAGACAACTGTACTGTGGCATGGACTCCGGTTTGGCGCTTAATTGCACAGGAATGTGACATTTATACAAGTTTCAGGCAAGGCCCCCTTATTTTAAACTTCGTCTTATAAATTGATGGAATGGTGTCATCCTGATGAAAAGGAAGGCCACATTTTCCCTGACTTCCCACCGCCCATCTATCTGAAGATCCAGGAACATATATATTTCACTTAGAACATGAACAGTTTTCTCTGTGTTATGTATAGCTCACACTTACAAGTAAGGGGACAGTTTCACCCCCAGTATATTACTCCGCCCTACGTAAGTGTTGACATAACAACGGGGTTCCAAGATCCAATCTCGTTTCACGACTAGGACGTAACTCAATGGCTGATGTGATTGGAGGATGTGTTCCAATCCCCAGTATCTGTATGAAGAACCATTGCTTTAGCCACCAAGATGATGTCCTTTTTCTTTAGAGCGAATTGGACTCTTTGCAAGATTCACACCTGTTACATGAGTGGCACTCTACACGCGAGTTAACAGGCAGCACAGCAAAGAGCACCCCTAAATGTATAAAACCCCCCACCTGCACTACTCTCCAGACTCTTTCGCACGGACCCCCCCGGCAACTATACCCGTGATTTATTTACCCCACAAATTCTGTGGTAGTGCATCCATAAATATGCACATGTTTCCGCTTCGTCTCTGTTTCTTAAAGCACTATAACACAACCAAATATTGCCATTGCTTTCATTTTACGATTACGATAAATGTTAACTCACCTATTGTCATCCATACAAAAACTCGTCTTTAACCCCCTCCCATAACTCTAACCTTGCTACTGATTGTTATTATACCAAGCACCGCCATTGCGTGGGAATGAGAAAGCTATTGCACAACCAGCATCCTCTACAAGGAAATGTCACTGTAAAAAGACTGCAAGGGAGATGCGTTGGATTCAATGTAAAATTATTACCTGGACAGTAAGAGAACCCCCGAATTTCACATAATGTCCCCTTTTTTTTTGACCACAGTTTTTGAGGGAACAATCTTTTGAAAAAAAGCTTTTGGTGAACCGCAGGAATTTTAGTTTAGATTTTGTGAACATTCGCCCTTGATTTTCATGTGCGATTTCGTTTGCGTTTGCACATGCAGTTTTTCACTTAAGTATTGGAATGCATGCGAATTGTTCGATTTAAAAATGCGAACGCAAATTAAAGCATGCTACACCACGACAGGCAAAACAACCGAAAACGCTGTTTTCGGGTACAGCATTCTAGCCTTGGCATTCCATATTATGTGAAAAAAAAACGCAGCAGCTGTGGCTACCCTGCCAACAAGACAAAAACAAGCTTTCCCTTCTGGTTCCTTTCTTTCTCGAACGTGGGCTTGATTAGTTGGAGTCGAATGATAGGGAGTCAATAAAAGTATTTCTTAAAAATGGTGCTAATTTTGGGCCCCAATCAATCATATCTTGATTACGTTGAAAGCTACATCTGAATTGGTGGGCAAAATTTAGCACATTACACATAAGAACGCTTTTATTGACTACCCCGTAGGTTTTTTATCAGATAGTTTCTGTATTCGCAGAGCTGAGTGGTTTCTTATTCAATAGAAAACATCTTAATATCACTTTCACTGCAAAGTTTCGCACTGTAAAACTTTGATGCACAAGATGTCTAAAATCCATGAAAATTCTTCTGTGTCTGTCTTTCGAGTTAGCACAAACGCCAAAGTGGTGAATTCTGCGCCCTGTGGAATATGCACTGCTGCGAAAGTGTGTCTGTTTTGTGTGGATTGGGGTGGTGGGGGGGCGAAGAAGCCTTCGCATGGGGCGAAGGAGAGCATCTCAGTACAGGCAGGGAAGCGCTATATTCTCTGCAACGAAACCGATATTTGGGGCTCAGGGAAGCTACATGCGTTGGTTTATGGTGGGTTTCGTTGTGGGGATCAGGGAAGCAATATGTGGAAGTGGTTTCAGTGGGCATGGGGCAAGAGTTTGCACGGTCTTGGCTCCGGGGGTTTCAGGTCACGGGGCGCAGGGAAGCACAGTTCTTGGCTATGGAGGTTTGGAGTGTGGGGCAAGTTTAGAGTATGGCATTTGGTAATTGGGTTCGGTATGGGCGGGACCAATGTGGGATGGTGGTGTGGTGCAGGGGACACATGTGTATGATGGGGTTAGTAGTGTTGGGCACAGGTGTAGCGCATTGTGTTTGTAATGGGTTTATAAACAGAAAAGAAAATTAATCCGACACAGCCTAGTTCAAGCCATCAATGTACAAACGCTTGGTCAAACTGGCAGACGAGCCAAAACGTCAACAGTACAGAAGACAAATGCTAAGCCTGCACACCAACTGCGGATCCCCTGTGTACTTATTGCATTAGTAACGGCACATTCAAAGTGACGCTGTTCGGTACTATAGTGTACCTTTCTTCAGCAAAATTTTTTTTCCAATGACTCAATAAAAAAGAACCTTATAAGACCTCAGGAGGTACATCTTTAGGTGAACACCTAGAGGATACAAAACACCCAACAACACCAGATAATGTGCATATTAGAAGTATCGTGCTCATCAGACTTCTACAAATTAACAGGTGTTTAAAAGGCAAAGTGCCCTACCACTCCATCAGTAATTCTCCACACTGGCCGTGGAGGCAGACGGCTTCCTAAATTTGTGCAGGCTATTCAGGTGCACCTTACTCAAAAGTTAGCCGGTTTCGTTCGAAAAAGGCAAAGCCTACTCACCTCACCACACTAACATTCTCCAACTTGTCGATGGTGCAGGGACGGCTTAAATTGGCAGGCTCATTCATGCACCTTACTTACAAAGGAACAGGGTTTCGTTCGAAAAAAAAGGCAAAGCCTACTCACAGTCATCATCACTAATTCTCCAACTTGCCGGTGAGGCAGACTGCTTAAATTGGCAGGCCATCATTAATGCACACTTACTTAACAAAAAGCTAGGTTTCGTGTCGAAAAGCCAAAGCCCTCACTCCTCACTCATCACTAATCTCCAACTGCCGTGGAGGCTAGACGGCTAAATATTGGCAGCTCTTCATGCACCCTTACTTACAAAAGTTAAGCAGTTCGTTCGAAATGCCCACCTTGTAACCGTGATATACGTGCCCTGAGTGATCATCGGACATGCACAGACTGGTTGGGTCGGATTTCCAACCAAATTTTGTAGCAGTATCATCCTTACCAGTAAAAGGTTTAACAAATCTTTTTTTTTATGGTGGGGTGTAATGGGGGGGGGGAATAGAATTTTGAACTGCCTGCACACCAACGGATCTGGACCGTTTTTTACCTAAACTTCATAGGTTGTGTGCAGGGGATGGCTGAGGTGTAGGAAGTGAAGGGTTTGGAGGGTGGACAGAGAGAATAGTGGGGTGGTATTGGGGGCGGACGGGGGTTAGGTGGGGAGGGGGGTTGGGGGTTATTTTCCCACGTACAATCCCCGGATACATGCTGTCCTAGCATCAACACCTTGCAGAAGAGAACGATCATACCGAACAACCACAAGTGGCATCGTTAAAATACACAGCGAAACATGACAGATTTTATCTGTTGTTTAATGTATAATTACAGCAAATCCTTGATACTTATTGTTTCTTACTAAAAAGGTTATTCTAATACACGCCCTGCAAGTGGGGATTTTGCTAGTATAATACAATAAAAAAAATTATCTTGGGACAAGAAGCAGGACCGTCACTGTTGATGTGCTTCGTATAATGCAATGAAATACACGGAATCACGCAAGGTATGAGTGTGCATGGCTTAGTTGTCTACTGTAACGGGGTTTTCAGGTATGTGGGGCAAAGACACGGGGAAGCACATTGTTGGCTATGGGGTTTCAGGTGATGGTGCACAAGGGACACATTGTGTTCTTTGTTTAAGGGTTTTCACGTGTGGGGCTGGGAAGCACATAGTTTGGACTTTGGGGGTTAAGGGTGTGTTGCCAGGGAAGCACATTGGTGTTATTTGGAGGTTCCTTTGTGGTGCTCAGACAGCACATGTGTTGGCTAGGTTTCAGGTGTTGAGGCACGAGTGAGGCATAGGCTTTGGCGGTTAAAGGTTGGTGCACAGGGAAGCACATGGGTGTTAGTTATGGGGAATGTGTGTTGGGCTCAGGAAACCCTAATTGCTTTGCCTGATTTCCCCACACATACATAACCCAACCAACACCATGTTCTTCCCCCATGAAAACACACTTACCCCCTAGCCAACCACCATGTCTCTTGAGCCCAGCATAGAACCTCCATGTTACAGATTATTTAACCAACACTCTGTGTAGTGATCAGAATATGCAATGTTGCCCATTAGCTATTTTCTAAGCATATCAAAACAAATATTGCCAGATTGTTTCATTTTCTATTACGGGTAATGTACTTATTGTAGTCATACAAAAATCTTTTAAACTCCTTTAACTTGCTATTATTGTTATTATCAAGCAGCATAGTGGGGATGAAGAAAGGCATCTTAAAGGAAATTACTGAAAAAGACTGCAAGTGCAAGTGATTGCTGTGGAAATTCATGTAAATTATACTGTACAGTAAGAGACCCGAAGTTCACACGAAATGTCCTTTTTTTTGCCACAGTTTTTTGAGACTAATATTTTGAAAAAGCTTTGTGAACCAGGATATTTATTTTAGATTTTTGTGAACATTGCTTGATTCATGTGGCGATTTCGTGCGTTTGCACATGCAGTTTTTCACTAAGTATTGGGAAAATGCATGCGATTGCGATTTAAAATGCAGAACGCAAATTGCAAGCACATCGCACCCGAAAAACGCGTGTTTTCGGTGCGTGCTCGATTCCAATGATTGAAAAAAAAACGCAGCAGTGGTGGCCTAGCCTAACAAGACAAAAAAACACGCTTTCCCTTTTGCTTTCGAAGTTGGCTTCTTATTGGAGGGAATTCAATAAAAGTTCTTATCGTTAAAAATGGTGCTAATTTTGCCCAATCAATTCAGATCTATTAAAATTTGAAAGCTAACATCTGATTGGTTTGGGCAAAATTAGCACCATTTAAACGATAAGAACGTTTATTGAATAACCCCGTAGGTTTTTATTCAGATAGTTCTTATTTCGCAGGTGAGTTGGGTTTCTTATTCAGATAGGAAAAATCTATAAATATCCTATTCACTGAAGTTCCTACTGTAAACTTTGATGAACAAATGTCTAAATCTGAACAATTTTCTGGGCATTTAGCACACGCAAAGTGGTGAAATGTCTCTGTGAAAGGGTTAAGAGCAGCCGCGTGCGAAATGTGTATCGGGGGGCCGAAGAGCCAACATTACTCTGCGGAAGGAGAGCACTACATAGGCAGGAAGAGCGCATAGTCTCTGCAACGAACGATATTTGGGGGGCTCAGGGAGACACATGGCGTTTGGTTATGGTGGTTCGTGTGTGGGGATCAGAACACAATGTTGGTTGACAGGGTTTCAGGGGCATGGGGGGCAGGAATGCACGTTCTGTGCTAACGGGTGGTTAAGGGTACACGGGGCGCAGGGAAGTCACGTCTTGGCTATGGAGGTTTAGGAGTGGGGGCAACAGTTTAGAGTATGGGCGTTTGTATTGGGTTTCAGGTTATGTGGGGCAGGGGGACGCACGTGTGTTGGGTTATGGGTTAGGTGTGTGTGCACAGGAAGCACATGGTTGAACTCTAGGGGGTTTTAGAGTGTGGGGCACAGGTTTAGCATTGTGTTTGTAATGGGGTTTCATAACATAAAAGAAAAGAATCCTGCACAAGCCTAGTTCAAACTCCATCAATGTTTTAAAAACGCTGGGTTGCCAAATGGCATACTGAGGCAAAACAGTCCAGTACACGAAGCACAATCTAAGCCATGGCACACCAACTTGCGTGTCCGTGTGTACTTTATTGCTTTACACAGGCACATCAAAGGACGTTCGGTACTATAGTTTACTCTTCTCAGACAAAATTTTAACATGAATCAAAAAAAAAGAAACACTTATTAGACCCAGGAGGTAATCTTAGGTGACACCTAGAGGATTAAAACACCAACACCGACATAAAAAATGTGCTAACTCTACTACAATAAAGCTATACAATGGCTGATTCATCACTATTAAGTACAGTTCTTCAGAGACTCCTCATACTCACCCACTTCTCGTGGGACGCTAAAACTCAGTCATCATGCTTTACAAAGTTAAGCAGGTTTGTTTCGAAAAGCAAAGTCCACTCACTCACTCACTTCATCAGTAATTCTCCAACTGGCCTGGACACGGTAATGGCAGGGCTACATGAACTTAGACAGTTCGTGAAAAACTCATCTATCATCAAGGCCGGAGAGAGGCTCTTAATCAGGTCATCATGCACCTTACTTACAAAAGATTAAGCAGTTTGTTTCGAAAAGCAAAGCCCCTCACTCAATCATCACTAATTTCTCCAACTTGCCTGGAGGAGAGGCTTAATTTGGCAGGGCTCATAGTTGCACCTTTTTACTTACAAATAAGCAGTTTCGTTCGAAAAGGCAAAGCCCTCACTACTCACTCATCAATCAATTCTCCACTTGTCCGTGGAGCAGACGGCTTAATGTGGCAGGCCATTCATTTGACCTTACTTACAAAATTCAAGCAGGTTTTCGTTTCGAAAAGTCCAAAGCCTCACCACTCACTCATCACTAATTCTCAACTTGCCGTGGAGGCAGAGGGCTAAATTTGCAGGCTCAGTTCATTGCACCTTACTACAAAAGTTAAGGCCAGGTTCGTTTCGAAATTCCACCTGTAACGGTGAGGTATCTGACAGTGCACAGACTGTTGGTCCATTTCAACCAATTTGTATGCATATAACTCCGTTTACCAGTAAAAGGTTAACAAACATGAATTTTTTTTTTAGGGTGGGGGTGAATGGGGGGGGGGAAATAAATTTTTGAACTCCTGCACCCCCGACTTGGACCGATTTTTTTACTAAACTCAGGGGGGGTGCGGGGAAGGCTGAGGTGTAAGGGGAAGGGTTTTGGAGGGTGGACAGGAGGGAATTAGTGGGGGTATAGGGCGGACGGGGGGGGGGGGATTGGGGGCGGGGGGAGGGGATGTGGGGGGGTTAGTTGCTCCCTGTCACAATCCCGCTGATTCTGCTTTTCCTAGACAAACATTGCCAGAAAGAAACGCATCATCGAACACCCATATGCATCCTAAAATTAACACGAAACATGACAGATTTTTCTGGGGTGTTTTAATTAATATTACAGCAATCGTGATACATTATGCTTTCTTACTAAAAAAGGTTGATCTTCAATACATCTCCGCGTGCGAAGTGCGGGTATTTTTGCTTAGTATATACATAAAAAACATTTCTTGACAAGACAGCAGGACGTCACTTTGACCTGTGCCGTGTATATTGCAATAAATCACAGGATTCACGACCGTCCTGGTTGCATTGGCTTAGATTTGTCTCTACTGTAATGGGTTTCAGTATTGGGGGCACCGGGAAAGCACATTGTTGCGTAGGGGGTTTCGTGGTGATGCTTGAAGGGAAGCACATTGTGTTAGTTTTAGAGGTTCACGTGTGGGGCTGGGGGAAGCCACATAGTGTTGGCTATGGGGGGTTAAGGTGTGTGGTTTGCACAGGACAGGACATTGTGTTATTATGGAGGTGTTCATTTGGGGTGCTCAGAAGCAATCTGTTGGCTAGGGTTTCAGGTGTGTGAGGCACAGGGAACATATGCTTTGTGGTTAGGTGTGTGGCCACGGGAAGCAATGGTGTTAGTTAGGGGATGTGTGTGGGGCTCAGGAAACCCTATTGATTCTATTTCCCCACCACATACATGAAAACCCCATAACCAAACACCATTTCTTCTCCATGAAACCACACCTTACCCCCCCAATAAAAAAGCCAACCACCATGTGCTTCTCTGAGCCCAGGCATACTGAACCTCCAT